>CM076710.1:62895000-65295000 GCA_038501285.1 Penstemon eatonii
ACTAAAGTCGCAGCACGGATTTTGACTCAAAATTCCTTATTTATAAATTTTAGTAAGTACACTACACACGAATCTTATTTGACCAAACACAGGTTAGTTGCTTAATATCATAATATGCAGCTCCTATATCAACCTGATTTGTAATCTCATTTAACAAAACGACGAATTACATCAAAATATTGACCAATTATTACAATAAATAAAACAACTCGCAGGTATAATATTGACCACGAGATGGTCGGGGCGGGCTGGGGTGGGAGGGTTGGTGGTCTCCAATTGGTGAGGCTGTGGGGCGAGGCGGAGACAGGGCTTCGTCGAGCCCTGTTAGCGGCCTGGGGGCCGCGTGAGTTAGGGAAGAAGAAGTGCACGCGCCCCTCTATAAGTTAGGTGGCGCCATCTTATTAGTTTTTTTTTTTTAATTTCTTTAATTTATTTTGTTTTTTTTAAATGTTTATAGGTTTAAAATTAATTATTTAAAAAAATATTAACTAAAACTAAAATTTACTCCTAAATCTATTAAATTAAATTTGTAGAATTGAATTATTTTATAAAATTTGTTAGTATATTTATTTTATATTACTAGTATTTAATATATCCATCAATTTCTAATTGAATTGTTTAATATAATAAAATTTAACTTTTTTATGGACAAATCATTAATAATTAATTATAATTGTAATTAAATAATTATATTAATAAATTAGTTAGAATTGTATTTTTCTCTGTTTAATTAGAATTGTAAATAATCTTTTAAATTAATACTTTCTTTTAAATATTTTATTATAATTAAAAATTTAATCATTTAATTACAATATTGATGGTGGCTATATATTTTTAAAAATATCGAATTAGTAGAAAATATAATTAAACAATAATAATAAATAATTTAAATTAATACTTAAATTAAGAAATATTTAAATGTATACTTAATACAATTACATATTTAACCATATTGCATACACGTAACCTATTAGGTCTTTCTGAAATAGTTATTAGTATTATTAATATTAATATAAAAATAAAATTAAAAGTGTTATTATAATAGTGAGAATGGAGAAATAAAAAATGAAATTAATTGAGACTCAAAACCTGATATTGAAGGCAGAGCTAGGGATAGGGCAGCCCCATGGGTCCGAAGACCATGCTCCTGGCCCTATCATTAGAAATGGCCTAAGGGGTCCCCAGGGGCATTAGCGGAGTGGTAAGGATTGGGGTGATGTGGGGAATCTTTCCTCCGGCAACGCAGGTTCGAACCTCGTGTGGCACAATTCTCCACTGAAATATTGTGGGGGTTGTGTTGGGGTTGGTATCCTGTTGGCTCTCTCCCTCAGGACCCTGTCATCCGTGCACATCCCTCGATTTAAATCCTTCCTGGTCAAGGGATCTCTGATACATGAGGGGGATTTCTCCTTCGGGACAAACCTTTTATTAAAAGAAATGGCCTAAGGAAGTAAATAATAAATTGTGCATGATCCCTATAATAATTATAAAAAGCAAAACAAAAAGAAGGATAAAGGGATGATACAAATAAAGTCAACAAATACAGACTGTAGAAAAAAGTTGAATTGAATGTGGCCAAACGGGGAGTAGGAATGTATAAAAAAGAGCTTATCCCCTTATGGGGCCCATCTACATAATCAATCACCAACTTGCTTGCTAGCTAGCTCTTCTACCTTCATTTTAATTTTAATTATTATAATATTAAAAAAAATCTAGATACTTTTGCATATGTATTAATTAATCAATTAATTGGAAGCATGTTATAAAAGCAGTCATTTCATATGTCCTTTTTGGTCTGATCTAAATGTTGAAAATGGTCAGGCTTGAGAAATATCTTTATTTGTGCAGAGGAAGAAGTGGAAGTGCTGCTGCTGCGCGTATAGCTTTCTTCAATCTTACAGCCACTTTGTTGATTTTCAGCTCATATGCAGCTACTTCCAAACAACGTATGCTTTCTTTCTTGGTTATTTTCTTATTTAGCTAATGTCGATTTACTCCTGCGATTTGCATAATGTTTAATTTACTCTCTTATCTTCTTGGAAAAAGAGTATTTTACCCTGTGAAAATTTTAAACGGGTGATTTATCTATTCCACCAGAGAGTGTAACTTACTTGCCGAAATGAAGAGTAGACATGGAAAGTGTTTTTGTAAAACATAGGGAGTAAAGTGCAACATTGATCAAATCATATGGGGTAGAGTGCAACATTATCAAAACGCAGGGGTAGAGTTCATTATATTTGAGGGATAGTTATTTGCATGGATCAAAGTTTCATTTTCGATGTATGTTCCAGTTAGCTGAATATTGGAAACTTTTAGAAAAAAATTCTGAAACGTTTTGGAAATATTAGGAAAAATTATGAAAAATAGTACTAAATTAAGAAAAACAGGAATTTCCAAGGCAAATCTAAAGTTTCGGAAATACACCTTATTTTTTTTTCCATTGATTCAAAAATAGAAAGTTTTCAATTTTTTTTGACGGAAAAGATGAAAATTTTGATCCATAGTATTTTTATATTTTTTAAGTTTAATAAAAAGTCAAGGAAGTTGTGAAATTCTTATAAGTTTATAGGTGGTAAACATCTTTTTTCAAGTTATAGGTGGAATAAACTTAATATTATAAATATTATGGGAGGTAAATTGCCATTAACTCTTTTCTCAATAATGTTCCAAACCACTAGTACCTCAGTTTGTAAATATTTTGGATGTTGAGGTGGGTTTAGACTTGAATTTCCCATTTTTACATTAAAAGGTTTTGATCATCAGTAAAATTAAACATGTCGGGATGAATCGACTGATATATTATTGGGTTTGATTATTTTTTGCTATTGAATTTGAAATTTGTAATTGAACTATCTTTTAACTCTAGCTAAACGAATTGAGTGGAAATAAACTTAAGTTTAACTAAACATTCAACATCGAGCAATTTGATATTATTACATCAATTTTTGTCATCTTTTAACTTGTTTCAAACATATTAGTTAATAAACAAATGGTATTGTTCATGTTCCATTTTGTTTATTATGTACTACAATAAAACTGATCTAACAACATAGTAGGAGATGTAATTCAATTTGATTTATTTCATTTTCAACCCTAGTCTTGAATTACATTAACAAGTCGTCAAGATTAATCATCTTAAAAATTCAGTCCTTGAGTTCAATTCATTTTAATGATTGATTTGAGAAAATTGTATAGGGAAAATTGTTTTTTTGTTACCATAGGATAGGTTGACTTGCACTTTTGGTACCATTGGATACAAAATTCAAATTTGGTACCATATGATATGTTTTCATTGTAATTTTGGTACCAAACCCAAATTTTCTATAAAGTTAATGGCAATTTATCCCCTATGAAATGCATAATGTTTCATTTATCCCTCTCTAATTTAAAAAAAATCAATTTACCCCCTGTAAAATTTTAATGAAGCAATTTACCCCCTTCAGCCGGAGATTGTAACTCACTTGCCGAAATTGAGAGTATGCATGCAAACTATTTTATTTAACATAGGGGAATAAATTGCCACATTTATCAAAACACAATGGGTAAAAAATCACATTATCATAATGAAAGTGGATTAAATGCCGCCTATAAAAATATCAGGGAGGCGTTGTGAAATTTTCACAAAATTTCAAGGGGTAAAATGCTCTTTTTTAAACCACGGGGGGTTAATTGAACATTATGCATTTAGTAGGGGGTAAATTGTCATTAACTTTGTAGAAAATTGGGTTTGGTACCAAAATTGCAATGAAAACCTATCCTATGGTACCAAATTTGCATTTTCAAATCCAATAGTACCAAAAGTGCAAATCAGCCTATCCTATGGTACCAAAAAAGCAATTTTCCCAAATTGTATATTTGGTATCATATTGTATGGCACTCATTCCAATCTTGGTAATTCATATATAGAACCATAATTCAATTATTGGTTGTAAATTTATACCATGAACCATCAAATAACTGGACAGAATTGAAGGAGTTGGACCCGTACACCACGTGACCCGTTATCCCATCTCTTGGAACGTAAATTATCACGTGATATCATAATAACGCGAGGGAATATTATCATTTTCTCTTTTAAACATGATATAACGTGATAATTTTCCTTTCGAAACTGAGGAAAATTACATGCGCATAGCCAGTTTAATATATTTATATTCAATTATTTGACGGTGATATGAACATTCAATTAATACTTAAATTTTTGGTATTAAATATGTATTTACATGTTCGGTAGTGGACTGGTGGTACCAACCAATGTGTGTATGTTTAGAAAGTAAATTATCTAAATTATTACTAATTAATCTTTTTTTTTTTTTTTTTTTTTTTTTTTCTCTCTATGTTACAGAGGTTGAAGAACCTCTCCAGTTCACTTACTCTGGAGAAAAAGGCCCTGAAAAATGGGGAACCCTAAATCCCAAATTCTCATTATGTGGAAATGGAAAATCTCAATCACCAATCAACATTATTACAAATCAAGTTGTGCCTAATAAAAAGTTGAAGCCTTTGATTAGAAGATATCATCCTGTAAATGTTACATTGGTGAATAATAGAATTACTGTCGCGGTTAGTCAATTTCTTCTATTTATTTACAAGCTAATTTTAATTTACTCCTGTAATTTACATAATGTTTAATTTACCCCATCTAATTTGAAAATGAGAATCTTAATCCCTTGTAAACAAATTAAAGAAGTAATTTATTGTTTTTAATCGGAGAATGTAACTCACTCACCAAAACTGAGAGTGGCATGAAAAGTGATTTTATAGCATAGGGGGATAAAGTGCGATATTTATCATAATACGGTAGGAGGGAGGGTAAAGTGCGACAATTATCATTACAGGGAGTAAAGTATATTTATTTAAGTTTAATAATGTCAGGAATTGAAGGCGATGTGAAACTTTTTTAAAATTAAAATATTCATTTTTAAATCACAATGGGTGAATTGGCATTAACTTATATATTTATTTACTAAGCTCTGACTAATTAATTAATTAAGCATTAAAAATAATACTAATATAGAATTACAAATTGGAGGACTAAAGAATTAGTCTTTTTCTAATTTTGATGCAGATTGACTATCCAGAGCAAACAGGAGGGATAACTGTGGATGCAAAATATTACGCCTTGAAACAAATGCACTGGCATTCTCCTTCCGAGCATAGAATTAATGGAAAAAGGTATATTTGAATTTTTTTTTTAATCCGCCCCATAAAGCTTACTCTTATTTCTTTTTTGTGATGTCTCAATTCAAACTCTTCTTTTTTCCTTAAAAAGAAATAGATTTTTTTTTTAATTATTCTTTCACATAAATTAATGATTTGACACTGCTAATTCTCAACCACTATTTTTAAAGGCATAAATGTAAGAGTTTTAAAAACTTTTTCAACTTTTACATAAATTTTTATGCAAAAAATAAATAGATTTCATTACTTGACTTCCACCTTCCTTCAAATTACCAAAACTTCTTTTGCCAATAGTTTTCATTGAAATAAAAGAACTTCTTATGCTAATAGTTTTCATTGAAATTGTGTTTTACCGGATTTTATCCTTAACATTGTAACTTCTGATATGATTTTTGAATAAAGCTTTCTTTTCCTCTAAAAAAAGATAGTTTTCATTGAAAATAAAATAATAAATAAACACAATCTTTAAAATGTCTATCTTGTTCGTTGTTCTCCATATTTTTTAAGTAATAATTTTCCTTCAAAAAGGAAAAAGAGTTAAAATAGAATTAATAACATACCATACCCAAATAAAATGAGCAGTTGTTATATATAATGAGGCCCAATGATTCAACCCATTATTTTTTTAGACTAACAACTAAATATAAAATCTGATCATATTCTTGAATTTGAATAATATTGATAATTGAGTTTATTTACTATTTAATTCAATTATATTTTTACTATTACCAAATATATTTAGATTATTAATTTCAAATACCTATGTCATAAAAATGATCAAACTCAAGGTTACTTTTAATCAAGTGCAACACTGTCGAAATTTCCTTATTTTCTAGTAGTGTTTGGTGATAACATCACTTTTTCATTATAAAACTTAATGGCGGAGGGGTCTAGTTGTCATATTAAAATTTAAAGTAAGGGAGGTGTTTGTACTTATTGAAACATAAGGGAAGGTTTCAATGATTTTACCTAACATCAAGGGAGGTTGAGTTAATACTTAATATCCCTACTTTAAAATTTAGCGAATGTTAGATATAAATAAATTAAGGAATAGCATCTTCTGGGATTTTTGGCATTTTGCAGCATAAAATGATAGAGATTTTGACACTTTACACTGTGAATATATCGGGGAGAAAAAGTGCTTTTATAAATATGGACCAGTTTATTTGGTAGTTTGCATCCTAATGTGTGTTTTGGTGAGAAAATTCATTGGTATAAAGGTAGAATAGTCATTTTCGAATTTTTTTTGGCACTTTGCACCCTAGTAACATAGATTTTGGCACTCTACATCCTATAAATATAGAACGTTGGCATTCTGCACCCTAAAAATATAACATTTTTCACCCTAACTTCAATTTTTTGGCAATCTGCACCCTAGATATATAATTTGTATGACATTTTGCACTCTAAATTTATTTTTCTTGGATGGACGAAAAACTGTGTTTTTCTTGGATGGACAACTCATTGATGTCTTCGATGGAAATATAAAATGGTAATTTTTATGCAAAACCATCATAATTAAACATGTTTTTTTTTACTATTTAATAAATTAATTATTTTAACAGTTTTTCTGAGTAAAATTTAGAAAAAAAAATATACAATGTTTTCATTTTGTTTTCAAGTATCCTCTAGATTATTTACATTATATAAAAAATAAACACGTTTAAAAATCTAACATGTTATTATATATATTGCATGATATTGTTTCTATAAGAATCACATATAATTGGTCTTAAATTTTTCTACACGACATACTCTATAAATCTAAAATTATTTACTAATTTAATGAAACCCTTTGTTACATGCTCTTCATTTAATGAAATCTTATTTTAGACTACCATGATATAAACTAAAACACAAGTTAGTATTGTGCCAAAGCGAATGTTAGATATAAATAATTAAGAGTAGCATTTTGTGTATTATTTTAGTTTTGTGAATGAAAAATGAATTGAATATTAATTGAGATTGATAAATTGTATTGGTTTTGCAGCACGTCTTGAAGTCATTTATGCAGTTTATTGAGTGAAATGCAAATATACCTATTGTGGTTTGTTTAAATAAAAAAAAAATAAAACCCTGTGTTTTTTTTATTAGCTAAAAGATCCCTCCCAAGTCGAAATGAAAATTATACCACCACCAAAGAATACAAAAACAGTCATTTTAACCTAAAATAATAACATTAACCTTCGATTAACTTTAAAAATTGACAGTAACTCCTTGTTCACTTAAACAATTATCAAAAACCTCCCTATAATTTATGAATGAATTTCAAATGGACTTTATTGCTAATAAAAGAAAAAGACATGAGGGTTTTCTTAGTTAAAATAACACGGGAGATTTTTATTAGTTAAACAAAGCACATGAAGTATTTTTGCATTTACCTCGTAGTTTATTCATATTTGTCCAACTAAATTTTTGTAACATTATTTGAATAGATATGCTGCGGAGATGCATACGGTACATGTATCTGATGATGACAATGTTATAACAGTAGCAACTCTTTTTAAATATGGACGCCCCGATCCAGTTCTTACAAAGGTGAATTTCAATATCAAAATTACTCCCTCCGTTCTACAATACATATAGTTTTCTAGAAAAAAAGAAAATTGATAAATTGATAAAATATATGTCGCTTTAGGATTCCAATGCAATATTAATTACTTTTTTTCAACTTAGCCCTTATTTATTACTCCCTCCGTTTTTTTTTAATTGTCGCTTTGGGTTAGTGCACACAGATTAAGGAATGCAATAACTAACCACCTTTTCAAAGCAAAAACCCAAAAATACCCTTTTAATAGCAATAAATGTTTGTGAGGATTTAAGAGTTACAATCATTAAAAAGAATCATTAAATAAGGGCAAAATTGAAAGAAATTACATTGATTTCCTAAAGCGACAAATAAAAGTAAACAAACAAAAGTTGCCAAAGCGACAATTAAAAAAAAACGGAGGGAGTACACTCTAAAAACTCTATCTTATTTGTTTCAATGCAATATTAATCAAATGTATTTTAGGTATATCTTTTATTTATTTTGATTAAATTTATGTTGTTTATTTGGATCATTAATACCCGTGCAAAATATCGTGGAATGGAGAGAGTGATCATCCCAACAAATCAATCATTTGAAAAAAAAAAAAACATAGAACTGACTTTAGAAATTCTTTTAATTATTTACAGTTACACAAGCAATTTAATGAACTGGCATATGAGGTTAAAAGTCATGAAAAAGCCCCAATTTCGGTGGAAAGCTTCCCTCCAAAGGAATTGAGAATAACTCCCCACAAGTACTACAAATACACTGGCTCTTCTAGTGTTCCTCCTTGTGGTGAAGGTCTTACATATCTCGTTCTTGCCAAGGTAAAATACTAGATTTTATAATGTGATTTACAATGTAATTGTTCATTTCTAATCATTATTGTACCACCAAACGACACTTAAACGAACGATTTGTGTTTGGAATATAAATGTTTTGTAGGCGAGATCGATATCTAGAGAACAAGTGGAAAGTTTGAAGGCTCCTTTGGATATGGAATGCAAGTACAATGCGAGGCCTTGTCAAGCAATAAATGGGCGTCATGTGGATGTATACGAGGAGTAGGAGTCAATTGCTCGGGCGAATGACCCAAAGAATTGATGTATATGATGGTTATGTTTGTACAATAAATCACCAAGACAATTTTTATTTTTGTGACATAGATATTAAGTGTGTACTAACGAGTGGTTGATCTAGTGGTTGATGAACTTATGCTCAAATCTTCACAGGAAAAAGTGTCACGTAATATACTGGTCTATATTTGATTGCCTAAATTATTTAATGTATGAAATATATATATCCATTATATCGTAATAAAGAAGATTATAAGAAATCTTTATTTATACTTTGACACTGAAAAATTGAAGGAAAATAAAACTCTCAAAGGAATTAAGAAAAACGAAAAGAAGGACACGATTGTCTTGGATTCTTTTGCATCGCTTATTTTTCCAATAATAAAGTGTCTTACGATGATCTAAATAAATACCATCAATTCTTGATGCCCAATCTCAATGATTATCATACCAAGAATTTCGTTTCCACATTACATTAAAAATATCAAAACTCGAGATCTTATTACCCCACTGAAAGGTACAAAATAATAAGATTTGAAACAATTTCACACAAAAATAAAATTTAAATTCTTGAATTATTGTCAATGTATGATTTTCAAGCACGTCATCTCCATATGCGCAATATACCAATAATGGATCAGAATTTTAAGGAAGATTGTTCGTCATACAGACATAAACTCAAGGGTATAAGAAACAAATCCGTTTCCCGTCACATACAAGAGTTGCAGAAAAGATAAAAATAAGAAAAATTATTTTCACCATTTCATGTAGGTCTTTTGTTGGAGAATTATGTAATGTGTTAGCATCATTAGTTATAATTAGACCATGTTATACATTTGAGTTTTATTTCTCTGAAAAACGTAAATACATAATGGTAATAAGTTTTCGGTAATTTGAATCTGATATGTAAAATTTGTCAAATGATTATAATAATTATTAATGTAGTCATTATTTGATCATTAAAGTCTTCTAACTAAAAATGTGTATTAATAAAATTTATGGTAACTTTGAATTCGATTTGCAAAGTTTGTATTTAATTTCAAAAATTGTCTAGCGATATCTGTAGAGTACCAACTGTTATAGCTAGAGCAAATTTATAATTTTGACTAATTTACCTTTATTTGCCTTTTTTGTTATACAAATGAAAAATAAAATTAGTTAAAATTCTTTTTCTTCTTCATTTATTAGATTTTCTCATCTTGAACTCATTCCTTCCAAATCTCACAAAATGTTGTTCCAGAGAAAATTTCTAATTTACATTTGCCTTCTTTATTATATGTACGAAAAATTAAATTAATTAATGTTCTTCTCTCTCTTCTTATTTACTTCGAATTTGTTAAAGCAATTTTTTAATTTTGAATATAAGCAATGTTTTAAAAACCGGACCGGATCGATCAACTCGATTAGTTTAATTGATAATCGACTGTCAATCCGGTCAAATTAACCCTTCACAACCAGTATAGCTCCTTCCCAGTTCGAACGGGAAGAGATAATAATATGAACATGAACAATTTAGAGATAAGAATCCAAGTTTCAGTTGGGAAAAAATAATTTGATAAGTAATGTCAAAATTATTTAATGTAGGACTTAGAATATATTTAAATTGTCAAAAATGTAAAAAAAAAAAAACAATAATTTAAAGGCCATTTTGGCACATCAGATATTGTTAGAATAGAGTTTAATTAAAAGACACTTTAGAATTTCATGGAAATATGCGAACTCAAAATAGGTTTGTATAGCCTCGAGCTTTCAAATATGAAAATGTTACTCAATTTGCTCCCAATGTGAATATTTGAGAAACACGTGATCATTAGATAGTAAAGAAAATAGATCATCACGTATTTATGAATTATCACATCTCTAAAGATGAAGCTTTTTCGGATTATGACATTGGTGGAACTTGAAATGTAAAGAATATTTTACTTCACAAATCATCAATTAGCGAAAAATGTTAGGATTCCTCATGGTTGCATCAATTATCACAAGATCCATGACAAAATCATCTGCGAAGCTTGTTCGCCTGATTTCAAATTAAACAATTAATTAACTTCACTCACTAAGCTCACTTTTACCTAGGCATGGCAAGATGGGTCTGGACCCCCCATTAATTTTTATGTTTGTTGGGTTGGGTTGGTCTTGGGTCAACTTTATAATTAATGGGTCTCTTAGTGGGTCAGTTAATGGGTCTTGTAAAAACAAAAGAAAATAAAGTATTGGGCCCAATTTAAAAGCAACTTTGCTACTATCTTTAATTTCAAAAAGAAAATATATTATATCTTGTTTGCTATCATAAAATTGAAGGCCTAAACCCAACTTTTATTATTTTGTAATTACTAACCCATTATTTCGAAGAAAAAAAATTAAATTATTAAAATATCTTAAAATCGTTGGTCTTTTCTATACCAATTTCATGACCACTTTTGACTAATAAAATATTAGTATCGACTTTCGAAAGGGTGTTTTTATTTATTTTTACGCAGTATATTTCTTATATTTCTATTCCTTTATATTTCTTAGATATAAGAGAATAATAAAAATTGTATTTTCAAATCATATAATTAATGTTACATAATTTGCATGTTAACTTTATTCTTTCAAGTCTTGGCATCAATTACTCCCATTTTTCAACCCATGTTACAATATTTTTTTGTGGATTTTTGAAGAAAAAAAAAAGATAAGGATTAAAGGGCCGACCCAGACCCGTTAAAGACCCGACCCGTTTATGACCCGACCCATTTCCGTCCCGCTACCACAGACCCATTAATGACCCGACCCGACCTGAACCGACCCGCCCATTTGCCAAGCCTACTTTTACCATATACCACAATTAGGTTAGGTTGTTCCTTGTTGTGCTTGGTTTTAAGATAACACCATATCATGAGATCGAATATTTTTATTAATGGCAATCTAGCAATTAAATTTCAAGAAATTTACTCATCAAATCTAGTTATCATTAACTTAAAAATCTAACTCATAATTTTATTTCCTCTTTCTTTGAGGGACCTTTAGTAAAACAATTTCTCAATTGTTTTAGGTCTTAGACCTGACTTAATTTTAATCAATGCACGATGATCAAACACATTACACGAAGACTTCAGCCAGACAAATTTGAATCTTGGTTTGACATATTGTGTAAACTAGTCCCTTCCACTTGACCCAATACCCATTGGTGTACAAAATTCAATACTACAAACATATATACCTGGCTACTTCCAACAACTTTCTTTATGCTAATATTTTACAATTACTTTCTGACTCTCATCTTCTTCCCACCAGATTTTGGATCCAAATATACCGTGACAGTACAATTAATTGGATTTGGATGTTGCATGTCAAACTTATAATTATATTATTTTTTCGTTATGTAAATTACAACTGTAAGTCCAACCACCGGCGGAGGGAAATAGAGTTTAGATGGGTGCAATGACCCCTAAAAAACATATATATTTTTTATCTAAATACTTTTCCTTTTTAATGATTGGTAATGGACCCCACTAAATTAAAATTGAAATTACAAGGTATGGGGCAAATGTCTTAATTAAAATGCCAAAGTGAAATATCTTGACATATTGCATCTTTATCTCCATTTCCATATAATTTAAGGAGATTCTAGGGTGTCGCTACGTTAGGTGCCGTTAGTTTAATTTGAACCATTAGATATTTTAATTATGTAATCAATACCATACAAAATTCAACTTATTAAAAATATGAAAAATAAAATAGCAAAAGGTGACTTGTTTAACCTGTTAATCTAATTTTTATTATTTCTTTTCCCTTCTTTCTTTTCTCCCCAAACAATTCCTTCCCCTTCTTTCTATTCCCCCAAAAATCCCATAACCCGACTCCTGTTCACCTTCGCCTATGAGAAGAAATTTGAGTTTGCTCAAGTCCTCCGCTGCTGCAGCTGCCATCGTGATTCCTTACCCTTCTTTCTATTCTCCCCAAAAATCCCGTAACCCTCCTTTTTGCGTTCGCCCATCAGAAGAAATTTGGGTTTGCTCAAGTCCTCCGCTGCCATCGTCACACTGAATCGACTCTGCCTCCCCAAGAATCCCCAAAAATCGTGACAGCTTGTCAAATTGGTGATGAAAAGTTTGGTTTGCCTAATTTCATTGCTCAACTTTCTCGATTATAGGTATGGTTTTGGAAATAGAGAACCCAAAAAAATTGATTTTGATTTGTTGTTTTGTATTCTTGTTGATTAAACTAAGTTTAGTACTGATTTTCGTGATATGGGATTTCATTTAAGGATTTTCAATGTTAGGATTTTTTAATCCAATTATTAGTCTCTTAGAGTAAGGCAAAGTTGCTTTGAATGTTGTTGTTGTTGTTGTTGTTGTTTTTTTTTTTTTTTTTTTGTGTTTTTGTGAGTGTATAATTAGATATAGATTGTTACTTGTTCATTTAATTGTTTTTAGAGATTTGCACTAGTTTTACTACTAAGAACAACAAAAACGAAAAGAGATTAAAGAATTAGGAACACATAAGTTATAAGATTCATCAAAACTACGTCTTGTATCAGATCCTGTGATAATTCGATATGATACAGCTTTCTACCTATTTTATAAGCTAACACTGACAATCGAATTACAAGAGGAAAGTCTTTAGAAGTACACTTAATAATAAAATCATCTTTAAACCTCCATGGAGATCTTACTACGAAGGTATATCCGTTTGTGAAAATGTAGTTAATACAGAAAAGGAAATTTCTTAACGTAAATTACTCGACATGACATGGGGGGGGGCATTGAATTGAATTGAATTAGATAGTTTGTAAGGTAGGTTAGAGAGAAAGCTGACAATAATAAGGTAATGATGAAAAGGAAACAAAGATGAAAGACTCGCATTTATTATGATGATGAGATGAGGGAGGCTGCTTCTGCTTCTGAATATGTATACGTCTGATCAGTCTTCCATCTATCTATCAATTTCTCCTGTAAACTGCATTTCCACCATGACTGTGGTGACTTAATTTTTCTAAGCTCTGTGACATTTTGATTATCTTAATCACTGTATTAATATAGTTATGTGTCTTAATTATCATAGGCAAGAAAATTACTTTCTAAGGATATTTTGTACCATAATAATGATGTATTGTCATGGAGAAGTTCTTGCTGTTTTGACATTGAATCTTGACTAGATATGCTTCCGATTATACTTATATTTTCTTGTTTCATATCTAAATCTGAAAACAAACTTAACAAAAAGTGAGTTTATGAAGAACACTAATTTCTTCTATCACTATGCTTCTTTTATACACCTCTGTTTACTCATTCAATAGTTGACTAATAAAGCATAGCTATCTGATCATTAATGTATTAGAAAATGGTTAGACTGGACATCTTAGATGCAAACAGAGAGTGGTCTATTTGTATGTATATATAGCTTTTCAACTCACTAAATGAATACTATGATGACTTTTTGTAAGTAATTATGCTTATGCTGAATTTGTGAATAGTTTATTCTCACATATGACAATAAATTGTCCCCATAAATCTTGACAGTTGTTGCTACTGTGTTAATTAATAAAGTTTTGAACACTTGAATCACATATTTTCCACGTTCTATGAATATATTCTAACTTATACCTTGATTTGCAAGCAAAATCCACTGAATAACATGTGTTTAAAAGTTTTTCCTGTTTATTATTTAATTAACATCTTTATGAAACTTTATAACATGATTGCAGGATTCAAAGATGACATATTCAATTACTGGTCAGCAGAAGACGAGGTAACTTACCCCACTTTTACTATAATTAAACTTGTTTCCTTTGAATTGTAGTATATGCACTTTTTTTTCATGTTAATTTAATTGTCACTGAAATATGAATTTGTGGACCTAAGTTTCAAATTTATATTTTAAATGACTCATTATTTGTATTTTGACCGAATTGAACTTAGTTAAGAGATCATGATTTATTATGTTTTGAACAAGTCATGTAATTCCAAATTTATTTACATTGTATACCTCTGTGCGTAGATCGAAAAGAAGAAAAACTTCGGTAGTAAATAGTAGGAATGTTCGTGCAAAATCTGAAGAAGAAAGGGTGAAAATGCCGGGATCTGCATGCATGCATTTGGTTCTAGTAAGTTATATTTGTATCATGCTAGATGTGATTGTAATAATATAGTTATTGTTAGATACATTTTGATTTGTGGTTTTGTTGCTTAATAAAAAAACAGTTGTTATATCGGATACATTCATATATTATTTTCATAATTATTGGTATACGAATGCATTTGTCAAATAAAAGTAAGTATATAGAGGAAATGAAACCTTTCTTCTATATACTTTCTAACTTGACGGTCATTACACGTTATATGTGAAATTGTGAATCATTATATGTAGGGACAATGAGATCAAAATGCTAAATAGAAGCTAATTTATGGGATGAAAGTGCAAAATAATTTGAAAAGTTGGGACAAAAACTGCAATTTTTGAAAAGAGCAAGAAAAATTGAGACCATGTATGCAAATTTGTAATATATGAGATTAAAAATGGTGAGAGTCTTTAGCTTCCATGGACCTTGATTGAAATTTGTTTCCACATACCTTGATTCAATTTTGTGATAGTGTGAGACTTTAAAGTTTCTTTTACTAAATTGAATCTTTTGGTTATACAGCAAGCACGAACGAGAAAAAATGAAAAGTGCTAATATTGATGGAGGAAATGATTTGAATACAATTGGAGAAAGGGACTTAATGGAGCATATCAAGGAGAAATACCATTCACTTTCAGATAGTGAAAAATTACCTTTTATCAAAATAAACAACGATAAAAGGGCAATGTACAAGGAGTACAAAGAAAAGTTGCGCCAAGGAGTCCCAAAGGTTAGCGAGATATCATGTTCGCATGCATGTTGTTGAAGTATTATATTTATATTAATGTTATATTTTTTTCTATAAATCAATATTCAAGACACAATTTGCACTCGTATGTCAGTAATAGGAGCATACGATGTGGTTTCGAAGCGAACCGAAGAACAAAAATATTATGTGAGGTTGATTGGGTTAGATGGTATTTTGGAACTAAGACCTTTTAAGATTTGTAGAGAATTATGTCTATATTTGGTTAATGAATTTAATTGTGACACTTGTATGATAAACATCAACGGAAGGAAGATTAGTGTTGGTCCTAATGATATTAGTCATGTATTGGGCTTAAAAGATCAGTAGAGTTGGTACATGTGTGCCATCTAATGATACTGCAGTAGATTCCAATTATCTGAAACTAAACAAATTGAAGGATGACCTATTAAATATGGAAGATGCGGATGAGCAATTCATAAATTTGCTCTTTATATGCTTGGATTTTTTTTTGTTCGGCTGTAAAGCCTGATGTTGATAAGTGTTTTTTGTCCATTGTCATGGATATCTACAAACTTGCTGAAATAAATTTAGCACATCTTGTATTTGACAGTTTGGTGCAAGGGATACGAGAAAGGCAACAAACAAAAAATATGTATGTACGTGGCTACTTGTCATTTTAATGGTAAGTATCATTTATATTTTAAGTCCTTATTTTAAACCCTTTACTAATTATTAATAATAATGATTTTTTTTAATGCAGATATTTTTCCTTGGACATATCGGATCAGAATATTTATTTTTGGAAAAATGTTTGATACCTCGCCTCAATTTGTGGGATAAAGATGCAGTCAAACTAAGGGTGGAACAGTAAAAGCATCAGATTGGTATAAACAGAAAAAAGGTCTAACAGACAGTATTACCACTTGCTTACCTAAGACGAGGGGTTTCGACGACGAACAAGATGGTAAAAGTCAAGAATCTGAAAGTGAGACTGATTTTCATTAAAAGGTTAGGCAAAGTAATATAGGACCACAATTATTGCCAGTAAGTAAATCATTTCTAGATCAGCTATGTGGCATAAATGCTAGGTTAGGTGAACTTGAGAAGCTGACATTAAATGTTAAGAAAGAAATTGATGGAGTGA
This sequence comes from Penstemon eatonii, assembly GCA_038501285.1. Taxonomy (NCBI): domain Eukaryota; kingdom Viridiplantae; phylum Streptophyta; class Magnoliopsida; order Lamiales; family Plantaginaceae; genus Penstemon; species Penstemon eatonii. The sequence continues at coordinate 62,911,744 of CM076710.1, forward strand.
GGATGGATGTTAAAAATGAGTTGGAGGCCTTTACTAGCAAGGTGGACCCTTCTCTTAGTGTTATTTTACAAGAGTTACAAAAGATATCTAATATTCCCTATGACTGTAAGAAGTGCAACTCTAAAGACTCCACCCATCTTAAAATGAAGAAAGACTTAAATCCTACATACAATGGAAAAAAAGATATGGCTTGTAATTCTGGGTCATCAGCGAGCAATTCTATTGAAGAAATAGATTGTGGAAGTGGTGTACAAAGAGTAAATATAAGAGTGAGACCAAAATTAAAGTCAAAAGCTTCTTCGTCTACTCTGTCAGCAACACTAGCCCATAAAATTAAACTCCGAAATCAAAGGGTGAGGAAACTTGGTCCGTATAAGAAGTCGACATGGATTATCAATAAGTCTAAACATAAGAGTTCTGATAAAATGACGAACTTAGACAATGCAACCAAAAAAGAGGTATGACTAAATTTTGTTTGATGTGTAGCATGATGGAGTTGCCAACATTGATATACTTTCATTGCCAAAGAAGAAGAAAATTGTATGTAAATGGACGAATGATGTGACAATCCACAAACTCCTCGAGTTTATGTGGGATAAAAACTCTCCAGATTCAGGGTGAGTTGAAATAATGTATTACATACAACATTTTTATATTATGTTTTTTTATTTACATTGACTTGCATGCAAATCTTATTTAATAGAGAAATGATTGTGGATTTGGGACTTGAGAAAGCGTACCGCTCAAGCATGATATCATTATCCAGTATTGAAAGGATATCCAGTGAGGTTATTTCCTATTCAAAACTTATCTTTTGAGATTCACAAATTTTAAGTATTTACACAATCAATTCTAATCATGCAATTATTGGACAAATTATAAACTTAGTTGCTATAATAGAGAAGAGAAAGATAACGCAGTTGGATCCTTCTGGAGACACTCGTGTGTGGTTCTTACCTACGCACTACTCGGTATGCTATAATAGTAAGCATGCAATTATTGGATAAATAACTTACTTTTTAGATTGAAAAAATCTTAGCATAAATACGCTTTCGTTTCATGTGGTACTTACTCTTAGAGAATCCTCCACGTGTTGGTATTGAATATTTTGGAGAACGCTCTTGGGAGGTGACAACATAGGTTCTTGTGATTATTTTTTTTTTGATAAGTAGGTTCTTGTGATTTGGTAATATATATGTAGTCAAGTTTTTAGCCTTTTTGTTATCGATTGTTAGAATCTAACATCTGCTTTATTCAATGTTACATTTTTAGATTTTCGTTCCGATGAATGATCGAATGGTACACTGGTACGCATTTGCCATAGATCTGACTGAACAAAGAATGGTCCTTTTTTATTCACTTTGGAAGCGCAGAAATACGTACAACGAAGAACGATTGGCGGATGTAAAAAAAGTGGTATATTAAGTTTCATTGACATGATTATTGTTTGTTTATTGTTTACTTACCTTTAATGTTGTCTTTTATCCAATTTTAGATTCATCGGACCCATGATTTACTTAAAAAAAAAAAAATGCTACTCATATGACTTGAACCATTTCCCTATTGAAGAAGCAAGTTGGATTCCACGGCAAGTGGAGAATTACAATTGTGGAATCTATGTCATCAACTTTATGAGAAAAATCCCTAGTATTGTTGTTGGTGTGTGAATGGCGGAGAAAAGATACAGGTAATCTAGTAAGCTTCTTGAATTGGGACTCATTTATTATTCGATTGATGTTGATTCACTTGATTCCATGTGTAGTTTGATTCAGTTGATGAACGTCAAAAGATAACAATAGAGCTTTTTATGGATAGTGGCAATAAAATCCGAGAGTCGATCATGGAAAAGATATTTATGGATAGTGGCATTAAAATCCAAGACTCCACCATGAAAAAGCTATCTTTGTTATGATATATTGGCATAAAGTATTATTTTATATATATGAATGATAGTTTTCTTTAAGGTCTTTAATGGTGATACTCATACAACATTTTCTTTTATGTCTTGTTGTTTTGTAGATTAAAATGCGAGCTTCTTATAGATAGTTGATGAGATGTAGCATAAATTGGAGGAAAGGAGAAAAGGGAAATGATTTGATATCTGTGAAGAGAAACTGTTGGGATTGTCCTTCATTAATCATTGCATTTTAATATGTGGAGGAATTCTTTTTGTTTCCATGGATTTATTCTGGTAGTTAGAGTAACATTTGGTGATTACAAGCAATGTTACTAAAAAATTTAATACATTTATGAAATGCAATTGTTTTTCAATTTGCCTCCTATTAATTTGCCCTTAAGTAATCAAGGTTCTGTGGTTGAAGTTGAGTTCCAGTATAGTACCTACTTGTTTGATTTAGTATAGTGAGATATTGGGTTTGTATTTTAGTTTATGAGTTTTTGTTCTTATATTCCAAGATCACTTTTTCACTTACTTCTATAAATCATAATAAAATAAAATGTCAATCGGACTTCAATTGCCAGTTCATGAAAAAAATTGTTTGCTTAGACTCAAATACAGCTGAGGTACTTTTCTAAACTCGGGTTTATATTGGACAAGTTAAATACTACACAAAACTAAACCCATTCAAAGAGAATAATCTTCTATATGAAAATTAATGTAGGCTAAATTCCACTTTATCATAAATCCCAACTACAACCGCCTCGCTGAGCTAAATTCTTGTGATCCACAAACCTGCAATCACAATATTTGATGAAAAATACTTAGGATTATATTAGTGCCCAACTATGAAAATTATAAAAAGTGAAAATTCACAAAGATCAAGTAAAAAAAGATACACGGTTTACTTTATTTGCCATGTCAATGTTCCAACCATCATAACTGATATTTTGAGCATTCACACTGTTGTTAAAGGTAAATGTTTGACTCTACAATAATAACATAAAAAAACACATTAAATATGTGCAAAATGCATTGAATAAAGAAATCAATGATACATATAGTGCTATACATATACCTCATTTCTACTATTATGCCAGTCATTTGACATATAATCAACATTCGTAGTGGAATTTTGGTGCAATGGAGTTTGTGATGCTGAATTCATATAGTCGTGAGTGAAAAATGTGTTGAAACTTGCATCATCGCTTTCGTCGTCGACACTCGTCCTTGTGTTTTGAGAATTTGTATTAGCATTCTTCTTTTTACATGTAGATTTGTTGTGACCTTGAAGTCTAAAAAGATGAAAATAAAATAATAGTCATAACTTTCATTTATATATTCTATGAAAAAAATATGTATAAGATTTTACCGGCATATGCAGCAATTTGGTCCTGATTTAGAACCATTTTCAGTTGCATGGTCCCACTTTGTCTTCACGTTTTGCAGATCATGGATGTTGAACTTGCGAACACTTTCAGCATTCATAGTGCTTGCAGATTCACCATTATTATTGTTATTTTTCATGTATAGCGACTTCATCCTCTCAGTCTGTGTGGCTATGAAAGAACTTAATTCTTGAGGACCTTCATCAACTTGAGATGCATAGAAACACATTTCCTTGCACTTTTGGATCAAAGATCCATAAAATGCAACTTCCTTTACATCAACAAGGATAGAGTCATGATACGGTTTTCTTGCTTCAATCTTGACCTATATAGTCCACCTCTTCTTTATGCAACTTGACGGAATTTTCCTCATATTTTCAGATTTTATTACATTAAACAAATGCGAACAAGGCCACCCCACAGTTTCAAGTTGCAAACATGAGCATTGCATCTCCAGATTATTGAAATTGATTGTTACATTCCAACTCGAAGATTTCTCATACTCGGACGTCGAGTATGTACAACTAAATTCATGTCTCTCGATATTAGTATATGATAGGACTGCAACCTTTTCAATTTCTTCTCTAACTTTGAAAAACACCTTACGAGTGAAGACGTTTGCAGCATGCGCCTCTAGATACTTTAATGGAGTGACCATGGCATTGCATTCTTACAAATAGTATCCTGTTCAGCCTCCTTGGGTCGAAGCCAACCCATAGCCAATTCAAATGACCTGACAAACTCATACAATTTGATTGCTTGATCAACATGTTTTTTTTAAAAATGAATTCATTCCTTCGCAACGTTGTGTACTGCTCATTCCATCGAAGAAATGTCCTCTCAGATATGATGTAGCCCATTTATCTCGGATTAAATATGTATCATTAATCCAGTCACTACTCTCAAGATCAAACTTTGCAGCAAAATTTCTCCAGCTCTCATCAAATTCATCTTCAGTACACTCTTTCCTTGTACACTTAACAAAGTTTTGAGTAGCTCCGACAATATGAACATTTTTAACAACATTGCGTTGTAGGTGCCAACTACACAATCTGTGACGTGCTTCTGGAATCACATCTTTATAGATTTACATATAGCCTTATCACCGTCGGTAACCACTAAGAGCAGTTTTTTGTTCTTCATCAGGCCTAAAAAGGTCCTAAACACCCAACTATATGTTTCTATAGATTCATCAGACAACAAAGCACATGCAAATATTGTTGTCATAAAATGGTTGTTCACACCTGCTAAAACAACCAAAGGCTTATGATAAGCATTAGTTCGATAAGTCGAATCCAACACTAACACATCACTGAAGAGCTCATAGTCATATCTTGATTTTGAATCAGAACATAATAATCTGCGCAGTCTCTTTTCATCGTCTACATCATATTCAACAGCAAACATTGGATCATCGTCTACCTTGGCATGCAGATAAGCTAATGCAGCTTCAGCACCTCCATCAACAATATCACATCTTTGTTGTTTATTCAAGTGATTGTAGAGGTCCTTTATAATAAACCCTACATCTCGATAGCCACCGGCTTTATTTGCGAAATATGACATGATTTGACTTGTTCTAATTCCCACCTTGCTCATTGCACATGTCTCTGCAATGTCACCATCTCTCAAATTTATGTGCGAGTAAAGAAAAATAACAGAATCTTGGCTCATTAATTCATGGTTGTGCTCTTTCACAAAGTTAGACACAATGTAAGACTATCTTTTCTTCTCATATAGAACCCTAAATTGTGCTTTGCATCCACATCTTGTTAAGGCTTTGGGCTCTCTCTTTCGTTCTTCTCTCGTAAATGACTTTTTGTTTCGGAACCCATTCTTGCTACACACCCATTCCATTGAAGTGATTATATCTTTTGTTTTTTTTCATGTCTCTTTTCCGAATGCTGAAACCAATACATTTAGCATATGCATTTTAAAAAATTTCCGCATCTTCTACACTATCAAATGTCATCTGCATCACTTCATTCATTTCCATATCATCAGTACAGGGTCCAAATTCATTAAAACTAAAATTATTTTCATCCAAAGTTTCTTCAACATCTTTTTCCGACCAATCTTCATCATAGCTAGAATCTTTAGAACGTTCTGATGTCGGATCTGCATTCAAATCTACACCCAACTTTCTCTTTCCAAAATTGTTTATGTTAGGCTCCTCCATCTAAAAAGTTAATAGTTGAAAAATAAATAATCATGCAAGTGCAATATACTAGAAATTTGTATCAATAGATGAAGCATTTTATCGAACAGTTGGTATCAATTTGAATCTAGAAATTGCTTATATGCTGGTAAGTGCTAATAAAATAATAGCAATGGAAGGATCATATACGTCTTCTTGCCTTTCTCTACAAAAGTTATAGCACATATTCAGATTTCAAATTAATTAGACAACTTTCTGTTTTGTTGTGTAGAAATAAAACCATCATATTTATCCCTAAACTTCTCTGATCGTAATTATAGTAGAAACAAATATTAATAGGAACTATATTTACCCCATTAATCAATGGAGCATCGAACAAAGGCGGAGTTGATGAGGAGAAGAGAAACCTGCAAAATTGATTTAGCCGTAGGTTTTCTAAGCGTTTTCAAAATATAGACATAATTCTAGAAGGGTGCAAACTCTTTGATTTTTTTTAAAATTCAAGGGTGCTAGGTGTTATTCTTTAGTTTTGAAGATTAAAATTGCTTATTTCGCCTATTTTGGGGTGGAAAATTTCAAAAATCAAAATTTAATAATAGTTGTTTGGTAAATCAGGTTAAGGGATTATTGATTAAATTTCATAAACTTGGAAGAATTGCAAAAAGATCAGTGTGATATTAATATAAGCAACCGATAAAAGTAATGTATAATTAAGTTAATCGTAATCCAAAGTGATAATTGGTTCAATTAATTGATGAAATTCAAAATAGTTGATCTTAGGGTAATGTATAATTAGGTTAATTGTATTCAAAATCGATAATCGATTCTACTACTTGACCGAAGTCAATATTATTAACATTTTAACATTAATAATGTAAAATTGGACTAATAGTAATCCAAATTGATAATTGACTCGATTAGTTGATCAAAGTCGTCATCGTTGATCTTAGGGTAATGTATAATTAGGTTAATTGTAATTCAAATCGATAATTAGCTCGATTTATTAACCAAATTCAACATCGTTGATCTTAGGATAATGTATAATTACGTTAATCGAAATCTAAATCGATAATTGACTCGACTAATTGACAATTGTCAATATTTTTATATTAAGGTAATGTAATTTTTTTCAAAGAACAAAAGTTTTTTATTAAATTTGATAAAAACAAAAGTTCCTTTGATTTAATAAAAACCCTTATTTAATAAACTCAAATTTAATAAAAAAAATTGGTTTTTTAAAAAAATTCCTTCGATTTGTTTATTATTTTGACAAAGTTAATTTTAGTTTAAATTATTAGAAACTCAAAATTTAATTTAATTAATAAAAATTAAACTTTAAAAGAACTCAATGAATCTTAAATACTAATTAATTGTTGTATTACTGTGTGTCAATGTTTATTTCTTATTATTAATGTCAATCTTAAATTATTTTGAATTATTCACAAATCATGTCAATCTTAAAAATATTTTTCATTATTTCCTATTGAGACTAGTTGTCCCACATTGGTTGAAAATAATAGTTAAGTCCATCTTATAAGATCTTGGACAATGCTCACCTTACAAGATAGCTTTTAAGGTTGAGTTAGGCCCAAGCCAAGTAAGTAGACTTAGCCCAATCCATGAGGTGAAGTCTAATATTTCCAAATCGGTTTGCATATTATTTATTATTATAATTGGCTATGTTGTATTACTGTGTGTCAATGTTTATTTCTTATTATTAATGTCAATCTTAAATTATTTTGAATTATTCACAAATCATGTCAATCTTAAAAATATTTTTTATTATTTCCTATTGAGACTAATTGTCCCACATTGGTTGAAAATAATAGTTAAGTCCACCTTATAAAGTATTGGGCAATCCTCACCTTACAAGCTAGCTTTTAAGGTTGAGTTAAGCCCAAACCAAGTAAGTGGACTTAGCCCAATACATATGGTGAATTCTAATATTTCCAAAAATTAAAATAAGAGTATAATAAAAAAATCTTTTAATTTGGTTAATATTTTCAAAACTAAAATTAAATTTTTAAAAATATTAACCAAAATTAAAAGATTTTTTATAAAAAAATAAATTAAACAAATTTTTATTCAAATAAATATTAAATTTAAAAAAAATAGGAAGAGCAGGTGGCCGACACTGGTTGATAGGCGTGAGGCAAGGGGAAGCGCATTGCCTCACGCATTGAGCTTAATATATATTTAAAAAAAAATAATAAAGCATCAATTTATCTTCTCTCATTGGATAGTGTTACTTACTCGCCCAAAATTGAGTATAAAAATTAAAAGTGAGCATAAAATGACGAAATTACCTTCTCCATATAAAAAAATACAAAGTAAAGTGTTACATTTATAATAACACATTGAGGTAAAATGATACATAAAATAATACTGGGGGAGTAAGTTGGTCCATATGAAAATTACATGGGGGGTATATTGCTTTATTCATTTGGGTTTAAAATAAATTTTTATATACCAATTTGCAAAATCTAAACTTTGGGTTTTTAAAATAAGTTATGCTGAATATAGATATGTTCTGCTGTAATAGAAAGAACCGAACTCGTTATGACTAACATCTGAACTATGAAGTGATTAATTATGACCTTGGTCTTGAAGTGTCCGGTCCAGGCATCGTTGGCTTGATGTCAGGTTTCGTGAACCATGTCGTGTATAGAAATTGCTTATGAGGCCCAACATGGTTGCATATTTGCCTGAGCTTCTGCCTTTCCCTCATCCATCTCAATACAATTTTCATATGCCTTTTGCTTGTTAGCCCTTTTATTCCAACTTCCTGACAATTTGTGAAAAGAAAAGAACCATTACTAAGTCACCAAAATGTTATTATGCTAATGTCTTCAAATACAAAACTAAGAATGTTGGGTGGATTAGATAACATATAATCAACTGAAGAATCAGTGTTCCATGCGTCATTTGTCATACAATGATATCATGTAATGCAATAGATTTAGTCGATATCATAATAAAAAAGCAACCAATCAAAATGCATTATGTAATTCATACTGGGTCTTGACGACAAAAACCTCTAGTTTTGCATGATTACAAGATACCATATGAAATGATGGATTATATGTTAAGACGCAAAAATTGGGAAACCAAGAAGTACGGAATTCTGAAAATAGAGCAATTTTATCAATGTTATGCCAAACAAGGCTCGAAAGGGATTTTTAAATCAATAGGTTGACGAATTTCTAAGGTCCTACTCACACACTATGGATGACTTGGAAATTTCATATTATGTGCCTCTGTGTACATAGCTCAACGCATAGATAGACCAAACAATTTCGCAACAAAGCCAAACTTAAATGTACTTTTTCCCAAGAGCATCCATTGATGGGATTTGTTATGTGATCAATTATATTGATGGGATTGATATTTAAATATTTTTACCAAAAGCACATAGATTTGACTGCATAAATGGGACCAATCATGTCGCCACCAGACACCCGTATTTCTTTGGAAAATATATATTTGCACCTTACATTGTAACAACTATTCCAAATGGGCATCAAGAGACAAGAAATGACCTAACAAAATCTGATTATCATGCATCACATACATCATAAAATTTTAACATTGATTATTATGTGTCTGATTTTTCACATAAAACATGCTTCTGGTATTCTAAAGCAAATAGATAACTTCAACTTTATATTGTCATAGCTAAACAAACATATTATCGAAAGAGATGATCGGTTTACCTTAACACGATCCCAGGTGTCAGCTACGGTTAGAGGACCATGCTCCTTCAAAATGTCAAAAATGACCCTTGTTATAGTCTGTGTTTGTTCTGGTGGAGTTCTGAGTTCAATTGGTTTCATCTTGGGCTTTGGTTTTTTCGCCATATACCTGATTGTTGTAGCAAACATAATGTTTCCCTTCTCCTTTCCCAGCTGAACTGCAACAAATAATTTAGTGAACAAAACAATACTTGAGAAAGTAGGCATAGCTACTACTATAATGGACCCAAACAAGCATTTCATCAAGCAGATTGCGCACAATAACATAGTTATTACATATATTACATATCAATGAATCGTTATTAAAAGTTAAAAAAAGCTATATGTAAAAGAATACTTCAAGAGCATAACTCGACTATATATACAAAGTTATTAGGAAAAATAACTCGGGATAACTTCAATCACGAAAATTTTCTTAAAATTTCTACGGATTTATTTCCGTCGAAATTTCTAGATTTTCTTGTTGTGAGAGGGATAAATTGAACATTATAAAATTGCCATTAAATCTTTTCTCAGTAATGTTATCGGAGTCACTAGTACCTCAGTTTGTAGATAATTTGGATGTTGAGATGGGTTTAGACTTGAATTCCCACTTTAACATTAAAAGGTTTTGATTATCAGTATAATTAAACTTGTCGAGTAGAATTGCATGATATATTATTGAAGATTGGGTTGATTATTTTTATAGATTAAAATTTCCACATTTTTCATCGAAATTTTTTTATTTTTGAATCAAGCGAAACGAAAATAAGACGTAATTCTGAAACTATTTGTTTGTCATAAATTCTGTTATTTTCTAAATTTAATAACTTTTTTACAATTTTTTCTTAGAGTTTTCGAAACATTTTCGAAAAGTTTCGAATTTTTTTTAATATTTGACCGACCGAAACTTACACTCGAAACAAAATTTTGATTCATGATTATTAATAGTGTTATCAAGTCTAATTCCTTAACTCATTCGATTACTTTTATTAGAGTTTTGGTAGAATCTTAGGCAATTTTAGTTAGTTTTGTATTTTGTCGCTCGAGTCATTGGTTTAATTGTTTTATGCATGAATTGAGATATTTTCTTATATATTGTGTTCCTATTTGTAGGCCTAAGCTATTTTGGATTTAAGAACATGATTGGAAGTGAAGAACACCGAATTAAAGATCAAATGAAGTCAAGTAGTGCAAAAACGAAGAAGCTGTCAGAAATGTTGTTGTGCACTACGAGAACCATAACTCTTTCAAGGAAGCTCCAATGAAGCTGAATTTCGACTATGATGTAGAGGAATGAGTTGGCTACACCACAGATTTTACGGATCTTGATTTGGAGTTCGGAGCTGAGAGTTATGACACGTGCAAATCTGTCGCGCAAATCTGTCGCGATTTTCAGCGGGCTTTTAAAGGAATTCTTGGGCCCAAAGTCTCCTACTTGGACTCAACTTGGTAGATCTATTTAAGGACTTCTAGGTCACGAAATTACACATCTTTGATCAGCTCTAAACATATTTCTTTCATAGAATACACCTACAACATCAAAGATCTACTTGGAGAAAGATTGAAGAAGAAAAGAGAAAAGTCCTCAAGATCACCCAAGCGAGAAGAATGCAATATTGAAGATCTTTATCTTGAATTCATCGTTTTGTCTATAAAACCACATGAACTCAGATTTGTTTTCCTTTATTATTTTCTTCTTATATTTATCATGAACTAATTCTTTTAGGATCTAGGGTTTTTATGAAACTATGTTATTTTGATTATTTTTATTGGATTACTCGTAGTTAGGGGCAATTCTTGTGTTTGATTTAATTTCGTTCTCTATGCTTGCAACTTGACTGATCACCTAGTTGTTAGATTTAATATTCTTTTCGATCTTGGAAAAGGGAGATTAGGATTAGATAGGAAATTGAATAGTAAACGACTCTTAGGATAGGAATATACTTAAGGCGTTTATACCCGTTACATGAGGTTCGTGTTTAATGCTTTGTGTTATTTATGAATCACCTAGGAATAGGATCGATTTGTATAATACATTAGGTTCTTATGTAATTCGGAAGATACGTAGGAATATACTTGAATCCTCGGGTAGCACTCTTGTCACCACAATAACTACGAAAATCTCAATTGAGCAATCGATAGATAACATAGTGGATTATAACCCTAGGTTTCTCTTCTCATTATTCGAACTTAATCCAAGTACTTAGGTTAGTTAAATCATTTAGTTAATCTAGTTAATTTAAACCTAAAAGAACATTTGAATTTGGAACCATATTAAAAGTGAATTAGGAATTGGAATTGGTAGACATTAGTCAAGTCCCTGTGGAGACGATACTCTTATACTTACTCTTTATTACTTGTTCGATACGTGCACTTGCGTTTATTTGCGTGCGTAAATTCCGCAACAATTTTTTCTTATTGAATTTGAGGTTTGTAATCTAACTTTCTTTTAACCCTAGCTAAACGAATTGAGATCACATGAACTTAAGTTGACACATAGTTAGTCCATATCGAGTAATTTGATACTATTAGATAGATTTTATCATCTTTTTAACTTGTAATGAAGATATTTAAGAGTTAATAAACAAGTGGTATTTTAAAATTCTAACAACATAGTTGGAGGAGAATGTAATTCAATTTGATTTATTTCATTTTCAACTCCAGTCTTGAATTACATAAACCACTAGTCCCCAAGAATCATCTAAAAATTCAGTCCTTGTCTCCTTGAGATCAAATCAATTTAATGTTTATTATTAGGGAAAATTGTATATTTGGTATCTTACAATATGGCACTCTGCAATCTTTGTGTCATTACATATGTAAATTTATATAAAGAACCACAATTCAAATATTGGTAGCAATAGTCATACTATGCATCGTCAAATAATTAGACGGAAATTGAAGGAATTGGACTTATACATCACATGTGACCTCTTAGGTCATCTCAATTGGTACGTAAATTATTATTTGATGTCATAATAACGTGAGGGAACATTGTATATTTATTTTTTCAGAAAATGATATAACGTTATAATTTTCTTTTCAAAAATGAGGAAAATGTTATAATTTTCTCTCCAAAAGACTAAATAGTAGCCCTGTGAATCTGCACATGGCCAATTTCATTCATTTTTATTCAATTATTCCAAAAGACTAAATAACACTTCTTATGCTAATAGTTTTCATTGAAATAAATAAACATAATGTGTAAAATGACTATCTAGCTTGTTCGTTGTTCCTCATCATTTTTTAAGTAATAGTTTTCTTTATAGATGAAAATTAGTTAAAATACAAATAATAACGTACCATCAAAATGGATATACCAACCCTAATAAAATGAGTAGTTCTTATTTATAAGCTACTAGCTTATTCTTGTACTATACAAAATTCCATAAGATTATTTATATGAGTTACGAAAATTGTTAACATGTCGAATACGAAAAAACAAATTCCTAATTTATGTCAATCAAGAATTAGAATAACGTGGATAAAACTCAAACATTGTTAGATAAAGATGAAGATGGAGTGCACTGAATTGATTTAGTTAAGGGAGGTTTTAATGATTTCCAAAACTTCAAATCAGCTAAGTAAAGACAACTTAGTTGAAATCCCTTAGAAGAATTTTGACCAAGTAAGAAGACATATCAGACGGGTCAAATATTCAAGGTCCAGAAGACTACTGATCTGCTGAAGAGAAGAAATCAGACTGGTGTAAATCAGCCGACTCAAATCAGATTTGTTCAAGTTTGAGATCTGCTCTGTTCATCATCAGACACGTTCTCTCATCAGACAAGTGGAAAGATCAAGAAGTCGTCCCAACAGTAATAAATGCCACTGGAGTAATAAATGCTGAAGTCCGAGGTTATTAATGGCAAATGATTGAAGAAAAGACTCGTATCAGCTCAGTGCATTTAATGCTGCCTGACAGAAAGTACAGTCTGCAGTACTGTTACTGTGCAGAGAGCCGTTCGCGAAAATTAAGGACCAGAAATCAAGAAATTTGAATTGTGTCTCTCTTCAACGGACATAATTCAAATAGTGAGTATAAATAGCTAAAGAGACGAAGAGAAAAGGAGCTACAACACAACAACTGAGAGATTGATTTCGAAGTAAAATATTTTCTAAGTCTCAAAAGCTCAAGAACAGCTCACTCATCAGCCTTGTCATTTGTTGACTTAAGCTGAAGCTGAAGATCAAAGTTAAACACAATTTTCTGAGTGAAATCTCTTAGAGTGTTGTGAGGAGAGTTTATCCATCTGTGTGAAGTGATAAAACTCTGTAGAATAGGTCTTCTTTGTGATTTCCTATTGTGAGCTTACAGCCAGATTCATTTGTTGTTTTGGCGTAAGTAGAGTATACTGTAAACTTTGTGATTATAGTATAACCCAAGATCTGTGTGACTTGGAAGAGTGGACTAAAGGATTTAAATCCATATAACCACTATAAAAATTCTGGTGTTTGATTTTTGCATAAGTTTTCTTGCATATTTATAAAAACTACATAAAACACTCTATTAACTGTTTGAAAAGTTTTAAAAGGAAGTTTATCAAAACTGGGGATAAGTTTTTCAAACTACTAAGTATACTTGTGAAAAACACTTCAAAAGTCCGCTGCAAGTTTTCTGGTATTAAAACTGATTTTCACCAAAATCAGCTAAGTAACTATCAGATTAGCGGTCAACAAAGCTGTTCAAAGATTTGTTCGCGATCAGCCTTGTAAACATACTGTTCTTAACTGCTTAGTCTATTTAAGTTTGAGCAACAGTTTTAAAGTTAACATTTGATTAAAAATTTTCAGAGGTCTATTCACCCCCCCCCCCCTCTAGACATCATCTGACCACTTGGGACCAACAAGTGGTATCAGAGCAGGTGGTTCATTAGAATCAGCTGCCTGATCAACGAGCTTGATCCGAGTGTTTTTCAAAGATTTTCAAACTTTTCAAAAGAGCATCTTTTTGAAAAATTAAATTTTTTGAAAAATGGATTGTATCAGCCATTTTCCCCACATAGCTGGTATGAGCTTCGAAGACTGGAAGATCAGAATGGAGATCTTCTTAGCTGCCTACAATGATAACATGTACACATGTATCATCAAAGGTGCATTCAAATTCACCAAGACCATCAAAGTTGATGAAGTCGATATAACGGTGGAAAAAGATTTACACGAGATGACAACCGAAGAAATAAAGCACCTGGACAAAGTTGGGCGATTCATCATGACCAAGGCCCTTGACAACGACAGATTTGACAAAGTCAAGCATTGCAAGACTGATAGAGTAGTGCCCAGCAAGCCAATATTAATTAGCTTGTTGAAGTATTATTTTCTTATGGTTTATAATTAATACGCCCGTTCATTCATAGTACGTGAAACTGAACAATGGCCAATTTCATCTCTCGTGAACTTATCTAAGCGATTGGATGAAATCCTAAGGTCACAATAGACTATGGGACGATTCACTTCAGTAGTGGGTGGAATCATGAAACAGTCTCAAAGGTCGTGATCTTAAAACCGTTCCAAGTCATAGATTCCGAACGAGACGGGGTATCGTAGGAATCGCCAAGACTTGTACAAGTATGCATGATTCAAATGGAGTGAATTTGTAGCGTTTCATGAGCAAGGAATTTGAGGCCAGTGCATATAAGTAGGTGCTTCAATGGAGGATTGAACGCATCGAACGACCCGAACAGAGAAACCCATTGTGGAAGCGCATGACGCATATCGGTGATGGGATGTTTCTCAAAGCTTATAATAGTGTACGATTTAGTCCTTGGACTTGAGGTGCTAGGGCGAATTCGGTGCACGAGTGTGCGTACTTAGATTTAGGTACTGGTCACGTAGCCTGGCCGCAAAGTGCCTAAGTTGGGTGCGTACACGACTGTACGCGAGTGGTTAGTACTAAGAAAGGATCTATCGACTCATCCTGTTAAGGTGGGAGCATTTCCTGTACGTTCTTCGATAATATGTTCCTAGAAATCCATGGCCATGGTTGGTGACGAATTTGGAAAGGGGTTTCCAAATTTAGCAGTCACACCGGAATTATTATCCAGAATTAGAAAGTATAGAATCGAGATAATTAGAGGTGCCAATCAATTCACACACCCTAGGTCTCGATCGGGAAATCAGTCGTAGAAGGACCGTATGTACATGGCAATTATAAGAGGCGAGGTTCACAATTATCAATTCACCTTTGATTGGGCTTCATGGGCTTGTGGCTAGACATCGACCATGAAGTGTGGGTACTCCTAAATTAATAGGGAAATTAATTCTAGAAGTGGTCAATTAAAAGTTGTTTAATTGATCGGAGCATTTAATTGCTCGTTAGTTAAATCACGAAAGTCGTGGGCCTGCTGCCAGTTGATGGTGAACCCAGAGGGTCACACACAATACAATTGGACGGTGATTGTCTTAAAGGAAAGCAAATGATTTAAAGTTGTTAAATCGAGGTAATTGAATTATGGCATTAATTCAATTGGAGAATATTAATTAGATATCTAATTGATTAATGTTCAATTAATTAAATAGAGTTATCTGATTAATTATGAAATTAATTAAAGTAGTTAATTAATTGGAAGAATAAATAATTAACCAATTTTAGGATTGGATAATTATGGGTTGATTTTGCAATTATCTTGAAATGGGGTAGGGGGCGATTTTTAGTAAATAAAGAAAAGGAGTTTTAATTCTTGGAGAGCAAGCAAGAAGATATCTATCAAATCTCACATTCCTAAGTTGATAAGGAATGAAAGATTTGAAGATTTGAAAGATAAGGGAAGAAGATATCTATCAAGAGAAGGATTCTTCTCTTATAAATACTACTTTCCTCTTCTCTTCATATGTGACTCCAACACAAGAAAACTTTTGAGAAAACAAAAATAGCTCTGCTGAAAATTCAAAGAAGAAATCGATTTTTGCATAAGAAAGAAATTCAGATTTTTGCACAAGAATTATTATTTGCAAAACTGCCCCACAAGTTCGCCCCAAACCCAAGTCGCCCGAATCCAATCTCGGCCGAACCGAAGCTGGCCGAACCCAACCTGGCCGAGCCCTGTTTGAATCACATAAGTCCTGTGATTCGTTTCTTCCATCTGTATCTCCTAATCCTGA
Source organism: Penstemon eatonii (assembly GCA_038501285.1). Classification (NCBI taxonomy): domain Eukaryota; kingdom Viridiplantae; phylum Streptophyta; class Magnoliopsida; order Lamiales; family Plantaginaceae; genus Penstemon; species Penstemon eatonii. Next base: position 62,928,022 of record CM076710.1, read on the forward strand.
TCCAGATCTTAAGTCCAGATCCAGATCTAAAATCCTTTGTAGACAAACCTACGAGATCCAGTTCGTAGCCTAAGACTTGTAAGTGTCATTATAATCCAATTGGTGTGGATCAACTTTGGAGGTGAGACACATGGATCACTCAAGCTGTGGATCGAACCAAACACCTGGAGGAAACCACCACAAAACCGTGGTGAGGTAAATTGCGATTAACCCCCTGTGTATAATTAATTGTATGATTCAACCTTTTCGTACAATTAAACTGTGGAGAAAGATTTATGGGACTATTAGGGACTTCGAAAAATTATAAATTCCGCACTTTGTTGTATTGACAATCGAGCCCTTTTCTAGAAAAATCCCAACAAAAACTGCCAAAGAGATGTGGTATAAGGTCCATGATATGAGCGAAGGAAACGACACCATAAAAGAGCACCATCTGAGTGTTGCTCTGGAAAAGCTAGACAACTTCAAGATGAAGTCTGCGGAAACCATTGATCATATGGATACAAGGTTTACAAGGACACCGTCAGAGTGTTGAAGGCTCTACCTCGAAAGTTCAACATGAAGGTGACAGCCATGGAAGAGTCCCGAGATCTGGGAAAAATCTCACTCACCGAGCTGTTCTCAGTACTCAAGGCGTACGAGTATAAACTGCCAAGAACGGGTGTTGAAGAAACCTCTACTTCAAGTCCCACAGCTGCCCTGGTTGCTGCTGAAAATCCTAGAAGGCCAGCCTATAAAAGTAAAGACGTGGACTCATCTGATGAATCCACAATACTCAACAAAATGGAGTACACTGCTGGAGACGTTCATTGCTGTCAAGAAGTTCTATAAAAGAAAAATGAAGAACAAATACAACAATTTTTCTACTTCTAACCCTACTTCTTCTTTTGAAGATAAAGATTCTTATAAATCTAAAATGATGTGCTATAGCTGCAGGAAATTGGGTCATTTCATCAGAGACTGCCCATATCCTAAAGCTAAAAAGTACACTAAAGAAGAAAAGAGAATCAGAAAGGAAAGAAAGCATCAGAAAGGCAAGGTGCTGGTGGCAGAAGCGGAAAAGCTAGCTGCTATCTACTCATCAGATTCGGATTCATAGACTTCTGATGAAGGATCTTTTGATGAAGAGAGTCCTGCTCTTCTCTGCCTGATGGCTAAGGAATCTGATAGCTCTGAGGATGAAGAGGTAACTCCTCTTAATAATGAATTATTTAATTCATTTGAACAAATGATGCTTAACAATACCAGTATTCCTGAAGCATTTACAACGCTTAAGGAAGAGATGATATTGCTAAGAGAGCAAAACAGTTCACTGAAACTTAAGGCTGAAAAGCCAAAAGAATCAGATGAATATAAACAGCTCGAGCAAGAAAATGAATCTCTGAAAGCTGAATGTGAAGTTCTTAAAGGAAAAGTCATGGAACTTGAGAAAACAATTGAGTCTCATGAAAAGTCATCTGTTGCATCCACTCATATGTCTAGTAAACAGAAGACACCTTTAAATCAGGATAAGTTAGAACTGAACCATACTGAAAAATTTATGTTCAGACTACTAAACCTAGTTCACCTGAGAAAGTTTTAAAGGAGACGAAAACTCCTAAGGCTAAAACGAACAAAGAGCCTAGTGTAGGAAAACATACATGAGCTGACTGATGCTGTTGCTGTGGATGGTCCAAATGTGACGTTTGGAGACAGCAAGGAAGGCAAGATTGTAGCAAGTGGAAAGCTGATCAAAGGCAACATTGAGATATCTGACGTCTCTTATGTTAAAGGCCTCAAATACAATTTGCTGAGCATAAGTCAATTTTGTGACAAAGGATATTCCGTCATCTTCTCAACAGATAAGTGCTACGTTGAACATATTGGAACAAAGAAGGTTATTTTATCTGGAAGACGACAAGGGAATGTCTACATAGTGGACTGGAATTCTGTTGACAAGAATTCAAGTGTTTGTTTGGTGGCATCAACACCAAGTGAAGTCAGTTGGCTGTGGCACAAAAGAATGAATCATGTGAATTTCAAGACCATTAACGGACTTATCAAGAATGATCTAGTAGAAGGAATTCCAAAGACAATCATGAGCAAAGACAAGCTTTGTGACGCATGTCAGAAGGGTAAACAAATCAAGTCATCATTCAAAAGCAAGAAGCACCAATCATCTGGAAGGATCTTGGAGCTGCTACATATGGACTTATTTGGACCCATTGATCCAATCAGCAATGTTGGAAAGATATATTGCCTAGCTGTTGTGGATGATTACTCAAGATACACTTGGGTGATTTTCATGAAGAAGAAAAGTGAGACCAAGGAGTATCTTACAAATCTGATGGAGCAAATTCAGAACAAAAAGAGTATGAAGATACTAAAGATCAAATCAGATAGAGGGAATGAATTTACAAACTCTACTGTTGAAGAGTAGTGTAATGCTAGAGGAATCAGCCATGAGTACTCTGCTGCCAGAACCCCTCAACATAATGGAGTTGCTGAAAGAAGAAACAGAACTTTGAAAGAAGCTACCAAAACCATGATAGCTGAAGTTAAGCTGCCTCAAAGATTTTTGGCAGAAGCAACAAATACATCATGCTTTATCCAAAATAGATGCATGATCAACAAGCACCAAAACAAGACTCCATATGAAGTTTGGAGCAACAGGAAGCCAAACATTCATTACTTTAGAAATTTTCGGTTGTAAATACTTTGTTTTAAATAATGGGAAAAATCACCTTACTGCTTTTGCGGAAAAGGCTGATGAAGCAGTATTTGTAGGATATTCTACTGTTAGTAAAGCTTATAGAGTCTTCAACAAAAGAACTTTACTTGTAGAAGAATCCATTCATGTAGTATTTGATGAACCAAGTCAATCTTCTGAAAAGAATCAAAGTACTGATCAAAAGCTGTCTACTGATTTCCAGAAATTGAATGTTGAAAAGTAGAAGAATATGTTCCCATCATACTACCTGATCTCAACTCAGTTGCTAACTCAAGTGCTGTTCAAAATCACATTGCTAATTGTCTAACAGAGGAGTTGCAAACAGCTGACAGACCTGAGATTGTTCAACAAACAACTGCTGTTCAACAAACTACTACTGGAACTCCAACAATATTGTTACAAGATCAAAATAGAGGACAACATTATGATTTGCAACCTGATCTTAGATGGCTCAAGAATCACCCGCCAGAGCTGGTGATTGATGATCATTTGGATAGAGTAAAGACAAGGAGAGCTGCTGCAAGTGAAGCAATGTTTGTTAGCTTCATATCTCAAATTGACCCCAAACAGATTGAATAAGCTCTTAATGATTCAAACTGGATTGAAGCTATAAGAAGAGCTAAATCAATTTGAAAGGAATGAAGTCTGGTATTTAGTTCCTAGACCAAGTCATCAAAGAGTCATTGGCACTAAATAGGTATTCAGAAATAAAATGAATGAAGATGGTGTTTTCACCAGAAATAAAGCTAGATTAGTTACCAAAGGATATTGTCAAGAAGAAGGAATTGACTTTGATGAAACTTTTGCACCAGTAGCAAGATTAGAAGCAATCAGACTCTTTCTTGCCTATGCTGCTAATAAAAATTTCACAGTCTATCAAATGGATATGAAATCAGCTTTTCTCAATGGAGAATTGCAAGAAGAAGTTTATGTTGAACAACCACCTGGATTTGAAGCCTATCAAGAAGAAGACAAGGTGTATCGTCTGAAGAAATCCCTTTATGGACTGAAACAGGCTCCAAGGGCATGGTATGATACCCTATCTGATTTTCTTTTAATTAAAGGATTTCGCAAAGGTAAGGTTGACCAGATCCTGTTCACTATTCAATGGGAAAATCATATATTGCTTATGCAAATATATATGGACGACATTATTTTCGGTTCAACAAATCAACAGATGGGTGATAAGTTCTCAAAGCTGATGTAGAACAAGTTTGAAATGAGCATGATGGGAGAACTTAACTATTTTCTTGGCTTGCAAGTAAGACAGTTGCCTGATGGAATATTCATCAGCCAAGCAAAATACACAAAGGATCTGTTCAAGAAATTTGGTATGGAAACTAGCTCTACTGCTAATATTCCAATGTCTACTAGTCTTCATTTGGATAAAGATGATGATGGAAAATCAGTAGACATAACCAAGTACAGAGGAATTATTGGGTCACTGTTATACTTAACAGCTAGCAGACCTGATATCATGTACTCTGTTGGGGTTTGTGCGATATATCAATCAAATCTTAAGGAATCTCATCTCTTAGCTGCCAAAAGAATTCTCAAATATCTTAAAGGCACTAAAGAATTGGGATTGTGGTACCCTAGGAAATCTGGATTTGAGTTTGTTGGTTATTCAGATTCTGACCTTGTTGGATGTAAGATTGACAGGAAAAGCACAACAGGTGCTTGTCAGTTCTTAGGTAGTCGTCTGATCTCTTGGATGAGTAAGAAACAGACTTCAGTATCCATATCAACTGCTTAAGCTGAATACATAGCTGCTGGAGCTTGCTGTGCATAGATATTATGGTTGAAACATCAACTAGAAGATTACAACATCAAAATCAGTGGAATACCTATCTACTGCGACAATATAAGTGCAATCAGTCTTACTCAAAATACTACAAGTCATTCAAGGACTAAACATATTGAGATCAAACATCACTTCATCAGAGATCATGTGGAGAAAGGAAATGTCATGATAGAATATGTTTTCACTGAAAATCAGATTGCTGACATCTTCACAAAACCTCTAAGTGAAACAAGGTTTTAAACTCTAAGAACTGAACTAGGTCTACTAAAATTGGATGCATAAGCTGAGGGGGAACTCATCAGAAGACTGGAGTTCATCAGCTTACACATCGTATCATCTTCAAGGATTAACTCTCAACAGACTAGTTAACTTATGGATTCTTAAAGTCAGGGGGAACGTGTAAGACTAGCGGTACTTCTGATTAAAAGATGAAATTTGTTGATGAAAGTTAGTTGAAGTTATGTTTTAATCAGATTAAATATCTAGCTGGATTGACAAACAGCTGAGGAAGGTTATCAGCTATTGGCTTTCACTGATAACAGACTGTCATTAGAACGGTAGTTCCTCAGATAAGTACTTTAGTTACTCGTCTGATCAACTGTGTAAAAGCTTACTGTTTTAAAAACGTTTTATTCAAAAGTGCGCTTTTACAAATATGATAAGGCGGTTCGCATTCCCGCCTGTCATTAAGTGCTTTTTGAATTTTGAATCGCGTAACTGACGCCGCACGATCAGAACTGACAAGAAACGGATCTAACGGTAGGTGGGTATCATGGAAACCGAAATACCCTAACTCTATAAATTCAGATCTGATCAGACTTGTTGTTCTTTACGCACCCAAATATACTTAGAGCATTTGTGAGAAATCTCTTTGCATTCTATCTTCTGCAAATTTCTGTCTTTCATTAACACCCCACAGATACAACATGAGTTCTACTCAAGAAGCTAAGGCCGAGTGTATGTATCTGGTTTACGATGCGTACTATCAGTCTGGTACCGATTTGATGAAGCAATTGTTGGAGAAATTCAAAGCTGCTTCCCTGGTAAATTTCATGGAACTATACGAAGGACTGGTCTGGAAGGACCAAGTTTTGGAATACTACATGACAGCCGAAGTGGATTTCGCCAAAAGGAAGATAAAAGCTACAATTGGAGGCAAATCTATAGTCATCACCCCTGTTTTGCTTCATGAAACGTTTGGTCTGCCAAACAGTGGACGACATGATGTAACTACCCTTGCTGAGGAAAAACTTCAAGAATTCTGGGCAATTTGTGCCAAGGAGGGTGAGATGTTGACTGGCAACATCAAGAAGAAGCAACTGAAGGACGAGTATCAAAGCATGGCTGATATGGTTGCTTAGCTGATAGAAAAATGCACCTTCTCTCTTGATGCAGTGACTATGAAGAGATTCATCATTATGCTGGCTATCTTCTATGCCTTGGAAGTTAATTGGTCAGTGGTTGTCTGGTACATTCTGGCTAATTTTCATGAGAAGAAAGGCAAAAAGTCTACTCAACAGACTAATCATAGAATCACTTTGAGCTATCTGCTCCACCACATGGGTTGTGAAATGACTAATGGGAAGGAGATTCATAATGCTAAGGCAATGGCCTAGTACCTGCCTGTTATGAAGAGGAAAGCTAATGAAGTTGAACCTGATGAAGATGCGGAGGAGCCCAAGGAAGAGGTTCCTCCCAAAAGGCAAAGAAAGTTGACTAAAATAGCTCAACCTGCTGTTGAAGTTAAGAAGGAGGCTGATGAGCCCAAGGAAGGGGATCCCAAGAAGATGCAGAAAGTATCTACTCAAACAGCTGAGCCAGCTATTCAAGCCAGAGTAGAAACGTCTGATGCTATGAAAGCTGATGAAAGCATCAAACATATTACTGCGGAGATCAGGAATGTAACTCCTGCCTCATCTTCAAGCACACCATCTCCTGAACATCCTGATGAGACTGTTGCTCAAAGGACCAGAAGTCAACTTCGAGATATAGGTGCTTCCAAGCCTGTTTAAGGAAGAACAAAGAAAACAATAAGGAAGAAAATGACTTTTGTTGATTCACCCACTGAGTTATCTGACTTAGTGAGACAAAGCCCCCAATCAGCAGAGAGGCCTGCTGGTACTGAATACAAGTCTACTGCTGAAAAGACTGATGCTCAACAGACTGCTCCAAAAGAACCAACAGATGGGGTTGCTCAACCTCAAGATGATCCAGATGTGCAGATCATCAACCCCATTGCAGTTGCACCCCTTGCATCTGCTGGACCTGTTCCAGAACCTGCCCAAGCTGATAAAGGGAAAAGAAAAATCCTTATCAAAAGGAAGAAAATCTCTGCTGCTGATAAAAAGAAGAGAGAGGAAGCAGAGCAGAGAAAAAGAGATGAACAGGAGGAGCCGAAGGTCCTTGAACTCAGTAAGATTCAGGCCGAAAAGGATGAACATAGAAGGAAAATGTCTGAAGCCAGACGTAAGGCTGCTGATGATGCTTAACTTGCCATGGTCCTTGAGGTGAGCAAGAAGGATGCTCAACATGCTGGAGGAGTAAAGACTGGTGAATCTTTACAAGCCAAGCCAAAGATGCCTGCTGGCATGGTCAAGCTTAAGGCCAAGTTTGAAGTCAGAAGATCCTTTGATATTATTAATGCTGACAAATCTGTTTTCAACAGGTTTGAGAAGGCTCTGGCTTACTTTGATCAAAAACTGATGCTCAAGACTTTATTCACCCATGAAAAACAAAGATACATGAAGTGGAGAGACTACAGAATGAATAAGTATGTTGAAGAGCTTCAGAATTGGAAGGAGTTTGCTGATGAAGAAAAGTGGATTCTTCAATGGTTGAAAACTACCTCCATCACAAGAGCCTTGAATCCTGATTTTGTCAGAGATGCTATGCATTAGTATGCCAAGGACTTTGCTACAGATGAAGCAAAGATTATTGCTAACACTTTGCCAGGCAAGAGAAGGAAATCTGATGATCATATTGAAAGGGCTATTCAAATTGCTGTGATGACTGCCCTGAAAAAATGGGCTTCTAAGTCAAGATATCAGAAATGTTCTTCAAGTGAACTACCTGTTGGGTTTTTATGGGTATAATTGTCAACTACAACAATGCGGAATTTAAAATTTTTATTTATACACCAAATCCCAGGGTTTCTTATTAGCACATATGAATAAAGGTTGAATTTAATTTCAGCAAGCATATACTAAAATAAATTCAAGATGGTAAAAGCTATTTTACCTCACCACAGGCAAGGTGGTGGTTTTTCTCCGGTCTTCAAATGTTCACTAGAGCACCCCAAGTGTTGTGCCTCTAGAGAAAGTCCACACCAGTTGGATTTGAGTGACTTCGCGAAATCCCCAGGCTCAGAACTAGGATTAAGGAATTGTCTCGTCAGGAATTGGATTCAGATCCGGGAAGAAAACTAGGAGAAAAATCCTACACAGGGAGGGGCGATTTTTCTTGACAGGGTTCGGTTATGCAAGGGGCGAGAAGGGGGCTGAAATTTTCGGCCTCTCTTGTTTTCTTGTGTTGTGATTTTTCTTTCTTTCTTAGAATTAGGTTTTCCAACTCTTCTCTTAGATTATGTGTATCTAGTATTTATAGATATCTCTATTAGAAGACTCCTTCTCCTAATAGATATCTAAATCTTGAAAGAATATCTTCTTATCAAGAAACAAGATACACAAGATCCTATCTCTTTAGGAAAGAAGATATATCATAACAACTTTCCTAGTTACACAAGATAACAAATCTCTCTTGATCCCTATCATAATCAAACATAATCCAAGACTAATTTCATTAAGCAAAATCGGCCAAGTCAATTATAATTGACTAACAAAAATCGGCCCATGTGCTTTAATTAGTCCTAAACTATTTTGATCATTAAAATCGGCCCATGCAAGATTAATTAATCCTAGATTAATTCATCCTTACAATTATCGGCCCATATGCTTAAATTAATTAATCAAAGATCAATTAACTTACATATGGATCGGCCCATGTGTTTAATTAATTAATCCACTATTAATTAATTAATCCTTTCCAATTAACACTTTAATTGAGGATTTAATCAATCAGAAATTCCAATTGATTCATTAATTAGTTACTCCTAATTAATGTTTCTCCATTTTGAATTAACACTTTAATTCTTGATTAATTAATTAGTTACTTCTAATTAATTATTCTTCTTCATGAATTAATACTTTAATTCATTTATTGATTTAATTCCTTAAATCAATTGATTCCTTCCAGACTGTCACTGTCCAACTGTATTGTGTGTGACCCTCTAGGTTCACCATCAATTGGCAGCAGGCCCACGACTTTCGTGATTTAATTAGTGAGCAATTAATTGCTCCGATCAATTAACCACTTTAATTGACCACTCCAGAATTAATTTCCTTATTAATTCAGGAGTACCCACACCTCATGGTCGATGTCTAGCCACAAGCCCATGAGGCCCAACTTCAGGTGAATTGATATTCGTGAACCTCCAACTCTTATAAATGCCATGTACATACGGTCCTTCTAGCGACTAATTTCCCGATTGAGACCTAGGGTGTGTGAATTGGTCGGCACCTCTAATTATCTCAATTCTATACTTTCTAATTCAGGATAATAATTCCAGTGTGACTGTTAAATTTGGAAACCCCTTTCCAAATCCGTCACCGACTACGGCCGTAGATTCATCGGATTTATTATCTAAGAACGTACAGGAAATTCTCTCATCTTATCAGGATGAGTCGATAGATCCTTTATTAGTACTAACTATCCGCGCACACGTTCATACGTACCCAAAGTAGTCGCACAATGACCAAGCTATGTGATCGGCTCCTAAATCAAAGTACGTATTCCCGTGTACCGAATCCGCCCTAGTACCTCAAGTCAGAGGACTAAATCGTACACTATTATAAGCCTTGAGAGACTTCCCATTACCGATATGCTTAACGCACTTCCACGATGGGTCTCTCTGTTCGGGTCGTTCGATGCGTTCGATCCCCTATCGAACCACCTAGTCATATGCACTAGCATTCAATGCCTTGTTCATGAAACGACAACAAATTCACTCCATGTGAATCATGCATAATCCTACAAGTCTTGACGATTCATTCGATACCCCGTCTCGATATGAATCTATGACTTGGAACGTTTTTGAGATCACGACCTTTGAGATTGTTTCATGATTAATCGCACCCAATACTGAAGTGAATAATCCCGTAGTCATGAGTGATCTCAGGGTTTCATCCAATCGCTTAGATACGTTCGCGAGAGATGAAGTTGGCCATTGTTTAATTCACGTACTATGAATAAACGGGCGTATTATCTTATGAATCATAAGATTGCTTCTAAAGGAAGTTCCTTAACAAGCTTATATTTGTTGGCTTGCTGGGCACTATCCTATCAATCTCCCACTTGCCCTAAAGCCAACCACATACATTTCTAAGGCCCATCTCACTCCAGATGTCCGTCGAACCCTTTTGTGATTATGACTTAATTAGTGGATCTGCTATGTTGTCTCTTGACGTGCCCCCACGTCTTATTCTACCTATGATTTTCCAGATCATATGGTATTCTTGTGTTTAGATCATGGGTGAGATCTCGATTCCTTTGCTAATGCAATTGCCTTAAGTTATCATTGAAGATAACTATAGGCTTCGCAATGCTAGGTACTTCTTCCAATTTATTAGAAGAAGTTTTCGTCCAAACACTTTCCTTCGCTGTATTCAATACTGCGAAATATTCTGTTTTATGGTTACCTGGCATCGATTGCCCTTTTGAACCCCTTTCAAATCATCGTTGCCCCATAAAACCAGAATATTAAATTCACTTCAGACGGGAAACTCGAATCACTAAATCCTTTGAGTTCCAATTCTTCATTATTACCGTTGACCAGCAATATATCCTCAAAACTCCTAGAGTTTTTTTAAGGAATGCTCTTTTCGGTAATCCAGTACTCCTTACTGGTGTTCGACTAACATCAGCTTATGATACTCATATCATGTGTTTAGTCTGGTCTTGTACATGACGTTGCATATACTATGCCACCTTTTATTTGGAAGGTGTATAGAGATATTATCCTCTTTACTTATCAAATGTAGGGCGCATTGACTTTGAGAGAGATTTTATATCTCTATGGAAACTGTCCTCTCTATGACTTTCCATACTGATTTTATTCAGTTTTTGTCCATGTACTAAGATTTGGGATTTCAAACATCTTCTCTAATCTATCATAATAGATACGTACTGCCAATACGTGAGATGTATCCCTTAAATCTTTTAATGAAGAATTACGTGCATGTACACGCTTTCGTCTGCGTTTAACACTCTTACATCATCTATGTCAACTTTAGTGTTTATTTACGAACAATGCAAAAACTCCACTGATTCTTTTGTACATTGAGATTTACATGCAATTTTGATAAAGCCAACCGCCTTGACTGTTTCATCTAGTTGCATGTTCCAGCTTTGGGATACTGGTTCAGAATCATAGATTCACCTTTGGAATTACATCCAATGGTTATGCCTCGTGGTCATACGAAGCTTCTACGGTTCAGCGTTTCTAAATGGATTATTGGATATCCACTCAGACCACACGGCGTTTTAAGCTATGTGCCCAAATCTATGTTATACATAGATATTTCGAAAGTTCTTGGATCACTATCCAATCGATCATATTCGTGAACGTACTAGTTCCTTTTGAATTCGATCGAATCTTCGAAATTTTGGTGTACAAAATTTTTGGTTCAGTAGGTTTGAAAACATACTCCCACTATTTGTAGGGATGTGTCCAAGTCTAGGACTTCATCAAGTTCCATGATAAAATCCCATTTCTTTTAGCGAGGGAACAACCCTCTAAGAATCGGGAATCCTCAGGAACGGGCTACTTTCGTTCTTTAGGATCATGGAACAGGTATTCAATGGATTTCGTTGAATACCCTACAAATTTTCTCAATTGGATCCCCTATCCAACTTCTCATTCATGGATGAAATACCATACTTGAGTTAGTACGGTTTTTCGTAGGAATTGACTTAAGAAAGTACTTGTTTAAGTATCCTTCTAGAGTCATAGGGTTGAACCCCAGAATTGATTGAGGAGTTTTTAGCAATACTAATTTAAGGAATGAATCTAGTCTTTCATAGTTCGATTCCTTTTATTAGATTTAATTCGCTATTCAAGAATTCTATTCTCGATTTAGATAATTTGAGTAATTTAGGGCTTATGTAATAATCACTTCGATTACTTTGAATGATCATACTTTTAATGCCCTTAATTGCTTCGGTTTTTGAAATTCCTTTGAATCCTTTCAACATTTCCATACTTGCACTTTACTTAGTGCCTTTATGAAACACTTTGAACCCTTCAATCCTTTCCAAAACGTGTACCTTCCAGAGTACCTATATCCCAAATTTATTTGGATATTTCATGAAGCAATTGATTACTCGCACTAATGCTTTAGTGATCCACTTGTGTCTTAACGGATTTTCTCCATTAAACACTTATCGATTAATTTTCCTTTTCAGACAGGATTCACATGTTTTGAATTAATCAATCTTCTATTTTTCAAGAGTCATGATTAAAAGCAATTCATCGATTCCTTCTTTTAAGAATTATGATCGAATGTGGATAATTATCTAATTTGTCTTTCTTTTCTTGATCTAGCATAATCGTTTAAGTTTTATCAATGCTTATTTCTTTGCTTTATTTACAACGGTAAAGCAATTATGTACGAATTTAAAAGCTTTAATTAAAATAACTCCATTCATAATGGTAAAGCTAAGAAGTTTCGTACAAAGTTCGAAATAAATAGACAAAACTCTAACTAATGCCTAAATCCAGAATTAAAGAAAAACATATGCTAATAAGAAAAATCCAGATGCTCCTTGACCCATTCCTTGAAGTATGTTTCCCTCATGTGCAATTGAAACCCAGACTTGGTCACTTGCAGCACGTTCCAGTCATCCTCTGTAAACACTTTTACAGAAACCAGAAATGTCAGATGATTCACATCAAAAGAAAATCTTAAGATGTTTTTCATCAAAAGGAAATAACTTAGGTTATACCTTGGTCAAGTATGTTTCGGAATTCCTCATCAGTCATGTTCCTCAGTTCCTCATCTTTCTTACATAAGGGACAATTCTTTCCTTCGATCAATCCTTGTCCTCTTTCGAGGGCTTTCTCATATTTGTCTAACAACTTATGCAAATCATTGGTCTCAATTCCTTTGTGTGGAACTTCACAATGATCGATAAAATGAGAGAATGATTCAGGCAGGCCATTTGTGATGATTACCATTTTATCATCTAGAGTCAATATAGCTCTAAGCTCATCGATTCGGTTTAGCCTCTTGATCAAGTAAGTGCAATATTCACTAATATTTTGGAACCCAGTCATGCCTTTATCGTGGAGTGATGATATCCAGATTTGCAATATCGTTTGTTCGCAATCGGCAGTGAATTTTGGCATGGCTAAATATAAATAACAGACAACAATAAGCAGACAGATTTAAGATAATACTTATAATTAACGAAGATTGGTCTTTCTATCGAAAAAGTTCTCCCACTATTTTATCGAAACAATAACCCCTTGCATTGTTCGGGAAATTCTATTTCCTAGTAGGTCTTGACGTCCCAGCAGACATTAATTGCACCCACGACTCGCGGTCATACAATTAACTCCCTAGGTAGGTATACTTTTACCAATTGTGTTACTCCACAACCTTCAAGCTATTTTGCCTCGATTTTTGCATTTATCTAGCACTGCTACATCATAAATGTTACTACTCGTTTAAGTCTAACCCAGTCAATCTTGATGAGCAACTGGCCCGGTCATGAAATCCTCGTAACTGGTTATCGGTCGATTTTCACATCCCGACCAGTCCCCACCCTTGTCGAGTTTAGTTAAAAACAAGAATCAAGGAATTTCGTGTATTGTCCCTTTCTTCGACTCGGGTGCCAGACTCTGGATCACCTCTATCGATAAGTAGACAACATACACTAGTCCCTATTGATGGAAGGCTTGGATCTATAAAACATCATTTTATAGTTTACCCAATATGACTTAATATTTTAATTCGAGAGGGGATTTTCGGTTTTAGGAAGTTTGAGGTAACTCTCCTCGAGATCTCACCGCATTAATTATGCTTTATAATTTATTTAGTGATCTAGATTCTAGCGCGCAAGCCAAAAATAAATCAACAAATAAAATAAAACATTCACACCTAGCATGCATGCTACCACAGTATGTTTTCGATCGGGAGCCTCCTATGCGGACCACCATCGAGCCAAAGACGATGGTCCTATTGGTCAATCTATTGGGTTTCAATGAGACCTACTCTATTACACATTTTACCATGCATACATGGCCTTTAGTCTTCTTGGGCTTCCACCTTGCTTGTAACGGGCCTCCATCCTAAACTAATAAAACAGTAAAGCCCTATCTATTACAATGGCTCAAAGTGGCCCAAGACTTAAGGCTCGCAGGCCCAATAAAACCAACAAGATTAAAAACAACCAATCACATCTAACCTAAAAGTCAAGGCTCGGCGCGATCGAAAACCACGTAAACAATTTCACGTTGAGCAAGAAACAAGCAAAATTATAATTTTCTTATTTCTTATATTATTTTAAAACTACCTTTTAAAATAACTTTAGATTCTAGTTTTAAAAACCCCTTTCTAAAACAATCTCTTACTTATCATTTTAAAACCCCTTTTTAAAATGACACTTTTGATTTTATTTTAAAACCCCTTTTAAAATTAAATCACAACTTCTATTTTAAAACCCCTTTTAAAATATCTCATGGTTCTTACTTTAGTCCACTACTAATTATGAAAAATTAATCCTTCGGATAATAAAACACCTTTTAAACATAATTCAGGTTCAGGAAATTTCAAATTTTGAAAATTACAGTTTGGTCCCTCAATTTTCGAAAATTACGTTTTGACCCCAAAACTTTCGGAATTAACATATCAGCCCCAAAAATTCCAGAACTTGCAAATTGGCCCAGAAAACAAAAATTAATATTTTATTTCCAGAAACTTTTGTTAATCGCAAAACTGCCCCTGAAGTTTTCGTAAATTGCAAAACAGCCCCACAACTTACGAAAATTGCAAAACAGACCCCTATCGCTTAGAAAAACAGATTTTCAGTTTCAGCCCAAAATTTCCAGAAAAATAAATTTTCAGATTCTGTCCAGATTTTATAAAAATCGTAAATTGCAGTTTTAGTCCTGTAATAATCGCAAATTGTAGATCTGGCCCAAATAAGAATTATGCTAATTTACCCGAACACATAATTAATCATAATCAGCAAGATCCATGCATAGAACACGACAAATAAACATATTCACGAAAATTTGAAGTGTTCAAGCCTTTTTCATATGTGCATAATAAGTTAGGCCATAGTTGTTAATAGCGAATAGAGACGCGAAGCGACGAGGTCTCGCCTTGCTTTGGAGCGAAGCGAGGCGAAAAGCGCTAGCTTTTCCCGAAAATAGCGCTCATGTACAATATAATATATATATCAATTATAATTATATATCCTCCATAAAAAACTATAATCATATAACATAAATGAATAAATATAAAGACAATCAATATATAATAAATATATGCATAAATTAACACATAAAAAACAAATTTAAATATTAAAACAAACTAGATCATACTTGATTATCCAAAAGAAAATCAAATATCACAAGTACCAATTACAAAAATAACTTCGAAATTAAGCAAATAAGTTTTAAAACAATGCAATGTAATTAATAATTGAAGTATAATCATATTTAACGTAATATATGTTCTTAACTTAAAAGGTAATGAATATGTTATTTACTTAAAAGGTAATAAATATGTTATTAATAATTGAAGTATAATAATATTTAAGGTAATCATATTGAAGTATATGAATGATTATTTACTATATATATTTAACATAATATATGTTATTACTTTTTTACTTAAAAGGTAATTATTAAAAAAAAACCAACTTAAATGATATTAATCTTTATATCAATTTTAAATTACATATGGGATATAAATGGAGAACTAGCTAGCACCTTAAATATAATTTAGAGTTACGGCTAAATATAAATGGAGAACTATTACACACAAATGGAGAACTTAAATTATTAAATATAAATGGAGAAGAGGAGAACTATCTAGCACCTTAAATATAAATGGATGGAGAACTAGCTAGCACCTTAATTATTAAATATAATTAAGGCTTAAACACAAATCTGAAAATTGAGAAGAATAAAGAAATTGATATACTTTCACAGCAGCAGCAGGCGGCGGCGGTAAGTTAGGGTTTCAAAACTAGGGTTTTTTCACTTCTCCCCTCCCTCTCTCTCTCTCTCTCTCTCTTCGATTTGGTTCAAGTCTGAAGTTTGAACCCCTTTTTTTTTTTACTTTATTTGAAAGTCAAAAATTCTTTTTAAAAAAAAAAAAAAAAGAAATCCGAAATTGCGCCGTAGCGACTGGCTCCGTAACGAGGCGAAAAGCGCCGTAGCGTCGGAAAAGCGAGGCTATTCCCAAACAGGTAAAAAGTAGCGACGCGAAGCGCCGGACCCTCGCCTCGCGCTGAATCGCGCTTTAGCAAGCGCCTCAGGCGCTATTAACAACTATGAGTTAGGCTCTGATACCACTGTTGGGTTTTTATGGGTATAATTGTCAACTACAACAGTGCGGAATTTAAAATTTTTATTTATACACCAAATCCCAGGGTTTCTTATTAGCACATATGAATAAAGGTTGAATTTAATTTCAGCAAGCATATACTAAAATAAATTCAAGATGGTAAAAGCTATTTTACCTCACCACAGGCAAGGTGGTGGTTTTTCTCCGGTCTTCAAATGTTCACTAGAGCACCCCAAGTGTTGTGCCTCTAGAGAAAGTCCACACCAGTTGGATTTGAGTGACTTCGCGAAATCCCCAGGCTTAGAACTAGGATTAAGGAATTGTCTCGTCAGGAATTGGATTCAGATCCGGGAAGAAAACTAGGAGAAAAATCCTACACAGGGAGGGGCGATTTTTCTTGACAGGGTTCGGTTATGCAAGGGGCGAGAAGGGGGCTGAAATTTTCGGCCTCTCTTGTTTTCTTGTGTTGTGATTTTTCTTTCTTTCTTAGAATTAGGTTTTCCAACTCTTCTCTTAGATTATGTGTATCTAGTATTTATAGATATCTCTATTAGAAGACTCCTTCTCCTAATAGATATCTAAATCTTGAAAGAATATCTTCTTATCAAGAAACAAGATACACAAGATCCTATCTCTTTAGGAAAGAAGATATATCATAACAACTTTCCTAGTTACACAAGATAACAAATCTCTCTTGATCCCTATCATAACCAAACATAATACAAGACTAATTTCATTAAGCAAAATCGGCCAAGTCAATTATAATTGACTAACAAAAATCGGCCCATGTGCTTTAATTAGTCCTAAACTATTTTGATCATTAAAATCGGCCCATGCAAGATTAATTAATCCTAGATTAATTCATCCTTACAATTATCGGCCCATATGCTTAAATTAATTAATCAAAGATCAATTAACTTACATATGGATCGGCCCATGTGTTTAATTAATTAATCCACTATTAATTAATTAATCCTTTCCAATTAACACTTTAATTGAGGATTTAATCAATCAGAAATTCCAATTGATTCATTAATTAGTTACTCCTAATTAATGTTTCTCCATTTTGAATTAACACTTTAATTCTTGATTAATTAATTAGTTACTTCTAATTAATTATTCTTCTTCATGAATTAATACTTTAATTCATTTATTGATTTAATTCCTTAAATCAATTGATTCCTTCCAGACTGTCACTGTCCAACTGTATTGTGTGTGACCCTCTAGGTTCACCATCAATTGGCAGCAGGCCCACGACTTTCGTGATTTAATTAGTGAGCAATTAATTGCTCCGATCAATTAACCACTTTAATTGACCACTCCAGAATTAATTTCCTTATTAATTCAGGAGTACCCACACCTCATGGTCGATGTCTAGCCACAAGCCCATGAGGCCCAACTTCAGGTGAATTGATATTCCTGAACCTCCAACTCTTATAAATGCCATGTACATACGGTCCTTCTAGCGACTAATTTCCCGATTGAGACCTAGGGTGTGTGAATTGGTCGGCACCTCTAATTATCTCAATTCTGTACTTTCTAATTCAGGATAATAATTCTAGTGTGACTGCTAAATTTGGAAACCCCTTTCCAAATCCGTCACCGACTACGGCCGTAGAATCATCGGATTTATCATCTAAGAACGTACATGAAATTCTCTCATCTTATCAGGATGAGTTGATAGATCCTTTATTAGTACTAACTATCCGCGCACACGTTCATACGTACCCAAAGTAGTCGCACAATGACCAAGCTATGTGATCGGCTCCTAAATCAAAGTACGTATTCCCGTGTACCGAATCCGCCCTAGTACCTCAAGTCAGAGGACTAAATCGTACACTATTATAAGCCTTGAGAGACTTCCCATTACCGATATGCTTAACGCACTTCCACGATGGGTCTCTCTGTTCGGGTCGTTCGATGCGTTCGATCCCCTATCGAACCACCTAGTCATATGCACTAGCATTCAATGCCTTGTTCATGAAACGACAATAAATTCACTCCATGTGAATCATGCATAATCCTACAAGTCTTGACGATTCATTCGATACCCCGTCTCGATATGAATCTATGACTTGGACGTTTTTGAGATCACGACCTTTGAGATTGTTTCATGATTAATCGCACCCAATACTGAAGTGAATAATCCCGTAGTCATGAGTGATCTCAGGGTTTCATCCAATCGCATAGATACGTTCGCGAGAGATGAAGTTGGCCATTGTTTAATTCACGTACTATGAATAAACGGGCGTATTATCTTATGAATCATAAGATTGCTTCTAAAGGAAGTTCCTTAACAAGCTTATATTTGTTGGCTTGCTGGGCACTATCCTATCACTACCCTCGTTGCCAAGCGTTCAACAGATTACTTTTGGCAAAGAACTGAGAGAATATCATGAAATGCCTAAGGTAAAGAACCCTACTCCAAAGTTGTGGCCTGTTGTAAGACAGATTCGTCAAAGAACAGTCTTTACTGATGATGGCAAAATCATTAATAAGATCTTTGAGGACGTCACTGATCAGCCCCGTACTGATAAAGAACCCTTAGCAATTGAGTGGAAAGCTAAGGAGTCAAATGCTGATCAAGAGACTGAGTTACAGGATGCTCCTGTCCACCAGGAAACTGAAGTTGACCAGACTGCTAATCCTTCTGCTTCATCAGCTGATATGCACTCATAATTAATGGAAGCCTTCCAAATTCTGCTGGAGAACAACTTAAATGAAATGGAAGAAAGGAACTGACTACAGCTGGAAAAGATTCAGCAAGCTTTGGAAGAATCCAACAAGCTGCGATTTGAGCAAATGCAGAAAGCCACTGCAAGAATTGTTCAAGATGCAGTTGAAAATTTCCCACTGCCAGATGACAGTGCACTGAAGAGAAGTGTGTTGGACTTGAACAGAAATGTTGAAGACATTAAGGAAGATGTAAACTATCTTCATACTGCTCTGAAAAGCGCTGAAAACAACATTGCTGACCTCACTAAATCCTTCATCAATGTCAGTGAACAAGAGAAGGCAGTAAATGTAGAACTGTTGCAAGAAGTCACTAAAGCTGAAGCTGTTATTCAAGAAGAACTTGCAACAATGCAGCTAAATGTTGACTGTCTGAATGATCAGAATGATACCATCAGCACATCTCTCAATCATCTAACTGCCAGTCATGATGTAGTGAATCAGAACATAAAGGCTTTATGCGCAGCAATGAAGATTCAATTTGTTGCACTCAACCCTCCTACCAAACCCGCTAATGTCACAAGTTCTGATGATGACAAAAAGGGGGAAGAGAAAAGGGAAGAGGAGCCAAAGCCAACTCTTCAGGCTGCTGATGAAAGTCAGAAACTTGAAGAAAAAGCTGAGGAAGTTGCTGCTATTGAAACCAAGAAGACTGATGCTACTGAAGAAACTGGAAAGGTTGAAGGCAAAGAAGAAGTTGCTGAAGAACCCAAGGAAATAGCCAAGACTGATGGGGAAAAGGCTACATCCAAGGATTCTGATGGAGAAAAATCAGAGCCCTATACCAAGTATAAAAATGAAGAAAGAATTAAGAGGAAGATGGACGAAGTATACAAAGAGCAAGAAATCAAAGAGAAGATGGAAGCTGCTAAGTCTAATCTACTCTTAGATGATGATGCTGATGAAGTTGATGAAGAAGAAGATGATGATGAAGAGTCTTCATATGAATATTATGAAGAAGATGAAGGAAGTGAAGAAACTGATGACTAGAATTAGTTAAATCTTATGTAATCAGTTTTTCTTTATTTTCTGACAGACATCTTATCTGAACAGAATTGTACTTGTATAAAATTCCAAATGATCAATAATAGTTGAAGTTCTGTTTCCAACATTTTTTCTATCTCAGAAAACTTTGAGGATCAAAATTTTAGTATAGGTAAACAGGTACCAAGCTGAAGTTTTGTCATCATCAAAAAGGGGAAAATTGTTGGATAAAGACGAAGATTGAGTGCACTGAATTGATTTAGTTAAGGGAGGTTTTGATAATTTTCAAAACTTCAAATCAGCTAAGTAAAGACAACTTAGTTGAAATCCCTTAGAAGAATTTTGACCAAGTAAGAAGACATATTAGACGGGTCAAATATTCAAGGTCCAGAAGACTATTGATCTGCTGAAGAGAAGAAATCAGACTGGTGTAAATCAGCCGACTCAAATCAGATTTGTTCAAGTTTGAGATCTGCTCTGTTCATCATCAGACGCGTTCTCTCATCAGACAAGTGGAAAGATCAAGAAGTCGTCCCAACGGTAATAAATGCCACTGGAGTAATAAATGCTGAAGTCCAAGGTTATTAATGGCAAATGATTGAACAAAAGATTCGTATCAGCTCAGTGCATTTAATGCTATCTGACAGAAAGTACAGTCTGTAGTACTGTCACTGTGCAAAGAGCCGTTCGCGGAAATTAAGGACCAGAAATCAAGAAATTTGAATTGTGTCTCTCTTCAACGGACATAATTCAAATAGTGAGTATAAATAGTTAAAGAGACGAAGAGAAAAAGAGCTACAACACAAAAACTGAGAGATTGATTTCGAAGCAAAATATTTTCTAAGTCTCAAAAGCTCAAGAACAGTTCACTCATCAGCCTTGTCATTTGTTGACTTAAGCTGAAGCTGAAGATCAAAGTTAAACACATTTTTCTGAGTGAAATCTGTTAGAGTGTTGTGAGGAGTGTTTATCCATCTGTGTGAAGTGATAAAACTCTGTAGAATAGGTTTTCTTTGTGATTTCCTACTGTGAGCTTACAACCAGATTCATTTGTTGTTTTGGCGTAAGTGGAGTATACTGTAAACTTTGTGATTATAGTATAACCCAAGATCTGTGTGACTTGTAAGAGTGGACTAAATGATTTAAATCCATATAACCACTATAAAAATTCTGGTATTTGGTTTTTGCATAAGTTTTCTTGCATATTTATAAAAACTGCATAAAACACTCTATTAACTGTTTGAAAAGTTTCAAAAGGAAGTTTATCAAAACTGGGGATAAGTTTTTCAAACTACTAAGTATACTTGTGAAAAATACTTCAAAAATCCGCTGCAAGTATTCTGGTATTAAAACTGATTTTCACCAAAATCAGCTAAGTAACTATCAGATTAGTGGTCAACAAAGTTGTTCAAAGATTTGTTCGCGATCAGCCTTGTAATCATACTGTTCTGTAACAACTTAGTCTATTTAAGTTTGAGCAACAGTTTTAAAGTTAAAATTTGATTAAAAATTTTCAGAGGTCTATTCACCCCCCCCCCCCCTCTAGACCTCATCTGACCACTTGGAACCAACAAACATATAAAGAAAAAAGTCTTTTTTTTTTCTGGTTCAAGCACCAATTTCTGTGTACTATAAATTATGATCAAGAGATGAAAACTCATATTTACAACATTTTAACTTCTAGAAAATGTGAAAACCTTCAGTTGTTCTTTGATTTAGTTCAAATAATGTCTTTTGTATTTATGTGCATCCTATATAACTATACCTATAGATTAATTGAGCAAAAGATAACAAACATAAATAACTTAATTAAAAATAAAAATTTTGAAGATAAAACACGAGAAATGGGTGTTACCCTAAAAAATATAGATGAGCAAAATTACTTTGTAACGAATTTATATCACTTATGACCTAATTATGAAATGTAAATTACCCTAAAAAATATACATTACCCATGCATATTTGTAAATTAAAAAAAAATTAAGCAAAACATGTTACTAAACTTGGCATACATATATTGATTATATATACTGATCATATATCAAAAATAAAAAACAAATTTAATTGAAAAGATCAAAATGGTCAAAAAAAATAGAAGAAATACAGTTTCTTCTATTCAAATTATAGTTTCCTTGAGGGTGAAATACAATTTCTTCCCTCAAATTATATGGGTGGTATTAATTACCCCCTAAAGTATCAATTGTAACACGTACCTCCCCTGTTATAGTATTGAATATTTTATTCAAAAACTTCCCTTATCTATTTATAACATATAAATTATTTCTTTATTAATTTAATTAAAAATA
Source organism: Penstemon eatonii (assembly GCA_038501285.1). Classification (NCBI taxonomy): domain Eukaryota; kingdom Viridiplantae; phylum Streptophyta; class Magnoliopsida; order Lamiales; family Plantaginaceae; genus Penstemon; species Penstemon eatonii. The sequence continues at coordinate 62,950,192 of CM076710.1, forward strand.
TTTATTAATATTTTAATTCATCCATCCATCCACCAAATAATATTATGTTTCAATTTCTTCATTTCTTTTGTTTCCTTCGGTTTTATGTTTCGAATTTTTTCTTTATATTCATTTCATTTTATTTCATTATTTTTGTTTCAATTTGTTTTCTTTATTTTATGGATCAATTTTTTTTTATTTCAATAAAAAAATTTTATTTTTATTTAGTTTTTGATAATTATCACATTCGGTACTAATTATTAATCAAGAGGTTGAGTAATTAATAAAGATTTTTCTACAAATAAATGAAGAAATTAAAACATAATATTATTTGGTGTCAAAGTCAAATTTTGCGAAAAAGAATTTGAAGGAGAATATTATGTTTATAGTGTTTTAATTTCTTTATTTCTTTTGTTACATTCGATTAGAAAAAAAATGAGATGAAAAGAAAAAGATTAAGACCGAAAAAAGGAAAGAAACAAAAGAAATGAAAATTTTGAAACATAATGTTGTTTTGTGGATGAATAAATTCATAATTAATAAAGAAAATTATCATTTATGAACAAGGCGATGGTATTTTTGGAATAAGAACTACAAAACTATAACAGATGGGGTAAGTATTAACAATGATACTTTATAGGGTAACTAATACCGCCCCAATACTTTAAGGTAAAAAATTGTATTTCACCCTTTCCTTTATACATAAAATTATTTTTGGGGCCATGAATTTAAGATATTAATTAATTAGCTTCTAAATTCAATTTGAAATTTGAAAATCTTATGGCTTGTAATTTTGGGCTTCAAATCTATTATGACAACATTGTATAACATTTATACTGCTCAATTAATGACATGTGTCTGGTCTCACTAATTGAACAGAAACTGTATTTCATTAGAATATTTTAATAAATTAAGAAAAACATATATTCTAAAAATTTTAATTGATTATTTAATCTTTTAAGGATAAAGAGAAGATGGGGATGGTGACGGTAGATGGTGACTGATTGAAGGAGGGAGGAGGTTAGGAGGTGATTTGGCTGACCATCTCTTTTTTTGTTTTTTTTTTTTAAATTTTTTTAGTAATTTCATAGAGAGAAGCAATAATTAATTATTTAATCAAGAATTGTATTATGTGGTGCATTTTTATCTCAAGATGGTGAAAGGAGATGTTACACAAGGACGTTATAGGAGATCATAAACAGTAATTTTGAGTGAGAGGAGAATATTTTCTGATGCCGATGAGGCTTTAGCCAAGTGATTAAGGATGAGACTCCATGACTTTGACCAGAAGGTCATAAGTTCAACTTCCATGAATGTGGTATTTTCTCTAAGAGAATTTCACTTTTGATACCACAATTATACATATTTAGGGATTTGATACCACAACTATATAGATTGACACATTTGATACTATATCTCAAATCAACTTTACACATTTAATACTTCCGTAAAATTAATGATAGAATTGTCACGAGATTGTCACGTGCCTGTTAGTTCTCTTGAAATCTGATTTTGGGAGTAGACTCATTCCAGATGGCATTATTTTCGGAGGGAAAATTGTTATGTCACCTGGCCCAAATTCAGTACATAAAAGACGGGCACATATGCAGAGCCCTAATTGTTTTCCTCTTCATTCACAATAAAAAAAGCAAAAATATCTTCCTCTTCAACTGCAAACTCCAGGCATTATTTCAGCACTGGAATTTTGTTGAAGTGTTCTTGTCAAGAAACCACTATTCTTAAGACTTCGTGGACAAAATAGAATCCAGGTAGGAGATTTCATTCTTGTAAGAATTATGGCCGTGGGAGTGGGTGTGGATTTTTTGAGTGGGAAGACATGTCCGCTTGTGAACGAGCTATGCAAATTATTCCTGGATTGCTGTGTAGAATGAACTGGCTCGAAGGTGAACTGAATAGGGCTCAAAGAGAAGCTTCAATTCATGAAGATCGTGTGGGCGAACTGAAGAAGAAAAACAATTTGTACGGAGCAATGCTTGGCCTCACTTGGATGTTTCTTTTCGGGAAGATGTTTTTTGAAGTTGTTGAAGTAGTGTTGAAGAACAATTGTGTGTTTAGATTGTTTAATATTAATGTGTGAGTTTAATTCATGTTTATGTATGAATTTTATTATGATAAAATTGTTCTTCAACAACAATGTAATGTTCTTGGTGTTAATGTAATGTAGTGTAGGTTGTTTAGGTTAATGTAATGTATTTAGTGTTCAAATTTGGTGTTTAATGTAATGTATTTTGTTGTTTTTATTTGGACTGTTAAGTAAGTTTAACTTCACACAATTCTCTCCTGAAACTCATAACAACATGAATGGTTAAAAAAAAATACTGCAAAATAACTTCATTTCGTTGATGACCATATGACATACAACTTACATAGTGGTTCAAAACAGCCAAAAACCAACCTAGAACTAATCACAACTCAACTTCCCAAAAAAACCAAAACAATGGCTCAAAAAACATTAGGTCTAACATCTTAACCAAAACAATGGTTCTATCAATTCATTTGGCACACAGTGAAAATCAAAAGTGGTTCAATCCATTCACTTCTTCTTAGAACTCTGCAAACTTTTAGCTGCAGCAGGTACGTTTGATAACATGACATACTTCTTGCCATCCTTCTATATAACTTGAAACACCTCACTTGTTGAACCACTTGAAGTGCTTATTGGAGCATGACCTCTTATATTTTCCCTAAGGTACAACCCCTGTGTTGGAACATGTGGTAGTTGAGTTGGAGGTCTTGGAGGGAGCTGAGTTGGAGGTTTAGGTGGGAGCTGACTTGGAGGTCTGAATGGAGGTAGCTGACTTGAAGGTCTGAATGGAACCTGCATTTTATTTGAAAAATATTAAGTAAAAAGAATATGATTAATAAACAAACCATAAGTACAAAGAATAAACTTACATTTTTAGTAGTAGTTACCAAATCCACATCTACAAGTTACTTCTTTCCTTTTGCCACCTATATTTAAACATGTAGCTAAACATGATTACCACCAACATGACATCATTAAAAGTCTCTTTAAAACAAAACTAAGAAAATTTAGTGAATGAAACCTGAATTTCAGGTACCATATCCACATCTACAAGTGATTCCTTTCCCTTCCCACCTTGTCCAAAAAATTATTTAAATCAATCAACCATTATACAAATATACTTATCAATCAACCACTATACTCATCATAAAAAAGCCTTGATCAAATACTTATATTATCTTGAGAGCTCATTTGACTGGACAAAGGGGCATTATCATCCAAATTTATTTCACTTGCAAATGGGGTATCAGTAACCACCTTCTCACTTGCATCATTTGACCCAGTCATTTTCCTCTTCTTTAGTCTGCACCATTTAAACAAATCACTTACAACTTTAAACAATATTGAGGTTCAAATTTTTTCTTTTGAAAAAAATACTTACATTTTTTGAAGAAATTTTTGTCTTCTTGGCAACTTTTGGGGTTGTTTCTGGAACAATTTCAGGGCCTATTTCAACAGCAACTTTTGGGCCTTTTTCTGGAAAAAACTTTTGAGCATATTTCTGGAACAACTTCAGGGCCTGCTTCTGGAACATGTTCTGGTATATCTCATCTGATCTCATCCTCTTTCCTCTTCTCACAAGTCAGCCTGTTATGACCCACAATTCCATAGTATTTGCATGTGATTCCCTTGGTTTGCCTCTCCATTCTCAGACCTTTTTGTTTACCTTTTGTCCATTTAGTTTTCTTTTTCTTTTTTTCTAAGCGTAATTTTCATAAGGACAAACTCTTCTTGCCTTCTTTGGTCTTTCTTTCTTTCTACCGAAGGTTGGTGTGGAAGAGATAGGATATGAAAAGTGTGATCCCATAACTCTGAACGATTAATGGGAAGTATATCTGGTCCATTAACTTTGTTCTATGTTTCCATGGGTTCACATAGTCTTCAGGATCATGCACCAAATAGGTGATTGCACTCATGGCATGCATATAGGGAATACCACTAATATCCCATCTCCTACAAATATAAGTATGGTTTCTCAAGTCCACACTGTTCTTCGAATTTTCCCCTGTATGGATCTTAAAATGCAAGTCATCTGACTTTGTTGGTATGCAATTAGCAGCCTGTTGCATCCTCTTTTCAAGAACTTCCCTCATTTTAGGGCATATTTTATGGTTTCCCCACTTCTTTAATGCCTTGTCTCTGTTTTGTTGGAATCTGGCCTTATGTACTTCCTAATCCACTGAAGCATTGTAAGTATAGGTCTATCACTTGCTTCCACCAACACTGCATTAAAAGACTCACATACATTGTTAAGTAGTATTATGGGAAATGTACTGAAACGAGACCTATTCCAATGGATTGGAGGTCTTTCAGAAAACCATGCCACCAACTCATCATCAATCTCCAGTAGCTCTCTTATTTTATTCTCAAACTGAGGCATAGGGGTAGCTCTAGCAACTGCCCACACTGCATCTTCATATTCCTCACCTTTGTAACCATCTTGTCTCATGTTACCAATCTAATGCCTCACACAAAATCTATTATCTGAATATGGAAACACATTCCTAAATGCATATATTAAACCCTTTTGCTTATCAGACATAAAGGTGTAGCAATCATCTCTTTCAATCTCCAAATATTCTTTCAATAACTGCAAAAACCTCTCCCAATTGACTTTAGTTTCACTGCCCACAACTGCATAAGTTAGAGAATAAAGACAATTATTGGGATCAAATGCTACTGCATTCAGTTGAATCTAAGCATGAGGAGAAGAAAAATGTGCTCCATCTACCCCAATTAATGGTCTACAACCAGCCCTAAATCCAACATAAAATTTATCAAATCTTCTCTGCCCATCACTTGTCTCTTCATCAAGTTGTTTCAATATTACAGTTGATCCAGGGTTTCTTTTCCTTAACTCATTCGCATAATCCCATAATTTGGCATATTGATCTACATGATTCCCTTATATAGCTTCTATGGCTTTTCTTTTGGCTCAATATGCCTGAGTAGCTGAGATATGACACTTTATCTCTTTAATGCCCTCCAACCTAAATCCCTTCACACTTCTATTTGGATCAGTCCTAAACAAATCCTGATATTTTTTGGAAAGCCACCTTGAGTTCAAATTTTTGCACTGGGGATTTGTACCACAGTTGTGTTCAGGTTGATATGCTCTGACATGGTAAGTTGCTTCATTTTTAACCTTCAGTGCATGGATGAGCCAATCACAATTCTCTAACTGACACTTACCATAAATTCTTCTTGGATCATTCACAGTAATCTTCAAGTTTTTCATAATCACTATTGCTTGTGAATGCACAGCCTCCCTGATCTCTGTCCTAGTTGCAAATATTTGTTTCAATTCAGATGTGGGACAAAATGTGTTCTCAACATTAAATTTGGGCCAAGTTTCACCTTCATCATTTCCTTTCCAATTTCTCCCATTATCACTAGATAGGACACCTTCTTCTTCCTCACTTGAATCTAAATTTTCATTGGAATATGTTTCATCATTTGAATCGTCTTTCTCACTTGAATCTGATGACCTCATCATCATTATCACCCTCATTTCTCACCCCATCATTATCACCCTCATGTCTCACCTCATCATTCACACCATCACCCAAATCCTCATTTATTACATTATCTTGTTCAACCCTACTCTCACTCTCATCATTTCTTACCTCTACCTCATTACTCACATTAGAGTTTATCATTGTATCCAAATCATCACTAGATTGGCTGCTTCGCCACCTCATTACCTCTGCCTCATTTCTTACATTTTCTTGTTCAACCACTACCCTCACTTCTTCTAACATTGACTCCTTTTCTAACACTAGTTTCTTTTCTAAAACTACCCCTTTATCCCTATCCACATCCACTTGTTTTTCAATGTGGCTTACATAAACTTGCTATTCTCTACAACCTGCAGTATCAATCAATCCAAGTATATCAGTTTGATATTGTATAATTCTGAATTTCTTGAAATAGTCAATCCTATAAAAGCCTTCCGCTGCACTAATACCCACTTCCTCACAAATAGCCTTGATTAAGTCCAAACATAAAAGGTTAACTTCAAGGTGGTCTATACATCTTGAAGTATCTCCTATATATTTGGCAGTGGGCCCATGTTCAAGCTTTCCACCATGATAGATCCTTAGAGTAACCATTTGGGGAAGAACTGTTACACAAATACTATTTCATTAATAAACAAACCATAAACCCTAAATCACATATTATACAAATATTGTTTCATTGATAAAAAAATATATTTTCCCAAAGTATATACCCACGACAACAAAATAAACAATAATATACCCCCAATTATCAACTTTATTGTACTTCCTATAAAAAAACATAAATCTTCTATTGAAACTGATAAACATATAAAACCTACAAATATTGCAGATACCATATTTTGGGGGAGGTTCATGATTGAACTGCTTCTTGCACAATGACATTTCTAATTTAGTGGGGAGATCTACTTGTGGCTTCGATTGGGTTTCTGATTTGGGATTCTATATCGAGGGAGAATTTGTTTTTTTTTGTATTTGAGAATCTCCTGCCCGTTAATTCCTTTTGTCTTTTTTTTTTCTTTTGCCCGTAATGTCCTTGCTGATGTGGCAGGTGACATAGCAATTTTCCTCCAAAAAAGATGCCGCCTGGAATGAGTCTTTCCCCAAAATCAAATTTCATGAGAAATAAAGGGCACATGACAATCTCTTGACAATTCCGTCGTTAATTTGGCGAAAGTATTATATGTGTAGTTGATTTGAGATATGGTATCAAATATGTCGACATGAATAGTTGTAGTATTAAATCCCTAAAGTAGGTATAATTATGGTATCACAAGTGAAATTCTCAATATTTTCTCTAGTTTTGTATTAGTTTTTCGCTAGTTTATTACTAGTAATTAATTCACTTTGATATCAAGATATCATTGTAATAGTTTCGATTCGATATAGTGTTTGATGTAACAACGTATTTATCATCTTAAAAAAAGAATATTTTCTTACAATTAATAGCACAATTTGACCAAAACTCAATTTAAATTAAGAATTGTAACTAAATAATTTTTTGAAATGAAAGGAAGCCACCTTTTTTTGTTATATGATGGCAATTAACGAGATTCTTTAAAAATTGAAAATAATTAATTTGTGCTGGCCATTCAAAACTTTATAAGAAAGCAAAAGTAAATTAAAATCACCAGAAAGTAGAATTGAGTCCAATTTACAAGATTTTCATCAAAAGACCATTATCTTTTATGCAAATACATATATATAAGATAAGATAAGATGGGTCAAATGATTGAAATCATTAATTTTTTTAGATTATATTAAATCCGATATTTAATGAAATTCTTGAATTTGAATAATATTGAAATTAAATTGAGTTTATTAATTCTTTAATTTAGTTATATTTTTATTTATTATAAATATATTTATATTATTATTTCAAATACCCGAATGTCATAAAAATGGTCAAACTCAAGGTTACTTTTAACTAAAGGCAAATCTGGTATTTCATTAATATTTTGGTGATAAGATCACTTTTTTAATTAAATAAATTGTTTTTTCATCCTTCTTATGAGCTAACTTTTGTACATCCGACCCTTTTAAGTTTTTCGTAGGAGAATCGTGTTTCTTATCAATGTAATGTAATACATTCACCGCTCTTAAATTTTTTAGTAGATGCATTTCGTCAATATAGTGTAATACATTCGTCCCTATTAAATCCAAAATATATCATCTTTTGTCCATTTTAAGTTATATTTTGAATTTAAGAGGGATAAATGTGTTATACTACATTAATGAAAGGGACGTATATGCAATGAAAATTTTAAGAGGGACGAATGTGTTACACCCCCCTAAACTCCAAGCTAGCGAGAAACGGCTTTTCAGCCGTTTTCGCTTGTTGCTTGATATTCAAATCTCAGCTGCTATTACTGCTTGTGCTCAGATTCATATGTAATAATACATTTCTAAATCAGACTGTTACTATATCGATACTGACTCCTCAATTCTAGGCAGTCCTTTGCCTGATGAGGAAGTATCTCCCATTGAATTAGGTAAAGTCAAGTTAGAAAATAATATAACTGACTCCCGGCTATTCACGCATGAAGATTGTCGTATGTATGCTCTACTTCGGTTGCCGACATTGATAAGAGGGACATATCAGCTACGAAAAAATTTAAGAGGGACAAATGTGTATAAATTGACTCATAAAGAGGATGAAAAGTGCCATTCACTACTTTAAATATAATTTTTTTTTTGACGAATAGGGTTTTCAATCATATAAAAATACAACGTAAATAGTGAGGGGTTTGTACATATTGAAACATAATTTTGCGTAGTAGATTCATTATTTTTACCGGATTTGTAGCACAAATAACAAAAAGAAAACAAAATATTAGCTAAAAAAATAATTCTAAATTGAAATGACAATTATATCACCACCAAAAGATACATAAACACCCATTTTAACTTAAAATAATTTCAATAATCCCTCTATTAACTTTTAAAATTAACAGTAACTCCATGTTACTTAAACAATTATCAACAACCTCTCTATGATTTATGAAGGAATTTCAAATTGCTTTTTTGTTACTGAAAGAAATACAGATGGATTTTTTTATTTGTTAAAATAGCATGGGAGATTTTTGTTAGTTAGACAAAGCAAAAGAGATATTTTGCATTTAGCTCGCAGTTTATTCATATTTTTTCCTACTAAATTTTTGTAACATTATTTGAATAGATATGATGCAGAGTACATGTATCTGATGATGGCGACGTTGTAACAGTAGCAATCCTTTTTAAATATGGATGTCCGATCTAGTTCTTACAAAGGTGAATTTCTAAAATCAAAATTATTATATCCTTTCTACAATATATGTCGTTTTAGGATTCCAACAAAATATTAGTTATTTTTTATTTCAATTTAGCCCTTATTTATTATACTCTAAAAACTATATCTTATTTATTCCAATTTTAGGTATATCTTTTATTTTATCTTTAACCAAAATTCATGCTATTTATTTGGATCTTTAATACTTTGTGCAATCCTCTAGGACGACAAATATTGTGGAATGGAGGCCTTAATAGTCCAACAAAATAATAATTGAAAAAAAACATAGAACTCACTTTTTAAATGTTTTTTAAATTATTTACAGTCACACAAGCAATTTAATGAATTGGCCTATGAAGTTAAAAGTCATGAAAAAGCCCCAAATTCTGTGGAAAGCTCCCCCCCCCCCCCCGAAAGAATTGAGAATAACTCCCCACAAGTATTACGAATACACTGGCTCTTCTAGTGTTCCTCCTTATGGTAAGGGTCTTACAAATCTCGTTCTTGCCAAGGTAAAATACAATAATTTGTAATGTGTGGTACAATATAATGTCTATTTTTAGTCGTTATTATACCACCAAATGGTACTTAAACGATCTATTTGTGGTTGATATATTAATGCTTTGTAGGCAAGATCGATATCTAAAGAACAAGTGGAAGGTTCGAAGGTTCCTCTGGATTTGAAATTCAAGTACAATGCGAGGTCTTGTCAAGCAATCAATGGGCAATATGTGGAGGTATACGAGGAGTAGGAGTCCATTACTCGAGAGAATGACAAAAAAGAATTGATGTATATGATGGTTAAGTTAGTAAAATAAATCACGAAGACAAATATTTTTATTTGTGACATGGATATTAGGTGTGTACTAATGAGTGGTCGATCTGGTGGTTGGTGAACTTATGCTCGAATCTCCAAAGGAAAAGGTGTCACGTAATATACTGGATCTTTATTTGATTATCTAAATTATATAATGTATAAAAGTCACAATATCCAATATATCATAAAAATGAAGATTACAACAAAACTTTATATAAGACTTTGACACATAAAATTTGAAAGGAAATAAAACTCTCAGGAAAACTAATAGAAGGACACGATTGTCTTGGATTCTTTTGCATCACTTATGTTTCCAATGATAAGGTGTCTTACGATGATTTAAATAAATACCATCACTTCTTGCTGCCCAATCACAATGATTACCAGAACAAGGATTATTTTACCACCATTGTTGGATGAAGATGAAGATGAAAGAAGACAAGTAATTAAGGGAAGGTTTTGATGATTTCCAAAACATCATAATCAGCTAAGTATGGAAAGCTTAGTTCTCTTAGAAGAATTTTGAACAAGTAAAAGAAGACATCAGAAGAGTTCAAAGTTCAAAGCTCAGAAGACTAGTGATCTCTTGCTGGATCAGCGAACAGAAGGGTAGATCATCAGCCGAGTCAAATCAGATGAGTTCAGTATTTGATCAGCAGAGTATCTATCAGCAGAGTCGTTTTGATCAGCAGAGTAGAAGAGGTCAAGAGATTAGTCCAACGGTAATAAATGCACTTGGTGTAATAAATGCTGTAAGAGAAGGGTAGTAATGGCAAATGATTGAAGATATCCTCGGATCAGCAGAGTGCATTAAATGCAGCATTAAATGCGATGGACAGAAAGGTACTGTACACAGTACGGAATGCTGCAGGGAGCCGTTTCAAAAAGAGCTGAAGGATGGATTTGATTTGTGACTTGCCTTCAACGGTCATAATTTCATCTCCATGTATAAATAGAGCTGAATTTCAAATCGAGCAAAAAAAAACAACACAACAATCAGAGATCGAAATTTTGAAGCAGAATTTCTCTAAGTCTCAAAAGCTCGAACAGCTCACTCGTCTGGTGGAAGTCATCTGTTGACAGAAACCCAGTTGAAGAAATCAGAAAAACATTATCTGAGTGATTTTGTAATAGCTGAGTGTTGTGCGAAGTGAGAATCCATCTGTGTGAGTGATTCTACTTTAGAGGATAGGTTTTCTTTGTGAATCCCTATTGCGAGCTTACAGCCTTCTCATTAGTTGTTTAGGTGTAAGTGGAGAAATATTGTAATCTTTGTGATTATAGTATAACCCAGAATCTGTGTGATCTGGAAGAGTGGACTAAAGGATTTCTATCCATATAACCACTATAAAAATTCTTTGTGTTATCTTGCATTTAAAGTTTTCTTGCATATTTTAAAGTTTGCATTTTAAACACTTTGAATCAATCAAAAAGGATTTTATAAGGAGTTTTAAACTGGGGATAAAATCTTTTTAGAACTTAGTTTACTTGTGAAAAACACTTTCAAACAATCCGCTGCAAGTATACTCTTGAAAAACTGTTTACTGAAAAAAACAGCTAAGTCATTGTAAGAAGAGTGGTCAGTCGTCTGTTCAAGATTTGTTCACGATCAGACTAGTCTGCTTACTGTTCTTCATCAGCTTAGTCTGCTGACAGAAGACTGAAAAGTTTTTAAGTTCAAAAATTTTCAGAGGTCTATTCACCCCCCCCCTCTAGACCTCATCTGACCACTTGGGACCAACAAGTGGTATCAGAGCAGGTGGTTCATTAGAATCAGCTGCCTGATCAACGAGCTTGATCCGAGTGTTTTTCAAAGGTTTTCAAAACTTTTCAAAAGAGCATCTTTTTGAAAAACAAAAACTTTTTGAAAAATGGATTGTATCAGCCATGTTCCCCACATTGCTGGTATGTCCTTTGAGGACTGGAAAATCAGAATGGAGATTTTCCTTGCTGCCTATAATGACAACATGCACACATGTATCATTAAAGGTCCATTCAGATTCACAAAGACCATAAAGATAAATGAAGTAGATACGGTTGTGGAGAAAGACCTTCATGAGATGACTCCAGAAGAGATAAAGCTTTACAATCTAGATAAAGTTGGGAGATTCATCATGACCAAAGCCCTGGATAATGATCGGTTTGACAAGGTCAAACATTGCAAAACTGCAAAGGAAATGTGGGACAAAGTCAGAGATATGAGCGAAGGCAATGATGCTATTAAAGAGCATCAGCTCAGTGTTGCATTGGAGAAGCTGGACAGCTTCAAAATGAAGTCTGGAGAAACCATTGATCAGATGGATACCAGATTCACCAGAACTCTGAACGAAGTTTTGAAGCTGGGAAAGACTTTCACTGACAAAGAGATTTCTGTCAGAGTACTGAAGGCTCTACCTCCCAAGTTCAACATGAAGGTGACAGCAATGGAAGAATCAAGAGATCTGGGCAAGATTTCTCTAACAGAGCTGTTCTCCGCACTCAAGGCTTATGAGTATAAACTGCCAAGGATGGGAATTGAAGAAACCTCAACTTCAGGACCCACAGCTGCACTTGTTGCTGCTGAAAACACCAGAAGACCAGCACAGAAAAGCAAAGAAGTGGACTCATCTGATGAAGCCACTCTACTCAACAAAAAGGAGTACACTGCTGGAGATGTAGCATTATTGATGAACAACTTCAAGAAGTTCTATAAGAGAAAGATGAAAAACAAATACAATCATGCTGCTTCTACTTCTAAACCTAACTTTTCTTCTCAGGATAAAGAGGATTATAAATCAAAACTGATGTGTTACAACTGCAGGAAATTGGGACACTTCATAAGAGACTGCCCATATCCAAAAGCAGAGAAGTACACTGAGGAAGAGAAGAAAATGAGAAAAGAAAGAAAGCATCAGAGAGGCAAGGCAATGATGGCTGAAGCAGAAAAGCCAGCTGCTGTCTACTCATCTGATTCAGACTCAGACTCGTCTGATGAAGAATCGTCTGATGAAGAAAAACCTGCTCTCCTGTGCCTGATGGCAAAGGAATCTGATGACTCTGAGGATGAGGTAACTCCTCAAGAAAATGAACTGTTTAATTCTCTAGAGCAAATGATGTTGAATAATACCACTATTGCTGGAGAGTTTGTTAAGCTTAAGGAAGAGATGAACTTGCTAAAAGAGCAAAATAGTTCACTGAAACTTTTAGCTGAAAAGCCAAAAGAATCAGCTGAATATAAACAGCTTGAGCAAGAGCATGAATCTCTGAAAGCTGAATGTGAGGTATATAAAGGAAAAATCATGGAACTTGAGAAAATCATTGAGTCTCATGATAAGTCTACTGTTGCATCCATGCATACATCTAAGAAACAGGAGACACCTTTAGAAAAGGATAAACTAGAGTTGAACCATACTGAAAAATTCATATCAGCTGACAATAGTAAGGTCATTCTGTATGTTCAAACTTCTAAACCTACCTCATCTGAGAAAGTGATAAAGGAGAAGAAATCTCCTAAGGCTAAAAAGAGCAAAGAGCCTAGTGTAGGAAATCAGACTAGTAAGACCAAACAGCAGAGTCCTAAGAAGTCTGCTGATAAAGCTAAAGTCAATCAGACTAGTGGTAAAACTAAGTCAAAATCAAATGAGCAAGCATCTAGTAAACCAAAGAAGCATAAGAACAAGAAAAATCAAAATGCTTGGTATGGAAATGAGTCATATTATGTGCAACCTGCTGCATATCATCCTATGTATCATGCACCTCAGTTTCCTAATTACTATGCACCTTACCCTGCTCATCCAATGCATGCATATCCTGCATATCATGCACCTTACCCTACTTATGAACATTATTCATATCATACTGATCATCAACATGACTTATCTGATAACTATGATAAAAATGAAACTGTTCATGCTCCTAAAACTCAGAAACCTAAGAAGCCTAAGACTTCAACATCTTGGGTTGTCAAGGGTGGAACTAATCCTTCAGGACCCTCTCAATAAGGGTACCTAAAACAATTTTATTTTTGTTTTGTAGGTTAGGATTAGGAGTAGGAGTAAAGTAGAGAAGATTTGGTACTTGGACAGTGGTTGTTCAAGGCACATGTGTGGAAACATACATGAGTTGACTGATGCAGTTGCTGTGGATGGTCCAAAAGTCACTTTTGGAGACAGCAAAGAAGGCAAGATTAAAGCTAAAGGAAGATTAATCAAGGGAAACATAGAGATATCTGACGTCTCCTATGTTAAAGGACTAAAATATAATCTGCTGAGCATAAGTCAATTTTGTGACAAGGGATATTCAGTCATCTTCTCAACAGATAAGTGCTACGTTGAACAGATTGGTACAAAGAAGGTAATCCTATCTGGAAGACGACAAGGGAATGTCTACATAGTTGACTGGAATTCTGTTGACAAGAATTCAAGTGTTTGTTTGGTGGCATCTGCACCAAGTGAAGTCAGTTGGCTACGGCACAAGAGGATGAATCATTTAAACTTCAAGACCATAAACAGATTAATCAAGAATGATTTGGTAGAAGGGATTCCAAAAGCAGTCATGAGCAAAGACAAGCTCTGTGACGCCTGTCAGAAGGGTAAACAAATCAAGTCATCTTTTAAAGAAAAGAAGCACCAATCGTCTGGAAGGATATTGGAGCTGTTGCATATGGACTTATTTGGACCCATTGATCCAGTCAGCAATGGTGGAAAGAAATACTGCCTAGCTGTTGTGGATGACTATTCAAGATATACTTGGGTGATTTTCATGAAGAAGAAAAGTGAAACCAAGGAACATCTTACCAATCTGATGGAACTGATCCAGAATGAAAAGAGTATTAAGATATTGAAGATCAGATCAGATAGAGGGACAGAGTTTACAAACTCTACTGTTGAAGAGTATTGTAATATCAAAGGAATACATCATGAGTATTCTGCTGCCAGAACCCCTCAACAGAATGGTGTTGCTGAAAGGAGAAACAGAACACTAAAAGAAGCTGTCAGAACCATGATAGCTGAAGCTAAACTGCCACAAAGATTTTGGGCAGAAGCAACAAATACAGCATGCTTCACCCAAAACAGATGTATGATCAACAAAAATCAGAATAAGACTCCATATGAAGTTTTGAACAACAGAAAGCCAAACATTCATTACTTTAAGATTTTTGGTTGTAAATGTTTTGTATTGAATAATGGGAAAAATCACCTTACTGCATTTGCAGAAAAGGCTGATGAAGCTGTTTTTGTAGGATACTCATCTGTTAGTAAGGCTTATAGAGTTTTCAATAAAAGAACATTGCTAATAGAAGAATCTATCCATGTAGTATTTGATGAGCCAAGTCAATCTTCTGAAAAGAATCAAAGTGTAAATCAAGATCTGTCTGCTGATTTACAGAAGTTAGACGTGGGAAGAAATGAAGAATATGTTCCCATCATACTACCTAATCTAAGTTCAGCTGCTAACTCAAGTGCTGTTCAAAATCACAGTGCTGATTGTCTAACAGACGAGTTGCAAACAGCTGACAGACCAGAGACTGTTCAACAGACGGCAAATGTTCAACAGACTACTACTGGAACTCCAACAGTAGTGTTGCAAGATCATAACAGAGGACAACATCCTGATTTGCAACCTGATCTCAGATGGCTCAAGAATCACCCTCCTGAATTAGTCATTGGTGATCCTTTAGATAGAGTGAAAACAAGAAGAGCTGCTGCACAAGATGCTATGTTTGTCACATTTCTATCTCAAATAGAGCCTAAACAAATTGAAGAAGCTCTAAATGACTCCTTCTGGATAGAAGCTATGCAAGAAGAGTTGAATCAATTTGAAAGGAATGAAGTCTGGTACTTAGTTCCTAGACCAAGTCATCAAAGAGTAATTGGCACTAAGTGGGTATTCAGAAATAAAATGAATGAAGATGGTGTTGTCACCAGAAACAAAGCAAGACTAGTGGCCAAGGGTTATTGTCAAGAAGAAGGAATTGACTTTGATGAAACTTTTGCACCAGTAGCAAGACTTGAAGCAATCAGACTGTTTCTTGCCTATGCTGCTTACAAGAACTTCACTGTCTATCAGATGGATGTGAAGTCTGCTTTTCTCAATGGAGAATTGCAAGAAGAAGTGTATGTTGAACAACCTCCAGGATTTGAAGTCTATCAAGAAGAGGACAAAGTATATCGTCTGAAGAAAGCCCTTTATGGACTGAAACAAGCTCCAAGAGCATGGTATGATACCCTATCTGATTTTCTTTTAATTAAAGGATTTCGTAAAGGTAAGGTAGATAAAACTTTGTTCACAATTGAATGGGAAAATCATATATTACTTGTGCAAATATATGTGGACGACATTATTTTTGGTTCAACTAACCAACAGATGTGTGATAAGTTCTCCAAGCTAATGCAGAATAAGTTTGAAATGAGCATGATGGGTGAACTTAACTACTTTCTTGGATTGCAAGTTAGACAGTTGCCTGATGGAATATTCATCAGCCAAGCAAAGTACACAAGAGATCTGTTCAAGAAATTTGGTATGGAAACTAGCTCAACAGCTACCATTCCTATGTCTACAAGTCTTCGTTTGGATAAAGATGAAGATGGCAAATCAGTGGACATAACCAAATATAGAGGCATTATAGGTTCATTGTTGTATCTAACAGCAAGCAGACCTGATATAATGTACTCAGTTGGAGTCTGTGCAAGATTTCAATCAAACCCCAAAGAATCTCATCTCTTAGCTGCCAAGAGGATATTGAAGTATGTTAAAGGCACTCAAGAATTGGGATTATGGTATCCTAGAGAATCTGGATTTGAACTAGTTGGCTATTCAGATTCAGACCTTGCAGGCTGCAAGATTGACAGAAAGAGCACAACAGGTGCCTGTCAGTTCTTAGGCAGTCGTCTGATCTCATGGATGAGTAAGAAGCAAACCTCAGTTTCTATATCTACTGCTGAAGCTGAATATATAGCTGCTGGAGCCTGCTGTGCACAGATACTTTGGTTGAAACATCAACTAGAAGACTACAACATCAAGATCAGTGGAATACCAATCTACTGTGACAATACAAGTGCAATCTCACTTACTCAGAATACTACAAGTCATTCAAGGACTAAACATATTGAGATTAAGCATCATTTCATTAGAGATCATGTGGAAAAGGGCAATGTTTTGATTGAGTATGTTCATACTGATAATCAGATTGCTGACATCTTCACCAAACCTCTAAGTGAAGCAAGGTTCTCAACTCTAAGAGCTGAGTTAGGTTTACTTAACCTGGATGCATAAGCTGAGGGGGAACTCATCAGAAGACTGGAGTTCAACAGCTTAGTCATCAGTTACTTAATTCAAGAATTAACTCTCAACAGACTAGTTAACTTATGAATTCTTAAAGACAGGGGGAACGTGTAAGACTAGCGGTACTTCTGTTCTAAATATGAAATCTGTTAATGACGGTTAGTTGAAGTTATGTTACCAAGAAGATGTGTTCTTAATTCTTGAAGATTGAAGATTATTTTATCTTGCTGGATTGACAAACAGCAGAGGAAGATTACTAGCTATTGGCATTCTCTAGTAATATCAGATAACAGATCACTCGTCTGTCAGATAAGTTAAACTCTACTCATCTGATACCTTATATAAGCATGGTCATAAAACGCATTATTAGTAACACGCTTTTATAAGTAAACAGATTAGTGTCGATAGAGTTTCCCGCCCATCTGACATTAAAATAATAAAATTGAAATCCGCGACTCTCATCCGCTCGATTAAAAACTGTCAGATTAGATCAACGGTTTAGATAAATCACGAAAACCAAATCAAAAGGAAACCTATAAAATCCGATCTGAACAGCATAGTCGTCTTACGCACTCAAAAATTCTCAAACTTTCTATCTCTCAAACCCTCTTGTTGCGAAAGTTCATTATTTTGCAGAATTTACTCACAAATCTCAGAAATGGACAAAGTTATTGAAGGAAGATACTTCAACTACAGCAAATTCCATTTCTCTGGCACCGATTTGATGCGCGCTTTACTGGAAAAGATCAAGGAAGCATCTTTGGTCCCAGTCTTGGAAGCACACGAAGATAGGGTTTATCTTGAAGATGTATACCACTTCTACACTTCCAGGGAGTTCAACGATGATGACACCGTTATGACTGCTGTCATAGGTGGTAAGAAAATCGCTGTATCTGCTGCTGTTCTTCATGAAATTTATAAGCTGACAGACAAGGGAGGAGATGTGACCTCGTTAGGGTCAGAAAAAGAAGAGGAATTTTGGAGAATTTGTGCTAAGAAGGGAGAGGAGATGACTGGGACTTTGATGAAGACCCAGCTGAAGGATGAATACCAAAGATTTGCTGATATCATAGCAAAGGTTTTGGATTGTGCTACGGGTTCTCTGGATGGCCTACCTAGGAGAAGGCTTCACACTATGATTTGCATTTACTATGGGATGAAAGTGAACTGGGCTGCTCATGTTTATGAGCTGTTAAGTGACAAAAGGCATTCTCATGCCATTCTGCTGAGTAACTTGTTTGCTTCTCTGCATTGCCCTATGGGTGGAGGAAAACAAACCCATGGAAGCAAAGAATTCAAACTCTACGAACCAGTGAGGCAACTGGTGGAAAAACCAAAGAGAAAAGCCTCCAAACAATCCAAGAAGACCCCTTCTAAGAAGAGCAAGAAGGAAGGTCAGACTAGTCAGTCTGCTGAGCCAACAGCACAGTCTGCTGTTGTGGCTGGATCAGCAGAGCCTGAAATTGAAGTCTCTAAGAAGGTGGTAGATGACTTCACTGTTGAAATTGAAAACATGAAGACAGGGTCATCCTCTGAAGGAACTGAATCTGAAGAGGAAATTCCACTTCAAAGACTGAAGAGACTAAGGACTAGGAGTGAGGCAAGGGGACCTCCTACTGCCAACCCCCCTGCTGTCAAGAAAATTCCTAAGTCAAAGGCCAAGAGAAAGGTCACTTTCCCTGAAGAGCCTGCTGTAACTGTGAGGAAAACAACAACTGAGGCAGAAAGGCCATTAAATGTTGAAGAACCAGTTGTTGAAGCTACTAAGGCTGCTACTGCTGAGCCTGAAAGTGGTCCTACAGTTGAAATGACAACAGAAGCCTCAACTGCTACACTATCTGCTGATGTAGAAAAGGAACAGCAGACTAGTACACCAATAGAGGGAGAAATTCTGTTAATACATCCTACTCCAGTTGCTGCAACACCTATCCAAGCAGTTGAAAGCCCTGAATCAAGAAGAAAGAGGTTAGGCAAAACCTCAACCTATGTAACTGCTGCAGAGAAGATGAAACTGGATGCTGCTGAAAAGCAAAGGATTGCTGATGAGAAAGCAGAAGAAGATAGGCTGAAAAGCCTAGAACTGAAAAAGCTGGAGGAAGAAGCCAGCAAAATGACTCAAGAGCAGAGAGATGCTTTTGAGGCAGCAGAGTTGGCTGCTGTCATTGAAGCTAGCATCAAGGATGCTCATGGTCCTCAGCGTACTGGTGGGATAGTTATTGGTGAGCAAAGAGATCCAAATAAACCAATACCAGCTATGCCTGCACCCAAGATCAAGGAAAAGAGGAGAGATGAAATAAGATTATCTTTAGAGATTGTCAGGGAAGATCCTGAGATCTTTGAAGAATTTCTCAGAAGACTGGATGCTGAAAATGAAAGAGTCAACCGTCTGACACTCTTCCATTCTGAAAAGATCAAATACAATAGATGGAGAGAATTCAGATTAACAAAGAGTCCTGCTGAAATGGCCAAGTGGAAAGAATTCAAGGCTACAGAAGATTGGGTATTGAAGTGGCTTGAGACAAATTCACTCATTCAAGCACTTGATTCAGAATTCTTTCTGGACAGGTTGAGGATGAGAATATGTCACATAGTCAAGGAAGAGGCCAAGAAGATCTTTGCATCCATTCCTGAGGATTTTGATGACTCAGTAGATCTCAAAGAAAGATCTATCAAGTTGGCTATTGCTCAAGCAATGGAGCTTTGGGCCAAGAAAGCAAGGAAGTTAAGGGGACAACCAAGCTCACTGGTCCCACTTCCAAACATCAAACATATTGTCTATGGACCAAACATCAGACCCTATGAAGAGCTGCCTGAGGAACAATCATCTACTTTTATTCCTCTTGACAACTTTACTTGGATTTGTAACAGGTCTGCAGTGGACAATGAAGGTTTGATGAAGACAGTTGACACTGTCAAGAAGATTATATCACCTGCTGATAAAGAAGGAGCAGAGTCCTCTGATCAACCAAAGCAAATTGAGGGTACTTCAGACCCATCTGATCAAGACAAAGTGCAGGATGACAAGTCTGATGCTGCTGATGAATCAAAGAAGGAAGAAGAAATACCAGCAGATCAGTCCCTTGCAATGATAACTCAACCATCAGAGCAACATCTCAAGGAAACCGTCTCTGCTACTCCATCAGAAGATCCTTCAATATCTCAGAGTTCTCAAACCAATCTGTTGGATTCCATCCAACAATTGATTATCAAATCAATGAAGGAAATGAAGGAGGAGATAAAAGCAGAAGTGATAGCTGCTGTTCATCAACCTATTCAGAAGGTTGCTGCTGCTGTTCCTACTGACTTAATGAAAGATACTGCTCAGAATGTACAATCTATATGTCAGGATATGGATATACTCAGGAGAAGGACACAAAGCACCACTGAAGGTTGGAAGCAAATTGAACAGACTGTTGAATTGGCTCTCCAAGCAGAAGATGAAGTCATGGGCAACATGATGAAAGACTTCAATGCTTCATCAAATTGGATTTTAGGAACTCAAATCCAGTTGGGTGATCAAGGAGAAGACTTGCTCAAGGAAGTCAAGACTGTTAAAGCCAATCAACTTAACCAGCAAGCTCAGATCAATGCTATGGAAGAAAACATCAAGCTTCTATGTGATTCACTTCTAATCACACCAGTTGTGCCACAATATCCATCTGTCCCTGTTGATGATGACAAAAAGGGGGAAGAAAGGATATTTGGACAGCAAAGGGTTGATTTCCAAAGGGTAGGAAATCAAAATGCTGAAGAAACAGAAGTGTTAGAAGAATCTGAAGAGTCTGCTAACAATAGGAATGAAGCAGCAAATGAAGGCACAAGCAGATTAGCAGATGAGAAGATCACAGAAGAAGAAGACCAAGCTGATGAGGAAGAATCTGAAGCAAAAGCTAAGTCAGACAAAGAACTAGCTGCTGCCAAAGATTCAGTTGAAGAACAGCTTGATCCTGATGTTAAAAAGAAGAAGCTAGAGCTGTTGATGCAGAAATTGGAAGTTGGAACCTCCAAGTCTGCTGAAGAAGAAAAGAAGACAGAAGACTAGCTTGGCTAGATTTTCTTTATATTAAAAATTCTTGTAATCTTTTAGAGTATTTTGTACTTTTCATCTTTCAACTTGTAAAATGTAATCAGTTCAATATCTATAAAATTGCAAGTTTGACTCCAACATATCATTTCTATCTCAGAAATTTTTGAGGATCAAAACTTTAGTTTAGGTACAGGTACTTAGCTGGAGTTTTGTCATCATCAAAAAGGGGGAAATTGTTGGATGAAGATGAAGATGAAAGAAGACAAGTAATTAAGGGAAGGTTTTGATGATTTCCAAAACATCATAATCAGCTAAGTATGGAAAGCTTAGTTCTCTTAGAAGAATTTTGAACAAGTAAAAGAAGACATCAGAAGAGTTCAAAGTTCAAAGCTCAGAAGACTAGTGATCTCTTGCTGGATCAGCGAACAGAAGGGTAGATCATCAGCCGAGTCAAATCAGATGAGTTCAGTATTTGATCAGCAGAGTATCTATCAGCAGAGTCGTTTTGATCAGCAGAGTAGAAGAGGTCAAGAGATTAGTCCAACGGTAATAAATGCACTTGGTGTAATAAATGCTGTAAGAGAAGGGTAGTAATGGCAAATGATTGAAGATATCCTCGGATCAGCAGAGTGCATTAAATGCAGCATTAAATGCGATGGACAGAAAGGTACTGTACACAGTACGGAATGCTGCAGGGAGCCGTTTCAAAAAGAGCTGAAGGATGGATTTGATTTGTGACTTGCCTTCAACGGTCATAATTTCATCTCCATGTATAAATAGAGCTGAATTTCAAATCGAGCAAAAAAAAACAACACAACAATCAGAGATCGAAATTTTGAAGCAGAATTTCTCTAAGTCTCAAAAGCTCGAACAGCTCACTCGTCTGGTGGAAGTCATCTGTTGACAGAAACCCAGTTGAAGAAATCAGAAAAACATTATCTGAGTGATTTTGTAATAGCTGAGTGTTGTGCGAAGTGAGAATCCATCTGTGTGAGTGATTCTACTTTAGAGGATAGGTTTTCTTTGTGAATCCCTATTGCGAGCTTACAGCCTTCTCATTAGTTGTTTAGGTGTAAGTGGAGAAATATTGTAATCTTTGTGATTATAGTATAACCCAGAATCTGTGTGATCTGGAAGAGTGGACTAAAGGATTTCTATCCATATAACCACTATAAAAATTCTTTGTGTTATCTTGCATTTAAAGTTTTCTTGCATATTTTAAAGTTTGCATTTTAAACACTTTGAATCAATCAAAAAGGATTTT
Organism: Penstemon eatonii; assembly: GCA_038501285.1. Taxonomy (NCBI): domain Eukaryota; kingdom Viridiplantae; phylum Streptophyta; class Magnoliopsida; order Lamiales; family Plantaginaceae; genus Penstemon; species Penstemon eatonii. Next base: position 62,972,375 of record CM076710.1, read on the forward strand.
ATAAGGAGTTTTAAACTGGGGATAAAATCTTTTTAGAACTTAGTTTACTTGTGAAAAACACTTTCAAACAATCCGCTGCAAGTATACTCTTGAAAAACTGTTTACTGAAAAAAACAGCTAAGTCATTGTAAGAAGAGTGGTCAGTCGTCTGTTCAAGATTTGTTCACGATCAGACTAGTCTGCTTACTGTTCTTCATCAGCTTAGTCTGCTGACAGAAGACTGAAAAGTTTTTAAGTTCAAAAATTTTCAGAGGTCTATTCACCCCCCCCCTCTAGACCTCATCTGACCACTTGGGACCAACAACCATACATTAAATACTTCAAAACTCGAGATCTTATTATCCCATTGAAGGGTATAAAAGAATAACATTCCAAAATTCAAACAAAAATAAAATTTAAATTCTTGATTTTTTGTCAATGTATGATTTCCATGTTCATCATCTCTAGACGCGCAGTGTGCCAATAATGGATTAGAATTTGGAGGAAGATTGTTCATCACGGAGACATAAATTCTAGGCTATAAGAAACAAAATTGTTTCCCATCACAAACAAGAGTTGCAGAAAAGATAAAGGTTTAGAAAAATTAGTTTCGTCATTTGGTGTAGGTCTTATTGCTTGTTGGAGAATTGTTGGATAAAGATGAAGATGGAATGCACTGAAGTGTATTTAGTTAAGGGAGGTTTTGATGATTTCCAAAACTTCAAATTAGCTAAGTAAAGACAACTTAGTTGAAATCCCTTAGAAGAATTTTGACCAAGTAAGAAGATATATCAGACGGGTCAAATATTCAAGGTCCAAAAGACTACTGATCTGATGAAGAGAAGAAATCAGACTGGTGTTAATCATCCAACTCAAATCAGATTTGTTCAAGTTTGAGATCAGCTCTGTTCATCATCAGACGTGTTCTCTCATCAGCCATGTGTAAAGATCAAGAAGTCGTACCAACGGTAATAAATGCCACTGGAGTAATAAATGCTGAAGTCTAAGGTTATTAATGACAAATGATTGAAGAAAAGACTCGTATCAGCTCGGTGCATTGAATGCTGCCTGACAAGAAGTACAGTCTGCAGTACTGTCACTGTGCAGAGAGCCGTTCGCTGATTTTAAGAACCAGAAATCAAGAAATTTGAATTATGTTTCTCTTCAACGGACATAATTCAAAGAGTGACTATAAATAGCTGAAGAGACGAAGAAGAAAAAAACACAATTTCTGAGAGATTGAATTCGAAGCTAAATATTTTCTAAGTCTCAAAGCTCAAGAACAGCTCACTTGTCTGCTGAAAGTCATTTGTTGACAGAAGCTGTTGAAGTTCAAGAAAACATTTTCTGAGTGAATCTGTAAAAAGAGAGAGTTGTGAGAAGTAGATATTCATCTTAGTGAGTGATATTACTTCGGAGAATAGGAGTTTATTTGTGATTTCCTATTGCGAACTTGTGGCTGATCATTTGTTGTGAAGTACAAGCAGAGTGTACTAATTACTTTGTGTTCTTAGTATAACCCAAGATCTGTGTGACTTGGAAGAGTGGATTAAAGGATATTTAAATCCATATAACCACTATAAAAATTCTTGTGTTTTTACATTGCTTATACTTGCATATTTTCAGATCTGCATAAAACACATTATAAAACTGGTTGAAAATTAATCTACAGGATTTTACAAAACTAGGGAAAAAAATTTCAAACTAGTAATCTTACTTGTGAAACTTTGAAAATCCGCAGCAAGTACTCTAGTATTAAAACTGATTTTAATAAAAATCAGCTAAGTAACCATCAGATTAGTGGTCAACAAAGCTGTTCAAAGATTTGTTCGCGATCAGCCTTGAAAGCTTACTACTCTGTATCAGCTTAGTCTGTTTACAGTTAAGTAAAAGTTTTAAAGTTAAAATTTGATTAAAATTTTCAGAGGTCTATTCAAACCCCCCCCCCCCCCTCTAGACCTCATCTGACCACTTGGGACCAACAAGTGATATCAGAGCAGGTGGTTCATTAGAATCAACTGCCTGATCAACAAGCTTGATCCGAGTGTTTTTCAAAGGTTTTCAAACTTTTCAAAAGAGCATATTTTTGAAAAATTAAAATTTTTGAAAAATGGATTGTATCAGCCATGTTCCCCACATAGCTGGTATGAGCTTCGAAGACTGGAAGATCAGAATGGTGATCTTCTTAGCTGCCTACAATGATAACATGTACACATGTAACATCAAAGGTCCATTCAAATTCACCAAGACCATCAAAGTTGATGAAGTCGATATAACGGTGGAAAAAGATTTAATTGAAATGACAGCTGAAGAAATAAAGCATTGCAAGACTGCCAAAGAATGACAGATTTATCATGACCAAGGCCCTTGACAATGACAGATTTGACAAAGTTAAGCATTGCAAGACTGCCAAAGAAATGTGGGACAAGGTCCGTGATATGAGCGAAGAAAACGATGCTATCAAAGAGCATCAGCTGAGTGTTGCCCTGGAAAATCTGGACAACTTCAAGATGAAGTCTGCGGAAACCATTGATCAGATGGATACAAGGTTTACAAGGACGCTGAACGAAATTTTAAAGCTTGGAAAAACCTTCACTGATAAGGAGATAACCGTCAGAGTGCTGAAGGCTCTACCTCCGAAGTTCAACATGAAGGTGACAGCCACGGAAGAGTCCGGGGAACTGGGAAAGATCTCACTCACCGAGCTGTTCTCAGTACTCAAGGCATACGAGTACAAACTGCCAAGAATGGGTGTTGAAGAAACCTCTACTTCAAGTCCCACAGCTGCCCTGGTTGCTACTGAAAATCCTAGAAGGCCAGCTTATAAAAGCAAAGACGTGGACTCATCTGATGAAGCCACAATACTCAACAAAAAGGAGTACACTGCTGGAGACATTGCATTGCTGATGAATAATTTCAAGAAGTTCTGGAAACGAAAAATGAATAACAAATACAACAATGCTTCTACTTCTAACCCTCCTTCTTCTTCTCAAGAATAAGATTCTTATAAATCTAAAATGATGTGCTATAAATGTAGGAAATTGGGTCATTTCATCAGAGACTGCCCATATCCTAAAGCTGAAAAGTACACTGAAGAAGAAAAGAGAGTCCGAAAGGAAAAAAAGTATCAGAAAGGCAAGGTGCTGGTCGCAGAAGCGGAAAAGATAGCTGCTATCTACTCATCAGATTCGGATTCAGACACTGCAGATGAAGAGACTTCCGATGAAGAGAGTCCTGCTCTTCTCTGCCTGATGGCTAAGGAATCTGATGGCTCTGAGGATGATGGATAATGAATTATTTAATTCATTTGAACAAATGATGCTTAACAATACCAGTATTGCTGAAACATTTACAAAGCTTAAGGAAGAGATGATATTACTAAGAGAGCAAAACAGTTCACTGAGATATAAGGCTGAAAAACCAAAAGAATCAGATGAATATAAACAGCTGGAGCAAGAAATGAATTTCTGAAAGCTGAATGTGAAATTCATAAAGAAAAAATCATGGAACTTGAGAAAACAATTGAGTCTCATGAAAAGTCATTTGTTGCATCCATTCATATGTCTAGTAAACAGAAGACACCTTTAGATCAGGATAAGTTAGAACTGAACCATAATGAAAAATTTATATCAGCTGACAACAATAAGGTCATTTTGTATGTTCAGACTACTAAACCTGCTTCACCTGAGAAAGTGTTAAAGGAGACGAAAACTCCTAAGGCTAAAAAGAGCAAAGCGCCTAGTGTAGGAAAACAGACTGGTAAGTCTAAACAGAAGAGTCCTAGGATGTCTTCTGATAAGGCTAAAACCAATCAGACTAGTGATAAAACTAAGTTGTCTGTTAATGAGCAAGCATCTAGTAAACCAAAGAAGCATAAAAACAAGAAAAATCAAAATGTTTGGTGTGCAACCTGCTGCATATCCTCCTATGTATCATGCACCTCAATTTCCTACTTACTATGCACCATATCCTGCTCATCCAATGCATGCATATCTTGCTTATCATGCATCTTATTCTGCTTATGAACATTACCCTTATCATGCTGAGTATCAACAACATAGCAAATCTAATGAACGTGATAAATGCAAAACTGTTCATGCTCCTGTTGAAACGCAGAAACCTAAGAAGCCTAAGACATCAACATCTTGGGTTGTCAAATGTGGATCTAATCCTTCAGGACCCTCTCAATAAGGGTACCTAAAATAATTTTTATTTTGTTTTGTAGGTTAGGATTAGGAGTAGGAGTAAAGTAGAGAAAATCTGGTACTTGGACAGTGGCTGTTCAAGACACATGTGTGGAAATATACATGAGCTGACTGATGATGTTGCTGTGGATGGTTCAAATGTGACGTTTGGAGACAGCAAGGAAGGCAAGATTGTAGCAAGTGGAAAGCTGATCAAAGGCAACATTGAGATATCTGACGTCTCTTATGTTAAAGGCCTCAAATACAATTTGCTGAGCATAAGTCAATTTTGTGACAAAGGATATTCAGTCATCTTCTCAACGGATAAATGCTACGTTGAACAGATTGGTACAAAGAATGTTATTTTATCTGGAAGACGACAAGAAAATGTCTACACAGTGGACTGGAATTCTGTTGACAAGAATTCAAGTGCTTGTTTGGTGGCATCAACACCAAGTGAAGTCAGTTGGCTGTGGCACAAAAGAATGAATCATGTGAATTTCAAGACCATCAACAGATTTATCAAGAATGATCTGGTAGAAGGAATTCCAAAGATAGTCATGAGCAAAGATAAGCTTTGTGACGCATGTCAGAAGGGTAAACAAATCAAGTCATCATTCAAAAGCAAGAAGCACCAATCATCTGGTAGGATATTGGAGCTGTTACATATGGACTTATTTGGACCCATTGATCCAATCAGCAACGGTGGAAAGAAATACTGCTTAGCTGTTGCGGATGATTATTCAAGATACACTTGGGTGATTTTCATGAAGAAGAAAAGTGAGACCAAGGAGCATCTTACAAATCTGATGGAGCAAATTCAGAACAAAAAGGGTATGAAGATACTAAAGATCAGATCAGATAGAGGGACTGAGTTTATAAACTCTACCGTTGAAGAGTATTGTAATGCCAGAGGAATCAGCCATGAGTACTCTGCTGCCAGAACACCTCAACATAATGGAGTTGCTGAAAGGAGAAACAGAACTCTGAAAGAAGCTACCAGAACAATGATAGCTGAAGCAAATCTACCTCAAAGATTTTGGGCAGAAGCAACAAATACAACATGTTTTACCCAAAACAGATGCATGATCAACAAACACCAAAACAAGACTCCATATGAAGTTTGGAACAACAGGAAGCCAAACATTCATTATTTTAGAATTTTTGGTTGTAAATACTTTGTTTTAAATAATGGGAAAAATCACCTTACTGCTTTTGCAGAAAAGGCTGATGAAGCAGTATTTGTAGGATATTCTACTGTTAGTAAAGCTTATAGAGTCTTCAACAAAAGAACTTTACTTATAGAAGAATCCATTCATGTAGTATTTGATGAACCAAGTCAATCTTCTGAAAAGAATCAAAGTACTGATCAAAAGCTGTCTACTGATTTTCAGAAATTGAATTGAAAAGAATGAAGAATATGTTCCCATCATACCACCTGATCTCTGCTCAACTGCTAACTCGAGTGCTGTTCAAAATCACAGTGCTGATTTTCTAACAGAGGAGTTGCAAACATCTAACAGACCAGAATGTTCCACAGACAACTGCTGTTCAACAGACTACTACTGAAACTCCAACAGTAGTGTTGTGAGATAAAAACAGAGGACAACATTATGATTTGCAACCTGATCTTAGATGGCTCAAGAATCACCAACCAGAGCTGGTGATTGGTGATCCTTTGGATAGAGTATAGACAAGGAGAGCTGCTGCAAGTGAAGCAATGTTTGTCAACTTCCTATCTCAAATTGAGCCCAAACAGATTGAAGAAGCTCTTTGTGATTCAAACTGGATTGAAGCTATACAAGAAGAGCTAAATCAATTTGAAAGGAATGAAGTCTGGTACTTAGTTCCTACACCAAGTCATCAAAGAGTCATTGGCACTAAATGGGTATTCAGAAATAAAATGAATAAAGATGGTGTAGTCAACAGAAATAAAGCTAGATTAATTGCCAAAAGATATTGTCAAGAAGAAGGTATTGACTTTGATGAAACGTTTACACCAGTAGCAAGATTAGAGGCAATCAGACTCTTTCTTGCCTACGCTGCTCATAAGAATTTCACAGTCTATCAGATGGATGTGAAATCAAATTTTCTCAATAGAGAATTGCAAGAAGAAGTTTATGTTGAACAACCACCTAAATTTGAAGCATATCAAGAAGAAGACAAGGTGTATCGTCCGAAGAAAGCCCTCTATGGACTGAAATAGGTTCCAAGAGCATGATATGATACCCTATCTGATTTTCTTTTAATTAAAGGATTTCGCAAAGGTAAGGTAGATAAGACCATGTTCACTATTGAATGGGAAAATCGTGTATTGCTTGTGCAAATATATGTGGACGACATTATTTTCGGTTCAACAAATCAACAGATGTGTGATAAGTTCTCAAAGTTGATGCAGAACAAGTTTGAAATGAGCATGATGGGAGAACATAACTATTTTCTTGGTTTGCAAGTAAGACAGTTGCATGATGGAATATTCATCAGCCAAGCAAAATACACAAAGGATCTGTTCAAGAAATTTGGTATGGAAACTAGCTCTACTGGTAATATTCCAATGTCTTCTAGTCTTCGTTTAGATAAAGATGAGGATGGCAAATCAGTAGACATAACCAAGTACAGAGGTATTATTGGGTCACTGTTATACTTAACAGCTAGTAGACCTGATATCATGTACTCTGTTGGGGTTTGTGCGAGGTATCAATCAAATCCTAAGGAATCTCATCTCTTAACTACCAAAAGGATACTCAAATATCTTAAAGGTACTGATGATTTGGGATTGTGGTACCCTAGGGAATCTGGATTTGAGCTTATTGGTTATTCAGATTCTGACCTTGCTGGATGTAAGATTGACAGGAAAAGCATAACAGGTGCCTGTCAGTTCTTAGGTAGTCGTCTGATCTCATGGATAAATTAGAAACAGACTTCAGTATCAATATCAACTGTTGGCGGGATCACGGAAACCAAAATACCCTAACTCTGTAATTTTAGATCTGACCAGACTTGTCGTTCTTTACGCACCCAAATATACTTAGAGCACTTTTGAGAAAATTCTTTGCACTCTATCTTCTGCAAACTTCGCTTTTCACTAACGTCCCTCATATTCACTATGAGTTCTAGTCAAGAAGCTAAGGCCGAGGGTATGTATCTGGTTTATGATGCATACTATCAGTCTGGTACTGAGTTGATGAAGCAACTGTTAGAGAAATTCAAAGTTGCTTTTCTAGTGAATTTCATGGAGCTACATAAAGGATTGGTCTGGAAGGACCAAGTTTTGGAGTATTACAAGACGGCTGAAGTGGATTTCACGAAGATAGAGATTAAGACAACTATTCGGGGTAAATCCATAGTCATCACCCCTGTTTTGCTTCATGAAATGTTTGGTCTTCCAAACAGTGGTCGTCATGACGTCACCACTCTTCCTAAAGAAAAGCTTCAAGATTTCTGGGCAATTTGTGCCAAGGAAGGTGAGATGTTGACTGGCAACATCAAGAAGAAGCAACTTAAGGATGAGTATCAACGCATGGCTGATATGGTTGCCAAGCTGATAGAAAACTGCACATTCTCTCGTGATGCAGTGACCATGAAGAGATACAGCATTATGCTGGCTATCTACTATGCCCTGGAAATGAATTGAGCAGTGGTTGTTTGGTACATACTGGCTAATTTTCATGAGAAGAAAGGGAAGAAGTCTTCTCAACAGACTAATCACAGAATCACTCTGAGCTATCTGCTCCACAACATGGGCTGTGAGATGACAAATGAGAAAGAAATTCATAATGCTAAGGCAATGGCCAAGTACCTGCCTATTATGAAAAGGAAAGCTGATGAAGTTGAGGCTGAAGAAGATGTGGAGGAACCTAAGGAAGAGGTTCCTGCCAAGAAGCAAAAGAGAGTAGTTCAGCCTGCTGTTCAGGCTAAGAAAAAGAAGGCTGATGAGCCAAAGGATGTGGCTCAGAAGAAGAAAACCAAGACTTCTGTTCAAACAGCCTAGCCAGCTATTGAAGCCAAAATAGAAGAGTCTGGTGCGAAGGAGGTAGCTGATGCAATCATCAATCAGACTACTGCAGAGATCAAGAATATGTCTCCTGCCTATCCTCAAGAACCCCATCTGCTGAACATCCTGATGAGGCTGTTGCTCACAGGACAAGAACTCAACTTCGTGATACAGGTGCTTCCAAACCTGTTCAAGGAGGAAGGGCAAAAAGAACTATAAGAAAAAGAATGACTTTTGTTGATTCACCAGCTGAGTTATCAAACTTAGTGAGGCAAAGCCCTCAATCAGCAAAGAGGCCTGCTGGTGCTGAGGAAAAGTCTGCTGTTGAAAAGGTTGATGCTCAACAGACTGCTCCAAAAGAACCAACAGCTGAGGTTGCTCAACCTCAAGATGATCCAGATGTGATGATCATCAACCCTATAGCAGCTGCACCCCTTGCATCTGCTGGTCCTGCTCCTAAACCTGCCCAGGCTGATAAGGGAAAAAGAAAAATCCTTATCAAGAAGAAGAAAATCTCTGCTGCTGACAAAAAGAAAATAGAGGAAGCTGAGCAGCGAAAGAGAGATGAACTGGACGAGAAAAGGGTCCTGGAAGTTAGCAAGATTCAGGCAGAGAAAGATGAACTGAGGAGAAAAATGTCTAAAGCAGAGCGCAAGGCTGCTGAAGATGTTGAACTTGCTATGGTCCTTGAGTTAAGCAAAAAAGATGCGCATGGACCTGAATATACTGGTGGAGTAAAGATTGGTGAATCTTTACAAGCCAAGTCAAAGATGCCTGCTGGCATGGTCAAGTCTAAAGAGAAATTTGAAGTCAAGAGAGCCTTTAACATCATAAATTCTGACAAATCTATTTTCGACAGGTTTGAAAAGGCTGTGGCCTATTTTGACCAAAAACTGATGCTCAAGACTTTATTCACTCATGAAAAACCAAGATATATGAAGTGGAGAGACTACAGAATGAATAAATCTGTTGAAGAGCTTCAGAGTTGGAAGGAGTTTGCTGCTAAAGAAGAGTGGGTTCTTCAATGGTTGAAAACGGACTCCATCCAAAAAGCCTTGGATCCTGATTTTGTCAGAGAATGCCAAGGACTTTGCAACTGAAGAGGCCAAGATCATTGCTAACACTTTGCCAAGAAAGAGAAGGAAATTTGATGATCATGTTGAAAGGGCAATTCAAATTGCTGTGATGACTGCATTGAAGAAATGGGCTTCGAAGACAAGATATCAGAAAGGTTCTTCAAGTGAATTGCCATCATTGCCAAGTGTTCAACAGATTACTTTTGGCAAAGAAGTAAGAGATTATCATGAATTACCTAAAGTAAAGAATCCAGCTCCACATCTGTGGCCTGTTGTAAGACAAATCCGTCAAACAACAGTCTTTACTGATGATGGTAAAATCATTGATAAAATTTTTGAGGACGTCACTGATCAGCCCCGCACTAATAAAGAACCCTTAACACTTGAGTGGAAAGCTAAGGAGCCATCGGTTGATCAAGAGACTGAGTTGAAAGATGCCCTTGTCCACCAGGAGAATGAAGATGACCAGGCTGCTGATCCTTCTGCTTCATCAGCTGATATGCATTCATCACTGATGGAAGCCATCCAAATGCTGTTAGAGAACAACTTAAAGGAAATGGAAGAAAGGAACAGACTACAGCTGGAAAAGATGCAGCATGCCTTGGAAGAATCAAACAGTCTGAAATTTGAGCAAATACAGAAAGCCACTGCAAGCATAGGTCAAAATGCTGTTGAAAATTTCCCACTACCAGATGACAGTGCACTGAAGAGAAGTGTGCTGGAATTGAACAGAAATGTTGAAGACGTGAAGGCAGATGTAAACCATCTTCATACTGCTCTGAAAAGAGCTGAAAACAACATTGATGATCTCACTACATCTTTCATCAATGTCAGCGAAGAAGAGAAGGCAGTAAATGTTGCACTGTTGCAAGAAGTCAGTAAAGCTGAAGTTGCTATTCAAGAAGAGCTTGCCACAATGCAAATCAACGTTGACTGTCTGAATGATCAAAATGACACCATCAGCACCACTCTCAATCATTTAACTGCCAGTTATGATGTAGCAAATCAGAACATCAAGGCTTTATGTGCGGCAATGAAGATTCAATTTGTTGCACTCAACCCTGCTATCATACATGCTAATGTCACCAATTCTGATGATGACAAAAAGGGGGAAGATAAAAGGGAAGATGAGCCAACTCTCCAGGCTGCTGATGCAAGTCAGAAACTTGAAGAAAAAGCTGAAGAAACTACTGCCATTGAAACCAAGAAGACTGAAGCTGCTGAAGAAACTGGAAAGGTTGAAGGCAAAGAAGAAGCTGCTGAAGAACCTAAGGAAATAGCCCAGACTGATGAGGAAAGGCTACTTCCAATCATTCTGATGGAGAAAAATCAGACCCTTTTGCCAAGTATAAAAATGAAGAGAGAATTAAGAGGAAGATGGACGAAGCATTCAAGGAGCAAGAAATCAAAGAAAAAATGGAAGCTGCTAAGTCTAATCTGATCCCAGATGATGATGCTGATGAAGATGAAGAAGAAGATGATGATGAAGAATCTTCATATGAATATTATGAAGAAGTTGAAGGAAGTGAAGAAGCTGATGATTAGAATAGACAAATCTTTTTGTAATCAGTTTTTCTTTATTTTTTGACAGACATCTCATCTGAACAGAATTGTACTTGTAATAATTTTCTTATTATAAATAAAAAGTTCAGTTCTGTTTCCAACATATCTTTTCTAACTCAGAAAATTTTGAGGATCAAAACTTTAGTAGAGGTAAATAGGTACCAAGCTGAAGTTTTGTCATCATCAAAAAGGGGGAAATTGTTGGATAAAAATGAAGATGGAATGCACTGAAGTGTATTAAGTTAAGGAAGGTTTTGATGATTTCCAAAACTTCAAATCAGCTAAGTAAAGACAACTTAGTTGAAATCTCTTAGAAGAATTTTGACCAAGTAAGAAGACATATCAGACGGGTCAAATATTCAAGGTCCAAAAGACTACTAATCTGCTGGAGAGAAGAAATCAGACTGATGTTAATCAGCCTACTCAAATCAGATTTGTTCAAGTTTGAGATCAGCTCTATTCATCATCAGACGTGTTCTCTCATCAGCCAAGTGTGAAGATCAAGAAGTCGTCCCAACGGTAATAAATGCCACTGGAGTAATAAATGCTGAGGTCTAAGGTTATTAATGATATATGCTTGAAGAAAAGACTCGTATCAGCTCAGTGCATTTAATGCTGCCTGACAAGAAGTACAGTCTGTAGTACTGTCACTGTGCAGAGAGCCGTTCGCGGATTTTAAGGACCAAAAATCAAGAAATTTGAATTATGTTTCTCTTCAACGGACATAATTCAAAGAGTGACTATAAATAGCTGAAGAGACGAAGAAGAAAAAAAACACAACTTCTGAGAGATTGAATTCGAAGCTAAATATTTTCTAAGTCTCAAAGCTCAAGAACAGCTCACTCGTCTGCTGAAAGTCATTTGCCGTTGAAGTTCAAGAAAACATTTTCTGAGTGAATCTGTAAAAAGTGAGAGTTGTGAGAAGTAGATATCCATCTTAGTGAATGATATTACTTCAAAGAATAGGAGTTTCTTTGTGATTTTCTATTGCGAACTTGTGGCTGATCATTTGTTGTGAAGCACAAGCAGAGTGTACTAATTACTTTGTGTTCTTAGTATAACCCAAGATCTGTGTGAGTTGGAAGAGTGGATTAAAGTATATTTAAATCCATATAACCACTATAAAAATTCTTGTGTTTTTACATTGCTTTTACTTGCATATTTTCAGATCTGCATTAAACACATTATAAAACTGTTTGAAAATTAATCTAAAGGATTTTACAAAACTGGGACAAAATTTTAAAACTACTAAGCTTACTTGTGAAAAACACTTTGAAATTTGTTGCAAGTACTCTAGTATTAAAACTAATTTTAATAAAAATCAGCTAAGTAACCATCAGATTAGTGGTCAACAAAGCTGTTCCAAGATTTGTTCGCGATCAGCCTTGAAAGCTTACTACTCTGTATCAGCTTAGTATGTTTACAGTTAAGTAAAAGTTTTAAAGTTAAAATTTGATTAAAATTTTCAGAGGTCTATTTACCTCCCCCCCCCCCTCTAGGCCTCATCTGACCACTTGGGACCAACAAGAATTATGTAATGTGATTTCATCATTGGTTATAATTTTACAATGTTATATAGTTGGGTTATATTTCTCTACGTCTCTAAAAAAAAGTAAGTACATAATGGTAATAAACTTGTCATAATCTGGTCATGAGAATGTTCTGACTAAAAACGTGTTAATAAAATTTATGGTAACTTTGAATTTGATTTACATAGGTTGTACATGATTTCAAAATGGCTAGCAATATATGTACCGTACCAATTGTTATAGATAGAACAAATAGGGCAAATTTATAATTTTGGCTAATTTATTTTTATTCACCTTCTTTGTTATATGGGTCAAATATAAAATTAATAAAAATTCTCTCTTTTCTTCATTTCTTGGATTTTCCCAGCTTGTGTTCATTCCTTTTGAATCTCACATAATGTTGTTGCCAAAGAAAAATTCTAAATTAGATTTGCCTTCATTATTATATGAGCGAAAATTGAATTTAATTAATGTTCTTCTCTCTCTTCTTCTTTCTTCATAATTAGTTAAAGAAAATTTCTAATTTTGACTATGTATCCAGTGTTTCGAAAATTGGACCAGATCGGCAAGTTCGATCAGTTTAATCGATAATGACTGTCAATTCGATCTAGTTAACCTTTCAAAATCGGTATAGCTCATGTCTAATTCGAGTGGGAAGAGATAAGAATTATGAACATAAACACTTTAGAGATAAAATTATGTAAGTTTTAGTAGGGAATAAATAATTTGATGAAACTATTTAATATTAGAAATTATTTAGTCTAGGACTTGCAATATATTTAAACGGTTAAAAATGTAAAAAAATAATGGAGAGAATTGCATTTGTGGTACCAAACAATATAGTGATTCCAACTTGTGGTACCACAAAAAATGAGGTTGATCAATTTGGTACCACAATTTAAAACATTGCATCAGATTTAGTACTTCCGTGAAATTGGACCCAAAATCACCGTCAATTGAACACGTGCTCCTCACGTGGGCCGTTAAGTCGCGAATGGAGAGAAATTTTTGCACGTGAAATGCACGCCCCTGCCCAGATTTCGTTTTGTATAAGGGACGGGTAGTCCCTTCTTCCACTTCACCTTCTTCACTCCATTTGAGAACAAAATTAGGGCTCAAAATTTCTGCAAAAACCAAACCTTTCATCTTTCTTTGTCCTGAAGTATGGCAACTTCCAGTGCAGGTTCTAGTGCTAGGCGTGTTCCCAACCCAGCCCTCATTGTGTGTTTCTGCCAAGAGACCACACTTGTGAGGACATCTTGGTCCAAAGACAACCCCGGAAGAAGATTCCGTTCTTGCCCGAATTATGACAGGGGGTATGGATGTGGTTTTTTTAAATGGAAAGATCCACCCATGTGTGCACGGGCTGTGGCCATTATTCCCATTTTACTCGGCAAGAAGAACAAGTTGGAAACTGAAATTGTGGAGGTGAAGGTGAAGAAGAATTTGTATGGGGCTTTGCTTGGTCTTACATGGATGTTTATGATATGGAAGTTTTTATTTTTCTGAACATTGTTTTGGAGGTGATGAAGATGAAAATGGAGGTTGTTGGTGGCTGTTTTTACAATCTTTTGAATAGGGTGTATTTCGGATTTAGTTTTTTTTTTTTGGTTGCTTGATGAAGATGGAATGGTGTAGTTTGGTGTAATGTTGGTGTAATTTCCATTGCAATGTTGGTGTAATTTCACTTTTATGTCAATTTGTAAGGATTATGAAATGCATTGAAGTTTATGTAATGTTGGTGTAACTTTATGTCAATTTTCAACATGAACAAAAAATGCATTGAAGTTTATGAAATGTATCAAAATGAACATCCTTCAAGTTCAACACAAAGAACATCCAAATGATTCAATGTTAACAAAATGTACCAAATTGAATCAAGTCTAACAAAATGTACCAAAATGAACATCCTTCATTCAAATATAACAAGAAAATGATTCAGTGTTAACAAAATGTACCAAATTGAATCAAGTCTAACCAAATGTGCCAAAATCTACCAAAAGCTGATAATGTTGACATCATAGGTATTAGATCTACTACCAGATTAACTTCTACTACTAGATCAAATACCTATTACCAAAACAGCAGCAAAAATACATTGACATGTTCCAGAATACTAAGATTCAAGTTTCACCCAATTACACAAAACAACAAAATGTAAGAAAACAACAAATCACTTCTGCTTAGCACCACCACCTTTGCTGGAATTGATAGCACCTGATAAGTTTGACAATGTCACAAATTTCTTCCCATCCTTCACTATAATTGGAAAAGGTGCAGGGTTGGTTCCTTCAAAAAAAGTTGGTGCATGACCTCTTATGTTAGCTGCAGGTGTGGGGCTGGCAGTGGGACGCATTCCATGTGGATATAATGGTGGGAACACAAAATTTTGCCTCGGAGGTGCAAAGGCAATCTTTTTCTTTCCCTTATCCTGCTCAACAATACAAAATACACTTAATCACATAGAAAATAGAAAATCCTCAAATAATACAATAGAAAATACAAAATGCACATAATCACATCCTTTACTATTAACATAACACAATCCTCAAAAAACTTAAATAATACACAATTACAATTCAAGATGCACTTAATGCCAATAATGCACAATACACAATAAAAAGTAATTTAAAACCATGACAGTTGAATATAGGTAACAATTTAAAACCTATCAATGAACTTACAATAGTTGGAGGCAGAACTGCAGAAGATGGCATTGGAGGTGCAAATTCAACCTTCTTCTTTCCCTTAGGTAGTGGATTTTTTCCTTTGATGGGCACATCAGCAGCAATATTAGAAGCATCATTTTCATTCCTTTTCCTCTTTCTCACCTATATCAAATCCAATAAAATATCAATACTAATCACTAATTTAACTAACAAGAAACAAATCAATAAAAATAACTTACAGAGATGTCTTCTACATCAGTTGCATACACCTCACAATCATACATTGGCATGTCACTTGGTAAAGAATCTTGAGTCAACTCAACAACTTCATTGTCATGACTCCATCAGCAGCACTAACCCCAGCATCAACAGCACCAACTCCAGCATCAGCAACAGCAACTCCATCACCAGCACCATCAGCAGCAGCAGCAGAAACTCCATCATCACCACCATCAGCAGCAGCAACAGCTAAATCTTGCTTTTTTGTCTTACAACCTCTCAAGTTGTGTCCTTTCTTCCCACAATATGAACAAGTCATTTGAAACTTTTGCTTCTTCAGTTTTATACTTGATTTCTTCCCTTTTCCTCTTTTGTCTTTGGTTTTTTCCTTCTCATAAGGTCCTGATCTTCTTGCCTTTTTTGGTCTACCTCTTCTCTTTCCAAGGTTAGGAAGAAGATGGGGTATATGGCCAGTCTTCTCCCATAACTCAGGCCCATCAAGGGGTAACATAGCAGGGGCATACACTCTGTTATAAGTCTCCACATAGTAACACTCACTGACATAATCCTCTGGATCATGTACCATGAAGGATATGGCATTCATGGTATGTACACATGGAATCCCACTGATATCCCATCTCCTACATGAACAAGTATGATCATGTAGGTCAACTGTGTAACCACTCCCTTCACTGCTATGAACCTCAAAGTACCTATCACTTGACTTCATGGGAATACAGTTGGATGCATCTTGCATCCTCTTTTCCAAGATTTTTCTGATCCTTGGGCATATCCTTTTGTCAGCCTATCTCTTTAATGCCTTGTCCCTACACTCTTGAAGTCTCACCATTAGGTATTGTCTAATCCACTCCAACATGGTCAAAATAGGCCTCTCTCTAGCATCTAACAGCATACTATTGAAAGATTCACACATATTGTTCAGCAGGGTATCACACTTGGAGAAAGAACAGAAGTGAGATCTACTCCAGTGGTGAGCAGGCTTATCACTTAACCATTCCTCCAGATTTGGATTGATTTGTAGAAATTCATCCAATTTTTTCTGAAACTCAGGCATTGTGGCAGCTCTGGCAACTGCCCACAAGGCATCTTCATATTCACCACCTCTGAAATTTGCTTCTTTCATGTTTCCTATCATGTGCCTTACACAGAATCTGTTGTCACTTCCAGGAAACACCTTGCCTAATGCTGGAATAAGGCATTTCTGCTTGTCACTCATGAAAGTGTAACAATCCTCCCTTTCAATCCTTAAATCTTCTTTAAGCAGTTCCAAGAACCACTCCCATGCACTCTTAGTCTCACTCAAAACTACTGCATAAGCTATGGGAAACAAACAATTGTTTGGATCAATAGAAACAACTGTGATCAATACCCCATCATAAGGACCCTTCAAGTGTGTCCCATCAATGCCAATAAAAGGCCTGCACCTGCAAGAAACCCATCCATTAATGCCTCGAATCCTACATTGAACCTATCAAACTTTCTCCTACCACTGCTATCACCTTCCTCTAACTGTTTCAATATAACAGTTGACCCTGGGTTTTTCTCCCTCAACTCATTTGCATAATCAAACAACTTGTCATACTTCTCTTCATAGCTTCCCTCTATTACAGCCAATGCCTTCTTCTTAGTCCTGTAAGCTTGATTCTTAGAAATATGGCATTTTAACTCTTTGATGCTATCAAGCCTAAAACCCTTAACTGCGCTGCCTGGATCAGTCCGAAATGTTTCTTCATACTTCTTAGCAAGCCACCTTGATGTAACATTCTTGCAATGAGTGTCCATCCCACTTTTGTGTTTTGGTTGATATTTTCTGATTTGATAAGTATTTTCATCCTTTATCTTCAAATAGTGTATGTGCCAATCACATCATTCTGCAGCACACTTAGCATATATTCTTCTCTTATCATTCCTAGTGATTTTCAATGTCCTCATTGTATTCACTGCATGGGAATTGATAGCTTCCTTGAAATGCTTCTTTGTGCTGAAGATTTGTTTCAACACAAACTTTGGATTTAATCTACTCTCATACTTAAACTTAGGGTAACACTCCTGACCTTCATCTTCTGAAATATATCTCCATTTTCCCTCATCTTCACTTGATAAAACAGAAAGATCATACTGATCATCTCCAACCTCAGTGTTTTCTTCACTATCGTCTACCATATTTTGTTGTCTGTTTTCTTCTTGGACTTCTTCCCTCATTTCTTCACTGTTTTCTCTAGTTCTTTCAAACCCTTCTGAGATATCATTGTCAATGTTCTGCTCATAAAGAACATCATCATTTTCTCCATCACTTTGTTCCTGATTATAATCCACATCTTCTGAGTCATCACCACTGTCAACTTCTTCACTGTTGATCTTACGTGGTTTCGTTAGTTCGATCAAGGGTGGGAAGTAATACAATAATAACAATAATAAAACAATAGCAAAGACCAATGTAATTGTATTCGAATTGAATGAGTACAAATACAAATATTTAAGGGTCCTATTCGAGCATTATTGGATGCCGTACAAGCTAGAGGGTGAAATACGTATGAGAAAGCCTATACTAATATTCTCCAGTAAACTCGAGCAGCTGTCTCAAGGTTAGTGCCCCTGGGAAGTTGTGTCCGGTGTAATAAATGCATGGGGTATTTATAGCCGATTTGGAGGGCTTGGGCCTGGGCTCGGCCCAATAGTGTCTTTCGATCTCTGGTTTTCTTATGTGCTCGGAACAACCATCTTCAGGCTTTGGTTCGGCTCTTGGTCCCTGGGGACAGGGTTCGGTGTTATTCGAACTGCGTTGAGGCTAGAAAGACAGGGGATCCGAATTACCCCTCATCAATACTCCCCCACTTCTCGAGTGCGAAACGGAGTGAGCGCTCGAAGAAGTACAAAATACGTCCCATGCTATAATGAGACGAGCCATTCAGAATGTCTTTAGGGTATGCCTCGTTAAAAACCTAACTCGGAAAAACCCATTGGGATAAAAACCGAGCTAGGGAAAAAGAGTGCATATACTAGAAAACATACATCGGCGTGTTCTGAAGTTACCCTTGTCAGAGGATGTTGAAGTAATAATATCCTGTTTGGTTCCAAGATGCGTTGTTCGATCCCTAGACGGATGCTTTCCAGAATTTCCGATTATAATAAGGAGGGCCCCCGAGATCCTTAGGGATAAATCGCAAGGACAAATTCCGTAATTCTAGGAAAAGAAGGATCAAAAAGGCTATTTTGAGAGGGATAACCCAAAGTTTTTACCCTTGGTAAGTTCAACCGTCGCGGTTACTCGGGGACCTCTTTGCAATTTTACCTTTTTAACCCCGTATATATATGTTGACCCGTTGAAAAATTATTTCCATGTTATATTTTCTCTTGAGCTCGAAGTGTTTGAATCGAAAAGGTAGTTACTTTAGTACATTCATTTCTGAATTCATAATGTCAAGTTCTAGAAGTTCAAAGGGCAAGAATAAGGTCGAAGAGAGTCAAGAATCTGATCCTCTATTAAAGCTCGTTGATGATTACGAGGATGGAGAATTCCATCCAGGAGGCGAGAATGATGATCCGAGCGAGGATCTCGAAGAAAATGAGGTTGAAAAGCGCAGCATCGGTGAGGGTGCCTTTGTCAGAATTTTCAAACCCAAGCTCACCTCTGAGGTCGTGACCTCGAACACGTCAGAACTTCCTGCTAAAGAAACCTCCTGTTATTTTACGAAGAAAGATCGTGTTTATCTTGAGACGGGATTTGGGAAATATCTTCCGAAAGGGTTTTCGATCGTCATTCCTTCTTATTCCGACCGTGTTACCGAGCCGCCAGTTGGCTGTCAATCGTTTTACGAGGGCCAATTCTCCTGTGGTCTACGTATTCCATTCATTCCCCTTATCAGAAACGTCCTTTCTTTCTTTTCTCTGTCCCCCGCTCAACTTCTCCCGCACTCCGTTGCCTACATAGTGGCATTTAGTGCTCTCATGGAGGCAAAAGGGGAAGAGGCCTCTTTTAGTAATTTCTGGCACACTTTCCGAATGGAATTGAATAAGGGCTCCAATGCGGGGTTTGTATCCATTTTCCAGCGGTCGAAGCGACCCTTTCTTACTAAGATATCAACAAAGAAAAGTATAGGCTGGAAGAGGAGATTCTTCTTCGTGAAAGGTCCTGATGTTCCTGTGTCGGAAGGTAGTTCAAAGACTAGACCATATCGATGGGATGGTGTAGATTCTTGGTCGTATGGTTCTCGTAAGATCAAAGAAAAACTCAGACAACGTCTTTCCGACGAATTTCTCGAACAAATGCGATCCAATCCCTACCATACCAAGTCCCTAATTCAAGAGGGCGTTTTACGATTGGCTGGGTTGAGCCGCTGTGATTACCCTGCCCCGGCGATTAAGTACCCTAGCCAATCTTCCGTAGGATCCCTCCTGCGAACCTCTAGTGCTCCTACCCTTGCTCCTCTTTCTCTGGGTATGCTTCTTATCTTTAACTTACTTTTGGGTTTTATTAAACAATTTTCCTTGTTTAAACTCGCGCCCGATTCGTATTATCCTCGCAGGTCGACTTGTTGAGAGTTTTCGAGTATCCCCTGCCGGCTTGGTCGGAGATAAACAATTTTATTTCGACCCATTACCTTACGCTTCCGAAAGAAGAACAGACGCAAGTAACTTAGGTGGGAATCCAGTTGTCATACCATCTTTGATTCCTGACTTAAGAGGGGTTGGCACTATGAGTTCTTTGAATTCTGCCATGTCCGGACCTCTTCGATCGTTATTCTCTCCTGATACTTCCGCTCTTTCGTCTGTCGGCTACAGTCAACATTCCTGGAATCGGATTCAGGGTATTCAGGAATACGAGAAGCTTCTGGGCCAGAAAAGAAATGCCGAACACCCAGGGCCTTCGAGGAGGATAAAACCCTTTGGCGTGAGTTCTGCTTCTGTCCCTTGTCGAGAAGGTAGGTCGGAGCCTGATGTGGCAGACTTTATGGACGAGCATTTTAGTAGTAGCAGAACTGCTGGATATCCTGAGGATGGTACCATTATGACCGATCTGGATATGAATGGGGAGAACGAATTCGACAAAGCCACTAGAATCTTTATGGCTAGTCGGTTTAAACGGGATATCCTGCTTCATTCCATCAAAGGGGATTTTGAGGTTTTGAGTGATTTCTCCAGAACGTATCATGAGGTAAATACTCGTCTTTTGACTGTGTTCTTTCTTTAGAATTCTTAGCTTTACTGATACTCGAAAATGTCTTGTAGGTAGGGGATTTATTCGCCCTTCAATCCTATCGTTTGGCGTTATTAGAGCAGGAATCGCAGGACGCTCATGATGCATATGCCCAGATTTTTGCTGATAACTAGGCCATTCGATCTCAGCTGGCGGAGAGTCAGCGAGAATTGTCCCAAGTAAAGAAGGAGCTTGAGAAAGCGAGTACGAAGCATTCTTCCTCAGTAGAAGAGGACTTGCTTGCATCCGTTAAAGAAAGAAGTGCCCTTGAGGAGGAGCTAAAGAAGATAAAGGTTGAACTCGAGCTAGCGAAGCAAGACTCCGAGCGTGCATATGCCCAAGGCCGGGAAGAAGCCGAGATCCCTGCCATACGAGAGTTCCTGGAATCCCCTGTCTTGGACCCCTTAGTTCAAAGGAAAATGGGAGAAATCCTTCAGACGATCTTTTATAAAGGGGTTCAACAATTGGTCGCGGCCAAGAAGATTCCGGATGATATGGATGAGTACTTTAAGCACATGAACCCTTTTAAGAACGCTGAAGGGAAGGATTACAAAGCTTCCTCTCTACCCAAGATGGATACTAATTGGAAAAATCATCGCTTTGCCCCCTTAGTCGAGGAGTATGGCATTCCGATGCCTAACCCTGATGTGCTCGAGCGTTTCACCGACTATCCTCCCGTGTCGGAGGAAAAAGGCGAAGATGTCAACATAGGCGATGTATTGGATAAAGAAGGCGATCGAACTTTTGACCAAACCGAGCAATAGCTCCACCTGACTTCCTATTTAGCGAGTTATCGGAGCCGATCGTGCTGGGAGGGGCGATTCATATTTTTGTAGTTAGGAACTAATCGTGTATACTCATGTAACTCCTTTTTGTAAACGGATTTGTTTCTTTTCTGATCTGACTGCTGTAACTTGTAAATTCCGACCTTACTAATATCCAGTTATCATTTTAATTTTCAAGGTTCGATAACTTTATGCTCGGATATTTGCCCTTTCCATACGGGATTTCTCTTTAAAGGTTGCGTCGATCCATTATCGTAATCATAGGGCGTAGTGTCTATAAATATTAGGGTTTCTTTTTCATTATTCATACGACATCTTGCTTATAGAGATCGGAGCTTTTTGCCATATCTTCTGCCTTTTTCGAATCCCTTTAAGAGTAATAGTTCGAACCGTAGGTCCCAAATCCGCTTATCATGGAAAACGTATTAGGGAAGGCTATCGATCCCAGATCGTTATTTGGCGGTTCGAAAAATAAGAATCCGAGCAAGGAGCAAAAAGTTGCCAAGGAGGCCAAAACCTCCAAATCTTCTTCCAAGACCTCTGTGTCTTCCCCAAGAGCTCCTAAAGGGGAAGACAACAAGAAAGAGAAAAACACTTCTTCAAAACAAAACACGGGCAGCTCTAGCAAGTCGATTTTGGACAAGGAGCTCGAGGCTACGCTCGGGGGTTCTTCCCCGAAAGTTGTCGATCCTTCAAACAAAGATCCCGTGATAGAAAATACTTCTGGCTCTTTTTCAAATAAAAGGCCTTATTCTGACGGGGCCACTCCCCTTGAGGCTTTACAAAATCTTGCCATTGGTGGTAAATCATCTCCCGATACTTCGACCGTTCCTCCCGCAGGGAATCTCAGCAAAAAATCCAAGTTAGATCTTGGCGGAGGGACCTCTGCTGAAGCTTCAGGAATTGATAATCCTCTCCGACCTCTTGTCGATTTCTCTCCTCCAAAAGTTGCTTCTTCCCTGAACGAGGAGTCGAAAGATGGATCTCCTTCTAAGGTGGATCCCGTGGGTAATTTGTTGCAAGCTAACTTTACTTCTTCGGAGACTGATATTCCCAAGGAGAGAAACGCATCCAAGGAGAGGAACATAGAAGAGTTGTTTGAGTCTGGGCAGCACTTCCTTTTTCAGGTGTGCATTTATTTATTCTTCCTCTCTCCCTTTTTTTTTTATTTTTATTTTATATTTATTTATTTATTTATTTATTTTTTTTTTTTTTTTTTACCGCTGTTGATCCTTTTAACAGGCCGGACAAGACTTTATTGAGCTTAAAACATTTGCTGAGCGGGAGACCAATCAACGTACTGCCATCTCTCTCGAGCTGGAGGAGAAGAAAGTCGAGTTCGAGCGTGTCCTCGCAGAGAAGCTTGCTTTAGAGAGGGAGAAGACTGCTAACGAGCGTGGAGAAGAGATTCATAAGCAGCTGAACGAGAAAATCGAAAAACTGAAGAGCCTTCACGAGCAGGAGAAACAAGATTTCATACGTCGAGAGAAGGAGGCTTATGATCGTGGATTCGAAGCAGGATGTGAGGCTCGTAGCGCTGAGCTTCGAAAGATTCTTTCTGATAATAAGCTTGTCTAGATGTTGCTTTTCATTTACCCGGACTTGTAGTATGGCTATATTGTTCTTACTCATGTGATCATGAATAATTTCAGACATTTTTATCCGCTATGATTTGTAATAATCTATTAGTTTCTCGGATTACAAGTTTGTCCATAATTTAACGTATTCTCTTCTGTCCATGCTTTTGTTTGCTTTCTTCGTTTGGTCTTATGCTCGTAATCTTCGTTCTTCGATCTTGGTATATTACTTCTGCTCGATTTCCAGAATATATTACTTTCTCTTCCCGGTGAAAATCTCGGGAAGCGCAACGGTCTTTCTATCTTGACCGTTCCTTTCGTTTTCTGCTAGCCGTTGGATTTTGAGAATAGTACTTATAAATAGGGTTCTTCAATTTGTATCCTTATAAAATTATTTTTAAAGCAGACTCCTTCAGCCATGCTGGTTAAAAGATCTTATTGCATGGCCCAATATTTTAAATTTCGAGTTAGGACCTATTCTGCAGGTCATAGACTAACTGGTACTTCGACCTCGACTAGGGTATCTGCAGGCGAACATTATTCCGACCTTGGAGACCGGTCAGCTTTATTGCTGACCACCCACGACCCGGGCAGTCCCCACGACCCTCCGTGGTTTAGGAGAAGTTCAAGCATCAAATCTTTTAGGGGTCTCCAGCGGTTTGTTCGGTTCTTCCTCGAGGATGTAAGGGGTGGAGCTTCGAGGGTCGAGGCCCTCAATAAAGTATTCACGTTACACCTAGAAAAAGATGCCTTACCCTTCTCCTTTTTGAGGAATCATAAATAAAGACAATAGCCTGTTGGCTTGACAGGCTCCTCCAATTCGAGTAAGGACATTATCGTCCGCCGAAAATTTCATAGGATTGGGTGGCTATAAATCCCTATCTCGCTCGGATACAGAGATTAGCCTTTGTAGGTGTTTGTAGAATTATAAAATGTAATAGGAGTTGATATCTTTGTAACTTGTAACTCTTCAATGTATCGAACTCTTTTTGAAATAATAATTTCTCGATTAATTTCATACATTCGTTCTTATCTGCTTAAATAAAGCTCTTTACCGATCTTGGTCCATCTTTGGACGAGTTATTGATAATGGTTCCTTGATCAGTTATAGTCCGACTCTTTCTTTGTCACTTTCTTTGATGATCGGAAATTAAACTATAATTATTTCGAGCATTGTTGAATTTGACTATTTTTCCATTTACCCACACGGTTCCTGAATGTTCGGGAAGTGAAAACGGTCGCTGTATTTTTTGCTCGCATTTTTGGCCGTTAGTTCTGTTCAGCTTTTGTGATTGAGTTTTTTGCGTTACGTCCCGTCTTCTTTTAACTAAACAGTCCCTGATTTATCGGGAATCTGAGCGGTCAGAGCGCTTTTAATATACATATTGCCACCGTTCATCTGAAGAGATCTACACCGTTGATACGGAATTCTTCCCCCTATAAATACTTCTGAATTTACCTTCATATTTTTACTTATCTGTAAACATTTCGTTCGATCAATATGGTTGCATATTTACCTCCATCAACTATCTTTATTTTCGATTCGGTCTCAGCAATAAAAGCGTTCGAGATTCGGACTCGAACTCTCTTCTTTGATCTCTTCGGCGTCCCCGTATGGGGAATAATTTCGACCAGGGTATCGATAGGCGAAAAGGATTGCGACTAGGGTACCGGCAGGCGACCTGCTTCTTTGGAGTCATCTCTCCTGAGACGGGTTAGAATTCCAATATCCTGTCGCTCCATTTGGTCGGATAGTGGGTCAACTGCTGGAGGAGTTTTCCTGCTCTCGATCTCCACTTCTTCAAGATGTTTCTTGAAGAACGTTGCCTTCGAGATTGCATGGAGTAATTTCTCTAGGGATTGCCTCCCTGTCTCTCGGCCTGCTCCAGCACGGAGCAATTATTGAGGAAGCGATGGATTAAGGGTAGAAGTGTTATCCCAGCCTCGCCTTCCTTCTTCACTTACGAGAACATTCTAGCGTAGGGTTAATTTGTAATAGGGTCACGTTGAATGTAGAGTTTCAGCTTTTGCTCGATTTTTTTTTTTTATTATTATAATCACGAAACTTCTTGTAACCATTCGGAAGATCATGAATAAGAATATTTACTTTCTCTCTTATCCCTACTGCAGAACTGTTTTTCGTATATTGTTACTGAGCAGCGATTTCTTCGCCCCGAAAATATGAGCAACAAATATCATTCTCGAATGACCTCCATAAGTGTATTGATAATAAAGAATAATTGACATTCTTTTATCTCTGATATTCATATATAAGTAACAGTTGATCTTTGTAGACCGATTAAGAATTTATAATACTGGAATAATAACGATGGGCCCTCTTGGAGGATTGTGATTGCTGTAGTTCGAAACAGGACGTATATTGGAATCTTGTACGCTTGATAATTTACACCTTGGATCGTAGCAAAGGCTTTCAACCCTTTAGTAATTTCGATCTAAGGGTCATAGCAACGGCTTTCACCCTTTTTATAATTTCGATCTAAGGGGCATAGCGGAGGCTTTCACCCTTAGTCGTTTTTAGAGCATTTTTAGCTCGAGGGTCTTAGCAGAGGCTTTCACCCTTTAATAATTTCGATCTAAGGGGCATAGCAGAGGCTTTCACCCTTAGTCGTTTTTAGAGCATTTTTAGCTCGAGGGTCTTAGCAGAGGCTTTCACCCTTTAATAATTTCGATCTAAGGGGCATAGCAGAGGCTTTCTCCCTTAGTCGTTTTTAGAGCATTTTTAGCTCGAGGGTCTTAGCAGAGGCTTTCACCCTTTAATAATTTCGATCTAAGGGGCATAGCAGAGGCTTTCTCCCTTAGTCGTTTTTAGAGCACTTTTAGCTCGAGGGTCTTAGCAGAGGCTTTCACCCTTTAATAATTTCGATCTAAGGGGCATAGCAGAGGCTTTCTCCCTTAGTCGTTTTTAGAGCATTTTTAGCTCGAGGGTCTTAGCAGAGGCTTTCACCCTTTAATAATTTCGATCTAAGGGGCATAGCAGAGGCTTTCTCCCTTAGTCGTTTTTAGAGCATTTTTAGCTCGAGGGTCTTAGCAGAGGCTTTCACCCTTTAATAATTTCGATCTAAGGGGCATAGCAGAGGCTTTCACCCTTAGTCGTTTTTAGAGCATTTTTAGCTCGAGGGTCTTAGCAGAGGCTTTCACCCTTTAATAATTTCGATCTAAGGGGCATAGCAGAGGCTTTCTCCCTTAGTCGTTTTCAGAGCATTTTTAGCCCTTGGGTTATAGCAGAGGCTTTCACCCTTTAATAATTTCGATCTAAGGGGCATAGCAGAGGCTTTCACCCTTAGTCGTTTTTAGAGCATTTTTAGCTCGAGGGTCTTAGCAGAGGCTTTCACCCTTTAATAATTTCGATCTAAGGGGCATAGCAGAGGCTTTCACCCTTAGTCGTTTTTAGAGCATTTTTAGCTCGAGGGTCTTAGCAGAGGCTTTCACCCTTTAATAATTTCGATCTAAGGGGCATAGCAGAGGCTTTCACCCTTAGTCGTTTTTAGAGCATTTTTAGCTCGAGGGTCTTAGCAGAGGCTTTCACCCTTTAATAATTTCGATCTAAGGGGCATAGCAGAGGCTTTCTCCCTTAGTCGTTTTTAGAGCATCTTTAGCTCGAGGGTCTTAGCAGAGGCTTTCACCCTTTAATAATTTCGATCTAAGGGGCATAGCAGAGGCTTTCTCCCTTAGTCGTTTTTAGAGCACTTTTAGCTCGAGGGTCTTAGCAGAGGCTTTCACCCTTTAATAATTTCGATCTAAGGGGCATAGCAGAGGCTTTCTCCCTTAGTCGTTTTTAGAGCATTTTTAGCTCGAGGGTCTTAGCAGAGGCTTTCACCCTTTAATAATTTCGATCTAAGGGGCATAGCAGAGGCTTTCTCCCTTAGTCGTTTTTAGAGCATTTTTAGCTCGAGGGTCTTAGCAGAGGCTTTCACCCTTTAATAATTTCGATCTAAGGGGCATAGCAGAGGCTTTCACCCTTAGTCGTTTTTAGAGCATTTTTAGCTCGAGGGTCTTAGCAGAGGCTTTCACCCTTTAATAATTTCGATCTAAGGGGCATAGCAGAGGCTTTCTCCCTTAGTCGTTTTCAGAGCATTTTTAGCCCTTGGGTCATAGCAGAGGCTTTCACCCTTTAATAATTTCGATCTAAGGGGCATAGCAGAGGCTTTCACCCTTAGTCGTTTTTAGAGCATTTTTAGCTCGAGGGTCTTAGCAGAGGCTTTCACCCTTTAATAATTTCGATCTAAGGGGCATAGCAGAGGCTTTCACCCTTAGTCGTTTTTAGAGCATTTTTAGCTCGAGGGTCTTAGCAGAGGCTTTCACCCTTTAATAATTTCGATCTAAGGGGCATAGCAGAGGCTTTCACCCTTAGTCGTTTTTAGAGCATTTTTAGCTCGAGGGTCTTAGCAGAGGCTTTCACCCTTTAATAATTTCGATCTAAGGGGAATAGCAGAGGCTTTCTCCCTTAGTCGTTTTTAGAGCATCTTTAGCTCGAGGGTCTTAGCAGAGGCTTTCACCCTTTAATAATTTCGATCTAAGGGGCATAGCAGAGGCTTTCTCCCTTAGTCGTTTTTAGAGCACTTTTAGCTCGAGGGTCTTAGCAGAGGCTTTCACCCTTTAATAATTTCGATCTAAGGGGCATAGCAGAGGCTTTCTCCCTTAGTCGTTTTTAGAGCATTTTTAGCTCGAGGGTCTTAGCAGAGGCTTTCACCCTTTAATAATTTCGATCTAAGGGGCATAGCAGAGGCTTTCTCCCTTAGTCGTTTTTAGAGCATTTTTAGCTCGAGGGTCTTAGCAGAGGCTTTCACCCTTTAATAATTTCGATCTAAGGGGCATAGCAGAGGCTTTCACCCTTAGTCGTTTTTAGAGCATTTTTAGCTCGAGGGTCTTAGCAGAGGCTTTCACCCTTTAATAATTTCGATCTAAGGGGCATAGCAGAGGCTTTCTCCCTTAGTCGTTTTCAGAGCATTTTTAGCCCTTGGGTCATAGCAGAGGCTTTCACCCTTTAATAATTTCGATCTAAGGGGCATAGCAGAGGCTTTCACCCTTAGTCGTTTTTAGAGCATTTTTAGCTCGAGGGTCTTAGCAGAGGCTTTCACCCTTTAATAATTTCGATCTAAGGGGCATAGCAGAGGCTTTCACCCTTAGTCGTTTTTAGAGCATTTTTAGCTCGAGGGTCTTAGCAGAGGCTTTCACCCTTTAATAATTTCGATCTAAGGGGTATAGCAGAGGCTTTCTCCCTTAGTCGTTTTTAGAGCATTTTTAGCTCGAGGGTCTTAGCAGAGGCTTTCACCCTTTAATAATTTCGATCTAAGGGGTATAGCAGAGGCTTTCTCCCTTAGTCGTTTTTAGAGCATTTTTAACTCGAGGGTCTTAGCAGAGGCTTTCACCCTTTAATAATTTCGATCTAAGGGGCATAGCAGAGGCTTTTACCCTTAGATAATAGGAGACTTAGACAAATACGAATAGAATAACAGAGATTGATAATATCAGGGAGAGATGAATGAGTATGAATATTGATGAAATTAGTTTCCATTGAATATGTAACTCTGATCGAAATACATTTTGACGAGAAAATAGTCTTCTTCTATCATGAAAAAAATGAATCATGGAAAAATAATTAGTGGTGAATAACCCAAATATCCTCATGCCTTTGTCCAGAAAAATCTTTGTCTATAGGTTCCCAATTTCGGTAAGTTTGATTTTTTCAAAATGGTTCCCGTTTTACAGGGAATCGCAACGGTCGACAAATCTTGTCCGTTCACTTCGCAATTTATACGCCGTTGGATTCTTTTCTGCTTTCGGCTATAAAAGGCTGGCCTATTGTTGAAATCATCTCATTCGTTGCATCGAGAATTTACCTATCTGATCATGGTGGTCAAGGCGACTATTCGATTAGTTCAACTGTTTGAGTTCGGACTTCGAACAATCTTTAAGAGTGACAGTCTTCTCACCCGACCTCGCTTAGAATATCGTCAGGCAAATACAATCTCCATCTTGAAAGCCAATATGCCCGATTCACGAGGTCCGCAGGCTGTTGCGCAGGTCTTCGATTAGGGACCTGTTGCTACAATGCATTTAGGAAGACACAGCAGAGAGCGAGCTATCCAGAATATAGTCACTCAATAAGCCATGTGCTCGCCCTTTTGTCCTCGGAAGATCGTAAATAAGGTTAAAAACCTGCGGGTCCTAAGGAGATTCCATACTTGGAGCCAAATTACTCCGAATTAGCAATAGGAGAAAAGACCGAAAATTTCATAGGATTGTAGAAAATAATAGCGTTCTGATGTAATATAGAGGCTTGAGCTATGCTCGATATGTACTTCCCACATCTTGTATTTTTCGAAATAATATAATACAAATATATTTCTTCTTCGATTTTATCTCCCATGACTCCCTTTATTCTTAATATCAACAAAGAAATAATCAAATAGCACTTGCTTGGTCGAGTAATAGAATAATATTTCCGTGGACCTGTCGAACTTCTTCAGTCGCATAATCTTCAGGTTTGATAGTTCTGTTCGACTGAACCGATCGTAGTTATTCCTAGTCGAACAGCGTTATTTGTCTGCAAAGGTGTCTGAATAAATTGAACTTGAATCCAAAATATTAATCTTCAATAATAATGCTATGAGCATGTCTTGAATATCATAATTCTCCTATATGCCCTAATGAACCATGTGTCCTTGTTACCAAACAGGGCCCTATTTCTCGGGAAACGTAACGGTCATTCCATTTATTACAGACATCAAACCGCTCGTAGCCAGTTATCTGGGCCGTTGATTTAAAACCCCTTACCACTATAAAAAGGTCCCTTCGTGTATACAACACTTCTCACTTTTTCCTTATGCTCCCTCCGATCACCATGGGTCGAGTTTTAGATTTGATTCATACTTTTTCCAAGATAAAGGAGTTTGAGATTAGACTCAGAACCCTGTTTATCGATCTTAGCTCCTTTAGCATAAGCTTTTTCGCTTAGAATATCGACAGGCAAAAGAAATTGCGCCTAGAATACCGGCAGGCAACCTGTTTTCCCAGAGATATTTTGTCTGTGACGGGTTAGAATTCCGGTCTTCTGGTGCAGTACCCGATCGGGCAGATGGTTACTCCGAGAGGAGTTCTTTAAATCTGAGGCACCAGCTTCCTCGAGGGCTTTCTTACGAGATAGGTCCTTCGAGTTCCTTTGGAGCGCCTCTGCTGGAATAACCCTCTGCTGCACCTGTTCGGATTAACCTGTAAATAATGATTGAGGATTTCAATCATTATTTACAGATGAAGACCTAAGGTCGGTCTGAATCCCCGGAGAAGAGTTTTGATCCGGCTTTCATCCTGTACGAAGACGGATGTGCGACACGTGGCTAGTGATGATCATGAAGAATCACTGCTGAGTTCTGCATCTGGAGCGGTCTAATAGGGACGATGACCGAATATGTATCAGGATAGACTTACTCGCAGAACTTGTAATAGTGTAGGAGTGATTGTACTATATCTTTTGAGCTCGGAATTGATTCGAGGCTTTTCTTTGTAATTTATCTGAAGAATTTGAATGATAAAGCTTTCATTCTTTAATCGAATTTCACCATTTGATCTTCCTTTTATTGGTCGAACGACTGCTGATATTTAGCTCCGACTCATAATTTGTTGCCATTGTTCAAATATTCCAATCATCCCAATCGAATCGAAAAAATAATAATAAATAAGATGATCGAAAAAAATAAATTCCGACCATCGATGAGCTCTGATTGCATAGATTTTCTAAGTCTACCACGCTAATAATGATCGAAGAAAATGGTTCCTTTGTGGAAAATAAATCCATTGAAGAAATAGATGAACTGTGCAATCATAGATCCGACCATTATCCTTAAGCTTTTCGCTGGCATACATATTTCTCCTCATATTAGGCATATGTCGATCTAATACTCGAATAAGGCCCCACGGTGGGCGCCAATTGATCTTACGTGGTTTCGTTAGTTCGATCAAGGGTGGGAAGTAATACAATAATAACAATAATAAAACAATAGCAAAGACCAATGTAATTGTATTCGAATTGAATGAGTACAAATACAAATATTTAAGGGTCCTATTCGAGCATTATTGGATGCCGTACAAGCTAGAGGGTGAAATACGTATGAGAAAGCCTATACTAATATTCTCCAGTAAACTCGAGCAGCTGTCTCAAGGTTAGTGCCCCTGGGAAGTTGTGTCCGGTGTAATAAATGCATGGGGTATTTATAGCCGATTTGGAGGGCTTGGGCCTGGGCTCGGCCCAATAGTGTCTTTCGATCTCTGGTTTTCTTATGTGCTCGGAACAACCATCTTCAGGCTTTGGTTCGGCTCTTGGTCCCTGGGGACAGGGTTCGGTGTTATTCGAACTGCGTTGAGGCTAGAAAGACAGGGGATCCGAATTACCCCTCATCAACTGTCAACATAATTTTCAATCGGTGAACATTCAATTACTTACCATGTAAAGCAGGTGGCTTGTTTTTTGGCTGCAGGTCCAGTTTCTTCATCTCGTTCAGTGAAGAAGCGTAATGGTGGGTGGGTTTCTAATGAGGGATTCTGAGAGTGAAGTTCTGAGAGTGAAGTTAATTAGCTTATTTGAGAGATTGAGTGATTGATTTTGAAGAGGGAAGGGGAAATTAGGTTTTTTTGTTTGGGAATTGATAGATCAATTTTGAAGAGTGAAGGGGAAATTCTGACCGTTTTCATCAGAGAAGAAATCAGGGCAGGGGCGTGCATTTCACGTGCAAAAATTTCCCTCCATTCGCGAATTAACGGCCCACGTGAGGAGCACGTGTTCAATTAACGGTGATTTTGGGTCCAATTTAACGGAAGTACCAAATCTGATGTAATGTTTTAAATTGTGATACCAAATTGATCAACCTCATTTTTTGTGGTACCACAAGTTGGAATCATTATATTGTTTGGTACCACAAATGCAATTCTTTCAAAAATAATGTTAGTTTGGAACAATGGGTAAAGGTAGAATAGAGTTTAAGAAAAAGGCACTTTAGGATTTCATGGAAACAAGAGGATTCAAAATAGGTTTGTATAGCCCCTAGCTTCCAAATATGAAAATGTTCATCGCTTTGTTCCCAATGTGGATGTTTGAGAAGCACGTGATCATTAGAGTTTTATAGATTTTTAAGTCGTGATATATTAGAGATTAAAATTAATTTAAAAGCACAATAGAAATATCAAAATTATATAAACAAAAGCAACATTAGAAACCCTAGAGTGAATAATCTCGAAGTATTCAATATCACAATCAATCAACTACCTCAAAATTTCTCACATGCTGAACGGTATAGCCACTAACAGTAAAATAATAAAAATAAAACAAAAGATGGAAAAAATTGAAAATATTAAAAAGTAAAAATATGAAATTAAATAATACAAGTCACCAAAATATGTCCCAAAGTTTGTTCAAATTGAGGATCTAATTAATTTTTTTTGAAAAAAAAATTATACAAAATGACAAAAAGTGTATATAAAAACTCATTTTTAAGGGAAAACGATGGAATTTGGGGCCTAAAAAAGAAGTCAATGGATCGTAGCTCAACGGCCAAGGGCATGTATGCAATCAAGAAGTTTCTGAATTAGGCTTTAATCGTGTTTCTGATACTTGTAGAAAAAATTATGCCAAAAGAAATGCTATATGCCCAAAAGTGCTCAATTCGGAACACTAATATGGATTATCTTTTGTTTTCTTTGTCCTTCACCAACTCGTGGTATTACGAATACAAAAAAGGTTCAGCATCGTATGTACTGTATCGTCCACCATCAACATTAGAAACTGCAAATGAGTATTGGATATCTTTTCATGATTGTTGGTTATCAACCAAAAAATGTATGAAAGAACTAAAATTCATTATTGTTAAATTTCAAATTCAAAAATATGAGAAAGAACTAAAGTGCGTTTTCATTGCTTGATGTTTGCAAAGCACGAGTGGTATTTATTTTACTTTATTTTTTATGAAAAATATACTATTTTGAAATTTTGCATTCAGAGAATTGAACAATAGGGCAAAATGAATGCAAAATCGGGCATGTGACCTATTCAAGAACCGCAAGGGGACCAAAAACTAAGTTGAAGACTGTTGCGGAATTTTACACACGCAAATAAACGCAAGTGCACGTATCGAACAAGTAATAAAGAGTAAGTATATGAGTATCGTCTCCACAGGGACTTGACTAATATGTACCAATTCAAATTCCTAATTTACTTTTAATCGATTCCAAATTCAAATATATTCTTGGGTTTTAATTAACTAAATTAACTAAAATAAGTACTTGGATTGAGTTCGAATAATGAGAAGAGATACCTAGGGTTATAATCCACTATGTTATCTATCGATTGCCCAATTGAGATTTTCGTAGTTATTGTGGTGACAAGAGTGCTACCCGAGGATTCAAGTATATTCCTACGTATCTTCCGAATTACATAAGAACCTAATGTATTATACAAATCGATCCTATTCCTAGGTGATTCATAAATAACACAAAGCATTAAACACGAACCTCATGTAACGGGTATAAACGCCTTAAGTATATTCCTATCTTAAGAGTCGGTTACTATTCAATTTCCTATCTAATCCTAATCTCCCTTTTCCAAGTTCGAAAAGAATATTAAATCTAACAACTAGGTGATCAGTCAAGTTGCAAGCATAGAGAACGAAATTAAATCAAACACAAGAATTGCCCCTAACTACGAATAATCTAATAAAAATAATCAAAGTAACATAGTTTCATAAAAACCCTAGATCCTAAATAATTAGTTCATGATAAACATAAGAAGAAAAATAAAGAAAAACAAATCTGAGTTCATGTGGTTTTATAGACAAAACGATGAATCCAAGATCAAGATCTTCAATATTGCGTTCTTCTTGCTTGGGTAATCTTCAGGACTTCTCTCTTTTCTTCTTCAATCTTTCTCCAAGTAGATCTTTGATGTTGTAGGTGTATTCTATGAGAAAAGTATGTTTAGAGCTGATCAAAGATGTGTAATTTCGTGACCTAGAAGTCCTTAAATAGATCTACCAAGTTGAGTCCAAGTAGGAGACTTTGGGCTCAAGAATTCTCTTAAAAGCCCGCTGAAAATCGCGTCAGGTTTGCGCGACAGTTTTGCAAATGTCATAACTCTCGGCTCCGAACTCCAAATCAAGATCCGTAAAATCTGTGGTGTAGCTAACTCATTCCTCTACATCATAGTCGAAATTCAACTTCATTGGAGCTTCCTTGAATGAGTTCTGGTCCTCGGAGTGCACAACAACATTTCTGACAGCTTCTTCGTTCTTGCACTACTTGACTTCATTTGATCTTTAATTCGGTGTTCTTCGCTTCCAATCATGTTCTTAAATCCAAAATAGCTTAGGCCTATAAATATGAACACAATATATAAGAAAATGATTCCATAACTTCAACTGAAAGCTTTGCTAGAACTTAGTAATTAGTATGATAACCTGAGGAAATGGAGAATATGTTTGACAATTTAGGAATTCATGCAATTAGGCTCAATGATTTCGAAGCTATATGGATCTAGGTGATTCTGACATTCTCGTTTTATGTATATACACACACACACGCAAGAACTACATGATAGAATGCATAACGTTTTGAAATTGTTAGTTAGTAGTTTGACTTAGGATGCATGATTGTGAATGTTCGTGTCGTTTAAGTTTTTGTCATTACTCGAGGACGAGTAATAGTTTAAGTTTGGGGGTGTGATAACTCTGTGAAAACAGTGTTATCAAGTCTATTTCCTTAACTCATTCGATTATTCTTATTAGAGTTTTGATAGAATCTTAGGCAATTTTAGTTAGATTTGTATTTTGTCGCTCGAGTCATTGGTTTAATTGTTTTATGCATGAATTGAGATATTTTCTTATATATTGTGTTCATATTTATAGGCCTAAGCTATTTTGGATTTAAGAACATGATTGGAAGCGAAGAACACCGAATTAAAGATCAAATGAAGTCAAGTAGTGCAAGAACGAAGAAGCTGTCAGAAATGTTGTTGTGCACTCCGAGGACCAGAACTCATTCAAGGAAGCTCCAATGAAGTTGAATTTCGACTATGATGTAGAGGAATGAGTTAGCTACACCACAGATTTTACGGATCTTGATTTGGAGTTCGGAGCCGAGAGTTATGACATTTGCAAAACTGTCGCGCAAACCTGACGCGAT
Source organism: Penstemon eatonii (assembly GCA_038501285.1). NCBI lineage: Eukaryota > Viridiplantae > Streptophyta > Magnoliopsida > Lamiales > Plantaginaceae > Penstemon > Penstemon eatonii. The sequence goes on from CM076710.1 coordinate 63,007,354, forward strand.
TTTCAGCGGGCTTTTAAGAGAATTCTTGAGCCCAAAGTCTCCTACTTGGACTCAACTTGGTAGATCTATTTAAGGACTTCTAGGTCACGAAATTACACATCTTTGATCAGCTCTAAACATACTTTTCTCATAGAATACACCTACAACATCAAAGATCTACTTGGAGAAAGATTGAAGAAGAAAAGAGAGAAGTCCTGAAGATTACCCAAGCAAGAAGAACGCAATATTGAAGATCTTGATCTTGGATTCATCGTTTTGTCTATAAAACCACATGAACTCAGATTTGTTTTTCTTTATTTTTCTTCTTATGTTTATCATGAACTAATTATTTAGGATCTAGGGTTTTTATGAAACTATGTTACTTTGATTATTTTTATTAGATTATTCGTAGTTAGGGGCAATTCTTGTGTTTGATTTAATTTCGTTCTCTATGCTTGCAACTTGACTGATCACCTAGTTGTTAGATTTAATATTCTTTTCGAACTTGGAAAAGGGAGATTAGGATTAGATAGGAAATTGAATAGTAACCGACTCTTAAGATAGGAATATACTTAAGGCGTTTATACCCGTTACATGAGGTTCGTGTTTAATGCTTTGTGTTATTTATGAATCACCTAGGAATAGGATCGATTTGTATAATACATTAGGTTCTTATGTAATTCGGAAGATACGTAGGAATATACTTGAATCCTCGGGTAGCACTCTTGTCACCACAATAACTACGAAAATCTCAATTGGGCAATCGATAGATAACATAGTGGATTATAACCCTAGGTATCTCTTCTCATTATTCGAACTCAATCCAAGTACTTATTTTAGTTCTTCGTTCTTGCACTACTTGACTTCATTTGATCTTTAATTCGGTGTTCTTCGCTTCCAATCATGTTCTTAAATCCAAAATAGCTTAGGCCTATAAATATGAACACAATATATAAGAAAATATCTCAATTCATGCATAAAACAATTAAACCAATGACTCGAGCGACAAAATACAAATCTAACTAAAATTGCCTAAGATTCTATCAAAACTCTAATAAGAATAATCGAATGAGTTAAGGAAATAGACTTGATAACACTGTTTTCACAGAGTTATCACACCCCCAAACTTAAACTATTACTCGTCCTCGAGTAATGACAAAAACTTAAACGACACGAACATTCACAATCATGCATCCTAAGTCAAACTACTAACTAACAATTTCAAAACGTTATGCATTCTATCATGTAGTTCCTGCGTGTGTGTGTGTATATACATAAAACGAGAATGTCAGAATCACCTAGATCCATATAGCTTCGAAATCATTGAGCCTAATTGCATGAATTCCTAAATTGTCAAACATATTCTCCATTTCCTCAGGTTATCATACTAATTACTAAGTTCTAGCAAAGCTTTCAGTTGAAGTTATGGAATCCTTTAAGTTTGAACTTTCACTTAGCATTTTCTTCATTAATGAACATAACTTAAGTATATTTAGCACCACTCACACTCATAACTCGTTCTAAAGAAGCAGTCAAAATAGAGGAGTGCAGAATATTAGAATAGTTAAGTCGATGCACCCATATGTCGTTCATCTTATCGCAGTCAAGTTAGAGGAGTGCAAGTATAAGTCTCAAGCGATGAGGTTTTTCAGGTCTCATACAAGTGAGGTTATTTTCTTTGAATTTAACTTATAGTTTTTCAATTATTTGCTTCATTTGGTTCTTGTTAAAGTTATCCTTCCCCCCAAACTTAGGCAAAACTATCACTTAGATCCTTAGCATTTTAACCCTCGAATCTAGAGATCATGTAGGCAAGAAAGGATTTCTTAAGCTCTATTCTAACTATAATTCTCTAACGTCATCCTAAATTCTCGATTATGTATTCGTGCTTTAAATGTGCAGGAAAAACATTCAAAAACACATAAAATTTCAAAAAAAATAGTCAAAGTCGACCTAGCATGCACGAAGTAAATGCGACCTCACACCCCCAAACTTAAAACGAACAGTGTCCTCACTGTGACATAAACACACGAGTTGAAACATGCCAGATTAACCAAACAGGATAGACGAGAATATGCACATGCAGTCAGTAATAAAACCACCAACAAAATATAATAGAGAATAGTGAAAAGAATACGTCCCTACGAGGCTGTGTCTGGCGGTCTCCTGCATGTCTGTCCATCCTACGCATCATCCTCGGGACTGCTCGACTTCGTGGTACCATTTGGTTCACTCCACCAAAACAATCAGTTCACAAGTATCTCACCGAAACTAAAGTCTAATCAATCCCAACCACTCCTACCAACTATTCACACAATCAAGCAACAATATCGTAACCACAAGAACCGTTCAAGACACCGTTCCTCCACACTTCTCAATTAATCACAAGCAAAGAATCCAAAAAATAGCATAACAACCCCTCCAACTAGCAATCGAAATCAGAATCAGGAATCGTGCCAAGAAATACAAAAAAAATCAATTGTGTTACCGAGGCCCAGCACTTAAGAGATGGCCAACGGGGGTGGAGGAGCTGCGGCGGCGTGGTTGAAGCAAGGGGCGGCGGATTAGGCTGAATAGGGGGCAGGTCGCGGCTGCTCTGTGGCTGAACACGCGTGGGGGAAGGACGCGGGTTCGTGGTCGCGGCTGGGTAGGTGCGACAGGTTAGATCTGTGCAGTTGTGGTTGAAGTTCGCGGCTGGGCTAGGGTTTTAGCGGGGCAGTCGCGGTTGGGTTGGGGATGGGTGCGGCTGAGGTTAAGGTTTCGGCTGGTCGTGTGGCTGATGGCGGCGGAGGAAGATGAAGGTGCGGGGCGGTTCAAATCTGAGGGGGTGCGGCGGTTAGGTTTTGTGTGGGGAGAGAAAGGGCGGCGGGGGTTAGGTTTCGGTCGTGGCTGATGGTTGGAGGAGACGGTGGTCGTGGATCGCAGAGGGTTGGACGCGGCGGTCTCGGGTGCGGCGGGGGAAGATGAACAGGATGCGGCGGTGGGGCAGATCTGAGGGATTTGATGGTCGCGGTCGCGGCTGAAGGGGAGAAAGAGCAGGTCGCGGGTAAAGGTTGGGCTGGGTTTCGGTCAGATCTGAGGTAGAGAAAGTGCGGCGGCGGTCGCGGGGCAATCTGAGGGGGAGAGGGTCGCGGTGGTGGTTGGGAAGAGAAGGTCGCGGTGGCTCGATGTTGACTGGTACGGCGGTGGCTCGGTGTTGAAGGAGGAGTTGGTCTTGTTGATTTTGGTAGGGGAGAAGACCCATTTTCTTTTCCATTTTTCTTTTTTTTTTTTTTTTTTTTTTTTTTTGAGGCCATGGCTTGATCCAATTGGAGCCATGGCCCGAAGCTGCTAGAAATTGATGTCTTGTAGCACTTGAAATGGAGCCATGGCCTTATTCAAGTAGTGTCATGGCTTTAGGCTGCTGGAATTTGTGCATTTTATTGAGCCATGGCCTGATTCAAGTTGTGCCATGGCTTAACCATTCTTCTTCTCCAAAATGCCCCAGTCCATGAAATATTCATCTCCCCGTTACCTTGCATTGCGATATGCCTGCAAAACCTCACAAAACACCACAGATCACACTAAAACTAAAAAAACAAAAAAAAAAAAAAAAAAAAAAAAAAAACGCAAAAACAAAAACAAATAAAAGCTTGGGTTGCCTCCCAAGAAGCGCTTAGTTTTAAGTCCTTAGCTCGACTTTGATACTTCCCTTTTAAGGTGGCCAATAATCAAATAGGGTTCCATCCGGATCAAGCATAAGTCCGGGCCTTTTTGCTTTCTTTGTTGTCCCGAAATTTGGTCTTTGCCTTGTAAGCTCAATTGGGACAAATTTGAACCTTATATCGAATCGACAAGCTCTATCCCCAGGTTCAAATCTCTTGTAATCTTTACCAACTCTTATCCAAGTCACACTTTGAAGATGGGTATGCATATTGTACTTCGTTTTATCATCAACCCTTCCTTTTTGCGTATCTCTCATTAATATCTCATCCACACCAAAATAAGATTCATCGCATTTTGACTCATAAATTGGAGGTATGATAAACTCAATTGTATCCTCCTTTATCTCCATTACCTCAATCTCATCTATCAACGTCATTGACTTGTTGACTTCGATGTATTCCCTGATTTGATCGTCCTCCGGAATGGTTAAGATATTTTCTTCTACATCCGGGATCTCCTCGTTATGACGAACATCGAAACTTGTCCATTTATTGCTATGCGGCTGCTCTATTTCACTCTCAACAATAAGAGAATTTGTCTCGCTCGGCTTAGTATCTGATAACATCGAATTATCCTCTTCATTCAAGAGTGAGCCTTGAGGTAGATTACCCATTCTTAAATTGAATGCGTTAATTTCAGATTCGATATTTTTCAACTTCTCCATACAATCGGTGAATTCCATCATAAATGCAATACTTGGTTCTGTTGATAGTTGAGAATACGCTTGATCAATTTTAGATCTGATCTTTTTTATCTTCTCCATACAATCGGTGAATGCCACCATAAATGCAATACTTGGTTCTGTTGGTGGTGGCTGAGAATACTCTTGGTAGCTTGGAGGTATGAACGAGTTGGTCATCATGAAATTTGTGTATTGATTACTACCCAGATCATCGCTCCATGGAACATTTGGGTTAGTCCCCCACCCTGAATTGTAGTTGTTGGGGTGAAGATTCTGACCATACTGACTATCCTGAAATTGATCCACGTAAAACCATGAATTTGAATTCAATGGGCAACGATTGTACGAGTGTTCACCTGCACAATACACACAAGTCGTTCCTTCATTAAGCCAATGATAATTGCTATGATTCATACCAAATGAAGAGAACGAGAAAAATAATAACTAACTAGGAACCAACCAAAAGAAAAATCAAAAATAAAAATTGGCAAATAAATGTTGCAAGTCCCCGGCAACGGCGCCAAAAACTTGTTGCGGAATTTTACACACGCAAATAAACGCAAGTGCACGTATCGAACAAGTAATAAAGAGTAAGTATATGAGTATCGTCTCCACAGGGACTTGACTAATATGTACCAATTCAAATTCCTAATTTACTTTTAATCGATTCCAAATTCAAATATATTCTTGGGTTTTAATTAACTAAATTAACTAAAATAAGTACTTGGATTGAGTTCGAATAATGAGAAGAGATACCTAGGGTTATAATCCACTATGTTATCTATCGATTGCCCAATTGAGATTTTCGTAGTTATTGTGGTGACAAGAGTGCTACCCGAGGATTCAAGTATATTCCTACGTATCTTCCGAATTACATAAGAACCTAATGTATTATACAAATCGATCCTATTCCTAGGTGATTCATAAATAACACAAAGCATTAAACACGAACCTCATGTAACGGGTATAAACGCCTTAAGTATATTCCTATCTTAAGAGTCGGTTACTATTCAATTTCCTATCTAATCCTAATCTCCCTTTTCCAAGTTCGAAAAGAATATTAAATCTAACAACTAGGTGATCAGTCAAGTTGCAAGCATAGAGAACGAAATTAAATCAAACACAAGAATTGCCCCTAACTACGAATAATCTAATAAAAATAATCAAAGTAACATAGTTTCATAAAAACCCTAGATCCTAAATAATTAGTTCATGATAAACATAAGAAGAAAAATAAAGAAAAACAAATCTGAGTTCATGTGGTTTTATAGACAAAACGATGAATCCAAGATCAAGATCTTCAATATTGCGTTCTTCTTGCTTGGGTAATCTTCAGGACTTCTCTCTTTTCTTCTTCAATCTTTCTCCAAGTAGATCTTTGATGTTGTAGGTGTATTCTATGAGAAAAGTATGTTTAGAGCTGATCAAAGATGTGTAATTTCGTGACCTAGAAGTCCTTAAATAGATCTACCAAGTTGAGTCCAAGTAGGAGACTTTGGGCTCAAGAATTCTCTTAAAAGCCCGCTGAAAATCGCGTCAGGTTTGCGCGACAGTTTTGCAAATGTCATAACACTCGGCTCCGAACTCCAAATCAAGATCCGTAAAATCTGTGGTGTAGCTAACTCATTCCTCTACATCATAGTCGAAATTCAACTTCATTGGAGCTTCCTTGAATGAGTTCTGGTCCTCGGAGTGCACAACAACATTTCTGACAGCTTCTTCGTTCTTGCACTACTTGACTTCATTTGATCTTTAATTCGGTGTTCTTCGCTTCCAATCATGTTCTTAAATCCAAAATAGCTTAGGCCTATAAATATGAACACAATATATAAGAAAATATCTCAATTCATGCATAAAACAATTAAACCAATGACTCGAGCGACAAAATACAAATCTAACTAAAATTGCCTAAGATTCTATCAAAACTCTAATAAGAATAATCGAATGAGTTAAGGAAATAGACTTGATAACACTGTTTTCACAGAGTTATCAAAGACGTGCCAGTTTTATTTAAGAACCCAAACTGACCCTTTTCAAATACATTTTCTACTTCGTGACCGGTTAACATAATATATAATTTAGGTAATTTATTTCAAAAATAATTTGATAATATATTTATATATTGTAGTAAAATTACATTATTTGAATAGATATGCTACGGATATGCATATGATACACATATCCATTGATCGTGATGTTATAACATTAGCAACACTAATAAAAAAATGGACGCCTTGATCCATATCTTAGAAAGGTATATTTCAAAAATTAAAATTACTCCATCCGTTCTAAAATATATGTCGTTTTAAAGAATAAAAAAGTTATTTTAAAATATATGTCGCATTAGGGTTCCAATGCAATATTAATTACCTTTTTCTCCAATTTAGCCCTTACTTATTACACTCTCAAAACTCTATCTTATTTATTCCATTGAAATATTAATTAAAGGTATTATATGTATATATTTTATTTTATTTTTACCAAAATTCATATAGGTATTTGAATCTTTAATATCCGTGCAACACTCTAAAACGACAAATATTGTGGAATAAAGGGAGTAATTAGTCCAACTAAATAATAATTGAGAAAAAAAAAAACATAGAACTCACTTTAGAAATGCTTTTAATAAATTACAGGACATAAAAAATTTACTGAATTGGCATATGAGGTTAAAAGTCATGAAAAGACCCCAAATTTAGTGCAAAACTTCCCCCAAAGGAATTGAGAATAACTCTCCACAAGTATTACAAGTACTGGCTCTTCTAGTGTTCCTCCTTCTGCTGAGGGTCTTACATATATTGTTCTTGCCAAGGTAAAATACTAGAATTTATAATGTGTGTTACAATATAATTGTCCATTTTTAATCATTATTGTACCACTAATCAACACTTAAATGAACGGTTTGTGCTCGGAATATAAATGTTTTGCAGACAAGATTGATATCTAGAGAACAAGTGGAAGGCTTGAAGGTGCCTATGGATATGGAATGCAAGTACAATGTGAGGCCTTGCCAAGCAATAAATGGGCATCGTGTGGAGGTATACGAGGCGTAGGAGTCCACTGCTCGGGCGAATGACCGAAAGAATTGATGTATATGATGGTTAACTACTTACAATAAATCACCAAGACAAATGTTTCTATTTGTGACATAGATATTAAGTGTATACTAACGAATGATGGATTTAATGGTTGGTGAATTTATGCTAGAATCTCCACAAGGAAAAGTGCCACGTAATATAGTTGTCTTCATTTGATTATCTAAATTATTTAATATATGACAAATATGTGTATATATACACACACATACACATATATATAGAAAGTCATAATATCCAATATATCATAATAAAGAAAATTACAACAAAACTTTATATAAGATTTTGACACTTTAAAATTAAAAGGAAATAAAACTCTCAAAGGAATTAAGGAAAACTAATAGAAGGACACGATTGTCTTGGATTCTTTTACATCACTTATTTTTCCAATAGTAAGGTGTCTTACGGTAATTTAAAAAAATACCAATACTTCTTGCTGCCCAATCACAATGATTATCATGACAAAGATCATATTTCCACCTGTCATTATAAACTTCAAAACTGCAAATCTTATTACCCCATTGAAGGGTACAAAAGAATAAGGTTGAAAAAAATTTAGCACAAAAATTAAATTTAAATGCTTGGTTTACCATCAATGTATGATATCCAAGCTCGTCATCTCCAGATGCACAGTGTACCAATAACGGATCAGAATTTGGGGGGAGATAGTTTGTCACGGAGACATAAACTCTAGAGGATAAGAAACAACCTTGTATCCTATCACATACAAGAGTTGCAGAAAAGATAAAGATTAGAAAAAACAATTTTGTCATTTTGTATAGGACTATCGCTTGTTGAAAACTTACGAAATTTGTTAGCATCATTAGTTATAATTAGACCATGTTATATAGTTGAGTTTTATTTTTCTATCTCTCCAAAAAAAGTAAGTACATAATGGTAATTAGTTAACAGTAATATTAATCTGTTTTGCATAATTTGTCATAGGATTATAATAATGGGCTTTTGGCATTTTGCACCCTAAAATTATAGGATTTTGGCACTTTGCATCCTGACTTAAAATTTTTGGCACTTTGCACCCTAGAAATATAACTTATTTGACACTTTGCACCCTAGTGTGTGTTTTAGTGAGAAAATTCATTGGTAGAAGGGTAGAATAATTATTTTCAATTTTGTTTTTCACTTTGCACCTTGGCAATATAGATTTTGCACCCTTAAAATATAGAATGTTGGCATTTTACACCCTAATATTATAAAATATTAGCATTTCCACCGTGATTAAAATTTGCTGGCATTCTGCACCCTAAAAATAAAATTTGTATGACATTTGTACCCCAATGGATTTTTCTTAAAAAAAAATAAACTCATGAATGTCGGTGACGTAGAGATAAAAATGGTCATTTCTATGCACAACAATCATAAACTTGTTATTCTAAATTTATTTTACTTTAGAATAACTTATTTTAACATTTTTTCTTAGTAAAATTCAGATTAAAAAAAAGACATTGTCTTCATTTTATTTTCAAGTATCCTCTAGATTATTTACTTTATATCTAAAATACACATTTACATATCTAACATATTATTATATTGCATGTTATTAATATATTTTAGATTATCATACTAAGTCGGGGTTAAAAATGACAAAATATTATTTTTTGGGTGTAAAGTGTCAATTTTCTATATTTCAGAGTGCAAAATGTCAAAATCTATACTTTTAAGGTGCAAAGTGCCAAACATATTCGAAAATAACTATTATACTCTTCAATCGATGAATTTTTTCTTCAAAACACACATTAGGGTGCAAAGTGTCAACTAAATTGTATTTCGAGGGTGCAAAGGGCCAAAACTTTTAAGTTAGGGTGCAAAGTGCCAAAAGTCTATAAATTCAGGGTGCAAAGTGCCAAAAGCCCTTATAATAATTATTAAAGTTGTCATTATCGGATCATTAAAGTCTTCTGACTAAAATGGTGTAGTAATAATATTTATGGTAACTCTAAATACGATTCGCAAAGTTTGTATATGATTTCAAAATGGCTAGCGATATATGGAGAGTATCAATTGTTATAGCTAGAGCAAGTTTATATTTTTGCCTAATTTGACTTTATTTGCCTTCTATATTATACGAGTGAAAAAAAAATTAATTAAAATTCTATTTCTTCTTCAATTCATAGATTTTATCAGCTTGTAATCATTCATTCCTAAAATGTTGTGGCCAAAGAATATTTCTAATTTAGATTTGCTTTCTTTATTATATGAGCAAAAAGTTAAATTAATTAACGTTCTTCTCTTCTTCATTCCTCAGAATTTGTTAAGGCATAGTTCTTATTTTGACTATGTTATCCAATGCTTTAAAAATTGGACCACATAGCCCGGTTCGATCAGTTTAGTCGATAATCGACTCAATCCATAGTCGGATTAACCATTCAAAACAAGTATAGCTCATGTTCCAGTTCGAATGGGAAGAGATAAGAATATGAACATAAACAATCTAGAGATAAGATGATGCAAGTTTCAATGGGAACAAATAATTTGATAAGAAACTAATTATTTTAAAAAATTATTTAAATTTAGCATTTAAAATATGTTTAAAAGTTCAAACATGTCAAAAAAAAAAAAAGAAAAAAAAGAAATTTTTTTTTGCCAATATTGGACATTGGGTCTTGGTATAATAGAGTTTAATAAAAAAAAGGACATTTCAGGATTTCATGGAAACATGTGGTCTCAAAATAGATTTGGGTAGCCCCGAGCTTTCAAATATGAAAATTTTACTCTATTTGTTCCCAATGTGGATGATTGAGAAACACGTGGTCATTAGAATTTTATAGAATTTGAGTCGGGACAAATTAGAGATTAAATTAATTTATAAACACAATTTGAATATCAAAATTATATAAACAAAAGAAACAATAAGAACCCTAGAGTGAATACTCTCGAAGTTCAATATCACATTCAATCAACTACCTCAAAATTTTCTACTCGATGATATAGCCACAAAGAGTAAAATAATAAAATATGTCAAAAATGGAAAAAATTGAAAATAATAAAAAGTCAAAACATGAAATTAAATCACATACCTGACCAAAATATGGCCCAAAGTTTGTTCAAATTGACATTCTAATTAATTTAATTAAAAATAAAAAAAATGACAAAAAAAAAAAGTATGACTCATTTTTTAAACAGTAAAACGATGAAATTTGCGGACTCATAAAGAATTTGTAAGAATTAGAGAGCAAAAAGATAATGAAAAAATATTATTGTGTTTACATCAATTAACATGCCTTGTATTTAATTATAGATAGATTACAATGTAAATAATGACTAAGAGTTTGACTCTATCAACTATTTACAAAGATAAAACTAAGAAACTATATATATCTAAACTATTGTAAAAGATAATGAGTAAGAATTCAATTCTATCAACATACAAGAAAGAGATTACAATTAACAAAAGATAAACTTCAACAGCCCCCACCCCCTTCGTGAAAGAATGGATTTTCAGCTCTATGAATAACAACTTAACTATCACAATGAATTGTAATTGTATGTGGATGGTTGAGACCAAAATCTGAAAGAAGATATTTTAACCATTGCAACTCAGAAGTAAGTGCGGCGAGAATACAATATTCATTTTCGGAAAAAAGAACGATAAATTGTTGGTTGTTTCTTAGTTTTCCATGAAATGGGACTTGAACCTAACATGGTGAAATAACCAATGGTGGATCGACAAGTAGTGGGACAATCAGTCCAGTCTGAATCAGCATATCCTACTAAAGTAAGAGAACTAAAAGCAGAAAGAAATAATCATTTACCAATAGTTCCTTTAAGATAACGAAGGACCCAAGTAGTAGCATCAAGATGAGTAGAATGTAGACATTGCATGAATTGACTAAGAGTATTCACGACATATTGAATAGTGAGATATAATAGACGCTCCACAAGTTGACAATAAATTGATGGATCAGGAAAAGAAGTGTCGTTTTTCAGTAGTAAACGAACGTGTTGCTCCATAGGAATATCAAATGGTCAACAACCAGTTATACCAGAATCAGATAAGATATCAAGAGCATATTATCGTTGACAAAAAAATTTCATATCTTAGATCGAGATACATCAATACCTAAAATATATCAAAGATTGCCAGTATTTTTTATGTTGAAAGATCGGAGAAGAGATTTGTTGGTCCTAAGTGGTTAGATGAGGTCTAGAGGGGAGGGGGGAGGGGTGAATAGACCTCTGAAAATTTTAAACAAATTTTAACTTTAAATCTTTCTACTTAACTGTTCACAGACTAAGCTGTTATAGAGCAGTAAGTTAACTAAGCTGATCGCGAACAAATATTTGAACAACACAGTAGACCACTAATCTGATAATCACTTAGCTGATTTTAGTCAAAATCAGTTTTAACACCAGAATACTTGCAGCGGATAGTTTAAGTGTTTTTCACAAGTAGTTTGGTAGATTGAAAGATTTTAACCCCAGTTTTATAAAACTCCTTTTAAAATCCTTTCAAACAGTTTTTAAGTGTTCTTATGCAATTTTGTAAATATGCTAGAAAATAATGCAACTTTGAACACACAATATTTTTATAGTGGTTATATGGATTTAAATCCTTTAGTCCACTCTTCCAAGTCACTTAGATCTTGGGTTATACTATAAACACAAAGTTTACAATATCTCCACTTACGCCAAAACAACAAATGAATCTGGCCGTAAGCTCGCTGCAGGAAATCACAAAGAAACTCCTACTCTCAGAAGTAATATCACTCACTAAGATGGATATCTACTTCTCACAACTTTTCTCTCTTACAGATTCACTCAGAAAATGTTTTCTTGAACTTCAACGGCTTCAGTCAACTAATGATGTTCTACAAACGAGTGAGCTGTTCTTGAGCTTTTGAGACCTAGAAAATATTTGCTTTGATTTTGATTTCTCAGAAGTTGTGTCTCTTTTTCTTCCTTCGTCTCTGCAGCTATTTATGGTTCACTCTTTGAATTATGTCCGTTGAAGAGAGACAAAATTCAAATCTCTTGATTTCTGGTCCTTAAAATCCGCGAACGGCTCTCTGCACAGTGAAAGTACTGCGAACTATACGATCTGTCAGACATCATTAAATGCACCAAGCTGATACGAAGTCTTTCTTCAATCATTTTTCTTTAATAACCTTGTACTTCAGCATTTATTACTTCCAGGGGCATTTATTACCGTTGAGAAGACTTCTTGATCCTTTCCACTTGGCTGATCGAAAGTGCACGTCTGGTGGTGAACCGAGCTAATCCCAAACATGAACAAATCTGATTTGAGTCGGCTGATCTTCATCAGTCTGATATCTTTCCTTCATCAGATCAGTAGTCTTTTGGACCTTGAATATTTGACCCGTCTGATAGTTTCCTTTACTTGGTCAAAATTCTTCTAAGGGATATCAGCGAAGTTTTCTTATACTTAGCAGATTTGAAGTTTTGGAAATCATCAAAACCTCCCTTTACTAATTGTCTTCAATGATCTTCGTCTTCATCCTTATCCAACAATTTCCCCCTTTTTGATGATGACAAAACTTCAGCTAAGTACATGTTTTACTTATACTAAAGTCTTGATCCTCAAAATTTTCTGAGATAGAAAAAGTTTATTGGAAACAGAACTTGAACTTTTTATTAATAATATGATAAAGTTTCCAAGATACATGTTCTGTTCAGATGAGATGTCTGAAAAAGAAGTAAAGAAAACTGATTACAAAGGATTTGCCTATACTAGTCATCAGCTTCTTCATCATCTCCTTCCAGCACTTCTTCATACTCATACGATGATTCTTCATCATCTTCTTCATCAGTATCCTCATCTAAAAGTAGATTGGGTTCGGCAGCTTCCATTTTATCTTTTAATTCTTGTTCCTTTGCCTCTTCCTCCATCTTTCTCTTTTTTTCTTGCTCTTTAGCAGCTTCTTCTATTCTTCTCTTGATCCTCTCTTCATCTTTATATTTAGTATAGGGCTCTGATTTTTCTCCGTCAGAAGCATTGTCCTTAGCTTCTTCAACAGCTTCATCTTTGTCTTTTACTTTTTCAGCAGCCTTAGTCTCTTCAGCTGCTTCAGGCTTTTCAGCTTCAGTGGCAGCAGTTTCTTCAACTTTTTGCTCTTCCTTCTTCTCTTCCCCCTTTTTGTCATCATCAGAAATGGTGACACTAGTAGGTCTGATAGGAGGGTTTAGTGCAGCAGACTGAATCTTCATAGCAGCACAGAAAGCCTTCAAGTTCAGATTGACTACATCGTGACTGGCAGTTAAGTGATGAAGAGATGTGCTGATGTTGTCATTTTGATCATTTAAATAGTCAACGTTTATTTGCATTGTGGCAAGCTCTTCTTGAATAGCAACTTCAGCTTTACAAACTTCTTGCAACAAAGCAACGTTTACTGCTTTCTCTTCTTCACTGACACGTATGAAGTTTGCAGTGAGATCAGCTATGTTGTGTTCAACTCTTTTTAAGGTAGCATGAAGATGGTTGACATCAGCCTCCACATCTTCAACATTTCTGTTCATTTCAACAAAGCTTTGTATCATCTGCTTTGAATGATCTTCAGGCATGGGAAAACTATCAATGGCATTTCTGATAGTTCTTGCAGTGAGGAGTTGCATACTTTCAAGTTGTAACCTGTTGGACTCTGCCAACTCTGGCTGCAACTTCTTCAACTGCGTGTTGTTCTTCTCTTCAGCTATGTTGTGTTCAGCTCTTTTTAAGGTAGCATGAAGATGGTTGACATCAGCCTTCACATCTTCAACATTTCTGTTCATTTCAACAAAGCTTTGTATCATCTGCTTTGAATGATCTTCAGGCATGGGAAAACTATCAATGGCATTTTTGATAGTTCTTGCAGTGAGGAGTTGCATACTTTCGAGTTGTAACCTGTTGGACTCTGCCAACTCTTGCTGCAACTTCTTCAACTGCGTGCTGTTCTTCTCTTCCAATTCCTTCATTGAATTCTCCATTAATAACTGGAAGGCTTCCATTAGTGAAGAATGTTGATCACTTGATGAAGCAGAGTGAGCAGCAGCTTCCCTTCCTTCATCCTCCTGGTGGACAGGGGCATCCTTCAGTTTTGTCTCCTGATCAGCTCTGGATTCCTTAGCATTCCACTCAAGTGCCAAGGGTTCATTATCTTCTTTGTGCTGATCAGTTACATCTTCAAATATTTTACTAATGATTTTGCCGTCATCAGTAAAGGTAGTTGTTTGACGGATTTGTCTCACAACAGGCCATAAGTCTGGTGTAGGATCCTTTACTTTAAGCACCTCATAGTAATCTTTTACCTCTTTGCCAAAGGTGATCTGTTGAATGCTTGGCAGCAAAGGCAGTTCACTTGATGAACCTTGCTGATATCTTGATCTAGCAGCCCATCTCTTCAAGTCAGTCATCACAGCAATCTGAATTGCTCTTTCAACAGCATCATCAGTCTTCCTTTTCTTTGTAGGCAAAGTGTTTTCTATGATCTTGGCCTCCTCTGTAGCATAGTCTTTAGCGTACGGATGCATTGCACCTCTTACAAAGTGAGGATCCAAGGCTTGTTGAATTGAGTCAGTCCTTAGCCAATTTAGAACCCATCTTTCCTAATCAGCTAACTCCTTCCAACCTTGAAGCTCTTCAATAGATCTTTTCAATCTATAATCCCTCCATTTCATGTATCTAGGCTTCTCGTGGGTGAACAGAGTCTTCAACATCAGCTTCTGGTCATAATACGCCAAGGCCTTTTCATACCTTTTGAAGAGAGCTTTATCAGCATTGATGATATCAAAGGCTCTTCTTACTTCATATTTGCCTTTTGGTCTGACCTCACCAGCAGGCATCTTTGGTTTTCCTTCTTTATTCTCATCAATCTTGATGCCTCCAGCATGAACTGGTCCATGAGCATCAGTTTTACTGATCTCAATGACCATCGGAAGTTCAGCGTCTTCAGCAACTTTCCTTTCTGCTTCAGACATCTTCCTTCTTTCTGGATCCTTAGCTTCTTGAATCTTGCTCAGCTCAAGGACTCTATTTTCTTCCAGCTCATCCCTTTTTCTCTGCTCAGCCTCCTCCTTTTTCTTCTTGTCAGCAGCAGATATCTTTTTCTTCTTGATAAAAATCTTTCTTTTTCCCTTATCAGCTGGGACAGGTTGAGGAGCAGCAGATGCAAGAGGTGCAGCTGCAATGGGACTGATGATCACAACGTCTTGATCATCTTGAGGTTCATAAACCTCAACTGTTGTCTTTTCTTGATTAATCTTTTGCGTGCCAGTTTGTTCAGCAATATAAGCTTCTTCAGCTCCAACAGGCCTCTCTGCGGTCTGAGGACTTTCTCTTACCAAATATGTTAACTCAGTGGGTGAGTCAACAAATGTCATCTTCTTTCTAATAGTCCTTCTTGCCCTTCCACGAACAGGCACATAAGCTCCTGTATCTCTGATTTGGCTTCTTGTCCTATGAGCAACATTCTCATCAGGACGCTTCGCAGATTGTGTTCTTGAAGAGGAAGCAGAAGATATGTTCTTGATTTCCTCTGTAGTCTGATGGATGATGGAATCAGCTACCTCCTTTGCTTAGGACTGATCTGTTATGGCTTCAACAGCTGGCAAGGCTGCTTGAACAGAAGTCTTCACCTTCTTCTTTTGAGCCACTTTCTTGGGCTCCTCAGCTTTCTTCTTATCAGCAAGCTGAGCTGTTTTGACCAGTTTCCTTTGCCTTTTGGCAGGAACCTCTTTCTTAGGTTCCTCCAAGTCTTCATCAGCCTCGACTTCATCAGACTTTGTTTTCAACACAGGCATATACTTTGCCATTGCTTTAGATGTATGGATTTCTTTTCCATTTGTCATTCCACATCCGATACTGTGAAGCAGATATCTCAGAGTAATTCTGTGATTTGTCTGAGGCTTTTTCCCTTTCTTATCATGGAAGTTGGCCAGAATGTACCAGACTACAACCGACCAGTTCACTTCCAGAGAGTAGAAAATTGCGACCATCATACTGTACCTCTTCATCGTAACAACATCCAGAGAGAAGGTGCAATTTTCAATCAGCTTTGCTAAGATATCAGCCATACGCTGATATTCATCCTTCAATTGCTTCTTCTTGATGTTGCATGTCAACATCTCTCCTTCTTTTGCACAGATGGCCCAGAAATCTTGGTGTTTCTCCTCAGCTATAGTGGTGACGTCATGTCGACCTCTGTTTGGCAGACCAAAGGTCTAATGAATCAGAGCAGGGGTGATTACGACAAAGTTTCCACCAGCAGTAGCAGAAATTTCCAACTTTGTGAAATCCACCTTAGCCGTACTGTAGTACTCCAAAACTTGGTACTTCCAGACCAGACCTTCATGCAACTCCATAAAATTTACCAGCGAAGCAGCCTTGAATTTCTCCAGTAGTTGCTTCATCACATCAGTACCGGACTGATAGTACGCATCGTATACAAGATACATACCCTCAGCCTTTGCTTCTAGGTTTGAACCCATGATGAATCTGTAAAAATTAGTGAAGGAACGAAGAATGCATGAAGTAGATTTGCAAGAATTTTCTCAAGAAATGCTTTAAGTCTTTTAGGGTGCGTAAAGAGTGTCTAAGCAGATCAGATCTGAATTTATAGAGGTTAGGGTTTTTTGGTTTCCGTGATACCCGCCAACCGTTGGATCCGTTTCTTGTCAGTTCTGATCATGCGGCGTCAGTTACGCCTTTTCAAATTCAAAAAGCATTTAATGACAGGCGGGAATGCGAACCGCCTTACTGTATTTATAAAAGCGTGTTTTAGATAAAACATTTTTAATACACTTAGCTTTTATACTATTGATCAGACATGTAATTAAATACTTATCTGATAGGACTACTGTCCTGATGACAAAGCTGTTATCAGCGAAAGCCAATAGCTGATAACCTTCCTCAGTTGTTTGTCAATCCAGCTAGATAATTTAATCTTCAATCTTCAAGACTTTAATCTTCTGATGAAAACATAACTTCAACTAACTGTCATCAACAAATTTCATCTTTTTAATCAGAAGTACCGCTAGTCTTACACGTTCCCCCTGACTTTAAGAATTCATAAGTTAACTAGTCTGTTGAGAGTTAATCCTTGAAGATAATGAGATGAGTAAGCTGTTGAACTTCAGTCTTCTGATGAGTTCCCTCTCAGCTTATGCATCCAATTTTAATAAACCCAGTTCAGCTCTTAGAGTTGAAAACCTTGTCTCGCTTAGAGGTTTACTGAAGATGTCAGCAATCTGATTTTCAGTAAACACATATTCTATCATGACATTTCCTTTCTCCACATGATCTCTAATGAAATGATGTTTGATCTCAATATGCTTAGTCCTGGAATGACTTGTAGTATTCTGACTAAGGCTGATTGCACTTGTATTGTCACAGTAGATTGGTATTCCACTGATCTTGATGTTGTAATCTTCTAGCTAATGCTTCAACCATAATATTTGTGCACAACAAGCTCCTGCAACTATATATTCAGCTTCAACAGTTGATATGGATACTGAAGTCTGTTTCTTACTCATCCAAGAGATCAGACGACTACCTAAGAACTGACAGGCACCTGTTGTGCTTTTCCTGTCAATCTTGCAGCCAGTAAGGTCAGAATCTGAATATCCAATAAGTTCAAATCCAGATTCCCTAGGATACCATAATTTCAAATCTTCAGTACCCTTAAGATATTTGAGTATCCTTTTGGCAGTTAAGAGATGAGATTCCTTAGGATTTGATTGAAATCTCGCACAAACCCAAACATAGTATATAATATCAGGTCTGCTAGCTGGTAGGTACA
This sequence comes from Penstemon eatonii, assembly GCA_038501285.1. Lineage (NCBI taxonomy): Eukaryota > Viridiplantae > Streptophyta > Magnoliopsida > Lamiales > Plantaginaceae > Penstemon > Penstemon eatonii. Next base: position 63,025,563 of record CM076710.1, read on the forward strand.
ACAGTGACCCAATAATTCCTCTGTACTTGGTTATGTCCACTGATTTGCCATCTTCATCTTTATCCGCGAAGACTAGTAGACATTGGAATATTAGCAGTAGAGCTAGTTTCCATACCAAATTTCTTGAACAGATCCTTTGTGTATTTTGCTTGGCTGATGAATATTCCATCAGGCAACTGTCTTACTTGCAAGCCAAGAAAATAATTAAGTTCTCCCATCATGCAAATTTCAAACTTGTTCTGCATCAGCTTTGAGAACTTATCACACATCTGTTGATTTGTTGAACCAAAAATAATGTCGTCCACATATATTTGCACAAGCAAAATATGTTCTTCTCATTCAATAGTGAACAAAGTCTTGTCTACTTTACCTTTACGAAAACCTTTAATAAAAAGAAAATTAGATAGGGTATCATACGATGCTCTTGGAGCCTGTTTCAGTCCATAGAGGGCTTTCTTCAGACGATACACTTTGTCTTCTTCTTGATAAGATTCAAATCCAGGTGGTTGTTCAACATAAACTTCTTCTTGCAATTCTCCATTGAGAAAAGCTGATTTCACTTACATCTGAAAGACTGTGAAATTCTTATGAGCAGCGTAGGCAAGAAAGAGTCTGATTGCCTCTAATCTTGCTACTGGTGCAAAAGTTTTCATCAAAGTCAATGCCTTCTTCTTCACAATACCCTTTGGCAACTAATCTTGCTTTATTTCTGGTGACTTCACCATCTTCATTCATTTTATTCCTGAATACCCATTTAGTGCCAATGACTTTTTGATGACTTGGTCTAGGAACTAAGTACCAGACTTCATTCCTTTCAAATTGACTTAGATCTTCTTACATAGCTTCAATCCAGTTAGAATCACTAAGAGCTTCTTCAATTTGTTTAGGATCTATTTGAGATAGGAAGCTGACAAACATTGCTTCATTTGCAGCAGCTCTCCTTGTCTTCACTCTATCCAAAGGATCACCGATCACCAGCTCTGGTAGGTGACACTTGAGCCATGTAAGATCAGGTTGCAAATCATTATTTTGTCCTCTGTTTTGATCTTGCAACACTACTGTTGGAGTTCCAGTAGTAGTCTGTTGAACAGTCTCTGGTCTATCAGCTGTTTGGAACTCCTCTGTTAGACAATCAGCACTGTGATTTTGAACAGCACTTGAGTTAGCAGCTGAGTTGAGATTATGTAGTATGATGGGAACATATTCTTCATTCTTTTCAACACTCAATTTCTGAAAATCAGTAGACAGCTTTTGATCAGTACTTTGATTCTTTTCAGAAGATTGACTTGGTTCATCAAATACTACATGAATGGATTCTTCTACAAGTAAAGTTCTTTTGTTAAAGACTCTATAAGCTTTACTAATAGTAGAGTATCCTACAAATACTGCTTCATCAGCCTTTTCTGCGAAAGCAGTAAGGTGATTTTTCCCATTATTTAAAACAAAGCATTTACAACCGAAAATTCTAAAGTAATGAATGTTTGACTTTCTGTTGTTCCAAACTTCATATGGAGTCTTGTTTTGGTGCTTGTTGATCATGCATCTGTTTTGGGTAGAGCATGCTGTATTTGTTGCTTCTGCCCAAAATCTTTGAGGCAGCTTATCTTCAGCTATCATGGTTCTGGTAGCTTCCTTTAGAGTTTTGTTTCTCCTTTCAGCAACTCCGTTCTGTTGAGGGATTCTGGTAGCAGAGTACTCATGACTGATTCATCTGGCATTACAATACTCTTCAACAGTAGAGTTTGTAAACTCAGTCCCTCTGTCTGATCTGATCTTCAGTATTTTTGATCTTACGTGGTTTCGTTAGTTCGATCAAGGGTGGGATATAACACGATGATAATAATATTAAAAGGAAAATAAAGATTAAATGTAATTGTATTCGGGTAAATTGAGTACAAGAACAAATATTTGGGGTCCTACTCGAGCACTATTGGATGCCGTACAAGCTAGAGGGCGAAATACATAAGATTCTAAGCCTATATTTCCAACTGGCTCCGAGCAATAGCTTCGAAGAGGGAGCACCTGGAAAATCGTGTCCAGTATCATAAATGCATGGGGTATTTATAGCTGAAAATGGGGTTCAGGTGGTCTACCCGCAGATGTGCAATTCTTCGGCCCATAAGTTTGGGTCAGAGCTTGGCCCAACAGTAATTTTGGATCCAGGGTAGCCTTGTACTTACGGTATTCAGACATCGGGGTCGAACTAGATCTTTCGAGATAAATAACGCTCGATCTCGTGTTGTTGTAAAGAAAAAAAAGCAGAAACCCGAGATATCCCTCATCAATACTCCCCCACTTCTCGAGCGTAAAGTGGAACTTAAGCTCGAAGAAGTATGTATAACAGTAGGACAAATCGATCTCGGCTTATCATTTCGGGTATGCCTCATTAAAAACCTGGCTCGGAAAAACCCTTCTGGGATAAAAACCGGGTCAGGGAAAAAGAGTGCATACTCAAACAATTTCTTGATAGCGCAGTCTTAACATCGTCCTTGTTGTTCGTGATGTGGATCTTTAATTCAGGAATTCTGGAAAGTATAGGGGCTGTAGGTGCAATTTCTGAAAATATGACTTCAAATTTACCTCAAGAGAGTCCAACCGTCGCGGTTACTCGGGGGCTGACTTGCAATTTCCCATTTTGTCCCTGTATATATAGTTATACGGAGGGTCGCTGTTTCTCATAAATTCTTAGGAGAGAACTTTAGATCGGAGCAGACAGGTCGATAAGTGAGTTTTATTAGCCATTTTTGAACAGTCATCTTATATTTATTATGTCGAGTTCAGTAGACTTGAAGGGGAAATCTCCCTTAGAGGAGAATGAGGTCGATAACCGCAAGGGGAAAAAAGTTGTAGAGAATCGATCATCGGAAAGCGAGAATCCTCAAAGCTCGGGTTCCGCCTCGGATTCCAGCGGAGAGGGGCGGGAGTCGAATTCTGAAACTGGAAATAGCGAAGACGAAAATTCCGGCGAGGCAAAAGTTTCTGAAAAGGAAGATATAGAAGATGGGGAGCTTCCTTTGGGTAACAATGAGCAGCAGAAATATAGACTGAACCGTAATGTAGTGATTACGATCTATGATTGGGAAGAGCCCTCGACTAGCGCAGCTCTAAACATGACTGAGGAGAGGGCAGATGAGATCGTCTGTTCCTATAAGGAGACAGACCTGACGCAGTTGCAAGAAGAATTCGGTCGATATCTAGGCACCGGTTTTTCGATTGTGCTTCCCTCTCCCGATCAACGAGTTACCGACCCTCCTGCCGGTTGTCAAGCCTTTTATTCCAAACACTTCCACTACGGCTTACGCATCCCCTTCCCTCCTCTGCTAGAAAACCTTCTGGATGCTTTTAAGTTGGCTTCTTGCCAGATCTTACCAAATTCGATCGGCCTAATTATAGCTTTTTGCGTGTTGATGAAAGCTAAGGGGAAAAAGGCAGCCTTTCAGAATTTTTGGCGGATATTCCAGATGAGTGCTTCCACCTCTTCAAACGCAGGTTACGTATACTTTTCTCAGAGGCCGAAAATTTCGATCTTATCGACCAACGTGAGTAGCAATCTGAAGGGATGGAAGCATGAGTTCTTCTTTGTCCGAGGGCCAGAGTCTCCGCCTTCTGAAGAAAATCCCGAGCCTACTCCCTTTGATTGGCCTGGGGCAAAGACGTGGATATACGGTAAACGCCGTCTTGTGGGAAGTATGAAAAATGAGATAACAGATAAATTTCTGCAATCTCTTCGTGCTGATCCTCATCAGACCGCGTTGATGACTCCGGAAGCGGTCTTGCGGTTGGCCGAGCTCAGTACTTGCACTTTTCCTGCCGATCCGATCGATTACGGAAAAGCTCAGATCGATACTACTAACCCCCCTTCCACATTAGCTGATATTGTCGATAAATTCCGTACATCGGTAGCTGATCCACATGTTGCTTCCTTTTTGAAAGGTAATAAGGGTCGGCCCCGTCCTCAAACGTCAACAACTTTTCGGAAGGCGAAAAAATTCAAGGCCCAAGTTGGGATCACGTCAACCTCGAATGCCTTGGTGGTTATTCCCCCAATTTCCGAAGTAGAAACCTCTCGGTCTCGGGCGGAGGCGGAGGGGATCTCCAACTCCCAGGGTCCCAGTATCCTTCGATCTGTTTTTCCGACTGTATCCTCTAATCCGAGCGATGAGGGGTACAGTACTTATACTCTCCTGGAGAACCGTGCCAGAGAGATTTTGCAGGCCAGGATGGCTCGCAAAAGAAATAACGATATTGCTGAGTCCTCCAGGAGAGTAAAACCCTTTGGTCGAGGACCAAATCCTATATCATGTCGGGCTGGCCATTCCGAGCCAGATTTGGCTGATTTTATCGAGGATCATCTGCAAGGTCCTAGGGCAGCTGGATACCCGGACTGTGGGACTGTTGAATCAGATTTGGGCCCCGAGGGTGAGCATACGGTGGATAAATCCCTTCGGATGTTTCTGGCCGGAAGATTCAAGGATGATACTATCCAATCTTTCGTTAGGAAAGATTTTGAGATACTAGGCGATTACGCCCATGCTCATCAAAGAGTACTGTCTTATTCTGAAAGTTTCTAGCTTTCTCCTTATAATCCTTATCTCGTGTTCTTACATGTCTTCTTTTTTGCAGGCCGGAGACCTGTTTATTCAAACTGCTCTCCGACAGGCTGTATTGAGTGAAGAGTCCCAGGCAGCTCAGAAAGCCCTATACAAAGTCCTAGAGGATGAAGCTGCGAAGGCCAGTCAACTTGAGGACGCCAAATTTAAATTGTCTGAGGTCGAAATAGAGCTCGAGAGGACTAAGAAGGAATTGGAAGCGAAGAGGGCCATAGAGGGTGAAGTAGAGAAATTGAAGCTTGAGCTTGAGCAAACCAAAGCGTCCGCCGAACAACTTTATGAGCGAGGTCGAGTCGAGGCCAGGTTTCCCGCCATAAGGGAGTTCCTGAAGTCTCCGATCCTTGATGCCTTAGTTCGCGTGCGGTCGGGCGAAATTAATCAAGCCTTCTACTATAAGGGAGCTCAGCACCTCCTTACAGCTGCCAAGATCGAAGGCGCCCTCGACGATTATCTTCCCAATATGAACCCTTATAAGAATATCTTCGGCAAAGATTATAAAGCATCTTCCCTTCATCCCAAGCTCGAGGATTTGGCCGCTCATGAGTTTGCTCCTTTTCTTGAGGAATTTGGAGTGCCGATGCCAAATCCTGATGCGCTCGAAGCCCAATCGGAGAGTGAAGATGTGGATATCGAAGGGGATTCCCTTGATCCGGAGGAACAGGGTACGCCTTCTTCTGGTTCGAGTAAATCTGCAGCCGGTGAGCAAAGTAATGATGGAGAAGGCAGCAGCTCGAATACCAGTGATTCTGATGGCTCGGAAAGCGGTTCCAGCGAAACAGAGGAAGAAAATAGATCGGACCATGGTTCGGGCGTGAAAGAATCTAATCAGTAACGATTGCCATGTAATAGGACTGACTTAGTGCACCACTGTACTCGTATACCTATGATTTTTTGCTTTTGCCTCTTTAGTGTATGCTTGAATTTTAATTTCTTTCCTTTATGTTATTTCTTAGGCTATTGCCTGTTTGAACTTTCTGTTTGAATATTATAACGTCATTCTTGCGTACTCAGCATCGTCATTGAATCTTTCTTGGGAGATGTGATTTATCAATTATTGCGATTTGTATGATGCCTTTTTCTTATAAATAGCAAGGCCTCCTTATGATGCTTTCGCACTGATATTGCTCACAGTGTTCGAAGCTTCCTAAAAATCATTCTGGTTTGAACTTTTACCCGAAAATCAAGAGATGAATAAGAATTCGAACGCTCTCGTGGTATCTTCCACGCCTTTCTCCAGGCCAATTGTCGATAAGAAATCAAGGAAAAGAAATCGACCGTCAATTACAACCGTTAGTTCAGGTCAGCAAAACTTCCATGCGGGAAATGAACATTCAATCGTTTCCCTTTCTTCATGCTTGAAAACTGGGGGGTCCCTCAAGAAGATAAAAAAGGTTACTTTTGCGGAGGATATAATTGAGCGCGTTCCTTTCCAATCCGTACCTTCGTTGGTCAGAGGATCTTCGTTTAAAAGGGACGCAGTTCCTTTTGATAAAGTGTCACATGAGAAATCTGATCTGACGCTTCTTCGGGCCGATTTTTCTGTCTCCGATGCGGTTTTTTCGACTGGAGAATATTCCTCGTTTCTGTTTTACTCTGGGTTGGAATCCCTTGCCCAAGTAATTCTTTCTGACTTCTTTATCATGATTTACTAACTTTTTATTTCTACCATAACTTACTTTCTTATAACTTCAGGCTGGTAAAGCCTTCTCTAGGATAAATTAGTTTCGGAATTAGAGAGACTCAAAAATATCTACGATCGTGAGAAGAGAAGTTCTGAGCTTCGTGAGAAAGAAGCTTATATCCGCGGGTATACTGATCGTAGTGCTGAAGTTCGAAAAATCCTTTTCGAAAATAATTTCGTTTAGTAATACTGTGGTTTTCCTTTGTATTATGAGCTTGCTCAGATTTTTCTTTGTTGTAACACTGTCTTTGTTGTAACGATTTTTCTTTATTGTTGTAGTATAACCCTTGTATAACATTTGCTGGAATGATACTCTATGTCTTTCTCTCTCTCTCTTTTTTTTTAGTCCCTTATTTCTCGGGAAGTGAAATGGTCAGGGCCTCCACGTCTTCGAGGCGACTTTTTGAAAGGTGTGATCTTCGAGTTTACTAGAAGCGCCTGCAACTGGAGTTGCTTCCCTGTTTTTCGATCTGGTGCTTCATGGGCTTGTTTGCGAGGAAGCACTGGATGAAGGGTAGAAGTGTACCAGCCTCACTTTCCTCCTTCGGGTATCCATAGGGAATAACCATTTGTAGTAGGATTGGACTAGATGTAAAATATTCTGATTAGTTCAATTTCTCGAATGTAACAAGAGTTCACATGTAATTTGTCTGAAAATTTATGAATGAACATCTTCTTTTATACTATTGTTGATCTCTGAATTCGTTCTTAGTAATTTGCAATTTTTGTCGTCGTAGGAAAATTATATAATAGAATTTAGATCAATCTTCAATAGAATGTTTGTTTCGATCTAAGGGGCATAGCAGAGGCTTTCACCCTTGGTCGTTTTCAGAGCATTTTTAGCTCGAGGGTCCTAGCAGAGGCTTTCACCCTTTTAATAATTTCGATCTAAGGGGCATAGCAGAGGCTTTCACCCTTAGTCGTTTTCAGAGCATTTTTAGCTCCAGGGTCATAGCAGAGGCTTTCACCCTTTTAATAATTTCGATCTAAGGGGCATAGCAGAGGCTTTCACCCTTAGTCGTTTTCAGAGCATTTTTAGCTCGAGGGTCCTAGCAGAGGCTTTCACCCTTTTAATAATTTCGATCTAAGGGGCATAGCAGAGGCTTTCACCCTTTTAATAATTTCGATCTAAGGGGCATAGCAGAGGCTTTCACCCTTAGTCGTTTTCAGAGCATTTTTAGCTCGAGGGTCCTAGCAGAGGCTTTCACCCATTCAATAATTTCGATCTAAGGGGCATAGCAGAGGCTTTCACCCTTAGTCGTTTTTGGAGCGTTTTTAGCTCGAGGGTCGTAGCAGAGGCTTTCACCCATTTAATAGTTGATAGAGAAAAATAGAGATCGATAATAATGAATATAGATCGAGAATATCGGGAATATGACGAATAAGTAAGAATGTAGGCGAAATAAGCTTTCCTTGAATAAATAGTCCGAATAAACATTCTTCAAATAATCCAATTCTTCGTTAAACACATATAGTTTGCCAAATAGTTATAGTCAAAGAAAACAGAACAAGATAACTAAAAAGTAGAAGCCTCGATTGTAACTATCTTCCATAATATCTTCTTAAATTGATCGCATTCCAAGCTCGAGGCAGTATCTCTCCGTTAGGGTGTGCAATCTTATAAGAACCTTTTCTTCCAACCTCTACGATCACGAAGGGGCCCTCCCAATTGGGCTGTAGTTTTCCTACCTGCTTTGATACTTCCACTTTTTTGAGCACCAGATCTCCCACTTTGAAGGATCGAATCCTCACATTTCGATTATAAGCCTTTTCCATGCTGGCCTTGGCGGCTTGAATTTTCAACTTCGCGCGGTCCCTACGAGCATCCGCGTGGTCAACTTCCACTTGCCTCAGCGATTGGTTTTCTTCAGGATCATAAAATTCGACCCTGGGAGAAGGTATAAGATTCTCTACTGGGATAACAGCTTCCGACCCATAAATCAAACTGAACGGAGTTTCTCCGGTTGCCGCTTTGACTGTTGTCCTGTTGGCCCATAATACTCCTGGTAGTTCATCCAGCCATTTTCCCTTTGCCTCCGATAAGCGCTTCTCCAGAGATCGAACAATTTCCCGGTTCACTACTTCAGTTTGTCCATTAGCCTGAGGGTGGCCAACAGACGCAAAGTTCTGTTGTATTCCGAATCTTTCACACCAATCCGTGACCCTTTTTCCTGCAAACTGCGTTCCGTTATCTGATATCAGAACCCTGGGGATTCCGAACCTGCAGACTATATTTTTCCATAAAAAATTAATAACTTGAAATTGGGTGATTTTGGTCAAGGCAACACATTCGACCCACTTGCTGAAATATTCCACTGCCACTAGTACATAATTTTTTCTGGCTCGCGCTGTTGGGAAAGGTCCCACAATGTCGATGCCCCATTTGTCGAAGGGCCAACAAATAGGAATCGAATGCATATGTTCGGCCGGTTGGTGTATCAAGTTCGAATGAATTTGACAGTGATGGCATTTTTTTACATACTCGACAGAATCAGAAAAAAGTGTAGGCCAATAATATCCAGATCTTGAGCATTTTAGAGCTAACGCTCGAGCGCCACAATGACTTCTCGCTTCCCCTTCATGAACTTCCCTTAATATGGCATCGTAGTGTGATTCGCGGATACATTTCAATAGAATTCCCGAAGAGGATCGCTTATAAAGTTGATTCTCCATCAAAGTAAATGACGGCGCTCTATATTTGATTCTCCGAGCCTCATTTGCATTTTCCGGCAGTTTTCCGTCCCTAAGATAGGCGATAAGAGGGTCGCTCCATGACTCGCTCGGTTCTTCAATTTCCATAACATCAATTGCAGGGGCTGCATCTAGCTCGATAGCAGACATATTCGACAGCAGCCAAGTGATTGTCCTCTCAGTCTTTCTGTCGACCAGTCCTGTAAACTTCGATAGTATGTCGGCCCAGAGATTCTCCTCCCTTGGTATTGGTTGAATGTCAAATTTATCGAACTCTGAGATTAACTTCCTCACTTTGTTCAGATATTTAATCATGTTGAACTCTCTGGCTTCATAAGTGCCTTTCACCTGTCTATGAACAAGTTCCGAATCTGTTAGCACGACAATCGATTTTACCTTTGCCTTAATGGCCATTTCTAATCCAGCTATCAATGCTTCATATTCGGCCTCATTGTTGGTGACGACAAAGTCCAAAGTTATTGCATAGCTCAGGTCCTCAGCATTGGGCCCTTGGAAGTGAATCCCAGCTCCACCGCCTTCTTTGGTCGAAGATCCGTCCACATGCATCAGCCAAACTTGATCGTTTTCTTCTTCCACCCTACCTAATTCCGAGGTTGTTCCTTCTTTGCCGTTCGATATGCTAGTTGATTCAAGCACAAAATCAGCTAGCACCTGCGCCTTAACAGCGACTCGTGGTCGGTATTCAATTTCGAATTGGCTGAGCTCGACCGCCCACTTTATTAACCTGCCTGAAGCTTCTGGCTTGGACAGAACCTGTCTTAAAGGTTGGTTAGTTAAAACAATGATTTTATACGTTTGAAAATAGGGCCTTAATCTCCGGGCAGCCACAATTAGGGCAAGTGCAAATTTTTCAATTTCCATATAGTTCTTTTCGGCACCCTGCAACAATTTACTCAAATAATAAACTGGTTTGTGTTCAGCTTTATCTAGTTTGACCAGAACCGAGCTAATGGCTTCTTCTGACACAGCTATGTACAAATATAGGGGTTCCCCTTCGGATGGTTTTGCTAGCATGGGTGTCGAGGTTAAGTACGCTTTCAGTTCTTCGAAAGCCTTATCGCATTCATCGTTCCACACGAAGTTCTTAGATTTACGCAACAGTTTGAAGAAAGGTAAACTCTTGTCAGCGGATCTGGAGATGAATCTATTCAATGAGATGATTTTTCCGATCAGACTTTGAACGTCTGAGAGTTTCCTCGGTGGATGGAGATCAGTGATCGCTCGGATTTTTTCTGGATTAGCTTCGATCCCCCTCTCATGAACTAAATAGCCAAGGAACTTTCCTGATCGCACCCCAAATGTGCACTTTGCCGGATTTAACTTCATCCCATACTTTCTCAAGATTTGGAAACACCTATCAAGATGGTTAATATGCTCCTCTTCAGACATGCTTTTCACGAGCATGTCATCTACATATACTTCCATAATTTCTCCTATTAATTCTTTGAACATCATATTGACCAATCTCTGATATGTTGCACCGGCGTTCCTTAAACCGAAGGGCATAACGATGAAACAGTACACTCCTCGTTCGGTGATAAATGTCGTTTTGTCCTGATCTCTTTCGTTCATGAAGATCTGATAAAATCCTTGAAATGCATCCATCATGCTAAACAACACAAATCCTGTAGTGGAATCTACGAGCATGTCAATTCGAGGCAAAGGGTAAGGGTCCCTTGGACATAATTTGTTCAAGTCGGTGAAATCATTGCACATTCTCCATTTGTTCTCGACCTTTTCCCCCTTGGAGACTAATACCACATTACACAGCCATTCCGTGAATTTTATCTCTTTGATTTGTCCTGCTGCTAACAATCTATCGACCTCCGCGTTAATTATCTTGTCTTTCTCTCGTCCGTGATTACGCTTCTTCTGCCTCACCGGTCTGGCCTTTGGGTCAATATTTAAGGAATGCGTTATCACACGCGGGTCGATTCCTACTATGTCGTCCGAACTCCATGCGAAGACATCCACATTTTCCTGCAAGAATCCGATGAGCTTTGCTTCCATGCAATTACTTAGCTCCGTTCCTATTTTTGTGAATTTTTCTGGAGATCCAGGTACCAAGTTCACCTTTTTGTGATCAAGTGCTTGCACACTCATGTCAATGATTCTCCCTTTCTTTCCATCTAGTCTTTCATAATCAGGAATCGGAGTTCCGGAGTTAGAGACTAATTCATTTATCTTTCTTTTGTTAGGGAGCTCGGGCTCCACCTTTTCCTTGATAGTCAAGGACGAACTATAACACTCCCAAGCCATGTACTGGTCGTTCCTCATCTCACCTACTCCTCCGTCAGTTGGGAACTTTATCTTCTGATGGTAGGTGGATACGATAGCCTTAAAAGTGTTCAGAGCGGGTCTTCCCAAGATGGCATTGTAAGCAAACGGCGTGTCCACCACTAGGAACTTGATCATTCTCGTGACATTCTTTGGTTTTAATCCTAGTGTGGTACTCAAAAGTATGGTTCCGAGCGGAGTGATCTCCGATCCCCCGAAACCGACCAAAGGGGTGGTTACCTTATCCAAATGTGGATGACAGAGTTTCATTCTTGTAAGAGCTTCTGATGAAATTATGTTTGCCGAGCTCCCGTTATCGACCAGCACTCTTTTGACCTCGAAGTTTGCAATTCTTAGTGTTAACACCATGGAAAAGTCTGGATCATCTTCGTTCGTGTCCCAACTAACATCTGCGGGTCGATCCGCCTCGCTAAAGCTGATGACTTGATTCTCCATTGATGGAAACTCCAAAGATAGAACTTCCCTTTTTGTGGACACTCCTGTCCTGATTGACCTTAAAGTCCTTTTTCTGGCATTCCTGCTATCTCCACCCGCCGGTCCACCTGCAATCATGTTGATCACACCGTTCGATTGTTCGTCCGCCTGACTTTGAATTTGTCTCTGCCGAGCGTTAAGTTTTCTCGGACTACGGGATCTGTAGCGATTGTTATAGTTGCCATTCTTAACAAATTCTTTGAGTTTTCCTTGGTTGATTAACTTTTCGATCTCGACCTTCAACTGATAACAATTTTCCGTACTGTGGCCTCTAGCTCGATGATATCGACAGTATTGGTCATATCCAGGCGCGCCCGGCCTCGCCTGTGTGATCCTTTGGGCTTCCGGAATTAAATTCCCTTCTTCCAATACGGTCAACACCTCTTCTTTTGAACTGTTAAGCTCAGTAAACTGAATTTTACCCGGCCTTGGGGCTCGATTTCGATCATAAGGAGGTCCATACGAATTCGGTCCTTGGGGTGGCATATGCGGCTTAAAAGTGTTGATTCGCTGCCAAACGGATCCTTTACTCGACCCTCCATAATCACCTGGTTTTGGGATCGGGGCCCGATCTTGTTTTTTGTTGAGATGAGATTTATCTAGATGTGAACTCTTCAATTTGTTCATCTCTTCCTGTATCATATACTTTTCAGCAATTTCCATTATCCGTTCGAAGGATTTTGGTTGCTTTCTGCATAATGCATTCCCAAACTGGGTACTTCTAGTCAGCTCGAACATCAACGAGGACAGATATTCAATCTGCGGGGTATCCACTCTCAAGAGCTCAATACTAAATCTTGCCAGCCATTGCCTCAACGTCTCTCCTTCCAATTGTTTCACAGTGCCCAGATGATTTGCTGGCAGTCTTGGCTTCCTTTGGCTAGCGAATTGATGCTTCAGCTTATCGCAAAATTCTTCGAAAGAAAATATGGAGTTCGGAGGTAGCTTTCCAAACCAATCGAGGGCAATCCCTTCAAAAGTTGTGACCATAATCTTGCAACAGAAATTATCCGAGTGTCCATACAAGTTCATAACATTAACAAAGCTGTTAATGTGTTCGCCGGGGTCGGTAGTCCCGTTATACCGTGGGAGCCTGGTTGGCACCGTTTCTGTGTTTCGAGCTTCGCGTATTTCTCGACAAAAGGGTGAACATCGCATGATATTATTCGAGACCTCCCTCTCTCGTAGGTTTCCTCTAGTCAGGGTATTCCCCGCTTGCCTGGCAGCTTGATTAGTGAAGGGAATCTCTATCATGGTATCCTGTTCTTCCAATTTCTTAGCTACTCTTTCCTGTACTATTATCTCCAATTCGGATTCTATAATTCTCTTGTAAGTTGGTTTATTTCTTCTCGCAGCGCCGGCGGTGTGACTTTCCCCCACAACAGAATCCTCCAGATCGTGCACTCGTGCAGGAGGGTTTTCTGATCGGGCATTGACTTTCGAGGGTGCAGTCCTTTGTGGACGCATTGATGGGATATGTGACATATCATTTTCCTTCTGTAAGTTCGATGAAGGTATTTCAGGTCTTCCCTGAATCCCTGGTTGGTCGACGGGTGATTGATCTGCTCTTCCGCTGTTCATAAACTCCCTGCACATGGTGCCTATTATAGACCTCAAATCTCCAATGGTCGTGTGTATTGGAATGTTATCTTGCGGAATCGCCGGCGGTGCCTCTGGTTGTTGTTGAGCGGCGCGCGATAAGTTATCAGGTTCATTGTTGACAGAATTTTGTGCTCCCACTGCTTGGGAAGGCTCTCCTCTAACATATGTATTTCTCCTCGTAGTAGGCATATTTCGGTCTAATACTCGAATAGGGTCCCCACGGTGGGCGCCAATTGATCTTACGTGGTTTCGTTAGTTCGATCAAGGGTGGGATATAACACGATGATAATAATATTAAAAGGAAAATAAAGATTAAATGTAATTGTATTCGGGTAAATTGAGTACAAGTACAAATATTTGGGGTCCTACTCGAGCACTATTGGATGCCGTACAAGCTAGAGGGCGAAATACATAAGATTCTAAGCCTATATTTCCAACTGGCTCCGAGCAATAGCTTCGAAGAGGGAGCACCTGGAAAATCGTGTCCAGTATCATAAATGCATGGGGTATTTATAGCTGAAAATGGGGTTCAGGTGGTCTACCCGCAGATGTGCAATTCTTCGGCCCATAAGTTTGGGTCAGAGCTTGGCCCAACAGTAATTTTGGATCCAGGGTAGCCTTGTACTTACGGTATTCAGACATCGGGGTCGAACTGGATCTTTCGAGATAAATAACGCTCGATCTCGTGTTGTTGTAAAGAAAAAAAAGCAGAAACCCGAGATATCCCTCATCAAATTTATACTCAACTCTTTTTGTTCTGGATCTGCTCCATCAGATTTGTAAGATGCTCCTTTGTTTCACTTTTCTTCTTCATGAAAATCACCCAAGTGTATCTTGAATAATCATCCACAACAGCTAGGCAGTATTTTTTTCCACCATTGCTGATTGGATCAATAGGTCCAAATAAGTTCATATGTAACAGCTCCAAGATTCTTCCAGATGATTTGTGCTTCTTGCTTTTGAGTGATGACTTGATTTGTTTACCCTTCTGACAAGCGTCACAAAGCTTATCTTTGCTCATGATTGTCTTTGGAATTCCTTCTACCAGATCATTCTTGATAAATCTGTTGATGGTCTTGAAATTCACATGATTTATTCTTTTGTGCCACAGCCAACTGACTTAACTTGGTGTTGATGCCACCAAACAAAACTTGAATTCTGGTCAACAGAATTCCAGTCCACTGTGTAGACATTCCCTTGTCGTCTTCCAGATAAAATAACCTTCTTTGTACCAATCTGTTCAACGTAGCACTTATCTGTTGAGAAGATGACTGAATATCATTTGTCACAAAATTGACTTATGCTCAGCAAATTGTATTTGAGGCCTTTAACATAAGAGACGTAAGATATCTCGATGTTGCCTTTGATCAGCTTTCCACTTGCTACAATCTTGCCTTCATTCCAGTCTTCAAACGTCACATTTGGACTATCCATAGCAACAGCATCAGTCAGCTCATGTATGTTTCCGCACATGTGTCTTGAACAGCCACTATCCAAGTACCAGATTTTCTCTACTTTACTCCTACTCCTAATCCTCACCTACAAAACAAAATAAAATTGTTTTAGGTACCCTTATTGAGAGGGTCCTGAAGGATTAGTTCCACCTTTGACGACCCAAGATGTTGATGTCTTAGGCTTCTTACGCTTTTGAGTTTCAACAGAAGCATGAACAGCTTTGCCTTTATCACGTTCATCAGATTTACCATATTGTTGATGATCAGTATGATAAGGATAATGTTCATAAGCAGAATAAGATGCATGATAAGCAGAATATGCATGCATTGGATGAGCAGGATATGGTGCATAGTAAGTTGGAAATTGAGGTGCATGATACATAGGAGGATATGCAGCAGGTTGCACATAATAAGATTCATTTCCATACCAATCATTTTGATTTTTCTTGTTCTTATGCTTCTTTGCTTTACTAGATGCTTGCTCATTAATAGAAGACTTAGTTTTATCACTAGTCTGATTTGTTTAAGCCTTATCAGAAGACTTCCTAGGACTTTTCTGTTTAGACTTACCAGTCTGTTTTCCTACACTAGGCTCTTTGCTCTTTTTAGCCTTAGGAGTTTCCGTCTCCTTTAATACCTTCTCAGGTGAAGCAGGTTTAGTAGTCTGAACATACAAGATGACCTTACTGTTGTCAGCGGATGTAAATTTTTCAGTATGGTTCAATTCTAACTTATCCTAATCTAAAGGTGTCTTCTGTTTACTAGACATGTGAGTGGATGCAACAGATGACTTTTCATGAGACTCAATTGTTTTCTCAAGTTCCATTACTTTTCCTTTAAGGACTTCACATTCAGCTTTCAGAGATTCATTTTCTTGCTCATGCTGTTTATATTCATCTGATTCTTTTGGCTTTTCTGCCTTGAGTTTCAGTGAAATATTTTGCTCTTTCAGCAATATCATCTCTTCCTTAAGCTTTACAAATGCTTCAGCAATACTTGTATTGTTAAGCATCATTTGTTCAAAAGAATTAAATAATTCATTATCAAGAGGAGTTACCTTATCATCCTCAGATCCATTAGATTCCTTAGCCATCAGGCAGAGAAGAGCAGGACTCTCTTCATCAGAATTTCCTTCATCAGAGGTGTCTGAATCCGAATCTGATGAGTAGATAGCAGCTAGCTTTTCCGCTTCTGCCACCAGCACCTTGCCTTTCTGATGCTCTCTTTCCTTTTTTATTCTCTTTTTTTCTTTAGTGTACTTTTCAGTTTTAGGATATGGGCAGTCTCTGACGAAATGACCCAGTTTCCTGTAGTTGTAGCACATCATTTTAGATTTATAAGAATCTTTATCCTGAGAAGAAGAAGTAGGGTTAGAAGTAGAAGCATTGTTGTATTTGTTCTTCATTTTTCTTTTGTAGAACTTCTTAAAATTGTTCATCAGCAATGCAACGTCTCCAGCAGTGTACTCCTTTTTGTTGAGTAGTGTGGCTTCATCAGATGAGTCCACTTCTTTGCTTTTGTAGGCTGGTCTTCTAGGATTTTCAGCAGCAACTAGGGCAGCCGTGGGACTTGAAGTAGAGGTTTCTTCAACACCCATTCTTAACAGTTTATACTCGTACGCCTTAAGTACTGAGAACAGCTGGGTGAGTGAGATCTTTCCCAGATCCCTGGACTCCTCATGGCTGTCACCTTCATATTGAACTTCGGATGTAGAGCCTTCAGCACCCTGATGGTTATCTCCTTATCAGTGAAGGTTTTTCCAAGCTTTAAAACTTCGTTCAACGTCCTTGTAAACCTTGTATCCATCTGATCAATGGTTTCCGTAGACTTCATCTTGAAGTTGTCCAGCTTTTCCAGAGCAACACTCAGCTGATGCTCTTTGATTGCGTCGTTTCCTTCGCTCATATCACGGACGTTATCCCACATTTCTTTTGCAGTCTTGCAATGCTTGACTTTGTCAAATTTGTCATTGTCAAGGGCCTTGGTCATGATAAAACGCCCAACTTTGTCCAGATTGAACAGCTTTATTTCTTCAGCCATCATTTCATTCAGATCTTTTTCCACCATTATATCGACCTCATCAACTTTGATGGTCTTGGTGAATTTAAATGGACCTTTTATGATACATGTATACATGTTGTCATTATAGGCGGCTAAGAAGATCTCCATTCTTATCTTCCAATCTTCAAAGCTCATACCAGCTATGTGGGGAACATGGCTGATACAATCCATTTTTCAAAAATTTTAGTTTTTCAAAAATATGCTTTTTTTGAAAAAGTTTGAAAACCTTTGAAAAACACTCGGATCAAGCTCGTTGATCAGGAAGCTGATTCTAATGAACCACCCGCTCTGATACCACTTGTTGGTCCCAAGTAGTCAGAAGAGGTCTAGAAGGGGAGGGGAAGGTGAATAGACCTCTGAAAATTTTAAACAAATTTTAACTTTAAAACTTTCTACTTAACTATTGACAGACTAAGCTGTTATAGAGCATTAAGTTAACTAAGCTGATCGCGAACAAATCTTTGAACAATACAGTAGACCACTAATCTGATAATCACTTAGACTAAAATCAGTTTTAACACCAGAATACTTGCAGCGGATAGTTTAAGTGTTTTTCACAAGTAGTTTGGTAGATTGAAAGATTTTATCCCCAGTTTTATAAAACTCCTTTTAAAATCCTTTCAAACAGTTTTTAAGTGTTCTTATGCAATTTTGTAAATATGCTAGAAAATAATGCAACTTTGAACACACAATATTTTTATAGTGGTTATATGGATTTAAATCCTTTAGTCCACTCTTCCAAGTCACTTAGATCTTGGGTTATACTATAAATACAGAGTTTACAATATCTCCACTTACGCCAAAACAACAAATGAATTTGGCCGTAAGCTCGCAGCAGGAAATCACAAAGGAACTCCTACTCTCTGAAGTAATATCACTCACTAAGATGGATATCTACTTCTCACAACTTTTCTCTCTTACAAATTCACTCATAAAATGTTTTCTTGAACTTCAACGGCTTCAGTCAACTAATGATGTTCAGCAAACGAGTAAGCTGTTCTTGAGCTTTTGAGACTTAGAAAATATTTGCTTTGATTTTGATCTCTCAGAAGTTGTGTCTCCTTTTCTTCCTTCGTCTCTGCAGCTATTTATAGTTCACTCTTTGAATTATGTCCTTTGAAGAGAGACAAAATTCAAATCTCTTGATTTCTGGTCCTTAAAATCTGCGAACGACTCTCTGCACAGTGACAGTACTACGAACTGTACGATCTGTCAGGCAGCATTTAATGCACCAAGCTGATACGAAGTCTTTCTTCAATCATTTGTCTTGAATAACCTTGTACTTCAGCATTTATTACTTCTAGGGGCATTTATTACCGTTGGGAAGACTTCTTGATCCTTTCCACTTGGCTGATTGAAAGTGCACGTCTGATGGTGAACCGAGTTGATCCCAAACTTGAACAAATCTGATTTGAGTCGGCTGATCTTTATCAGTCTGATATCTTTCCTTCAGCAGATCAGTAGTCTTTTGGACCTTAAATATTTGACCCGTCTGATAGTTTCCTTTACTTGGTCAAAATTCTTCTAAGGGATATCGGCTAAGTTATCTTATACTTAACAAATTTGAAGTTTTGGAAATCATCAAAACCTCCCTTTACTAATTGTCTTCAGTGCTCTTCATCTTCATCCTTATCCAACAAGATTGTTTGATGTCAGTGATGGCTTGATCATTGTTCTCAGTGATAACAATGTCATCATTATAGATGAGAATAAAAATAGAACTAAAGTCATGATTATATGTAAAAGGACTATAATCTGAAATTGATTAACGAAAACCACTTCGAATAAGAGTGGTTGAAAATTTAGATAACCATTGACGAGGAGCATGTTTAAGAACTATATAGATTTATTTAATCTACATACATGGGTATCCCCTCTATGAGAGAATCCTTGAGGAAGTTTCATATAGACTTCTTCGGTGAGATCTCCTTGAAGAAATGCATTGTTGACATCAAGTTGGTGCAATGACCAATTTTTAATGTCAACAACGGAAAGAAAAAGACGAACATTAATTAAGTTGGCTACTGCGAAGGTATCATGATAATCAATAACTTCAACTTGAGTATAACATTTAGCAATCAAACAACTTTATATTGTTGGATGAAGATGAAGATCGAAGTACAAGGAATTTAAAAGTTAAAGGAAGGTTTTGATGATTTCCAAAACATCAAGATCAGCTAAGGAAGGAACACTTAGTGAAATCCCTTAGAAGAATTTTGACCAACTTAAAGACAAGTCAAAATTCCATCAGGTCCAAAAGACTACTGATCTGCTGCTGAAGGAAGAAATCAGTTTGGTGAAAATTAGCCGACTCAAATCAGATGGATTCTAATTGAGATCAGCTCAGTATATCATCAAACGAGAGGACTTAATCAGCTAAGTGAAGAAGATCGGTAAGTCTCTTCAACTGTAATAAATGCACTCAGAGTAATAAATGCTGAAGAAGGAGAGTATTTATGGCTAACGATTGAAGAAATTATCGTATCATCTTGGTGCATTAAATGCTGCTAACAAGAAGTACAACAGATTGTACTGCAGCAGTCGCAGAGAGCCGTTTTCAGAGATTGGGGACCAGTACTCGAGGATTTGAATCTTGTCTTTCTTCAACGGACATTTTTCAAAACTGAGAGTATAAATAGTTCAAGAGTATGAGAGAAGAAGATACACAACAACACATTTTCTAAGAGAATGTTTTGAAGCAGAATACTTCTAAGTCTCAAGAACTCACGAACAACTCATTCATCAGCTGAGTCATTTGCTGACGAAAGCAGAAGTTGAAGATCAAATAAAAACATACAAATCTGAGTTATTTCTGTTAGAGAGTGTTGTGAGGAATTTTATCCGTCTTTGTGAGTGATAAAATTCTGTAGATTAGGTCATCTTTGTGATTTCCTAGTGTGAACTTGTGGCCTTTTCATTTGTTGATTGGCGCAAGCAGTGTATACTATTAAACTTTGTGTTTTCTAGTATAACTCAAGATCTAAGTGACTTGGAAGAGTGGACTAAAGGATTTAAATCCATATAACCACTATAAAAATTCTTATGTTCATTTTTTGCATAAGTTTTTCAAGCATACTTTAAAATTGCATAAGTTTACAATTGAACCAAATTGTTAAAGATTTTAAAGGATTCTTATAACTGGGGATAAAATCTTTAAAGACTTAGTTTACTTATGAAAAACACTTTAAAACATTCGCTGCAAATAATCTAATTTAAAACTGATTTTTCTCAAATCAGCTAAGTATTTATCTGAAGAGTGGTCAACTCTACTGTTCAAACTTTGTGTTCCATCAGCTTAGTCAGCTTATTATTTACGATCAGATTAGTCTACTAACATTCAACTGAAAAAAGTTTTTAAGTCTAACATTTTTAGAGGTCTATTCATCCCCCCCCCCTCTAGACCTCATCTGACACTTGGGACCAACATATATATTTCAAAAGAACCATCAGAACGGTACTTAATTTTATAGACCTATTCACAAGTTGCAACCAATGGGTGATTTTTCTTGCAGAAGAGAACATAGAGATCAAGTGTTATTTGATTCAAAAGATTGAATTTTTTTGGTCATGGCATCACATCATTCAATAGATTTTATGGCTTGAGAACAAGATTTCGGTTCTTGGTTTTCAATAATATTAGTTAGAAATGCTCGATGAGAATGACTTAAATGAGATAAATTTAAATGATATGTTAATAGAATGTAAATGAGAGGGATATGTGAATACAAATATAATCATTGAGATGTCTGGTGGACAATGATTTCTTTGAGGATGATTGGCGGGAAAATGAAGGAGAATTAGTGGAAATGTTGCCGTCTGAAAGAGGTTGAGAATTGATTGAGTTATCAACTTGAGACGATGTAGAAACTGTTGGAGAATTATTTGAATAATCAACTGTACTCGGATGGATAGACTCACTAGAAGAAGTCTTAGTGAAATTAATTGGTGGTGCAACATAGTCAAAACTTCCATCATATTCGATTGAAGTGATGATAACTGCATTATTTAATGATAAAGATGGAATATCATGATATGAAGAAGTTGACATGTGGAATATGACATCATGAGAAACATAGATTTGATGAGTTTTGAAATCATATATGTGGTACCCCTTTTAACCATATGGATAACCAACAAAGATATCAGGTTTGGGCCGTTCATCAAATTTATGTTTAATATTCATATTTTTAGCAAAACTTAAACATCCGAAGTCTCGGAGAGACGAAAATGATGGAATGGTTCCAATTAAAACTTCATGAGGTAGTTTATACATAAGGATTGGAGTAAGAAATTTATTGATAAGATAAGTAGCTGTGAAAATACATTAACCTTGAAAGTGTAGAGCTCTACCAACATCAAGAAGATGTTGATGTTCACATTCTACAATGCAACACAGTTGTGTTGGTGAATAATTTCAGGTCATTAATCCATGTTTGAAATTTATTTGAAAGAAATTCAGAAACATTGTCTGAACGAATGGTTTGAAGTTGAGGATGAAAAATGTTCCCACTAACAGAATTTATACGAGAAATTGTCTTGTTGAATTGATGATCGATTTGATTGAAAAAAATGGATGAACATGCTGAAAGTTTTGATAAATGTTTCATAAGATATGTTCAAGTACACCTTCAATATTCATCAACAATAGTTAAAAAAATGAGATCCGTTTTTGGAAGGTAAAGAGAATGGACCCCGGATGTCAACAAGGATTACCTCAAAACAACGAGAAGTACAATACATACTTCAAGCAAATGAAAGACGCAATTTTTTAACCCGCGAACATACATCACAAACATGATCTTTATTTGCAATGACATTTGAAAATTTCTTAACAATAAAGTACAAACGAGTTAATAAGGATGTTTGAAAGAAATAACAAAACTGAATTTTAGGTCAGGATCTAGATAAAAAGACCATTTTGAACATGAATTCGACCAGTTTTTTTCTTTGTTGCTTGGTCTTGAAATATACATTCAGTAAATGAAAAAATTACATCCCAACTAATCGATTTTATTAATTGTGAGATAGATAACAAATTGAATTTAAATTACGGAATATGGACTACATTCATGAGGATAAGTGAAGATGAACATTGAACAGAGCCTATATGTATCACAAGCGCTTGAGAACCATCAGGTAAATAAACTGATATA
This sequence comes from Penstemon eatonii, assembly GCA_038501285.1. Lineage (NCBI taxonomy): Eukaryota > Viridiplantae > Streptophyta > Magnoliopsida > Lamiales > Plantaginaceae > Penstemon > Penstemon eatonii. Next base: position 63,047,608 of record CM076710.1, read on the forward strand.
CTTTTATGGAAAATAGAATATGATGAAAGAAATGAAAGAGATGTACATATATGATTAGAAGTACCTGAATCGATGATCCACTTGAAATGCTTATTGGAGCATGACCTCTTACATTTTCCCTTAAGTAAAGCCCCTGTGTTGGAACATGTGGTAGCTGAGTTGGAGGTCTTGGAGGGAGCTGAGTTGGAGGTCTTGGTGGGAGCTAACTTGGAGGTAGCTGACTTGAAGGTCTGAATGGAACCTGCATTTTATTTGAAAAACATTAAGTACAAATAATATGATTAATAAACAAACCATAAGTACAAAGAATAAACTTACATTTTTAGTAGGAGTTACCAAATCCACATCTACAAGTTTCTTCTTTCCCTTTGCCACCTATATTTAAACATGTAGCTAAACATGATTACAAACATCATGACATCATTAAAAGTCTATTTAAAACAAAAGTAAGAAAATTTAGGGAATGGAACCTGAATTTCAGATACCATATCCACATCTACAAGTGATTCTTTTCCCTTCCTACCTTGACCAAAAAATTATTTAAATCAATCAACCATTATAAAAATATACTCATCAATCAACCACTATACTCATCACAAAAAGCCTTGATCAAATACTTATATTATCTTGAGAGCTTATTTGACTGGACAAAGGGGCATTATCATCCAAATTTATTTCACTTGCAAATGGGGTATCAGTAAACACCTTCTCACTAGCATCATTTGACCCAGTCCTTTTTCCTCTTCTTTAGTCTGCACCATTAAACAAATCACTTACAACTTTAAACGATATTGAGGTTCAAATTTTTTCTTTTGAAAAAAGTACTTACATTTTTTGAAGTAATTTTTGTCTTCTTGGCAACTTTTGGGGTTGTTTCTGGAACAAGTTAAGGGCCTATTTCAACAGCAACTTTTGGGCCTGTTTCTGGAACAACTTTTGGGTCTGTTTCTGGAACAACTTCAGGGCCTGCTTCTGGAACATGTTCTGGTATATCTCATCTGTCCTCAGCCTCTTTCCTCTTCTCACAAGTCAGCCTGTTATGACCCACAATTCCACATTATTTGCATGTGATTCCCTTGGTTTGCCTCTCCATTCTTAGACCTTTTTGTTTATCTTTTGTCCATTTAATTTTCTTTTTCTTTTTCTTCTAAGCGTAATTTTCATAAGGACCAACTCTTCTTGTCTTCTTGGTCTTTCTTTCTTTCTACCGAAGGTTGGTGTGGAAGAGATGGGATATGAAAAGTGTGATCCCATAACTCTGAACCATTAATGGGATGCATATCTGGTCCATAAACTTTGTTTTATGTTTCTATGGGTTCACATAGTCTTCAGGATCATGCACCATGTTGGTCCCAAGTGCTCAGATGAGGTCTTGAGGGGGGTTAATAGACCTCTGAAAATTTTATCAAATTTTAACTTTAAAACCTTCTGCTTAACTGTCAGCAGACTAAGCTGTGATAGGGCATAAGCTGACTAAGCTGATCGCGAACAAATCATTGAACAACACAGTAGACCACTAATCTGATAATCACTTAGCTGATTTAGTCAAAATCAGTATTAACACTAGAATACTTGCAGCGGATATTTTAAGTGTTTTTCACAAGTAAGCTTGGTAGATTGAAAGATTTTATCCCCAGTTTTATAAAACTCCTTTAAAATCTTTTCAAACAGTTTTCAAGTGTTCTTATGCAGTTTAGTAAATATGCTAGAAAATTATGCAAGTTTGAACACACAGAATTTTTATAGTGGTTATATGAATTTAAATCCTTTAGTCCACTCTTCCAAGTCACTTAGATCTTGGGTTATACTAGAAAACACAAAGTTTAATAGTATACACTGCTTGCGCCAATCAACAAATGAAAAGGCCACAAGTGCGCAATAGGAAATCACAAAGAAGACCTATTTTACAGAGACTTATCACTCACAAAGATGGATAAGAACTCCTCACAACTCTTTTCTCTCTTAAAGATTCACTCAGAAAATGTTTTCTTGAACTTCAACGGTTTCTGTCAATAAAAGACATTCAGCAGACGAGTGAGTTGTTCTTGAGCTTTTGAGACATAAAAAATATTTTTCTTTGAATTCGATCTGTCAGAAGTTGTGTTCTTCTTCTTCCTTCGTCTCTTCAGCTTTTTATAGTCACTCTTTGAGTTTTGTCCGTTGAAGAGTGTTGGATAAGGATGGAGATGAAGAGCACTGAAGACAATTAGTAAAGGGATGTTTTGATGATTTCCAAAACTTTAAATCTGCAAGTATAGGACAACTTAGCTGATATCCCTTAGAAGAATTTTGACCAAGTAAAGAAGACCATCAGACGGGTCAAATATTCAAGGTACAAAAGACTACTGATCTGCTGAAGGAAATATATCAGACCGATGAAGATCAGCCGACTCAAATCAAATTTGTTCAAGTTTGGGATCAGCTTAGTTTACCATCAGACTTGCACTTTCGATCAACCAAGTGGAAAGGATCAAGAAGTCTTCCCAACGATAATAAATGCCCCTAGAAGTAAGAAATGCTGAAGTACAAGGTTATTAAAGAAAATTGATTGAAGAAAGACTTCGTATCAGCTTGGTGCATTTAATGCTACCTGACAGATCGTACAGTTCGCAGTACTGTCACTGTGCAGAGAGCCGTTCACGGATTTTAAGGACCAGAAATAAGGAGATTTGAATTTTATCTTTCTTCAACGGACATAATTAAAAGAGTGAACTATAAATATCTACAGAGACGAAGAAAGAAAAAAAAACACAACTTCTGAGAGATCAAAATCATAGCAAATATTTTCTAAGTCTCAAAAGCTCAAGAACAGCTCACTCGTCTGCTGAACATCATTAGTTGACTGAAGCCGTTGAAGTTCAAGAAAACATTTTCTGAGTGAATCTGTAAGAGAGAAAAGTTGTGAGAAGTAGATATCAATCTTAGTGAGTGATATTACTTCAGAGAGTAGGAGTTTCTTTGTGATTTCCTGCTGCGAGCTTACAGCCAGATTCATTTGTTGTTTTGGCGTAAGTGGAGATATTGTAAACTTTGTGTTTATAGTATAACCCAAGATCTAAGTGACTTGGAAGAGTGGACTAAAGGATTTAAATCCATATAACCACTATAAAAATATTGTGTGTTCAAAGTTGCATTATTTTCTAGCATATTTACAAAACTGCATAAGAACACTTAAAAACTGTTTGAAAGGATTTTAAAAGGAGTTTTATAAAACTGGGGATAAAATCTTTCAATCTACCAAACTACTTGTGAAAAACATTTAAACTATCCGCTGCAAGTATTTTGGTGTTAAAACTGATTTTGAGTAAAATCAGCTAAGTGATTATCAAATTAGTGGTCTACTATGTTGTTCAAAGATTTGTTCGCGATCAGCTTAGTTAACTTACTGCTCTATAACAGCTTAGTCTGTCAACAGTTAAGTAGAAAGTTTTAAAGTTAAAATTTGTTTAAAATTTTCAGAGGTCTATTCACCCCCCCCCCCCTCTAGACCTCATTTGACCACTTGGGACCAACAAGTGGTATCAGAGCGGGTGGTTCATTAGAATCAGATGCCTGATCAACGAGCTTGATCCGAGTGTTTTTCAAGGGTTTCCAAACTTTTTCAAAAAAAAGCATATTTTTGAAAAACTAAAATTTTTGAAAAATGGATTGTATCAGCCATGTTCCCCACATAGCTGGTATGAGCTTTGAATACTGGAAGATCAGAATGGAGATCTTCTTAGCCGCCTATAATGACAACATGTATACATGTATCATAAAATGTCCATTTAAATTCACCAAGACCATCAAAGTTGATGAGGTCGATAAAACTGTGGAAAAAGATTTGAACGAAATGACGGCTGAATAAATAAAGCTGTTCAATTTGGACAAAGTTGGGCGTTTTATCATGACCCAGGCCCTTGACAATGATAGATTTGACAAAGTCAAGCATTGCAAGACTGCAAAAGAAATGTGGGATAAGGTCCGTGATATGAGCGAAGGAAACGACGCTATCAAAGAGCATCAGCTGAGTGTTGCTCTGGAAAAGCTGGACAACTTCAAGATGAAGTCTGCGGAAACCATTGATCAGATGGATACAAGGTTTACAAGGACGCTGAACAAAGTTTTAAAGCTCGGAAAAACCTTCACTGATAAGGAGATAACCGTCAGGGTGCTGAAGGCTCTACCTCCGAAGTTCAACATGAAGGTGACAGCCATGGAGGAGTCCCGGGATCTGGGAAAGATCTCTTCACCGAGCTGTTCTCAGTACTCAAGGCGTACGAGTATAAACTGCCAAGAATGGGTGTTGAAGAAACCTCTACTTCAAGTCCCACAGCTGCCCTAGTTGCTTCTGAAAATCCCAGAAGGCCAGCCTACAAAAGCAAAGACGTGGACTCATCTGATGAAGCCACTCACTCAACAAAAAGGAGTACACTGATGGAGACGTTGCATTGCTGATGAACAATTTTAAGAAGTTCTACAAACGAAAAATGAAGAACAAATACAACAATGCTTCTACTTCTTCTTCTCAGGATAAAGATTCTTATAAATATAAAATGATGTGCTACAACTGCAGGAAACTAGGTCATTTCATCAAGGACTGCCCATATCCTAAAGATAAAAAGTACACTGAAGAAGAAAAGAGAATCAGAAAGGAAAGAAAGCATCAGAAAGGCAAGATGCTGGTGGCAGAAGCGGAAAAGCTAGCTGCTATCTACTCATCAGATTTGGATTCAGACACATTTGATGAAGGAACTTCTGATGAAGAGAGTCCTGCTCTTCTCTGCCTGATGGCTAAGGAATCTGATGGCTCTGAGGATGATGAGGTAACTCCTCTTGATAATGAATTATTTTATTCATTTGAACAAATCATGCTTAACAATACAAGTATTGCTGAAGCATTTGCAAAGCTTAAGGAAGAGATGATATTGCTAAAGGAGCCAAATATTTCTCTGAAACTTAAGGCTGAAAAGCCAAAAGAATCAAATGAATATAAACAGCTTGAGCAAGAAAATGAATCTCTGAAAGCTGAATGTGAAGTCCTTCAAGGAAACGTAATGGAACATGAGAAAACAATTGAGTCTCATGAAAAGTCATCTGTTGCATCCACTCACATGTCTAGTAAACAGAAGACACATTTAGATCAGCATAAGTTAGAACTGAACCATACTGAAAAATTTATATAAGCTGACAACAGTAAGGTCATTTTGTATGTTCAGACTACTAAACCTGCTTCACCTGAGAAAGTATTAAAGGAGACGAAAATTCCTAAGGCTAAAAAGAGCAAAGAGCCTAGTGTAGGAAAACAGACTGGTAAGTTTAAACAGAATAGTCCTAGGAAGTCTTTTGATAAGGCTAAAACTAATCAGACTAGTGATAAAACTAAGTCGTCTGTTAATGAGCAAGCACCTAGTAATCCAAAGAAGCATAAGAACAAGAAAAATCAAAATGCTTGGTATGGAAATGAGTCTTATTATGTGCAACCTGCTGCATATTCTCCTATGTATCATGCACCTCAATCTCCAACTTACTATGCACCATATCCTGCTCATCTAATGCATGCATATCCTGCTTATCATGCATCTTATTCTGCTTATGAACATTATCCTTATCATACTGATCATCAACAATATGGCAAATTTGATGAACGTGATAAAGGCAAAGCTGTTCATGCTCCTGTTGAAACTCAAAAGCCTAAGAAGCCTAAGACATCGACATCTTGGGTTGTAAAAGGTGGAACTAATCCTTCAGGACCCTCTCAATAAGGCTACCTAGAACAATTTTATTTTGTTTTGTAGGTTAGGATTAGGACTAGGAGTAAAGTAGAGAAAATCTGGTACTTGGACAGTGGCTGTTCAAGACACATGTGTGGAAACATACATGAGCTGACTGATGCTGTTGCTGTGGATGGTCCAAATGTGACGTTTGGAGACAACAAAGAAGGCAAGATTGTATCAAGTGGAAAGCTGATCAAAGGCAACATCAAGATATCTGACGTCTCTTATGTTAAAGGCCTCAAATACAATTTGCTGAGCATATCTCAATTTTGTGAAAAAGGATATTCAGTCATCTTCTCAACAGATAAGTGCTACGTTGAACAGATTGGTACAAAGAAGGTTATTTTATCTGGAAGATGACAAGGGAATGTCTACACAGCGGACTGAAAGTTTTTTTCACAAGAATTAAAGTGTTTGTTTGGTGGCATCAACACCAAGTGAAGTCAGTTGGCTGTACCACAAAAGAATGAATCATGTGAATTTCAAGACCATCAACAAACTTATCAAGAATGATCTGGTAGAAGGAATTCCGAAGACAGTCATGAGTAAAGATAAGCTTTGTGACGCTTGTCAGAAGGGTAAACAAATCAAGTCATCATTCAAAAGCAAGAAGCACCAATCATCTGGAAGGATCTTGGGGTTGTTACATATGGACTTATCTGGATCCATTGATCCAATCAGCAATGGTGGAAAGAAATACTGCCTAGCAGTTGTGGATGATTATTCAAGATACACTTGGATGATTTCCATGAAGAAGAAAAGTGAAACCAAGGAGCATCTTACAAATCTGATGGAGCAGATCCAGATCAAAAAGAGTATGAAAATACTAAAGATCAGATCAGATAGAAGGACTGAGTTTACAAACTCTACTGTTGAAGAGTATTGTAATACCAGAGGATCAATCATGAGTACTCTGCTGCCAGAACCCCTCAGCAGAATGGAGTTGTTGAAAGGAGAAACAAAACTCTAAAGGAAGCCAAACATTCATTACTTTAGAATTTTCGATTGTAAATGCTTTGTTTTAAATAATGGGAAAAATCACCTCACTGCTTTTGCAGAAAAGGCTGATGAAACAGTATTTGTAGGATACTCTACTATTAGTAAAGCTTATAGAGTCTTTAACAAAAGAACTTTACTTGTAGAAGAATTCATTCATGTAGTATTTGATGAACCAAGTCAATCTTCTGAAAACAGTCAAAGTACTAATCAAAAGCTGTCTACCGATTTTCAGAAATTGAGTGTTGAAAAGAATGAAGAATATGTTCCCATCATACTACCTGATCTCAACTCAGCTGCTAACTCAAGTGCTTTTCTAACAGAGGAGTTGCAAACAGCTGATAGACCAGAGACTGTTCAACAGACTACTACTGGAACTCCAACAGTAGTGTTGCAAGATCAACACAGAGGACAACATCATGATTTGAAACCTGATCTTAGATAGCTCAAGAATCACCACCAGAGCTGGTGATTGGTGATCCTTTGGATAGAGTGAAGACAAGGTGAGCTGCTGCAAATGAAGCAATGTTTGTCAGCTTCCTATCTCAAATAGAGCCTAAACAGATTGAAGAAGCTCTTAGTGATTCAAACTGGATTTAAACTATGCAAGAAGAGCTAAATCAATTTGAAAGGAATGAAGCTTGGTACTTAGTTCCTAGACCAAGTCATCAAAGAATCATTGGCACTAAATGGATATTCAGGAACAAAATGAATGAAGATGGTGAAGTCACAAGAAATAAAGCAAGATTAGTTGACAAAGGGTATTGTCAAGAAGAAGGTATTGACTTTGATGAAACTTTTGCACTAGTAGCAAGATTAGAGGCAATCAGACTCTTTCTTGCCTATGCTGCTCATAAGAATTTCACAGTCTATCAGATGGATGTGAAATCAGCTTTTCTCAATGGAGAATTGCAAGAAAAAATTGAAGCTTATCAGGATGAAGACAAGGTGTATCGTCTGAAGAAAGCCCTCTATGGACTAAAACAGGCTCCAAGAGCATGGTATGATACCCTATCTGATTTTCTTTTAATTAAAGGATTTCGTAAAGGTAAGGTAGACAGGACTTTGTTCACTATTGAATGGGAAGAACATATTTTGCTTGTGCAAATATATGTGGACGACATCATTTTTGGTTCAACAAATCAACAGATGTGTGATAAGTTCTCAAAGCTGATGCATAACAAGTTTGAAATGAGCATGATGGGAGAGCTTAATTATTTTCTTGGCTTGCAAGTAAGACAGTTGCCTTATGTAATATTCATCAGCCAAGCAAAATACACAAAGGATCTGTTCAAGAAATTTGGCATGAAAACTAACTCTACTGCCAATATTCCAATGTCTACTAGTCTTCGCTTGGATAAAGATGAAGATGACAAATCAGTGGACATAACCAAGTACAGAGAAATTATTGGGTCACTATTGTACTTAACAGCTAGCAGACCTGATATTATGTACTCTGTTAGGGTTTGTGCAAGATTTCAATCATATCCTAAGGACTCTCATCTCTTAGCTGCCAAAAGTATACTCAAATATCTTAAGGGTACTGAAGATTTGGGATTGTGGTATCCTAGGTGATGAGGGGTATTTTGGATCCTATATTGGAATGCTAAGTCAAAGATCGAAGAGCGTAGAACCCGACTTCGAAGATATAGAACCAAGTCCAATTTGTAGCCTCCACAATGCGATTAACCAGGGAGTGCTCTTGATCGGAATTTACTGTTGGGCTGAGCACAGGCCCAAGCCCTTAGGCCGAATAAATATGTCCCTGCGGATGGAGTAGCTAGTCCACCAATCCCCATTATAAATACCACCTGCATTTATGACGCCAGACACGCTTTCCCAGGTGCACTTCACTCGAAGCTACAGCTCGGATAGATCTGATTAGGCCATTTTTTATGTATTTCGCCCTCTAGCTTATACGATATCCTGTAATGCTCAAATAGGACCCTCAATACATGTAATCTATATTTCAACACTCGGAATATACATACACATTGGTCTTTCTCTTATTTATTTGTGTTAACTTATATAATTTATTGATCTCGATCATATCACGAATCCGTGCAAGATCAATTGGCGCCCACTGAGGGGCACTTATTTGGGTGTTAGATCGAAAAATGCCTGCTACGAGGAGAAATACGTATATTCGAGGAGAACCCTCCCATGCAGCTAGGGTTCAGAATTCTGTGAACAATGAGCCTGACAATCTATCTAGGGCGGCTCAACAGCCAGAGGTTCCACCAATCCTTCCACAGGACGATGCTCCGATCCACACAACTATTGCTGATCTCAGATCCATCATAGGCACTATGTGCAAAGAATTTATGAATAGTGGGAGGGCAGATCAATCTCCCGTGGACCAATCCCCTGTCCATAGGAGACCTGAAGTCCCTTCTTCAAATATCCAAAAGGAAAATAGTGTGTTGCGAGCTACGTCGAACGCACCCATTCCAAACCTATCCCGAGCTGCACCGGCAAAAACCAATGTCCGATCGGAAAACATGGTACGATCGGCACATGATGTAGAGGACTCGGTAGTAGGGGAAAGTCATCCTGTAGACATGGCAAGGAAGAAAAAATCAACCTACAAGAGGATTACAGAGTCCGAACTCGAAAGGATAGTGTAGGAACGGGTTGCAAAGAAATTGGAAAAAGAAGAAGCGATGATAGAGGTTCGCCGTGCCGCCACAGCCATTAGGGGCACAGAAATAAACCAGAATAGAGAAATCATCCAGGGAAATATAAGGGATAGAGAAGTCGGAAATAGCATCATGCGATGTTCACCGACCCCGGAGAACATGTTAAAAGTTTTGTCAACGTGATGAACTTATACGGACATTCAGAAGATTTCTGCTGCAAGATAATGGTCACGACATTTGAAGGAATTGCCCTGCATTGGTTCGGAAAACTACCACCGAATTCTATCTTCTCTTTCGAAGAATTTTGTGATAAGTTTAAACATCAATTTGCGAGTCAGAGATAACCAAAATTGCCGGCAAATCACTTGGGGACAATTAAGCAGTGGGAAGGAGAAACCTTGAGGCAATGGTTATCGAGATTTAGTATCGAGCTACTAAAAGTTGATACCCCTCAAATCGAATATCTATCTTCTCTGATGTTCGAGTTAACGAGAAGAACTCAATTTGGAAATGCTTTATGTAGGAAGCAGCCAAAGTCATTTGAACGAATAATGGAGATTGCTGAGAAATATATGATTCAGAAGGAGATGAACAGATTGAAAAATGCACATAGCCCAAAGCCCCCTCTTAACAGAAAGCAAGATCGAGCCCCCGTACCAAAACCAAGCGATTTTGGAGGATCGAATAAAGGATCGGTATGGCAGCGACTCAATGCGTATAAGCCGCAGATGCCGGTGCCGAGGCCTAATGCCTATGCTCCATTTTTTAATCAACACCGGCCCCCACGACCAGAAAAAATTTAGTTCACTGAGTTGAATATCCCAAAGGAGGAAATTTTGACAGTGTTGGAAGAAGGAAATTTAATCCCTGAGGCCCAGAGAATTACCCATGCAAGACCTGGGGGATTGGGATATGACCAATACTGCAGATATCATAGAGCTCGGGGGCATAGTACTGAAAATTGTTATCAGCTGAAAGTTGAAATTGAGAAGTTAATTGTGCAAGGAAAACTCAAGGAATTTGTCAAAGGAAGCAACTACAAAGGTCGATATAGATCCAGGAGTCCAAGAAGATTTAATAATCAGCAAAAGGAGGTTCGAAATCAGGGAGAAGAGCAGTTGAGTGATAAACGTGATTGCTGGAGGACCCGCGGGAGGTGATAGCAAGAATGCTAGGAAAAGAACAATGAGGTCGTTAAAGTCATCTATCTGGACAAAAAGTGAAATATTTTCTTTGGAATTTCCATCCATTGAAAATCAAGTCATAAGTTTTAGCAATGCCGATCGGCCCCCTGATGTCACTTGGGACTCGAACGAAGATGATCTGGATTTCTCCATGGTTTTAACGCTAAAAATAGCGAATTACGAAGTCAAAAGAATTTTGGTCGACAACGAAAGCACGGCAAGCATCATCTCCTCTGAAGCCCTCACTCGAATGAATCTCCAGCATCCTCATTTCGATCGAGTAGCCACTCCTCTGGTCGGGTTCGGAGGATCGGAGATTGTTCCGTTAGGAACCATTTTATTGAGCACGACTCTCGGAAAAAAGCCCAAAAGCGTAACAAGGATGATAAAATTTCTGGTGGTCGAAACACCTTTTGCCCACAACGCTATACTGGGAAGGCCAACACTAAATACCTTTAAGGCAGTGGTGTCTACTTACCATCAAAAGGTAAAATTCCCGACAGACGGTGGAGTAGGAGAGATACGAAACGATCAGTACATGGCTTGGGAATGTTATAACTCATCTTTGGGCATAAGAAGGAAAGTGGAGCCAGAAATCACATTGAAAAGAAAGTTGGTCGATTTAGAGTCAAGATCAATTTCAGATTTACCAATCCCTGAGACTGAGAAATTGCAGGGAAAGAAAGGAAAGAGCGTAGATATGAGTATACAAGCGCCTGATCATAAGAAGGTGATATTGGTTCCGGGATCCCCGTAGAAAGTTACCAGAATCGGAACTAAGTGAAGGAATGGAAACCATGCTCCTGGAATTCTTGCGAGAAAATGTAGATATGTTTACTTGGAGCTCGGATGATATCGTAGGGATCGACCCGCGAGTAATAACCCACTCCTTAAATATCGATCCGAAGGCAAAGCCGGTGAGACAGAAGAAGCGTAACCATGGACGCGAAAAGGATAAAATAATTAAGGCGGAAGTCGACAGATTACTAGCTACAGGCCAAATCAAAGAAATCAAGTTCACCGAATGGCTGTGTAATGTTGTTCTGGTCTCCAAAGGGGAAAAATCCGAGAATAGATGGAGGATGTTTAACGATTTTACTGACTTAAATAAGTTATGTCCGAGGGATCCTTACCCGCTGCCCAGAATTGATATGCTGGTAGATTCCACTGCAGGTTTTGTGTTTTTCAGTATGATGGATGCTTTCTAGGGTTTTTACAAGATCTTCATGAATGAGAAAGATCAGGACAAAACCGCGTTCATCACCGAGCAAGGAGTTTATTGTTTCATAGTCATGCCATTCGGTCTAAGGAACGCAGACACAACCTATCAAAGGCTAGTGAACATGATGTTTAAGGAACTAATAGGAGAAATCATGGAAGTTTATGTGGATGACATGCTCGTGAAAAGCATGACGGAAGAAGATCACATTAAGCATCTTGGCAGGTGTTTCGAAATATTGAGAAAATATGGAATGAAGTTGAACCCCGCAAAGTGCACTTTCGGAGTGCGATCTGGGAAATTCCTTGGTTATCTTGTCCATGAGAGAGGGATCGAAGCTAACCCAGAGAAGATCCGAGCTATAACCAATCTTCAACCACCAAAGAAACTTTCGGATGTGCAGAGCTTGATCGGAAAAGTTATTTCATTGAATAGATTTATCTCTCGATCCGCGAATAAGAGTTTGCCATTTTTGAAGCTGTTGCGTAAGTCAAAGGATTTCAAGTGGAACGCTGAATGTGACAAGGCTTTTGAAGATCTAAAGACATACTTAACTTCACCTCCTATGCTGGCCAAGCCTACGGACGGAGAGCCGTTATACCTTTATATCGCCGTCTCAGAGGAGGCTGTTAGTTCAGTACTGGTAAAGTTGGAAAAATCCGTGCAAAAATCGGTCTATTACTTGAGCAAATTGATACAAGGAGCAGAGAAGAACTATATGGAGATCGAGAAGTTTGCACTTGCTTTGGTGGTGGCTGCACGAAGACTAAGACCCTATTTCCAGACTTATAAGGTTATAGTCTTAACTAACCAACCTTTGAGGCAAATCTTATCCAAGCCAGAAGCATCTGGTAGACTGATTAAATGGGCTATCGAATTGGGGCAATTTGAAATCGAATACATGCCACGAACATCAGTAAAGGCACAAGTATTAGCTGACTTCCTTATGAAATCCACGAGCCTGAAAAGTTTGCAGGATGTGGAAAATTCTGAGGTAAACATGCTATCAGGGGTTGAGAACCCAACATGGTTAATGCATGTGGATGGCTCTTCAACCAGGGAAGGAGGCGGAGCAGGAATCCATTTCCAAGTGCCCAATGGCGAAGACTTGAGTTATGCAATCACCTTGGATTTTGTCATTACAAACAACGAAGCAGAATATGAAGCCTTGATTGCAGGATTAGAGATGGCCTTAAAGGCAAAGGTAAGATCAGTTACTGTGCTAACAGATTCTGAACTTGTTCACAGACAGGTGAAGGGCATTTACGAAGCAAAGGAGTTCAATATGATAAAATACCTAAACAAGGCAAAGAGTCTGATATCACAATTTGAAAAATTTGATATTCAGCCTGTTCCTAGAGAAGAAAATCTTTGGGCTGATTTGTTGTCAAAATTCACGGGAGTAGCAGATGGCAAGAAATAAAGAATTATTACATGGCTGCTATAGAACACTTCCGCTATCGATCTGGACGTCACCCCTGGGATCAACATCATGGAGATTGACGGGCAAAAGACCTCTTGGCTAGACCCTATCATAGATTATCTGAAGAATGGAAAGCTGCCGGAAGACACCAATGAGGCAAGAAGGATTAAATATCGATCCCCTTCATTTGTTCTGATCGATGATACACTTTATAAACGATCCTCCTTAGGAATCCTGTTGAAATGTATCTCCGAAGATCAATATAACCTGATTCTAAAAGAGATTCACGAGGGAGAAGCAGGAAACCATGGTGGAGCTCGAGCATTGGCCCTAAATGCTCGAGGACCGGGTATTATTGGCCAACCCTCTTATCTGATTTGATAAATTATGTGAAGAGATGCCATCATTGTCAGATTCATTCAAACTTGATTCATCAGCCGTCAGAAGAAATGCACTCTATTCCAATCTGTTGGCCGTTCGATAAATGGGGTATCGACATTGTCGGCCCTATCCCGACCGCCAGATCGAAAAAGAACTATGTATTAGTTGCGGTCGAATATTTCAGTAAGTGGGTTGAATGCGTGGCTTTGACAAAAATCACTCAATTCCAGGTTATCAATTTTCTATGGAAAAATATTGTCTGTCGATTCGGAATTCCTAGGATCTTGATCTCCGACAATGGAACACAATTTGCTGGCAAAAAGGTCACGGATTGGTGTGAGAAATTCGGGATACAGCAAAATTTTGCATCGGTAGGACACCCGCAAGCCAACGGAATGACAGAGGTCGTGAATAGAGAGATCGTTCGATCTCTGGAAAAATGGTTATCCGACGCAAAGGGAAAATGGCTTGATGAACTCCCTGGAGTCTTATGGGCTTATAGAACTACAGCAAAGGCAGCTACGGGAGAAACCCCTTTCAGCTTGGTTTACGGGTCTGAAGCAGTTATTCCCATCGAGAGTTTAATACCTTCACCTAGAGTTGAGTTTTATAACTCTGAAGAAAACAAATCCTTGAGGGAGATGGAGGTCGATCACGCGGATGGCAAAAGAGATCGTGCCAAGCTGAGAATTCAGGCTATGAAATCTAACATTGAGAAAGCCTACAATCAAAGGGTTAGAATTCGAACCTTCAAAGTCGGAGATCTGGTATTGAAGAAAGTGGAAGTCTCGAAACATGGTGGCAAACTCCAGCCCAATTGGGACGGACCTTACGTAGTGATCGAAGCAGGGAAGAAGGGCTCTTATAAAATTGCTCATCTGAATGGGGAAATCTTGCCTCGATGATGGAACGCCATCAAATTAAGAAGATATTATGGAAGATAAAGATTATCTAGCAGTCCTAGTCTACATGTTATCCTATTATCTCGTTGTGTTCTTTATTACTCTTGTTCTCAAGGATTATCTATTCAATGGAAGTCTTATTTGCAGAAATATTATCTGACTGATATCGCCAATCTCTTCGGATATTAATCACATATCAAATAAGGGTGAAAGCCGTTGCTACGCCCCTTGGATCTACAAAATGGGTGACGACCCTAAAAAACGACTAAGGGTGAAAGTCGTTGCTACGCCCCTTAGAATCGAAATAAATATAAGGGTGAAAGCTGTTCCTAAGACCCTCATGTGAAAGCTGTTGGTATGACCGATCAAAAACGACTAAGGGTGAAAGTCGTTGCTATGCCCCTGAGATCGAAATAAATATAAGGGTGAAAGTTGTTGCTAAGACCCTCAGGTGAAAGCTGTTGCTATGACCAATCAAAAACGACTAAGGGTGAAAGCCGTTGCTATGCCCCTTAGATCGAAATAAATATAAGGGTGAAAGCTGTTGCTAAGACCCTCAGGTGAAAGCTGTTGCTATGACCGATCAAAAACGACTAAGGGTGAAAGCCGTTGCTACGCCCCTTAGATCGAAATAATATAAGGGTGAAAGCTGTTGCTAAGACCCTCAGGTGAAAGTTGTTGCTATGACCGATCAAAAACGACTAAGGGTGAAAGTCGTTGCTACGCCCCTTAGATCGAAGATACGATTGAAATCCAGGCATTACGAATTACGATGATCGAACTCTGCTAAGGATGACAATTCTCGACCAGTTATTATTAATCTTCGATTACTTTATCAACAAATGTCTCTATCGAAGATCGAGATCAGCAGAAAACGTCAATAGTTATCCATGTTAAACTATTAAAGGCTGAGATCCAGATATTTTATTCAAGATCTGCAAAGTATGACACTTATCATTCATATTCCTGGACCGAATTGGTTATTGGTTGCTATGCAAGTAAGCGAGTTCATAAATCATCAATCAAGAATAATAGAGAAAATAAATATTTTCATTCATACATTTTCAAATAGTTACAAGAAGGTTTTTGATTACAATAAGGAAAATCGAGTTAAGCTAAATGTTTACATCCAATACGATTAAATTACAAATGACCCATCCTACACTACAGAGTTTGGATAATCAACGGAGGAAGGCAAGGATAATACACTTCCACCCTTCATCCAATGCTTCCCCGTTGATCGGCCCGCGCATGCCCGGTCGAAAGGCAGGGAAACAACTCCAGTTGGAAGTACTCCTAGCAAATTCGAAGGCCACATTCTTCAAGAAGCCGCCTCGAAGACGTGGAGATCGAGTGCAGGAAAACTCCTCCAGCAGTAGACCCACTATCCCGACCGGGTAGAAACCAGAATACAGGAGTACGAGCCTGCCTCAAGGATTTGGAATCACAGAGAGCAGGTCCTCTGCCGGTATCCTAGTCGCAATCCTTCTCGTCTGACGATATCCTAGTCGAAATGAAGTTTCATTTGAAAATAAGAAAATCAAGGAAAAGAGTTCGAATGCGGATCTCGAACATAGTGATGGATGATCGGATTCGAAAATGTGGTGTCATTACTAGAAACAAACAAGCGTTCATTAAAAAGGAGGCCTCTCGAGCGCCGGCTCCGAAGAAATTTTTACAGAAATGTAAGAATACAATGATAAAAAAACAATAACCATGATCAAGTATTTATAGGCAGAAAAAAACATACGTTAACGGCTTAGATTGACCGTAGGGAACGATCGCGATACGAGGAATAAATGCGCTAACCGTCCCGCTTCCCGAGGAATAGGGGACTGTTTGGTTGGAGTAAATCATTTTAGAACTCAAGACAACAGAGTTATGCTAGAATGATCAATCAAAAATTTAGAAATCTCGAGTGGAGCCCTATTGCATTCGGCAATTCTTGTCGAAGGTGCCAGCAAATAATTACGAGTCCCATGAAATCGGAAAGTAAACGACATGTTCAAAGAAGGTATAAGCTTAAAGGAGGGGCATCAAATTATGAAAGAGACATCGTCTAACACCAAAGATAAGGAAAACACAAACCAAGATTATTCAGAGTACAAGAATTCGGAAAGTAAAATAAAGTTACAACAACATAGTTCAGAAAAAAGGTTACACAAATTTATAATCTTGAAGAGCTTTTCGAAGCTCAGCGCTACGGGAAGCATAACCACGATCGTAGGCTTCCTTTTCTCGACGTTCGGAATCCTTCTTCTCCTGCTCATAAAGCCCTTTGAGCACTTTAAGCTCCTTGCTCAATTGTTGATGGAGTTCTTCTCCCTGTACCGTAGCGGCCTTCTCCTTCTCTAAAGCCAATTTCTCCTCAAGGAAGCGACCCAACTCACCATTCTTCTTCTCCAGTTCGAGACTGACAGCAACACGCCGACTCAACTCTTGCTCGGCTAACACCCTCAATTCGAGAAGGTCCCGTCCCGCCTATGGTGAGGAAGTCAATTCTCTATAAAAAAAAAAAGAAAAAGAGAGTGAGAGAGCGGAACCTGAGATAAGGAATTCGATCCAGACTGGAACAGCTCCAAGGGATTTTTTCCCTTTGGGGCCTCAGCTGCGGGGATAGGAAAATCGACCTGCGATGGGTTCACGATAATATCCTCGAGCTCCGCTGCCCGAGCAGACTCATCCTTCAACTCTTGAACCTCCGCTGACCGAGCAGACTCATCCTTCAACCCTTGAACCAAGGAAGAAGGGATAACAGGTGAACCGGAAGAACGAGGATCGAAAAAATTTTCATTCTTCGAGGGCTCAGTCTCAGTCTTCGAAGGTTTAGTCTCAAGCTTGGAAGGCTCGACAGATTCCCCAGAAGCTGAAGACCCATCTCCAGTTGGGGTCAGTTTGGGTTTCTTGCCCAAACCTCCTACCAGGGAACCAGCATGGAAATCACCGGAAGACACTTTATTTCCAGCAACGACGTCTTGCAGGACCTCAGTTGGAGTAACCGTCTCAGAATAAGGTCTCTTATTGGAAGAAAGGGATGACGCCTTTTGCCTCACAAACGCCCGATGAGAAGTGTCAAGATTCTTCGGGAGGAGGCATCGAGCTCATCGTCGAGTTCTTCATCCAAAATTGGTTGGCTAGGAACAACTTTGGGATGCTTGTTCGGAACCTGCTTGTCCTTTTTTGTCTCCCCGCTCTTGGAAGTCTTGGGGGAGGATGCGGTCGTTTTTGGGGAAACTTTAGAGGATTTATGCTCTTTAGATGATTTATGGTCTTTCGAAGGTCCTTTGCTTTTGGTACCACCCAAGAGCAATTTGGGATTAATCGGCTTACCCAATATCTGATCCATATTAAGCAAAAAGGTGGGTTTAAAAGTTCGAAAAAAAGATACTAAGCGTAAAGCTCCGATCTCAATGTTTGAAGATTTTTAGATAAATGATATGAGTTAGCCCTGATATTTATAGAAGCGACGTCTTGTTCTCCGCAACAACTGAACCGTTGCAACTGTTAAAAAGCGTAAAAAAGATTACGACAAAGATTCGATCGCAAACAATAGAGTTCATTTTAAGCATTATCGCATACAAAATGAGAAGGATATACAGGTGATAAAAGAAATTACAGGAAGAGGACCCTATTACATAACTATTATAAACAATCGATCCCTAAGTTTCGAACTATGAGTTGGTTTCTTCTGGGGGTTGATCGTTATGCTCATCATCTGATCCGCCTCCTAGAGAAGTTTCGGGGCTACGATCGGACAGCTCAAGCTCATCGGGGTTCGGCATAGGAAAGCCAAACTCCTCGACAAAGGGGGCGAAATGATGGTCCTGCCAATTCGTATTCGCCTTTGGCAAAGAAGAAGCTTTATAGTCTTTCCCTTCTGCATTCTTTTAAGGATTCATATATTGAAAATATTCGTACAGCTTATTTGGAATCCTTTTGGCCGAAACTAACTGTTGAACCCTTTTGTAAAAGATCGTTTGAAGAATCCCACCCATTCTTCTTTCAATTAAAGGGTCAAGGACAAGGGAACTCAGAAATTCTCGTATGGCTGGAATTACGGCCTCGTCTCGGCCTTGGGCGTTGATCTTACGCGTTTTCGTTTGTTCTATCTAGGTGGTGTGAGGTGCCGTACAAATGCTTGTATATAGAAGAAAAAGATCAATAGTATTTGTATTTGGGAAGTATGAGTACAAATTACAAGTATTGAGAGTCCTATCCGAGCATTATAGGATGCCGTACAAGCTAAAGGGTGAAATACATATAAAATAGCCTATACTATTCTTCCTAAGTAGTTCCGAGCAGCAGCCTCGGAGGAAGAGCACCTGGAAAGTTGTGTCATCGTCATAAATGCTTGGGGTATTTATAGCCGAGATCTGGAGCTAGGTGATCCACCCACAGACGAGCATTTTTCGGCCCACGTGCTTGGGCCTGAGCTCGGCCCAACAGTGATTTTGGACCCTAAGCTTCCTTTGTTGAATCGGCATAGGACTCTTGAGCGTTGGGCTCGAAATTATACTTCTGATATCGAGATCCATGACTCTCGACCTTGCTGGACTGTAGAAATGCCGAATCCTCATCAATACTCCCCCACTTCTCGAGCGTAAAGTGGAGCTTAAGCTCGAAGAAGTATAAACTGTTTCGAACGCTGGGGTGAGATGAGCCATTTTTAGGATAAATTTCGGATATGCCTCATTAAAAACCTAACTCGGAAAAACCCTTTGGGATAAAAACCGAGCTAGGGAAAAAGAGTGCATATTTCGGAAACAATATAATGGCATCGTCTTGATATTATCCTTGTTGTCTATGGTTTGTATAGGACTTCCAGATCAGGATCTTTTTACTATTGCTTACTATGATGCTTTAGTTGATTTTCAGCAATGACTCTTTATTCCTCTGATCTTAATATGATTGGTCGGTGGGATAATATGGAATCGGCATCCAAGGAAAACATCTTTTCAAATGTTGGCCTTCAGCTCATGATTCCGGAAAGTATAGGGGTCATAAGTGCAATTATTGGAAATATAATTTTAAATTCACCCTGGGGAGTCCAACCGTCGCGGTTACTCGGGGACTGGTTTGCAATTTCCCATTTTGTCCCTGTATATATATATGCTGATCGTGGGCCGCTGATCTGCATAGGTTCTAAGAAACCCTAGATCGGAGCGAATAGATCGATAAGAGAGTTTTAGCAACTTCTTCGACCAATCTTCATACATCCAGTATGTCCAGCACCATAGATCTGAAAGGTAAGTCCCAAGTAGTAAAAGGTCAAGAGAGCGGTCCTGAGGAGATGCAGATTGAGGATATTCGACCTCCCATAGTGGAGAATATGGGAAATCCGAGTCCCAATGCCGATTCCAACAGAGAGGGAGGAGAATCAGATAATGATTCAGGGGATAACGGAGATGATAACTCAAGCGAGGCGACAGTCTCCGATGAGGAAGTCGAAGAGGATGACGACCTCCCTTTGGGGAAGAATGAGCAAATGAAGTATTGCATAGGCGGCAGTGTCGTGGTCACGATCCTTAACTGGGTAGAGCCGTCGACCAGTGCGGGGCTAAATATGACCGAGGATAGGGCAGATGAGACCGTTTTTCGCTACACCGAAGGAAATCGGGAGCAATTGGAAGCAAAATTTGGCAAGTATATCGGCACTGGGTATTCGATCGTCATTCCGACCCCCGAACAGCGAGTCACCAATCCTCCTGAAGGGTGTCAAGCTTTTTATACTAAACAGTTCCACTACGGTTTACGTATTCCTTTCCTTCCTTTGATACGCAGTATCTTGGAAGCATTCAAGCTTACTCCCTCTCAAATCCTGCCAAATTCAATCGGATTTATAATAGCCTTTTGCGTCCTGATGAAAGCCAAAGGAAAAAAGGCAGCTTTCCAAAATTTCTGGCGAATTTTCCAAATGAGCTCTTCCACGGCTTTGAACGCCGGTTACGTATACTTTTCTCAGAGACCGAATATATCGATTTTATCGACTAACGTTAGTAGTAATTTGAAAGGCTGGAAACAGGAATTCTTTTTCGTCCGTGGCCCAGACTCTCCGCCTTCTGCGGATAATCCCGAGCCGATTCCACATAGATGGCCCAGGGCAAAGTCATGGATCTATGGCAGACGACGCCTTAGGGGAGATATGAGCCATGAGATCTCTGATGAATTCTTGCGATCCCTTCGAACCGACCTTCATCAGACTCCTTCGATGACCCAAGAGGCGGTTTTGCGATTGGCTGGGCTCAGCACATGCTCTTTACCTGCCCCAGCGATTGATTAAGGAGAGGCTCTGATCACGCCAAATAACAATCCATCCGAGCAACCTGGAAGGGTCGAAGGAGAGGTCAACCCTGTTGTTGCTCCCTCCACTTTAGGTGCGTCAAATTATCATATACATCTCGATTTATCTTTCTATAATCAAAGCTAATTCCCTTGTATTTCGTAGTTGGGATCGTTGATAAGTTTCGGACGTCGATAGCTGGTTCGGTCGTCGCTTCCTTTTTGAAGGGTAGCTAAGGCCACCCTCGCCGTCAAAAATCAAAGGTTTCCCGAAAGGTTGTAAAATCCGTTCCTGGGGTCGATACCACCGTGGTTTCGAACGCTATGGTGACTCTTCCCTGAACTGCTATTGAGGGAACTTCTCAATCTCATGCTGCGATCGAGGGAACTTCCAATTCTCGAGCTCTAGGTCCTCTTCGATCCGTTTTTCCAACCGGTTCTTCTAACCCGAATGAGGCGGGATACAGCCATTATACCCTAAAAGAGGTCCGAGCCCAAGAGATACTGGAGATGAGAATGGCTCGTAAAAAAAGTAGCAATGCCCCCGAGTCCTCTAGAAGGGTGAAGCCTTTTGGTCGAGGACCGGGTCCGATCCAATGTCGGGCTGGCCATTCCGAGCCAGACCTGGCTGATTTCATTGAGGACCATCTTCAAGGACCAAGGGCTGCTGGATTCCCGGACAGTGGAACCATTGAGTCCGATTTGGGCCCTGATGGTGAACATGCAGTGGATAAGTCTCTTCGGATATTCATGGCCGGGAGATTTAAGGATGATAACACCAAACTATTTCTTAAAAACGACTTCGAGATCGCGGGTGATTACGCCTATGCTCTACAAAAGGTACTTGAGTTTTTAAATATATTAATTTTCCCTCAAAACTTTTGCTTCATCATTAATATTTAATTTCTTCTGTAGGCCGGAGACTTATTCAATCATCAGGCTCACCGACTGGCCATATTAAACGAGGAGTCTCAGATGGCCCAGAAAGCCCTTCACGATATCCTGAGGGAAGAAGCTACTAAGGCCGATCAGTTGAAGGATACCACGACTAAGTTATCTGAGGTCAAGAAGGAGCTCAAGGAAGCTCAGAAGAAACTTGATGGGAAAAGGGCCCTCGAGGAAGAAGTAGGAAAATTAAGATCGGATCTCGGGCAAGCTAAGGCACTCGCTGATCTATCTTATGATCAGGGGCGATCCGAGGCAAGACTTCCAGCCATAAGGGAATTCTTGGAGTCTCCGTTCCTTGATGCTCTTGTTCGATTACGATCAGGGGAAATCAACCAATCCTTCTACTATAAATGAGTTCAACAGCTCATTTCGGCTGGACAAATTCGTGGTGCCCTTGGGGATTACCTCAAGTTCATGAGTCCCTATAAGAACGTCCATGGAAATGATTATAATGCCTCCTCTCTACCTCCGAAAATTCCGAACCTTCAAAACCACGAGTTTTTTCCCTTTCTTGATGAATTTGGAGTGCCGATGCCAAACCCTGATGTGCTCGAAGCGCAATCTGAGGATGAAAGGGTGGATATCGAAGGGGATTCCAGTGACCAGGGAGAGCAAAGCATTCCGTCTTCCGAGTTAAGTAAATTTGCAGCTGACGACCGAAGTAATGATGAAGAAGAAGGTAGCTCGAGCAGTGGTGATTCCGGTAGCTCGGAGGGCGATTCTGGTGAAGGGAACGAGCAAGAGAGATCGGATAACGGTTCTGGCGTGAAGGAATGTAGTCATTAACAATTATCATGAATAGGGTTTACTTAGCGAACCATTGTAATTGCAGATTTGTTTTTATAGTCTTATGCCCTTCTTATTTTGTAGTTGCCTGAATTTACACTTCTCCCTTTATGCCATGTTTAATCTAATGCCAGCTCGACCATTTTGTTGATCTTTATAACGTCATTCTTGCATACTTGGTTGCGTCATCGAATCTTTCCTTGGGAGTGGTGATTTATCAATTATTGTGATTTGAATGATGCCGCGTTTCTTATAAATACTAAGGCCATTTTACCTTGCTTTATGATAACATCATACACAGTGATCGGAGCTTCGGGAAATAAATCCAAATTCGAGCTCCCAAACCCTTATTTTGACAATCTACAAATCCATCTATCTATGATCTCGAACAATCGGAAGTTATTACGGTCGAATAATTATCCGAAAGCCAAGAGATGAATAATAATCCGAATGTTCCCGTAATTCCTTCCGTGCCTTTTTCCAAACCTAATGACGGTAGAATTATAACGAAAGGGAGAAGAGCTCCGATTAAGTCCATTACTCCCGACAAGCTTATCTTCCATGAAGGAGATAAATCTTCGACTGTCGCCCCTTCTTCATGCTTGAAAACCAGGGGCTCAAACAAGAAAACTAAAAAGGTTTCATTTGGGGAGGATATCTCTGCGCGCGCGCACCCTTTCCTGATCGGTCCGCGCCCTCGAAGGTCGGAGAATCCTTCAATTTATTGTTTCCTTCTGGTGTCTTCCAATTTAAGAGGGACATAACTCATTTTGACAAAGTATCACATGAGAAATCCGATATGACCCTTCTTCGGGCTAATATCTCTATCTCCAAGACAATTCTATCAAAAGGAGAATATTCTTCGTTCTTGTTTCAGTCTGGGTCGGATTTCCTTGCCCAGGTAATTCTTGCTAACCTCCTTATCCTGGCTCTCTAGTTTTCTTATTTTAGCCTTAACATGTCTTGTTAGAAGTTCAGGCTGGTGAAGACTTTTCTAGGCTCCATGCGTTGGCAAAGCGTGAGATCGAACAACGAGCTACTATTACTCTCGAGCTAGCCAGGAAGAAGACTGAGCTGGATCGCGCACTGGAAGCTAATAGATTCTTTAAGAAGAAATTATCTCAGGAGAGAGAAAAGGGTGCCCAAGCTCGGGGTAGAGGGCTCTTGGAGAAGTTGAGCTCAGAATTAGAGAGACTCAAAGATATCTACGAACGTGAGAGGAAAAACTCCGAGCTTCGTGAAAGGGAAGCTTATATCAGCGAGTATGCTGATCGCAGTGCTGAAGTTCGAAAAATCCTTTTCGAGAATAATTTCGTTTAGTTGTACTAGGATTTTTCTTCGTTGTATCATAACCTTGTTGTAGCAGTAATATTGTCGAAAAATCCTTTCCGAGAATAATTTTGTTTAGTAATAATTTCGTTTAGTTGTACTAGAAAATTCTATCGTTCCTCTCTTTCTCTTTATCCTTTTTTTTTTTTTTGAATACTTCAACTTTTCGTGTTCTCGACCTTAGGGTTGAGCGTTGATTCTTGTATTAAAGGTAGCACAGATTTGACATTTTTCTTGCTTGTTGCGATTGGATTTACCTTCGAACTTTTACTGTCACGTTCCATATTCTTTTAGCCAAATAGTCGCTGATTTCTTGGGAAGTGGAACGGTCAGAGCGTTTAATGCTTGTATCGTGGCCGTTCATTCCACGAGATCTACACCGTTGATGCGAAATTCCTTCCCTATATATAGTTCCAAACTTACCCTCATATTTTTACTTGTCTGTAAATGTTTCGTTCGATTGATATGGTTGTGTTTCTACTCCCATCAATCAACTCCATGTTCTACTTGATGTCAGGGATTAAAACGTTCGAGATTCGAATTCGAACTTTCTTTTTCGATCTCCTCGGCGTCCCTGTATGGGAAACAATTTCGACTAGGGTATCGACAAGCGAAAAGGATTGCGACTAGGGTACCGGCAGGGGACCTGCTTCTTTGGAGTCATCTCTTTTGGGACGGGTTAGAATTCCGGTGTTCTGTCGCTTCATCCGGTCGGTTAGTAGATTAATTTCTAGTGGAGTTCTTTAAATCTCGAGCATCAACTTCTTCAAGGTGCTTCTCGGGGAATGATGTCTTCGAGATTGCTCTTAAGTACTCTAACTGGATATACTTCCTCCTTTCCTTGACCGGATAATAGTCTTAGAGAGCCAGCGGGGGTCCGGTAGCAAGAATGCTGGAAACTGTCTCCTCGCCGCTGGTTTTTGTTTTTAAGCTCGTGGTCCGCATTGTTTACGGACGAAGATCTTGGATCTGCTACGAATGTGGGAGGCAAGCTCCGACCCTGCTCCTCTGTTTTTCCTCATTTGGTTCGAAGACCTCTAGCTTTTTTGTAGTATTTGTAGTAGGATAGGAACAAATGTAACCTTATTTTTGAATTCAAATCTTCTCGTTGTATTTTGACCTCTGTATTTCCAGGAATCATTTGTAATTGTTCGAACTACTTATAAATGAAATTGTTTATTTTTATGTTTTTCTTTTCCTGTCTTTGCTTTAATAGACTCTGGTTTCGATCTTCTGCCATCTTGTCGTTCCACGATATCGTCAATTTATAAGGCAACTTGAAAACCTTAATGGAAATGAATTTTTACCCCGTCACCTAATGATCCACGGTCTTGTAACTTCATAAAACAACTTCCAATAATTTAACCTTTGTTTAATTTCGACCTTCTTGGGGATTCTCCAAGTTCGAAGAAATATTTTCCTTAGCTCGAATAATATTCTTGATCTTTAATTCAATAATTGCGTAGAAGGAATATGATAGAATTTCGATCGATCTTGATTATACTTTAGACTTAAGGGGCATAGCAACGGCTTTCACCCTTTTTTTGTCTTCGAGGGTCTTAGCAACAACTTTCACCCATTTAATAATTTCGATCTAAGGGGAGTAGCAACGGCTTTCACCCTTAGTCGTTTCAGAGCATTTTTAGCCCGAGGTTCGTAGCAACAACTTTCACCCATTTAATAATTTCGATCTAAGGGGCGTAGCAACAGCTTTCACCCTTAGTCGTTTCAGAGCATTTTTAGCCCGAGGGTCGTAGCAACAACTTTCACCCATTTAATAATTTCGATCTAAGGGGCATAGGAACGACTTTCACCCTTAGTCGTTTCAGAGCATTTTTAGCCCGAGGGTCGTAGCAACAACTTTCACCCATTTAATAATTTCGATCTAAGGGGCGTAGCAACGGCTTTCACCCTTAGTCGTTTCAGAGCATTTTTAGCCCGAGGGTCGTCACCCATTTTTATTTTTCGATCCAAGGGCCGTAGCAACGGCTTTCACCCTTGGTCGATTTTCGAGGGTCGTAGCAACAGCTTTCACCCGTTTAATAGTTCATGGAGATAAATAGAGATTGATAACAGATGAATAGAGATCGAGAATATCAGAATATGACGAATAAATAAGAATTTTGGCGAAATGAACTTTCATTGAATATATAACTCAGTCGTAATGAATTTTCATTGAACATATAGTCTTCTTAATCATGAGAAACAAAGAAAACGGAACGAGATGACTAAATAATAGTAGCCTAGAATTCAACTATCCATCTTCACCTTCCATAATATCTTCTTAGATTAACAGCATTCCATGTTCGAGGTAGGACCTCTCCATTAGGATGAGCAATTTTGTAAGAGCCCTTCTTTCCAACCTCAACGATTACATAGGGGCCATCCCAATTAGGTTGAAGTTTTCCAACATGCTTTGACACTTCCACTTTCTTGAGCACTAAATCTCCCACTTTGGATGTTCGGATTCGAACGTTTCGATTATAAGATTTTTCCATGCTGGACTTGGTAGCTTGAATTTTCAACCTTGA
Organism: Penstemon eatonii; assembly: GCA_038501285.1. Taxonomy (NCBI): domain Eukaryota; kingdom Viridiplantae; phylum Streptophyta; class Magnoliopsida; order Lamiales; family Plantaginaceae; genus Penstemon; species Penstemon eatonii. The sequence goes on from CM076710.1 coordinate 63,073,981, forward strand.
ACGATCCCTTCGACTGTCTGCGTGGTCAACTTCCATTTCCCTTAGAGATCGATTTTCCTCGGGATTATAAAATTCGACCCTGGAAGATGGTACGAGGTTCTCGACTGGAATAACAGATTTCGACCCATAAACCAAACTGAACGGAGTTTCTCCGATTGCAGCTTTAACAGTAGTTCTATTGGCCCATAAAACTCCTGGCAGTTCGTCGAGCCATTTTCCTTTTGCCTCAGATAGACGTTTTTCCAGAGACCGGACGATCTGTCTGTTCACGACTTCAGTTTGTCCATTAGCTTGAGGATGCCCTACTGATGCGAAATTCTGTTGTATTCCGAATTTTTCGCACCATTCTGTGATTCTTTTCCCGGCGAACTGCGTTTCGTTATCAGATATTAAGATCCTAGGAATCCCGAACCTACAGACAATATTTTTCCATAAGAAATTAATAACTTGAAACTGAGTGATCTTGGTCAGAGCAACACATTCGACCCATTTGCTGAAATATTCTAATGCAACCAGTACATAATTCTTCCGGGCTCTTGCTGTTGGAAATGGCCCAACAATATCGATGCCCCACTTATCAAAAGGCCAACAGATCGGAATAGAGTGCATATGTTCAGCCGGTTGATGGATCAAATTCGAATGAATTTGACAATGGTGGCATTTCTTTACATAACTAACAGAATCAGAGAAAAGAGTAGGCCAATAATACCCTGATCTCGAGCATTTAAGAGCTAATTCCCGAGCACCGCTGATAAGAATACAAAGTGTCAAGTTTTTTTTGCATTATTATTTACTATTTAATATTTATTTGACACCAAACCACACTTATTATTCTTATATTTTGATCTAGGATACAATTGGAGGCATTAAGTGCAAAAGAAGCTAAGTAGATAGTTTCTTGACAGTTTTGACACTACTTCGTATTAAGGGCGTGAAATTCTCATACGAAATCCAAATGAGATGATTCAAGATGCTTTAGATGGGCAAGAGGAATGTCTACAACTTTCATCTTTGGGGATTTCCATGATTCTGATGGGATCCTAGACGAAATCGGGCATAAAGTCGTTGTACCTGTGTTATGGAAAGTTTCCTAAATATCTAGTCTAATATATTGACTTGATATTGGGGCAATCCTTGATGGACGAATTTGGAAGGATGAAATCAGAATTCTCCTATTTACAATGAGATAATATCCTAATTTTTATATTATTCTTATAATATAAAGATTGGATATCAATTTTAGAGGATTCTTTTAGGGTTGTGTTGGCTTATTTTATAAATAGGACTTTAGAAGACCACCTAGTTAATTCTTTTTCTCCCACATATACCTAGAGTTATTAATGGCCTTACGTGGCTAAATCTTTGTTATTGGTCGAAGAAAACTGAAGCTTCGGAAACAAGAAAACTGTGAGATCTAATTAGTTTTATTATACGGTTTATGTTTTGAATATCGATTGCTCTTCTGTTATAATTAATATGGTTGTTTTGTTTAATTGCTAGGAGGCCTACTAGTATATTATTCTTTTCAATCTACTTCTTGATTAGATATCAAATCCGTAATTGTTTGATCCATCTAATTTTGTGAAGCATCTAAGATTCAATAATTTGCTGCGTCAGAAATTGTTAATCTTAAGAAGATAAATCGACTAAATTAAATCCAACCGCTTGTGTTTGAATTGTTTAGTTTCGTTGATCTCTCTAATTCTTAAAGCATCTGCTATATTAAACCTTTAGTGCTTATCTTGGGTTATTTAGTAGTTAGGATTAATTGGATCTCTTCTTCTGATTAATTAAAACTAAGGAGAGATAGGGAATTAGTTTCCACGGTGAATATTCAAAGTGTGAATTGTTATATATATTTGCATCGATGATCAGTTATATGATTCCGACAGTGGATGTTGACTTGGACCAATATTTGTTACATTGATTAAATTTAATTTTCATCACTTCTTAATTATTGAATTCCATCACACTTAAACCCCCATTTGTTTTAATCCATTTAGCATAAAATTAGACTAGATATTCTCTATGGGATCGACCCTTACTCGCTCTACTACATTATTAGGAGTATAGGTTTTATTTTTGGTTGCGTACGACAGCACACCAAATTTTGGCGCCGTTGCCGGGGAATTTTCTAGTTGATTTTTTTGCTTTTTGTGATCCTTATTTATATTTTTTTTGTTTTGTTTTTATGTTGGCAACTCGATCTTCTAATCAAGGTGAATTGCAGTACGATCCAGAAATCGAGAAAACTTTGCACAGGTTAAAGAAGAAACTTCGAGAAGACACTGAAGAAATCAATCCAACTTCTGATTGGTCTATAAGCAATTCTGCTTCTGAAGAGAAAGAAATCATGGCTGAAAATCGAACTTTGAAAGAGCTTGTTGCCCCTGATTTGAATCAACACCCTCTATGCATTACTTTTCCTATTTTAGATGCTGCTACTACCTTTGAACTAAAATCAGGACTAATACATCTTTTACCAACTTTCCATGGTTTTGCAGGGGAAGATCCTCACAAGCATCTAAAGGAACTACATGTGGTATGCACGAGTATGAAACCTGTGGGGGTGACTGAAGAGCAAATAAAATTGAGAGCATTTCCATTTTCTTTGAAAGATTCGGCTAAGGATTGGTTGTATTATCTACCCTCTGGGACCATTACTACATGGAACGAGATGAAAAGGATGTTCCTGGAGAAATATTTCCCAGCTTCAAGAGCAGCAAACATTCGAAAGGAAATTTGTGGTGTAAGGCAGCACAATGGAGAATCTCTTTACGAATATTGGGAACGATTTAAGAAATTATGTGCAAGCTGCCCCCATCATCAAATTACTGAGCAACTACTTATCCAGTATTTTTATGAGGGTCTCCTACACACCGATAGAAACATGATTGATGCCGCTAGTGGAGGAGCTTTAGTGGATAAAACTCTGGAGGCTGCTAAGAACTTGATTGCAAATATGGCAGCAAATTCCCAACAATTTGGCACTAGGCTTGATGTTCTACCAAAGAATGTGAATGAGGTAAACGTTTCTTCCCTTGAACAACAAATTGCTAGTTTAACTTCTCTTGTTCGTCAAATGGCTGTAGGTAATGTGCAAACAACAAAATCTTGTGGGATTTGTTCGGTAGTAGGGCATCCAACTGATTTGTGCCCAACTCTTCAAGAGGAATCCGTTGAGCAAGTGAATGCTACGGGTGATTTTCATGGACAGCCACAAAGGAAGTATGATCCCTACTCAAACACGTACAATCCGGGATGGAGGGACCACCCCAACCTTAGCTATGGGAACCCTCAAATGAATCAGCCCGCAAGTCAAAACCGTCAAAATTACCAACAATATAAGCAGCCATACCCTCATAGACCACAACCGATCCAACCTTCTAATTCTGGTATGTCGTTAGAAGATATTGTTAAGTCTCTTGCAACTAATACTTTGCAATTTCAACAGGAGACCAAACAATTTCAACAAGAAACGAGGACCACTATTCAGAACTTGGATAATCAAATGGGTCAAATGGCAACCGCAATTAGTCGGCTAGAGGCTCAAAGTTCGGGGAAATTACCGTCTCAAACGATAGTAAATCCAAGAGAAAATGCAAGTGCTATAGTTTTGAGAAGCGGAAAAGAGGTTGAAATTCCAACTGAGGCAGTTCATGCACCGTCAAAACAAGAAAAGGAGAAAGAAATTATAGTGGAGAAAGACATTCGTAAGGACAAGGACATACCTAACCGTAAGTTTTTGCCTTTTTCTGATTATAAACCAATACCCCCTTTTCCTCAAGCATTAGCAGAATCCAGGAAAGATGAACAAAATAAAGATTTGTATGAGTCTTTCCGTAGATGCGAGGTAAATATTCCACTTTTGGATGCTATTAAACAAGTACCTCGTTATGCTAAATTTCTAAAAGAATTGTGCACACTCAAACGAAAACAAAAACTTAAGGGAAGTGAAAAGGTGACAGTAGGAGAGAATGTTTCTGCAATTATTCAAAGAAAAATACCTGCTAAATGTAAAGATCCAGGTATGTTTACTATCCCTTGTAAGATAGGTAACACTAGATTTGAAAAGGCCATGTTAGATTTAGGAGCATCGATCAATGTCATGCCATATTCTGTGTATGCTTCTCTAAAAATTGGACCTTTAAACAAAACTGGTGTTGTGATTCAATTGGCTGATAGATCTAATGCATATCCTAAGGGAATAGTTGAGGATATTCTTGTGCAAGTTAATGATTTGGTTTTTCCTGCTGACTTTTATGTACTTGATATGGAGAATGGTGATCAAGCTACACCTATTTTGTTGGGGAGACCATTTTTAAAGACATCCAAGACAAAAATAGATGTTCATAGTGGCACACTAACTATGGAGTTTGATGGCGAAATTGTTAAATTTAATATTTATGATGCCATGAAATATCCTAGTGATGATAATTCTGTTTTTTCTATTGATGTCATTGATTCTTTAGCACGGGAAATTTTTGAACTTGATGGAGAAGATAAATTGGAAGTTGCTATTGGTAAGCATATTGAGAAAGAAAATGAGGAGTTAGCCTTGAACATTGATTTACAGGAAACTGTCGCAGCGTTGAATGAATTTCCAAAGTTAAAACAAACAGGTAACATTTCTTATATTACGCTACCAGTTTCTAACGAAAAACCTTTGCCTTCTATTTTACAGGCCCCTATTCCAGATTTGAAGCCCCTTCCTAGTCATCTCAAGTACGTGTTCCTTGGAGATGGAAATACACTGCCTGTGATTATCTCTAGCAAACTTAGTGCACTACAGGAAGAAAAGCTCTTGCAAGTACTTAAGGAGCATAAAGAAGCCATTGGTTGGACCATTGCGGATATTAAAGGAATTAGTCCGTCTACGTGCATGCATCGAATTTTGCTTGAAGAGGGAGCAAAACCATCTCGAAAAGCGCAAAGGAGATTGAACCCACAAACTAATGGACAAGCAGAAGTATCAAACCGAGAGATCAAGTCCATCCTTGAAAAGACTGTCAGTCCAAGTAGGAAAGATTGGAGTTTGCGCTTGGATGATGCCTTGTGGGCATATCGAACTGCATATAAGACACCCATTGGTATGTCACCTTATCGATTGGTGTTTGGGAAGCCATGTCACCTTCCAGTTGAATTAGAGCATAAGGCATATTGGGCTATCAAGAGTTTCAACATGAAGATGGATGAAAGTGGAGAACATAGGAAGTTGCAACTACAAGAGTTAGAGGAAATTCGCAATGATGCCTATGAGAATGCTAGGATTTACAAAGAAAGTACGAAGAATTTTCATGACAAGATGATTAGTAGGAAGGAGTTCAAAGTTGGTCAAAAAGTACTTCTGTACCATTCTCGACTTCGTTTGTTTCCAGGTAAGTTACGTTCTCGTTGGATTGGACCTTTTGTTGTTACTAATGTTTTTCCTCATGGTGCAGTTGAAATTCAAAGTATGGAGACCTCCAAAATATTCAAGGTGAATGGCCATAGACTAAAAACCTTCTATGAAGGTTTTCAAGTAGACAATGTGGCTACATTGGACGTTGAGGATCCAATTTATTCTGACTAGAGAAGGAAGCATTGGGTCGAGCCAACGACAGTAAACATAGGCGCTGCTTGGGAGGCAACCCAAGGGGAGTACATCTTTCTTATTCTTATTTATTTATTTATTTATTTTGGTTTGGTTTGGTAGTTTTTCTGTACATTGGGGGCAATGTCAGCATCAAGTGTGGGGGTGAGAAGTTTTAGTTTTGTCATGAGCAAAAGTTTGATTGAACTTGAGAAAGTCATAACATGATTGAATAAGTAATCTTACAACATAAAATTGATTAGCTTTGATATTTTCTTTGAGAATGGTAGTAACTAAGTTTTGTAGACAAAAAGCCGGTGAGGTTTGAGCCTTTAGATCGACACATCAATATCGATCTCATTTTTTTCATGAGAGATATTCTTCCATGGTCTTGTTTCTCTAGAACTTGCATTGATTCTATTTGAGGCCATATTGACTCATGCATACGTGAATATGATTAAGGCAAATTTTTTTTTTTGTGAGCCACTTAAGCCAAATAGCCTACCTTGAATTAATTTTTCCCTCGTTCAGCCCCTTCTGAGCCTTTCTTTAGCCTTTTCTTGTTTTTTTTTCTAACCCACATTACAAACTTTAAGCCAAAAAAAAAAAAAAAAAAAAAAAAGGACATCTTTACCCAAGTCTTGGAGCTAGTGGAGCATCGTTCATCACTATAATTGGGTGCCAGAAATAAGTGTGGGGGTTAATGAAGTTGTAGTATGTCTGTGTTTTGAAAAAAAAAAAAGAAAGAAAGAAAGAAAGAAAGAGAATTGATTGAAAGAAGTTTATTATAAAATTATCCATGTTTATGATGTTTCATATGATTTCAAAGCATGGTCTACTCTCGGTGCAAGGATTTTATGTGGTTAGTACTTTAGAGCCAAAACAAACAAATATGATAAATAGAGTGTTTGGTTCCACTTATATTGAGATTAAACTGATTATTTGCTCCACTAGTTTCGATGATTTTTAAACTCAGTTCCAAATGTTCATTCCTTATCCCTAAGCCCCGTTACAACCCTTAAAAGTCCTTATGATTCTTGTTATGCATGTGGTCTCAATGGAGGAGAATGAGAAGATATGCAAGCTTATGGTAGATCATTTCCATAGGAATGAATTTGAGCGAAACACATACCCTTCAAACACATGAGAGTTGAGTGTACATTCCTGTAAGGGTCTACATATTTAGTCTACTGTGTTCTCAAATGAAAATACTTGCTATTTAATTGTAAGTTGTTTAAGAATGTTGCTCATGATGTGTTATGATTTTGGAAAAGTTTGGTTGTTCTTTGTTAATGGCATTGCAACCTTCATGATTCTTTTTTGGGGAAGTGAATTTGAATTTTGCCCGAGGACGAGCAAAGAACAAGTGTGGGGGAATTTGATAAGAATACAAAGTGTCAAGTTTTTTATTCATTATTATTTACTATTTAATATTTATTTGACACCAAACCACACTCATTATTCTTATATTTTGATCTAGGATACAATTGGAGGCATTAAGTGCAAAAGAAGCTAAGTAGATAGTTTCTTGACAGTTTTGACACTACTTCGTATTAAGGGCGTAAAATTCTCATACGAAATCCAAATGAGATGATTCAAGATGCTTTAGATCGGCAAGAGGAATGTCTACAACTTTCATCTTTGGGGATTTCCAAGATTCTGAAGGGATCCTAGACGAAATCGGGCATAAAGTCGTTGTACCTGTGTTATGGAAAGTTTCCTAAATATCTAGTCTAATATATTGACTTGATATTGGGGCAATCCTTGATGGACGAATTTGGAAGGATGAAATCAGAATTCTCCTATTTACAATGAGATAATATCCTAATTTTTATATTATTCTTATAATATAAAGATTGGATATCAATTTTAGAGGATTCTTTTAGGGTTGTGTTGGCTTCTTTTATAAATAGGACTTTAGAAGACCACCTAGTTAATTCTTTTTCTCCCACATATACCTAGAGTTATTAATGGCCTTACGTGGCTAAATCTTTGTTATTGGTCGAAGAAAACTGAAGCTTCGGAAACAAGAAAACTGTGAGATCTAATTAGTTTTATTATACGGTTTATGTTTTGAATATCGATTGCTCTTCTGTTATAATTAATATGGTTGTTTTGTTTAATTGCTAGGAGGCCTACTAGTATATTATTCTTTTCAATCTACTGCTTGATTAGATATCAAATCCGTAATTGTTTGATCCATCTAATTTTGTGAAGCATCTAAGATTCAATAATTTGCTGCGTCAGAAATTGTTAATCCTAAGAAGATAAATCGACTAAATTAAATCCAACCGCTTGTGTTTGAATTGTTTAGTTTCATTGATCTCTCTAATTCTTAAAGCATCTGCTATATTAAACCTTTAGTGCTTATCTTGGGTTATTTAGTAGTTAGGATTAATTGGATCTCTTCTTCTGATTAATTAAAACTAAGGAGAGATAGGGAATTAGTTTCCACGGTGAATATTCAAAGTGTGAATTGTTATATATATTTGCATCGATGATCAGTTATATGATTCCGACAGTGGATGTTGACTTGGATCAATATTTGTTACATTGATTAAATTTAATTTTCATCACTTCTTAATTATTGAATTCCATCACACTTAAACCCCCATTTGTTTTAATCCATTTAGCATAAAATTAGACTAGATATTCTCTGTGGGATCGACCCTTACTCGCTCTACTACATTATTAGGAGTATAGGTTTTATTTTTGGTTGCGTACGACAGCACACCAAATTTTGGATGACTTCCTGCCTCTCCCTCGTGAACTTCCTTTAAAATAGCATTGTAGTGAACCTCAGAGATACATTTTAATAAAATTCCGGAAGAGGATCGTTTATAGAGTTGATTATCAACTAGAGTGAACGATGGCGCTCGGTATTTAATTCTTCGAGCTCCGTTTGAGTTTTTTGGAAGTTTTTCTTCTTTGAGATAGGCAATAAAAGGGTCGATCCAAGAGATCCTTGGCTCATCGATCTCCATGATATCGATTGAGGGAGTCACATCCAGTTCGATAGCAGATGTATTCGATAATAGCCATGTGATTATCCTTTCATTCTTCCCATCGGCAAGTCCTGTGAATTTCGATAATAGATCTGCCCATAGATTTTACTCCCTCGGTACAGGTTGAATATCAAACTTGTCGAATTCAGAGATCAACTTTTTTGTCTTGTTCAAATATTTGATCATATTGAACTCCCTGGCCTCGTAAGTGCCCTTCACCTGTCTATGAACAAGTTCAGAATCTGTTAACACAACAATTGATTTTACCTTTGCCTTTATGGCCATTTCTAATCCGGCGATCAGGGCTTCATATTCCACTTCGTTGTTTGTAACGACGAAGTCCAAAGTGATAGAATAACTCAAGTCTTCACCATTGGGTCCTTGAAAATGAATTCCTGCTCCACCTCCTTCTTTGGTCGAGGAGCCATCCACATGCATCAGCCAGATCTTATCTTCGGCTTCTTCGACCATACTTATCTCGGAAATTGCTTCTTCTTCCACGTTCGATAGGCCTGTTGATTCGACTATGAAGTCAGCTAATACCTGGGCCTTTATAGAGATCCATGGTTGATATTCAATTTCGAATTGACCCAGCTCGACCGCCCACTTTATCAATCTGCCTGATGCTTCTGGCTTTGATAGGACCTGTCTCAGAGGTTGATTAGTTAAAACGATGATCTTGTATGTCTGAAAATAAGGCCTTAGCCTTCGTGCAGCTACCACCAAAGCAAGCGCGAATTTTTCAATCTCCATGTAGTTTTTCTCAGCACCCTGCAATAACTTGCTCAAATAGTAAACTGGTTTATGCTCAGATTTATCGAGCTTCACCAAAACCGAGCTAATAGCCTCTTTCGACACGGCTATGTATAAATATAGAGGTTCTCCATCGGATGGCTTGGCTAACATTGGTGGTGAGGTTAAGTATGCTTTCAGGTCTTCGAAAGCTTTGTCACACTCTGCACTCCATTCAAAGTTCTTAGATTTAAGCAATAGTTTGAAGAACGGTAAACTCTTGTCAGCAGATCGTGAGATAAATCTATTCAACGAAATAATCTTCCCAATCAAGCTTTGGACATCTGAGAGCTTTCTTGGTGGTTGTAGATCGGTAATTGCTCGAATTTTTTCGGGGTTGGCTTCGATTCCTCTTTCGTGGACGAGATATCCGAGGAACTTTCCCGATCGCACACCAAAAGTGCACTTGGCAGGATTCAACTTCATTCCACATTTCCTTAAAATTCCAAAACATCGATCAAGATGGTTGATGTGGTCCTCCTCCGTCATACTCTTTACGAGCATGTCGTCTACATAAACTTCCATGATTTCCCCTATCAATTCTTTAAACATCATATTGACTAACCTCTGATAGGTTGCGCCCGCATTTCTCAAGCCAAAAGGCATGACAATGAAGCAGTATACTCCCCGCTCGGTGATGAATGATGTTTTATCCTGGTCTTTTTCGTTCATGAAAATCTGATAAAATCCTTGGAAAGCATCCATCATACTAATAATACAAACCCCGCGGTGGAATCTACAAGCATATCGATCCGAGGTAATGGATAAGGGTCTCTTGGGCATAATTTGTTTAGGTCTGTAAAGTCATTACACATTCTCCATTTGTTTTCAATCTTTTCGCCCTTAGAATCTAGGACCACATTACACAACCACTCCGTGAATTTTATTTCCCTGATCTGACACGCCGCTAACAATCTATCAACCTCTGCATTGATTATCTTGTCCTTTTCGCGGCCATGATTGCGCTTCTTTTGCCTTACAGGTTTGGCCTTTGGATCGATGTTTAATGAATGTGTTATCACCCGTGGGTCGATTCCCACTATATCATCCGAACTCCAGGCAAAAAGGTCCACATTTTTTTGTAAAAATTCAATGAGCATGCTTTCCATGCCCTCGCTTAATTCCGTTCCGATTTTGGTGAATTTCTCAGGGGATCCCGGAACTAAAGTTACTTTTTTGTGGTCGGGCGCTTGCACGCTCATGTCAACATTTTTTCCTTTCTTTCTTTGTAATTTCTCGCAGTCAGGAATCAGTGATTTTAAGCCAAACTCCAATTCACTTATCTTCCTCTTAACCGGGAGCTCGGGCTCCACTTTCTTCTTAATACTTAAAGATGAATTATAACATTCCCAAGCCATGTATTGGTCGTTCCTCATTTCTCCTACCCCTCCCTCGGTCGGGAATTTTATCTTTTGATGGTAGGTAGATACAACTGCCTTGAAGATATTTAGAGCTGGTCTCCCTAATATGGCATTGTAAGCGAACAATGTATCTACTACCAGGAATATGACCATCCTTGTTACATTCTTTGGCTTGCTTCCTAGAGTCGTGCTCAAGAGAATGGTCCCAAGCGGAATGATCTCCGATCCCCCAAAATGACCAAAGGAGTGGTTACTCGATCCAGATGCGGGTGACAAAGATTCATCCTTGTGAGAGCTTCCGATGAGATAATGTTTGCCGAGCTTCCATTATCGACTAGCACTCTCTTGACCTCAAAATTAGCAATCTTCAATGTTAACACCATGGAAAAATCTGGATCGTCTTCATTTGTATCCCAATTAACATCCGAAGGTCGATCGGCCTCACTGAAACTTATAACTTGATTTTCCATGGAGCGAAATTCCAAGGATAGAATTTCCCTTTTTGCAGAGACCCCAGCCCTTATCGACCTCAACGTTCTTTTTCTAGCATTTCTGCTATCTCCTCCTGCTGGTCCGCCAGCAATCATGTTTATCACTCTATTTGACCGCTCTTCCGTCTGATTTCGAATCTGCCTTTGTTGAGTATTACACTTTCGCGGGCTTCTGGACCTATAACGATTGTTATAGTTGCCTCCTTTGATAAATTCTTTGAGTTTTCCTTGTGCAATTAGCTTTTCTATCTCGACTTTCAGTTGGTAACAGTTTTCGGTGCTGTGCCCACGAGCCCGGTGATATCGACAGTACTGGTCATAACCCAATGCACCAGGCCTAGCCTGAGTGATCCTTTGAGCCTCGGGAATCAGATTTCCTTCTTCTAACACAGTTAACACTTCTTCCTTTGAACTGTTAAGTTCGGTAAACTGAATTTTTCCTGGTCTTGGAGGTCGAGTTCGTTCATAAGGAGGTCCATAGGAATTCGACCCTTGGAGCGGCATATGAGGCTTATAAGTGTTGATTCGTTGCCAAACAGACCCTTTGTTCGATCCTCCGTAGTCATCAGGTTTTGGAATAGTAGCCCGATCTTGTTTCTTGTTGAGAGGAAGTTTCATAGTGTGCGAACTTTTTAACTTATTCATCTCTTCCTGAATCATGTATTTCTCACCGATCTCCATTATTCCCTCGAAGGATTTCGGTTGTTTCCTGCACAAGGCGTTTTCGAACAGAGTGCTCCTTGTCAGCTCGAACATTAGAGAAGACAAATATTCGATCTGCGGGGTATCAACTTTGAGAAGTTCGATACTGAACTTCGCTAACCATTGCCTCAACGTTTCTCCTTCCAACTGTTTTACGGTCCCCAAATGATTCGCCGGTAACCTTGGTTTCCTTTGACTAGCAAATTGTTGTTTTAGTTTGTCGCGAAATTCCTCGAAGGAAAATATGGAGTTAGGCGGCAACTTTCCGAACTAATCGAGGGCAATTCCCTCGAAGGTAGTAACCATGATCTTGCAACAAAAGTCCTCTGAATGTCCGTATAAGTTCATCACATTAATAAAGCTGTTGATGTGTTCCCCGGGGTCGGTAGTCCCGTTATACCGTGGTATCCTGGTCGGTACTGTTTCCGCATTTCGAGCTTCGCGTATTTCTTGACAAAATGGCGAACAAGGCATGATACTATTCGAATCCTCCCTATCTCGTAGATTTTCTCTACTCGGAACGTTTCCCTCTCGCCTGGCAGCATGATTGCTGCGAGGAATCTCTATCAGCGTATCTTCCTTCTCCAACATCTTAGCTACTCTCTCTTGCACTATCCTTTCCAGTTCGGATTCAGTAATTCTTTTGTAGGTCGATTTTTTGCCTCTGACAGCACCATGAGGGTGGCTCTCCCCTACTACTGAATCTTCCACATCATGTACTAATTTTGGCGGGATTTCTGACCGAGCGTTGATTTTCGATGGCACTGCTCGAGGCGGGTTTGTGGCTAGCGCGTGCGATATAGATCGTAGTACACTGTTCTCCTTCTAGATGTTCGAAGATGGTATTTCAGGTCTCCCGTGAACTGCTGGCTGATCTACAGGTGATTGGTCAGCCCTTCCACCGTTCAGAAATTCCCTGCACATCGTGCTTATGATGGACCTTAGATCACCAACGGTCGTGTGAATTGGAACATTATCCTGCGGAACAACTGGTGGAATCTCTGGTTGTTGAGCCGCGCGCGACAGATTATCGGGCTCATTGTTGACCGAATTCTGTGCTCCTACTGCATGGGAAGGTTATCCTCTGATATACGTATTTCTCCTCGTAGTAGGCATATTTCGATCTAATACTCGAATAAGGCCCCACGGTGGGCGCCAATTGATCTTACGAGTTTTCGTTTGTTCGATCTAGGTGGTGTGAGGTGCCGCACAAATGCTTGTAAATAGAAGAAAAAGATCAATAGTATTTGTATTTGGGAAGTATGAGTACAAATTACAAGTATTGAGAGTCCTATCCGAGCATTATAGGATACCGTACAAGTTAAAGGGTGAAATACATATAAAATAGCCTATACTATTCTTCCTAAGTAGTTCCGAGCAGCAGCCTCGGAGGAAGAGCACCTGGAAAGTTGTGTCATCGTCATAAATGCTTGGGGTATTTATAGCCGAGATCTGGAGCTTGGTGATCCACCCACAGACGAGCATTTTTCGGCCCACGGGCCTGGGCCTGAGCTCGGCCCAACAGTGATTTTGGACCCTAAGCTTCCTTTGTTGAATCGGCATAGGACTCTTGAGCGTTGGGCTCGAAGTTATACTTCTGATATCGAGATCCATGACTCTCGACCTTGCTGGACTGTAGAAATGCCGAATCCAAGATACCCCTCATCAGGCGTATGCTCGCCCGGAATCTTATTTCGCTTGCTCAAGTTCGATTTTAACTCTCTTAAGTTCCTCTTCAAGGGCACTCTTCTCTTTAACGGTTGATAACAGATCCTCTTCCACGGATGAAGTGTGTTTCTTATTGGCAGTCTTCAACTCCTCCTTCGCTTTTGAGAATTCTCGACGACTAGCCGACAATTCGGCTGCGACATCGTTTAATCGAGCCTGAAGAGTTTTATTTTCGGACTTAACCCGTGCAAGCCCGTCATGGGCTTCTTGCGACTCTTGTTCTAACAATGATGTCTTATATGTCTGAAGTGCAAAATAATCTCCAACCTGTGGAGAAAAAATGATATCAGCCTGGTGTCCATGGAAACATATGGTATAATCGGACTTGAACAGTTAATACCTCCTGGTATGTTCGAGAGAAATTGCTCAGGACCTCAAAGTCGCTTTTGACGGTGTGATTGCGCATATCCTGTTTGAAACGTCCAGCCATAAAAATCCGAGTAGCCTTGTCGAACTCGTTTTCACCATCTTGTCCAAGGTCGGATGAGACAGTCCCTTCTTCTGGATAACCAGCGGCTCTACATCCACGAAAGTGATCGTCCATGAAGTCAGCTACGTCCGGTTCCGATCTGCCCGGTCGACACGGAACCAAGTCCGAACTTTTGCCGAACAGTTTTTCCTTTCTCGAAGGCCCTTGGTGTTCAGTGTATTGTTTACGATCCATGCATTTCTCGTGTTCTCGCTTGCCCAAAATTCGCGTCCAGGAATAATAACTATATCCAGCGGAGGACGGGTTGGAAGTGTCAATCGAAAATACACTGCGTAAAGGAACAGCTGTGGCAGGATTCGACGAACTCGAACTGCCCTCTCAAAGCTGGGTACACTTCTGGAATATCGATCGGGCCAACAAGCAGATTATTTGTTGCTTTTTCTGGTTCAATTTTTCTCTTTTTCGCTGGTTGCAGGGACTGTTCATCTATGCCTTTGGAGGGACCAGTCCCAGTTGTCGTAACAACGGACACCCGAAAATTCTCAACAAGCTGACCTATATATATTTGTAAAAATAAAGAGAGGGTAATATTATGTTCAAGATATTAATAAACTATCTAAACTTACGAAGCGTTAAAGTAAAGGAGACGAATAACGTACTTAAAGGGAGGGATACACAAGACAAAGCGGCTGATTCTGAGATGCGTTTAAAGGATTGAACTGATCCACCAGTGGGTTGAATGGACAATGGAGGGAAGAATTCGATCACTGGTGCTGGATAATTACATTTGCTTAAACCAGCCATTCTCAATACTCTTTCTTGAACAAGGAGCATAGTATGAAAAGGATCGGATCGAAGTTGGTCCACGAACTCGTTGGAAAATTGAGGATTGAGTTTCTCTTTGATCTTGCTGCAACCGTATTCCCAAGGTCCTTCGCCATCCCATCGATATGGTCTGCTCTTCGAGTTACCTGCGGAACGAACGTCGGGACCTCTGACAAAGAAGAATCTTCTTTTCCAACCTTTGGTTTTGTCTATAGCCACGGTCGTAAGGATAGGACGACTCGACCCTTGAGAGAAAGAGAGGAATCCCACATTAGACCCTCTGGACATACTCATCCGAAATATCTGCCAAAAATTTCGGAAAGAAGCCTCCTCTCCTTTGGCCTCCATGAGGACACTGAACGCGACAATATAGACTATCGAGTTCGGAAGAATTTGGGCGGGAGTAAGAGATAGAAAAGTTAGGATATTTCTTAACAAGGGAATGAAGGGAATACGCAATCCATGCGAAAATTGCCTCTCATAAAAAGCCTGGCACCCGGAGGGAGGAGCGGTCGCGCGATCGCGATAAGTGGGATGACAATCGAAAACCCCTCTGGAAGGAACTTTCCGAACTCTTTCTCCAAGAGAGCACGATCTTCCTGAACAAAACTACAAGAAGTTTCTTCCGCACCAAGCTCGGACCGTTTGTGACCAGCTGGTCCAGAAGTAGCATTCGATCTGTAAATCCTGACGAAGACATCATCACCAATGTTACGTTTCGCTACCTCATTCTCTTCGAGATCTTCGATCTGGTTTACATCCTTGCGTTCGGGATGGAATTCTTCCTCTTCAAAATCATCGATAAGCTTGAGGTCAGGATCGGATTCGGGATCCTCTCCAGCAATGCCCTTGCCTCTCGAATTTCTCGAACTAGACATTATAAATAAGTATAGTTTAAGGAAGAAGATAGCTTACGCGATCAGGATGCTCCGATCTCGAGAGGATATGGTTATGGAAACAATTTTCTGGAATATAACGTATATATAAAAGGTAAAAGGGTGAATTGCAAACCGGTCCCCGAGTAATCACGACGGTTGAGCTCCCTCAAATTAAATTGAAAATTACCTTTCTGGTATTTACATACTAGACCCCTATACATTCTATTATTACGAATGTTGTAATGTACGATTTGAAAAGACGTCACGGCCAAGATTCATTTCAAAGACGGGACAAGTAATTTCTATCAAGATAAGTTTATCGTGTTGTTTTCAAGATATGCACTATTTTTCCCTGATTCGGTTTTTATCCCAACGGGTTTTTCCGAATAAGGTTTTTAATGAGGCATATCAGGATAAACCTCAAAGTGATTTACTCATCATGATGTTTGAAATAAACTTCTTCGAGCTTAAGCTTCACTTTGCGCTCGAGAAGTGGGAGAGTATTGATTAGGGGTATTTTGGATCCTACATTGGAATGCTAAGTCAAAGATCGAAGAGCGTGGAACCCGAATTCGAAGATATAGAACCAAGTCCAATTTGTAGCCTCCACAATCCGATTAGCCAGGGAGTGCTCTTGATCGGAATTTACTGTTGGGCCGAGCACAGGCCCAAGCCCTTAGGCCGAAGAAATATGTCCCTGCGGATGGAGTAGCTAATCCACCAATCCCCATTATAAATACCACCTGCATTTATGACGCCAGACACGCTTTCCCAGGTGCACTTCACTCGAAGCTACAGCTCGGATAGATCTGATTAGGCCATTTTTATGTATTTCGCCCTCTAGCTTATACGGCATCCTGTCAGTTCTTAGGTAGTCGTCTGATCTCTTGGATGAGTAAGAAACAGACTTCAGTATCAATATCAACTGTTGAAGCTGAATATATAACTGCTGGAGCTGAATATATAGCTGCTGGAGCTTGCTGTGCACAAATATTATGGTTTTAGAGTTCTGTTTCTCCTTTCAGCAACTCCATTCTGTTGATGGGTTCTGGCAACATAGTACTCATGGTTGATTCCTCTGGCATTACAATACTCTTTAATAGTAGAATTTGTAAACTCAGTCCCTCTATCTGATCTGAACTATAGTATTTTCCTACTCTTTTTGTTCTGGATCTGCTCCATCAGATTTGTAAGATGCTCCTTGGTTTCACTTTTCTTCTTCATGAAAATCACCCAAGTGTATCTTGAAAAATCATCCACAACAGCTAGGCAGTAATTCTTTGCACCATTGCTCATTGGATCAATGGGTCCAAATAAGTCCATATGTAACAGCTCCAAGATCCTCCCAGATGATTGGTGCTTTTTGCTTTTGAATGATGACTTGATTTGTTTACCCTTCTGACATGCGTCACAAAGCTTATCTTTGCTCATGACTGTCTTCGGAATTCCTTCTACCAGATCATTCTTGATAAGTCTGTTGATGGTCTTGAAATTCACATGATTCATTCTTTTCTGCCACAGCCAACTGACTTCACTTGGTGTTGATGCCACCAAACAAACAATTGAATTCTTGTCAACAGAATTCCAGTCCACTGTTTAGACATTCCCTTGTCGTCTTCCAAATAAAATAACCTTCTTTGTACCGATCTGTTCAACGTAGCACTTACCTGTTGAGAAGATGACTAAATATCCTTTGTCATAAAATTGACTTATGCTCAGCAAATTGTATTTGAGGCCTTTAACATAAGAGACGTCATAATGTTGCCTTTGATCAGCTTTCCATTTGTACAATCTTGTCTTCCTTGCTGTCTCCAAACGTCACATTTGGACCATCCACGGCAACAGCTTAAGTTAGCTCATGTATGTTTCCACACATGTGTCTTGAACAGCCACTGTCCAAGTACCAGATTTTCTCTACTTTACTCCTACTCCTAATCCTAACCTACAAAACAAAATAAAAATTATTTAGGTACCCTTATTGAGAGGGTCCTGAAGGATTAGTTTCACCTTTGACAACCCAAGATGTTGATGTCTTAGGCTTCTTAGGATTTTGAGTTTCAACAGGAGCATGAACAACTTTGCCTTTATCACGTTCATCAGATTTTCCATGTTGTTTATAATCAGCATGATAAGGGTAATGTTCGTAAGCAGAATAAGATGCATGATAAGCAGGATATGCATGCATTGGCTGAGCAGGATATGGTGCATAGTAAGTTGAAAATTGAGGTGCATGATACATAGGAGGATATGCACCAGGTTGCACATAATAAGACTCATTTCCATACCAAGCATTTTGACTTTTCTTGTTTTTATGCTTATTTGGTTCACTAGATGTTTGCTCATTAACAGACGACTTAGTTTTATCACTAGTCTGATTGGTTTTAGCCTTATCAGAAGACTTACTAGGACTCTTCTGTTTAGACTTACCAGTCTGTTTTCCTACACTAGGCTCTTTGCTCTTTTTAGCCTTAGGAGTTTTCTTCTCCTCTAACACTTTCTCAGGTGAAGCAGGTTTAGTAGTCTGAACATACAATATGACCTTACTATTGTCAGCTGATAAAAAAATTTCATTATGGTTCAGTTCTAACTTATCTTGATCTAAAGGTGTCTCTGTTTACTAGACATGTGAGTGGATGCAACATATGACTTTTCATGAGACTCAATTGTTTTCTCAAGTTCCATTACTTTTCCTTTAAGGAATTCACATTCAGCTTTCAGAGATTCATTTTCTTGCTCAAGCTGTTTATATTCATCTAATTATTTTGGCTTTTTAGCCTTGAGTTTCAGTGAAATATTTTGCTATTTTAGCAATATCATCTCTTCCTTAAGCTTTGCAAATGCTTCTGCAATACTGGTATTGTTAAGCATCATTTGTTCAAATGAATTAAATAATTCATTATCAAGAGGAGTTACCTCATCATCCTCACAGCCATCAGATTCCTTAGCCATCAGGTAGAGAAGAGCAGGACTCTCTTCATCAGAAGATCCTTAATCAGAAGTGTCTGAATCCGAATTTGATGAGTAGATAGCAGCTAGCTTTTCTGCTTTTGCCACCAGCACCTTGCCTTTCTGATGTTTTCTTTCCTTTTTGATTCTCTTTTCTTCTTCAGTGAACTTTTCAGCTTTAGGATATGGCAGTCTCTGATGAAATGACCCAATTTACTGCAGTTATAGCACATCATTTTAGATTTATAAGAATCTTTATCTTGAGAAGAAGAAGTAGGGTTAGAAGTAGAAGCATTGTTGTATTTGTTCTTCATTTTTTGTTTGTAGAACTTCTTAAAATTGTTCATCAGCAATGCAACGTCTCCAGCAGTGTACTCCTTTTTGTTGAGTAGTGTGGCTTCATCAGATGAGTCCACGTCTTTGCTTTTGTAGGCTGGCCTTCTAGGATTTTCAGCAGTAACCTGCAGCTGTGGGACTTGAAGTAGAGGTTTCTTCAACACCCATTCTTGGCAGTACTGAGAACAGTTCTGTGAGTGAGATCTTTCCCAGATCCCTGGACTCTTCCATAGCTGTTACCTTCATGTTGAACTTCGGAGGTAGAGCCCTCCTCAGCACTCTGACGGTTATCTCCTTATCAGTGAAGGTTTTTCCAAGCTTTAAAATTTTGTTCAGCGTCCTTGTAAACCTTGTATCCATCTGATCAATGGTTTCCGCAGACTTCATCTTGAAGTTGTCCAGCTTTTCCAGAGCAACACTTAGCTGATGCTCTTTGATAGCGTCGTTTATTTCGCTCATATCACGGACCTTATCCCACATTTCTTTGGCAGTCTTGCATTCTTGCAATGCTTGACTTTGTCAAATCTGTCATTGTCAAGGGCCTTGGTCATGATGAAACGCCCAACTTTGTCTAGGTTGAACAACTTTATTTCTTCAGTTGTCATTTCATTTAAATCTTTTTCCACCGTTATATCAACCTCATCAACTTTGATGGTCTTGGTGAATTTGAATGGACCTTTTATGATACATGTATACATGTTGTCATTATAGGCGGCTAAGAAGATCTCCATTCTGATCTTCCAGTCTTCAAAGCTCATACCAGCTATGTGGGAAACATGACTGATACAATCATTTTTCAAAAATTTTAGTTTTCCAAAAATATGCTTTTTTTTTTTGAAAAAGTTTGAAAACCTTTGAAAAACACTCGGATCAAGCTCATTGATCCGGTAGCTGATTCTAATGAACCACATGCTCTGATACCACTTGTTTGTCCCAAGTGGTCAGATGTGGTCTAGAGGGGGGAGGGGGTGTGAATATACCTCTGAAAATTTTATCAAATTTTAACTTTAAAACTTTCTGCTTAACTGTCAGCAGACTAAGCTGTTATAGAGCAGTAAGCTGACTAAGCTGATCGTGAACAAATCTTTGAACAGCACAGTAGACCACTAATCTGATAATCACTTAGCTGATTTAGTCAAAATCAGTTTTAACACCAGAATACTTGCAGCGGATATTTTAAGTGTTTTTCACAAGTAAGCTCGATAGATTGAAAGATTTTATCCCGAATTTATAAAACTCCTTTAAAATCTTTTTAAACAGTTTTCAAATGTTCTTATGCAGTTCAGTAAATATGCTAGAAAATTATGCAAGTTTGAACACACAGAATTTTTATAGTGTTTATATGGATTTAAGTCATTTAGTCCACTCTTCCAAGTCACTTAGATCTTGGGTTATACTATAAACACACAGTTTACAATATACTCTGCTTGCGCCATCAACAAATGAAATGGCCACAAGTGCGCAATAGGAAGTCACAGAGATGACCTATTCTACAGAGACTTATCACTCACAAATATGGATAAGAACTCCTCACAACTATTTTCTCTCTTACAGATTCACTTAGAAAATGTTTTCTTGAACTTCAACGGCTTCTGTCAACAAAGGACGTTTAGCAGACGAGTGAGCTGTTCTTGAGCTTTTGAGACTTAGAAAATATATTGCTTTGAATTCGATCTCTCAGCAGTTGTGTTCTTCTTCTTCCTTCGTCTCTTGATTTCTGGTCCTTAAAATCCTTGAACGGCTCTCTACACAGTGACAACTGCTAACTGTACTTTCTGTCAGGCAGCATTAAATGCACCAAGCTGATACGAAGTCTTTCTTCAACCATTTGTCTTTAATAACCTTGTACTTCAGCATTTATTACCGTTGAGTAGACTTCTTGATCCTTTCCACTTGGCTGATCGAAAGTGCAAGTCTGATGATGAACAGAGCTGATCCCAAACTTGAACAAATCTGATTTTAGTCTGCTGATCTTCATTAGTCTGATATCTTTCCTTCAGCAGATCAGTAGTCTTCTGGATCTTGAATATTTGACCCGTCTGATAGTCTTCTTATTTGGTCAAAATTCTTCTAAGGGTTTTACAACTAAGTTTTCAATACTTAGCTGATCTTAGGTTTTGGAAATCATCAAAACCACCCTTTACTAATTAACTTCAGTGCTTTTCATCTTCATCCTTATCCAACACACCATATAGGTGATTGCACTCACGGCATGCATATAGGGAATATCACTAATATCCCATCTCCTACAAATACAATTATGGTTTCTCAAGTCCACATTGTTCTTCGAATTTTCCCCTGTATGGATCTCAAAATGCAAGTCATCTTCCTTTGTTGGTATGCAATTAGCAGCCTGTTGCATCCTCTTTTCAAGAACTTCCCTAATCTTGGGGCATATTTTATGGTTTCACCACTTCTTTAATGCCTTGTCTCTGTTTTGTTGGAATCTGGCAATTATGTACTTCCTAATCCACTCAAGCATTGTAAGTATATGTCTATCACTTGCTTCCACCAACACTGCATTAAAAGACTCACATACATTGTTATGTAGTGTTATGGGAAATGTACTGAAACGAGACCTATTTCAATGGACTGGAGGTCTTTCAGAAAACCATGCCACAAACTCATCATCAATCTCCAGTAGCTCTCTCATTTTAATCTCAAACTGAGGCATAGGGTAGCTCTAGCAACTGCCCACACTGCATCTTCATATTCCTCACCTTTGGAACCATCATGTCTCATGTTACCAATCTAATACCTCACACAAAATCTATTATCTGAATATGGAAACACATTCCTAAATGCACATATTAAACCCTTTTGCTTATCAGACATAAAGGTTTAGCAATCATCTCTTTCAATCTCCAAATATTCTTTTAATAACTGCAAAAACCTCTCCCAATTAACATAGTTTCACTGCCCCAACTGCATAAGCTAGAGGATAAAGACAATTATTGGGATCAAATGCTACTGCAGTCAGTTGAATATCAGCATGAGGAGAAGAAAGATGTGCTCCATCTACCCCAATTAATGGTCTACAACCAGCCCTAAACAATTAATGGTCTACAACCAGCCCTAAATCAAACATAAAATTTGTCAAATCTTCTCTGCACATCACTTGTCCCTTCATCAAGTTGTTTCAATATTACAGTTGATCCAGGGTTTCTTTTCCTTAACTCATTCGCATAATCTCATAATTTGGCATATTGATCAACATAATTCTCTTATATAGCTTCTATGGCCTTTCATTTGGCTCTATATGCCTGAATAGCTGAGATATGACACTTTATCTCTTTAATGCACTCCAACCTAAATCCCTTCACACTTCTATTTGGATCAGTCCTAAACATATCCTGATATTTTTAGAAAGCCACCTTGAGTTGAAATTCTTGCAGTGGGGATTTGTACCACACTTGTGTTCAGGTTGATATGCTCTGACATGGTAAGTTGCTTCATTTTTAACCTTCAGTGCATGGATGTGCCAGTCACAATTCTCAACCTGACACTTAGCATAAATTCTTCTTGGATCATTCACAACAATCTTCAAGTTTTTCATAGTCACTATTGCATGTGAATGCACAGCCTCCTTGACCTCTGTCCTAGTTGCAAATATTTGTTTCAATTCAATTATGGGAGAAAATGTGTTCTCAACATTAAATTTGGGCCAAGTTTCACCTTCATCATTTCCTTTCCAATTTCTCCCATTATCACTAGAAAGGACATATTCTTCTTCCTCACTTGAATCTAAATTTTCACTTGAATATGTTTCAACATTTGAATCATCTTTCTAACTTGAATCTGATGACCTCATCATCATTATCACCCTCATTTCTCACCCCATCATTATCACCCTCATGTCTCACCTCATCATTCAAACTATCACCCAAATCCTCATTTCTTACATTATTTTGTTAAACCCTACTCTTACTCTCATCATTTCTTACCTCTGCCTCATTACTCACATAAGAGTTTATCATTGTATCCAAATCATCACTAGATTGGCTACTTCGCCGCCTCATTACCTCTGCCTCATTTCTTACATTTTCTTGTTGAACAACTGCCCTCACTTCTTCTAACATTGACTCATTTTCTAACACTAGTTCCTTTTCTAAAACTACCCATTTACCCCTATCCATATCCACTTGTTTTTCAATGTGGCTTACATAAACTTACAATTCTCTACAACCTGCAGTATCAATCAATCCAAGTATATCAGTTTGATATTGTATAATTCTGAATTTCTTGAAATATTCAATCCTATAAAAGCCTTCCGCTGTACTAATACCCACTTCCTCACAGATAGTCTTGATTAAGTCCAGACATAAAAGGTTAACTTCAAGGTGGTCTATACAGCTTGAAGTATCTCCTATATATTCGGCAGGGGGGCCATGTTCAAGCTTTCCACCATGATGGATCCTTAGAGTAACCGTTTGGGGAAGAATTGCTACACAAATACTATTTCATTAATAAACAAACCATAAACCCTAAATCACATAATAAACAAATATTTTTTCATTAATAAAAAATATATTTTCCCAAAGTATATACCCACGACAACGAAATAAACAATAATATACCCCCAATAATCAACTTTACTGTACTTCCTATAAAAAACTAGCATAAATCATTTATTGAAACTGATAAACATATAAAACCTACAAATATTGCACATACACATTTTCGGGGAGGTTCATAATTGAACTGCTTCTTGCGCAATGACATTTCTAATTTAGTGGGGAGATCTACTAGTGGCTTCGATTTTACTAGGGTTCCTGATTTGGGATTTTATATCGGGAGAGAATTTGTTTTTTTTTTAATATTTGAGAATCTCCTGCCCGTTAATTCCTTTTGTCTCTTTTTTCTTTTGCCCGTAATGTCCTTGCTGATGTGGCAGGTGACATAGCAATTTTTTCTTAAAAAACGAGGCCACCTGGAATGAGTCTCTCCCCAAAATCAAATTTCACGAGAAATAAAGGGCACGTGAAAATCTCATGACAATTCCATCGTTAATTTGGCGGAAGTATTAAATGTGTAAGGTTGATTTGAGATATGGTATCAAATGTGTCGACATGAATAGTTGTGGTATTAAATCCCTAAAGTACGTATAATTATGGTATCAAAAGTGAAATTCTATATATTTTCTCTAGTTTTGTATTAGTTTTTCTCTAGTTTATTACTAGTAATTAGTTCACTTTGATATCATTGTAATAGTTTCGATTCGATGTAGTGTTTGATGTAACAACGTATTTATCATTTTGAAAAAAAGAATATTTTTTGACAATTAATAGCACAATTTGACCAAAAACTCAAATTAAATTAAGAGTTGTAACTAAATAATTTTTGAAATGAAAGGAAGCCACCTTTTTTTTTATATGACGGCAATTAACGACATTCTTTTAAAACTGAAAATAATTAATTTGTGCTGGCCATTCAAAACTTAATAAGAAAGCAAAAGTAAATCAAAATCACCAGAAAGTAGTATTGAGTCCAATTTACAAGATTTTGATCAAAAGACCATTAGCTTTTATTCAAATACATATGTATATATATATATATATATATATATATATATAGAAGATAAGATAAGATGGGTCAAATGATTCAAATAATTAATTTTTTTAGATTATATTAAATCTGATATTTAATGAAATTCTTGAATTTGAATCAATATAAATTAAATTGAGTTTATTAATTCTTTAATTCAGTTATATTTTTATTTATTATAAATATATTTATATTATTATTTCAAATACCTATATGTCATAAAAATGGTCAAACTCAAGGTTACTTTTAACTAAGGCAAATCTGGTATTTCATTAATATTTTGGTGATAAGATCACTTTTTCAATAAAATAAATTGCTTTTTTCATCCTTCTTATGAGCTAACTTTTGTACATCCGTCCCTTTTAAGTTTTTTGTAGGAGATTCGTTTTCCTTATCAATGTAATGTAACACATTCACCGCTCTTAAATTTTTTAGTAGATGTGTTCCTTTCGTCAATATAGTGTAATAGTACATTCGTCCCTATTAGATCCAAAATATATCATCTTTTGTCCATTTTAAGTTGTATTTTCGATTTAAGAGGGATAAATGTGTTATACTACATTGATGAAAGAGAAGTTTATGCTACGAAAATTTTAAGAGGGACGAATGTGTTACACCCCCCTAAACTCCAAGCTAGCGAGCAACGGCTTTTCAGCCGTTGTTGCTTGTTTTTTGTTGCTTGCTATTCAAATCTCAGCTGCTATTACTGTTTGTGCTCGGATTCATATGTAATAATACATTTCTAAATCAGACTGTTACTATATCGATACTGACTCCGCAATTCTAGGCAGTCCTCTGTCTGATGAGAAAGTATCTCCCATTGAATTAGGTAAAGTCAAGTTAGAAAATAATAAAACTGACTCCCGGCTATTCACACATGAAGATTGTCGTATGTATGCTCTACTTCGGTTGCCGACATTGATAAGAGGGACATATCAGCTACGAAAAATTTAAGTGGAACGACTGTGTAAAAATTGACTCATAAAGAGGATGAAAAGTGCGATTAACTACTTTAAATATTAAAATTTTTGACGAATAGGGTTTTCTGTCATGTAAAAACACAACGTAAGTAGTGAGGGGTTTGTACATATTGAAACATAATTTTGAGTAGTAGATTCATTATTTTTACCGGATTTGAAGCACATCTTGTACTCTGTTTTGCAGTTTATTGAGTGAAATGAAAATACACCCATGTAGTTTGTCTAAATAACAAAAAGAAAACAAAATATTAGCTAAAAAATAATTCTAAATTGAAATGACAATTATATCACCACCAAAAGATACATAAACACCTATTTTAACATAAAATAATATCAATAATCCCTCTATTAACTTTTAAAATTAATAGTAACTCCGTGTTCACTTAAACAATTATCAACAACCTCCCTGTGATTTATGAAGGAATTTCAAATTGCTTTTTTGTTACTGAAAGAAATACAGATGGGTTTTTTTATTTGTTAAAATAACATTGGAGGTTTTTGTTAGTTAGACAAAGCAAAAGAGGTATTTTGCATTTGGCTCGCAGTTTATTCATATTTTTCCTACTAAATTTTTGTAACATTATTAGAATAGATATGCTGCAAAGTACATGTATCTGATGATGGCGATGTTATAACAGTAGCAATCCTTTTTAAATATGGATGTCCCGATCCAGTTCTTACAATGGTGAATTTCTAAAATCAAAATTATTATATCCTTTCTACAATATATGTGGTTTTAGGATTCGAACACAATATTAGTTACTTTTTTTTTTTTCAATTTTAGCCCTTATTTATTATACTCTAAAAACTATATCTTATTTATTCCAATTTTAGGTATATCTTTAATTTTATTTTTTTACCATAATTCATGCTATTTATTTGGATCTTTAATACTTTGTGCAATCCTCTAGATCGACAAATATTGTGGAATGGAGGGAGTAATAGTCCAACAAAATAATAATTGAAAAAAAAACATAGAACTCACTTTTTAAATGTTTTTTAAATTATCTATGGTCACACAAGAAATTTAATGAATTGGCTTATGAAGTTAAAAGTCATGAAAAAGCCCCAAATTCTGTGGAAAGCTTCCCCCCGAAGGAATTGAGAATAACTCCCCACAAGTATTACGAATACACTGGCTCTTCTAAAGTTCCTCCTTATGGTAAGGGTCTTTCTTGCCAAGGTAAAATACAATAATTTGTAATGTGTGGTACAATATAATGTCTGTTTTTAGACGTTATTGTACCACCAAACGGTACTTAAACGATCGATTTGTGATTGCTATATTAATGCTTTGTAAGCAAGATCGATATCTAAAGATCAAGTGGAAGGTTTGAAGGCTCCTCTGGATTTGAAATGCAAGTACAATGTGAAGCCTTGTCAAGCAATCAATGGGCGCCATGTGGAGGTATACGAGGAGTAGGAGTCTGATTTAACTGTTTTTCGTTGTGTAAGATTAAATCAATACGATGGGTTCTAGAGGTATAATTTAGTATGATTGTTTGGCTCTGTTACTTTATTCTGGATGGATCGTTTGCCAGGAAGAACAAATAAATAAAGAACCGAGATAAGTAACAAGACGATGAATTAGTAAATAGTATAGCAAAAGCTTTTCTATTGAGTATGATGATCAGAATGCCCAAGTATGTAGGCGTGAGCTCTGATTGTGTGTGTTAATACAATGTTTAACTATGTATTTATATGATATTAACCCTAGCTTTACAAGGAAACATAATCCTAATAGGACTCGGCAAAATTATCCTTCTTGAGTCCGGATAGTAGTATGGTCGCCAAAGAGGATTGTCGCTAGTCGGAACGGTGACAGGTTTCATATGAGCTTGTGTGGTCGAACCGATCCGATATCCCCTGGTCGCTCCGTATATCATAAGGGGTGCGAAATAGCCCCCATCAGTACTCCCTCACTTCTTTGAGCGTATATGTAGTAGAAGCTCGTAGAAGTAGTTGGTTGATTACGACTGTATTTTCTATGAGTTGTGCCTCGTTAAAAACCTTACCTAGGAAAAAACCCTGTGGGAAAAAATCCTAAATAAGGAAAAGAGTGCTACTCCTCAAAGATAGTCATTTTTCGTCTTTCGGATCCCGAATCGCTACGTGTCCCTTCGGGGAAGCATTTTATTTCTTTGCCCTTTTGGCGGGAATGCGATCCGTCGTGAGAACTTCGAGACGTCTTTTCATCTCTCTCTATAAATAGGTGATCGTTTCTTCAGTCAATTTTTGCTTTCTACTTTCTTTATTTCTGCAGTCATTTTCTCACTCGATTATTTCATTCTCAAGTATCTTTTATCGATTCATATTCTTCGAGGATCCAAAAGAATGGCTTCGATTTCAAGAAAATCTTCCTCGTCTTCAAGGGAAAAGACCACTCCTATTACCGAGGAGATGATACCCCCTAGTCCTTTGAATGAGCAGACCGGAGTGTCTGAACTTATCGTTCCGACTGAGGACACCTTTAAGGTGCAAATCATATCCGATACGGATGGTGCTGCCAGAGCCAAGAAGGGAAAGGGTATGGTTCCTCAAATTTCTGAACCAATTAAGGATCTTGCTTGTGCTTATAACGAAGAAACTTTTCATGAGGTCGTGGATAATTATGCAAAATATTTTCCAGAAGGTTCTGAGATTATTCTTCCTTCTCCCTCTGATAGGGTTACTTCTCCACCGGAGGGTTGCCGAGCATTTTACACAGCCCACTTTAATTACGGCCTGCGGCTTCCATTGTCCGTTCTGATTCTTGATATTTTGAGGATATTCAGTGTATCCTTGACTCAATTAGTCCCAAATTCAGTGGCCTTTGTGGTCTGTTTTTCCGTTTTGATGATAGCAAAAGGATTCAGCCTTCTTTTCGCAATTTTACACAATTGTTTCGTTTCAATGTTCCTACTTCTTCTAATCGTGGATACTTTTTTGCTAGCCAAAAAACTAGTCGCTCAATCTTCGACTCCCCCGTTTCCAGCAATCCTTCCTGGAAATCTCATTTTTCTTCGTTCGTCCGCCTTCTCATCTTCGTTTGGTGGATGGCTCGACTGAGCCCTTTTCGTGGGACCATGATTCCAAATGGATTTATGGTGGTCGTCTGGTGACTGGTGATTTTATTCCTGACGACCCCCAGTTCATTGGTGAAATCCAAGCTATGCGTGTCAACAAGTATCAGAGTGCTCTTCTTATTGGCGAAGTTTTTCTTCGCAAGGCGGGATTGAGTACTCATATTTTTCCAATTTCTTCTTCTTTTGAATCATTGGGTAAGTATCTATTTCAATATTGTGTTGTGATAACTCTTTTTAGTACTAAGTCTAATTCCGATATTGTTTTCTTCTCAGCTCTTATGGTAGAAAATTCCCGACGCTCTTTAAAGGGAAAAATGGTATTGTCTAAATCCACCAAAACTCATCTCGGAAGAGAAAACTGGAATTGAGTCATGATTCTGAAGAGAACAGAGAGGAATCTCCAGATTCTTCCCAAGAATCTCCTGTTCGCCAGGGGACCGGATCTGGTTATCCTCCTTTCCAACTTAGGACTTCTCTAGGCATACGTGGATGCCGCAGCTGGTCGATGCCCCATCCTAATGATAAGCCGGTGGAGAGGAAAAGGAGTTATTATGGTCGTTCTGGAAATGATATTTCTTTACTTGGAGAGAACCATCCAAAACCTACTCTGGTCGAGATGATGGAGGATCATTTAGAAGGAAAAAGGGCCGCTGGCTATCCTGAAAATGATTCTTTAGTTCATGATGAGAGCGAGAATGCCGTGGATAAGGCAACTCGGGTTCTTCTGTCCGGCGTTTTTACTCGCGATATGAATAAGCTCCTTCGGAAAGATCCGTTGGAAAAATTTTAGAGAGCTTCCCTCTACGCTGAGAAGGTAATCGGCTATTGCGTATGTTTCTTACTTTAATGAATTCTTTAGCTCAGAAATTCATTTTGTTTATTATTTTCCCTCTTAGACCAAAACTTGCTTGGCCTCGTACGCCTACGAGGCTGCTCTCTGGCGACAACAATGTGAATTTCTGGAGGAGAAATATAAGAACTTACTTAACAGGACTTCTGATTCAGGGGTTGGTCCTTCGACCTCCTTTTCTCTTCCGCTTTCGATCGTAGAAACTCATGTTACGGGGACTGATGACCCTGAGATTATAAATAAAGTTATGGAGGCTTCCCTTGCTCAAGAACGAGTTGATCGATTGGTTAAGGAGTTTGAAGATCATCAACTTCAGAGTACTACTCGGATCAGCGAGTTGGAATCTCAGGTATCGAGTCTTCAGGCTTCTTTAGAGAAGTATGGGAGAGACATTCCTCTTTATAGACTCAGGGATCGTTATGGGCAGAATCCCGATGAGAGAGTCATCCGTGAATTCCTTGGTTCTCCTGTTCACACGGTGTTGGTATATCAAATGGTTGGTCCGCTCCTGGAGAGTACCTTTAAGAAGGCGATTCATCAATTGGTCGCTCTGGAACTGATAGAGGATCGTCGAAGGGAATATTTTAAAGCAGCGCACATTCGGCTGAACCGTTATGGCGAAGAATATTCTCCTTCCGAGCTACCGGACGTCATCTATCAAAAATTTCCCTTGGCAGGTCTTGTCGAAGAGTTCGGTAGGCCATTGCCGATTCCTCCTTCAGATATTAACGACGAGGTCGATAATAATTTTATCGATCCAGAGGAAGAGGAGGAGAATGTGGAGGCAGCGAATGAACAGGGAGTTCCAAATGGCGACCAGGTTGTACGAAGCGAGGAGCGATACGTTGATCTAGGAAATAACCTTTGTAAGACTCATTTTAAGTTGATTTGTAATATTATCCTTTTATCCCCTTGTACAATGGACGATTCATATTCTGAAAGTTACGTATTTTCGTCTTCTCTGTAATAATTTAGACAAGTTATTAACTTTGCCGTAATTATTATGCGTATGTCTTTCCGAATTCTTGCGTCTATTCCTAGGCTAGTTTCTGTGTTTTGCGCCCATTCTTTGAGTCTATTGCGTCTTTTCGTATAGTATAAATACGAAAGGTAAAACTTTACTCGCTATTTACCGCTTTTACTCATTTCTCAACAGAATACTCTTTCGTTAGCAGGTCGATAAGCTTTCTCGATAATTTAGTTTTCTTTTTTGGATTCCGAACATGAGTAATCTTTTTGGTAATACTTCAAAGCGTCCTTCACGCGAGAGTGCTAGAAATACTAGACCTAAAAGGTCTCGTACAGAGGGGCCCTCGATAGAACCTCCTCGTTCGTCCTCCATTAGAAGGTCGGCAGCGATCGATACTCTCGTCATTCCTTCTGAATCTTATTCTGTAGTTAGTTCATCTTTCTTACAACAAAACTTTCCCTCTTCTGATGAGATAGAAAGGAGGCCTTCCCCTGGTCGGGTGGCCTTTGGCGATTCGTCATTCATGGAGCAAGCTTTTAACGTACCCGTTTCTTCAGGCACTTCATCTTTCGAACATGGCCCATATGAGCATGTTCCTGATAATACTTTTCCTTTTTCTACTTCTACTGCCCCGGTTGTCAGCGGAGGCCAAGTGGGCATTGCCTCGGGGTTAGTTATCGACGATTCCCTTTTGAATCCATCCGTAACACAATCTATTTCTCAAGATTTTACTGATTACTTATTTAATGATACCACTGTGGTGACTACTTCTTGTTGGTCCCAAGTGGTCAGATGAGGTCTAGAGGGGGGGGGTGAATAGACCTCTGAAAATTTTTAGACTTAAAACTTTCCAGTCTTCTGTCAGCAGACTAAGCTGATGAAGAACAGTAAGATGACTATGCTGATCGTGAACAAATCTTGAACAGCAGAGAGACCACTCTTCTTACAACTACTTAGCTGTTTTTCAGCAAAATAGTTTTATCAAGAGTATACTTGCAGCGGATGTTTGAAAGTGTTTTTCACAAGTAGACTAAGTCCTTAAAAAGATTTTATCCCCAGTTTTAAAACTCCTTTTAAAATCTTTTTACAATTCAAAGTGTAAACTTATGCAATTTCAAAATATGCAAGAAAACTTAAATGCAAATTAACACCAAGAATTTTTATAGTGGTTATATGGATGAAAATCCTTTAGTCCACTCTTCCAGATCACTTAGATTCTGGGTTATACTATAAACACACAGTTTACAATATTTCTCCACTTATACCTAGAAAACAAATGAAAAGGCTATAAGCTCACAATAGGAAATCAAAAAGAAGACCTATCCTCTGAAGTTAAATCACTCACAGAGACGGATTTAAACTTAACACTCTGCTAAATACAAAATCACTCAGAATGTATTTTTCTATTTTCTTCAACTTGGTTTCTGTCAACAGATGACTTCCACCAGACGAGTGAGCTGTTCGAGCTTCTTGAGACTTAGAAAAATTTCTGCTTCAAAAACAAAATCTCAAAATGTTGTTGTGTGTCTCTCTCTTCGAACTCAGCTCTATTTATACTTGGATTTGAAAATATGACCGTTGAAGGAAGTCACAAATCAAATCCATAGCCTTAGCCCAATTTCAGAACGGCTTCCTACTACAGTACCTTTTCTGCTGTACTTTCCTGTAGCTGCATTAAATGCACTCTGCTGATCCGAGAATATTCTTCAATCATTTGTCATTACTACCCTTCTCTTGCATCATTTATTACACCAAGTGCATTTATTACCGTTGGACTAATCTCTTGATCTCTTCTACTCTGCTGATCGAGGCAACTCTGCTGATAGATACTCTGCTGATCAAATACTGAACTAATCTGATTTGAGTCAGCTGATGACCTACCCTTCTGATTGCTGTTTCAGCGTGAGATCAGTAGTCTTCTGGGTTTTGAACTTTGAACTCTTTTGATGTCTTCTTTTACTTGTTCAAAATTCTTCTAAGGGAACTAAGATTTCCATGCTTAGCTGATTTTGACGTTTTGAAAATCATCAAAACCTTCTCTTATCTTCTTGACTTCTTTGCACTTCATCTTCATCTTCATCCAACAATTTCCCCCTTTTTGATGATGACAAAACTTCAGCTAAGTACCTGTACCTACACTAAAGTTTTGATCCTCAAAAATTTCTGAGATAGAAATAGTCTGTTGGAGTCAAACTTGAACTTTTATAGATTTGAAAAGAACATATTACAAGTTTAATCAGATAAGATGTGCAAAAAAAAAATTACAAGGATTATCAAGCATAAGCAACCTAGACTAAACTAGTCTACTGTCTTGTCTTCTGCTTCCTTGTTTTCTTCTTCTTCTTCAGCAGGTTTGGAAGTCTCAGCTTCCAATTCCTCAGAACTTCTGTTTTAACAGCTCCAACTTTTTCTTCTTAACATCAGGATCAAGCTGTTCTTCAGTTGAGTCCTTAGCAGCAGCTATTTCTTTGTCAGACTTAGCTTTTGCTTCAGCTTCAGTTTCTTCAGCTTTAGCTTCAGTTTCTTCAGCTTTAGCTTCAGTTTCTTCAGCTTTTTCCTCTTCTGTGATCTTCTCATCTGATGGTCTGCTTGTGCCTTCATTATCTTCATCAGTCTTTTCATTTTCAGCAAATTCCTCCAGAACTTCAGTTCCTTCTAATTCAGCATTTTCTTCTTCATCAGAAGGTACCTTATCTTCCCTAAGTACCCTATATTCCCCCTTTTTGTCATCATCAGCAGGGTTGATTGGATATTTTGGTAAGACTGGGGTGATCTGAAGTGAATCACAAAGAAGTTTGATGTTCTCTTCCATGGCATCCAGTTGAGCTTGTTGTCTAAGTTGATTGGCCTCAAAAGCATCCATTCTGTTAAGGACCACTTTCCCTTGGTCACCTAGCTGAATTTGAGTTGCAAGTAACAGATCAGCAGATGCCTTGAAGTCTCTCATCATGTTTTCCAAAGTTTCATCCTTAGCTTGGATGGCCACTTCAACTGTTTCTGTAATATCCCTCCAACCAGCAGCTGTACTTTGAGTTCTTCTCCTGATTATATCCATATCTTGTCTAATAGCTTCCACATTATGAGCAGTATCTTCTATCAGCAAAGTAGGGACAGCAGCAACTTTGGTTGGTTGACTTACAGCAGCCAACATATTTGCAGTTACCTTTTCTTCTAATTCCTTCATAGAATTTGAGATCATCTGCTGAATTGAATCCAACAGAGATGCTTGATGTAAGTTCTGAGAAGTAGAGGCAACTTCAGTTGGAATTGGAGGTAAGGCAGGAGTTGCCTTCTCAGTAGTCTGTTCTGCTGCCTGAGTTGTTTCTTCTGTAATCTGATCTGCTGGACCAGAAGCAGGCTCTTCTTCCTTGGTCTCATCAGCTTGACTAGGAGTGCTTTCCTTCTCCTTAGTCTGATCATTTTGCTCAGCAGTAACTTCCTTTTCATTAATCTGATCAGCTGGATTTGGAGTGATTTCCTCTTCCTTTGACTTATCAGCTGGTTCAGACTTGTCCTCCTTTTCTTTATTTTGCTCTACCAGATCAGAGGTGCTTTCCTTCTCTTTTTCCTTATCCTGATCAGCAGGGTCAGAAGTACCCTCTTTTCCTTTGCTTTGATCTGCAGGATCAGAAGTTCATTCTTTCTCTTTGCCTTGGTCAGCAGGGGGTGCTTGGATCTTCTTAACATTTATGATAGTACGCCTTGTGCCAGCTTCATCCAGAGCAGTCCTGTGAGTAATCCAAGTTAGATCATCAATAGGAACAAAAGGTGAGATAGGATTTTCTAGTAGTTCTTCATATGGCCTAATAGTAGGACCATAGACAATCTGTTTCAGACTTGGAAGGGGAATCATAGAACTTGGTTGTCCCCTCATCTTCCTAGTCTTCTTGGCCCATGTTTCCATTGTCTGGGAAACTGCCAATTTTATTGACCGTTCCTTTAGGTCTTCATTTTCAGCATATTCTTCAGGAACTGAGTCATATAACTTCTTTGCTTCAGCCTTGACAACATGACTGATCCTCAGTCTTAACTTGTCCAAAATGAACTCTGAGTCTAATGCTTAATTAATAGAACCAGTCTCAAGCCACTTTAGCACCCAGGCTTCTTCATCAGCAAAGACTTTCCAGCTTGCAATTTGGTCTTTACTCTTTGTCAGACGATAGTCTCTCCATATGTTATATCTGATCTTTTCTTTGTTGAACATCGTCAGACGAGTAATCCTTGCATTCTCAGCATCCAACCTTTTGATGAATTCTTCAAAGGCATCAGGGTCATCTCTGACAATCTCCAATGCCAGTTTGACCTCTTCTCTTCTTTTAGGTTGAATTGCTGGAGCAGGCATAGCTGGTATAGGCTTGGTGGGATCTCTCTGTTCACCAATCACTATGCCACCAGTATGCTTAGGGCCATGTGAGTCCTTAGTGTTTGCTTCAATAGCAACAGCCAACTCTGCTGCCTCAACAGCATCCCTTTGCTCTTGAGTCATTTTACTGGCCTCTTCTACCAGTCTCTTGAGTTCAAGTGCCTTAAGGCGATCTTCTTCTGCCTTTTCTTCAGCTTTCCTTTGTCTTTCTGCCTCATCTAGTCTCTTCTGTTCAGCAGCAGTGACATAAGGAATTGTAATCTTACCAGTCCTTCTCTTCTTAGATTCAGGACTCTCAACCGTTTGAAGCGGAGTGGCAGCAACTGGAGTAGGATGCAAAAGAAGTACCTCTCCTTCACTTGTTGTGCCAGTCTGCTGTTCTTTTCCTCTTTCAGCAGACACTCCAACAGATGAGTCTCCAGCAGGCTCAGCAGCAGGTTCTTCAATGATAATCGGTCTCTCTGCTGTTGCTGGTGTTTCCCTCACTGTCTCTGTTGATTCCTCAGAGAATGTAACTTTCCTTTTTGCCTTAGACTTGGCAATTTTCCTTGAAGGTTCAGGTTTAGGAGGTCCTTTAGCAGCACTCCTTGTCCTCATTCTCTTTTTGGATTGAATAGGAACAGCTTCCTCAGATTCTGTTTTATCTGGAGATGATCCAGTCTCCATTTGCTCAATTTCTTTAGTGAAGTCATCAATTACCTTTTCAGGAATGAAAACTTCAGGCTGTGCTGATCTAGCTTCAACAGTAGTGTTTACTGTTTGATCAGCAGGTCTACTGGTCTGACCAGTCTTCTTTCCCTTCTTGGCAGGAACTTAGCAGCTTTAGCAGGGGCTTTTCTCTTAAAAGTGCACACTTTTAACTGGTTCATACAGTTTAAATTCTTTGCTGCCATGGATAGTCTTTCCATCTCCCATTGGACATCCTAAGCTCATGAACAGATGGCTCAGCAGAATACCATACTTAACGTTCTTATCACATAGAAGATCAAATACATGAGCAGCCTAGTTGATTTTCAGGCCATAGTAGATGCTAATCATGGTATAGTATTTCCTTCTAGGCAAACCATCCAACGAAATAGTACTGCAGTCCAGTACCTTAGCAATGATGTCAGCGAACCTCTGATATTCATCTTTCAATTGAGTTTTCATCAGAGTTCCTGTCATCTCCTCCCCTTCCTTAGCACAAATTGCCCAAAATTCTTCCTCCTTTTCAGACCCTAGGTCTGTCACATCTCCTCCCTCATTCGTCAGTTTGTATACTTCACTTAATATCGCAGCCGAGATACAAATCTTCTTTCCTCCGACAGTGGCAATCATAGTAGTCTGTTCAGTGTTGATCTTTCTGGTTCTGTAGAAGTCATCAACATCTTCAAGGTATACCCGATCCTCATGTGCTTCCAGAATGGGCACTAGAGATGCTTCCTTAATCTTCTTCATGATTTCCCTCATCAGATCAGTACCAGACAAGAAGAATTTGTCGTAGCTTAGATATCTTCCTTCAATAACTTCCATTTTGTGATTAAGTGATGAAAGTCTGTAGAAAACAGAGAGCTAGAGAACAGAGAGATTAGAGAGTAAGAGAATTTAGGAATTTTTGTGTGCGTAAGACGACTAATCTGTTCAGATCGGATTTTATAGGTTTCTTTTGGCATTGATTATCGTGATAAACATGAACCGTAAGATTGATCTGACAGTTTTAAATCGTGCGGGTGAGAATTGCG
This sequence comes from Penstemon eatonii, assembly GCA_038501285.1. NCBI lineage: Eukaryota > Viridiplantae > Streptophyta > Magnoliopsida > Lamiales > Plantaginaceae > Penstemon > Penstemon eatonii. The sequence goes on from CM076710.1 coordinate 63,110,540, forward strand.
AATTTGAAATTTATTATTTTAATGTCAGATGGGCGGGAAACTCAATCGGCACTTATATGTTACTTATAAAAGCGTGTTTCAAAAGATGCGATTTATAACCATGCTTATATAATGTATCAGATGAGTAGAGTTTAACTTATCTGACAGACGAGTGATCTGTTATCTGATATTACTAGAGAAAGCCAATAGCTAGTAATCTTCCTCTGCTGTTTGTCAATCCAGCAAGATAAAATATTCTTCGGTCTTCAAGAATTAAGAACAGGTCTTCTGATAACATAACATCAACTAACTGTCATTAACCAATTTCATCTTTTAATCAGAAGTACCACTAGTCTTACACGTTCCCCCTGACTTTAAGAATTCATAAGTTAACTAGTCTGTTGAGATTTAATTCCTGAAAATAATAATGGATGACCATGCTGATGAACTTCAGTCTTCTGATAAGTTCCCCCTCAGCTTATGCATCCAAATTAAGTAATCCTAGTTCAGCTCTTAGAGTTGAAAACCTTACTTCACTTAAAGGTTTAGTGAAAATGTCAGCAATCTGATTGTCAGTATGAACATACTCAATCATTACATTGCCTTTTTCCACATGATCTCTAATGAAGTGATGCTTAATCTCAATATGCTTAGTCCTTGAATGACTTGTAGTGTTCTGAGTAAGTGAAATTGCACTTGTATTGTCACAGTAGATTGGAATTCCACTGATCTTGATATTGTAATCTTCTAGTTGATGCTTCAACCAAAGTATCTGTGCACAGCATGCTCCAGCAGCTATATATTCGGCTTCAGCAGTAGATATGGATACTGAAGTCTGTTTCTTACTCATCCATGAGATCAGACGACTGCCCAAGAATTGACAAGCACCTGTTGTGTTTTTTCTATCAATTTTGCAGCCAGCAAGGTCTGAATCTGAATATCCAATAAGCTCAAATCCAGATTCTCTAGGATACCACAATCCCAAATCTTGAGTGCCCTTGATATATTTCAGTATTCTTTTGGTAGCTAAAAGATGAGATTCCTTAGGATTCGATTGAAATCTCGCACAAACCCCAACTGAGTACATGATATCAGGTCTGCTAGCTGTTAAGTATAACAGTGACCCAATAATGTCTCTGTATTTGGTTATGTCTACTGATTTGCCATCTTCATCTTTATCCAAACGAAGACTTGTAGACATTGGAACAGTAGCAGTAGAGCTAGTTTCCATACCAAATTTCTTAAACAGATCTCTTGTGTATTTTGCTTGGTTGATGAATATTCCATCAGGCAACTGTCTAACTTGCAAACCAAGAAAATAATTTAGTTCACCCATCATGCTCATTTCAAACTTGTTCTGCATGAGCTTGGAGAACTTGTCACACATTTGTTGGTTAGTTGAACCAAAAATAATATCGTCTACATATATTTGCACAATTAATATATGATTCTCCCATTCAGTTGTGAACAAAGTCTTGTCTACCTTACCTTTACGAAATCCTTTAATTAAAAGAAAATCAGATAGGGTATCATACCATGCTCTTGGAGCCTGTTTCAGTCCATAGAGGGCTTTCTTTAGACGATACACCTTGTCTTCCTGTTGATAAGCTTGAAATCCAGGTGGTTGTTCAACATACACTTCTTCTTGCAATTCTCCATTGAGAAATGCTGACTTCACATCCATCTGATAGACAGTGAAGTTCTTGTAAGCAGCATAGGCTAGAAACAGTCTGATTGCTTCAAGTCTTGCTACTGGTGCAAATGTTTCATCAAAGTCAATTCCTTCTTCTTGACAATAACCTTTGGCCACTAATCTTGCTTTATTTCTGGTAACAATACCATCTTCATTCATCTTATTTCTGAAAACCCATTTAGTGCCAATTACTCTTTGATGACTTGGTCTTGGAACTAAGTACCAGACTTCATTCCTTTCAAATTGATTTAACTCTTCTTGCATAGCTTCAATCCAGAAGGAATCACTAAGAGCTTCTTCAATTTGTTTAGGCTCTATTTGAGATAGAAAAGTGACAAACATAGCATCTTGTGCAGCAGCTCTTCTTGTTTTCACTCTATCCAAGGGATCACTAATCACTAACTCTGGTGGGTGATTCCTGAGCCATCTGAGATCAAGTTGCAAATCTGGAAGTTGTCCTCTGTTTTGATCTTGCAACACTACTGTTGGAGATTCAGTAGTAGTATGTTGAACATTTGCAGTCTGTTGAACAGTCTCTGGTCTTTCAGCTGTTTGCAACTCGTCTGTTAGACAATCAGCACTGTGATTTTGAACGGCACTTGAGTTAGCAGCTGAATTGAGATTTGGTAGTATGATGGGTACATATTCTTCATTATTTCCAATATCCAACTTCTGTAAATCAGTAGACAGATCTTGATTAGTACTTTGATTCTTTTCAGAAGATTGATTTGGCTCATCAAATACTACATGAATGGATTCTTCTATTAGCAATGTTCTTTTGTTAAAAACTCTATAAGCCTTACTAACAGTAGAATATCCTACAAAAACAGCTTCATCAGCCTTCTCTGCAAATGCAGTAAGGTGATTTTTCCCATTATTCAGTACAAAACATTTACAACCAAAAACCTTAAAGTAATGAATGTGTGGTTTCCTGTTGTTCCAAACTTCGTATGGAGTCTTGTTCTGATTTTTGTTGATCATGCATCTGTTCTGGGTAAAGCAGGCTGTATTTGTTGCTTCTGCCCAAAATCTTTGTGGCAGCTTGGCTTCAGCTATCATAGTCCTGACAGCTTCTTTCAGTGTTCTGTTTCTCCTTTCAGCAACACCGTTCTGTTGAGGGGTTCTAGCAGCTGAATACTCGTGATGTATTCCTTTGATATTACAATACTCTTCAACAGTAGAGTTTGTAAACTATGTCCCTCTATCTGATCTGATCTTTAATATTTTTATACTCTTCTCATTCTGGATCAATTCCATAAGATTAGTAAGACGTTCCTTGGTTTCACTTTTCTTTTTCATGAAAATCACCCAAGTATATCTTGAATAGTCATCCACAACAGCTAGGCAGTATTTCTTTCCACCATTGCTGACTGGATCAATGGGTCCAAATAAGTCCATGTGTAGCAGCTCCAAGATTCTTTCAGAAGATTGTTGCTTCTTGCTTTTGAATGATGACTTGATTTGTTTACCCTTCTGACATGCGTCACAAAGCTTATCTTTGCTCATGACTGTTTTTGGAATCCCTTCTACCAGATCATTCTTTATCAATCTGTTGATGGTCTTGAAGTTTAAATGATTCATTCTTTTGTGCCACAGCCAACTGACTTCACTTGGTGTTGATGCCACCAAACAAACACTTGAATTCATATCAGCAGAATTCCAGTCGACTATGTAGACATTCCCTTGTCTCCTTCCAGATAAAATTACCTTCTTTGTACCAATTTGTTCAACATAGCACTTATCTGTTGAGAAGATGATTGAATATCCTTTGTCACAAAATTGACTTATGCTCAGAAGGTTGTACTTTAGGCCTTTAACATATGAGACGTCAGATATCTCTATGTTTCCTTTGATTAATCTTCCTTTTGCTACAATCTTGCCTTCTTTGCTGTCTCCAAAAGTAACCTTTGGACCATCCACAGCAACTGCATCAGTCAGCTCATGTATGCTTCCACACATGTGCCTTGAACAACCACAGTCCAAGTACCAGATCTTCTCTACTTTACTCCTACTCCTAATCCTAACCTACAAAACAAAAATAAAATTGTTTTAGGTACCCTTATTGAGAGGGTCCTGAAGGATTAGTTCCACCTTTGACAACCCAAGATGTTGATGTCTTAGGCTTCTTAGGCTTCTGAGTTTTGACAGGAGCATGAACAGTTTCATTTTTATCATAGTTATCAGATAAGTCATGTTGATGATCAGTATGATAAGAATAATGTTCATAAGCAGGGTAAGGTGCATGATAAGCAAGATATGCATGCATTGGATGAGCAGGATATGGTGCATAGTAACTAGGAAATTGAGGTGCATGATACATAGGATGATATGCAGCAGGTTGCACATAATAAGACTCATTTCCATACCAAGCATTTTGATTTTTCTTATTTTTATGCTTCTTTGGTTTACTAGAGGCTTGCTCATTAATAGACGACTTAGTTTTACCACTAATCTGATTCGGTTTAGCTTTATCAGCAGACTTCTTGGGACTCTGCTGTTTGGTCTTACTACACTAGGCGCTTTGCTCTTTTTAGCCTTAGGAGATTTCTTCTCCTTTAACACATTCTCAGGTGAAGCAGGTTTAGTAGTTTGAACATACAGAATGACCTTACTATTGTCAGCAGATATAAATTTTTCAGTATGATTCAATTATAGCTTATCATGCTCTAAAGGCATCTTCTGTTTACTAGACATATGAGTGGATGCAACAGATGATTTCTCATGAGACTCAATAACTTTTTCAAGTTCCATGATTTTACCCTTATAAACTTCACATTCAGCTTTCAGAGATTCATGTTCTTGCTCAAGCTGTTTATATTCAGCTGATTCTCTTGGCTTTTCAGCTGTGAGTTTCAGTGAACTATTTTGCTCTTTTAGAAATATCATCTCTTCCTTAAGCTTTTTATATGCTTCAGCAATACCAGTATTGTTAAGCATCATTTATTCAAATGAATTAAACAATTCATTGTCAAGAGGAGTTACCTCATCCTCGGAGTCATCAGATTCCTTTGCCATCGGGCAGAGGAGAGCAGGTTTTTCTTCATCAGAAGATTCTTCATCAGACGTGTCTGAATCTGAATCAGATGAGTAGACAGCAGCCAGCTTTTCTGCTTCAGCCATCATTGCCTTGCCTCTCTGATCCTTTCTTTCTTTTCTTATTCTCTTATCTTCCTCAGTGTATTTCTCTGCTTTTGGATATGGACAGTCTTTGATGAAGTGTCCCAATTTCCTGCAGTTATAACACATTAGTTTGGCTTTATAATCATCCTTATCTTGAGAAGAAAAGTTAGGTTTAGAAGTAGAAGCATTGTTGTATTTGTTCTTAATTTTTCTTTTGTAGAACTTCTTGAAATTGTTTATCAGCAATGCAACATCTCCAGCTGTGTACTCCTTTTTGTTGAGTAATGTGGCCTCATCAGATGAGTCCACTTCTTTACTTTTCTGTGCTGGTCTTCTGGGATTTTCAGCAGCAACCAGGGCAGCTGTGGGTCCTGAAGTTGAGGTTTCTTCAATTCCCATTCTAGGCAGTTTATACTCATAAGCCTTGAGTACTGAGAACAGCTCTGTAAGAGAGATTTTTCCCAAATCTCTTGATTCTTCCATTGCTGTCACCTTCATGTTGAATTTTGGAGGTAAAGCCTTCAGCACTCTGATGGTTATCTCCTTGTCCGTGAAGGTTTTTCCAAGCTTTAAGACTTCATTCAATGTTCTAGTGAACCTGGTATCCATCTGATCAACGGTCTCTCCAGATTTCATCTTGAAGTTTTCCAGCTTTTCCAGAGCAACACTCAGCTGATGCTCTTTAATGGCGTCGTTTCCTTCGCTCATGTCTCTGACTTTATCCCACATCTCCTTTGCAATTTTGCAATGTTTGAATTTGTCAAACCGATCATTATCCAGGGCTTTAGTCATGATGAATCTTCCGACCTTATCCAGATTGAAAAGCTTTATTTCTTCTGGGGTCATCTCATGAAGATCTTTTTCCACCACGGTATCAACTTCATTTATCTTTATCATTTTGGTGAATCTGAATGGACCTTTAATGATACATGTATACATGTTATCATTATAAGAAGCTAGGAAAATCTCCATTCTGATTTTCCAGTCTTCAAACGACATACCAGCAATGTGCGGAACATGGCCGATACAGTCCATTTTTCAAAAAGTTTTTATTTTTCAAAAAGATGCTCTTTTGAAAAGTTTTGAAAACCTTTGAAAAACACTTGGATCAAGCTCGTTGATCAGGCAGCTGATTCTAATGAACCACCTGCTCTGATACCACTTGTTGGTCCCAAGTGGTCAGATGAAGTCTAGAGGGGGGGGGTGAATAGACCTCTGAAAATTTTTAGACTTAAAACTTTTCAGTCTTCTGTCAGCAGACTAAGCTGATGAAGAACAGTAAGATGACTATGCTGATCGTGAACAAATCTTGAACAGCAGAGTGACTACTCTTCTTACAACTACTTAGCTGTTTTTCAACAAAACAGTTTTATCAAGAGTATACTTGCAGCGGATGTTTGAAAGTGTTTTTCACAAGTAGACTAAGTCCTTAAAAAGATTTTATCCCCAGTTTTAAAACTCCTTTTAAAATCTTTTTACAATTCAAAGAGTAAACTTATGCAATTTCAAAATATGCAAGAAAACTTAAATGCAAATTAACACCAAGAATTTTTATAGTGGTTATATGGATGAAAATCCTTTAGTCCACTCTTCCAGATCACTTAGATTATGGGTTATACTATAAACACACAGTTTACAATATTTCTCAACTTATACCTAGACAACAAACGAAAAGGCTATAAGCTCACAATAGGAAATCACAAAGAAGACCTATCCTCTGAAGTTAAATCACTCACAAAGACGGATTTAAACTTCGCACAACACTCAGCTAAATACAAAATCACTCAGAATGTATTTTTCTATTTTCTTCAACTTGGTTTCTGTCAACAGATGACTTCCACCAGACGAGTGAGCTGTTCGAGCTTCTTGAGACTTAGAAAAATTTCTGCTTCAAAAACGAAATCTCAGAATGTTGTTGTGTGTCTCTCTCTTCGAACTCAGCTCTATTTATACTTGGATTTGAAAATATGACCGTTGAAGGAAGTCACAAATCAAATCCATAGCCTTAGCCCAATTTCAGAACGGCTTCCTGCTAAAGTACCTTTTCTGCTGTACTTTCCTGTAGCTGCATTAAATGCACTCTGCTGATCCGAGAATATTCTTCAATCATTTGTCATTACTACCCTTCTCTTACAACATTTATTACACCAAGTGCATTTATTATCGTTGGACTAATCTCTTGATCTCTTCTACTCTGCTGATCGAGGTAACTGTTACGCTCTTTATACGAGTACGTAAACTACGCAAGTATACGGTCGTTACAAGTAATATAAAACGATAAGTACATACCGAGTATCGAATCCCCACGAATGAGTAAAAGGTGGGAATAAACGAATCAATCGACGGCTTATTTCATTTAAGATCGCTTAATACAACAATATCGACCCCAAATATTGATAAGGGTGATTTTATTTAACTAAGAGCGATAAAGTAAATCTAACTACGAAAGCAAGTAAATGGGGAGTTAATTATGCGGTAAGGAGGATTCATAAGCGATTAGTTAAAGCAGATAAATTATGCGGTTGTTAGGTTAACTATGCAAACAATCCCAGATTTAGTTGTTGTTTGTGAGTTCAAATTAGTTAAGTCTCTCTATCGGTTTGACTTAACTCTACCAATCTACCCAAACTCTCCATCTCCGGATCAATAACGAACATCGCTGTCAATCGATGCTCTAAGGAAAGTCCGAACCCAAAAGAGGATTCTAAGGCGTACCGTTGTCACCCGGGACCTAAAACTAACCCGAATCCCCGAATAAAGAGAATCTAAGTTATTTGATGCATTTACGAACGAACCCATTATACAAACACGGACCAAACTAGGTATATGTCTATCCTAGGTTGAAATCCACAAATCGTCACTCACCTAACTTTCTACATCCTATGTCTAGGTTGCATTAAAGGTAGATGGCCAAAAGTGCGATAAAACAATAAACCCAACAAATCAAACATAACCCAACATCAAACATAATTAATCAAACGATAACAATGACTCGACAATTAATATATTGTGCTCGTGTTTGCTATTCAAGGATTCAATGACATTCATATGTATCTTTCGATAGCATACCAACCTATCAAATTAAACTAAGCCAATTTACGTATAAATGGACTAAAATCTAATCGATGTCATTTAAACTCAAACCTTAAACGAATATGAAACGACATAGGTATATGTCTATCCTAAAATCGATTCACAATCCAAATTCATAATCAAATCCTCAAAATCACTATATCTAGCAATCAAGAATCAATAAAACTCATCTCAAAGGGTTGTCAAACCACAAGACGAACAATAAACACGGAATCGGATTAACGAACACATATAAGCACCATACTAATCATCAAGACATCATTAATCAAACAATAACATAAATTTATATAAATCCGGAGAATTCCAATACACAATTATTCATCCAAAAAGGAAATAACAAACTCATCTCCTAATCATAAATAACTAAGAAATGGAAAGAAATCACCTAATTGAAATGGAATCGAGACAAGGATTCTCCTTCCTTTAATCACCACCTAATCACTCCCCAAGGGTGGTGATTAACTCACACCCTTGGTGGAGTCTTCAAATACAAGAAAAAGCAATAAAAACTAAAGAGAGAGTTGATGGAGGCTTGAGAGGAAAAGGGAGGCTCAAGAGTGGAATGATTCCAAGATATGTTGCAAGTTGTGTCCTCCTCTCCTCTTAACCTAAGGGAAAACAAGACCAAAAGCCCCCTAAAGGGTTAGAATTACAAGTGGGGAAAAAGAAGGCAAAGTACAAGAAACACCCTCAAAACACGCTGAAAAACAGAGCAGGTCTCGCGGCCGCGAGACCAGGGCTCGCGGCCGCGAGCCTGCAGTCGGTGAACACCTCGCTGCAGCGAGGTTGAACCTCCCTGCAGCGAGACCTGGGCAAAAACTTTCTGCCACTATCTCGCTGCCGCGAGGTTAAACCTCGCGGCCGCGAGGTACATGCAGTAGGTTTCCTGCTCTGCCGCACTTCTTTCTGAGCAGCATATCTTTTGATTCCGAACTCCGAATCCGGATCCGTAAAGTCCGTAGCGTAGCTCACTCATCTATGACATATCCAAAATTCAGCTCATTTGGATCATCCATCAAATATTTATGCATGTTCTAGTGAGCAGCTATCTACATTCTTGTACAATTTGCTCCGGGTTCTTCATTCCTTTGAAGCCCTTTTCTACATCTCCCTACAAAAACACACAAAACAACAATAAAACACACAAACAACAACCAAAACAAACAAATGTCCAACAAAGGACCAAAAACGCAAATGAATGCGAAAATAAACAAAAGCACGCAAAACTCGAATCAAAGCAAGTTGTTTTAGGTTTAAAGAGATGGGTAATAACGACGTTTTCACGGCGTTATCAACACCCCCAAACTTAAAAACTTTCTCGTCCTCGAGCAAAGAAAACAAAACAAGTACTAAACGTGCATGCTTAAGATCAAAATGCCAAAGCTTAACACTTTCAAATTATTCTTTAAACAAGCTCCACGTGTGTATGTGATGACTTTGGCTAGGTTTTATTTTAGGTGAATACGCCCCAATAGATTAAAATCATCGGTTCTACTTGCATGGGCTCCTCACGTTAACTTAGACTATCTCCTAACCTTAGGTTTCAAACCTTATGCTCCAATCACATCATGAAACTAAGTTGTAGGTAATTTAAGAGTATTGTCCCTATTCTTGAACTAATTGGCAATTTTAGTTCCTAGCTCTTTCTCACATAAATGCTTTTCTTTTGATTTACAATAATAACATAGCACTTTGTGCTTTACAATGATATTACAATACAAATCTAGCACTATTGATGGTAGCTTGTTTTTCTATACATTTAACTTTGTGGGCTACTAGCACCATTCCTTTCCTTTGTGCATTACATTTGAATTTTTCACTACAAAACTTGCACAATTATAATGACATAGAGTTATTACAAAAATCATCCATGAATTTCATCAATGAAGGCTTAGCCTTTCTTTTCTCTCATAGAAGGGCATACATTTTAGCAACTTCTCTACTCATTTCTTTTAAGAGCTAGGTGTTCAAAGGTTTTTCATTCTCGAAAAGGGTTCACTCCCCCAAACTTAGGCCATTTTGTTCCTTTTACACTTTGTTTTCAAGCTAAGGATTGGAGAGAAACTAAGTTACGCAAGAGGAGTCCTAGATCCTATTATCACTAAAGTTCTTTATCCACCCCAAATACAACCTAGCCTTAGCCAATGTGCTCAAATTTTGTAGAAGCATACTCAAATAATAACAAGAATCTGAAAAAATTTGGCGGGTCGACCTAGCATGTATGCAAGTACTTGCGACCTCTCTCCCCCAAACTTAAAATGCACAATGTCCTCATTGTGTGAATTGAGAAAAATGGAGTGAGGTCGACACGACAACCACGCAAGCACACAAAGGAAAGAAAAACAAACAAAACAAAAAAGACAACAAGGTAAATGATCGAACACGGCTTTATCCAATTCAAGCAAGCATAGATAATCAAAACTAATCAAGTACGGACATATAGATATAGCATTGTAAGTACAAAATAAACCAAACGGAATGCAAAAATGTAAAGGTTACGCCCTTTTTGTCGATCATGGAGTCCGTGCATCCCGTGGTTAACTTCCGTCTCGGATCCTCAATCATGCTTGCCATTACTTCTTTATAATGCACAATCAACACCTACAACACAACACAAACAAAAACAAAACAAAACAAAAAAAAGACAAGATGATGAAGAAGGGAAATAATGCTTGTTTTAAGTCACGAGCTTGACTTGATACGAGGGATGAATTGATTGTCACAAAAACTACTCCCATCGTCCATGATTCCACAAAATAGGATCATCAAAATCCTTAAGCTCTTCGCAATAGGCCGATCAAACCTCGCAAAGAAACAAAAAGATCAAAATTAGCACGAAGTATCAAGCTATCAAACACAAAACTAGCCATCAATATCGTCATTTACTCCACACGTTACCACATTCCCCGGCAACGGCGCCAAAAACTTGTTACGCTCTTTATACGAGTACGTAAACTACGCAAGTATACGGTCGTTACAAGTAATATAAAACGATAAGTACATACCGAGTATCGAATCCCCACGAATGAGTAAAAGGTGGGAATAAACGAATCAATCGACGGCTTATTTCATTTAAGATCGCTTAATACAATAATATCGACCCCAAATATTGATAAGGGTGATTTTATTTAACTAAGAGCGATAAAGTAAATCTAACTACGAAAGCAAGTAAATGGGGAGTTAATTATGCGGTAAGGAGGATTCATAAGCGATTAGTTAAAGCAGATAAATTATGCGGTTGTTAGGTTAACTATGCAAACAATCCCAGATTTAGTTGTTGTTTGTGAGTTCAAATTAGTTAAGTCTCCCTATCGGTTTGACTTAACTCTACCAATCTACCCAAACTCTCCATCTCCGGATCAATAACGAACATCGCTGTCAATCGATGCTCTAAGGAAAGTCCGAACCCAAAAGAGGATTCTAAGGCGTACCGTTGTCACCCGGGACCTAAAACTAACCCGAATCCCCGAATAAAGAGAATCTAAGTTATTTGATGCATTTACGAACGAACCCATTATACAAACACGGACCAAACTAGGTATATGTCTATCCTAGGTTGAAATCCACAAATCGTCACTCACCTAACTTTCTACATCCTATGTCTAGGTTGCATTAAAGGTAGATGGCCAAAAGTGCGATAAAACAATAAACCCAACAAATCAAACATAACCCAACATCAAACATAATTAATCAAACGATAACAATGACTCGACAATTAATATATTGTGCTCGTGTTTGCTATTCAAGGATTCAATGACATTCATATGTATCTTTCGATAGCATACCAACCTATCAAATTAAACTAAGCCAATTTACGTATAAATGGACTAAAATCTAATCGATGTCATTTAAACTCAAACCTTAAACGAATATGAAACGACATAGGTATATGTCTATCCTAAAATCGATTCACAATCCAAATTCATAATCAAATCCTCAAAATCACTATATCTAGCAATCAAGAATCAATAACACTCATCTCAAAGGGTTGTCAAACCACAAGACGAACAATAAACACGGAATCGGATTAACGAACACATATAAGCACCATACTAATCATCAAGACATCATTAATCAAACAATAACATAAATTTATATAAATCCGTAGAATTCCAATACACAATTATTCATCCAAAAAGGAAATAACAAACTCATCTCCTAATCATAAATAACTAAGAAATGGAAAGAAATCACCTAATTGAAATGGAATCGAGACAAGGATTCTCCTTCCTTTAATCACCACCTAATCACTCCCCAAGGGTGGTAATTAACTCACCCCCTTGGTGGAGTCTTCAAATACAAGAAAAAGCAATAAAAACTAAAGAGAGAGTTGATGGAGGCTTGAGAGGAAAAGGAAGGCTCAAGAGTGGAATGATTCCAAGATATGTTGCAAGTTGTGTCCTCCTCTCCTCTTAACCTAAGGGAAAACAAGACCAAAAGCCCCCTAAAGGGTTAGAATTACAAGTGGGGAAAAAGAAGGCAAAGTACAAGAAAAACCCTCAAAACACGCTGAAAAACAGAGCAGGTCTCGCGGCCGCGAGCCTGCAGTCGGTGAACACCTCGCTGCAGCGAGGTTGAACCTCGCTGCACCTCGCTGCAGCGAGACCTGGGCAGAAACTTTCTGCCACTATCTCGCTGCCGCGAGGTTAAACCTCGCGGCCGCGAGGTACATGCAGTAGGTTTCCTGCTCTGCCGCACTTCTTTCCGAGCAGCATATCTTTTGATTCCGAACTCCGAATCCGGATCCGTAAAGTCCGTAGCGTAGATCACTCATCTATGACATATCCAAAATTCAGCTCATTTGGATCATCCATCAAATATTTATGCATGTTCTAGTGAGCAGCTATCTACATTCTTGTACAATTTGCTCCGGGTTCTTCATTCCTTTGAAGCCCTTTTCTACATCTCCCTACAAAAACACACAAAACAACAATAAAACACACAAACAACAACCAAAACAAACAAATGTCCAACAAAGGACCAAAAACGCAAATGAATGCGAAAATAAACAAAAGCACGCAAAACTCGAATCAAAGCAAGTTGTTTTAGGTTTAAAGAGATGGGTAATAACGACGTTTTCACGGCGTTATCAGTAACTCTGCTGATAGATACTCTACTGATCAAATACTGAACTAATCTGATTTGAGTCAGCTGATGACCTACCCTTCTTATTGCTGTTTCAGCGTGAGATCAGTAGTCTTCTGGGCTTTGAACTTTGAACTCTTGTGATGTCTTCTTTTACTTGTTCAAAATTCTTCTAAGGGAACTAAGCTTTCCATACTTAGCTGATTTTGACGTTTTGGAAATCATCAAAACCTTCCCTTATCTTCTTGACTTCTTTGCACTTCATCTTCATCTTTATCCAACACTTCTTTTGAATCCGGCGGGCCTTCTGGAGGTCGGACCGGCTCAAGGTCCGGTCGGCGGACCGTTATCTCTGTTTCGGGCAAGGAGACTTCTGTGAGTCCTAATGAGAGGGAATCCCCTCGTATGTTAGATGACCGTTGCATTCTCGAGCAGGTTAAGGATATTATTCAGTCGGTGACTCCACGGCCTGACGATGTTCCTTTTAGTAGTGAGCTGCCTGATAGGATAGTGCCCAGCAAGCCAACAAATATAAGCTTGTTAAGGAACTTCCTTTAGAAGCAATCTTATGATTCATAAGATAATACGCCCGTTTATTCATAGTACGTGAATTAAACAATGGCCAACTTCATCTCTCGCGAACGTATCTAAGCGATTGGATGAAACCCTGAGATCACTCATGACTACGGGATTATTCACTTCAGTATTGGGTGCGATTAATCATGAAACAATCTCAAAGGTCGTGATCTCAAAAACGTTCCAAGTCATAGATTCATATCGAGACGGGGTATCGAATGAATCGTCAAGACTTGTAGGATTATGCATGATTCACATGGAGTGAATTTGTTGTCGTTTCATGAACAAGGCATTGAATGCTAGTGCATATGACTAGGTGGTTCGATAGGGGATCGAACGCATCGAACGACCCGAACAGAGAGACCCATCGTGGAAGTGCGTTAAGCATATCGGTAATGGGAAGTCTCTCAAGGCTTATAATAGTGTACGATTTAGTCCTCTGACTTGAGGTACTAGGGCGGATTCGGTACACGGGAATACGTACTTTGATTTAGGAGCCGATCACATAGCTTGGTCATTGTGCGACTACTTTGGGTACGTATGAACGTGTGCGCGGATAGTTAGTACTAATAAAGGATCTATCGACTCATCCTGATAAGATGAGAGAATTTCCTGTACGTTCTTAGATAATAAATCCGATGAATCTACGGCCGTAGTCGGTGACGGATTTGGAAAGGGGTTTCCAAATTTAGCAGTCACACTGGAATTATTATCCTGAATTAGAAAGTACAGAATTGAGATAATTAGAGGTGCCGACCAATTCACACACCCTAGGTCTCAATCGGGAAATTAGTCGCTAGAAGGACCGTATGTACATGGCATTTATAAGAGTTGGAGGTTCACGAATATCAATTCACCTGAAGTTGGGCCTCATGGGCTTGTGGCTAGACATCGACCATGAGGTGTGGGTACTCCTGAATTAATAAGGAAATTAATTCTGGAGTGGTCAATTAAAGTGGTTAATTGATCGGAGCAATTAATTGCTCACTAATTAAATCACGAAAGTCGTGGGCCTGCTGCCAATTGATGGTGAACCTAGAGGGTCACACACAATACAGTTGGACAGTGACAGTCTGAAAGGAATCAATTGATTTAAGGAATTAAATCAATAAATGAATTAAAGTATTAATTCATGAGGAAGAATAATTAATTAGAAGTAACTAATTAATTAATCAAGAATTAAAGTGTTTATTCAAAATGGAGAAACATTAATTAGGAGTAACTAATTAATGAATCAATTGGAATTTCTGATTGATTAAATCCTCAATTAAAGTGTTAATTGGAAAGGATTAATTAATTAATAGTGGATTAATTAATTAAACACATGGGCCGATCCATATGTAAGTTAATTGATCTTTGATTAATTAATTTAAGCATATGGGCCAATTATTGTAAAGATAAATTGATCTGGGATTAATTAATCTTGCATGGGGCCGATTTTGGGAACAATGATCAAATTAAGTTTAGGATTAATTAAAAAGCATGTGGGCCGATTTTAATTAATTAAAGTGGCCGATTTTTGCTTATATTAATTAGTCTTGAATTAATGTTGATTGTGTTTGATTATGATAGGGATTAAGAGTTTGTGTTATCTTGTGTAACTAGGAAAGAGATTGAAAGAGATCTTGTTTCCTAAAGTGATAAGATTGTGTATATCTTGTTTCTTGATAAGAAGACTTTCAAGAATTAGATGTCTATTAGTAGAAGGAGTCTTCTAATAAAGATATCTATAAATACTAGATATACATAATCTAAGAAAAAAAAAGAGGAGTTGGAAAACCTAATTCTAAGAAAGAAAGAAAAATCACAACACAAGAAAACAAGAGAGGCCGAAAATTTCAGCCCCCTCTCTCGCCCCATTGCATAATCGAACCCTGTCAAGAAAAATCGCCCCTCCCTGTGTAGGATTTTTCTCCAAGTTTTCTTCCCGGATCTGAATCCAATTCCTGACGAGACAATTCCTTAATCCTAGTTCTGAGCCTGGGGATTTCGCGAAGTCACTCAAATCCAACTGGTGTGGACTTTCTCTAGAGGCACAACACTTGGGGTGCTCTAGTGAACAATCGAAGACCGGAGGAAAACCACCACCTTGCCTGTGGTGAGGTAAAATGGCTTTTACCTTCTCATTTAATTTTAGTATATACTTGCTGAAATTAAATTCAACTTTTATTCATATGTGCTAATAAGAAACCCTGGGATTTGGTGTATAAACAAAAATTTTAAATTCTGCACTGTTGTAGTTGACAATTATACCCATAAAAACCCAACAGTGGTATCAGAGCCTAACTTATTATGCACATATGAAAAAGGCTTGAACACTTCAAATTTTCGTGAATATGTTTATTTGTCGTGTTCTATGCATGGATCTTGCTGATTATGATTAATTATGTGTTCGGGTAATTAGCATAATTCTTATTTGGGCCAGATCTACATTTTGCGATTATTACAGGACTAAAACTGCAATTTACGATTTTTAGAAAATCTGGACAGAATCTGAAATTTTATTTTTCTGGAAATTTTGGGCTGAAACTGAAAATCTGTTTTTCTAAGCGATAGGGGTCTGTTTTGCAATTTTCGTAAGTTGTGGGGCTGTTTTGCAATTTACGTAAACTTCAGGGGCAGTTTTGCGATTAACAAAAGTTTCTGGAAACAAAATATTAATTTCTGTTTTCTGGGCCAATTTGCAAGTTCTGGAATTTTTGGGGCTGATATGTTAATTCCGAAAGTTTTCGGGTCAAAACGTAATTTTTGAAAATTGAGGGACCAAACTGTAATTTTCAAAATTTGAAATTTCCAGAACCTGAATTATGTTTTAAAAGGATTTTTATTATCCCGAAGGATTAATTTTTCATAATTAGTAGTGGACTAAAGTAAGAACCATGAGATATTTTAAAAGGAGGTTTTAAAATAGAAATTGTGATTTAATTTTAAAAGGGGTTTTAAAATAAAATCAAAAGGTCATTTTAAAAGGGGGTTTTAAGATGATAGTTAAGAGATTGTTTTAGAAAGGAGTTTTTAAAACTAGAATCTAAAGTTATTTTAAAAGGTAGTTTTAAAATAATAAAAGAAATAAGAAAATTATAATTTTGCTTGTTTCTTGCTCAACGTGAAATTGTTTACGTGGTTTTCGATCGCGCCGAGCCTTGACCTTTAGGTTAGATGTGATTGGTTGTTTTTAATCTTATTGGTTTTATTGGGCATGCGAGCCTTAAGTTTTGGGCCACTTTGAGTCATTGTAATAGATAGGGCTTTACTGTTTTATTAGTTTAGGATGGAGGCCCATTACAAGCAAGGTGGGAGCCCAAGAAGACTAAAGGCCATGTATGCATGGTAAAATGTGTAATAGAGTAGGTCTCATTGAAACCCAATAGATTGACCAATAGGACCATCGTCTTTGGCTCGATGGTGGTCCGCATAGGAGGCTCCCGATCGAAAACATACTGTGGTAGCATGCATGCTAGGTGTGAATGTTTTATTTTATTTGTTGATTTATTTTTGGCTTGCGCGCTAGAATTTAGATCACTAAATAAATTATAAAGCATAATTAAACGCGGTGAGATCTCGAGGAGAGTTACCTCAAACTTCCTAAAACCGAAAATCCCCTCTCGAATTAAAAATATTAAGTCATATTGGGTAAACTATAAAATGATGTTTTATAGATCCAAGCCTTCCATCAATAGGGACTAGTGTATGTTGTCTACTTATCAATAGAGGTGATCCAGAGTCTGGCACCCGAGTCGAAGAAAGGGACAATACACGAAATTCCTTGATTCTTGTTTTTAACTAAACTCGACAAGGGTGGGGACTGGTCGGGATATGAAAATCGACCGATAACCAGTTACGGGGATTTCATGACTGGGCCAGTTTCTCATCAAGATTGACTGGGTTAGACTTAAATGAGTAGTAACATTTATGATGTAGCAGTGCTAGATAAATGCGAAAATCAAGGCAAAATAGCTTGAAGGTTGTGGAGAAACACAATTGGTAAAAGTATACCTACCTAGGGAGTTAATTGTATGACCGCGAGTCGTGGGTGCAATTAATGTCTGCTGGGACGTCAAGACCTACTAGGAAATAGAATTTCCCGAACAATGCAAGGGGTTATTGTATCGATAAAATAGTGGGAGAACTTTTTCGATAGAAAGACCAATCTTCGTTAATTATAAGTATTATCTTAAATCTGTCTGCTTATTGTTGTCTGTTATTTATATTTAGCCATGCCAAAATTCACTGCCGATTGCGAACAAACTATATTGCAAATCTGGATATCATCACTCCACGATGAAGGCATGACTGGGTACAAAAATATTAATAAATATTGTACTTACCTGATCAAGAGGCTAAAACGAATCGATGAGCTTGGAGCTATATTGACTCTAGATGATAAAATGGTAATCATCACAAATGACCTGCCTGAATCATTCTCTCATTTTATCGATCATTGTGAAGTTCCACACAAAGGAATTAAGACCGATGATTTGCATAAATTGTTAGACAAATATGAGAAAGCCCTCGAAAGAGGACAAGGATTGATCGAAGGAAAGAATTGTCCCTTATGTAAGAAAAATGAGGAACTGAGTAACATGACTGATGAGGAATTCCGAAACATACTTGACCAAGGTATAACCTAAGTTATTTCCTTTTGATGAAAAACATCTTAAGATTTTCTTTTGATGTAAATCATCTGACATTTCTGGTTTCTGTAAAAGTGTTTACAGAGGATGACTGGAACGTGCTGCAAGTGACCAAGTCTGGGTTTCAATTGCACATGAGGGAAACATACTTCAAGGAATGGGTCAAGGAGCATCTGGATTTTTCTTATTAACATATGTTTTTCTTTAATTCTGGATTTAGGTATTAGTTAGAGTTTTGTCTATTTATTTCGAACTTTGTACGAAACTTCTTAGCTTTACCATTATGAATGGAGTTTTTTTAATTAAAGCTTTTAATTCGTACATAATTGCTTTACCGTTGTAAATAAAGCAAAGAAATAAGCATTGATAAAACTTAAACAATTATGCTAGATCAAGAAAAGAAAGACAAATTAGATAATTATCCACATTCGATCATAATTCTTAAAAGAAGGAATCGATGAATTGTTTTCAATCATTACTCTTGAAAAATAGAAAATTGATGAATTCAAAACATGCGAATCCTGTCTGAGTAGGAAATCAATCGATTGAATAAAGGTATTTTGAAATACCAAGTGTTTAATGAATAGAATTCGTTAACACGCATGTGGATCACTAATGTAATAGTGAGATCTTCAGATGTGTTATGGCCGGTGGTTGTATTACTTCTCGCTCCAATGCGAGCGCTTTTCCTTGGGCGAGCCATGTGTCGATCGAATAATTAACGTAGCCCCACGGTGGGCGCCAACTGATTTAACCGGATTTCGTCGGGTTAATTAATTATCAGTGAATTTGTGATATCGGGGGATTTTCAATAATTATATATATATTATATAGGGCTCTGTTACTTTATTACGGATGGATCGGTTACAAAGAAAAGCAATATTCAAGAACAAGAAGTAAAACCACAAAACAAAGCTAAGAACACACCGATATGAAGGTAAAAAGGCTCTTCAATTATATTGAGTATTCTTGAGTTCTGCTGTTGTAAGCAGTGTTAAATCATGTATTCTTAGAGTTTTAGGGATTTCGTAGTTGTCTAATACAATGATTAACTAGGTATTTATATAATGTTAAACCTAGCGTTACAAGGAAACATAGTCCTAATAGGACTCGGCCCAAATATCCTTCTTGGGTCCGGAGTATAATCTTCTATCGAAGCGAGCTGCACTTGGCCGGGTCTGTGAGATGATCCCGATCTGTTTGAATTGGTCGAATCGATCTTATCTTCTTCGTTCGATCCGAGTAGTATGTAGGGTGCGAAATAGCCCCCATCAGTACTCCCTCACTTCTTCGAGCGTATAGATAACATAAGCTCGTAGAAGTAGATAAATCTTTACGACTGTTTGTTTTCTATGAATGGAGCCTCGTTAAAAACCTTTCTTAAGAAAAAACCCTGTGGGAAAAAATCTTAAGTAAGGAAAAGAGTGCTACATATCATAGATAGTCGTTTTCTCTGTCCGATTACGAATCGCCACGCGTCTATTCAGGAGGCTTTTCGTATCCTTCCGTTTTTGGCGGGAATATGAGTAGCTGCGATGAGTTCGAAACGTCTTTTCTCATCTTATTATAAATAGGTGACTTTTGAGTTCACCATTTTTCCTTTATACTTCCTTATAACTCGTAATCATTTTCCTGCTTAGTCGTTCATCACATAAAATTTTTCCTTTTATCGACCTTCATCTTCCGAGAACCAGAATATATGGCTTCTGTAAGAAGATCTTCTTCTTCTTCTAGAGAGATCGTCGCCCCCGATAACGAGGAGGAGTTGCATTCTAATCCTTTGGGCGAACAAACTACAGTATCTGACTTCGTCGTCCCTGTAGAAGATACTTTCAAGGTACGAATCCTTTCTGATGTGGATGTAGCTGCCCGAGCCAAAAAGGGCAAGGGTACTGTTCCTCAGGTTTCTGAACCGATTGAGGACGTAGCTTGTGCTTATACGGTGGAAACATTCCCGGAGGTTGTGAATGATTATACCAAATATTTTCCGGAAGGTTCTGAGATAATTCTTCCTTCCCCTTCTGATAGGGTCACATCTCCACCGGAGGGATGTCGAGCCTTTTATACGGCTCACTTCAATAGCGGACTGCGTCTTCCTTTGTCTCCCCTCTTTCTCGAAGTTTTGAAAACTTTCAGTGTGTGCTTGACACAGCTGGTTCCAAATTCCGTTGCTTTTGTGGTTTGTTTTTCCGTTTTGATGATCGGAAAGGGGTTTAAACCTTCTTTTCGTAATTTTACGCAACTTTTCCGCTTCAATATTTCTAGTTCTTCAAATCGTGGATATTTTTTCGCTAGTCAGCGGCCTAGCCGAGCAATCTTTGACGCCCCTGTTTCTAGTAATCCTTCATGGAAATCTCATTTCTTATTTGTTCGTCCTCCGTCTAATCTTTGTTTGGCGGATGGTTCGACCGCGCCTTTTTCATGGGACCATGGTTCCAGTTGGATTCCTGGAGGTCGCTTACCGACTGGTGAACTTGTTCCTGACGATGCACAGTTTATCACTGAGATTCCCGAAATGCGTGCAAACAAATATCAAAGCGCTCTTCTGATCGGGGAAGCTTTCCTTCGAAAGGGGGGTTAAGTGTTCATAACTTTCCCATCAGTTCATCATCTGAACCTCTTGGTTAGTACGTTATTTGACCCTTAATCGTTTTTAGAGCATTTTTAGCCCTTGGGTCATAGCAGAGGCTTTCACCCGTTCAATAATTTCGATCTAAGGGGCATAGCAGAGGCTTTCACCCTTAGTCGTTTTTAGAGCATTTTTAGCCCTTGGGTCATAGCAGAGGCTTTCACCCGTTCAATAATTGATAGAGAGAACTAGAGATTGATAATAATGAATATAGATTGAGAGTATCCTGAATATGCCGAATAAATGAGAATTTAGGCGAAATAAACTTTCATCGAATAAATACTTAGTCTGAATAAACTCAATCGAAATAAATCTTCATTGAACATATAATTCACTAACTCGTTAAGAGTGAAAGAAAATAGGACAAGATGACTAAAAAGTAGAAGCTTTCCGTGTAACTATTTTCCATAATATCTTCTTAAATTAACCGCGTTCCATGCTCGAGGTAGTATCTCTCCGTTGGGGTGAGCAATCTTGTAGGAACCTTTTCTTCCAACTTCCACGACCACATAGGGGCCCTCCCAATTGGGCTGTAGTTTTCCGACGTGCTTTGACACTTCCACTTTTTTGAGCACTAGATCCCCGATTTGGAAGGATCGAACCCTTACACTTCGATTATAAGCCTTTTCCATGTTGGCCTTGGCGGCTTGAATTCTCAACTTCGCGCGGTCCCTACTAACATCCGCGTGATCAACTTCCACTTGTCTCAGCGACTGGTTTTCTTCGGGATCATAAAGTTCGACTCTGGGAGAAGGTATAAGATTCTCAACGGGGATAACAGCCTCCGAGCCATAAACCAAGCTGAATGGAGTTTCTCCGGTTGATGCCTTGACTGTTGTTCTGTTGGCCCATATTACTCCTGGTAATTCATCCAGCCACTTTCCTTTTGCCTCCGATAAGCGCTTCTCCAGAGATCGAACGATTTCTCGGTTCGCTACTTCCGTTTGTCCATTAGCCTGAGGGTGGCCAACAGACGTAAAGTTCTGTTGTATTCCGAACCTTTCACACCAATCTGTGACCCTTTTTCCTGCAAATTGCGTTCCGTTATCTGATATCAGAACCCTGGGAATTCCGAATCTGCAGACTATATTTTTCCATAGAAAATTAATAACTTGGAATTGGGTGATTTTTGTCAAGGCAATACATTCGACCCACTTGCTGAAATATTCAACCGCCACTAGTACATAATTTTTCCTGGCTCGCGCTGTTGGGAAAGGTCCCACGATATCGATGCCCCATTTGTCAAAGGGCCAACAAATAGGGATCGAATGCATATGTTCGGCCGGTTGGTGTATCAAGTTTGAATGGATTTGACAGTGATGGCATTTCTTCACATATTCGACCGAATCTGAAAAAAGTGTAGGCCAATAATATCCAGATCTTGAACATTTAAGAGCTAACGCTCGAGCGCCACAATGACTTCCCGCTTCCCCTTCGTGAACCTCCCTTAATATGATATCGTAGTGCGATTCACGGATACATTTCAATAGAATTCCCGAAGAAGATCGTTTATAGAGTTGATTGCCCATCAAAGTAAATGACGGCGCTCTATATTTGATTCTCCGAGCCTCATTCGCATCTTCCGGCAGTTTTCCGTCCTTAAGGTAGGCGATAAGAGGGTCGCTCCATGATCTACTTGACTCTTCCATTTCCATAACATCAATAGCAGGGGCTGCATCTAACTCGATAGCCGACATATTCGATAGCAGCCAAGTGATTGTTCTTTCAGTCTTTCCGTCCGCCAGTCCTGTAAACTTTGACAATATATCGGCCCAGAGATTCTCTTCTCTTGGTATCGGTTGAATATCAAAGTTATTGAACTCCGAAATCAACTTCTTTGTTTTGTTCAGATATTTTATCATGTTGAATTCTCTGGCCTCGTAGGTGCCCTTCACCTGTCTGTGAACAAGTTCTGAATCTGTTAGTACGATAATCGATTTTACCTTTGCTTTAACAGCCATCTCTAATCCAGCTATCAGTGCTTCATACTCGGCCTCATTGTTGGTGACAGCAAAATCCAAAGTTATTGCATAGCTTAGGTCTTCAGCATTGGGTCCTTGGAAATGAATTCCAGCTCCACCGCCTTCTTTGGTCGAAGATCCATCGACATGCATCAGCCAAACTTGATTGTTTGCTTCTTCCACCATACCTAGTTCCGAGGTTGTTCCTTCTTTTCCGTTCGAGATGTTGGTTGATTCAAGCACAAAATCAGCTAGCACTTGCGCCTTAACAGCGACTCGTGGTCGGTATTCAATTTCGAATTGGCTGAGCTCGACCGCCCACTTAATTAATCTGCCTGAAGCTTCTGGTTTGGACAGAACCTGTCTTAAGGGCTGGTTAGTTAAAACAATGATTTTATACATTTGAAAATAGGGTCTTAATCTCCGAGCGGCCACAATTAAGGCAAGTGCAAATTTTTCAATCTTCATATAGTTCTTTTCGGCGCCCTGCAACAATTTACTCAAATAGTAAACTGGTTTGTGCTCAGCTTTATCTAGCTTGACCAAAACCGAGCTAATGGCTTCTTCTGACACAGCTATGTACAAATAAAGAGGTTCCCCTTCGGATGGTTTTGCTAGCATGGGCGTCGAGATTAAGTATGCTTTCAGGTCTTCGAAAGCCTTATCGCATTCAGCGTTCCACTCAAAGTTCTTAGATTTGCGCAATAGTTTGAAAAAAGGTAAGCTCTTGTCAGCGGATCTGGAGATGAATCTATTCAATGAGATGATTTTTCCGATCAAACTTTGAACGTCTGAAAGTTTCCTCGGTGGACGGAGATCAGTGATTGCTCGGATTTTTTCTGGATTAGCTTCGATCCCCCTCTCATGAACTAAATACCCAAGAAACTTTCCCGATCGCACCCCAAATGTGCATTTTGCTGGATTTAATTTCATCCCATACTTTCTCAAAATTTTGAAGCATCTATCAAGATGATTAATATGATCCTCTTCAGACATGCTTTTCACGAGCATGTCGTCTACATATACTTCCATGATTTCCCCTATCAACTCTTTGAACATCATATTGACCAATCTCTGATATGTTGCGCCGGCGTTCCTTAAACCGAATGGCATAACGATGAAGCAGTACACCCCTCGTTCAGTGACAAATGCCGTTTTGTCTTGATCTCTTTCGTTCATAAAGATCTGATAAAATCCCTGAAACGCATCCATCATGCTAAACAACACAAATCCCGCAGTAGAATCTACGAGCATATCAATTCGAGGCAAGGGGTAAGGGTCTCTCGGACACAATTTGTTCAAGTCGGTGAAATCATTGCACATTCTCCATTTGTTCTCGATCTTTTCCCCCTTGGAAACTAGGACCACATTACACAGCCATTCCGTGAATTTTATCTCTTTGATTTGTCCTGCTGCCAGCAATCTATCGACCTCTGCGTTAATTATCTTATCTTTCTCTCGTCCGTGATTACGCTTCTTCTGCCTTACCGGCTTGGCCTTTGGGTCAATATTTAAGGAATGCGTTATCACACGTGGGTCGATTCCTACTATGTCGTCCGAACTCCATGCGAAGACATCCACATTTTCTTGTAAGAATCCGATGAGCTTTGCTTCCATACAATCACTTAGCTCCGTTCCTATTTTTGTGAATTTTTCTGGAGATCCAGGTACCAAGTTCACCTTTTTGTGATCAGGTGCTTGCATACTCATGTCAATGATTCTTCCTTTCTTTCCATCTAGTCTTTCATAATCAGGGATCGGAGTTCCGGAGTTAGAAACTAATTCATTTATCTTCCTTTTATTAGGGAGCTCGGGCTCCACCTTATCCTTGATAGTCAAGGACGAACTGTAACATTCCCAAGCTATGTACTGGTCGTTCCTCATTTCACCTACTCCTCCGTCAGTTGGGAACTTTATCTGTTGATGGTAGGTGGATACGATAGCCTTAAAAGTATTCAGAGCGGGTCTTCCTAAGATGGCATTGTAAGCAAACGGCGTATCCACCACTAGGAACTTTATCATTCTCGTGACATTCTTCGGTTTTGATCCTAGAGTGGTACTCAAAAGTATAGTTCCGAGCGGAGTGATCTCCGATCCTCCGAAACCGACTAAAGGGGTGCTTACCTTACCCAAGCGTGGATGACAGAGTTTCATTCTCGTAAGAGCTTCTGATGAAATTATGTTCGCTGAGCTTCCGTTATCGACCAGTACTCTTTTGACCTCGAAATTTGCAATTCTTAATGTTAGTACCATGGAAAAGTCTGGATCATCTTCGTTCGTATCCCAACTAACATCTGCGGGTCGATTCGCTTCGCTAAAGCTGATGACCTGATTCTCCATTGACGAGAATTCCAAAGATAGAACTTCCCTTTTCGTGGATACTCCTGTCCTGATGGACCTTAAAACCCTTTTTCTGGCATTCCTACTATCTCCACCCGCCGGTCCTCCTGCAATCATGTTGATCACACCGTTCGATCGTTCTTCAGCCTGACTTTGAATTTGCCTCTGTCGAGTGATAAGTTTTCTCGGGCTACGGGATCTGTAGCGATTGTTATAGTTGCCATTCTTAACGAATTCTTTGAGTTTTCCCTGGTTGATTAACTTTTCGATCTCGACCTTTAATTGATAACAATTTTCCGTACTGTGGCCTCTCGCTCGATGATATCGACAGTATTGGTCATATCCAGGTGCTCCTGGCCTCGCCTGTGTGATCCTTTGGGCTTCCGGAATTAGATTACCTTCTTCCAATACAGTCAACACTTCTTCTTTGGAACTGTTAAGCTCAGTAAATTGAATTTTACCCGGTCTTGGGGCTCGACTTTGATCATATGGAGGTCCGTATGAATTCGGTCCTTGGGGTGGCACTCGTGGCTTAAAAGTGTTGATTCGCTGCCAAACGGATCCTTTACTCGATCCTCCATAATCACCCGGTTTTGGGATCGGAGCCCGGTCTTGTTTTCTGTTGAGATGAGACTTATCTAGGTGTGAACTTTTCAATTTGTTCATCTCTTCCTGTATCATATATTTTTCAGCAATTTCCATTATCCGTTCGAAGGATTTCGGTTGCTTTCTGCACAACGCATTTCCGAACTGGGTGCTTCTCGTCAGTTCGAACATTAATGAGGATAGATATTCAATCTGCGGGGTGTCCACTTTCAAAAGCTCAATACTAAATCTTGCCAGCCATTGCCTCAACGTCTCTCCTTCCAACTGTTTCACAGTGCCCAGATGATTCGCTGGTAGTCTCGGCTTCCTTTGGCTGGCGAACTGATGCTTCAGCTTGTCGCAAAATTCTTCAAAAGAGAATATGGAGTTCGGAGGTAACTTTCCGAACCAGTCGAGGGCAATCCCTTCAAAAGTGGTGACCATAATCTTGCAACAGAAGTTATCCGAGTGCCCATATAAGTTCATAACATTGACAAAGCTATTAATGTGTTCACCGGGGTCGGTAGTCCCGTTATACCGTGGGAGCCTGGTTGGCACCGTTTCCGTGTTTCGAGCTTCACGTATTTCTCGACAAAAAGGAGAGCATCGCATGATATTATTCGAGATCTCCCTCTCTCGTATGTTTCCCCTAGTTAGGGCATTCCCTGCTTGCAGGGCAGCTTGATTAGTGAAGGGAACCTCTATCATAGTATCCTGCTCTTCCAATTTTTTAGCCACCCTTTCCTGTATTATCATTTCCAATTCAGATTCGGTAATTCTCTTGTAAGGCGGTTTATTTCTTCTCATAGCGCCGGCGGTATGACTTTCCCCCACGACCGAGTCCTCTAGTTCGTGCACTTGTGCAGGTGGGTTTTCGGATCGAACGTTGATTTTCGAGGGCGCAGCCCTATGTGGACGCGCTGAGGGGGCAAGCGACATATCATTTTCCTTCTGTAAGTTCGATGAAGGTATTTCTGGTCTTCCTTGAACCCCAGGTTGGTCGACAGGCGACTGATCTACTCTTCCACTGTTCATGAATTCCCTGCACATGGTGCCTATTATAGACCGTAAATCACCGATGGTCGTATGTATTGGGATGTTATCTTGCGGAACCATTGGCGGTGCCTCTGGTTGTTGCTGGGCAGCGCGCGATAAGTTGTCAGGTTCATTGTTGACAGAATTTTGTGCTCCCACTGCTTGGGAGGGCTCTCCTCTGATATACGTATTTCTCCTCGTAGTAGGCATATTTCGATCAAATACTCGAATAGGGCCCCATGGTGGGCGCCAATTGATCTTACGTGGTTTCGTTGGTTTGATCAAGGGTGTGGATGTATCACAATAACCACAAATAAAATAAAGTAAAGATCAAATGTAATTGTATTCGAATTAAATGAGTACAAGTACAAATATATCTAGGGTCCTATCCGAGCATTATAGGATGCCGTACAAGCTAGAGGGTGAAAATACATATGTTCGATCTAGAGCTATAATCCCGAGCTGCTATGAACTGTAGCTTCGAGAAGAGAGCACCTGGGAAGTTGTGTCTAACATCATAAATGCGCGGGTATTTATAGCTGAAATTGGGGTCCATGTGATCTACCCGCACACCTGCAATTCTCCGGCCCATAAGTTTGGATTGATGCTCGGCCCAATAGTAGCTTCTGGGCTGCCTTGCATGGATGATATGCGCCTTGGGTCGAACTCGATCTTCCGAAATAAGGGCTGCTCGATCTCCTGCTTTAGTAAATAAAAGCAGGGCCCGAGATTTCCCTCATCAATATAAATCGAGGAGTGTTTATTGAGCGGATCAATGTATACTCGACTCGTTTTTATGGTCGGAATGAGGAGTGTTTATTGAGCGGATCAATGTATACTCGACTCGTTTTGTTCTAATTTTCATCAATATGATGGTGTAATTCCAAGGAGTGTTAACCGAAATAATCGATGTATAGAAAATGCTAAAAATCTTTAATAATTCAAATGTAGGCTAAGGCCTTTGTTACAAGGATTAAAACTTGATAAAGTAAAATAAAACAATGCAGTATAATCTGCTAAAATTTATTTACCATAGTATTTCCTAAGGTTGACCGCATTCCAAGTTCTTGGTAAGGCTGTTCCATCCAAGTGTGCAATTTTGTATGAGCCTTTCTTTCCTACGCCAATGACGATGTAAGGTCCATCCCAATTTTGTTGTAACTTTCCCACATGCTTGGATAGTTCTACCTTTTTCAAAACCAAGTCTCCTTCTTTGAAGGTTCGGATGCGTACTTTTTGATTGTATGCTTTCTCCATATTTGCTTTAGTGGCTTGTAGGCGTACGGCAGCTTTATCTCTTAAAGCTTCTGTTAAATCAATGTCATTTTCTCTCGCCTTTTCATTTTCTTGATCATCGAACATCTCTATTCTTGGCGTTGGGATTAAGGTTTCAACAGGAATAACAGCCTCCGACCCATATACCAAGCTAAATGGGGTTTCCCCGGTTGAGCTCCTTACTGTGGTTCGATTAGCCCATAGTACTCCTGGGAGTTCATCAAGCCATTTTCCTTTGGCCGATCCTAATCTTTTTTCCAAAGATTTTATTATTTCTCGGTTTGCTACTTCGGTTTGTCCGTTCGCTCTTGGATGCCCGACCGAAGTGAAATTTTGTTGAATTCCCAGTTTCGAACACCATTCTATTACTTGTTTTCCCGCGAATTGGGTTCCATTATCGGAAATTAGGATCCTCGGGATGCCAAATCGACAAACTATGGACTTCCATAGGAAGTTGATCACTTGGAATTGAGTTATTCGTGCGAGGGTGATGCATTCTATCCATTTGCTGAAATATTCTACAGCGACCAGGACGTAAGCTTTCTTGGATCTGGCCGCTGGGAACAGCCCCACGATGTCCATTCCCCATTGATCGAAAGGCCAACAAATCGGGATTGGGTGCATGTTTTCTGCTGGTTGATGACATTCATTAGCATGTATTTGGCAATGATGACATTCTCGGACATACTGAGTGGCGTCCTTATTGATGGTAGGCCAATAGTAACCTGTTCTGAGACATTTCAAGGCCAATGCCCTTGATCCGCTGTGGTTTCCCGCGTCTCCTTCATGTATTTCTCGCAGTATATCGGCGGTTTGTGATTCAGGGATGCATTTCAGGAGAATTCCTGATACTGACCTTCGGTAGAGTTTTCCTTCTACAAGCGTATACTTTGGGGCTCGATATTTTATTTTCCGAGCTTCATTCTGATCAGATGGTAGTTTTCCTTCTCGAAGATAGTCTATCATTGGGGTCATCCAGTTTTCTTCGACCTCTTCGATTTTCATTATATCGACTACCGGTGTTTCATCGATATCGACTGCCGGTGTAGAAGAGATCAACCAGTTGATCACTCGTTCGGTCTTTCCGTCGTGGGATCCTGTGAACTTAGATAGTTGATCGGCCCATTTGTTTTCCGAACGTGGAATGTTCTGTATGCCGAAATTTTCAAACTTCTCAGCTAGTGCTTTTACTTTGGCGAGGTATTTGACCATATTGAATTCCTTAGCCTCGTATAGGCCTTCTATTTGTCTTTGTACTAACTCTGAGTCGGTTAATACTTTAAGCCTCTTTATGTTGGCTTTGATCGCCATTTCCATTCCTGCGATTAACGCTTCATATTCTGCTTCATTATTTGTTACGACGAAGTTCGATGTTATAGCATAATTCAAATCTTCTTTATTAGGTCCGGTGAAGTTGATTCCGGCGCCTCCTCCTTCTTTATTAGGTCCGGTGAAGTTGACTTAACACCGAAGGTGCATTTCGCAGGGTTCAACTTCATACGGTATTTTCTTAAGATTTGGAAACATCGATCTAGATGTTTTACGTGATCCGCTTCATTCATACTTTTGACTAACATGTCGTCTACATAGACTTCCATTATTTCTCCGATTAATTCTCTGAACATTAGGTTTACTAACCTTTGGTAAGTAGCCCCGGCATTCCTCAATCCGAATGGCATTACTATAAAGCAGTATACTTCCTGCTCGGTTATGAACGCGGTCTTTTCTTGATCCCGCTCGTCCATGTATATTTGGTAAAACCCTTGGAAAGCGTCCATCATGCTGAATATCGCGAAGCCAGCGGTTGAGTCGACCAATAAGTCAATCCTTGGGAGGGGATATGGGTCACGTGGACATAACTTGTTAAGGTCGGTGTAATCATTACACATTCTCCATTTGTTGTCCTTTTTATCCCCTTTTGCTACTAGTACAACATTACATAGCCATTCCGAGAAATGTATTTCTCGAATTTGTTTTGCTTCAAGCAGTCTTTCTACCTCGGCTTTGATAATTTTATCTTTTACTGGTCCATGATTTCTCTTCTTCTGTCTGGCGGGTTTTGCTGAAGGGTCAATTTTTAGGGTATGCTTGATTACCCGAGGATCGATTCCTTCAATGTCATTCGCGCTCCAGGCGAAGACGTCCACATTATTTCTTAGGAATTCGATTAACATTATTTCTCCTTCTTTGCTCAATTCTGTACCTATTCTTGTCGTTTTGGACGAGTCGCCTTCTACTAGGATTATGTCTTTATGTTCTGGGGGTTTTAAGGATAAGTCTAGTTGTTCTTTTCCCTTTTTATCTAGTCGATCAGTAGTAGGAATTTCAACCTCATTTCTAATGAGATCGTCTTCTATCTTTCTCTTGCTCGGAGTAATAGACTTAGGGTGCTCTTTCAAAGTTAACGATGTGCTGTAGCAATCCCACGCCATACAGTGGTCGTTCGTTATTTCTCCGATGCCCCTATCGGTCGGAAACTTTATCTTCTGATGATAGGTAGAGACTACAGCTCGGAAAAGGTTAAGGGCTGGTCGCCCTAATATAGCGTTATAAGCGAAGGGTGTTTCTACCACTAGGAATTTTACTAACTTCACTGTCCGAAGTGGTTTCTTTCCAAGTGACACACTTAAAGATATTGTTCCGCTGGGGATGATCTCGGACACTCCAAAGCCTACTAACGGCGTAGCTACTTTGTAGGTTTATTTGTCCCAAGTTCATTTGGGCTAAAACCTCCCGGGAGATGATATTTGCTGAGCTTCCATTATCGATTAGGATTCTTCTTACATTATAATTCGCTATCTCTAACGACACTACCATAGGGAAGTCGGGGTTATCCTCTTTTGTGTCCCAAATGACGTTTTTAGGTACTTCGCCTTCGTTAAAGCTGATCGGCAGGTGATTTGTCAGCCAGTTTTCCAGAGTCCATATTTCCTTTGGATATTTAGAATTTCCAATTATGGATCTGGCAGTTCTTCGTCGAGCATTACGACTATCGCCGCCCGCGGGTCCCCCGGCTATTGTATGAATGGTTCCATTGATCTGGTCATGGTTTTGCTCCTGCGTGGGAGCACGTACCGGTGTTCTTCGACGAGAATTCCTCCTTTGATTATTATTCCGAGGGCTTCTACTTCTTTCTCTTTTGTGGTCATCACGATCTATATATTCATCTAATTTTCCTTGTTCGATTAGTTTTTCAACTTCTCTTTTTAGATGGAAACAACTTTCAGTTCGATGTCCGTGTGCTCTATGGTACTTGCAGTATAGGTCGTAGTTTCGAGACCCAGGTCTTGGCTGAGCAATTTTCCTCGCCTCTGGGATCCAGTTATTTCTTTCTAGAACTTCCAATATTTCTTCGATAGGAGCGTTTAATCTTGGGTGTTCCACTTGATTTACCCTGCTCCTGATCGGTTGTTCGGGGTTTCTTGGTTTTTTATAGAAATTAGGTTGCCTTTCTCGGTCGGTTTTGCTGTATTCCAATCGTTGGAAAACGTTACCTTTCCTGAAAGATCGCTCATAATCCACGGACCTTTGGTCAGGAATCCTGTCATGTCGTTTAGAGCCCGAAGCTGTGGCTTTATTTTTGTTTTTGTCCATAAAGGAATTCATCTCTTCTTGGGTCATATATTTAGATGCCAAGCTCATGATGTCGGCAAACGTTCTTGGTTGCTTTCTACTAAGAGCGTTTCCGAACTGCCTGTTTTTTGTGAGGTCGAAGAGAATAGAAATTATGTAATCGATATTCGGAGAATCGATCTTGAGTAGTTCTACATTAAATCTTGCCAACCAGTTCCTCTGGGATTCCCCTTCTTGTTGATGTATGGTTCCTAGGTAGCTCATCGGGAGTTTTTGCCTCTTCTGACTGGTAAACTGCTGCGTCAATTTATTGCATAATTCCCGGAAACTGAATATGGAGTTGGCAGGTTGTTTTGCGAACCAATCCAACGCGAGGCCCTCGAATGTGGTCACCATTAACTTGGCGGTGAATTCGGCAGAGTGGGCATATAAATTCATTATGTTAGTGAAGCTAAAAATATAATCATCCGGGTCGGTGGTTCCGTCATATCGGGGTAGTCTACCCGGGACCTGTCCAGTGGATTGCGCCTCTTTTATTTCTCTGCAGAAGGGAGAACATGCTGCATGGCTCTCCTGGAGTTCCGCGGTTCGGGCCCACGGGTTTTGAACAGATCGTAGGTGTTGCTCCAGTCGCTCCTGTACTATTCTCTCGATTTCTCTTTCCGAGAATCGAGTCGCTCGTTGTCGATCTTGGATAGCATCATCAATGTCATCCTCGATAGGGATTATTGTTCGTTCCTTCGATCCACTGCGACCCACCTGTGGCTTTCTTCGACCTGGTTTTCTTCGGGGATGGTTATCGGAGGGTTTAGAGTTTCCCTGCTGTGGGCTGTGTAGCGAGCGTCGCTCACTCACTGGGCTGTCCGCTTGTTGAGAGGTTTGTTCTTTTGGCCTTGGCACTCCTGGTGCAGGAGTTGTCCTGGCAGCCGTAACGTTTCGAGGAATTTGATCTAGTACAAGTAATTCTTCGGGAGAAAGTGATTTGAAGAGCATTGCTATTTGTCGCAGTTTCTCCTGAGCGCCTGGGAGAGGAACGGGTATTTCGGGGAGTTCCGGTTCTTCCTGTATTGCACCGGTAAGACCTCCTTGGTGTTCCTGCTGACGGGAACGGGTATCTGGGAGATTTTCATTGGTGTTGGGAATGTTGTTATCGTTGTTGTCTTGTGGATCTTCAGATGTGTTATGGCCGGTGGTTGTATTACTTCTCGCTCCAATGCGAGCGCTTTTCCTTGGGCGAGCCATGTGTCGATCGAATAATTAACGTAGCCCCACGGTGGGCGCCAACTGATTTAACCGGATTTCGTCGGGTTAATTAATTATCAGTGAATTTGTGATATCGGGGGATTTTCGATAATTATATATATATTATATAGGGCTCTGTTACTTTATTCCGGATGGATCGGTTACAAAGAAAAGCAATATTCAAGAACAAGAAGTAAAACCACAAAACAAAGCTAAGAACACACCGATATGAAGGTAAAAAGGCTCTTCAATTATATTGAGTATTCTTGAGTTCTGCTGTTGTAAGCAGTGTTAAATCATGTATTCTTAGAGTTTTAGGGATTTCGTAGTTGTCTAATACAATGATTAACTAGGTATTTATATAATGTTAAACCTAGCGTTACAAGGAAACATAGTCCTAATAGGACTCGGCCCAAATATCCTTCTTGGGTCCGGAGTATAATCTTCTATCGAAGCGAGCTGCACTTGGCCGGGTCTGTGAGATGATCCCGATCTGTTTGAATTGGTCGAATCGATCTTATCTTCTTCGTTCGATCCGAGTAGTATGTAGGGTGCGAAATAGCCCCCATCAACGGCCGTAGTCGGTGACGGATTTGGAAAGGGGTTTCCAAATTTAGCAGTCACACTGGAATTATTATCCTGAATTAGAAAGTACAGAATTGAGATAATTAGAGGTGCCGACCAATTCACACACCCTAGGTCTCAATCGGGAAATTAGTCGCTAGAAGGACCGTATGTACATGGCATTTATAAGAGTTGGAGGTTCACGAATATCAATTCACCTGAAGTTGGGCCTCATGGGCTTGTGGCTAGACATCGACCATGAGGTGTGGGTACTCCTGAATTAATAAGGAAATTAATTATGGAGTGGTCAATTAAAGTGGTTAATTGATCGGAGCAATTAATTGCTCACTAATTAAATCACGAAAGTCGTGGGCCTGCTGCCAATTGATGGTGAACCTAGAGGGTCACACAAAATACAGTTGGACAGTGACAGTCTGAAAGGAATCAATTGATTTAAGGAATTAAATCAATAAATGAATTAATGTATTAATTCATGAGGAAGAATAATTAATTAGAAGTAACTAATTAATTAATCAAGAATTAAAGTGTTAATTCAAAATGGAGAAACATTAATTAGGAGTAACTAATTAATGAATCAATTGGAATTTCTAATTGATTAAATCTTCAATTAAAGTGTTAATTGGAAAGGATTAATTAATTAATAGTGGATTAATTAATTAAACACATGGGCCGATCCATATGTAAGTT
Source organism: Penstemon eatonii (assembly GCA_038501285.1). Taxonomy (NCBI): domain Eukaryota; kingdom Viridiplantae; phylum Streptophyta; class Magnoliopsida; order Lamiales; family Plantaginaceae; genus Penstemon; species Penstemon eatonii. Next base: position 63,144,632 of record CM076710.1, read on the forward strand.
AATTGATCTTTGATTAATTAATTTAAGCATATGGGCCAATTATTGTAAAGATAAATTGATCTGGGATTAATTAATCTTGCATGGGACCGATTTTGGGAACAATGATCAAATTAAGTTTAGGATTAATTAAAAAGCATGTGGGCCGATTTTAATTAATTAAAGTGGCCGATTTTTGCTTATATTAATTAGTCTTGAATTAATGTTGATTGTGTTTGATTATGATAGGGATTAAGAGTTTGTGTTATCTTGTGTAACTAGGAAAGAGATTGAAAGAGATCTTGTTTCCTAAAGTGATAAGATTGTGTATATCTTGTTTCTTGATAAGAAAATATTCTTTCAAGAATTAGATGTCTATTAGTAGAAGGAGTCTTCTAATAAAGATATCTATAAATACTAGATATACATAATCTAAGAAAAAAAGAGAGGAGTTGGAAAACCTAATTCTAAGAAAGAAAGAAAAATCACAACACAAGAAAACAAGAGAGGCCGAAAATTTCAGCCCCCTCTCTCGCCCCATTGCATAATCGAACCCTGTCAAGAAAAATCGCCCCTCCCTGTGTAGGATTTTTCTCCAAGTTTTTTTCCCGGATCTGAATCCAATTCCTGACGAGACAATTCCTTAATCCTAGTTCTGAGCCTGGGGATTTCGCGAAGTCACTCAAATCCAACTGGTGTGGACTTTCTCTAGAGGCACAACACTTGGGGTGCTCTAGTGAACAATCGAAGACCGGAGGAAAACCACCACCTTGCCTGTGGTGAGGTAAAATGGCTTTTACCTTCTCATTTAATTTTAGTATATACTTGCTGAAATTAAATTCAACCTTTATTCATATGTGCTAATAAGAAACCCTGGGATTTGGTGTATAAACAAAAATTTTAAATTCCGCACTGTTGTAGTTGACAATTATACCCATAAAAACCCAACACTGCCTGGCTCTATTGAGCCCGATGCTTTGTCCTGGGATTTGGGCTTAAGCACTATTTTGCCCGCGCGAGTTAAGGAGGCTCGAGGGTACCTCCAATGTTCGCCTTGTTCAGTCGCTGGTGAAGATATGCGAGCAGGTAAATATACTTCTGATTATTTTTCCTGCTTCTCTTTTGATGGCCTTGTTATGTAAGGGCTTTTTTCTTTTTCAGGCCAAGTATTTTGCGCTCCAGCTGGGTGTGCAAAATGATCATCTGTGGATCAGTAGGGATGCCTATCAACGTCGTTTGGACTCGGAGACGGCGAAGGTCGCAGGGCAGACCCTCCAGCTGCAGCTTGCCAAAGATGACCTTCAAAAATTACAAGAAGAGAAAACTGTCCTTGAGAAGGAGAAAAGTGATTTGGTTCAGGCTGCTACTCTTGCAGAGGAGTCTCGACGGCAGGCCTATGAACAAGGTTATGACGCCGGTTATCTAAAGCGTCAGGAGTAATTGATGGCGTTTGCAGGTAACATGACTCCTCGGAGGAGTGCTTCTGCTAGTCGGCCTGGTGATAGCAACCCCTCACAGTGACCTGTTCCGACCCGGCTGTTATCTGGAGTTTCTTCTCTATTATTATTTTTTTTCTTTTTAAGTAAATAGGCTGCAACTTTATGTGGTTGTTAAGCCTAAATATTTTTGTATGTAAACGAACTTAATGAATAGTGATGACCAATTGTGACCCTTGATTGAGTTCATCAGACAAGTATATTCTCTAAGTAAATTTTCTAACAAAATAGGAAATTTTAACTGACTTATCTGGTGTTAATCTACTAAGAGATTATCTTTGTTTGAAGAGGTGGCTCGTTCTCGCTTGATCAGTCTTGGTTATCCGAATAAAGTAATGTTTGATCAGTCTTGGTTATCCGAATAAAGTTATATTTGCTCTGCAAATCAAATAATTGTCAACTATAGGAATGAGGGGCCACCTATCATGCTTCCTAAGGTTCTTTTTAGAAGTCCCATTCGGATATCAAAATATTGTCTGTAAGTCGTCCATGTAGATATTTTAGTGAACGATTGTGAAGGAATTTTTTCCTTTAGCGCCCTTGTCGTCGATCGACCATTTTTTCATATAATAGTCTGTTTGCCAAGGACACCTTATATAAGGGTGTGGCCATCTCTTCTCTTCTTTGAGCATGACACTCTTTGTTTTAAAGGTTTAAGTTCGTAGAAAAGATATTATTCCAGAAAAATCCATGTTTCTCTGCACTGATTGTGAGTTCCATGTTCCTCAAATAAAGCAACCATTGTATCAATACATCAATTTTTTGATATGGAGGAATTGGAAAAAGTTGAATCATTAGTCAGATCTAGCTTATTCTGACCCCTTTAAGCAATTTTTTGGAATATTAAGCAGTGACGAGACTATATATCCTAGTTTCGTTGACTGTTTTGTCCACTTGTTCATCAGATTTCTTGGACTCCGTTGGAGGTATAGTATAGTTAACTGATAACTCGCCTTGTGAGATATGAGGCAGTGACGACCTTGTATGCTGGAATATGAACTTCTATTCCTCTAATCGAGGTACGACTAGTCGTTTAGTAATCTTATATGTTCGGATCGTGGATCTCCTGCTTATCGGGTGATCAGGATCTTTGAGTCCGGACGGCTTGAGATCTTTTTACTATTTTATTGATCGCTTCGATCATCATTCCTCTTTAAAACTGAATAGTTTTTCCGATCACTAAAGTGCCGTTCCAACTTATTCGCATTTAATGGGGGAAGTCAAACGATTGCGGTTGTCATTTCCGAGATCTCCTTACAACCGTTGGATCAACGTTAACTGCGCCTATAAATAGGTACGCAATCTTCATATCTCATTAACAGTTCTGAAAATGGAACTATCATTTTCTTTGAGTTACACATTGCCCACTGATCCCATAATATTCAAAAAGGCACTCTATCATGATTCTTTTTGTCACAAAAACTCATATATTTACTGCCTTGTACTGACAGGTCCCATGGTAGCCCTACACTGACGGGTCCCATGAGGCCTCAAAGCTTGTATTCACGGGTTTGGGGTCCGTGGTTTTCTGTTTGCACATGGAGGGTTCATACTTACCAGGCACCCCTGCTCTTCGATGTTACCTCCGGATTGGTAGGCCGCCAGGGTGTGCTGGTAAATTTTAACTTTCACGACTGCCCCAAAGAGATGCTGCTTTAGAGAAAAATCATCTTTAATGTAAAAGCAGTATCTCGTTGTGGGTGAATGAGTATTGCCAGTTATCTGGCTGGTAATGCTCATTCCGTCTAGAAGAACATTTGATCTTCAGAGCCTGGCCATCGAACTAAAGAAGTCGACCATCCTGAGCAGCATGCTTCTTAGGTGGTCAGTTACAACCATCGAGGCACTAGGGAAGAGATTGATGTTTCCGTGGACATTGTCGTGAAGGTCGCCGATCCTAAAGATAGGATTATTTTATCTAAACAGTTGTAGCGATGTGTAGGAAGTCTTTTGTATTCTGATCGAAACTTCGTATTGTAATCTATTCATCGAACTCAGATGAATAAAACTTCTATATTAGTACCTTGGTATTTTTCTTCGATTTCTTTTATTGATATTTAGGAGAGATTACTGTCTCTCAATTTTGGTCGAGGAGCGTTTATTGAGCGGATCAATTTATACTCAACTCTTCTAGTTTAGACTTAGGTTTTTATACAAAGTCTTTTTATCGTTAGAAATGGATCGAGGAGCGTTTATTGAGCGGATCAATTTATACTCAACTCTTTTGTTTAGACTTAGGTTTTTGCACCAAAGTCTTTTAATTGTTAATAAGTAGATCGAGGAGCATTTATTGAGCGGATCAATTTATACTCAACTCTTTTTGTTTAGACATAGGTTTTCAAGCCAAAGTCTTTTAATTGTTAATAAGTAGATCGAGGAGCGTTTATTGAGCGGATCAATTTATACTCAACTCTTTTCGTTTAGACTTAGGTTTTCAGACCAAAGTCTTTTAATTGTTAATAAGTAGATCGAGGAGCGTTTATTGAGCGGATCAATTTATACTCAACTCTTTTTGTTTTAGACTTTGGTTTTTATACCAAAGTCTTTTAATCGTTAATAAGTGGATCGAGGAGCGTTTATTGAGCGGATCAATTTATACTCAACTCTTTTTGTTTAGACTTAGGTTTTTATGCCAAAGTCTTTTAATCGTTAATAAGTAGATCGAGGAGCGTTTATTGAGCGGATCAATTTATACTCAACTCTTTTTGTTTAGACTTAGGTTTTTAGACCAAAGTCTTTTAATCGTTAATAAGTAGACCGAGGAGCGTTTATTGAGCGGATCAATTTTGATCTTACAGCGTTTCGTTTGTTCGATCAAGGGTGGGATGTAACACAATAATAATAATATTAAAAGGAAAGTAAAGGCCAAATGTAATTGTATTCGAGTTAATTGAGTACAAGTACAAATATTTAGGGTCCTACTCGAGCATTATTGGATGCCGTACAAGCTAGAGGGTGAATTACATATGATCCTAAGCCTATATTCCCAAGCGGTTCCGAGCAATAGCTTCGAGGAGGGAGCACCTGGAAAATCGTGTCCAGTATCATAAATGCGTGGGGTATTTATAGCTGAAATTGGGGTCCAGGTGATCTACCCGCAGACATGCAATTCTTCGGCCCATAAGTTTGGATCAGAGCTTGGCCCAACAGTAGCTTTGGATCCTGGGCTGCCTTGTACTGACGGTATTCATGCATCGGGGTCGAACTCGATCTTCCGAGTTAAGCACTGCTCGATCTCGTGTATTTGTAAAGAGAAGCAAAAACCAAGATATCTCTCATCAATACTCCCCCACTTCTCGAGCGTAAAGTGGAGCTTAAGCTCGAAGAAGTATGTATAGCCAAGGACAAAGGAGTAGGATGAATCGACCTCGGCTCATCGTTTCGGGTATGCCTCATTAAAAACCTGACTCGGAAAAACCCTTCTGGGATAAAAACCGGGTCAGGGAAAAAGAGTGCATACATAAGAAACTTCATAATAGCGCCGTCTTAACATCATCCTTGTTGTTCGTGGTGTGGATCTTTAATTTAGGAATTCCGGAAAGTACGGGGGCTGTAGGTGCAATTCCTGAAAATATGACTTCAAACTTTCCTCAAGGGAGTTCAACCGTCGCGGTTACTCGGGGACCGATTTGCAATTTCCCATTTTGTCCCTGTATATATATAGTTATACGGGGGGTCGCCGTTCCTCACAGATTCTGAGGAGAGAACTTTAGATCGGAGCAGACAGGTTGATAAGTGAGTTCTAACAGCCATTTTCGAGCAATCTTCATATATTTATTATGTCGAGTTCAGTAGACTTGAGGGGAAAATCTCCTTTAGAGGAGAATGAGGTCGACAACCGGAAAGGGAAAGATGCTGTAGAGACTCGGTCATCTGAGACCGAGAACCCGCAAAGCTCGAGTTCCGCCTCGGATTCCAGCGGAGAGGAGCGGGAGTCGAATTCTGAAACGGAAAATAGTGAAGACGAAAATTCGGGCGAAGCAACAGTTTCTGATAAGGAAGACGTAGAGGATGGGGAGCTTCCTTTGGGGAAGAACGAGCAGAAGAAATATAGACTGAACCGTAATGTGGTGATTACGATCTTTGACTGGGAAGAGCCCTCGACTAGCGCAGGTCTAAACATGACTGAGGAGAGGGCAGATGAGATCATCTGTTCCTATAAGGAGACAGACTTGACACAGTTGCAAGGAGAATTCGGTCAATATCTAGGCGCCGGTTTTTCGATTGTGCTTCCCACTCCTGATCAACGGGTTACCGACCCTCCTGCGGGTTGTCAAGCCTTTTATTTCAAACATTTCCATTACGGCTTACGCATCCCCTTCCCTCCTCTCCTAGAAAACCTTCTGGATGCCTTTGAGTTGACTCCTTGCCAGATCTTACCGAATTCGATCGGTCTAATTATAGCTTTTTGCGTGTTGATGAAAGCCAAAGGGAAAAAGGCAGCCTTTCAGAACTTTTGGCGGATATTCCAGATGAGTGCTTCCACTTCTTCGAACGCAGGTTACGTGTATTTTTCTCAGAGACCAAAGATTTCGATCTTATCGGCCAATGTGAGCAGCAATTTGAAAGGATGGAAGCAAGAGTTCTTCTTTGTCCGAGGACCAGAGTCTCCGCCTTCTGAAGATAATCCCGAGCCTACTCCCTTCGAATGGCCTGGAGCAAAGAAGTGGATATACGGTAAACGCCGTCTCGTGGGAAGTATGAAAAATGAGATAACAGATAAATTTCTGCAATCTCTTCGTGCCGACCCTCATCAGACCGCGTTGATGACTCAAGAAGCGGTCTTGCGATTGGCCGAGCTCAGTAGTTGCACTTTTTCTGCTGATCCGATCGAATATGGGAAAGCTCAGATCGATCCCGCTAACCCCCCTTCCTCATTAGCGGATATTGTCGATAAATTCCGTACATCGGTAGCTGGCCCACATGTTGCTTCTTTTTCAAAGGGTAACAAAGGTCGGCCTCGTCCTCAAACATCAACAACTTCTCGGAAAGCGAAAAAGTCCAAGGCCCAAGTTGGGATCACATCAATCTCAAACGCCTTAGTGATTGTTCCCCCGATCGCCGAAGTAGGGACCTCTCGATCTCGGGCCGAGGCGGAGGGGACCTCCGATTTCCAGGGTCCCTGAATCCTTCGATCTGTTTCTCCGAACGTTTCTTCCAACCCGAACGACGCGGGATACAGTAATTATACTCTCCTGGAGGATCGTGCCAGAGAGATTTTGCAGGCCAGGATGGCTCGCAAAAGAAGTAGCAATGTTCCTGAGTCCTCCAGGAGAGTCAAGCCCTTTGGTCGGGGACCGAATCCTATACCATGTCGGGCTGGCCATTCCGAGCCAGATTTGGCTGACTTCATCGAGGATCATCTGCAAGGACCGAGGGCGGCTGGATATCCGGACTGTGGGACCGTTGAATCTGATTTGGGCTCCGAAGGTGAGCACACGGTGGATAAATCTCTCCGGATGTTCCTGGCCGGGAGATTCAAGGATGATACTATCCAATCTTTTGTTAAGAAAGATTTTGAGATATTAGGCGATTATGCCCATGCTCACCAAATGGTACTGTCTTACTCTGAAAGTTTCTAGCTTTTTCCTTATAACTCTTATCTTGTGCTTTTACGTATCTTTTCCTTTGCAGGCCGGAGACCTATTCACTCAAACTTCTCTTCGACTAGCCGTATTGAGCGAAGAGTCTCAGGCGGTACAGAAAGCCCTGTACAATGTTCTGAAGGATGAAGCTGCGAAGGCCAGTCAGCTAGAGGATGACAAAATTAGGTTGTCTGAGGTCGAACTAGAACTCGAGAGGACTAAGAAAGAGCTGGAAGCGAAGAGGGCCTTAGAGAATGAAGTGGAGAAATTAAAGCTGGAGCTTGAGCAAACCAAAGTGTCTGCCGAACAGTCTTATGAGCGAGGTCGAGCCGAAGCCAGGCTTCCTGCCATAAGGGAGTTCCTAAAGTCTCCGATCCTTGATGCCTTGGTTCGCTTGCGGTCGGGCGAAATTAATCAAGCCTTCTACTATAAAGGAGCTCAGCACCTTCTTACAGCCGCCAGGATCGGAGGCACCCTCGACGACTACCTTCCTATCATGAATCCTTATAAGAATATCTTCGGTAAAGATTATAAAGCGTCTTCGCTTCCTCCTAAGCTCGAGGATTTGGCCGCTCATGAGTTCGCTCCTTTTCTCGAGGAATTTGGTGTGCCGATGCCAAACCCTGATGCGCTCGAAGCCCAATCTGAGAGCGAAGATGTGGATATTGAAGGGGATTCTCGGGATCAGGAGGAGCAAGGCATTTCCTCTTCCAACTTGAGCAAACCTATGGCCGATGCACAAAGTAATGATGGGGAGGGGAGCAGCTCGAGTAAAAGTGATTCTGACAGCTCGGGAGATGGTTCTAGCGAAACAGGAGAACAAGATAGTTCGGACCATGGTTCCGGCGTGAAAGAATCCAACCAATAATAATTACTATGTAGTAGGATTTACTCAGCGGACCAGTGTATTTGTATATTTATAATTTTCTGCTCTTGTCTATTTAACGGATGCTCGAACTTGTATTTCTTTCCTTGATGCTATTTTTAGGCAATCGTCTGTTTGAGTTTTCTGTTGAATTTTATAACGTCACTCTTGTGTACGCGGCTGCGTCATTGAATCTTTCTTGGGAGTAGTGATTTACCAATTATCGCAATTCACATGATGTCGTTTCTCTTATAAATACCAAGGCCACTTTATGTTGCTTTCGCACCGATATTGCTCTCAGTGCTCGGAGCTTCCTAAAATTATTTCGGTTAGATTTTACCTGGAAATCGAGAGATGAATAAAAATTCGAACGCTCTCGCGATTTCTTCCATGCCTTTCTCCATGCCAACTGTTGGTAGAAAAGTAAGGAAAAGAAACCGATCATCAATTACATCCATTAGTTCTGATCAGCAAAACTTCCTTGAAGGAGATAAATATTCGACTGTTGCCCCTCCTTCATGCTTGAAAATTAGGGGCTCCAATAAGAGAATAAAAAAGGTTTCTTTTGCGGAGGATGTAATTGGGCGCGTTCCTTTCCCATTCGTGCCTTCCTTGATCAGAGGATCTTTGTTTAAAAAGGGCATAGCTCCTTTTGATAAAATGTCAGATGAGAAATCTGACCTGGCCCTTCTTCGGGCGGATGTTTCTCTCTCTGAGGCGGTCTTCTCGACCGGAGAATATTCCTCATTCCTGTTCTATTCTGGGTTGGAATCCCTTGCCCAAGTAACTCTTTCTAACTTCTCTATCATGACTCTCTGATTTCTTTATTTCTGTTTTAACATACTTTTTATAAGTTCAGGCTGGCAAGGTCTTTTCTAGGCTTTATGCGTTGGCCAAGCATGAGATCGAACAACGGGCTTCTATTTCGCTCGAGCTGATTGGGAAAAAGATTGAGCTAGAACGTGCACTGGAAGCTAATAGATTTTTCAAGGAGAGATTGTCTCGGGACAAGTTAAGTTCGGAATTAGAGAGACTCAAAGATACCTACGAACGTGAGAAGAAAAACTCTGAGCTTCGTGAGAAGGAAGCTTACATCCGCGGGTATACCGATCGTAGTGCTGAAGTTCGGAAGATCCTTTTCGAAAACAATTTCGTTTAGTAATACTGTGGTTTACCTTTGTATCATGAGTTAAGATTTTTCTTTGTTGTAACATCATATTCGTTGTAACGATACCTTTGTTGTAATGATAATATAGTTGGGATGTTGTTGTTCTCTCTCTCCTCCTTTTTTTTTTTTTTTTTTTTTTTATTTCTCGGGAAGTGAAACGGTCAAAGCTTTTAATGCTCGTATCGCGGCCATTCAGCCCAAAAGATCTATACCGTTAATGCCGGATTTTTTCCCCTATATATAGTTCTAAAATTACCCTTATTTTTACTTGTCTGTAAACGTCTCATTCGATCGATATGGTTGTGTTTTTACTTCCGTCGATCCACTCCATATTCCATTTGATGTCAGTAATTATAGCGTTCGAGATTTTTATTCGAACTTTCTTTTCAGCCTTCCATGGAATTTCTCTATGAAAAACTCTCGGCTAGGGTATCGACAGGCGAAAATAATTGCGACTAGGGTACCGGCAGGCGATCTGCTGTCTCTGATTCCAAGTCTTTGAGGTGGGCTCGACTTCCTGTACCCTGTCCTCTATCCAGTCGAGATAGTGGGTCAACTGCTGGGTGGGTTTCTCTACATTCGATCTCCACGTCTTCGAGGCGAATTCTTGAAGGATGTGGTTTTCAATTTTGCTAGGAGTTTCTTCAACTGGAGTTGCTTCCCTGTTCTTGAGCTGGATCCCTACGGACTAATTTGCGAGGAAGCATTGGATGAAGGGTAGAAGTGTACCAGCCTCACTTTCCTTCTTCGGGCATCCATAGGAATAGTCATTTGTAGTAGGGTTGAACTAGATGTAAAGTTTTCCGATTAGCTCGACTTCTTGAATGTAACCAAGAGCTCATATGTAATTTATCCGAAAGTTTATGAATGAAAATTTTCTTCTATATTGTTGTCGATCTTTGCATTTGTTCTTCGTAACTTGTAATATTCCCGAGATAGCTTTTGAGATTCATATCTAATTTGAAGTTCGATCTTCTTGAATATCTGATATGATAGAATTTAGGTCGATCTTGAATATATTCTTGACTTATAGGACTACATCTTCCATTCATTTGATAACTTTGACCTAAGGGGCATAGCGGAGGCTTTCACCCTTAGTCGTTTTCAGAGCATTTTTAGCTCGAGGGTCGTAGCAGAGGCTTTCACCCATTTTACAATTTCGATCTAAGGGGCATAGCAGAGGCTTTCACCCTTAGTCGTTTTCAGAGCATTTTTAGCTCGAGGGTCGTAGCAGAGGCTTTCACCCATTTTACAATTTCGATCTAAGGGGCATAGCAGAGGCTTTCACCCTTAGTCGTTTTCAGAGCATTTTTAGCTCGAGGGTCGTAGCAGAGGCTTTCACCCATTTTACAATTTCGATCTAAGGGGCATAGCAGAGGCTTTCACCCTTAGTCGTTTTCAGAGCATTTTTAGCTCGAGGGTCGTAGCAGAGGCTTTCACCCATTTTACAATTTCGATCTAAGGGGCATAGCAGAGGCTTTCACCCTTAGTCGTTTTCAGAGCATTTTTAGCTCGAGGGTCGTAGCAGAGGCTTTCACCCATTTTACAATTTCGATCTAAGGGGCATAGCAGAGGATTTCACCCTTAGTCCTTTTCAGAGCATTTTTAGCTCGAGGGTCGTAGCAGAGGCTTTCACCCATTTTTATTCTTTTCGATCCAAGGGGCATAGCAACGGCTTTCACCCTTGGTCGATTTTCGAGTCAATAGTTGATGGAGAAAAAGTAGAGATCAATAATAGATGAATATAGATCGAGAATATCCAGAATATGACGAATAAATAAGAATTTAGGCGAAATAAACATTCATCGAATAAATACTCAGTCTGAATAAACATTCCTCGAATAACTTAATCGAGATAAATCTTCATTGAATTCGTAACTTACTAAATCACTAGGGACAACGAACATAAAACAAGATAATTAAAAAGTAGAAGCCTCGAATGTAACTATCTTCCATAATATCTTCTTAAATTGACCGCATTCCATGCTCGAGGTAGTACCTCTCCGTTAAGGTGGGCAATCTTGTAGGAACCTTTTCTCCCCACTTCTACGATCACAAATGGGCCCTCCCAATTAGACTGTAATTTTCCGACGTGCTTTGATACTTCCGCTTTTTTCAGCACCAGATCTCCCACTTTGAAGGATCGAATCCTCACATTCCGATTATAAGATTTTTCCATGTTGGCCTTGGTGGCTTGAATTTTCAAGTTTGCGCGATCCCTTCGACCATCTGCGTGATCGACTTCCATTTCTCTAAGAGATTGATTTTCTTCAGGATCATAAAATTCTACCCTAGGAGAGGGTATAAGATTCTCTACTGGGATAACAGCCTCCGACCCATAAACCAAACTAAAAGGAGTTTCTCCGGTTGCCGCTTTAACTGTTGTCCTATTGGCCCACAATACTCCTGGCAGTTCATCCAGCCATTTTCCCTTTGCCTCCAATAAGCGCTTCTCCAAAGATCGAACAATTTCCCGATTTACTACTTCAGTTTGTCCATTTGCCTGAGGGTGGCCAACAGACGCGAAATTCTGTTGTATTCCGAACTTTTCACACCAGTCCGTGATTCATTTTCCTGCAAACTGTGTTCCATTATCTGATATCAGGACCCTGGGGATTCCGAACCTGCAGACTATATTTTTCCATAGAAAATTGATAACTTGAAACTGGGTGATCTTGGTCAAGGCAACACACTCGACCCATTTGCTGAAATATTCCACCGCCACTAGTACATAATTTTTTCTGGCTCGTGCTGTTGGGAAAGGTCCAACAATATCAATGCCCCATTTGTCGAAGGGCCAGCAAATAGGAATCGAGTGCATATGTTCGGCTGGTTGGTGAATCAGGTTCGAATGAATTTGACAGTGGTGGCACTTTTTCACATAATCGACAGAATCAGAAAAAAGGGTAGGCCAATAATATCCCGACCTTGAGCATTTGAGAGCTAATGCTCGAGCGCCACAATGATTTCCAGCTTCTCCTTCATGAACTTCTTTTAAGATGGGATTGTAGTGTGATTCGTGGATACATTTCAATAGAATTCCCGAAGAGGACCGCTTATAGAGTTGATTATCCACCAAAGTAAATGATGGTGCTCTATATTTGATTCTTCGAGCCTCGTTTGCATTTTCCGGAAGTTTTCCATCCTTAAGATAGGCGATGAGAGGGTCGCTCCACGATTTGCTTGGCTCTTCAACCTCCATAACATCAATCGCAGGGGCTGCGTCCAACTCGATGGCGGACATATTTGATAGCAGCCAAGTGATCGCCCTCTCAGTTTTTCCGTCGACCAGTCCTGTGAACTTTGATAATATGTCTGCCCAGAGATTCTCCTCTCTTGGTATAGGTTGAATGTCGAACTTATCGAACTCCGCGATTAATCTCTTTGTTTTGTTCAGATATTTAATCATGTTGAATTCTCTGGCTTCGTAAGTGCCCTTCACCTGCCTGTGAACAAGTTCTGAATCTGTTAGCACAACAATCGATTTTACCTTTGCCTTAATGGCCATTTCTAATCCAGCTATCAACGCTTCGTATTCGGCCTCATTGTTTGTAACGACAAAATCCAAAGTTATCGCGTAACTTAGGTCTTCAGCATTGGGCCCTTGGAAGTGAATCCCAGCTCCACCTCCTTATCTGGTCGAAGATCCATCCACATGCATCAGCCAGACTTGATCGTTTGTCCCTTCCACCATACTTAATTCCGAGGCCGCTCCTTCTTTCACGTTTGATATGTTGGTTGATTCGAGCACAAAGTCAGCTAGCACCTGTTCTTTCACGGCGACACGTGGTTGGTATTCGATTTCGAACTGGCTGAGCTCGACCGCCCACTTTATCAACCTGCCAGAATGATTTAACCGGATTTCGTTAGGTTATTCAATTATCAGTGAATTTGTGATATCGGGGGTTTTCGATATTTATATATATTATTTAGGGCTCTGTTACTTTATTCCGGATGGATCGGTTACAAAGAAAAGCAATATTCAAGAACAAGAAGTAAAACCACAAAACAAAGCTAAGAAACACACCGATATGAAGGTAAAAAGCTCAGTAATAATATTGAATATTATTCAGTTGTGCTGTTGTAAGCAGTGTTAAATCCTGTATTCTTAGAGTTCAGGAATTTCGTAGTTGTTTAATACAATGATTAACTAGGTATTTATATAATGTTTAACCTAGCGTTACAAGGAAACATAGTCCTAAAAGGACTCGGCCCAAATATCCTTCTTGGGTCCGGAGTACAATCTTCTATCGAAGCGAGCTGCACTTGGCCGGGTCTGCAAGATGATCCCGATCTGTTAGGATTGGTCGAATCGATCTTATCTTCTTCGTTCGATTCGAGTAGTAAGTAGGGTGCGAAATAGCCCCCATCAGTACTCCCTCACTTCTTCGAGCGTATAGATAATAGAAGCTCGTAGAAGTAGATAAATCTTTACGACTGTTTCTTTTCTATGAATGGAGCCTCGTTAAAAACCTTACTTAAGAAAAAACCCTGTGGGAAAAAATCTTAAATAAGGAAAAGAGTGCTACATATCATAGATAGTCGTTTTCTCTGTCGAATTACGGATCGCCACGCGTCTATTCAGGAGGCTCTTCGTATCCTTCCGTTTTTGGCGGGAATATGAGTAGCTGCAATAAGTTTGAAACGTCTTTTCTCATTTTGTTATAAATAGGTGACTTTCGAGTTCGCCATTTCTCTTTTATACTTCCTTATAACCTGTACTCATTTTCCTGCCTGGTCGTTCATCTCATAAAATTTTCTCTTTTGTCGATCTTCATCTTCGGGAAACCAGAATATATGGCTTTTGTAAGAAAATCTTCTTCTTCTTCTAGAGAGATCGTCGCTCCTGATAACGATGAGGAGTTGCATTCTAATCCTTTGAGCGAGCAAACTACAGTATCTGACTTCGTTGTCCCCGTAGAAGATACTTTCAAAGTACGAATCCTTTCTGATGCAGACGTGGCTGCCCGAGCCAAAAAGGGCAAAGGTACCGTTCCTCAGATTTCTGAACCGATTGAGGACGTAGCTTGCGCATATACAGCGGAAACATTCCCGGATGTTGTGAATAATTATGCCAAATATTTTCCGGAAGGTTCTGAGATAATTCTTCCTTCCTCTACTGATAGAGTCACATCTCCCCCGGAGGGATGTCGAGCCTTTTATACGGCTCACTTCAATAGTGGACTGCGTCTTCCTTTGTCTCCCCTTTTTCTCGAAGTTTTGAAAACTTTCAGTGTGTGCTTGACACAGCTGGTTCCAAATTCCGTTGCTTTTGTGGTTTGTTTTTCCGTTTTGATGATTGTGAAGGGGTTTAAACCTTCTTTTCGTAATTTTACGCAGCTTTTTCGCTTTAATATTTCTAGTTCTTCAAATCGTGGATATTTCTTCGCTAGTCAGCGGCCTAGTCGAGCAATCTTTGACGCCCCTGTTTCTAGTAATCCTTCATGGAAATCTCATTTCTTCTTTGTTCGTCCTCCGTCTAATATTTGTTTTGTGGATGGTTCGACCATGCCTTTTTCATGGGATCATGGTTCCAATTGGATTCCTGGAGGTCGCTTACCGACCGGTGAACTTGTTCCTGACGATGTACAGTTTATCACTGAAATCCCCGAAATGCGTGCAAACAAATATCAAAGCGCTCTTCTGATCGGGGAGGCTTTCCTTCGTAAGGCGGGGTTAAGTGTTCATAACTTTCCCATCAGTTCATCATCTGATCCTCTTGGTTAGTACTTTATTTTATCTTATTGCTGTAACTATACCTCTTATACGGAGAAACTAACTTTTATTTTGTTTCTTTTTCAGCCCATATGGTAGAAAACTCTCGACATTCTTCGAAGGGAAAAATGGTGCTGTCGAAATCTTCCAAATCCGCAGAGAATGCCCCCATCGAGCAGAGAGCGTCGCGAAAAAGGAAGCTGGAGTTGGGTCATGAATCTGAGGAGAATAGAGAGGAATCTCCAGATTCTTCTCGTGAGTCCCCTATCCGTCAGGGCACGGGATCTGGTTATCCTCCTCTTCATCTTAGATCCTCTTTGGGTATTCGAGGATGTCGCAGCTGGTCAATGCCTCATCCTACTAATAATCCGGTTGGTAGAAAAAGGAGTTATTATGGACGCTCTGGTGACGACCTTTCTTTACTCGGAGATAAACATCCAAAACCTACCCTGGTCGAAATGATCGAGGATCATTTAGAGGGAAGGAGGGCCGCTGGTTACTCCGAGAAGGATTCTCTTATTCATGATGATAGTGAGAACGCAGTCGATAAGGCAACCCGTGTTCTTTTGTCTGGTGTTTTTACTCGTGATCTCAATAAGCTTCTTCATAAGGATCCTCTGGAGAAATTCCAGCGAGCTTCTCTTTATGCCGAGAAGGTGACATCTTTTTACTTTAATCATATTAATAGATAATTTTAAAGGTCTTCCTTAATTTATTAATCCATCTCTTTTTCTTGCTCTCTTTGTTCTTCAGACCAAAACTTGTCTTGCGTCATACGCCTATGAAAATGCACTTTGGAAACAACAGTGCGAGTTTCTGGAAGAGAAGTATAAAGCTTTACTCCATAAATCCTCCGGTTCAGAGGTTGGTCCCTCAACATCTTCTTCCGTTCCCGTCGTAGAGACTCGTGCTACCGGGACTGAAGATCAAGAAATGATAGACGGGGTGATGGAGGTTTCTCGTGCTCAAGAGCAGGCCAATCAAATGGCTAGAAAGTTAGAGGAATTGCAGTTACAGAGCACGACTCGAATTAGTGAGCTTGAATCTCAAGTATCAAACCTTGAAACTTCTTTAGAGGAGTACGAAAAGGATGTCCCACTTAGCGGACTTAGGGACCGATACGGTAGGAATTCTGACGAGAGAGTCGTTCGTGAGTTCCTTAATTCTCCTGTTCATACGGCGTTGGTGTATCGGATGGTCGGTCCTCTTCTTGAGAATACTTTTAAGAAGGCGATTCATCAGCTGGTCGCCTTAGAGATGATCGATGACCGTCGAAAGGAGTACTTTAAGGCGGCGCATATTCGATTGAATCGCTATGGCAAACTTTATTCTTCTTCCGAGGTTCCAGATGTCGTATATCCAGGTTTTCCTTTGGCTCACCTTGTCGAAGAATTTGGAAATCCATTACCGATTCCTCCTTCTGATGTTAACGAGGAGCTCGATAAAACTTTTATCGATCCAGAAGACGAAGAAGAGGAAGACGATATTGGCATGAGCGAGGATGTCGGTGGTGATCAGAAAATTCCGGATAGCGACCAGACTCCTTGAAATAGTGATTTCTTTTTGAAATAATCTTTGTAATTATTCATTCGTAGGTTTAATTGTAACTTTTAGCTTTCCTTACTTTGTACGCTAAACGTTTCGTATTCTGACAGTCGTGTCTTTTCACATTCGCCGTAATAATTCAGACAAGTCATTTAATTTTGCCGTAATCATTATGTGTGTGTCTTTTCAAATTCTAGCGTTTGCTCCAAGGTCAGTTTTCCTGTTTCGCGCCCTTTCTTTAGGTCTGTTGCGTCCTTTCGTGTAGTATAAATACGAAAGGTAAAAGCTTGACTGGTTTTTTACCGCTATACTCCTCTCTTATCATAATATTCTTTCTTTAGCTAGTCGATAAACTTTCTCGATATTAATTTGTATTTTTCCATAATCCGATCATGAGTAACCTTTTTGGTAATACTTCGAAGCGACCTTCTCGTGAGGGCGCTAGAGATAATAGATCTAAAAAATCTCGAAGAGATGGGCCGTCGATGGAGCCTCCTCGTTTGTCACAAACAATTAGGTCGGAGATCGATACTCGTATTATAGCTTCTGAACCTCTTTCCTTGGTTAACTCGTCGTTTTCCGAACCAATTTTTTATGCTTCCACTCAGGAAGGAAACATGCCTTCCCCTGGTCGGTTACCTTTTGGGGATATGTCCAACGAAGAACCGGCTTATAATATAGTTGTTAGTTCCAACGCTTCTTCCTTTGAGCACGTTTTTCACGGAGGGGATTTTGCTATTTCCCTTCCTTTGTCTGCTTCTACTGCCCCCATCGCCAGCGGAGGGCAAGCTGGTGATGGCTTTTTTGTCAATCCTTCCACGACACAATCTATTGTGCAGGATTGTCCTGATTATTTGTTTAATGATACCACTGTGATGACTACTTCCTTTGAGTCGGTAGGACCTTCCGGAGGTCGGACTGGTTCCAGGTCTGGTCGTCGAACGGTTATTTCTGCTTCGGGCAAGGAGACCTCGGTTAGTCCCGACGGGAGAGAATCTCCTCGCCCATTAGATGATCGATGTATCTTTGAGCAAGTTAAAGATATTATGTTGTCAGAGACACCTCGTTCTGATGGTGTCCCTTCCAATAGTGAATTGCCTGGCTCAGTTGAGCCTGATGCTTTATCTTGGGATCTGGGTATGAGCACAATTTTGCCCGGCGAGTTGAGGAAGCTCGAGGGTACCTCCAACGTTCGCCTTGTTCAATCTCTGGTGAAGATATGTGAGCAGGTAAACATATTCTGAATATTTTTCCTGTTTTTTGTTTTGAATGCCTTGTTGTGTGTCGGTTTTTCTTACTTTTTCTGCTTTTAGGGCAAGTATTTTGCACTCCAGCTGGGTGTGCAAAATGACGAACTGTGGACGAGTAAGCGTGTTCATCAACGTCAGTTGGAGTCGGAAAAAGCTAAAGCCAGGGGTTTGGAGTTGCAGCTGCAACTTGCCAAAGGTGATCTCCAAAAATTGGAGGCCGATAAAGTTGTTCTTGAAAAGGAGAAAGGTGACTTAGTTCAGGCTGCTGCCCTTGCAGAGGAGTCTCAACGGCGGTCCTATGAGGAAGGATATGACGCCGGTTATTTAAAGCGTCAAGAGGAGTTGATGGCGTTTGCTGGCAACTTGACTCCTCGGCGGACTGTTTCTAGTAGTCGACCTCCTGACCGTTCTTCTCAGTGATCTTTGTTCGACCTGGCAGTCCTTGGACTGTCTATTTCTTTTTTTTTTTTTTTTTTTATTTTTTTATTTTTTTTTTTACTGCCCAGCTTTTGTGCATTTGTTTGGGCTGAAATTTTTGTAATGGGAAGAGTAGAAATTTGGAAATTATGACTTTTTTGTAGGCAGATCATTGTCCTGATCAATTTTATTCTGTTTGTATCCTTTGGTAAGTATGATTTCCTGTCATACGTAAATATAACATCATGAAATAACCAGTTATAGGTTTGACAAACTTAGCTGATATTGATCCTTCCGTAGTGTACCAAGGATGTAGAATAAGGTAGCTTTAAACTTGCACGGTCACTTTTTAAGTAACCTAATGGTATAATGTTTGCTCTGCAAATCGAATCTTTTGTTGATTAATCCCGGCATGATTCCTTGAAGGATGTCTTCTAACATGTTTTTCGTCCATATGTAAATAATTGGCTTAGTCGTATCGATAGTAGTCTTAAGCATTTTGGTCGATGTTCGATCCATTCCTTGTAAATTTGTCCTTTTATGACATATACCTTATATAAGGAGGCTATTGTTCCTCCTGTTGAACTCTGCTTTTTCTTTTCGTCAGAGGAAAAATTTCCTTTCAATGTCTTTCACAAATCCATATATTCCATCATTATCTTCTAACCATTCGTTCTTTTAGCCAGTATGTCGTATCCTTGATATGGGAGGAATTGGAAAATGTAGAAGTCTTGGCCAGATCTGGCCTGTTCAGACCTCCTTAAGCAATTCTTTGGTATGTTAGGCAGTGACGTCCTTGCATTTTCAA
Source organism: Penstemon eatonii (assembly GCA_038501285.1). Lineage (NCBI taxonomy): Eukaryota > Viridiplantae > Streptophyta > Magnoliopsida > Lamiales > Plantaginaceae > Penstemon > Penstemon eatonii. The sequence goes on from CM076710.1 coordinate 63,163,457, forward strand.
ACAAAGAGAGCTATTCTCCTGATTTCTATGTCAGATATCTTGGACTCCGAAAGAGTTCTGATATGAGGTAGTTAATGGTCGCTCAAATGATGTATGAGGCAGTGACGTCCCTCGTATGGTGAAGGGTTTGGTCTTTTCTCTTTTATCGAGCAACTGTCTTTTTCGTTGCGATCTTAAAGCTTGTATGGCTTCGTTCGTGGATTCTAGGGTTTTAAGCCATCGATCATGAAGTATGATTGTGCCGGAATGTCTAATCCGAAGCTTTTTTAGATTTGATCATATCGATCTATTGTCTCTTTTGTTATCGACTAGTTGGGGCGATTTGATTGTGCCGTTCCAACTTACTTGCATTTATTGCGGGGAGTCAAGGGGTCGCATCTGTGTCCGTTGATCAAATGCTTTTTCAGCCGTTGGATTGTTTGAGTCTATCCCTATAAATAGGGTGGTGGTTTGCAATCTTCCTTTGCAATTTCCCAAAGAGAATGGAGATCTCAACTTCTTTGGATTTCATTCTGCCCTCAGATCCCATAATATTCAAAAAGTCACATTATCGTGATTCACTCTGTAATAACTTGGTGTTCATCTACCTTGTACTGACGGGTCCCATGTCAGCCCTTCCTTGTACTAACGGGTCCCATGAGGCCTCAGCTTTAGTCTTCATCAATTAGAGGTCCGTGGTTTCCGTTTGCACATGGGGGGTTCATACTTGCCAGTCACCCTTGCTCTTGGATGTTACCTCCGGAGTGATAGACCGCCGGGGTGGCTGGTAAAATTACCGTTTCACGACGGTCCCGAAGAGATGCTGCTCGAGAGTAAAATGTTTTATAGATAAAGTAAAAGCAGTATCTTCTTACGGGTGAGTGAGCATTGCTAGTTATCTGGCTGGTAGTGTTCATTTCATCTAGAAGAACATTTGATCTTCAGAGCCTGGCCACCGAACTAAAGAAGTCGACCATCGTGAGCAGCATGCTTCTTAGGTCGCATATTATAATCGATGAGGTACTAGGGAGGAGATTGGTGTTTCCGTGGACATTGTCGTGAAGATAGTCGATCCCATAGGATCAATTTAAGTAGATCATTGTAACGATCTTTAGGTAGCAAGCAGATCTTTGTAACGTAGTATATTTGTATGTAATTGATTTGATGAATAAAATATTACTTTATTTCTTGCATCTTCTTTGTCGTTGATAATTTTATTTACGAGGATTATTTTCCGAGGAGATGAATTCATACTTGATTTATCTTTCAAAACTTTAGGAGTATCAGCGGATCTTTTTTAGATCGTTAGGAATATATCGAGGAGTTTTTATTGAGCGGATCAATGTATACTCGACTCGTTTGTAATTATACTGAGGTTTTTAACCAAAAAGTCTTTTTCTCGTTGTAAATAGTTCGAGGAGTGTTTATCGAGCGGATCGATGTTTACTCGACTCGTTTATAATTTAGACTTAGGTTTTAAATACCAAAAAGTCTTTTTCTTGTTGTAAATATGGGCGAGGAGTGTTTATCGAGCGGATCGATGTTTACTCGACTCGTTTATAATTTAGACTTAGGTTTTTAGTACCAAAAAGTCTTTTTCTCGTTGTAAATATGGGCGAGGAGTGTTTATCGAACGGATCGATGTTTACTCGACTCATTTATATTTTAGACTTAGGTTTTTAGTACCAAAAAGTCTTTTTCTCGTTGTAAATAGTTCGAGGAGTGTTTATCGAGCGGATCGATGTTTACTCGACTCGTTTATAATTTAGACTTAGGTTTTAAATACCAAAAAGTCTTTTTCTTGTTGTAAATATGGGCGAGGAGTGTTTATCGAGCGGATCGATGTTTACTCGACTCGTTTATAATTTAGACTTAGGTTTTTAGTACCAAAAAGTCTTTTTCTCGTTGTAAATATGGGCGAGGAGTGTTTATCGAACGGATCGATGTTTACTCGACTCGTTTATAATTTAGACTTAGATTTTTAATACCAAAAAGTCTTTTTCTTGTTGTAAGTATGGGCGAGGAGTTTGTATTGAGCGGATCAATGTATACTCGACTCGTTTTTTGAATTTATCGAGGAGTTTTTATCGAGCGGATCGATGTTTACTCGACTCTTTTTAATTAGACTTAGGTTTTTAACCCAAAAAGTCTTTTCGATCGTTGAAGATATATCGAGGAGTGTTTATTGAGCGGATCAATCTATACTCGACTCGGTTCGTTCTCAATTTTCATCAATATGATAGTGTAATTCCGAGGAGCGTTAACCGAAATAATCGATGTATATAGAACGCTAAAATTTTTTACTAATTGAACTTGTAGGCTAAGGCCTTTGTTACAAGGATTAAAACTTGATAAAGTAAAATAAAAGAATGCAGTATAATCTGCTAAAATTTATTTACCATAGTATTTCCTAAGGTTGACCGCATTCCAGGTTCTTGGTAAGGCTGTTCCATCCAAGTGTGCAATTTTGTATGAACCTTTCTTTCCTACGCCAATGACGATGTAAGGTCCATCCCAATTTTGTTGTAACTTTCACACATGCTTGGATACTTCTACCTTTTTCAAGACCAAGTCTCCTTCTTTGAAAGTTCGGATGCGTACTTTTTGATTGTATGCTTTCTCCATATTTGCTTTAGTGACTTGTAGGCGTACAGCAGCTATATCTCTTAAAGGTTTTGTTAAATCAATGTCATTTTCTCTCGCCTTTTCATTTTCTTGATCGTCGAACATCTCTATTCTTGGCGTTGGGGTTAAGGTTTCAACAGGAATAACGGCCTCCGACCCATACACCAAGCTGAATTGGGTTTCCCCGGTTGAGCTTCTTACTGTAGTTCGATTAGCCCATAGCACTCCTGGAAGTTCATCGAGCCATTTTCCTTTGGCCGAACCTAATCTTTTTTCCAAAGATTTTATTATTTCTCGGTTCGCTACTTCGGTTTGTTCGTTCGCTCTTGGATGTCCGACCGAAGTGAAATTTTGTTGAATTCCCAGTTTCGAACACCATTCTATTACTTGTTTTCCCGCGAATTGGGTTCCATTATCTGAAATTAGGATCCTCGGGATGCCAAATCGGCAAACTATGAACTTCCATAGGAAGTTGATCACTTGGAATTGAGTTATTCGTGCGAGTGCGATGCATTCTATCCATTTGCTGAAATATTGTACAGCGACCAGGACGTAAGCTTTTTTGGATCTGGCCGCTGGGAAAGGCCCCACAATGTCCATTCCCCATTGATCGAAGGGCCAACATACTGGAATTGGATGCATGTTTTCTGCTGGTCGATGACATATGTTAGCATGGATCTGGCAGTGGTGACATTCTTGGACATATAGAGTGGCATCTTTATTGATGGTAGGCCAATAGTAACCAGTCCTGAGACATTTTAAGGCCAATGCCCTTGATCCGCTGTGATTTCCTGCGTCTCCTTCATGTATTTCTCGCATTTCAGGAGAATTCCTGATACTGACCTTCGGTAGAGTTTTCCTTCTACAAGCGTATACTTTGGGGCTCGATATTTTATTTTCCGAGCTGCATTCTGATCAGATGGTAGTTTTCCTTCTCGAATATAGTCTATCATTGGGGTCATCCAGTTTTCTTCGACTTCATCTATTTCCATTATATCGACTGCCGGTGTTTCATCGATATCGACTGCCGGTGTAGAAAATATCAACCAATTGATCACCCGTTCGGTCTTTCCGTCGTGGGATCCTGTGAACTTAGATAGTTGATCGGCCCATTTGTTTTCCGAACGTGGGATGTTCTGTATGTCGAAATTTTCAAACTTCTCAGCTAGTGTTTTTACTTTGGCGAGGTATTTTACCATATTGAATTCCTTAGCTTCGTATAGGCCTCTTATTTGTCTTTGTACTAACTCTGAGTCGGTTAACACTTTAAGCCTTTTTATGTTAGCTTTGATCGCCATTTCCATTCCTGCGATTAACGCTTCATATTCAGCTTCGTTGTTTGTTACAACGAAGTCCAATGTTATCGCGTAATTCAAATCTTCCTTATTCGGTCCGGTGAAGTTGATTCCGGCGCCTCCTCCTTCTCGGCATGAAGCACCATCGACATGCATTAACCAAGTTTGATCTTCTATGATCAAGACATCGTCGTTGAGGCTGCTCGATGATTCAGTAGCCTGTGTTGGTGTTTCTAATATAAAATCGGCCAACACTTGGGCCTTGATGGCAATCCTTGGTTTGTAGTCTACTTCGAACTGGCTGAGTTCGATGGCCCATTTGATCAATCTTCCGGAGGCTTCTGGTTTTGCTAGAACTTGCCTTAGCGGCTGATTCGTCAAAACGATGATTTTGTAAGTTAAGAAGTAGGGTCGGAGTTTTCGTGCGGCCACTACTAAGGTCAGCGTGAATTTTTCTATTTCCAAGTAATTCTTCTCCGCCCCTTGTAATAATTTGCTGAGATAATAGACGGGCTTATGCTCGGAGCCCTCTATCTTAATTAGTACTGAACTAATGGCCGTATCGGAGATGGAGATGTAGATGTACAACGGTTCCCCTTCCGTCGGTTTAGCTAACATCGGAGGCGTTGTCAAATATTCTTTGAGTTTTTCGAAGGCTCGTTCACATTCTTCGGTCCAAGCGAATTTTTTCGCTTTTCGAAGTGTTTGGAAAAAGGGCAAGCTTCTGTCCGCCGATTTTGATATGAATCTATTCAATGCTATGATTTTCCCAACTAAGCTTTGTACTTGAGAGATGGTCTTGGGAGGTTTCATTTCAGTTATGGCTCGAATTTTTTCTGGGTTGGCTTCTATACCTCGCTGGTGTACCAAGTATCCTAAAAATTTTCCTGACTTAACACCGAAGGTGCATTTTGCAGGGTTCAACTTCATACGGTATTTTCTTAAGATTTGGAAACATCGATCTAGATGTTTTATGTGATCTGCTTCATTCATACTTTTGACTAACATGTCGTCTACATAGACTTCCATTATTTCTCCGATTAATTCCCTGAACATTAGGTTTACTAACCTTTGGTAAGTAGCGCCGGCATTCCTCAATCCGAATGGCATTACAATAAAACAGTATACTCCCTGTTCGGTTATGAACGCGGTCTTCTCTTGATCGGCTTTGCTGTATTCCAGTCGCTGGAAACGTTACCTCTCCTGGAAGACCGCTCATAGTCTAAGGGTCTTTGAGTAGGAATCTTATCATGCCGCTTGGAGCCTGAAGCTGTGAATTTATTTTTGTTTTTATCCTTAAAGGAATTCATCTCTTCTTGGGTCATATACTTAGACGCCAAGCTCATGATGTCGGCGAACGTTCTTGGTTGTTTTCGACTGAGGGCATTTCCGAACTGCCTGTTTTTAGTGAGATCGAAGAGGATAGAAATTATGTAATCAATATTTGGAGAATCGATTTTGAGTAGTTCTACGTTGAATCTGGCCAACCAGTTTCTTAGGGATTCTCCTTCTTGTTGATGTATGGTTCCTAGGTAGCTCATCGGGAGTTTTTGCCTCTTCTGACTGGCAAACTGCTGCGTCAATTTATTGCATAATTCCTGGAAACTGAATATGGAGTTGGCAGGTTATTTTGCGAACCAATCCAACGCTAGGCCCTCGAATGTGGTCACCATTAACTTGGCGGTGAATTCGGCAGAGTGGGCATATAAATTCATTATGTTAGTGAAGCTAAAAATATAATCATCCGGGTCGGTGGTTCCGTCATATCGGGGTAGTCTACCCGGGACCTGTCCAATGGATTGCGCTTCTTTTATTTCTCTGCAGAAGGGAGAACATGCTGCAAGGCTCTCCTGGAGTTCCGCGGTTCGGGTCCACGGGTTTTGAACAGATCGTAGGCGTTGCTCCAGTCGTTCCTGTACTATTCTCTCGATTTCTCTTTCCGAGAATCGAGTCGCTCGTGGTTGATCTAGGATAGCATCATCTATGTCATCCTCGATAGGGATTATTGTTCGTTCCTTCGATCCGCTGCGATCCGCTTGTGGCCTTCTTCGACCTGGTTTTCTTCGGGGACGGTTATCGGAGGGTTTAGAATTGTCCTGCTGTGGGCTGCGTAACGAGCGTCGCTCACTTGCTGGGCTGTCCGCTTGTTGAGAGGTTTGTTTGTTTGGCCCTGGCATTCCTGGTGCAGGAGTTGTCCTGGGAGCCGTAGCGTTTCGAGGAATTTGGTCTAAAACTAGCAATTCTTCTGGAGAGAGTGATTTGAAGAGCATTGCTATTTGTCTCAGTTTTTCCTGAGCGCCTGGGAGAGGAACGGGTATTTCGGGGACTTCCGGTTCTTCCTGTATTGCACCGGTAAGACCTCCTTGGTGTTCCTGCTGACGAGAACGGGTATCTGGGAGATTTTCATTGGTGGGAATGTTGTTATCGTTGTTGTCTTGTGGATCTTCGGATGTGTTGTGGCCGGTGGTTGTATTACTTCTCGCTCCAATGCGAGCGCTTTTCCTTGGGCGAGCCATGTGTCGATCGAATAATTAACGTAGCCCCACGGTGGGCGCCAACTGATTTAACCGGATTTCGTTAGGTTATTCAATTATCAGTGAATTTGTGATATCGGGGGTTTTCGATATTTATATATATTATTTAGGGCTCTGTTACTTTATTCCGGATGGATCGGTTACAAAGAAAAGCAATATTCAAGAACAAGAAGTAAAACCACAAAACAAAGCTAAGAAACACATCGATATGAAGGTAAAAAGCTCAGTAATAATATTGAATATTATTCAGTTGTGCTGTTGTAAGCAGTGTTAAATCCTGTATTCTTAGAGTTCAGGAATTTCGTAGTTGTTTAATACAATGATTAACTAGGTATTTATATAATGTTTAACCTAGCGTTACAAGGAAACATAGTCCTAAAAGGACTCGGCCCAAATATCCTTCTTGGGTCCGGAGTACAATCTTCTATCGAAGCGAGCTGCACTTGGCCGGGTCTGCAAGATGATCCCGATCTGTTAGGATTGGTCGAATCGATCTTATCTTCTTCGTTCGATTCGAGTAGTAAGTAGGGTGCGAAATAGCCCCCATCACAGAAGCTTCTGGCTTGGACAGAACCTGTCTTAAAGGTTGATTAGTTAGAACAATGATCTTGTATGTTTGAAAATAGGGCCTTAACCTCCGGGCAGCCACAATCAGGGCAAGTGCGAATTTTTCAACCTCCATATAGTTCTTCTCAGCTCCCTGCAACAATTTACTTAAGTAGTAAACTGGTTTATGCTCAGCTTTATCAAGTTTAACCAGGACTGAACTAATGGCTTCTTCTGATACAGCTATGTACAAATATAGGGGTTCCCCTTCGGATGGTTTTGCTAGCATTGGTGTCGAGGTCAAGTATGCTTTCAGTTCCTCGAAAGCCTTATCGCATTCAGCGTTCCACTCGAAGTTCCTAGATTTGCGCAAGAGTTTGAAGAAAGGTAAGCTTTTGTTAGCGGATCTAGAGATAAATCTATTTAATGAAATAATTTTGCCGATCAAACTTTGAACATCTGAGAGTTTTCTCGGTGGATGGAGATCAGTGATTGCTCGGATTTTTTCAGGGTTTGCTTCGATCCCCCTCTCATGAACTAAGTACCCGAGGAACTTTCCTGATCGCACTCCAAATGTGCACTTTGCTGGATTTAACTTCATCCCATACTTCCTCAAAATTTGGAAACACCTATCAAGATGGTTAATATGATCCTCTTCGGACATGCTTTTTACAAGCATGTCATCTACATATACTTCCATGATTTCTCCTATCAATTCTTTGAACATCATGTTGACCAATCTTTGATATGTTGCGCCGGCGTTCCTTAAACCGAAGGGCATAACGATGAAGCAGTACACTCCTCGCTCGGTGATAAACGCTGTTTTGTCCTGATCTTTTTCGTTCATGAAGATCTGATAAAAACCTTGAAAGGCATCCATCATGCTGAATAACACAAATCCCGCAGTGGAATCTACGAGCATGTCAATTCGAGGTAAGGGGTAAGGGTCCCTTGGACATAATTTGTTCAAGTCGGTAAAATCGTTACACATCCTCCATTTGTTCTCGATCTTTTCGCCCTTGGATACTAGGACTACATTACATAGCCATTCCGTGAATTTTATCTCCTTGATTTGTCCTGCTGCTAGTAGTCTATTGACCTCCGCGTTAATTATCTTGTCTTTTTCGCGACCGTGATTGCGCTTCTTCTGTCTGACTGGTCTGGCCTTTGGGTCAATATTTAAGGAATGGGTTATCACACGCGGGTCGATACCCACTATGTCGTCCGAACTCCAGGCGAAAACATCCACATTTCCCTGCAAGAATCCGATGAGCTTTGCTTCCATGCCATTACTCAGTTCTGTTCCTAATTTCGTGAATTTTTCTGGAGATCCAGGGACCAAATTCACCTTCTTGTGGTCAGGTGCCTGCACGCTCATGTCGACGACTCTTCCTTTCTTTCCATCGAGTTTTTCATAATCGGGAATCGGAGTTCCGGAGTTAGAGATTAATTCGTTTATCTTTCTTTTGCCAGGGAGCTCGGGCTCCACTTTCTCCTTGATAGTTAAGGACGAACTATAACATTCCCAAGCCATGTATTGGTCGTTTCTCATTTCTCCTACCCCTCCCTCGGTCGGGAACTTTATCTTTTGATGATAGGTAGATACGACAGCCTTGAAAATATTCAGAGCAGGTCTTCCCAAGATGGCATTGTAAGCAAACGGTGTGTCCACCACTAGGAACTTGATCATTCTCGTGACATTTTTTGGTTTTAGCCCTAGAGTGGTACTCAAGAGTATGGTTCCGCGCGGAATGATCTCCGATCCCCCGAAACCGACCAAAGGGGTGGTTACTTTATCCAAATGTGGATGACAGAGATTCATTCTTGTAAGAGCTTTCGATGAAATTATGTTTACCGAGCTCCCATTATCGACCAGCACTCTTTTGACTTCGAAATTTGCAATTTTCAACGTCAACACCATGGAAAAGTCCGGGTCGTCTTCATTCGTATCCCAACTAACATCCGCGGGTCGATCTGCCTCGCTAAAGCTGATGACTTGGTTCTCCATCGACGGAAACTCCAAAGATAAAACTTCCCTTTTTGTGGACACTCCTGCCCTGATTGACCTTAAAGTCCTCTTTCTGGCATTCCTACTATCTCCACCCGCCGGTCCGCCTGCAATCATGTTTATCACTCCGTTCGACTTTTCTTCTGCCTGACTTTGAATTTGCCTCTACCGAGCGTTAACTTTTCTCGGACTACGGGATCTGTAACGATTGTTATAGTTGCCATTCTTAACAAATTCTTTGAGTTTTCCTTGGTTGATCAATTTTTCGATCTCGACCTTCAACTGATAACAATTTTCCGTACTATGACCTCTAGCTCGATGATATCGACAGTATTGGTCATATCCAGGCGCACCCGGCCTCGCCTGTGTGATCCTTTGAGCTTCCGGAATTAAATTCCCTTCTTCCAACACGGTCAACACCTCTTCTTTTGAACTGTTAAGCTCAGTGAATTGAATTTTACCCGGTCTTGGGGCTCGATTTCGATCATAAGGAGGTCCGTAAGAATTTGGTCCTTGGGGCGTCATATGCGGCTTAAAAGTGTTGATTCGCTGCCAAACGGATCCTTTACTCGACCCTCCATAATCACTTGGTTTTGGGATCGGAGCCCGATCTTGTTTTTTGTTAAGATGAGACTTATCTAGATGTGAACTTTTCAATTTGTTCATCTCTTCCTGTATCATATATTTTTCAGCAATTTCCATTATCCGTTCGAAGGATTTTGGTTGCTTCCTACATAATGCATTCCCAAACTGGGTGCTCCTAGTCAGCTCAAACATCAATGAAGACAGATATTCAATCTGCGGGGTATCCACTTTTAAGAGCTCAATACTGAATCTTGCCAGCCATTGTCTCAACGTCTCTCCTTCCAATTGTTTCACAGTGCCCAAATGATTCGCTGGCAGTCTTGGCTTCCTTTGGCTAGCGAATTGATGCTTCAGCTTATCGCAAAATTCTTCAAAAGAAAATATGGAGTTCGGAGGTAATTTTCCGAACCAATCGAGGGCAATCCCTTCAAAAGTGGTGACCATAATCTTGCAACAGAAATTTTCCGAGTGTCCGTACAAGTTCATTACGTTAACAAAGCTGTTAATGTGTTCTCCGGGGTCGGTAGTCCCGTTATACCGTGGGAGCCTAGTTGGCACCGTTTCTGTGTTTCGAGCTTCGCGTATCTCTCGACAAAAGGGTGAACATCGCATGATATTATTCGAGACCTCCCTCTCTCGTAGGTTTCCTCTAGTCAAGGTATTCCCCGCTTGCCTGGCGGCTTGATTAGTAAAGGGAATCTCTATCATAGTACCCTGCTCTTCCAATTTTTTAGCCACCCTTTCCTGTACTATTATCTCCAATTCAGATTCGGTAATTCTCTTGTAAGTTGGTTTGTTTCTTCTCGCTGCGCCGGCGGTGTGACTTTCCCCCACAACAGAATCCTCCAGATCGTGCACTCGTGCAGGTGGGTTTTCAGATCGGGCATTAACTTTCGAGGGTGCAGTCCTATGTGGATGCGTTGACGGGACATGCGACATATCATTTTCCTTCTGTAAGTTCGATGAAGGTATTTCAGGTCCTCCCTGAACCCCTGGTTGGTCGACAGGCGATTGATCTGCTCTACCACTGTTCATGAACTCCCTGCACATGGTGCCTAATATAGACCTTAAATCACCAGTGGTCGTGTGTATTGGAATGTTATCTTGCGGAACCGCTGGCGGTGCCTCTGGTTGTTGTTGAGCGGCGCGCGATAAGTTATCAGGTTCATTGTTGACAGAATTTTGTGCTCCCACTGCTTGGGAAGGCTCTCCTCTAACATACGTATTTCTCCTCGTAGTAGGCATATTTCGATCTAATACTTGAACAGGGCCCCTCGGTGGGCGCCAATTGATCTTACAGCGTTTCGTTTGTTCGATCAAGGGTGGGATGTAACACAATAATAATAATATTAAAAGGAAAGTAAAGGCCAAATGTAATTGTATTCGAATTAATTGAGTACAAGTACAAATATTTAGGGTCCTACTCGAGCATTATTGGATGCCGTACAAGCTAGAGGGTGAATTACATATGATCTTAAGCCTATATTCCCAAGCGGTTCCGAGCAGTAGCTTCGAGGAGGGAGCACCTGGAAAATCGTGTCCAGTATCATAAATGCGTGGGGTATTTATAGCTGAAATTGGGGTCCAGGTGATCTACCCGCAGACATGCAATTCTTCGGCCCATAAGTTTGGATCAGAGCTTGGCCCAACAGTAGCTTTGGATCCTGGGCTGCCTTGTACTGACGGTATTCATGCATCAGGGTCGAACTCGATCTTCCGAGTTAAGCACTGCTCGATCTCGTGTATTTGTAAAGAGAAGCAAAAACCAAGATATCTCTCATCAAATTTATACTCAACTCTTTTTGTTTTTAGATCGAGGAGTGTTTATGGAGCGGATCAAATTTACTCGACTCATTATATTTTAGATCGAGGAGCGTTTATTGAGCGGATCAATTTTACTCGACTCGTCATATTTTTAGATCAACTTATCGGATCTTAATCAAGTTGATCGTAGAATTCCGAGGAGCGTTTATCGAATCGATCGATTTATACTCAACTCGTTTTGATGCTTCTCCTTTTACTCAACTCGTTTTGATGCTTCTCCTTTTACTCAAGCGAGCTTTCGATTTGGTACTCAAAATTGCTAAAATCTTTAAAATTGAACTTCAGGCCAAGGCCTTTATTACAAAAAATAAAGCTGACTAGATAAAAGAAATAAACCAGCATAATCTACTATGATTTATCTACCATTGTATTTTCTGAGGTTAACTGCATTCCAGGTGTGCAATTTTGTATGAACCTTTCTTTCCTACACCGATGACAATGTATGGTCCATCCCAATTTTGTTGTAATTTTCCTACATGCTTGGATACCTCTACCTTTTTTAAGACCAAGTCTCCTTCTTTGAAGGCTCGGATGCGTACTTTTTGATTGTAGGATTTTTCCATATTTGATTTAGCGACTTGCAGACGTACGACCGCTTTTTCTCTTAAGGCTTCTGTTAAATCAATATCGCTTTCTCTTGCCTTTCCATTTTCCTGGTCGTCATACATTTCAATTCTTGGTGTCGAAATTAGTGTTTCGACTAGAATAACGGCTTCCGAGCCATATACTAGACTGAATGGGGTCTCCCCGGTAGAAGTTCTAACCGTGGTTCGATTAGGCCAAAGTACTCCCGGTAGTTCATCTAGCCAATTTCCTTTGGCTGACCCTAATCTCTTCTCCAGTGATTTTATTATTTCTCGGTTCGCTACTTCAGTTTGTCCATTCGCTCTTGGATGCCCAACTGAAGTGAAATTTTGCTGAATCCCTAGCTTTGCACACCATTCCATTACTTGCTTCCCTGTGAATTGGGTTCCGTTATCGAAAATTAGGATCCTCGGAATGCCAAATCGGCATACAATGAACTTCCATAGGAAGTTGATCACTTGGAATTAAGTTATTCGGGCAAGGGCGATGCATTCTATCCATTTATTGAAGTATTCGACCGCGACTAGAACATACGCTTTCTTGGATCGAGCTGTCGGGAAAGGTCCCACGATGTCCATTCCCCACTGATCAAACGGCCAGCATTCTGGTATTGGGTGCATGTTTTCGGCCGGTTGATGAGTTATATTAGCATGAATTTGGCAATGATGAAATTTTTTAACATATTGTATAGCATCGTTGTTGATGCTAGGCCAATAATAAGCTGTTCTAATGCATTTTAGGGCTAAGGCCCTTGCTCTGCTGTGATTTCCCGCTTCTCCTTCATGTATTTCTCGAAGGATATCATCAGTCTGAGATTCAGTGATGCATCTTAAAAGAATTCCCGAGACTGATCTTCGGTAAAGTTTTTCTTCTATCAACGTATACTTTGGAGCCCGATGTCATATTTTTCGAGCTTCATTTAAGTCAAGCGGTAACTTTCCTTCTCGAAGATAGTCTATCATTGGAGTCATCCAACTTCTTTCCAGTTCTGCTATTTCCATCATCTCCACGACAGGTGTTTCATCGATATCAATCGCTGGTGTATTAGTAATCAACCAGTTGATTACCCTTTCGGTTTTTCCGTCGTGAGACCCTGTAAATTTGGAGAGTTGATCGGCCCATTTATTCTCTGAGCGTGGAATGTTCTGTATCCCGAAGTTCTCGAATTTCTCAGCCAATTTTTTCACTATGGCGAGATATTTTATCATGTTGAATTCTTTGGCCTCGTATAAACCTTCTATCTGTCTTTGTACTAACTTTGAATCGGTTAATACCTTGAGGCTTTTTATTTTTGCTTTAATCGCCATTTCCATTCCAGCGATCAATGCCTCGTATTCTGCTTCGTTGTTTGTTACTACGAAGTCTAACGTTATTGCGTAATTTATATCCTCCTTGTTTGGTCCGGTAAAGTTGATTCCGGCTCCGCCTCCTTCTCGGCATGAAGCTCCATCGACATGCATCAGCCAGGTTTGATTTTCTACGATCAAAATATCATTGTCCTGGCTGGTTGATTCGGCTTGCTCATTTGTCTGGGTCGGTTTCTAAGAGGAAATCTGCTAGGACTTGGGCTTTAATTGCACTTCTTGGTTTGTACTCAATTTCGAACTGGCCGAGTTCGATTGCCACTTAATTAATCTTCCGGAAGCTTCCGGCTTCGCCAAGACCTGTCTTAGTGGTTGGTTGGTTAAGACCACGATTTTGTATGTTAGGATGTAAGGTCGGAGTTTACGCGCTGCCACGACTAAGCCTAATGCAAATTTTTCTATTTCCAAGTAGTTCTTCTCCGCCCCTTGCAGTAATTTACTTAAGTAATAAACTGGCTTATGGTCCACCCCTTCTATCTTTACCAAAACTGAGCTAATGGCCACCTCGAAAATCGATATATAAATGTACAAAGGCTCTCCCTCATTTGGTTTGGCCAATAGCGGAGAGGTCATCAAATACTCCTTTAGCCGGTCGAACGCTTGGTCGCATTCTTTGGTCCACGCGAAGTTTTTTGCTTTTCGTAAAGTTTGAAAGAAAGGTAGGCTTCTGTCGGCCGACTTGGAGATGAACCGATTTAACGCTACAATCTTTCCTACCAAGCTCTGTACTTGGGCGCTGTTTTGGGAGGTCTCATTTCGGTTATAGCTCGAATTTTTTCAGGATTGGCCTCAATTCCTCTTTGATGTACTAAATAGCCTAAGAACTTTCCCGATTTGACCCCGAAGGTGCATTTTGCTGGATTCAGCTTCATTTGGTACTTTCTCAATATCCTGAAGCATCGATCGAGATGCTTCACATGGTCGGCTTCATTCATGCTTTTGACTAACATGTCATCCACATAGACTTCCATTATTTCTCCAATAAGTTCCCTGAACATGAGGTTCACTAATCTCTGGTAGGTGGCCCTGGCGTTTCTTAGGCCAAAAGGCATGACTATGAAGCAGTAAACTCCTTGCTCCGTTAGGAAAGCCGTTTTCTCTTGGTCTTGCTCGTTCATGTTAATTTGATAGAAACCTTGGAAGGCGTCCATCATACTAAAAATCGCAAAACCAGCAGTTGAATCGACCAACAAGTCTATTCTTGGGAGGGGATATGGATCGCGTGGGCATAGTTTATTAAGGTCGTGAAATCATTGCACATTCTCCACTTGTTATCCTTTTTATCCCCTTTTGCCACTAACACGACATTGCATAGCCATTCTGACAAATGTATTTCTCAAATTTGTTTTGCCTTGAGTAGCCTTTCTACTTCTGCTTTAATTATCTTATCCTTTATCGGCCCATGATTCCTCTTCTTTTGTCTAGCAGGTTTTGCCATGGGGTCGATTTTTAGTGAATGAGTGATCACTCGAGGGTCGATCCCTTCGATGTCGTTCGCACTCCAAGCGAAGATATCCATGTTTTCTCTGAGAAAGTTGATTAACATTATTTCCCTTTCTCTACTGAGTTCGGTCCCAATTCTGGTTGTTTTTGTCGGGTCCCCCCGCACTAGCAGGACGTCTTTATGTTACGGTGGTTTCAAAGTTAAGTCGACCGGTTCCTTTCCCTTCTTGTCTATTCAATTTGTGCTAGGGATTTCAATTTTGATTCTGTCCACGTCGTTGTCGAGCTTTCTTTTTGCTGGGGTAACTGATCTGGATCGGTTCCCCAAGGTCAAGGAGGTGTTGTAGCAATCCCATGCCATGCAATGATCATTTACTATTTCTCCGATTCCCATATCGGTTGGAAATTTTATCTTCTGATGGTAAGTTGAAACAACGGCTCGGAATAGGTTGAGGGCGGGTCGCCCCAAGATCGCATTGTAGGAAAAGGGGGTTTCCACTACTAAGAATTTGATTAATTTCACCGTCCGACATGGTTTCTTTCCGAGTGAAACACTTAAAGTTATTGTGCCGCTGGGGACAATCTCGGAACCTCGGAATCCTACTAAAGGCGTGGCTACCTTTTGGAATGTTATTTGTCCCAAGTTCATCTGGGCAAGGACCTCTTTAGAGATGATATTAGTCGAGCTTCCATTGTCGATTAAGAATCGTTTGACGTTGAAGTTCGCTATTTCCAACGATACTACCATTTGGAAGTCAGGGTTATCTTCTTTCATGTCCCAAATAAAATTCTTTGGTACCTTGCTTTCGTTGAAACTAATCAACTGATCTTTCGCTGATTTGCTTTCTAGCGTCCATACTTCTTTCAGGTATTTTAAACTTCCGATTATGGATCTGGCGGTCCTTCGACGCGCATTGCGACTATCTCCGCTAGCGGGTACTCCTGAGATTGTATGGATGGTGCCATTAATCTGACCATCATTCGGCTCTTGTTGGGGACCATTATTAGGGGTCCTCCTTTGAGAACTCCTTCTCCGGTTATTATTCCGAGGACTCATACTTCTTCCTCTTTTGCGGTTATTGCGCTCTAAATAGTCATCTAGTTTCCCTTGTTCTATTAGCTTTTCGATTTCTCTTTTAAGGTGAAAGCAATATTCAGTGCGATGCCCATGTGCCTGATGATATTTGCAGTATAATTCATAGTTTCGTGCACCTGGTCTGGGCTGAGCGATCCTCTTTGCTGCTGGGATCCAATTATTCCTTTCTAATACTGCCAATATTTCCTCTATTGGAACGGTCAGTCTAGGGTGTTCCACTTGGTTAATTCTGCTCCTGCTCGGTAGCTCGGCCGATCTAGGTCTTTGATAGATATTAGGTGGTCTGTCTTGATTATTTCGATTGTATTCTAATCGCTGGAAGACGTTGCCTTTTCTGAAAGATCGATCATAATCTACGGGCTTTCGAGCAGGAATTCTATCGTGCTGCTTGTAGCCAGAGGCGGGAGTTTTATTTTTGTTCTTATCCTTAAAAGAGTTCATTTCTTCCTGAGTCATGTACTTCGACGCCAAGCTCATGATGTCAACGAACGTTCTCGGTTGCTTTCTGCTGAGGGCATTCTCGAACTGCCTATTTTTCGTGAGATCAAATAGGATAGAGATTATGTAATCGATGTTTGGGGAATCAATTTTTAATAATTCCACGTTAAACCTGTTGGGTATGTTTAGGTTGCCTCGATTGTCAGAACAACATACAGTGCGGAATTTTAAAATTTCTCGAAGCACCCAAGGTCCCATATATTATATCTCCATATTATGTATACAAAATCATAGAACAAAACACACAGAGTAATAAAACAAAGGGAGTTTTGCGATTTACCTCACCACAGGCAAGGTGGTGGCAACCTTCGGTTCTGATTCTGAATCTGGATCTGGTTCACAGGAGTGATCCAAATGTCTCACCTCCAAAGATAGTCCACACCAACTGGATTCTGGTGACACCTCCTAGTCTTAGGCTCAGAACTGGATCTTGGAGATTTGTTGTTGCAGGACTGTGCAGATCAACTTGACAAAGCAAGATCTAGCACGGTGGAACAAGGGAGAGGCGGCGGCGGCGCTTGGGCAGCTCACGGCAGCAAGGTGGCGGCGGCTCAAGCTTGGCGGTGCAGGGGAGGGGTGGCTAGGTCAGAGAAGGGAGCTCAAGGTTTTTGTGCTAGGGTGTTAGCTTTCTGAGCTCTGATAGAACTCTATTTATAGACTTCTATTTGACCTAGGTTTGCAAGACTCCTTATGGGCTTTTAATTAAAGGCCCATGTCTTGCAAGCCTTTCATTTAATTAACTACTTTAATTAAATGCTCTATCCAAATAAATCAATATTTCTTTTATATAATTAATTAGCAACTTAATTAAGTATTTAATTAATTAAGCCAACCAATTAATTAAACTCCCACTTGAATTAATACTTTAATTCATTTAATTGATTTAATTACCTTTAAATCAATTAATTCCTTTCATGTCCTTTTTCAACAGTCACCGTCCAATTGTATTGTGTGTGACCCTCTGGGTTCACCATCAATTGGCAGCAGGCCCACGAATTCTTCTTGATTTAATTTATGAACAATAAATTGCTCCGGTCAATTAAACAACCTTTAATTGACCACTCCTAGAATCAAATCCTCTATTAATCAGGAGTACCTACACTTCATGGTCGATGTCTAGCCACAAGCCCATGAAGCCCAACTTCAGGTGAATTGATACTTGTGAACCTCGTCTCATATAATTACCATGTACATACGGTCCTTCTATCGACTAATATTCCCGATCAAGACTTAGGGTGTGTGAATTGATCGGCACCTCTAAATTTGTCTCGATAACTATACTTTCTAATCCAGGATAATATTCCAGTGTGACTCCTAAGTTTGGAAACCCCTTTCCAAATTCGTCACCGACTGCGGCAGCAGATTCCTTGGATATATTATCTAAGAATCGTATAGGAAATTCTCTCATCCATTACGATGAGTCAATAGATTCCATATTGGTACTAACCACTCGCGTATATGTCCGTACGCACCCAACCTAGCATGTTATGACCAAGCTAAGTGGCCTATACCTAGATCTAAGTACGCACTTTCATGCACCGAATTCGCCCTAGCACCTCAAGTCAAAGGACTAAATCGTACACTATTATAATCCTTGAGAAACATCCCATCACCGATATGCGACATGCGCTTCCACAATGGGTTTCTCTGTTCGGGTCGTTCGATGCATTCAATCCTCCATTGAACCACCTACTCATATGCACTGGGCTCAAATGCCTTGCTCATGAAACGCTACAAATTCACTCCATGTGAATCATGCATACTCGTACAAGTCTTGGCGATTCCTATGATACCCGTCTCGTTCGGAATCTATGACTTGGAACAGTTTTAAGATTACGACCTTTGAGACTGTTTCATGATTGCACTCAGTACTGAAGTGAATCGTCCCATAGTCAAATGTAATCTAAGGATTTCATCCAATCGCTTAAATGTATTCGCGAGAGATGAAGTTGGCCAGTGTTTATCCTTATACACATATAAATAAACATGCGTATTATGTCATTTATACTAAAGAAAAATAATGATAGTTCCAGTACAAGGTAAATATATTGGCTTGCAGGGCACTATTCCATCAATCTCCTACTTGCCCTAAAGCCAATCACAAACGTTTCTAGGTCCCATCTTTCTAAAGATGTTCTTTGAACTCATTTCATGATATAGCCTCTTTTAGTGGATCCGCTAAGTTGTCTTCTGAGTCGACGCGATCCATTACGCGCGTTAACTCTACTAATGACTTCTCTAATCAAATGGTACTTTTCTTTCAATTGTGTTTAGATTTCTGGTAAGATATCGAATGCTTTGCTTTAGCAATAGCTCCAATGTTATCATAGAAGATAACCATGAGCCTCGCAATGCTAGGCACTACATCCAACCATAGGATGAAGTTTTATATCCAAACACTTTCTTAAGCCGCATTTAATGCTACATTTAATGCTGCAATATATCTTGCTTCAGTGGTTTAGATGGTTACGGTGATTTGCTTGGAACCCTTTCAAATTTACCGTTACTCCATTGATGCAGGATATGTATCCAAAAATGGATATATTTAATTTATCCACATCAGACTGAAAATTCGGATCAGTGAATCCTTCGAATTTTAATTCTCCACTACCACCGCAGACCAAGAACAAATCCTTAGTCTTTGTCAAGAGCTTAAGGATATCTTTTACGGTGGTCCAGTACTCTTCACTGGAGTTTGACTAGCAACTGCTCGCGACACTTGAGCATGTTCTACGTTTGGTCTAGTACATAGTAAAGCATGCCACATGCAACCTTTTGTTTGAAACATAAGGTATTTGAGACATTCTCCTTTATTTTCATTTGATGTAGGGCACATCGATTTTTGAACAAGGGATATAGTGTCTCACTGGAAGCAATCCTTTCTTGGATTCTTCAAACTGAATAATTTTCAGTATTGATTTGATGTACTTAGATTTAGAGAGTGTCGACATCTCTTTCGGATCTATTATATAGATACGTATCCAAATATGCAAGATGCTTCGCCTAAATCTTTCATGGAGAATTGCATGGACAATCATGTTTTCGTCTGTGCTAACATTCCGATATCATCCCAGATAACCAGAACATTATCGACATATAAAATATGAGCTTCATCGCGCTCCAACTAATCCTCTTGTACACTCATGGTATATACTCGTTTTGATGAAGTCAAATGTCTTGACTATCTCATCAGAACAAATGTGAATATAAATGGATTCAGACATTGCTAATGGAGAAAAGGTTTCATCAAAGTCTGTTACAGAACATTGTGAATAGCCTTTTTACCACTAGTCAATTCTTGGAGGTCAACACCTCTCCATTCATTCCAAGTTTGAAGATCCACTTACAACTTATGGCCAACTTACAGGGATAAATCCCTCGGGTGGATCAATCAAGGTTATACCTTGTTGGAATGGATGGGATCCATTTTGGTTTGCATGGCTTCGAGCCACGCATCCGAGTCTATGTCTAACATCGCTTCTTGATAAGTCCTTGGATCACTTTCCACATTCTCATTTTCGTGAATGAAACCAAATCGCTCTGGCTCCTTACGAATTCGATCAGACCATCGAAGGGTAGGTGCACTAGTAGGTTCAGTAAATTCTGGATTAACTCCCACTGTTTGCGGGGATGGGACCAAATCTTGGACTTCATCAAGTTCCATGACGTTTCCATTTCCATTGACGAGAACTTCATCAACAGAGGAACGGGTATCTAGGAGAAACGATTGTTTTCTCATTGTCGTGGAACAGGTATCCAATGGATTTCGTTGGATACCCCACAATTATATACAAATTGGATCTACTAGCCAATTTATCTCCTTTTCTCGTTTCTACCATTGGCAGGAGATCTCCATACTCAGAGGTAAGAGCATAGAGGTATTTTGCCATACCTTTCTTGGTAAAGCTTTGTAGGCACGAACCTTGAAGGTACTTTGCTCAGTATCTTCGATACAGTCAGGAGTACTAACTCCTAGAACGCATAAGGAAGCTTAACAAAACTCAATATGGATCGAGCAATGTTAAACAATGTTAGATTCCATCTCTTTAGACACTTCAATAAGTTTAGGCGTCTTAGGAGGAGTTCATTGCATGAGAATCTCATTCTCATTAAGATAATTGAGGAATCCTTGACAAGTATTTGCTATCTCAACTAGATCGAATGGTCGTAATACTTTGTCTTTGTTGATTCTCTACTTCGTATTGAAATACCTTTGAAAATTTTTTAAAGGTTTTTCGGATTCGTATCTCACCAGATACATTTTTCACTGACGACCAAGGTCATTAGCAAAAAGTATGAAGTATGAGTAATCTCCTCTCACAGTAACTTTTAGTGATCCATATTGATGGATTAAATACAGATTTTGTTTGGTTCGCTCTGGATTCCCTATGTCGGGAGATCTGGTCATCTTTCCTTTGAGACATGATTCGGAGATTGGAAGTTCATCCAAGTTCTGTTTTTCAAAAAGCTTAGGCGAAACCAACTTTTGAATCCTACTCTTGGAGATATGTCCAGGTCTAGCATACCAAAGTTATGGATTATTATCTTTGTATTAATTTGAACTTCACACATCAATTCAATAAAATTGAGTTAATGGTTTAGTTCAATTAATTTACTTCATTTCAATTAACTACTTTAATTGATTCCTTTTCCCTTTTCAATTAGCCCTTTAATGAAACGTTGCTTAATTAATTAGATCATCTAATCAATTAAACATATTAGTGCATTTCTTAGATCCAGTGGGATAATTCGACTTTTAGGCTACTTGCGTTCTTTGGCTACCTTTATGGTCGAATTTAGAAGAGAATAAATTCTTCTTCATTTTACTCTTTTATGACTTTGCAGTCCATGAAGTGTAAACGATCATGACAGGTTTATCCTATTTGCCTTTAACCAATACTTTGGTTGATTCATGAAATGTGATCAACTTATCAAATAAGATCAGTTTATTTCAAGAGTCTTTTGAATGGGCGAGAGGAGAATTTAGGAGGAAGTTAATGTTAAGATCACTTGCAGGCTTACGTTTAATCGATCCAGTTTTCAACTAGATTGATAAAACAAAGACAGTGATCCTTGACACTAGTTCCTTCATTTATTCTCGAGTTTTGAAATAATTCCTTAGAAGTCTCGAATCAAATCGATTCAAAACTACACCCAAAACAAGCCTTTTGAGGTGGAGGTTTGTTTAAGAAGACTGGTCCTCAAAACGGGCCTTTTAAGGTGGAAGCTTCAGACATGCTCCTCATGTTGCTTCCATAGCTCGTTCAATCTTGATGCTTATTTGAGGAAACGATCATTAAGATTCCCATACTCTATAGGTGATTCGTTTCACCTTTGAGATTCATCTTTATATGAGGAAACGATCATTAATATTCCCATACTCTACGGGTGATTCGTTTCTTATATTATGACTTATCTCAGAAGCGCATAAGGCATAGGCTCGTCAACTAAGAACATCATTCCTACTTTTGGAATCTTAAGACAATTCTCAAGTTTCTTGCCTAGTCGATATTTTGATCCAGTCATTTTATTAGTCGAGGATAAATAGTAAAATGGATAATTACAGATATCTTGGTATCCTAAAGAGAAGACA
Source organism: Penstemon eatonii (assembly GCA_038501285.1). NCBI lineage: Eukaryota > Viridiplantae > Streptophyta > Magnoliopsida > Lamiales > Plantaginaceae > Penstemon > Penstemon eatonii. Next base: position 63,185,432 of record CM076710.1, read on the forward strand.
AACATTCAGTGGACTAGTTAATGAATAATACCTATAATCTACGAAGGTTGGACTTTCTATCGTAGAAGTTCTCCCACTATTTTATCGAAACAATTACCCCTTCAATTGTTCGGGAAATTCTATTTCCTAGTAGGTCTTGACGTCCCAGCGGCAATTAATTGCACCCACGACTCCTGGCCATACAACCAATTCCCCAGGTAGGCATACTTATTGCCAATTGTGTCACTACACAACCTTCAAGCTATTTTGCCTCGGTTTTTGCACTTATCTAGCACTGCTACATCATAAGTGTTACTAATCGTTAAGTCTAACCCATCAATCATGATGAGCAACGGGCCCGATCGTGAGTTCTCCGTAACTATTTATCGGTCGATCCTCACATCCCGACCAGTCCTCACCCTTATCGAGTTTAGTTAAAAAACAGGAGTCAAGAAATTTCGCGTATTGTCCCTTTCTTCGACTCGGGTGCCAGACTCTGGATCACCTCTATCGATAAGTAGACAACATATTGATGGAAGGCTTGGATTTATATAAATACTTCATTTTATTTTAATCCAATATGACTTAATATTTAATTCAAGAGGGGAATTTCTGGTTTGAAAGTTATACTAACTCTCCTCGAGATCTCACCGATTCAGTTATGCTTTATCTTTTATTACGATCTAGATTCTAGCGTGCATCTCATACAAGCTAAATATAAATCGACAAATAAATAAAAGCCATACAAGCCTAGCATGCATACTACCACAATATGTTTTCGATCGGGAGCCTCCTATGCAGGCCATCATCGAGCCAATGATGTTGGCCCTATTGGTCAATCTAAAGGGTTAGCAAACAGGCTTATGCTATTACACAGTATACCACGCATACATGGCCTCCATATCTTCTTGGGCTCCCACCTTGCTTGTAAACGGGCCTCCATCTTAAACTTGGAAAGCAGTAAAGCCCTATTCTATTACAAAGGCTCAAAGTGGCCCAAAAATATAATAGGCTCGCAGGCCCAATAAAAACCAAACATTAAATTAAACCAATCACATCTACCCTAAGGTCAAGGCTCGACTTGATCGAAAACAACGTAAACAGTTCACGTAGAGCAAGAAACACGCAAACTACTTTTACCTATTTCTTTCTTAATTTTAAAATAACCTTTTAAAACTAACTTCCTATGATTCTTGCGTTTTAGTCACTACTAATTATGACAAAATAAATGTTCGGGTAAAAAAAATAAATTTTCTGCTCAAATTCAGATTCTGTTTTTCAACTTTTGAAAATTGCATTTTCGCCCCTCAACTTTCAAAAATTGCACTTTGACCCCAAAACTTTTAAAAAGTTACAAAAACACCCCTGAGTAGATTCGGGCAGCTACCAGAAAATAAAATTTTGAATTCTGAAAATTTTTGATTTTTCCCTGAATTTTTGATAATTGCAAAACAATCCCCAAACTTTCGGAAATTACAAAACGACCCCAAAAATGTGTGCGACCAGATTTGCAAAACAGTCCAGTAATTTTGAAATTTCCAGATCCAAAAATTTCGATTTTTTCAGCCCTTAAAACCCTGGTATGCGATTTCTTTGCATAAAAGTCCTGAAGTTTTCAAAAACTATAAATTCGCCACAGATCTAAAAAAGCAGTTTTACCAATCATAGATCTAGTCATAACAAGCAAGAATCAATTCACAGAATATAATTATCACGTGTTTACATATACATAATGTGACGCCCCGCTTCCCGGGTTGGGTCCCACATGGCCCATCCCCGAGTTTGGGATCGCCCGGCGCGGGATAACCCATCAGAGTTGCTAAATTTTTTTTTAAACTTGATGACAAAATAAAGCATAAATAGAGCATGCGATAAATCCGAATTTTAAAATTTGAAAGGCCCACTAGCTCCGTTATATACGGAGAAAGGGCAAATATACAGTAATATGGGTAACCCCGCAAGCCTACGGAAAACATAAACACAATATTCAAATTACATCATTCAACCTTATAACAAGGTGACAACAAAAGTAGTAGATTGCGAAAGTAAGTAAAACAAAAGGGAGGACAATCCCTCAATGATTGACTGGATCCCGAAAACTGACTTAACCAACATAACTCGAGACTCCTGCATCTGAAAGGATTAATAAAAGGAACGCGTAAGTTGGTCGTCCAACTTAGTGAGGCTGTGGTGCATTGTGCGTGTGTCACGTGGATGCAACATAACATATATCGTGAGCATATAAATGAATTGAACATATATCACATATATAAAATCAAAGCATAGAGTTCAGTTAACCAAGAGTTGCTGATGCCGTTCTCCGCTTACCCTCCATCCTTATCTGATTTCCATCCAAACTCACCAAGTAAGGAGCAACCTTACTATCTGAAATGCATCGACATGTCTTTGCCGGAGTTCGTCATTACTCCCCAAGTGTTCCTCCCCACTTGGGTTGTAAGGCCAGGCCTACGGGTAACCGTGACAATCCTGCCGGCCCTTGCCGGCCAGGTTGGCATCGGGTCCATATACCAATCAAAAGAGGACCCACATAAAATCAAAAACAAACGAAAACATATAGTCGGAAACAAACGGAACATAACATATCCAACATTGATGAGGGGTAATTCGGATCCCCTGTTTTTCTAGCCTCAACGCAGCTCGAATAGCACCGAACCCTGTCGCCAGGGACCAAAAGCCGAACCAAAGCCTGAAGATGATTGTTCCGAGCACATAAGAAAACCAGGGATCGAAGGACACTATTGGGCCGAGCCCAGGCCCAAGCCCTCCAAATCGGCTATAAATACCCCATGCATTTATTACACCGGACACAACTTCCCAGGGGCACTAACCTTGAGACTGCTGCTCGAGTTTACTGGAGAATATTAGTATAGGCTTTCTCATACGTATTTCACCCTCTAGCTTGTACGGCATCCAATAATGCTCGAATAGGACCCTTAAATATTTGTATTTGTAATCATTCAATTCGAATACAATTACATTGGTCTTTGCTATTGTTTTACTATTGTTATTATTGTATTACTTCCCACCCTTGATCGAACTAACGAAACCACGTAAGATCAATTGGCGCCCACCGAGGGGCCTTATTCGAGTATTAGATCGACATATGCCTAATACGAGGAGAAATATGTATGCCAGCGAAAAGCGTAAGGGTAATGGTCGGATCTATGATTGTACAGTTCATCTATTTCTTCAATGGATTTATTTTCCACAAAGGAACCAGTTTCTTCGATCACTATTAGCGTGGTAGAAAATCTATGCAATCAGAGCTCATCGATGATCGGAATTTATTTTTTCGAACATCTTATTTATTATTATTTTCAAAAGAAAAAATTCCTCGAATCAGCTATCTTTGGTTTCAGTTGTATAATGTGTATACATTACTTATAAGTTACCTATATTTTTCTCGATTCGATTGGGATGATTGGAATATTTGAACAACGGCAACAAATTATGAGTCGGAGCTAAATATCAGCAGTCGTTCGACCAATAAAAGGAAGATCAAATGGTGAAATTCGATTAAAGAATGAAAGCTTTATCATTCAAATTCTTCAGATAAATTACAAAGAAAAGCCTCGAATCAATTCCGAGCTCAAAAGATATAGTACAATCACTCCTACACTATTACAAGTTCTGCGAGTAAGTCTATCCTGATACATATTCGGTCATCGTCCCTATTAGACCGCTCCAGATGCAGAACTCAGCAGTGATTCTTCATGATTATCACTAGCCACGTGTCGCACATCCGTCTTCGTACAGGATGAAGGCCGGATCAAAACTCTTCTCCGGGGATTCAGACCGACCTTAGGTCTTCATCTGTAAATAATGATTGAAATCCTCAATCATTATTTACAGGTTAATCCGAACAGGTGCAGCAGAGGGTTATTCCAACAGAGGCGCTCCAAAGGAACTCGAAGGACCTATCTCGTAAGAAAGTCCTCGAGGAAGCTGGTGCTTCAGATTTAAAGAACTCCTCTCGGAGTAACTATCTGCCTGATTGGGTACTGCGCCAGAAGACCGGAATTCTAACCCGTCACAGACAAGATATGTCTGGGAAAACAGGTTGCCTGCCGGTATTCTAGGCGCAATTTCTTTTGCCTGTCGATATTCTATGCGAAAAAGCTTATGCTAAAGGAGCTAAGATCGAAAAACAGGGTTCTGAGTCTAATCTCAAACTCCTTTATCTTGGAAAAAGTATGAATCAAATCTAAAACTCGACCCATATTGATCGGACAAAACTTAATGATAGAAATGAAGAATATCAGATGACCAAAGGGGAACTATTTATAACAGCCTAAGTTGAGAACCAACGGTTCAGATAATGGTGCGCGGACGCTTGGGATATAGGCAATAAATGGACTGACGGTTGCATTTCCCGAGGAATAGGGCCTTGTTTGGTGACAAGGACACATGATTCGACAGGGCGTATAGGAGAATTATGATATTCTAAATACCAGACCGATATAGCATTATTGTTGAAAATTGATATTCTTAATTCAAGTTCAGTTTGTTCAGATATTTTTTACAGTCAGATAACGCTGAATCACAATCGGACTGGTCAAACAAAATTATCAACCTGCAAAGTTATGCGACCATGCAACACTACCAAGAATCAATTGCCAGATTTTCCTTATTGATTTTAGGGCCACTAAAATATTTATTCAAGCAAATGGTGTCCGATTATTTCTTTATTGATGTTAGAAGATTGAAATGGAGATATTGAATATGAGAATTTATATCTATCAGCGAAACAGAAAAGAAGTTTATTCATGTTATCTCGGAAAATACAAAAGCTGGGAAATACATATCGAGCATAGCTCAAACGTTCTTATTACATCAAGAACACTATTACTCCCTACAATCCTATGAAATTTTCGGTCTCTTCTCCTATCGTTTATTAGGGGTAACTTAGCTCCGACCATGGAATCTCCTTCGGACCCGCAGGCTCTTAACTTTATTTACGATTCTCCAAAGATGAAGACTCGAGGGTGCGATTCATCGAGTAAATGAATTCTGCAGAACTCCCACCCCTGTACGTCTTCCTAAATGCATTGTGGCAATAGGTCCCTAATCGAAAACCTATGCCATAACCTACAAGCTCCATAGGTCTGGCTTATTGGCCTTCAAGATGGAGATCATATTTGCCTGCCGATACTCTAAGCGAAGGTTGAAATAGTATTCTCTCTGCTCGAATATTCCTCCACTTAAAAATCGTTCGAAATCTGACCTCGAATAAGCGAATTATTGAAATAATAATCTTAGTCGCCATGAGGGGACGGATGAGATGCCGACACAATGAATGAAATGGCTTCTAAGGAATGACAGCCTTTTATAGAAAAAAGTAAAAGGAATCTAACGGCAGAAATTTCGCGTAACGAAGGAACAAGATCTAAGAACTGTTGCGTTTCCCGATAAAAGAGGGACCGTTTGGAAAAGATCAACGCTTATTAAAGAATTGGAAACATTCGAAACAGCAAAGGGTATTAGTTTGAACGAGTTCGCGAGGAACATTTTCTATTAAGACGGAAGGATTATTCATTAAGTCTTGGACCTATTCGTTATCTATCGTTAATCTACTTGTTTTCCATCTATTATCTCAACCGCGGGAGACTATCATTTCCTTAGGAGTATTTCGATCGAAATCATGTTTAATGGAAATTCATTTCCTAAGTAGGCCCACCTGCTCGTCGGGTGCTAGTAAGGTCAATTTCTACTTAGCTGTTATTCTGGCATTCGGGATCTGCATTCATCCACTATCGGTTTCTATTACTTACATTCATTATTAAAAGGGTGAAAGCCTCTGCTATGACCCTAGGGCTAAAAATGCTCTAAAAACGACTAAGGGTGAAAGCCTCTGCTACGCCCCTTAGATCGAAATTATTAAAAGGGTGAAAGCCTCTGCTATGACCCTAGGGCTAAAAATGCTCTAAAAACGACTAAGGGTGAAAGCCTCTGCTACGCCCCTTAGATCGAAATTATTAAAAGGGTGAAAGCCTCTGCTATGACCCTAGGGCTAAAAATGCTCTAAAAACGACTAAGGGTGAAAGCCTCTGCTACGCCCCTTAGATCGAAATTATTAAAAGGGTGAAAGCCTCTGCTATGACCCTAGGGCTAAAAATGCTCTAAAAACGACTAAGGGTGAAAGCCTCTGCTACGCCCCTTAGATCGAAATTATTAAAAGGGTGAAAGCCTCTGCTATGACCCTAGGGCTAAAAATGCTCTAAAAACGACTAAGGGTGAAAGCCTCTGCTATGCCCCTTAGATCGAAATCGTTAAAAGGGTGAAAGCCTCTGCTATGCCCCTTGGATCGAGATTGTTAAAGGGTGAAAGCCTCTGCTATGCCCCTTGGATCGAGATTGTTAAAGGGTGAAAGCCTCTGCTATGACCCAAGGGCTAAAAATGCTCTGAGAACGACTGAGGGTGAAAGCCACTATTACGCCCCTTAGATCGAAATTATTATCCTCGATCAACCTAGATCAACCAGCATTCTATTCTATTATCTCTCCGTAAATTATTCATCCATCTAAGGCTAATAGCCATCATCTTGACGCTTAAAATTTAAGATCGATCAAGACCCTATTTCGATTATTACTTCACGAATATTTGTCCGACTAGGGAATTTGGCCCCTCAGATTAAGATCATTACTCAAAGGTCATTTTGGTTTCTTCTATTCGATCTCTTAATTATTATGTATTTGACGGGGAAATAAAAGCCCCATACAGGTTATACTCAAAATCGAGGAATGTCGGATGTCATCTATCAGCTAAATATTTATCAAATATGGTAAAAAATAGCGCTTGTTCATATTTTTAAGGCAGAAGAATTGATGCTCGACGACGGTATACGATAGCAATTCTACAGCACAATAAGGAAGGATGATAAAAGAAATAAATGTCTTATTCATGTCATTCCAAACAGTTACAAAAGAGTTCGAAATTACAAGGATAAAAAAAAAAAGTCAAGCAAAGACTTTACATTTAGTGTAACCCTATTACAAATTAATCCTACACTAGATTCTCTCCGTGATCGAAGGAGTAAGACTGGGCTAGAACAACGCTTCTACCCTTCATCCATCACTTCCTCAGTACTTGCTCCACACCGGTCCAGATCGAGAAATAGCGAAGCAACCCCTAGAGAAATTATTCCACGCAATCTCGGAGGTAACATTCTTCAAAGAACATCTTGAAGAAGTGGATATTGAGTGCGGGAAAACTTCCCCAGCAGTCGACCCACTATCCGACTGGGTGGATTGACAGGATACAGGAGTTCGAACCAGTCTCGAATGGTTGTAATCAGAGAGAGCTGGTCGTCTGCCGGTACCCCAGTCGCAATTACTTTCGCCTGCCGATACCCTAATCGAAATAAGTTGCCATCAAAAGATAGCAAAATTTATGAAGGAAGATAGTTCGAAGGAGAACCTCGAACAGTTCAGTCGGAGATAATAAACGAAACATTATGGCCAGAGAGAGTAAAATCTCAATCATAGAGCCGATCAGAAATCTTACGGAAACATTAAATTTAAAGGTAACAACGGAACTATATATAGTGGAAGAGAAAAGCAATTAACGACTCAGATTTGATGATACAAACGGCTGAGATATAAGCAGTAAATGCGCCGACCGTTACGATTCCCGAAAATACAGAAACTATTTCGGGAAGAAGGTGGAGAAAATGTCAAAATTGTTCCACTCGAGCTCATGCCTATCCGAATTCATCCTAGACTCAGCTCCAATCAAAAAAAAAAAAAAAAAAAAAAACGCCTATCGAGCCAACAAATCTTCGACTATGGCTGTACTTCTTCGAAGAGGAGAAGGGCAATACAACTCTTTCCCGGGAGAAACATGAACATTTAATGAAGGACCTCAATCTCCGAGTCACTACCCGAAACGTTTTCAAAAGAAAACCTAGCAAGTTACATCATACCCTTGAAAAACTTGACGCCAGAGCCTCCCTAAACCACAAAAAGGCCTAGGGCCATTGGGGTCGTGGATGGTCAGCAATAACGCTGCTCGGTCTTCAAGGACGAAATACTGAACGCCTGCAGATACCCTGGTCGGGTTCAAAACATAGTTTTACTTTAGAAATCCAATGGCTACCAAACAAAGCAAAACGAACGATCAAGATTGAAAGACTACTGCGTTTCCCGAGAATTCCAGCGGGAAGAAAGAATGATATTCCTTGAAAATTAAGCGAAATTAATATACCAAGATTACAGATCGAGAATAACGAGCTCAAGGCCAAGTGAAGAAGGCAAACAAAGCATAGATAGGAAAGAACTCATCAAGTTACAGAAGAACAAGCAATACAAGAAGCAAATAAATTATTACAAACCAGAGGGGATAAAATTGTTCACGATTACACGAAAGAAAATAAATATATAGTCATACAGCAGATCCGAACAAATAAAACATTTAGAGGAGCTTATTATCGGATAAAATTTTCCGAAGCTCAGCAGTACGAGCCTCGCGTCCAGCTTCATATCCACGGTCGAAAGCCTCCTTTTCTCGACGTGCGAATTCTTACTTCTCCTGTTCGTACTCCTTTTCTCGACGCGTGAATTCCTGTCTCTCCTGCTCATGAAGACCCTTCAGTTTTTTGAGCTCCTCATTCAGCTGCTTGTGGATCTCCTCTCCACTCTCTTTTACAGATTTCTCCCTCTCTAGAGCAAGCTTCTCCGCGGAGACACGGTCGAATTCAGCTTTCTTCTTCTCCAGCTCGAGGGAAATAGCAGCACGATGATTGGTCTCCCGCTCAGCAAAAGTTTTGAGCTCAATAAAATCTTGCCCGACCTGCCAGAAGTACACTCTATTCATATATATAAAATAATAAAAAAAAAAAAAAAAAAGGGGGGGGGGGGTAGTTATTATACTTGTACCTGAAACAGGAAATGCTGTCCAGACTCGAACAATTCCTCTATATTCCTCTCCTTAGACACATTTCTCCCTTTGGGCATGTTAGTCTCCGAAGAGGTAAAGTTAACCTGCAACAGACTATCCAAGGGATCGGACACATTTTTCGACTCTTCAGGCGCGGAAGAAGTAACTTTTGGATGATTGGGATCAACCCGGGATTCGGGAGGATTATCAGTTTCCAAAGCTTCAGCAGAAGCCCCCTCACCGATTCCTAATTTGAATTTTTTACTAAGACCTCCTTCGGGAGGAACGGTTGGAGCATCGGAGGATGATTTACCACCAATGGCAAGATTTTGTAAAGCCTCAATGGGAGTGGTCCCGTCAGAATAAGGCCTTTTGTTTGAAGAAGGAACAGAAATATTTTCTCTCACGGGATCTTTGTTCGGAGGATCGACAACTTTCGGGGAAGAACCCCCGAGCGTAGCCTCGAGCTCCTCGTCCAAGATTGGCTTGCTAGAGTTGCCCTTGTTTTGTTTCGAAGAAGTACTTTTCTCTTTCTTGTTATCTTCTCCTTTAGCAACTTCCGGGGAAGACACAGAGGCCTTAGAAGATGACTTGGAAGTTTTGGCTTCCTTGGCAATTTTCTGCTCTTTGCTTGGATTCTTAGTCTTCGAGCCTCCGAATAGCAATTTGGGGTTGATAGGTTTCCCTAATACATTTTCCATGATAAGCAGATTTGGGACCTACGGTTCGGACTATTACTCTTAAAGGGATTCGAAGAAGGCAGAAGATATGGCAAAAAGCTCCGATCTCTATAAGCAAGATGTCGTATGAATAATGAAAAGAAACCCTAATATTTATAGACACTACGGCCTATGATTACGATAATGGATCGACGCAACCTTTAAAGAAAAATCCCGTATGGAAAGGGCAAATATCCGAACATAAAGTTATCGAACCTTGAAAATTAAAATGGTAACTGGATATTAGTAAGATCAGAATTTACAAGTTACAGCAGTCAAATCAAAAGAAACAAACCCGTTTACAAAAACGAGTTACATGGGTATACACGATTAATTCCTAACTACAAAACTATGAATCGCCCCTTCCAGTACGATCGGCTCCGATAACTCGCTAAATAGAAAGTCAGGCGGAGCTATTACTCGGTTTGATCAAAGAGTTCGATCGCCTTCTTTATTCGATACATCGCCTATGTTGACATCTTCGCCTTTTTCCTCCGACACGGGAGGATAGTCGGTGAAATGCTCGAGCACATCAGGGTTAGGCATCGGAATGCCATACTCCTCGACTAAGGGGAAAAGCGAGGATTTCGCCATTTAGTATCCGTCTTGGGTAGAGAGGAAGCTTTGTAATCCTTCCCTTCAGCGTTCTTAAAAGGATTCATGTGCTTAAAGTACTCATCCATATCATCTGGAATCTTCTTGGCCGCGACCAATTGTTGAACCCCTTTATAAAAGATCGTCTGAAGAATTTCCCCCATTTTCCTTTGAACTAAGGGGTCCAAGACAGGGGATTCCAGGAACTCTCGTATGGCAGGGATCTCGGCTTCTTCCCGGCCTTGGGCATATGCACGCTCGGAGTCTTGCTTCGCTAGCTCGAGTTCAACCTTTATCTTCTTTAGCTCCTCCTCAAGGGCACTTCTCTCTTTAACGGACGCAAGCAAGTCCTCTTCTATTGAGGAAGAATGTTTCGTATTCGCTTTCTCAAGGTCCTTCTTTACTTGGGACAATTCTCGCTGACTCTCCGCCAGCTGAGATCGAAGGGCCTGGTTATCAGCAAAAATCTGGGCATATGCATCATGAGCGTCCTGCGATTCCTGCTCTAGTAACGCCAAACGATAGGATTGAAGGGCGAATAAATCCCCGACCTACAAGACATTTTCGAGTATCAGTAAAGCTAGGAATTCTAAAGAAAGAACACAGTCAAAAGACGAGTATTTACCTCGTGATACGTTCTGGAGAAATCACTCAAAACCTCAAAATCCCCTTTGATGGAATGAAGCAGGATATCCCGTTTAAACCGACTAGCCATAAAGATTCTAGTGGCTTTGTCGAATTCATTCTCCCCTCTCATATCCAGATCGGTCATAATGGTACCATCCTCAGGATATCCAGCAGTTCTGCTACTACGAAAATGCTCGTCCATAAAGTCTGCCACATCAGGCTCCGACCTACCTTCTCGACAAGGGACAGAAGCAGAACTCACGCCAAAGGGTTTTATCCTCCTCGAAGGCCCTGGGTGTTCAGCATTTCTTTTCTGGCCCAGAAGCTTCTCGTATTCCTGAATACCCTGAATCCGATTCCAGGAATGTTGACTGTAGCCGACAGACGAAAGAGCGGAAGTATCAGGGGAGAATAACGATCGGAGAGGTCCGGACGTGGCAGAATTCAAAGAACTCATAGTGCCAACCCCTCTTAAGTCAGGAATCAAAGACGGTATGACAACTGGATTCCCACCTAAGTTACTTGCGTCTGTTCTTCTTTCGGAAGCGTAAGGTAACGGGTCGAAATAAAATTGTTTATCTCCGACCAAGCCGGCAGGGGATACCCGAAATTTCTCAACAATTCGACCTGCGAGGATAATACGAATCGGGCACGAGTTCAAACAAGGAAAATTGTTTAATAAAACACAAAAGTAAGTTAAAGATAAGAAGCATACCCAAAGAAAGAGGAACAGTGTTCGAAGCATTGGAGGTTGGCAGGACATCGGTTCGTATGAGGGGCCCTTCGGAGGACTGGCTAGGGTATCTAATCGCCGGAGCTAGGTAATTACAGTGGCTCAACCCAGCCAATCGCAAAACGCCTTCTTGAATCAAGTATCTAGTTTGGTAAGGGTTAGACTGCAATCGCCCCAGGAGTTCATCAGAAAGACGATGGCTAAGTTTTTCTTTAATTCTGCGAGAACCGTATGTCCAAGTATTTGCGCCATCCCATCGATAAGGTCTTGTTTTCGAACTACCCTCTGAGATAGGAACGTCAGGGCCCTTCACGAAAAAGAATCTCCTCTTCCAACCTAAAGTCTTCTCTGTTGTTATTTTTGTAAGAAAAGGCCGTTTAGACCGCGGACGGACGGACACAAAGCCTATGTTCGAACCCTTGCAGGGATCCATTCGGAATATCTGCCAAAAGTTGCTAAAGGAAGCTTCTTCTCCTTTTGCCTCCATAAGAGTGCAAAACGCTAGTATATATGCAACGGAGTGCGGGAGAAGCTGAGCCGGGGAAAGCGAAAAGAAATTCAGGACATTTCTGATGAGAGGAACGAACGGGATACGCAAGCCACAGAAAAATTGTCCCTCGTAAAAGGCTTGACATCCAGCGGGGGGCTCAGTGGCACGTTCGGTGTAAGAAGGAACTACAATCGAAAAACCTTTGGGAAGAAATTTCCCAAAATCCGCCTCTCATTCTCTTCGAGATCCTCGCTCGGATCGTCGTCTTCGCCGTCTTGATGAAATTCCCCATCTTCGAAGTCATCTACAAGCTTAAACAAGGGATCAGATTCTTGACTCTCTCCGACCTTATTCTTGCCCTTTGAACTTCTAGAACTTGACATTATGAATTCGGAGATGAATGTACTAAAGTAACTACCTTTTCGATTAAAACACTTCGAGCTCAAGAGAAAATATAACATGGAAGTAATTTTTCAACGGGTCAACATATATATACGGGGTTAAAAAGGTAAAATTGCAAAGAGGTCCCCGAGTAATCGCGACGGTTGAACTTACCAAGGGTAAAAACTTTGGGTTATTCCTCTCAAAATAGCCTTTTTGATCCTTCTTTTTCTAGAACTGCGGAATTTGTCCTTGCATTTTATCCCTAAGGATCTCGAAGACCCTCCTTGTTATAACCGGAAATTCTAAAAAGCGTCCATCTAGGGATCGAACAACGCATCTTGGAACCAGAAAGGATATTATTACTTCAACATCCTCTAACAAGGGTAACTTCAGAACACGCCGATGTATGTTTTCTTATATATGCACTCTTTTTCCCTAGCTCGGTTTTTATTCCAGTGGGTTTTTCCGAGTTAGGTTTTTAACGAGGCATATCCTAAAGACATTCTGAACGGCTCGTCTCATTGTTGCATGGAACGTATTTTATACTTCTTCGAGCGCTTGCTTCGCTTCGCACTCGAGAAGTGGGGGAGTATTGATGAGGGGTAATTCGGATCCCCTGTTTTTCTAGCCTCAACGCAGCTCGAATAGCACCGAACCCTGTCGCCAGGGACCAAAAGCCGAACCAAAGCCTGAAGATGATTGTTCCGAGCACATAAGAAAACCAGGGATCGAAGGACACTATTGGGCCGAGCCCAGGCCCAAGCCCTCCAAATCGGCTATAAATACCCCATGCATTTATTACACCGGACACAACTTCCCAGGGGCACTAACCTTGAGACTGCTGCTCGAGTTTACTGGAGAATATTAGTATAGGCTTTCTCATACGTATTTCACCCTCTAGCTTGTACGGCATCCAATAATGCTCGAATAGGACCCTTAAATATTTGTATTTGTACTCATTCAATTCGAATACAATTACATTGGTCTTTGCTATTGTTTTACTATTGTTATTATTGTATTACTTCCCACCCTTGATCGAACTAACGAAACCACGTAAGATCAAACATATTAACATATTATCAACATTTAACGATTCACCGAAAGCAATTCAAACATATAGCTGGGTGAACATATTCGCAACTAAGTAGATCTAGATTCGGTGTAGCATGTATTAGGATAATCATGTTGATATGATAAGTGATTCATACAAGTCAGCCTATTACTAACATACACGAGGTAACTAGCATAGCACGTGATGTTCTAGTTATTTACAACCTAATTACATGCTTAGACTCGACCTACTAGCATATCGGACTAACACACGAATGAACACAGCGCTCACCTGTTCTGCTTACGGTTCTTGAAAGTTTCTCGGTAGAACGGCGATTCCAGATCATGTACATATTTACGTAACGTTTAAGGATCTAAACTCGAACAAGAACTTATGATTGACTAATGAAATACTTTAATCGCAATTATAGTCGGGTCATGGACGAAATGAGACCATGATCCAACTTAACTAATTAACCCGATTTAGGGGTTCATAGAGCTACGTTGTATGGAAAGCCACGAATAGGGATTTATGAAAATCCAAGAAAATTCTTTAATAATAGGCATTCATTTAATTTGAGTAAATCAAAGTTTATTTTAAAATTACTTATTTTTCTAATTTTGAAAACTTTATTTATTTATTAATTTTATTTTTGGATTAATTAAATTTGGAAAATCATTTAATCAAAACTATTTTATTTTATTTTCAAATTATTTATTTCCCTAAAATTATCATTCAAAATTATTTTATTTTATTTTCCCAAATTATGGATTATTTTTAATTAAGAATTAAAGTTCCCTCGAAATTATTTCATTTTATTTAACCCTCTTTTCTTTTCAAAATTATCCAAGTAATATATTTATTTTCAAAAATATATTTATTATTTAAATTAAATAAATATTTATTTTCCAAAAAATTGATCTATTATTTATATCTTAGAAAATAATTAATTAAAATTATTTAATTTTATTTTCAAAATTATTTATTAGTTTTTTTTTTTTCAAAATTTAATGTTAAATAATTATTAAAAATTATTTTTATATTTACAAATTTATTTTTCAAATTTAGTTATTAATTCAAAGTTATTTCTAAGTTTATTTTATTATCTAGAATTTTATTTTATTTAATTTTCAGAAATACATATTTCTAAATACTTATCATTAACTATATTCTTTTCAAATATTATTAAATATATTTCAAACCCTTTTCATTTAAAATAATTCTTCTTATAAAAAAATATTTAATATTTTCAGAATATATACTTAAAAATCATTTCAAAAATTTCTAGATTTATTTTATAATTTATTATGTAGTATTATTATTATTTTCAAAATTAAATGTTAAATCATTATTAAATTATTTTTAATAATTATAAATTTTAATTTCAGAATTCATTTATAAATTTACAAAATTATTTTTAGATTTATTAAATTCTTATTTTCTCAAATTTATTCTATTTTATTTTAAGAATTTAGTATTTAAAGATAGGTTTCATACTATTTTATTTTATTTTCAAAATATTTATTTTTTAATTAATAATAATGATTATTTAAGAAAGTATTAAACTATGTTTTCAATTTATGAATTTGTTTTCGGAATTTAATTATGTATTAAAAATATATATTCTTTCTTTTTCTTTTCTTCTTCTTCTTCTTCTTCTTTTTTTTTTTTTTTTAGAGAATTGGACTGGCCCAAATGGCCAGCCCACATTAGGGGCCCTAATGGCCTGTTGCTTGTGCAACATGCCCAAAATTGGGTCTGTTGCACAAGCAACAGACCTGGCAGCAACCTGGCCGCTGCACAGCGGCCAGAGTTTGCTGCCGGAGGTGGGGTGGCTCCGGCCACCTCACCAAATGTGCATAAAACACCCCCTATTTTCCAGATTTGCACAAATAACCCTAAACAAACAATCAAATCATTTTAACACCCAAAATTTTCATAAATGTTAAATATTTCACAAATATCTTGTAGATCTATAATATGGCATATATTGGATAAATTTACACAAGTAAATCTTTGAGAAAAATACACTTTTTATTTAAGAAAATTCCAACAAACTCCAAAAATATCATTTTATGGAGAAAACATAGATCTTTTAAATATTCAACAAAATCAACTATCAATAATCATATTTAACATTACAAACAAAATAGAGACTTAAATAATTTGATCTAAGGTGTTTTAAAGATACTAAAATATGTTTAAGAGCAAAAGCTAGGGTTTCTAAGGTTGGGTAAAAATAAATCATCAAAGAGAAAACATAAGGAGGAGTTACCGAAACTTGAACTCCTCCAAACACGGTGGTAGCACGGAGGCGTACTGGTGGCGGTCCGGCAGTGGGCTGGTGGCACGGCAGCGGTGGTGGTGGCGGTTCTCCGGCGGCTTCACGGCGGGGGTGGTGGTGGCCCCTACTTTTCCTACACTTCTCCCTCTTTCTAACTTCTTTCACTATTTCACACTAACTCTCACTCTTCTCACACACTCTCTTTCTCTCTAAATCTCAACTATTTGGATACTAAAATGAGGTGAATAAAATCTGAAAAATGTGTAGAAAGGTGTTTAAATACACCTTGAGAAGATAGGAGACATAATTAGTCTTCAAAAACCAACCAATGCATGTCCACTTTGGGTAGAGAAATTTCTCTACCCAAGGGACATGCTTGGCCACTCTAGGAAGCTATAAAGGCTCTCCTAGCAGCTGCAATCAAGTGTGGGCGAAATTTGCACTTTGCCCCCTGAGGTTTTGGTAAAGTGCATTTTTGCCCCAAAAATTATTTATTTTGCACAATTTAGTCCAAATATTTTTCAAAAGTGGTACACTATTGTTTTAAAGTATTTTTGTGTTTCTAAATCATTTCAAAGTTAATAAGAACATAGGAGATAAATTAATTGTACATTTTACCCCAAAGTAACTCTTAATTTTTAAAAAAAATAAGATATAACACATGAAATTGGATTAAAAATCCACTAAAATACGATTAAAGAGGTCCGAAATTTACGGGGCGTTACACATAATCAAACATATACGATAAAAACACATTATGTTCAGGCTTTTCGTATAATAATAATGGAGTTGGCTCTGATTCCACTGTTGGGATAGTGGTTGGGTTGCCTCGATTGTCAGAACAACATACAGTGCGGAATTTTAAAATTTTTCGAAGCACCCAAGGTCCCATATATTATATCTCCATATTATGTATACAAAAGCATAGAACAAAAATGAGTCTTATTATGTGCAACCTCCTGCATATCCTCCTATGTATCATGCACCTCAATTTCCAAGTTACTATGCACCATATCCTGCTCATCCAATGCATGCATACCCTACTTATCATGCACCTTACCCTGCTTATGAACATTATTCTTATCATACTGATCATCAACATGACTTATCTGCTAATTATGATAAAGATGAAATTGTTCATACTCCTGTCAAAACTCAGAAGTCTAAGAAGCCTAAGACATCAATATCTTGGGTTGTCAAAGGTGGAACTAATCCTTCAGGACCCTCTCAATAAGGGACCTAAAACAATTTTATTTTTGTTTTGTATGTTAGGATTAGGAGTAGGAGTAAAGTAGAGAAGATATGGTACTTGGACAGTGGCTGTTCAAGACACATGTGTGGAAGCATACATGAGCTGACTGATGCTGTTGTTGTGAATGGTCCTAAAGTTACTTTTGGGGACAGCAAGGAAGGCAAGATTGTAGCAAGTGAAAAGCTGATCAAAGGCAACATTGAGATATCTGACGTCTCCTATGTTAAAGGCCTCAAATACAATTTTCTGAGCATAAGTCAATTTTGTGACAAAGGATATTCAGTCATCTTCTCAACAGATAAGTGCTATGTTGAACAGATTGGTACAAAGAAGGTAATTTTATCTGGAAGACGACAAGGGAATGTCTACACAGTGGACTGGAATTCTGCTGACAAGAATTTGAGCATTTGTTTGGTGGCATCAACACCAAGTGAAGTCAGTTGGCTGTGGCACAAAAGAATGAATCATGTGAATTTCAAGACCATCGACAGACTAATCAAGAATAATCTGGTAGAAGGAATTCCAAAGACAGTCATGAGCAAAGATAAGCTCTGTGACGCCTGTCAGAAGGGTAAACAAATCAAGTCATCATTCAAAAGCAAGAAGCATCAATCTTCTGGAAGAATATTGGAGCTGCTACATATGGACTTATTTGGACCCATAGATCCAGTCAGCAATGGTGGAAAGAAATACTGCCTAGCTGTTGTGGATGATTATTCAAGATATACTTTGGTGATATTCATGAAGAAGAAAAGTGAAACCAAGGAACATCTTACTAATCTGATGGAACTGATCCAGAATGAGAAGAGTATAAAAATATTGAAGATCTGATCAGATAGAGGGACAGAGTTTACAAACTCTACTGTTGAAGAGTATTGTAATATCAAAGGAATACATCATGAGTATTCAGCTGCTAGAACCCCTCAACAGAATGGTGTTGCTAAAAGGAGAAACAAAACACTAAAGGAAGCTGTCAGAACTATGATAGATGAAGCTAAACTCCCTCAAAGATTTTGGGCAGAAGCAACAAACACAGCATGTTTTACCCAAAACAGATGCATGATCAACAAGCACCAAAACAAGAATCCATATGAAGTTTGGAACAACAGGAAGCCAAACATTCATTATTTTAAGATATTTGGTTGTAAATGCTTTGTTTTAAACAATGGGAAAAATCACCTTACTGCACTTGCAGAAAAGGCTGATGAAGCTGTTTTTGTAGGATATTCTACTGTTAGTAAAGCTTATTGAGTCTTTAACAAAAGAACTTTACTTATAGAGGAATCCATTCATGTAGTATTTGATGAACCAAGTCAATCATCTGAAAAGAATCAAAGTATTAACTCTACTGATTTACAGAAGTTGAATGTTGGAAAGAATGAAGAATATGTTCCCATCATACTACCTGATCTCAACCCAGCTGATAACTCAAGTGCTGTTCAAAATCACAGTGCTGATTGTCTAACAGACGAGTTGCAAACAGCTGATAGACCAGAGACTGTTCAACAGACAACAAATGCTCAACAGACTACTACTAGAACTCCAACAGTGGTGTTGCAAGATCAAAACAAAGGACAACATTATGATCTGCAACCTTATCTTAGATGGCTCAAGAATCACCCACCAGAGCTGGTGATTGGTGATCCTTTGGATAAAGTGAAGACAAGGAGAGCTGCAGCAAATGAAACAATGTATGTCAGCTTCCTATCTCAAATTGAGCCCAAATTGATTGAAGAAGCTCTTAGTGATTCCAACTGGATTGAAGCCATGCAAGAAGAGCTAAATCAATTTGAAAGGAATGAAGTCTGGTACTTAGTTCCTAGACCAAGTCATCAAAGAGTCATTGGCACTAAATGGGTATTCAGAAATAAAATGAATGAAGATGTTGAAGTCACTAGAAATAAAGCAAGATTAGTGGCCAAAGGTTACTGCCAAGAAGAAGGCATTGACTTTGATGAAACGTTTACACCAGTAGCAAGATTAGAGGCAATCAGACTCTTTCTTGCCTATGCTGCTCACAAGAATTTCACAATCTATCAGATGGATGTGAAATTAGCTTTTCTCAATGGAGAATTACAAGAAGAAGTTTATGTTGAACAACCACCTGGATTTGAAGTCTATCAAGAATGAGACAAGGTGTATCGTCTGAAGAAAGCTCTCTATGGACTGAAACAGGCTCTAAGAGCATGGTATGATACTTTATCTGATTTTCTTTTAATTCAAGGATTTCGCAAAGGTAAAGTTGACAAGACCTTGTTCACTATTGAATGGGAAGAACATATTTTGCTTATGCAAATTTATGTGAACGATATTATTTTTGGTTCAACTAACCAACAGATGTGTGACAAGTTCTCAAAGCTGATGCAGAACAAGTTTGAAATGAGCATGATGGGAGAACTTAATTATTTTCTTGGTTTGCAAGTAAGACAGTTGCCTGATGGAATATTCATCAGCCAAGCAAAATACATAAAGGATCTGTTCAAGTAATTTGGTATGGAAACTAGTTCTACTGCTAATATTCCAATGTCTACTAGTCTTCGCTTGGATAAAGATGAAGATGGCAAATCAGTAGATATAACCAAGTACAGAGGAATTATTGGGTCACTGTTATATTTAACAGCTAGCAGACCTGATATTATGTACTCTGTTGGGGTTTGTGCGAGATTTCAATCAAATCCTAAGGAATCTCACCTCTTAGCTGCCAAAAGGATACTAAAGTATCTTAAAGGTACTGAAGATTTGGGATTGTGGTATCCTAGAGAATCTGAATTTGAGCTTATTGGATATTCAGATTCTGACCTTGCTTGCTGCAAGATTGATAGAAAAAGCACAACAGGTGCCTGTCAGTTCTTAGGTAGTCGTCTGATTTCATGGATGAGTAAGAAACAGACTTCAGTATCCATATCAACTGCTGAAGCTGAATAAATAGCTGCTGGAGCGTGCTGTGCACAAATCTTATAGTTGAAGCATCAACTAGAAGACTACAATGTCAAAATCAGTGGAATTCCATTCTACGGTGACAATACAAGTGCAATCAGTCTTACTCAGAATACTACAAGTCATTCAAGGACTAAGCATATTGAGATCAAGCATCACTTTATTAGAGATCATGTGGAGAAAGGAAATGTCATGATAGAATATGTGTTTACTGAAAATCAAATTGCTGACATCTTCACAAAACCTTTAAGTGAGACAAGGTTTTCAACTCTAAGAGCTGAACTAGGTTTATTAAAATTGGATGCATAAGCTAAGGTGGAACTCATCAAAAGACTAGAGTTCAACAGTTTACTCATCTTATTTATCTTCAAGGATTAACTCTCAACAGACTAGTTAACTTATGAATTCTTAAAGTCAGGGGGAATGTGTAAGACTAGCGGTACTTCTGATTAAAAGATGAAATTTGTTGATGACAGTTAGTTGAAGTTATGTTATCAGAAGATTTGTTCTTAAAATCTTGAAGAATGAAGACTTATTATCTAGCTGGATTGACAAATAGCCGAGGAAGGTTATCAGTTATTGGCTTTCACTGATAACAGCTTTGTCATCAGGACAGTAGTCCATCAGATAAGTATTTATTTTACTAATCTGATTACTTGTATAAAAGCTTACTGTTTAAAACGTTATTTTCAAAAACGCGCTTTTACAACATAAGAGCGGTACTTTTCCCGCTCCTCATTTAATGCGATTTGAATTTGAAAGGTCGTAACTGACGCCGCACGATCAGCACTGACAAGAAACGGATCTAACGGTTGGCTGGTATCACGGAAACCAAGATACCCTAACTCTATAAATCCAGATCTGATCAGCTGTGTAGCTCTTTACTGATGGAATAGTGCCCAGCAAGCCAATATTAATTAGCTTGTTGAAGTACTATTTTCTTATGGTTTATAATTAATACGTCGTTCATTCATAGTATGTGAAATTGAACAATGGCCAACTTCATCTCTCGCGAACTTATCTAAGCGATTGGATAAAATCCTAAGGTCACAATAGACTATGGGACGATTCACTTCAGTACTGAGTGCAATCATGAAACAGTCTCAAAGGTCGTGATCTTAAAACCGTTCCAAGTCATAGATTCCGAACGAGACGGGGTATCGTAGGAATCGCCAAGACTTGTACAAGTATGCATGATTCACATGGAGTGAATTTGTAGCGTTTCATGAGCAAGGCATTTGAGGCCAGTGCATATGAGTAGGTGGTTCAATGGAGGATTGAACGCATCGAACGACCCGAACAGAGAAACCCATTGTGGAAGCGCATGTCGCATATCGGTGATGGGATGTTTCTCAAGGCTTATAATAGTGTACGATTTAGTCCTTAGACTTGAGGTGCTAGGGCGAATTCGGTGCACGAGTGTGCGTACTTAGATTTAGGTACTGGTCACGTAGCTTGGCCGCAAAGTGCCTAAGTTGGGTGCGTACACGACTGTACGCGAGTGGTTAGTACTAAGAAAGGATCCATCGACTCATCCTGATAAGATGAGAGAATTTCATATACGTTTCTTAGATAATTGATCCGAGAAATCTATGGCCATAGTCGGTGATGCATTTGGAAGGGGTTTCCAAATTTGGCAGTCACACTGGAATCATTGTCGGAAATTAGAAAGTATAGTTATCGAGATAATTAGAGGTGCCGATTAATTCACACACCCTAGGTCTCGATCGGAAAATCATCATGGAAACCGTATGTACATGGCAATTATAAGAGTTGAGGTTCACAATAATCAATTCACCTTTGATTGGGCTTCATGGGCTTGTGGCTAGACATCGACCATGAAGTGTGGGTACTCCTAAATTAATAGGAAAATTAATTATAGGAGTGGTCAATTAAAAGTTGTTTAATTGATCGGAGCATTTAAATTGCTCGTTAATTAAATCACGAAAGTCGTGGGCCTGCTGCCAGTTGATGGTGAACCCAGAGGGTCACACACAATACAATTGGACAGTGACAGTCATAAAGGGAAATAAGTGATTTAAAGTTAAATCAAAGATATTGAATTAAGGTATTAATTCAATGGGAGAATATTAATTGGATATCTAATTGATTAATGTTTAATTAATTAATTAAGATTATCTAATTAATTATAAATAATTAAAGTTGTTAATTGGTAAAATTGGAAGACTAAATAACTACCCAATTTTAGGATTGGATAATTATGGGTTGATTTATGATAATCTTGAAAGTTAGGCATAGGGGGCGATTTTTTGGAGAGGAAAAGAAGGGAAGAGTTTGTTACTTGGTCACCAAGCTACAAACAAGAGATTTGGTAAAATCTTGTTTCCTATTATGATAAAGAAAAGATTTGCCATATCTTGAAGAGATATCTTATAAGAGAAGAACTCTTCTCCTATAAATACAACTCTTCAAACATCTTCCATGAGGTTGAAAAATTAGTTTTACACAACATAAGAAGAAAAGAAATTGCCAACTCCAAAAATCGCCCCTAGCTCCTAGCTCTCGGCCAAACCCTAGCCGCCGCCCTAGATGGATCCAAACCCTAGCCGCCGCCGCCCTAGGTGGATCCGAACCCTAGCCGCGCCGCCCTTGGTCGATCCAACCTAGCCGCATAAGTCCTGTGGTCGTGGTTGTCTTCCTGCTGTTCTCCTCATCCAGATCCAGATCTACATCCTGATATAGATCTGCCCATTCCTTACTTGACAATCTCCAAGATCTAGTTCTTAGCCTGTGACTTGGAGACGTTGCTACAATCCAATTGGTGTGGATACATTCTGGAGGTGAGACACTTGGATCACTCCGTTGTGAATCGAACAAAGAAGCCCGGAGGTAACCACCACCAAGCTGTTATTGTTTGATTCAAGCTTTTCGTATATATAACTATGGAGATCTATTTATGGGACATATAGGGACCTCGAAAAATTTTAAATTCCGCACTTTGTTGTATTGACAATCGAGCCCCTAGATAGAATATCCCAACAATGGTATCAGAGCCAACTCCATACGTTTTTATACGAAAAGTTCTGAACATAATGTGTTTTCACTGTATATGCTTGATTGTATGTATGAGAACGCGTGATAATTATGTTCTGTCGATTGATTCTTGCTTGTTATGACTGGATCTATGATTGGGTAAAAATTGCCTTTTAAGATCTGTGGCGAATTTATAGTTTTTCGAAAAATCAGGACTCTTTGTGCAAATATCGCAAATCGCTAAAATTAGGGCTGAAAATTGAATTTTCTGTTTCTGGAAATTTTTGAAAAATATGGGCTGCTTCTGAAAATTAAATCGCACGGGTTTTAGGACCATTTTGCAATTTCTGAAAATTCAAGGACTGTTTTGTAATTTCCAAAAATTTCAGGGGTCAGTTTGCAAATTCGAAAATTTTCTGGATTTCAAAATTTTATTTTCTGGTCCTTCTGTCCGAAAACTGTTTTGGGGTTATTTTGCAACTTTTCAAAAGTTTTGGGGTCAAAAGTGCAATTTCCAAAAGTATAGGGGCCGAACTATAATTTTCAAAAGTTGAAAAATCAGAATCTTATTTTAAGGCAGAAAACTTGTTTTATTTATCCGAGAATTTATTTGTCATAATTAGTAGTGACTAAAAGGCAAGAATCATAGGAGGTTAGTTTTAAAAGGTAGTTTTAAAATTAAAGAAAGAAATACGTAAAAGTTGTTTGCATGTTTCTTGCTCTACGTGAACTGTTTACGTGGTTTATGATCGCGCCGAGCCTTGACCTTAGGTTAGATGTGATTGGTTTAATTTAATGCATGGTTTTTATTGGGCCTGCGAGCCTGTTATTATTTTTGGGCCACTTTGAGCCTTTGTAATAGAATAGGGCTTTACTGCTTTCCTAGTTTAGGATGGAGGCACGTTTACAAGCAAGGTGGGAGCCCAAGAAGAATTGAAGGCTATGTATGCGTGGTACATTGTGTAATAGCATAGGTTCTTTGAGAACCCTTTAGATTGACCAATTGGGCCAACATCATTGGCTCGATGATGGCCTGCATAGGAGGCTCCCGATCGAAAACATATTGTGGTAGTATGCATGCTAGGCTTGTATGACTTTTATTTATTAGTCGATTATGATTGCTTGTGTGTTTTCGCGCTAGAATCTAGATCGTAAATAAAAGATAAAGCATAATTGAAGCGGTGAGATCTCGAGGAGAGTTTCTTTAAACTTTCAAAACCAAAAATTCCCCTCTCGAATAAATATTAAGTCATATTGGGTTAAATATAAAATGAGGTTTTATAAAATCCAAGCCTTCCATTAATAGGGACTAGTGTATGTTGTCTACTTATCGATAGAGGTGATCCAGAGTCTGGCACCCGAGTCGAAGAAAGGGGCAATGCACGAAATTCCTTGATTCTAGTTTTAATAAAACTTGACAAGGATAGGGACTTGTCGGGACGTGAAGATCGACCGATAACTAGTTACGGAGAATTCATGACCGGGCCCGTTGCTTATCATGATTAATGGGTTAGACTTAACGCGTAGTAACATTTATGATGTAGCAGTGCTAGATAAATGCGAAAAACGAGGCAAAATAACTTGAAGGTTGTGTAGTAGACACAATTGGTAATATGTATACCTACCTAGGGAATTAATTGTATGGCCACGAGTCGTGGGTGCAACTAATTGCTGCTGGGACGTCAAGACCTACTAGGAAATAGATTTTTCCCGAAACTAGAAGGGGTTACTGTTTCGATAAAATAGTGGGAGAACTTTTTCGATAAAAAGTCCAAATTTCGTTAATTATAAGTATTAATGTTAAACCTGTCTGCTTATAGTTGTCTGTTTTAATTGTTGGCCATTCACCATCCACTGTCCCATTTAAACGATACTTGATGCGATTGAGAACCGAACCAACTCTGAAAGCCATGATGTGCAATTTCCTCTACAAAACCAACATAGCTAAGTTTAACAATGTCAGAGAATATTGTTCTTACTTAAGCAAGATGTTCGATCGAATCAAAGGGTTTGGAGCCCAATTGATTCTCGAAGATAAGATAGCGATAACCCTTCAAGGATTATCTGACACCTTCACTCATTTTATGCAACATTGCATTATTCCGCCTGATGGAATTGAAACAAAGCAATTGCATGAGTTGTTAGACAAATATGAAGAAGCTCATCGACAAGGTTTTGGTCTGTATGATTGGAATTGCCCTATGTGTAAGTACGAAAAGAAAATAAGGAAGCTTGTTGAAAAGGATTTCCTGGAAAGACTTGACTACGGTATGACTTTTTAAGTTATACAATTGTTGAATCTTTTCGATGTAAGACATCTGAATAAAACTTTCATTTCTGTAAAAGCATTTGCAGGCGATGATAGTTTTCCCTCTCAACCTAAAAGGAGGAAATTCCTTGAAAGGGAGATGCAATTAGTGCAGAGAGAGATGAGGGAACTCGAATTCCGGGACTGGGTCAAGGAAGAATTGTACCTAGACATTCCTTTATAGCAAAGAAGTTTTTCTTAGTTTTTCGTATTAGCATGAGTTTTAAGTTTTAGTTTACTTTGAGTATTATTTCACATTTTGTACGAGACCTTATTGCTTTACCATTGAGAAATGGAATTTATTTAGAGCAATTTAACTTTGTACAAATGTTGATGTTTTGAAACATAGAAATAAACAATGATAAACGAATCGAAACTTTGAAGACTATATGCTAAATCGAAAACGAGTAAGACAAACTGGATAATCATCCGCGCTTGAAATGTTCACTCTGGACATTCTTCCTAAAGAGAGATGCGAAAGGAAAGTTTTTATTTACTGATTCCTGAAATAATGAACTTAGGTAAATTCGGAACTTTCAAATCTTGAAGGAATGATAACCGAAGTGAAGGATTGCTAAGGCATTCCAAAACATTTCGATCGACATGAACTAAAAGCACTAGTTCAAAAGAAATCTACTTCATGTATACTTGCGATTTTTAATCGTCAAAGTTTATGTGTACTATATTGAAGTACAATTCTGAAACTACTGAAGTAATTCAATAGACGTTTTGGAATTGAAGTAAACTAGGAGCATTATGTCGAAAGCAATTTGATCTAACTTGCTGAAACATAATCAACTAACTCCTCGATTATCTAAAACGAGAATAGAATTCTCACAAAGCAAATCAAAGAAGAAATCGAACTTTCTTTGATTCTCGACTCTGATCTTGCTGAGTTTCCTTCATTCACTTTAGGGGATACTTTTCCTTGACTTTTCAAAGATACTTGGTATAGTATACTTCGAAGTAAGTTCTTACACCGCCATGTCTTTTAAAGATATAGCAAAACACCCTTATATGAGAAATTAGATGGTAGATCTAGTTCATATAAAGTTTATGGGGTATCTAATCCATTGGATACCTGTTCTAAGACAACGAGAAACGAAAAGTATCTCGAAAGTAGCTTGTTCCTCTGTTGACGAAACTCTTGTCAAAGGAAATAAGGAATGTCATAGAACTTGATGAAGTCCAAGAATTGGACCCATCCCCATGAACAGTAGGAGTTGAACCCTGAAACCTGCCAAACCGATCCATGCACAAATAATTAGTAATCTAATCAAATCCGTAAGGAACTCAAAATTCCATTTTACGAAATTGAGAAATTGGATTCTAATCCAAGATTACAAAGAAATTATGTTAAACATAAACTAAGGGATATGGCATTATGCCATAAGACACGAAATGGAAAGTTGTTAACTTATTTGACTCGCTCAATGGCAATAGGTCATTATTCAAAAGCCCTTTTTGGGACTAATGAAAATACCTTTTCTCCATTAGCAAACGTCAAAATCCATTTCGAAACTATTAGCCATAGAAAGGTGGTTTTGACTACCAAGATATGACTATTGGATATGAATCCTGCATCTCACAATTGAAAATTGATGAGAAGATCTCTATTCAAATCCAAAGGTCAATCTGTGACTTTTTCCCAAATTTGGAACATGCAACTTGATAAGTCAATCAAGAATGTTGAAGTTGTCAAAAGGCATATGGATTCCAAATGTGCAAAAGGATCAGTGGGAGCGTAGTTGAGTTCGAAGCGCAACAAGATGATGTTCTGTACATCAAACAAGATATAAGCATATCAGAGAAGCACAGACGAAAGCGTGTTCTTCACGCAATTTTCCATGATAAGATTTGGAATTACATCTCACGTACTGGCAATACGGTCTATGGGAGATAGAAGGAAGTAGATGTTGCAATTCACCAAATCTAAGTACAAAGACTATATATTGATTGAATTCAATATGGAAGAATCCAAGAAAGGATTGGTTCCAAAGAGACAGAAACTATCTCACTTATTTACTGAGCCCTAAATTAATAAGTAAAAAAGTAACTGTCTCAAGAAGCCTTATGCTTGGCATTTGGGTTGCATGTAGCATGCAAAGTCTTGTACTAGACCTGACTCATCAAAATACTCTGATCATTCACGAGCTACTGATAGTCAAGCACCAGTCAAGGACACTGGTCTACCATAAAAGCAATCCTCGAAGATAATTAAAGGATATAATGCTGGTCGGTGGTAGTAAGTGGAAAATTGAATACTCGAAAGATTTAGAAATTCGAGATTCCCAGTCTGAAGTGGATAATTTATTCTGTCTCGATAGAGCAAAGGTAAATTGGAAGAAATTCCAATAATATACCATTGCCGATTCAAACAAGAATAAAAAGGCACCATTATGATGCTGCACAAGAGAAGGTGTTTAGATGAAATACCTAGCATGACAAAAGCCTATCATATTCTTAACCGATTTAGATAAGGCGATTGCTCAATGAAAGGAAATCGAGATCTCACCTATAATCTGAACACAATACCGTATGATTGAACAAGTCATAGGTAGTTGAGACGAGTAGAAGTATTACTTCATCTCGACAAAGACAACTTAGCAGATCCACTAGTTAGGCTCTCTCACAAATGGTTCGAGGGACATCTTGGTATAGATGGGTCTTAGAAATGTTGTGATTGGCTTTAGGGCAAGTGGGAGATTGATGGAATAGTGCCCAGCAAGCCAATATTAATTAGCTTGTTGAAGTACTATTTTCTTATGGTTTATAATTAATACGTCGTTCATTCATAGTATTTGAAATTGAACAATGGCCAACTTCATCTCTCGCGAACTTATCTAAGCGATTGGATAAAATCCTAAGGTCACAATAGACTATGGGACGATTCACTTCAGTACTGAGTGCAATCATGAAACAGTCTCAAAGGTCGTGATCTTAAAACCGTTCCAAGTCATAGATTGCGAACGAGACGGGGTATCGTAGGAATCGCCAAGACTTGTACAAGTATGCATGATTCACATGGAGTGAATTTGTAGCGTTTCATGAGCAAGGCATTTGAGGCCAGTGCATATGAGTAGGTGGTTCAATGGAGGATTGAACGCATCGAACGACCCGAACAGAGAAACCCATTGTGGAAGCGCATGTCGCATATCGGTGATGGGATGTTTCTCAAGGCTTATAATAGTGTACGATTTAGTCCTTAGACTTGAGGTGCTAGGGCGAATTCGGTGCACGAGTGTGCGTACTTAGATTTAGGTACTGGTCACGTAGCTTGGCCGCAAAGTGCCTAAGTTGGGTGCGTACACGACTGTACGCGAGTGGTTAGTACTAAGAAAGGATCCATCGACTCATCCTGATAAGATGAGAGAATTTCCTATACGTTTCTTAGATAATTGATTCCGAGAAATCTATGGCCATAGTCGGTGATGCATTTGGAAGGGGTTTCCAAATTTGGCAGTCACACTGGAATCATTGTCGGAAATTAGAAAGTATAGTTATCGAGATAATTAGAGGTGCCGATTAATTCACACACCCTAGGTCTCGATCGGGAAATCATCATGGAAGGACCGTATATACATGGCAATTATAAGAGTTGAGGTTCACAATAATCAATTCACCTTTGATTGGGCTTCATGGGCTTGTGGCTAGACATCGACCATGAAGTGTGGGTACTCCTAAATTAATAGGAAAATTAATTATAGGAGTGGTCAATTAAAAGTTGTTTAATTGATCGGAGCATTTAAATTGCTCGTTAATTAAATCACGAAAGTCGTGGGCCTGCTGCCAGTTGATGGTGAACCCAGAGGGTCACACACAATACAATTGGACAGTGACAGTCATAAAGGGAAATAAGTGATTTAAAGTTAAATCAAAGATATTGAATTAAGGTATTAATTCAATGGGAGAATATTAATTGGATATCTAATTGATTAATGTTTAATTAATTAATTAAGATTATCTAATTAATTATAAATAATTAAAGTTGTTAATTGGTAAAATTGGAAGACTAAATAATTACCCAATTTTAGGATTGGATAATTATGGGTTGATTTATGATAATCTTGAAAGTTAGGCATAGGGGGCGATTTTTTGGAGAGGAAAAGAAGGGAAGAGTTTATTACT
This sequence comes from Penstemon eatonii, assembly GCA_038501285.1. Classification (NCBI taxonomy): domain Eukaryota; kingdom Viridiplantae; phylum Streptophyta; class Magnoliopsida; order Lamiales; family Plantaginaceae; genus Penstemon; species Penstemon eatonii. The sequence continues at coordinate 63,214,807 of CM076710.1, forward strand.
TGGTCACCAAGCTACAAACAAGAGATTTGGTCAAATCTTGTTTCCTATTATGATAAAGAAAAGATTTGCCATATCTTGAAGAGATATCTTATAAGAGAAGAACTCTTCTCCTATAAATACAACTCTTCAAACATCTTCCATGAGGTTGAAAAATTAGTTTTACACAACACAAGAAGAAAAGAAATTGCCAACTCCAAAAATTGCCCCTAGCTCCTAGCTCTCGGCCAAACCCTAGCCGCCGCCCTAGATGGATCCAAACCCTAGCCGCCGCCGCCCTAGGTGGATCCGAACCCTAGCCGCGCCGCCCTTGGTCGATCCAACCTAGCCGCATAAGTCCTGTGGTCGTGGTTGTCTTCCTGCTGTTCTCCTCATCCAGATCCAGATCTACATCCTGATATAGATCTGCCCATTCCTTACTTGACAATCTCCAAGATCTAGTTCTTAGCCTGTGACTTGGAGACGTTGCTACAATCCAATTGGTGTGGATACATTCTGGAGGTGAGACACTTGGATCACTCCGTTGTGAATCGAACAAAGAAGCCCGGAGGTAACCACCACCAAGCTGTGGTGAGGTAAATTGCGAAAACCCCCTTTGATAATTATGTTATTGTTTGATTCAAACTTTTCGTATATATAACTATGGAGATCTATTTATGGGACATATAGGGACCTCGAAAAATTTTAAATTCCGCAATTTGTTGTATTGACAATCGAGCCTCTAGATAGAATATCCCAACATTTACGCACCCCAAATATTCAAAGCACACTTGAGAGAAAATACTTGCAATTTCCTGCAAAATTCTTCTTGTTTCCCTAACTTTCAACAGATTCGAGATGGCCGCTGAAGGTATGTACCTTGTTTACGAGTCCTATTACCAATCTGGTACCGATCTGATGAAAGAATTGCTGAAAAAGTTCAAGACAGCTTCGTTGGTTAATTTCATGGAGTACAACGAAGGAGTAATCTGGACTGACCAGGTTTTGGAGTACTACAAAACTGCTACTGTTGATTTCACTACCATGGAAATCAAGGCTACGGTTGGAGGTAAATCCATCATCATTACTCCTACTGTCCTTCATGAGACCTTTGGTCTTCCTTACAAAGGACGACATGACGTCACTGTGCTGACGGAGGAAAAGCACCAACAATTCTGGGCGATCTGCGCCAAAGAAGGGGAGATGTTGTCTGGCAACATCAAGAAAAGACAGTTGAAAGACGAGTATCAGCGGATGGCTGATATGGTTTCCAAATTGATCGAAAACTGCACTTTTTCTCTGGATGCTGTTACCATGAAGAGGTTCAGCATCATGGCTGCCATTTACTACGGACTAGAAGTCAACTGGTCTGTTGTCATCTGGTATGTTTTGGGAAACTTCCTCGAAGTAAAGAAAGGCAAGACTCCTCAGACAAATCACAGAATCACGCTCAGTTATCTGCTGTTTAAACTGGGTTGTGATATGACAAATGGAAAGGAGATCCATAAGTCAAAGGCACTGGTGAAGTACTTGCCAGTTTTGAAGAGAAAGGCTGATGAGCCTGATAAGGATGAAAATGAGGAACAAAAGAATGTTCTTGCCAAAAGGCCAAGAAGGTTGGTCAAAACAGCTGAGTTAGCTGTTGAGACCCAAAAGAAGAAGGCTACTGAAAAGCCTAAGGAGAAGACTCCTAAGAAAATGAAGAAAGTGGATGATGTTGAAACTACCAAGGTTGCTGACCTAACCACTACTGATGACAGGAATGTGTCCCCTGCATCATCTTCAAGAACACCAACTGCTCAAGTTCCTGATGAGACTGTCTCTCATAGGACCAGGAGTCAACTGAAAGACACTGCTGCTTCAAGACCCATTAAGGGATTAATGAAGAAAACAGTAAGGAAGCAGATGACTTTTGTTGAGAAGCCTACTGAACTGGAAAACTTAGTAAGGCAAAGTCCTGCAACTGCTGAAAGACCTGTTGGAGCTGATGAGGCTTCTGCTGTTGACCAAACTGATGGGCAACAGATGACTCAAGCTACACCAACAGTTGAAGCTGCCAAACCTCAGGATGATCCAGATGTTATGATCATCCACCCTATTGCTGCTGCACCTATTTCTTCTGCTGGTCCAGCCCCTGCCCCAGCTGATAAAGGAAAGAGTAAGATTGTGCTCAAGAGAAAGAAAGTTTCCAAAGCTGATAAGAGAAAAAGGGAAGAAGCTGAACAAAGAAAGCAGGATGAAATGGAAGAGAAAAAGGCTCTTGAACTGAGCAAAATTCAGGAAGCAAAGGATGAGGCCAGAAGAAAAATGACTAAGCCAGAAAGAGAAGCTGCTGAGAAGGCAGAACTTGCTATGGTACTTGAAATCAGCAAAACTGATGCCTATGGACCAATCCATGTTGGAGGCATCAAGATTGATGGAGCTGATGAAGAGCAACCTAAAAAGCCCAAAATGCCTGCTGGTGAAGTTAAGCCCAAAGAGAAATTTGAAGTCAGAAAAGCATTTGACATTGTCTATGCTGATAAGGAGCTCTTTAAAAGGTTTGAGAAAACCTTGGCTTACTATGACCAGAAGCTAATGCTGAAGACTCTGTTCACCCAAGAAAAGCCTAGATATATCAGATGGAGAGAAAACAGGATGAACAGATCAATAGCAGATCTTCAAAGTCTGAAGGAGTTAGCTGATGAAGAACAATGAGTTCTAAATTGGCTAAGGACAGACTCCATTCAGAAAGCCTTGGATCCTCACTACGTTAGAAATATTATGCATCAATATGCAAAGGAGTTTGCATTAGAGGAGGCCAAGATCATCAAGAACACTTTGCCTGCTAAAAGAAGAAAGTCTGACAATGCTGAAGAAAGGGCAATCAACATTGCTGTTATGACCGCCTTGAAGAGCAGAAAGGTCACGATATCAGCAGGGCTGCTCAAGTGAAATGCCTCAGCTGCTTAGCATTCAGCAAATTATTTTTGGCAAAGAAGTTAAGGAATTTTGTGAAGTGCCCAAAGTTAATAATGCCTTTGTAAATCCTTGGATAATTGTGCGACAGATTCGTCAAACAACCTGTTTCAATGATGATGGCTCTATTACAAATCTGTTCTATGATGATGTCACTGATGAGCACAAGAAAGCTGATGAACCCTTAGCACTTGAGTGGAACGCTAAGGACACCAAAGCTGATCAGGAGACTGAAATGAAAGATGTCCCTGTCCACCAGGAGACTGAAGAAAAGGAAGCTGCTACTTCTGCTTCATCAGGTGATCAGCATTCATCACTGATGGAAGCCTTCCAGATGCTGATGGAAAATTCTATGAAAGAACTGGAAGAGAAGCATAGCCAGCAGCTGACTAAGTTGAAAGAGGAGCTGAAGGAAGAATTGAAAGCAGAGTTGGTAGAGTCCAACAGACTTCAGCTGGAAACTATGCAACAATCAACTGCAAAGATCATCAAGAATGAAATTGATAGTTTCCCAATTCCTCAAGATAATTCCAAGCAGTTAGTGCAAAGTCTTACTGATATGAACATAAATGTGGAAGATGTGAAAGCTGATGTAAATCACCTTCATGCTGCCCTACAAAGAGCTGAACACAAGATTGTTGATCTAACTGCAACCTTCATCAGAGTCAGTGAAGAAGAGAAAGCTGTTAATATTGGACTATTGCAAGAAGTTTCCAACGCTGGAAAGGATTTACAAAATGAACTCACTACAATGCAACTCAATATTGATTGCTTCAATGACCAAACTGACGACATCAGCACCACTCTTCATCATTTAACAGCAAGTCATGATGTAGTAAATCAGAACCTGAAGACTTTATGTGCTGCAATGAAGATTCCTACTGTTGCACTCAACCCTGCTGCTCAAACTCAAGATGTCATCCAGTCTGATGATGACAAAAAGGGGGAAGATAAAGGGGAAGAATCAACTAAGGAGACTATTGCTGATGCTGAAGTTGAGAAGACTGCAGGAACTACTGAAAAGACCAAGAAGGTACAAGGTGAAGAGAAGTCTAAAGAAGAGACTAAGGACAAAGCCAAATCTGATGAAGAAATGGCTGAAACCAAGGACTCTGCTGAAGATCAAACAGAGCCGTTGACCAAGTACAAGAACACTGAATCAGCCAGAAAGGCAATGGAGCTAATAAAGGAGCAGCAACTCAAAGAAAAGATGGATGCTGCCAGAGCAAACATACTTTTAGAAGATGAAGCTGATGAAGATTAAGAAGAAGATGATGAAGAATCATCTTATGAATATGAAGAAGTGTTAGAAGGATCTGATCAAGAAGCTGATAAGTAGAATTTATAAATCCTTTGTAATCAGTTTACTTTATCTATTCTTCAGACATCTCATCTGACAAACTTGTACTTGTAATATTTTCAATATCAATAAAAAGTCAAGTTTAATCCAACACATCTTTTCTATCTCAGAAAATTTTGAGGATCACAATCTTTAGCTTAGGTATTAACAGGTACTTGGCTGAAGTTTTGTCATCATCAAAAAGGGGGAAATTGTTGGATAAAGATGAAGATGAAAGCACTGAAGACAAATTGATAAGGGTGGTTTTGATGCGTTCCAAAATTTCAAAATCTGCTAAGTATGGATTAACTTAGCTGATGTCCCCTTGTGAAGAATTTTTGACTAAGTAAAGAAGACATCAGAAGAGTCAAAAATCAAGGTCCAAAGGCTACTGATCCGCTGAAGGAAAGTTATCAGACTGATGAAGATCAGCCGACTCAAATCAGATTTGTTCAAGTTTGGGATCAGCTTAGTTCGCCATCAGACTTGCACTTTCGTCAGCCAAGTGGAAAGGATCATAAAGCCTTCCCAACGGTAATAAATGCCCCTGGAAGTAATAAATGCTGAAGTACAAGGTTATTAAAGACAAATGATTGAAGAAATGCTTCGCATCATCTGGGTGCATTTAATGCTGCCTGCAGAAAAGTACTGTTGACAGTACGGACAGACTGCAAAAGAGCCGTTCGCGGATTTTAAGGACCGGTACTCGAGGAATTTGAATCTTGTCTCTCTTCAACGGACATTTTTCAAACCTCAAGTATAAATAGCTGAAAGAGACGAAGAGAGAACAACACACAATCTCTGAGAAATTTTCGAAGCAGAATTCTCTAAGTCTCAAGAACAGCTCACACATCAGCTTAATCATTTGTTGACGAAAAGCACAGTTGAAGAACAAAGCTAAACACATCTTCTGAGTGAATTTGTAAAACTGAGTGTTGTGAGAAGTAGATATCCATCTTTGTGAGTGATATTACTTCGGAGAGTAGGAGTTTCTGAGTGATTTCCTACTGCGCACTTGTGGCCTTTTCATTTGTTGATTGGCGCAAGCAAGCAGAGTATACTGTAAACTTTGTGATTATAGTATAACCCAAGATCTAAGTGGCTTGGAAGAGTGGACTAAAGGATATTTACATCCATATAACCACTATAAAAATTACTTGTGTTTTTACTTGCAGTCTTACTTGCATATTTTCTGTTATATAAAAACACTTTAAGTTAACTGTTTGAAAAGTATTCTAAGAAAAGGAGTTTGGTAAAACTGGGGAACAAACTTTCAAACTACTGAGTTTCCTTGTGAAAAACACTTTATAAATCCGCTGCAAGTACTCTGAGTATTAAAACTGATTTTTGACCAAATCAGCTAAGTTACTATCAGTTTAGTGGTCTACGAAGCTGTTCAAAGATTTGTTCGCGATCAGCTAAGTAACTCACTGTTGATAACAGCTTAATCTGTTTAAGTTAAAACAAAAAGGTTTTAAAGTTAAAAATTGTAAAAAGTTTAGAGGTCTATTCATCCCCCCCCCCCCCCTCTAGACCTCATCTGACCACTTGGGACCAACAGCTTTAATCGTGTTTCTGATACTCGTAGAAAAAAACTTACACAAAAGGGCAAAAAGTATATATAAAAACTCATTTTTAAGGGAAAACGATGGAATTTGGGGACTCAGAAAGAAGTTAATGGATCGTAGCTCAACTGCCAAGGGCATGTATGCAATCAAGAAGTTTCTGAATTAGGCTTTAGTCGTGTTTCTGATACTTGTAGAAAGAATTATGCCAAAAGAAATGCTACATGCCCAAAAGAGCTCAATTCGGAACATTAATTTGGATTATCTTTTGTTTTCTTTGTCATTCACCAACTCGTGGTATTTCAACTAAAAAAAAGTTCAGCATCGTCTGTACTGAATCGTCCACAATCAACATTAGAAACTGCAAATGAGTATTGGATGTCTTTTCATGATTGTTGGGTATCAAACAAAAAATGTATGAAAGAACTAAAGTTCATTTTTGTTAAATTTCAAATTCAAAAATATGAGAAAGAACTAAAGTGCGTTTTCATTGCTAGATGTTTGCAAAGCACGAGTGATATTTATTTTATTTTATTTTTTATGAAAAATATACTATTTTGAAATTTTGCATTCAGAGAATTGAACAATAGGGCAAAATGAATGAAAAATGGGGCATGGGACCTATTCAAGAACCGCTAGGGGACCAAAAACTAAGTTGAAGACGTGCCAGTTTTATTTAAGAACCCAAACTGACCCTTTTCAAATATATTTTCTACTTCATGACCGGTTAACTTAATATATAATTTAGGTAATTTATTTCAAAAATAATTTGATAATATATTTATATATTGTAGTAAAATTACATTATTTGAATAGATATGCTGCGGATATGCATATGATACACGTATCCATTGATCGTGATGTTATAACATTAGCAACCCTAATAAAAAAAATGGACGCCTTGATCCATATCTTAGAAAGGTATATTTCAAAAATTAAAATTACTCCATCCGTTCTACAATATATGTCGTTTTAAAGAATAAAAAAATTATTTGAAAATATATGTCGCATTAGGGTTCCAATGCAATATTAATTACCTTTTTTCTCCAATTTTAGCCCTTATTTATTACACTCTAAAAACTCTATCTTATTTATTCCAATGAAATATTAATTAAAGGTATTATATGTATATATTTTATTTTATTTTTACCAAAATTCATACTATATATTTGAATCTTTAATATCCGTGCAACACTCTAGAACGACAAATATTGTGGAATAGAGGGAGTAATTAGTCCAACTAAATAATAATTGAGAAAAAAAAAACATAGAACTCTCTTTAGAAATGTTTTTAATAAATTACAGGACATAAACAATTTAATGAATTGGCATATGAGGGTAAAAGTCATGAAAAGACCCCAAATTCAGTGGAAAACTTCCCCCAAAGGAATTGAGAATAACTCTCCACAAGTATTACAAGTACTGGCTCTTCTAGTGTTCCTCCTTCTGCTGAGGGTCTTACATATATTGTTCTTGCCAAGGTAAAATACTAGAATTTATAATGTGTGTTACAATATAATTGTCCATTTCTAATCATTATTGTACCACCAATCAACACTTAAATGAACGGTTTGTGCTCGGAATATAAATGTTTTGCAGACGAGATTGATATCTAGAGAACAAGTGGAAGGCTTGAAGGTGCCTATGGATATGGAATGCAAGTACAATGTGAGGCCTTGCCAAGCAATAAATGGGCATCGTGTGGAGGTATACGAGGCGTAGGAGTCCACTGCTCGGGCGAATGACCAAAAGAATTGATGTATATGATGGTTAAGTTTTTACAATAAATCACCAAGACAAATATTTCTATTTGTGACATAGATATTAAGTGTGTACTAACGAATGATGGATTTACTGGTTGGTGAATTTATGCTAGAATCTCCACAAGGAAAAGTGCCACGTAATATAGTTGTCTCCATTTGATTATCTAAATTATTTAATATATGACAAATGTATGTATATATACACACACATACACATATATATAGAAAGTCATAATATCCAATATATCATAATAAAGAAAATTACAACAAAACTTTATATAAGATTTTGACACATCAAATTCAAAAGGAAATAAAACTCTCAAAGGAATTAAGGAAAACTAATAGAAGGACACGATTGTCTTGGATTCTTTTACATCACTTATTTTTCCAATGATAAGGTGTCTTACGGTAATTTAAAAAAATACCATCACTTCTTGCTGCCCAATCACAATGATCATAACAAGGATTATGTTTCCACCGGCTATTATAAACTTCAAAACTACAGATCTTATTACCCCATTGAAGGGTACAAAAGAATAAGGTTGAAAATAATTTAATACAAAAATTAAATTTAAATGCTTGGTTTACCGTCAATGTATGAGATCCAAGCTCATCATCTCCAGATGCACAGTGTACCAATAACGGATCAGAATTTGGGGGGAGATAGTTTGTCACGGAGACATAAACTTTAGAGGATAAGAAACAACCCTGTATCCTATCACATACAAGAGTTGCAGAAAAGATAAAGATTAGAAAAAACAATTTTGTCATTTTGTATAGGACTTATCGCTTGTTGAAAAATTATGAAATTTGTTAGCATCATTAGTTATAATTAGACCATGTTATATAGTTGAGTTTTATTTTTCTATTTCTCCAAAAAAAGTAAGTACATAATGATAATGAGTTAACGGTAATTTTAATCTGTTTTGCATAATTTGTCATAGGATTGTAATAATGGTCTTTTGGCATTTTGCACCCTGAAATTGTAGGGTTTTGACACTTTTCACCCTGACTTAAAAATTTTGGCACTTTGCACCCTAATGTGTGTTTTAGTGAGAAAATTCATTGGTAGAAGGGTAGAATAGTTATTTTCAATTTTTTTTTCACTTTGCACCTTGGCAATATAGATTTTGCACCCTTAAAATATAGAATATTGGCATTATACACCCTAATATTATAAAATATTAGCATTTCCACCCTGATTAAAATGTGTTGGCATTCTGCGCCCTAAAAATAAAATTTGTATGACATTTGTACCCTAATGGATTTTTCTTAAAAAAAATAAACTCATGAATGTCGGCGACGTAGAGATAAAAATGGTCATTTCTATGCACAACAATCATAAACTTGTTATTCTAAATTTATTTTACTTTAGAATAACTTATTTTAACATTTTCTCTTAGTAAAATTTAGATTAAAAGAAAGACATTGTCTTCATTTTATTTTCAAGTATCCTCTAGATTATTTACTTTATATCTAAAATACACGTTTACATATCTAACATATTATTATATTGCATGTTATTAACATATTTTAGATTATCATATTAAGTCGGGGTTAAAAATGACAAAATATTATTTTTTGGGTGTAAAGTGTCAATATTCTATATTTCAGAGTGCAAAGTGTCAAAATCTATAATGTTAGGGTGTAAAGTGCCAAACATATTCGAAAATAACTATTATTCTCTTCAATTGATGAATTTTTTCTTCAAAACACACACTATGGTGCAAAGTGCCAACTAAATTGTATTTCGAGGGTGCAAAGTGCCAAAACTTTTTAAGTTAGGGTGCAAAGTGCCAAACGTCTATAAATTCAGGGTGCAAAGTGCCAAAAGCCCTTATAATAATTATTGAAGTTGTCATTATCGGATCATTAAAGTCTTCTGGCTAAAATGGTGTAGTAATAATATTTATGGTAACTCTTAATACGATTCGCAAAGCTTGTATATGATTTCAAAATGGCTAGCGATATATGGAAAGTATTAATTGTTATAGTTAGAGCAAGTTTATATTTTTGCCTAATTTGACTTTATTTGCCTTTTATGTTATACGAGTGAAAAATAAAATTAATTAAAATTCTATTTCTTCTTCAATCCTTAGATTTTATCATATTGTAATCATTCCTTCCTAAAATCTATAATGTTAGGGTGTAAAGTGCCAAACATATTCGAAAATAACTAGTATTCTCTTCAATTGATGAATTTTTTCTTCAAAACACACACTATGGTGCAAAGTGCCAACTAAATTGTATTTCGAGGGTGCATAGTGCCAAAACTTTTTAAGTTAGGGTGCAAAGTGCCAAAAGTCTATAAATTCAGGGTGCAAAGTGCCAAAAGCCCTTATAATAATTATTAAAGTTGTCATTATCGGATCATTAAACTCTTCTGGCTAAAATGGTGTAGTAATAATATTTATGGTAACTCTTAATACGATTCGCAAAGCTTGTATATGATTTCAAAATGGCTAGCGATATATGAAAAGTATTAATTGTTATAGTTAGAGCAAGTTTATATTTTTGCCTAATTTGACTTTATTTGCCTTCTATGTTATACGAGTGAAAAATAAAATTAATTAAAATTCTATTTCTTCTTCAATTTTTAGATTTTATCATATTGTAATCATTCCTTCCTAAAATGTTGTGGCCAAAGAATATTTCTAATTTAGATTTGCTTTCTTTATTATATGAGCAAAAAGTTAAATTAATTAACGTTCTTCCCTTCTTCATTCCTCAGAATTTGTTAAGGCATTATTCTTATTTTGACTATGTTATCCAATGCTTTAAAAATTGGACCATATAGCCCGGTTCGATCAGTTTAGTCGATAATCGACTCAATCCGTAGTCGAATTAACCATTTAAAACAAGTATAGCTCATGTCCAGTTCGAATGGGAAGAGATAAGAATATGAACATAAACAATCTAGAGATAAGATGATTGAAGTTTCAATAGGAACAAATAATTTGATAAGAAACTAATTATTTTCAAAAAATATTTAAATTTAGCATTTGAAATATGTTTAAAAGTTCAAACATGTCAAAAAAAAAAAAAGAAAAAGAAAAAGGCCAATATTGGACATTGGGTCTTGATAGAATAGAGTTTAATCAAATAAAAGACATTTCAGGATTTCATGGAAACATGTGGTCTCAAAATAGATTTGGGTAGCCCCGAGCTTTCAAATATGAAAATTTTACTCTATTTGTTCCCGATGTGGATGATTGAGAAACACATGATCATTAGAATTTTATAGAATTTGAGTCGGGACAAATTAGAGATTAAATTTAATTCATAAACACAATTTGAATATCAAAATTATATAAACAAAAGAAACAATAATAACCCTAGAGTGAATACTCTCGAAGTTCAATATCACATTCAATCAACTACCTCAAAATTTTCTACTCGTTGATATAGCCACAAAGAGTAAAATAATAAAATATGTCAAAAATGGAAAAAATTGAAAATAATAAGAAGTCAAAACAAGAAATTAAATCACATACCTGACCAAAATATGGCCCAAAGTTTGTTCAAATTGACATTCTAATTAATTTAATTAAAAATAATAAAAAAATGTCAAAAAATGACAAAAAAAAAAGTATGACTCATTTTTTAAACAGGAAAACGATGAAATTTGCGGACTCATAAAGAATTTGTAAGAATTAGAGAGCAAAAAGATAATGAAAAAATATTATTGTATTTACATCATTTAACATGCCTTGTATTTATAGGTAGATTACAATGTAAATAATGACTAAGAATTTGACTCTATCAACTATTTACAAAGATAAAACTAAGAAACTATATATATCTAAACTATTGTAAAAGATAATGACTAAGAGTTCAATTCTATCAACATACAAGAAAGAGATTACAATTAACAAAAGATAAACTTCAACAACCCCCACCCCCCTCAAGTTGGAGTTAGGATTGAAATGTCGAGAACACCCAACTTGGGAAGTTATCAGCAGTGAGCTTCACCTCCAAGTGGTTTGGCAAAAAGGTCCGCCAACTGGATGCTAGAACGTAAATGAGAAGGAACAATAATGCCTGCTTAAATTTTTTCCCGAGTGAAATGACAATCAATTTCAATATATTTGGTTCTTTCTTGATAAAATGGATTTTCAGCTCTATGAATAATAACTTAACTATCACAATGAATTGTAATTGTATGTGGATGGTTGAGACCAAATCTGAAAGAAGATATTTTAACCATTGCAACTCCGAAGTAAGTGCGGCGAGAATACGATATTTATTTTCGGAAAAAAGAACGAGAAATTGTTGGTTGTTTGTTAGTTTTCCATGAAATGGGACTTGAACCTAACATGGTGAAATAACCAATGGTGGATCGACGAGTAGTGGGACAATCAGTTCAGTCTGAATCAGCATATCCTACTAAAGTAAGAGAACTAAAAGCAGAAAGAAATAAACATTTACCAATAGTTCATTTATGATAACGAAGGACCCAAGTAGCAGCATCAAGATGAGTGGAATGTAGACATTGCATGAGTTGACTAAGAGTATTCACGACATATTGAATAGTGAGATATAATAGACGCCCCACAAGTTGACGCTAAATTGATGGATCAGGAAGAGGAGTGTCGTTCTTCAGTAGTAAACGAAGGAGTTGCTCCATAGGAATATCAGATGGTCAACAACCAGTTATACCAGAATCAGATAAGATATCAAGAGCATATTATTGTTGACAAAAAAAAAATCATTTGTTAGATCGAGATACTTCAATACCAAAAATATATCAATGATTGCCAGTATTTTTTATGTTCAAACATTGGAGAAGAGATTGTTTGATGTCAGTGATGACTTGATCATTGTTCCCAATGATAACAATGTCATCATTATAGATGAGAATAAAAATACAACTAAAGTCGTGATTATAAGTAAAAAGACTATAATCTGAAATTGATTAACAAAAACCACATTGAATAAGAGTGGTTGAAAATTTAGATAACCATTGACGAGAAGCCTGTTTAAGAACTATAGAGATTTATTTAATATACATACATGGGTTTCCCTCTATGAGAGAATCCTTAAGGAAGTTTCATATAGACTTCTTCGGTGAGATCTCCTTGAAGAAATGCATTGTTGACATCAAGTTGATGCAATGACCAATTTTTAATGGCAACAATGGAAAGAAAAAGACGAACAATAATTAATTTGGCTACTGCGAAGGTATCATGTTAATCAAGAACTTCAACTTGAGTATAACATTTAGCAATCAAACAAGATTTATATTGTTGATGAAGATGAAGATAGAAGTACAAGGAATTTAAAAGGTTTTGATGATTTCCAAAACATCAAGATCAGCTAAGTAAGGAACACTTAGTAAAATCCCTTAGAAGAATTTTGATCAACTTAAAGACAAGTCAAAATTCCATCAGGTCCAAAGGACTACTGATCTGCTGCTGAAGGAAGAAATCAGTTTGGTGAAAATTAGCCGACTCAAATCAGATGGGTTCTAATTGAGATCAGCTCAGTACATCATCAGACGAGAGAACTTAATCAGCTAAGAGAAGAAGATCGGTAAGTCTCCTCAACGGTAATAAATGCACTCGGAGTAATAAATGCTGAAGAATGAGAGTATTTATGGCTAATGATTGAAGAAATTCTCGTATCAGCTTGGTGCATTAAATGTTGCTGATAAGAAGTACAATAGATTGTACTGTAGCAGGCGCAGAGAGCCGTTTTCAGAGATTGGGGACTAGTACTCGAGGATTCGAATCTTGTCTTTCTTCAACAGACATTTTTCAAGACTGAGAGTATAAATACTTCAAGAGTATGAGAGAAGAAGATACACAACAACACATTTTCTGAGAGAATGTTTTGAAGCAGAATTCTTCTAAGTCTCAAGAACTCACGAACAACTCACTCATCAGCTGAATCATTTGCTGACGAAAGCCGAAGTTGAAGATCAAAGAAAAACATACAAATCTGAGTGATTTCTGTTAGAGAGTGTTGTGAGGAATTTTATCCGTCTTTATGAGTGATAAACTTCTGTAGATTAGGTCATATTTGTGATTTCCTAGTGTGAACTTGTGGCCTTTTCATTTGTTGATTGGCGCAAGCAGTGTATACTATTAAACTCTGTGTTTTCTAGTATAACCCAAGATCTAAGTGACTTGGAAGAGTGGACTGTTGGATGAAGATGAAGATAAAGTGCAAAGAAGATAAGAAATTAAGGAAAGGTTTTGATGATTTCCAAAACGTCAAAATCAGCTATGTATAGAAAGCTTAGTTCCCTTAGAAGAATTTTGAACAAGTAAAGAAGACATCAGAAGAGTTCAGAGTTAAAAGCCCAGAAGACTACTGATCTCATGCTGAAACAGCGAACAGAAGGGTAGACCATCAGCTGACTCAAATCAGATTAGTTCAGAGTTTGATCAGCAGAGTGCCTATCAGAAGGGTTGCTTTAATCAGTAGAGTAGAAGAGATCAAGAGATTAATCCAACGGTAATAAATGCACTTGGTGTAATAAATGCTGCAAGAGAAAGGTAGTAATGGCAAATGATTGAAGATATCCTCGGATCAGCAGAGTGCATTTAATTCAGCTATAGGAAAGTACAGCAGAAATGTACAGTAGCAGGTAGCCGTTCTGATTTCGGGCTAAGGCTATGGATTTGAAGATTTGATTTCCTTCAACGGTCTTATTTTCAAATCCAAGTATAAATAGAGCTGATTTCAACGAGCGAGACACACAACAACATTCTGAGATTTCGTTTTGAAGCAGAAATTTTCTAAGTCTCAATAAGCTCGAACAGCTCACTCGTCTGGTGGAAGTCATCTGTTGACAGAAACCCAGTTGAAGAAAATTGAAAAATACATTCTGAGTGATTTGTATTAGCTGAGTGTTGTGCGAAGTTTAAATCCGTCTCTGTGAGTGATTTAACTTCAGAGGATAGGTTTTCTGAGTGATTTCCTATTGTGAGCTTACAGCCTTTTCATTTGTTGTTTAGGTGTAAGTGGAGACATATTGTAAACTTTGTGTTTATAGTATAACCCAGAATCTAAGTGATCTGGAAGAGTGGACTAAAGGATTTTTATCCATATAACCACTATAAAAATTCTTTGTGTTGTTTTTGCATTTAAGTCCTTGCATATTTTAATCTTGCATAACTTTACACTTTAAATTATTTTGAAAAGATTTTAACAAAGTTTTAAACTGGGGATAAAATCTTTTAAAGACTTAGTTTACTTGTGAAAAACACTTAACAACATCCACTGCAAGTATACTCTTGTAAAACTGTTTTGCTGAAAAACAGCTAGGTAATTATAAGAAGAGTGGTCACTCTGTTGTTCAAGATTTGTTCACAATCAGCACAGTCAGCTTACTGTTCTTCATAAGCTTAGTCTGCTGACAGAAGGCTGAAAAGTTTTTAAGTCTAAAATTTTTCAGAGGTCTATTCACCCCCCCCTCTCTAGACCTCATCTGACCACTTGGGACCAACAAGTGGTATCAGAGCAGGTGGTTCATTAGAATCAGCTGCCTGATCAACGAGCTTGATCTAAGTATTTTTCAAAGGTTTTCAAAACTTTTCAAAAGAGCATCTTTTTGAAAAATCAAAACTTTTTGAAAAATGGACTGTATCAGCCATGTTCCCCACATTGCTGGTATGTCGTTCGAAGACTGGAAAATCAGAATGGAGATTTTCCTGGCTGCTTACAATGAGAACATGTACACATGTATCATAAAAGGTCCATTCAGGTTCACCAAGACGATAAAGATAAATGAAGTTGATACTGTGGTGGAAAAAGACCTTCATGAGATGACACCAGAAGAAATAAAGTTATTTAATCTGGATAAAGTCGGAAGATTCATCATGACTAAAGCCCTGGATAATGATCGGTTTGACAAAGTCAAACATTGCAAAACTGCAAAGGAAATGTGGGATAAAGTCAGAGACATGAGTGAAGGAAATGATGCCATAAAAGAGCATAAACTTACTGTTGCTTTGGAAAAACTGGATAACTTCAAAATGAAATCTGGAGAGACCATTGATCAGATGGATACCAGGTTCACCAGAACACTCAATGAAGTTCTAAAGTTGGGAAAAACCTTTACTGACAAAGAAATCACAGTCAGAGTACTAAAGGCTTTACCTCCTAAGTTCAACATGAAGGTGACAGTTATGGAAGAATCAAGAGATTTGGGAAAAATCTCTCTTACAGAACTGTTCTCCGTACTCAAGGCATTTGAGTATAAACTGCCTAGAATGGGAATTGAAGAAACCTCAACTTCAGGACCCACAGCTGCCCTGGTTGCTGCTGAAAATCCAAGAAGACCAGCTCAAAGAAGTAAAGAAGTGTAACTCCTCTTGAAAATGAATTATTTAGTTCATTTGAACAAATGATGCTTAACAATACTGGTATTGCTGAAGCATATAAAAAGCTTAAGGAAGAGATGATATTGTTAAAAGAGCAAAATAGTTCACTGAAACTTTTAGCTGAAAAGCCAAGAAAATCAGCTGAATATAAACAGCTTGAGCAAGAACATGAATCTCTGAAAGCTGAATGTGAGGTTTATAAAGGAAAAATCATGGAACTTGAAAAAGTTATTAAGTGTCATGAGAAATCATCTGTTGCATCCACTCACATGTCTAGTAAACAGAAGATACCTTTAGAACAGGACAAGTTAGAATTGAATCATACTGAAAAATTCATATCAGCTGACAATAGTAAGGTCATTCTGTATGTTCAAACTACTAAACCTGCCTCACCTGAGAAAGAATTAAAGGAGAAGAAATCTCCTAAGGCTAAAAAGAGCAAAGAGCCTAGTATAGGAAAACAGACTAGTAAGATCAAACAGCAGAGTACTAAGAAGTCTGCTGATAAAGCTAAACTGAATCAGACTAGTGGTAAAACTAAGTCATCTAAAAATGAGCAAGCATCTAGTAAACCAAAGAAGCATAAGAACATGAAAAATCAAACTGCTTTGTATGGAAATGAGTCTTATTATGTGCAACCTGCTGCATATCCTCCTATGTATCATGCACCTCAGTTTCCAAGTTACTATGCACCTTACCCTGCTCATCCAATGCATGCATACCCTGCTTATCATGCACCTTACCCTGCTTATGAACATTTTCCTTATCATACTGATCATCAACATAACTTATCTGCTGCATATGATAAAGACAAAGCTGTTCATGCTCTTGTCAAAACTCAGAAGCCTAAGAAGCCTAAGACATCAACATCTTGGGTTGTCAAATGTGAAACTAATCCTTCAGGACCCTCTCAATAAGGATACCTAAAATAATTTTATTTTTGTTTTGTAGGTTAGGATTAGGAGTAGGATTAAAGTAGAAAAGATGTGGTACTTGGACAGTGGATGTTCAAGGCACATGTGTGGAAGCATACATGAACTGACTGATGCCGTCCCTGTGGATGGTCCAAATGTCACTTTTGGAGATAGCAAAGAAGGCAAGATTGTAGCTAAAGGAAGAATGATCAAAGGAAACATTGAGATATCTGACGTCTCATATGTTAAAGGCCTAAAGTACAACCTGCTGAGCATAAGTCAATTTTGTGACAAAGGATATTCAGTCATCTTCTCAACAGATAAGTGCTACATTGAACAGATTGGTACAAAGAAGGTAGTTTTATCTGGAAGACGACAAGGGAATGTCTACATAGTCGACTGGAATTCTGCTGACAAGAATTCAAGTGTTTGTTTGGTGGCTTCTACACCAAGTGAAGTTAGTTGGCTGTGGCACAAAATGATGAATCATTTATACTTCAAGACCATAAACAGACTGATAAAGAATAATCTGGTAGAAGGGATTCCAAAAACAGTCATGAGCAAGGACAAGCACTGTGACGCATGTCAGAAGGGTAAACAAATCAAGTCATCTTTCAAAAGCAAGAAGCATCAATCTTCTGAAAGAATATTGGAGCTACTACATATGGACTTATTTGGACCCATTGATCCAGTCAGCAATGGTGGAAAGAAATACTGCCGAGTTGTTGTGGATGACTATTCAAGATATACTTGGGTGATTTTCATGAAGAAGAAAAGTGAAACCAAGGAACATCTTACTAATCTGATGGAACTGATCCAGAATGAGAAAAGCACAAAAATATTGAAGATCAGATCAGATAGAGGGACAGAGTTTACAAACTCTACTGTTGAAGAGTATTGTAATATTAAAGGAATACACCATGAGTATTCAGCTGCTAGAACCCCTCAACAGAATGGTGTTGCTGAAAGGAGAAACATAACACTAAAAGAAGTTGTCAGAACCATGATAGCTGAAGCTAAGCTGCCACAAAGGTTTTGGGCAGAAGCAACAAATACAGCCTGCTTTACCCAAAACAGATGCATGATCAACAAAAATCAGAACAAAACTCCATATGAAGTTTGGAACAACAGAAAGTCAAACATTCATTACTTTAAAATTTTTGGTTGTAAATGCTTTGTGTTAAATAATGGGAAAAATCACCTTACTGCTTTTGCAGAAAAGGCTGATGAAGCTGTTTTTGTAGGATATTCTACTGTTAGTAAAGCTTATAGAGTTTTTAACAAAAGAACATTACTAGTAGAAGAATCCGTTCATATAGTATTTGATGAACCAAACCAATCTTCTGAAAAGAATCAAAGCACTAATCAAGATCTATCTATTGATTTACAGAAGATAAGTGTTGGAAGAAATGAAGAATATGTTCCCATCATACTACCTGATCTAAACTCATCTGCCAACACAAGTGCTGTTCAAAATCAGATCACTGATTGTCTAACAGACGAGTTACAAACAGCTGACAGACCAGAGACTGTTCAACAAACGACAAATGTTCAACAGACTACTACTGGAACTCCAACAGTAGTGTTGCAAGATCACAACAGAGGACAACATTCAGACCTGCAACCTGATCTTAGATGGCTCAGAAATCACCCACCTGAGTTAGTGATTGGTGATCCTCTAGATAGAGTGAAAACAAGAAGGGCTGCTGCACAAGATGCCATGTTTGTCACCTTTCTATCTCAAATAGAGCCTAAATAAATTGAGGAAGCTCTCAGTGACTCCTTCTGGATAGGAGCTACGCAAGAAGAGTTGAATCAATTTGAAAGGAATGAAGTATGGTACTTAGTTCCTAGACCAAGTCATCAAAGAGTAATTGGCACTAAATGGGTTTTCAGAAATAAGATGAATGAAGATGGTATTGTTACCAGAAACAAAGCAAGATTAGTGGCCAAAGGTTATTGTCAAGAAGAAGGAATTGACTTTGATGAAACATTTGCACCAGTAGCAAGACTTGAAGCAATCAGACTGTTTCTTGCCTATGCCGCTTACAAAAACTTCATTGTCTATCAGATGGATGTGAAGTCAGCTTTTCTCAATGGAGAATTGCAAGAAGAAGTATATGTTGAACAACCACCTGGATTTGAAGTCTATCAAGAAGAAGATAAAGTATATCGTCTGAAGAAAGCCCTCTATGGACTGAAATAGGCTCCAAGAGCATGGTATGATACCCTATCTGATTTTCTTTTAATCAAAGGATTTCGTAAAGGTAAGGTAGATAAAACCTTGTTCACTATTGAATGGGAGAATCATATATTAATTGTGCAAATATATGTAGACGATATTATTTTTGGTTCAACTAACCAACAGATGTGTGACAAGTTCTCTAAGCTGATGCAGAATAAGTTTTGAATGAGCATGATGGGAGAACTTAATTATTTTCTTGGTTTACAAGTGAGACAATTGCATGATGGAATCTTTATAAGCCAAGCTAAATACACAAGAGACCTGTTTAAGAAATTTGGTATGGAAACCAGATCTACGGCTAACATTCCAATGTCTACAAGTCTTCGTTTGGATAAAGATGAAGATGGCAAATCAGTAGACATAACCAAATATAGAGGCATTATAGGGTCACTGTTATACCTAACAGCAAGCAGACCTGATATAATGTACTCAGTTGGGGTTTGTGCAAGATTTCAATCGAATCCCAAGGAATCTCATCTCTTAGCTGCCAAGAGAATATTGAAATATGTCAAGGGCACTCAAGAATTGGGATTATGGTATCCTAGGGAATCTGGATTTGAACTCATTGGATATTCAGATTCTGACCTTGCTAAGCACAACAGGTGCCTGTCAGTTCTTAGGTAGTCGTCTAATCTCATGGATGAGTAAGAAACAGACTTCAGTATCCATATCTACTGCTGAAGCTGAATATATAGCTGCTGGAGCTTGCTGTGCACAGATACTATGGTTGAAACATCAACTAGAAGACTACAATATCAAAATCAGTGGAATTCCAATCTACTGTGACAACACAAGTGCAATCTCTCTTACTCAGAATACTACAAGTCACTCAAGGACTAAACATATTGAGATTAAGCATCACTTCATTAGAGATCATGTGGAAAAAGGCAATGTTATGATTGAGTATGTTAATACTGACAATTAGATTGCTGATATTTTCACTAAACCTTTAAGTGAAGTAAGGTTTTCAACTCTAAAAGCTGAGCTAGGACTACTTAATTTGGATGCATAAGCTGAGGGAGAACTTAACAGAAGACTGAAGTTCATTAGCACAGTCATCCGTTATTATCTTCAAGGATTAACTTTCAACAGACTAGTTAACTTATGAATTCTTAAAGTCAGGGGGAACGTGTAAGACTAGCGGTACTTCTGATTAAAAGATGATATCTGTTAATGACAGTTAGTTGAAGTTATGTTTTATCAGAAGATCAAAGTTTTGAAGATTGAAGATCAAATTACCTTGCTGGATTGACAAACAGCAGAGGAAGATTACTAGCTATTGACTTTCTCTAGTAATATCAGATAACAGATCAGTCGTCTGTCAGATAAGTTAAACTCTACTCATCTGATACATTATATAAGCATGGTCATAAATTGCATTTTTAGAAACACGCTTTTATATGTAACAGATAGGTAACGATTGAGTTTCCCGCTAGTCTGACATTAAAATAATAAAATTGAAATCCGCAAATCTCACCCGTACGATCAATAAACTGTCAGATCGATCCAACGTCTCAGATTAATCACGATAACCTAAACAAAGGGAAACACATAAAATCCGATCTGATCAGTACAGTCGTCTTACGCACACATAAATTCTCAAATTCTCTAACTCTCAAAATCTCTTGCTTTCAAGTATACTGCTTTCACAGAATTTCACTAAGTAATCTCAGAAATGGCAATCGTTGAAGGGAGATACCTTAATTACGACAAATTTCACTCCTCTGGCACCGATCTGATGCGTTCCATCATGGAGAAAATCAAGGAAGCATCCTTGGTACCGGTTCTGGAAGCTCAAGAGGACAGAGTTTATCTGGAAGATGTAGAACACTTCTACAAAACCAGAGAATTCAATAAAGCGAAAACAGTCATGTCTGCTACCATTGGGGGTAAGAAAATTTGCATTTCGGCTGCTGTGTTAAGTGAAGTTTATGGGTTGAAAAACGAAGGTGGGGATGTAACAGACATGGGGTCTGCAGAAGAGGAGGAATTTTGGTTGATATGTGCTAAGGAAGGGGAAAAGGTGACTGGAACCCTGATGAAAACTCAATTAACAGATGAGTATCAGAGGTTCGCAGACATCATTGCGAAGGTACTGGACTGCAGTACAAGCTCCTTGGATGGATTGCCTAGGAGAAGGCTCTATACCATGATTTGCATTTTCTACGGCTTGAAGGTTAACTGGGCAGAACATGTGTATGATCTACTGAGTGATAAGAAGACTGATCACGCCATTCTACTAAGTCACCTGTTCATGTCCTTAAGATGTCAAATGGGAGGTGGGAAGCCTACCCACCCTGGTAAGGAGTTTAAATTGTACGAGCCAGTTAGGAGTATGGAAACTTCTAAGAGAAAGGCTCCTGTACAGGCTGCAAAGGCCCCTTCTAAGAAGAGCAAGAAGGGTGGACAGACTAGTAAGTCTGCTGATCAAACAGTAAGCACTACTGTTGAAGCTGGATCAGCACAGCCTGATGTTGTAATCCCAGATAAAGCGATAGATGACTTCACTGCTGAGATTGAGAAGATGGAAACTGGATCTTCTCCTCAAAGAACCGAGTCTGATGAAGCAATTCCTCTCCAAAAGCTGAAGAGAATGAGGACTAGGAGTGCTGCAAGGGGACCCCCCAAAGCTAAGCCTACTGGAAGAATTGCCAAGACTAAGGCAAAGAGAAAAGTTACTTTCTCTGAAGAACCATCTACAACAGTCAGAGAAACACCAGCATCAGCAGAGAGGCCTCTTACTGTTGAAGAGCCTGTCATTGAGCCTGCTGTTGAGCATGCTGAAGAGCCTGGTGGAGAGGCTGCTGTTGTTAAGATTGGAGAGGAGACTAGCACAACAACTGAAAGAGATGTAATCCTTTTGCATCCTACTCCTGTTGCTGCTACTCAAATCCAGGTGATAGAGAGTCCAGAAGCTAGAAAGCTGAGGACTAGAAAAACTGTGCTCCCCTATGTCTCTGTTGCTGAACAGAAAAAGAAGGATGATGCTGAGAAGCAAAGATTAGCTGCAGAAAAGGTAGAGGAAGATAGAGTAAAAATCCTTGAGCTCAAGAAACTGGCAGAAGAAGCCAGCAAAATGACTCATGCAGAGAGAGATGCAGTTGAAGCAGCTGAGTTAGCTGCTGCAATAGAAGCCAGCATCAAGGACGCTCATGGTCCAAGGCAGGCTGGAATAAAAATTGGGGAACCAAGAGACCCAAACAAGCCCAAACAAATGTTGCCAGCTCCTAAAATCAAACCCAAAAGAAGGCCTGAAGTGAAATTGGCACTGGAAATTGTCAGAGATAATCCAGAAGCCTTTGATGAGTTTATAGTTAGGTTGGATACTGAGAATGAGAAAATTACTCGTCTGACGATGTTCAACAAGGAAAAGGTCCGCTACAACAGATGGAGGGACTATCGTCTGACAAAGAGTAAGGAGCAGATTATGAGCTGTAAAGCCTTTAATGATGAAGAAGCTTGGGTGCTGAAGTGGCTTGAGACAGGATCTCTGACCCAAGCACTTGACTCAGAGTTCTTCTTAGACAAGCTTAGATTGAAGATCAGTAAGGTTGTCAAGGCTGAAGCCAAGAAGATTTACGACTCAGTTCCTGAAGAATATGCTGAAAATGAAGATTTAAAGGAACGGTCTATCAGATTGGCAGTCTCCCATACTATGGAGACTTGGGCAAAGAAGACTAGAAAGATGAAGGGCCAGCCAAGCTCAATGATCCTCCTTCCTAGTCTGAAATAAATAGTATATGGTCCTGCCATCAGACCATATGAAGATTTACCTGAGGATCCAGTGTCACCCTTTGTTGCTATTGATGTATTGACATGGATTATTCACAGGACTGCTTTGGATGAGGTTGGGAAAGTCCACACTGTCACTGAAATGAAGAAAATCAAAGCACCTCCTGCTGATCAGGACAAGGAAACAGAAGAGTCTACTGACAAAACTGATAAATCAAAGGAACCAGAAGACTCCTCCAACCCTGCTGATCAGACCAAAGATGAAGAGGAAAAAGAGGAAGAAAAGGCTGCTGATCAGACTGGAGAGAATAAAAGCACTCTCAGTCCAGCTGATGAAACCAAAGAGCAGGAGATTGCCACTGGTTCAGCAGATCAGACGACAGGAAAAGAAGTTCTTGCCTTACCTCAAATTCCATCTAACATTGCATCTACTTCTCAAATGTTGCAGGCTTCTCTGTTGGATTCCATTCAGCAGATGATATCCAAGTTCATGAAGGAAATGGAAGAAAAGATAACTGCAAATCTGTTGGCTGCTCTAAGTCAACCAACCCAGAAAGCTACTCCTATTCCTTCTGATCTAATTGAAGATACTGCCAATGATGTGAAGGCCATCAGACAGGACATGGATGTTATTCAAGCTAGAACACAAGGCACAGCTGCTGGTTGTAGAGACATAACAGAGACTGTTGAGATGGCCATAAAAGCTGAAGATGAAACTTTGATGAACATGGCTGAAGGGTTCAAGTCTTCTGCTGACATGGTACTTGCAACTCAGTTTCAGCTGGGTGATCAAGGTGAAGCTATACTCAACAGAATGCATGCCTTAGAAGTAAATCAGATCAACCATGCTGCTCAAGTTGATGTACTGGAAGCAAATCAACTGAGGCAAGGAGCTCAAATTGCAGCGATGAATGAAAACATCAGACTTCTCTGTGATTCTCTCCAAATTACACCAGTCTCACCTAAGTATCAAGTCAACCCTGCTGATGATGACAAAAAGGGGGAAGATGAGGTACAAGGTGGAGAAGACAAAGTTGGCCAAAACAAAAGACAAAGCTGAAATTGGCAACTCCTTCTCAAAGACTGCGGAATTGGAAAAGACTGAAATGCTGGAAGAGTCTGCAAATGAAGATGATAATGAAGGAACCAGCAGACCAGCAGATCAATCTGACACAGAAGAAGAAAGTGAAGCTGAAGACACTGAAGCTGAAGCAAAAGCCAAATCTGAGAAACAGATGGCTGCTGCTAAGGATTCAGCTGAAGAACAGCTTAATCCTGATGTGAAATACAAGAACATGGAACTGCTAAGGAAAAGATTCAATGAATCTAAAGCTGAAACCTCTGAGCCAGCTGAAGAAGAAGGAAACAAGGAGAAAGAAGAAGACAAGAAGCAAGAAGACTAGTGTTGTTAAATTTACTTTTAATTTCCTTGTAATTTTTTTTCTGTTTTGCACATCTCATCTGATCATCAAAAACTTGTAATCTGTAATCTCTTCGATATCTATAAAATTCAAGTTTTATCCAACAGACTATTTCTATCTAAGAAATCTTTGAGGATCAAAACTTCAGTTTAGGTACAGGTACTTAGCTGAAGTTGTCATCATCAAAAAGGGGGAAATTGTTGGATGAAGATGAAGATAAAGTGCAAAGAAGATAAGAAATTAAGGGAAGGTTTTGATGATTTCCAAAACGTCAAAATCAGCTAAGTATAGAAAGCTTAGTTCCCTTAGAAGAATTTTGAACAAGTAAAGAAGACATCAAAAGAGTTCAGAGTTCAAAGCCCAGAAGACTACTGATCTCATGCTGAAACAGCGAACAGAAGGGTAGACCATCAGCTGACTCAAATCAGATTAGTTTAGAGTTTGATTAGCAGAGTGCCTATCAGAAGGGTTGCTTTAATCAGCAGAGTAGAAGAGATCAAGAGATTAATCCAACGGTAATAAATGCACTTGGTGTAATAAATGATGGAAGAGAAGGGTAGTAATGGCAAATGATTGAATATATCCTCGGATCAGCAGAGTGCATTTAATGCAGCTACAGGAAAGTACAACAGAAAGGTACAGTAGCAGGTAGCCGTTCTGATTTCGGGCTAAGGCTATGGATTTGAAGATTTGATTTGCTTCAACGGTCTTATTTTCAAATCCAAGTATAAATAGAGCTGATTTCAATGAGCGAGACACACAACAACATTCTGAGAGTTCGTTTTGAAGCAGAAATTTTCTAAGTCTCAAGAAGCTCGAACAACTCACTCATCTGGTGGAAGTCACCTATTGACAGAAACTCAGTTGAAGAAAATAGAAAAATATGTTCTGAGTGATTTGTATTAGCTGAGTGTTGTGCGAAGTTTAAATCCGTCTTTGTGAGTGATTTAACTTCAGAGGATAGGTTTTCTGAGTGATTTCCTATTGTGAGCTTACAGCCTTTTCATTTGTTGTTTAGGTGTAAGTGGAGACATATTGTAAACTTTGTGTTTATAGTAAAACCCAGAATCTAATGATCTGGAAGAGTGGACTAAAGGATTTTTATCCATATAACCACTATAAAAATTCTTTGTGTTGTTTTTCCATTTAAGTTCTTGCATATTTTAAACTTGCATAACTTTACACTTTGAATTATTTTGAAAAGATTTTAACAAAGTTTTAAACTGGGGATAAAATCTTTTAAAGACTTAGTTTACTTGTGAAAAACACTTAACAACATCCGCTGCATGTATACTCTTGTAAAACTGTTTTGCTGAAAAACAGCTAAGTAATTATAAGAAGAGTGGTCACTCTGCTGTTCAAGATTTGTTCACGATCAGCACAGTCAGCTTACTGTTCTTCATAAGCTTAGTCTGCTGACAGAAGGCTGAAAAGTTTTTAAGTCTAAAATTTTTCAGAGGTCTATTCACCCCCTGTCTAGACCTCATCTGACCACTTGGGACCAACATGGACTAAATGATTTAAATCCATATAACCACTATAAAAATTCTTATGTTCATTTTTTGCATATGTTTTTCAAGCATAATTTAAAATTGAATAAGTTTACACTTGAACCAAATTGTTAAAGATTTTAAAGGATTCTTATAACTGGGGATAAAATCTTTAAAAGACTTAGTTTACTTGTGAAAAACACTTTAAAACATTCGCTGCAAATAATCTACTTTAAATTTGATTTTGGTCAAATCAGCTAAGTATTTATCTGAAGAGTGGTCAACTCTACTGTTCAAACTTTGTGTTCGATCAGCTTAGTCAGCTTACTGTTTACGATCAGATTAGTCTACAAACAGTCAACTGAAAAAGGTTTTTAAGTCTAAAATTTTTAGAGGTCTATTCACCTCGCCCCACCCATCTAGACCTCATCTGACCACTTGGGACCAACAAATATATTTCAATAGAACCATCATAACGGTATTTAATTTTATAGACGTATTTGCAACTTGCAACCAATGGGTGATTTTTCTTGCAGAAGAGAACATAGAGACCAAGAGTTATTTGATTCAAAAGATTGAAATTTTTGGTCATGGCATCACGTCATTCAATAGATTTCATGGCTTGATAACAAGATTTCGGTTCTTGGTTTTCAATAATATTAGTTAGAAATTCTCGTTGTGAATGACTTAAATGAGATAAATTTAAATGATTTGTTAATAGAATGTAAATGAGAGGTATATGTGAATACAAATATAATCATTGAGATGTCTGGTGGACTGTAAAAGCCCCAAATTTTTGATTTTAAAATTTTCAAATTTTAATCCAAAGCTTTAGAAAATTAAATAAAGTGTTGAAATTTTAATTGGGACCTAATTGTTCAATTCTTGAAATTTTGGGGTCAAAATGAAAACTTCAAAAATTATAGGGGTTCTTTTGCAATTTCTTCCTAAATTAACCATATGCTTAATTCTAATGAAGATAACTCATGGACACTTGTTTATAATTTTTCTCTCTAATGGTATTTAATGGAGCCATGCAAACTTCCACATATATGCAAGCTTGGAAAATTTTTGATTGGATTATTACATCTATAAATACTTCCTCTACTTGAACTTGAATAGCATAAGATATCCTTACCCCCTAAGTGTACGTGAGAGAGAGAGAGAGAGAGAGAGAGAGAGAGAGATCAAGTTACAAGAAAAAGAATTGGAAGGAAAATAAGTGAAAAAGAGGAAAGAATTGTGAGAAAGGAGTTGGGAAAATAAGAAACTTGGGGAGATAGTGAAGGTAATTGAGAGGCAATAAAGAGAGTTTATTTCCGGCACACCTCGGCACCACTGCTGGTATTCTCGGCAGCCATTACTGCCACCAACAGCAGCCATAAGCTGCTACCGGCAGCAGCAAAAATGGCCACCGAGAACAATGGCATTTCTCTCTACGGGCAGCGGTATGTTGTCGTGAACTGTAGCAACATGCTGCTGTTCCGGTAGCCTTTGAAGGTGGCCTGGAGACGTCGGGCCACCCACGAGTTGATATATTTTGGAGTTCGTTCCGTTTCATTTTCGAGTTATGTTGTTTCGAATATTTTACCGCATTTAATCGTTGAATTTTATCATGTTATAGGTGACCGTTTGGAGTGAGTGAAGCGTTTTGGTAATTCGAATTCTCGGTGAAAAAGGTGAGTGTGGGAGTTTAAATAACGAGGAGTTAATCTCGACTCATCGTTATTTAAGTGCGTTATAATTTATTTATATTCGTTAAGTTATGGGTAGTAATAATTATCTTAAACTTTAAGAATTCAACAACTAAAATTACTCCTCTAATACACTTTTAATTAAGTAGTTAGTAATTTCATAACTTTTATAAAGATTGGTATAAAATGTCTATCTATAATTATAACGGTAGGAAATTGCTATTACTTGGATATTTTTGGTGGTTTGATACATGGTAGTTGATGTGTGATTAAATGGACTGATTTTGCAATTTATGTTTAGAATGTGATAATGTGTTATTTGTTGATTTCTATTGGAAGAGTTCTATGTGGATAATTATCCGGGTGTAGTACTTTATCTCACCCGGATAAAAAGTTGATTATGTTAATTAATTATCTGTTGTTGTTTTGGGCCCACTTAGCTTGTGCGGTTATGTGATTAAGTTGAATAGCATGGCCTATTAACTCGATCATGAGCCCCTGGCCTGGCTCGTATATTCGAAAGAACGAGGTCTCTCGGATATACGAAGTCGTTTTTGGATGCACCGACTAGTAATGCATAAGGTGGGTATTGGGAGATATTATAAGGTGTGTTTGGGGGAGCAAGCTTTCGAAGTCTACAGACACCGAGACGTATCCTTTTATATTGTACATTAATACTTGTTTTGTTTACTTCATTTGACATTCGTCGCTCTTTTCTTTGAAATTATTTGAATCACGCTCACCCACCTCACTAAGTTGCATGTCAACTTACGCAATGTGTTTTATTTATTTTTAGATTTTCGGATATAGCCTAGAAGCCAGAAGGATTTTTCATTGGCATTAAACTAGAATTTTGAAGCTTGTAAATATGTAAAATAGCGGCTATTAGCCTATATTTTGTAAAAATCAACTTATGTAATTTCCTAAGTTTATATGTAAATATTAATTAAGTAATTTTTAGTCGGGGCGTTACAGATGGTATCAGAGCTTAGGCTCCAAGTCAAGAAAGGGTCCTCGGCATAGGATATATGTCCTAGATAGAAATTAACTTAGATCTTTCATAACATCACTTAAGTATCTTAAGTAGTAAATAAATTAAGCATAACTTGCACACATGTTTCTACGTGGTTCTAACTAAGATTTATGTCCTAGAATTTGTGTAGTATATCAAGCACTAGTGAAGCAAAACTAGACAAAAATGCAAGAATAGTAAATTGATGATGTTAGGTAAAATAGAGTTATAAATATAAACTATTCTTATAATTGTTAATTTTGTGATATGTTTAGATGGCAGAAAATGATGACGTAGCTCGAAACTCACCACCTAGAGACATTTTGTATCAAAAGAAACCAAATCGAACATATAAGCGACCCGTGTCCCGAAGACCAAGACGTCGTCCACCTTTGAGGGGACATTATCCTAATAAGGTAACACACTCCTTAGAATCAGATAGAAATTACTATCATTGGCAGTGGCAGCAAGAGAAAAGTCGTAGAATAGAAATTGAGCAATGGTATACCGAAGTTTGTGAACAAAGAAACTGGTATCTTCATCAATATAAAAGAATACGATGGCGTTTTAGGGATGGACTTGGACAGCCCGCCGAACTCAGTGACGTTACCTCGGAGAAAAACTCAGCAGGATCAGTTACGGGCCCTGGTCCTTAGTTAACAAATCGAACATTGTTTTGTTTGTGAATATGTGCATATGCTAACATGTATATATACTAATGTGTAGATGCTAATATGTGTAAGTAGTTTATGTATTTAGACTTATGTTATAGTCTCAAAATTTTGGTTTCAACGTATGTAAATATATTAGATTAAAAATATTAAGACTTACGGTATAGTCTCAAAATTTTGTTTAAATACTTGGCTTAATCGTTAATTATTAGTCTTAATATGCAATTGGTTTTTAATGCCACAAGCTAACTTAATTGCTTTAATATGGATTCGAATAATAATCTTGAGAACATATCCCTCCATGAAAAGATAGATCAAATGCTTATGACTATAGGAATGTTAACTCAGGCCATACAAAACACTTTAGTTCCGGCAAGTTCCTCACAACCAGCCCGAGCTCCAGAAGTAAATCCAACTCCTAACCTTGTCCCCATCCTAGAAACCCGGTAACTTCAGACCGACTACTTGATCGATTTCTTCACTTTCAACCACCAAAATTCAAGGGGGATCCCGATGATCGAAAAGCAGAAAGCTGGTTGGAAGAAATTGAAAATATCTTTTTTGTCTTGCAGTATTTCGGTTTGAAGGAGCAGCTCGGGATTGGTGGAGATCTATCCGACGCAACTGGGACCAAAACGGCGTCGAAAAGACGTGGATAAATTTTGTCAAAGAATTTAATGACAAATAAATTCCACCACTTGTAAGGGAACAACGAGAAGATGAATGTAATGCTTTGTGCCAAGGAAATAATACGGTCGCTCAGTACGATGCACAATTCTGTCGACTAGTGAAGTATGCTCCACATTTGAACAATGACGAGCCAAGGCAAACACGAAAATTCATTAGAGGCCTTCGTCCAGAAATACGTCAAGGACTAATGTCGCATCATATTGAAAGGTATACGAAAGCAGTAGAAAGATCTTTGCGAGTCGAACACGACTTGGCAGAAATGAGCTATCTATTTATGACTACAAAGAAGAACTACCCTCAACCCTCTAACTGGCAACAAAACAAACAACCGTGAGGAGGTACAAAAATGATACCACCATTCAAAGGAAATCAAGGCCCAAATGAAGTACAACCAAGACAAGCCTTAGGTGGAAAGATCCTATCGAGAACATACGTGCACTTATTGTAAATTAGGACATACCGAAGATCGATGCTGGAAGAAGACAAAGAAATGCTTTCGATGCGGGAGTAGTCAACATTTTGTTAACAAATGTCCTTTGATGTCAAATCCACCAACACCAATGGAAAATAAGAAATCGCATAACAACCAGTCTCAAGTAGGGAAACCAAAAGTACTTGGACGAGCCTTTGCAATTGAGGGAGAAATCATCCCTGGACCCGAACCCACTGACGTGGTAGAAGGTACAATTTTAATTTCCAACTATCCTTGCAAAGTTTTATTCGACTCTGGTGCATCCCATTCTTTTGTGACACCAAGTGTGGGTCCAATTTGGGAATTAAACCCGAATCTTTGCCTTTCGACTTAAGTTAGCACACCAATGGGAATTTCATGTGTTACGGGATCCGTGTCCAAGAATTGTAGTGTCCATATTGAAAATAACAATTTTCCCGCGAATTTAATAGCATTACTCATCCAAGGTTTTGACGTAATCCTTGGGATGGACTGGCTTTCTACCTATTTTGCGAAAGTAGATTGTCACCTTAAAATGGTAACAATGCATATACCCGGTCAACCTAAAGTATGCTTCTGGGGTAATCGAATACTTTTGAAGGGGCCTCTAATATCCGCGGCACAGGCTCGACGAATACTGCACCAGGGAGGGCAAGGATTTTTGGCTTACCTAATTAATAAGCCAAAGAGCTAAAACAGGTACCCATTGTGTCCGAATACGCTGATGTTTTCCTAGAAGCATTAACTACACTACCACCAGACCATGAAGTGGAATTCACAATCGATCTTATTCCTGGAGCGTCACCTATTGCCAAAACACCCTACCAAATGACGCCAGCCGAACTTAAGGAACTTAAGACACAACTACAAGAGTTATTGGAGCAAGGGTTCATCAAGCCAAGCAACCCTGGGGATCTCTAGTCTTATTTGTAAAGAAGAAAGATGGTACGAAGAGAATGTGCATCGATTATAGTGGATTGAACAATGTGACCATCAAGAACAAATATCCGTTGCCACATATTGAAGAACTATTTGACCAACTTCAAGGCTCCCGAGTTTTCTCCAAACTTGATTTAAGACAAGGATATTACAAGTTAAAAATCAAAGAGGAAGATATACCCAAGACGGCACTCAACTCTAGATATGGGCATTTCGAATTCGTGGTCATGCCCTTTGGACTGACCAATGTGCCAGCCGCTTTCATGGATTTAATTCATCGAGTGCTCAAACCATTCCTAGATAAATTTGTGGTGGTATTCATCGATGATATTCTAATCTACTCAAAATCGGAAGAAGAACAAATGGAACATCTACAAAGAGTTTTACAAGTACTTCGAGAAAATAAGCTATACGCTAAGTTTTGCAAGTGCGAGTTTTGGTTGGACCGTGTCTCTTTCCTTGGACATATTGTATCAGGAGAAGGCATAGCAATAGATCCATCAAAAGTGGAAGCTATTACTGAATGGAAGAGACCCGAAACGGTGACCGAAGTACGAAGTTTTTTGGGATTAGCGGGATACTACCGTAGATTCATCAAGGATTTCTCAAAGATCGCCACACCATTGTCAGGGCTCACGCAAAAGAAGATTCCCTTCATATGGAACGAAAAGTGTGATAGCAGTTTTCAAGAACTCAAGAAAAGATTAACGACATCACCGGTGTTAGCTTTACCTGAAGGGACAGAGAACTTCATGGTTTACACCGATGCATCAAAAGAAGGCACTAATGCAGCATGGAAAGGTCATCGCTTATACATCTCGTAAATTGAAACCGTACGAAAAGAGTTACCCCACACACGATCTTGAATTAGCCAAAGTGATCTTCGCATTAGGAAAATGGAGACACTATCTCTACGGAGTATCGTTTGTGATCTTCACCGATCACAAAAGCTTGAAATACTTGTTCTCCCAAAAAGAATTAAACATTCGTCAAAGAAGATGGATGGAGTTCCTGGACGACTATGACTGCTCCATATAATATCATCCCGGGAAGGCAAATGTAGTCGATGATGCTTTAAGCCGCAAAGTTAAAGTATCACACCTTATGTCAAAAGAATGGGAAATTTTGGAAGAAGCATGCGAATGGAGACCCGGGGAAGTACGCATTGGCATACTTTTTAATAGATTACAAATCCAACCTGACATTTTTCAAGAGATCTTTGCAACTCAACATGACGACGAAGAAATTCAGAAGTTAAAGCAGACGTTACTTGAAAAATCAGGTTCACCATTTCATACGGATACTACTGGAACACTAAGATTCAAGACAAGGCTATGTGTTCCCAGGAAACCCAACTTAAAAGAACGCATCCTCGGAGAAGCTCACCGATCGCGTTACAGCATCCTTCCTGGAGGTACCAAAATGTATAAAGATCTAAAGCAACACTTTTGGTGGCCTAATATGAAACGAGAAATCGCCGAGTACATCTCACGATGTCTAGTATGCCAACAAATAAAAATTGAACATCAAAGACCATCAGGTTTGCTTCAACCTTTGTCGATACCACAATAGAAGTGGGAATCAATAACCATAGGTTGGGAATTTCTTCTATGGATATCATCAACAAAGGATCCATTGACCCGACTTGATAGGTTGGGAATTTCTTCTATGGATTTCTGTGAGAAATTAATTCTGATAAAATCCTTGGCCAAGGTATTTGACACTTTATGTAAGTAGTTCATAAAGATTAAGTCAAAGAGAATTTATTTAGAGATCAGAATACATAAGGTCAAGACAAAAGAAAAGGGAATCCGATGAATGACCATACCCTTAAGTCTCGACTGGGAGATTGATCGATGGAGAGATTATATCTTATATGGAAATTGTAAATGAGTTAAAATGTTCACTGAATTAATTCACCAGTGATTAGGCTCCATGGGCTTGTGGTTGGACATCGACCGTGGAGTGTGGGAGAATTCCTAAATTGGCAGGGGTGCTAATTTTGGAATGATCAATTGACAGAGTGCTCGATTGATTTAGAGTATATGTTACTCGAATAATTAAATTATATTTAATTATAACCCACGACCAATTATGTGGTGAACCTACGGGGGCATACACAATACACATGAAGCGAAAGTGAGGAAATTAGAACGACTGAGTCGACTGGGTAAATAATCGACTGGGTTGATTATAATGAGTGGGTCGACTGGGTCGACCCAATTGGAACTAAATAAGATCCAATTGGAATTGGAATTGGATTAGGATCATAAATTAAATTGGAATTTAATTTGTGAATAAATTAATTAAGTTGAATTTAATTAATTATAGAAATGATTTAATTAAATAGACTTAGAGTCTGATTTAATTAATTGGGAGACTAGTTAATTAGTTGGGCTATTTAATTGGGAGATTAAATAAAGTCTGGTCAAAATAATTAACTGGACCATGAATTAATTGGAAGATTTAGTCTTCTAATTAAAGAGGGTAGGAGAATAAAGTCATAGTCCTAGATAACTATAAGTAGGTAACTTGTAGTTATTTTTTACACACACTCTACGAATTTTTTGTTTTCGATTTTAGTTCCAAAGTAATTCTTAAATCCTATATATTAATATAACCTATGTTCTAGTCGATTAGGATATATTAATTTTCGTGATATTGTGGTGTATCAACTCGTAGAGGTGAAACACGTGGGGCGCTACTGCAGGACTTTGGATCTATCCTACCGAGGGAGAAAACGCGACTTTGCTGAGCTACTTGGATTTGCAAGGAGACAGGTATAATTTGGATCTAATTATTCTTGTCGTTTTAATATTCATATATATACACCTAGGGTAGTATCCTGGCAAGATTCCGTAAGAGGTCCTATAAAATTTTAAATTCAGCTGTGCCTAGAGCTGTTTATCTTACCGAATCCCAGCAGTGGTATCAGAGCCAACTCTAGGCTTTTAATATATATGAATTGGCAAATTTTGTGTTATAAATCATATGCTTGATTTATGTGTGGCTTGTTCTTTAACTTTGCATGTTTTAGGATATTTGTTAGTTAACTTAGAGTTAATGGATAATTTTAGATTCGAAATTTTTATCATGTTAATTTATTTTTGGATTAAGGATTGAATTGGAACTGATTTTAATTATATCAAGAAGTAATAAAAAAAATATTTGGGTTCAACCGCGGCGGTGCGCGGCAGCGTACCGCGGCTAGGCGGCCACCGCGTGCTGCCCCACGCAGCAGCGCGTAAACAGCACGCTGCCTGCGCATGCAACACACGGCAGCTGCCTACGGCAGTCTGCCGCGTGCTGGCAACGCGCAGCAGCACGCTGCTGCGCACTGTCACGCGCGGCCTACATGGCCGCGTGTGTGCTGCCCCATGGCGGTGTCCTATTCGTCACTCCGTGGCTGAATTTTGGTTTATCTCAAACACGCTTATTTTGGAAGTCCTGAAAATCTTGGAGAATTTAGGAAGATTAGGAAACTTAGAGTTTTTGGATAAGGTAGTTATCTTGTTAGATATGAACACTACCTTAATTAAACTAATTTAGTCAAAATAGGATTATCTTGAGAATCTTGGAGATTTGGGAATATTTGGGAAACTTAGAGTTTTGGCTAAGGTATGAATCTTAGAGATTTAGTCTACCTTAATTAACCAATTATAATCAAGATAAGTTTTATAGATTACTTAGAACTCAAGTAAGAGTTAATTAATCTTAGAGGTTAATTGTTAATTCAAAAATTAATTAACTTAGATTATTTTTTAGAATTAAAATTAAAGGAGCCGGTAAATTTACATTTTTGCCCTTACGTGAATTTATGCATGTTCTTGATTGAATACGTGGATTGATCGATTTTGCCCTTAAGCCCGGTGTAGTTTTTGGTTTATTTATTTTATGGGTTGTAATAAAATGGGACTGATTGGTGCCCTTGCTTGCGCAAACAAATGTAATAGAATAGGACCATTTAAATTTGTAAGCTAGGCTTAGATTAGGCTTGGAGCCGAGAAGACCTCATGAAGACTTGGAGATCCGCATGGAGGCCCATAACCTTGGAGGACGTGGAGGCCCAATTCATTACATGGAGGTCCAATCAAGCTGGATATTATAAGAAGGCCCATGATGTATGGGTCTGAAAATTGTAATAGTTAGGACATTTAATTTCCACCCTAGACTGACCAATTGATTCATTACTTGGCTCGTGATGAATCGCATAGGATGGGCAATCGAACAATCATACCCTGCTAGGTGATGTATGTTTACTTATATTCTTTGATGTATGTCTTGCATGCTTAGAATAGATCACCTAAACAAGATAAGTCATAATCTGATGAGACCTCGCACAAGAAAACTTAAAACCTCCAATTGAACTTAAAATTTAATTAGAATATTAAATCGCCTAACGAGCGCATAAGAATAGTGTCTATGGTCCGCGCCTATCCAATTACTTGAGGTGAGAGATCACTGTGCATGTCCTGCGACAAATGCTCGAGGAACACGAGGCTTCTTTTGGAATGAAAGGGAGGGGTGGCGAAAATACTGGGCGGCGTTCAAAGCCAAAGCAAATGGAAACCAGAGCTCCTTACTGCACAAGGTCAAGGGAAAGGATTAAATTCGAACCTATGGAGAGTTCGAACAGGTATATTCCTTGTCGAAGTTAATTTTTCAATTAACTGTGCATCTTTTGGTGTTAGACACTGACTGGAGTCTCATCTTTGTAATGATTTACAGGTGATGGGAGCTACAAGGCAACTGGAGCCTGAGGATTGGATCATTGAGTAAGGCAATGGAGTTGGAGCTGCTACCAAGGCCATAGGCAAAAGTAGATTTAGGTGGTTGGATAAAAGTCATTTGGAAATTTTCATTTATGTACCTGGTTATTAGTGAAAAACTTTTATTCAAATTTTTTAATAATGTTGATTTTAATAAAAGCTCATGTTTTTGTTTTTCATTTGGTACATTAAATTATTGACTTTACATCATAAAGCCACCTAAGTTAGTTATGCACATACAACAAAATAAAAGGAAACAAGATAATGAAATATCAGCCCAATTATGGCAAGCTAGACTTGGACAAATATCTAAGTCAAGGATTCAAAAGATAGCATCTTCTGGCGCGATTGAAATCAATCGCATTGATGAAATGCCAACATGTGAACCATGTCTAAAGGGTAAAATGGCTAAGTTGCCATTTAAAGGAAACCCTAAGCGAGCCAAGCAAACATCGGACTTGATACATATTGACGTATTTGGACCACTAAGAAAAGGCGCCCGAGGAGGCTATGATTACTTCATCACCTTCACTGACGATTATAGTCATTAAGGATATGTGTTCTTGTTGAAACACAAGTTTGAAGCTTTTGAGCGATTCAAAGAATTCAAGATGGAAGTAGAAAATCAACTTGGTCATACGATAAAGGCCCTTCGTTCTGACCGAGGTGGAGAATTTCTTAGTAACGAATTTCTAAATTATCTTGTAGAGCATGAAATACTATCGCAGTGGACTCCTCCTACAACACCCCAATCAAATGGAGTAGAAAAGAGAAGGAATCGAACCTTGATAGACATGGTTCGATCCATGATGAGTGCCACTGACCTTCCTCTTTCATTTTGGGGACATGCCCTCCTCACGGCAACGAAGATACAGAACATGGTACCTTCTAAATCCATAGAAAAGACACCGTATGAAATATGGTCTGGCAAGGCACCCTCGTACGCATTCATGAGCAAATGGGGATCTCCCGCTTATGTTAAAAAGCTAGTGGCGATAAATTAGAAACTAAATCCACTTTGTGCAAATTAGTGGGGTATCCGAAAAACTCAATAGGATACGAGTTCTACGATCCTACAAGATAAACTACGTTTGTCTCAAGGAACGCACACTTCTTGGAGAAGGATTTCTTGGTGGACAAGAAGGAAAATAACGTAGAACTGAATGAGGTCATTGAAGCTGAAAAGGCCGAAGAGGTCGATCAAGCTGACCCATCGCCACAGGCAGTGGGAGAACATGAGCATGAAAGTGCACCAGAGAGTACACTAATACTTCGTAGGTCAGAAAGACAACGTAAAGAACCCGAGAGGTACTACGGTCTGCTGCATGAGATTGGATAGTCTCTAACCGACCCAAGGACTTACGAAGAGGCTATGTTAGACATAGACTTGGGAAAGTGGCGCGAAGCCATGGTATCCGAATTGGACTCCGTGCACTCAAACAAGGTCTGGGCCTTGGTAGATCCACCAGTGGGAGTGACTCCCGTGGGTTGCAAGTGGATCTATAAGCGAAAGCTTAGAGTGAACGGAGAGGTAATAACCTACAAGGCGCGACTACTGGCAAAAGGTGATAGAAATAGTGTCCTGCATGCCAGCTGTATGGCTAGCATTAATTGTAATTAATGAGGAACTATTCGATTTAGATTAATAAATGCATTTTTTATGGTCATCTTTATCTTATGTAATAATTATCTGCGCATAAGGATAGAAGTCCTTAGATCACAGGGCTATGGGACAACCCGTGGACTGATCTCCAAGGCCGTGATCTAGAACATATTCAAGAGTCGTAGAATCCAATCGAGAAAGGACATCGTTGGATTCGGTTAGACTCTCACTATTGTGTGTACTCCGATGAACTGGAGGACGCTGGGGTCCACGAGCGTGACTGGGATAGTCGACACACATAAGTGGGTGGCTTGCTAGGATGGCAAGCGCACTGAATACCCCAATTAGGAAATAACTCACCATGGAAGCGGTAGTCGCATATCGGGGTTGAAGTTATTCCAAATTTATAATAGTATACGAGGAACGATCCCTAACTACTTGAGGTGATAGGGTTTATCTGGTACGAGAACGTCTATACTTTGATATGAGTTCCGACTGACTGGGGATCACCAGAAAGTCTCTGTGGACTCATGTTGGGTATAGAGGAACTCGTATGCAGATTCATATCATCAACAAAGGATTCATTGACTCGACTTGATAGGTCGAGAAATTCTCCTATGGATTTCTGTGAGAAATTAATTCTGATGAAATCCTTGGCC
Source organism: Penstemon eatonii (assembly GCA_038501285.1). Taxonomy (NCBI): domain Eukaryota; kingdom Viridiplantae; phylum Streptophyta; class Magnoliopsida; order Lamiales; family Plantaginaceae; genus Penstemon; species Penstemon eatonii. Next base: position 63,253,028 of record CM076710.1, read on the forward strand.
AAGGTAACTGACGACTTTATGTAAGTAGCTCATAAAGAATAAGTCAGAGAGAATTTATTTCGAGATCAGAATACATATAGTCGAGACGAAACAAAAGGGAAACCGATGAAAGACCATACCCTTAAGTCTCGACTGGGAGATTGATAAATGGAGAGATTATGTCGTATATGGAAATTGTAAATGATAAAAGGTTCACTGAATTAATTCACCAGTGATTGGGCTCCATGGGCTTGTGACTGGACATCGACCGTGGAGTGTGGGAGAATTCCCAAATTAGCAGGGGTGCTGATTTTGGAATGATTAATCGACAGAGTGTTCGATTAATTTAGAGTAATTAATTGCTCGAGTAATTAAATAATATTTAATTACAACCCGCGGCCAATTATGTGGTGAACCTACGGGGGCATACACAATACACATAAAGCGAAAGCGAGGAAGTAGGAACGAACCAGTTGACTGGGTCGACTGGGTCGATTAAATGGGTGGGTCGACTGGGTCGACCCATATGGAACGAAGATGGATCCAATTGGAATTGGATCAAGATTATAAATTAAATTGGAATTTAATTTATGAGTAAATTAATTAATTATGATTTAATTAATTAATAGAATAATTAATTTAATTAGACTTGGAGTTTAATTAATTAATTGGGAGATGATTTAATTAATTGGGCTATTTAATTGGGAGATTAAATAAAGCCCTGAAAGATTAATTAATATGGGCCATGAATTAATTAGAAGACTTAGTCTTCTAATTAAAGAGGGCCATGGCCCATGTAGGAAAATTAGTGTCCTAATCCTAGAAGGATTAGGTTTTATGAGATATCTATAAATAAGAGACTAGGTCTCATATCTCACAGACAACTCTACAAGAAAAATCAAGAAGAGCAAAAATTCTCTCCCTCTCCCTCTCTGGATCGGCCGAACTGTACTTCCACTTTGGAAGAATTTTCGTCTTCGATTCTTCGTTCCAAAGTTGTTCTAAAACCTAGATATTAATATACCCTATGTTCCAGTTGATTAGGATATATTAATTTTCGTGATATTGTGGTGTATCAACTCGTAGAGGCGCAACACGTGGGGCGCTACCAAAAGGTGTGGGTCGATCAACCAGGGTCAGAATTCAGAGCTCATCTTGCTAGCCGAGGATTTGCAAGGAGACAGGTATAAACGAGAAAACTTATACTGTCATTTATTTATATTTATATATATACAACTAGAGAATATTCTGGCAAGATTCTTTAAGAGGCCCTAGAAAATTTTATATTCCGCTGTGCCTAGGGCTGTTTTTCTTACCGAATCCCAACAGTGGTATCAGAGCCAACTCTAGGCTTTGTATATATATGAATTTGCAAATTCTGTGATTTAAATCATATGTTTGATTTATGTGGCTAGTTCTTTAACTTTGCATGTTTTAGAACATAGATCTGTTAACTTAGAGTTAATGTAAAATTTTGATTCGAAATTTTATCATGTTAATTTTTATTTTGGATTGGGATTTAATTAATTGGATCTGTTTAATTAAATCAAAAGTAATCGAAACACAAACAAAAAATTTTTTTGGATCCAACCGCGGTGGCACGCGGCGGTGCGCGGCAACGCACCGCGGCTGGGCGGCCACCGCGAGCTGCTGCCCACAGCAGCGTACGAGCAGCACACTGGCTGCGCGTGCGGCACACGACAGCAGCCCACGGGCTGTCTGCCGCATGCTGTCACGCACAGCCGCGCGCCGCCGTGCACTGCTACGCGCAGCCGCGGCTGCCACAGACAGCCCACGCGCGGACTTTGTGGTCGCGTGTGTTGGCCACGTGGCAATCCTTGATTGGTCACATATTGGCTGACTTTCGGTTGGACTCTAATTCTACCTATTTTGATAAATCTGAAAATCTTGGAGATTTGATTGTTATGGAATCTTGGTGAATCTTGGATTGATCTTAGAGATCTAATTAACAAGGAAACTTAGAGTTTCATCTGTGATAAGACATTTAATTAGAATTAATGTCTTCTAGTTAATTACCAAGATTAAAGATCTTAGAGATCTTATTAAACAAGGAAACTTAGAGTTTCAATTGTGATAAGAGATTTAATTAAAATTAATCTCTCCTAGTAAGTTACCAAGATTAAAGATCTTAGAGATCTTATTAAATTAGGAAACTTGGAGTTTTGGATAAGGTAGAAATCTTGGTGGATTTGGACACTACCTTAGTTAACTAATCTATTCAAAATAGTATTATCTTGAGAATCTTGGAGATTTGTAAAATTGGGAAACTTAGAGTTTTGGATAAGATAGTAATCTTGGAAAGATTTGTAACTATCTTAATTAACCAACTTTATCAAGATAAGAGTTGTAGATTACTTAGAACTCAAGTAAGAGTTAATTAATCTTAGAGATTAATTGTTAATTCAAAATTAAATTAACTTGGATAATTTTTGTGAATTAAAATTAAAGGAGCCGGTAAATTTACATTTATGCCCTTATGTGAATTTATGCATGTTCTTGAGTGAATATGTGGATTGGTCGATTTTTGCCCTTAAGCCCTGTGTAGTTTTGGTTTATTTATTTTATGGGTTGTAATTAAATGGGTCTGATTGGTGCCCTTGCTTGCGCAAACAATTGTAATAGAATAGGGCCTTTATTTTTATAAGCTAGGCTTAGATTAGGCTTGAAGACCTCATGAAGACTTGGAGATCCACATGGAGGCCCATTACCTTGGAGGACATGGAGGCCCAATTCATTACATGGAGGCCCAATCAAGGTGGATATTACAAGAAGGCCCATGATGTATGGGTTTGAAATTGTAATAGTTAGGACATTTAAATTCCACCCTAGACTGACCAATTGGTCCATCATGTGGCTCGTGATGGATCGCATAGGATGGGCAATCGATCAATCGTATGTGCAATGCTAGGTGATGAATGTTTACTTTTTCGTAATTATTCTTTGATGTATGAGATGCATGCTTAGGATAGAAAAACGTAAACAAGATAATTGATAATCTGATGAGACCTCGTACTTGAACATTTCATAAAACCTCCAATTGAACCTAAAATTCAATTATAATATTAAATCGTAAAACGGGCGCATAGAATGGTGTTTATGGTCCAAGCCTATCCAATTACTAGGTCTTAGGCATATCGTACGAATATATCTCGATGTCTCACGAGTCGTGGGTCGAGTTATAGGAAGATGGTATGTCTATTGCCTCGATGCACAGTTTAGTGCCAAGGGAGGGGATAGCAAGGTTCTAGGCGCTGTCTCACGAGTCGTGGGGCGTCTAGGATTGAACTATTTCTCTCCACGAGTATTGGACATGATTTAACGCTAGTAAGTATGGATGTCTCACGAGTCGTGGGTCCATAACGAAAAACGAGGCTAAATGAACTCAAGGGTTAGCTGGGATGGTTAACCGGCGACGTGATCGCCCACCAAGTGAATCAATTGGTATGGCCAACGAGTCGTGGGTACTGAGCGATTGCATTTGGGCCTTGAGCCCATTAGGAAATTTTTATTTCCCGAACCTTATGTGGGGGCATAAGTATTCGACAAAAATAGTGGGAGTAATTTACAAATAAAAACCATGTTTGTAAATTATGCATTGATATTAATCTGCCGCGTATTTATCGTCATGTTTATGATAGTTTTTCATAAGTTATGTATCCATGAATATTTACCATCATACTTGAATCAAATAAATTGACTGAACCCAAAGGAATTTTGAATGACTTCAAAACTTGAGAAATTATTCTCGAGTCCAAGCAAGGACTAATCTCCTTACAAAGATTTCATTGTTTTTCCTTTCGAAGTTACACTTCGACTGGAATGGTGATAGGTTTCACCAAGCTGCCTTTTTCGAAGTTACTCTTCAAATAAGAAAGGTGATAAGTTTCACCAGAGGGTTGAGGATGGTTCTCAAGCCCAAATTTTCTTGAAGGCAAACATGAAGTCTCCCATAAATGGGAAGTAACATCTTGTGAAAAGGCCTCAAAAGGCTCGAGAGATGGAAGAAGAGGAATGTATCCTCTCTAAAGGGAAATAACCTTGGAGGTTTTTCTGTAAGGATGATAAGTTGAAAAGTCAATCAAAATGATTCTTCCATGGATTAAGATCAAGGGAAGAGGGAATTGAACCTATTCATCCCATAAGGGATGATTAAATTTTATTGAACTTAACCTTATGGTTAAAGTAATGCATAAGGGTGTTGGATGCCCGATGAAGCACTCATTGATGCATTCAATGCATCTAAAGCCATGAATTATTTAGATCATTAGATTTTGCTTATACCATCCCTTGTCTTAAGAGATGTGATAGTTCCATAATGGTTGGAACTGATTGCGCTATAATATTTATACGCAAAAGATGTACATAAGCAAATGAGTATGGATACTCATATAATGACTAAATATAATATGCATAGTCAATAAAATACAAATAATCAAGATTTCACACACTTGAGTCGTTGTAAACCGAAAGGCAATACACGAGTACTAAAACATATTTCCGAATTAAAAGATTCAAAGACTGAGCTCGACTAGGTCGAACTTGACTGGGATGCTGTAAATAGTAACCGACTTTCGAATCTTGCTTAATGGAAATTAGATTTAGTAATTGGTTGCTAGGCAACCAAGAGGCATAAACAATTGCAATGGATTTAATCCATTTACAAGTGTGTAGAAACACTAAAGCATTAGTGGGAGATAAGGCGTCTCTAGTACCCTCATGGGTAAAAGTACCTTGTGATGTACAATTCCAAATTACTTTTGGAATAAAAGAAGAGAGCCTAATCAATGAAAGCATGTAAGAGATTTGAATCGATTTAAAATCAAACATGCATGGGCAGTTCGCCATTGATTATTTAATAGAGAATCAGATTCTCGAAATGTAAGACCCGCTCGAAACGTTGTCTGTTGTCAAGCATTCTGGACATGTAAATGTCCACTAAGAAATCTTACATGAAATTCCTTATTCAAACAAATGAAACTTGATCGAGAAAATCGAAGATACTGAGCTAAGTATCTCTGAAGCCAGATCCAAAACATATCACGTGATATGAGTTTTGGTATTGTACCTTCATATGCATTCATGCGCACATGAGGTCTCCCGCTTATGTGAATAAGCTGGTGGGAGATAAGTTGGATGTAAAGTCCATCTTATGCAATTCGTGGGGTATCCAGAAAACTCTATAGGATACAAGTTCTCCGATCCTACAAGATAAACTACGTTTGTCTCAAGGAACGCACACTTCTTAGAGAAGGATTTCTTGGTGGACAAGAAAGAAAATAACGTAGAACTAGATGAGGTCACTGAAGCTGAAAAGGCCTTAGAGGTCGATCGAGCTGACCCGTCACCACAGGCAGTGGGAGAACGAGAGCATGAAAGTGCACCAGAAAGTACACCGATACTTCGTAGGTCAGAAAGACAACGTAGAGAACCCGAGAGGTACTACGGTCTGCTGCATGAGACTGGACAGTCTCTAACCGACCCAAGGACTTACGAAGAGGCTATGCTAGACATAGACTCGGGAAAGTGGCGCGAAGCCATGGAATCCGAACTGGACTCCATGCACTCAAACAAGGTCTGGGCCTTGGTAGATCCACCAGTGGGAGTGGCTCCCGTGGGTTGCAATTGGATCTATAAGCGAAAGCTTGGTGTGAACGGAGAGGTGATTACCTACAAGGCGCGACTAGTGGCAAAAGGATACACTCAAAGACCAGGTATCGACTTTGAGGAGACCTTCTCGCCCGTCGCAATGCCCAAATCCATTCGGATCTTGCTGGCCATAGCTGCGTGGTATAACTACGAGATATGGCAAATGGATGTAAAGACTGCCTTTCTCAATGGAGACATTGATAAGGAGATCTACTTGGAGCAACCAAAAGGATATGCATCCAAAGGAGATGAACACAAGGTGTGCAAACTCCAGAGGTCCATTTATGGACTGAAGCAAGCTTCCCGAAGTTGGAACATTCGTTTTGATGACACAATCCAAACTTTTGGATTCATCAAGAACATGTTCGAACCTTGCGTGTACAAGAAGATCAGTGGGAGTACAGTTGAATTTTTGGTGCTTTATGTTGACGACATTCTTCTCATTGGAAACAATGTAAAAGCATTGTCTGAAACTAAAGCATGGTTGTCTACACAATTCTCGATGAAGGATATGGGAGAAGCATCCTTTGTACTAGGTATAAGGATCTACCGAGATAGATCAATAGGACTGCTGGGCCTCTCCCAATCCCAGTACATAGACAAAATCTTGAAAAGATTTAGTATGGAAGAATCCAAGAGAGGATTGCTTCCAATGAGACATGGGATTGCACTCTCTAAGTCTATGGCCCCAAAGACAACTGAAGAGAGAAGCAAAATGTCTCGAATACCATATGCATCCGCGATAGGAAGCATAATGTATGGTATGCTATGTACGAGACCAGATGTAGCGTACGCTTTAAGCGTTACAAGTCGCTACCAGTCTGATCCAGGTGAGCAACACTGGATAGCCGTAAAGGCAATTCTGAAGTACCTGAGAAGGACTAAGGAATTGTTCTTGGTATACGGTGGAGGAGAATTGAAATTGGAAGGCTATACAGACTCGAGCTTCCAATGTGATGTAGACGTCTTCAAGTCGACATCAGGATACGTGTTCTGCCTAAATAGTGGTGCGGTTAGCTGGAAGAGCTCCAAGCAAGAAACAACCGCGGATTCAACCACCGAAGCAGAATACATTGCTGCAAGTGATGCAGCAAAGGAAGGTGTTTGGATGAGGAACTTCATCCAGGAACTGGATGTGATACCTAGCATTGCTGAGCCCATTACTATCTTCTGTGATAACAATGGGGCAATAGCGCAAGCAAAGGAGCCGAGATCTCATCAGAAATCCAAGCACGTACAGAGACGATACCATGTGATAAGAGATATCATTGGTAGAGGAGACATTAAGATGGAACGTGTCGACTCAGAAGATAATACGGCGGACCCGCTAACGAAGCCTCTGCCTCAAAAGGCATTTGAGAAACATCTGCATAAGATGGGACTCAAGAACATAAAAGACTGGCTTTAGGACAAGTGGGAGATTGATAGAAATAGTGTCCTGCAAGCCAGCTGTATGGCTAGCATTAATTGTAATTAATGAGGAACTATTCGATTTAGATTAATAAATGCATTTTTTATGGTCATCTTTATCTTATGTAATAATTATCTGCGCATAAGGATAGAAGTCCTTAGATCACAGGGCTATGGGACAACCCGTGGACTGATCTCCAAGGCCGTGATCTAGAACATATTCAAGAGTCGTAGAATCCAATCGAGAAAGGACATCGTTGGATTCGGTTAGACTCTCACTATTGTGTGTACTCCGATGAACTGGAGGACGCTGGGGTCCACGAGCGTGACTGGGATAGTCGACACACATAAGTGGGTGGCTTGCTAGGATGGCAAGCGCACTGAATACCCCAATTAGGAAATAACTCACCATGGAAGCGGTAGTCGCATATCGGGGTTGAAGTTATTCCAAATTTATAATAGTATACGAGGAACGATCCCTAACTACTTGAGGTGATAGGGTTTATCTGGTACGAGAACGTCTATACTTTGATATGAGTTCCGACTGACTGGGGATCACCAGAAAGTCTCTGTGGACTCATGTTGGGTATAGAGGAACTCGTATGCAGATTCATATCATCAACAAAGGATCCATTGACTCGACTTGATAGGTCGAGAAATTCTCCTATGGATTTCTGTGAGAAATTAATTCTGATGAAATCCTTGGCCAAGGTAACTGACGACTTTATGTAAGTAGCTCATAAAGAATAAGTCAGAGAGAATTTATTTCGAGATCAGAATACATATAGTCGAGACGAAACAAAAGGGAAACCGATGAAAGACCATACCCTTAAGTCTCGACTGGGAGATTGATAAATGGAGAGATTATGTCGTATATGGAAATTGTAAATGATAAAAGGTTCACTGAATTAATTCACCAGTGATTGGGCTCCATGGGCTTGTGACTGGACATCGACCGTGGAGTGTGGGAGAATTCCCAAATTAGCAGGGGTGCTGATTTTGGAATGATTAATCGACAGAGTGTTCGATTAATTTAGAGTAATTAATTGCTCGAGTAATTAAATAATATTTAATTACAACCCGCGGCCAATTATGTGGTGAACCTACGGGGGCATACACAATACACATAAAGCGAAAGCGAGGAAGTAGGAACGAACCAGTTGACTGGGTCGACTGGGTCAAAATCGACTGGGTCGATTAAATGGGTGGGTCGACTGGGTCGACCCATATGGAACGAAGATGGATCCAATTGGAATTGGATCAAGATTATAAATTAAATTGGAATTTAATTTATGAGTAAATTAATTAATTATGATTTAATTAATTAATAGAATAATTAATTTAATTAGACTTGGAGTTTAATTAATTAATTGGGAGATGATTTAATTAATTGGGCTATTTAATTGGGAGATTAAATAAAGCCCTGAAAGATTAATTAATATGGGCCATGAATTAATTAGAAGACTTAGTCTTCTAATTAAAGAGGGCCATGGCCCATGTAGGAAAATTAGTGTCCTAATCCTAGAAGGATTAGGTTTTATGAGATATCTATAAATAAGAGACTAGGTCTCATATCTCACAGACAACTCTACAAGAAAAATCAAGAAGAGCAAAAATTCTCTCCCTCTCCCTCTCTGGATCGGCCGAACTGTACTTCCACTTTGGAAGAATTTTCGTCTTCGATTCTTCGTTCCAAAGTTGTTCTAAAACCTAGATATTAATATACCCTATGTTCCAGTTGATTAGGATATATTAATTTTCGTGATATTGTGGTGTATCAACTCGTAGAGGCGCAACACGTGGGGCGCTACCAAAAGGTGTGGGTCGATCAACCAGGGTCAGAATTCAGAGCTCATCTTGCTAGCCGAGGATTTGCAAGGAGACAGGTATAAACGAGAAAACTTATACTGTCATTTATTTATATTTATATATATACAACTAGAGAATATCCTGGCAAGATTCTTTAAGAGGCCCTAGAAAATTTTATATTCCGCTGTGCCTAGGGCTGTTTTTCTTACCGAATCCCAACAAAAGGATACACTCAAAGGCCAGGTATCGACTTTAAGGAGACCTTCTTGCCCGTCGCAATGCCTAAATCCATTCGAATCTTGCTGGCCATAGCTGCGTGGTATAACTACGAGATATGGCAGATGGATGTAAAGACTGCATTTTTCAATGGGGACATTGACAAGGAGATCTACATGGAGCAACCAAAAGGATATGCATCCAAAGGAGATGAACACAAGGTGTGCAAACTCTAGAGGTCCATTTATGGACAGAAGCAAGATTCCCGAAGTTTGGACATACGTTTCGATAAAACAATCCAAACTTTTGGATTCATCAAGAACGTGTTCGAACTTTGTGTGTTCAAGAAGATCAGTGGGAGTACATGATGGGGGCTATTTCGCACCCCTTATAATGTTCGGATCGACTAAGGGATATAGGATCGGTTCGACCAGACAAGCTCGCTCGGGGTCATTTATCGACCCAGTTGGAGACAACTCTCCTCAACAAGCAGACTACAATCCAGACTCAGGAAGGACGATTGGGCCGAGTCCTATTAGAATTATGTTTCCATGTAAAGCTAGGTTTAATGTGATATAAATACCTAGTTAATCATTGTATTGCACACGCTTTACATACACAACTTACGCCGGCATCCTTAAGCAATCTAAGATCATATTAAATAGAAAAGCCTTTGTTATACTATTTTATTCATGGATTGTCTTGGTTACTGATTGTTCTTATTAATTGTTCTTCCATGGTTACTGGTGCGATACCGGAAGAACATGCAGCTCCAGCGATCCCTGTTCCCCTGACAGACGCTCAGGAGTAGTTACGACAGATTGCTATGCTTTTCAAATCACTCTGACCAGAGGAATTACTCGTACTCGAGCAGTTTCCTCGAAACCCTAGAACTACTAGGGCAAATCCTATTCACAGGACGCCGAGGCAGAATGATCAAATCTCTCAACAAGCTGACAGCCCGGCAAGCGAGCATCGCTCATTACACAGTCCGCAAAAGGGCAACTCAAAACCCTCCGATGACAATCTCCGAAGAAAAGCGGGTCAAAGGAGACCGCAGCCAGGACGCAGCGGATCCAAGGAACATACCATAATCCCCATCGAGGATGACGTAGGCGACGCAATCCCAAATTGACCTTGAAATATGCGGTTATCGGAAAGAGAAATCAAAAAGCTAGTACAGGAACGACTTGAGCAACGCTTACGATCTGTTCAAAACCCATGGGCCAGAACCACGGAACTCCAGGAGAGCCTAGCAGCGTGCTCTCCCTTTTGCAAAGAAATAAAAGAGGCACAGTCAACTGGACAGGTTCAAGGTAGACTACCCAGATACGACGGAACCACTGATCCAGATGACTATATTTTTAGCTTTACGAACATAATGAACTTATATGCTCACACGGCGGAATTCACCGCTAAGTTAATCGTGACCACGTTAGAAGGACTTGCTTTGAATTGGTTCGCCAAGCAACCAGCCAACTCCATATTCAGTTTCCGGGAATTATGCAACAAACTGACACAGCAGTTCGCCAGTCAGAAGAGACAAAAACTTCCAATGAGCTATTTAGGAACCATTTATCAACAAGAGGGAGAATCCCTAAGGAACTGGTTGGCAAGGTTTAATGTTGAATTGCTCAAAAGCGATTCCCCAAATATCGATTACATAATCTCCATTCTATTCGATCTCACGAAGAATAGGCAGTACGGAAATACCCTCAGCCGAAAGCAACCTAGAACGTTCGCTGATATCATGAGCTTGGCATCTAAATATATGACCCAGGAAGAGATGAATTCTTTTAAAGATAAGAACAAAAATAAAGCTACGACCTCAGGCTCCAAACGATAAGATAGAATTCCTGTCCAAAGATCTATGGACTATGAACGGTCTTTTAGAAAAGGCAACATCTTCCAGCGATTAGAATACAATAGAAACGATCAGGACAGAAGACCTAACATCCATCAAAGACCTAGAACCACCGAGCCAGCAATCCGGAGCAGGGTTAATCAAGTAGAACACCCAAGGCTGACTATTCCGATAGAAGAAATCTTGGCTGTACTAGAAAGGAACAATTGGATCCCGAAAGCAAAGAGGATCGCACAGTCCAGACCAGGGGCAAGAAACTATGAATTATACTGCAAATATCACCGAGCACATGGGCATCGCACTGAAGATTGTTTTCACCTTAAGAGAGAAATTGAAAAATTAATCGAACAAGGAAAACTAGATGACTATTTAGAGCGGAATAACCGCAAGAGAGGAAGAAGTAGGAGTCCTCGGAATAACAATCAAAGAAGGAATTACCGTAGAAGGTCCCTTAATGATGGTCCTCCGCAAGAATTGAACAACGACCAGATTAACGGTACCATCCATACAATCTCAGGAGGACCCGCAGGCGGGGACATTCGTAATGCTCGTCGAAGGATCGCCAGATCCATAATCGAAAGCTTAAAATACCCGAAAGAAGTATGGACTCTAGAAAGCAAACCAACGAACAACCATCTGATCAGTTTCAACGAGGGCGAGGTACCCAAAAACCTTGTTTGGGACACGAAAGAAGATAGCCCCGACTTCCCAATGGTGGTATCGCTAGAAATAGCAAATTACAACGTCAAAAGAATCTTGATCGATAATGGAAGCTCAACGAATATCATCTCTAAAGAGGTCCTAGCCCAGATGAACTTGGGACAAATAACATTCCAAAAAGTAGCCACGCCTTTAGTTGGATTTGGGGGATCCGAGATTGTCCCCAGTGCCACGATAACTTTAAGTATCTCACTCGGGAAGAAACCATATCGGACGGTGAAGCTAGTAAAATTTTTAGTAGAAGAAACTCCCTTTGCCTACAATGCGATCCTAGGGCGACCTGCACTCAACTTATTCCGAGCTGTTGTTTCAACATACCATCATAAAATAAAATTTCCAACATACGATCATTGTATGGCATGGGACTGCTACAACACATCACTAACCTTGGGAAATCGCCCTAGATCGATTACCCCAAGCAAAAGAAAGCTTGAAGTCGACGTTGATAGAATCGAAGTTGAAATCCCTAGCACTGACCGAATAGAAAAGAAGGGAAAGGAACCGGTGGGTTTAGCTTTAAAACCAACGGAACATAAGGATGTCCTACTGGTACAAGGGGACCCAACGAACACAACAAGAATAGGAACCGATTTGAGCAAGGAAGGGGAAGTAATGTTGATCAACTTTCTCAGAAATAATGTAGACATCTTCGCCTGGAGCGCGAACGACATTGAAGGGATTGACCCCCGAGTAATCAGTCATTCGCTAAAAATCGACCCCTTGGAAAAACCTGCTAGACAAAAGAATAGGAATCATGGGCCAATAAAGGATAAAATAATCAAGGCAGAGGTAGAAAGGCTACTCAAGGCGAAACAAATTCGAGAAATACACTTCTCGGAATGGCTATGTAATGTTGTGCTAGTAGCAAAGGGTGACAAAAAGGATAACAAATGGAGAATGTGCAACGATTTCACCGACCTTAATAAATTATGCCCGCGCGATCTATATCCTCTCCCAAGGATCGACTTATTAGTTGACTCAACCGTTGGCTTTGCAATTTTCAGCATGATGGACACTTTCCAAGGTTTTTATCAAATATACATGGATGGGCGAGACCAAGAGAAAACTGCATTCATAACCGAGCAGGGAGTGTATTGCTTCATAGTTATGCCATTTGGGTTTAGGAACGCCGCCGCCACTTACCAAAGGTTTGTTAACCTGATGTTCAAAGAATTAATTGGAGAAATAATGGAAGTATACGTAGACGATATGCTGGTCAAAAGCATGAATGAAGCTGATCATGTAAGGCATCTCGATCGATGCTTCCAAATATTGAGAAAGTATCGAATGAAGCTAAATCCTGCAAAATGCACTTTCGGTGTTAAGTCGGGAAAATTTTTGGGATATTTGGTACATCAACGAGGAATCGAGGCCAACCCAGAAAAAATTCGAGCCATAACTGAAATGAAGCCTCCCAAAACGATCTCCCAAGTACAGAGCTTGGTAGGCAAAATCGTGGCGTTAAATAGATTCATATCCAAATCGGCTGACAGAAGTTTGTCGTTCTTCCAAACCCTTTGAAAAGCGAAAAACTTTGCTTGGACCGAAGAATTTGACCAGGCCTAAAGGAATATCTAACGACATCCCCGCTATTGGCCAAACCAACCGAAGGAGAACCATTATATGTCTACATATCGATCTCCGACATGGCCATTAGTTCGGTTTTAGTTAAAGTGGATGGCTTAGAACATAAGCCTGTTTATTACTTAAGCAAATTACTACAAGGGGTCGAGAAGAACTACTTGGAAATAGAGAAATTCGCTTTGGCCATAGTAGTGGCGGCAAGAAAACTCCGACCTTATTTTCTAACCTACAAAATTGTGGTGTTAACCAACCAACCATTGAGACAGGTCTTAGCAAAGCCAGAAGCCTCTAGAAGATTAATCAAATGGGCAATCGAACTCGGTTAGTTCGAGATCAAGTACAAACCAAGAATTGCAATTAAAGCCCAAGTCTTAGCCGATTTCCTATTAGAAACTCCGAGCCAGGCAATCGAACATCCTGAATCAACCAACCTTGCCAATGACATCTTGATCGTAGAACATCAAACTTGGTTGATGCATATCGACGGTGCTTTATGCCGAGAGGGAGGAGGTGCCGGAATCAACTTCACCGGACCAAATAAAGAGGATATAAACTATGCAATAACACTGGACTTCGTCGTGACAAACAACGAAGCCGAATATGAAGCACTGATCGCAGGAATGGAAATGGCAATCAAGGCCGACATAAAGAATCTTAAAGTATTAACCGATTCAGAGTTAGTACAAAGACAAATAGAGGACTAATATGAGGCAAAGGAATTTAATATGATCAAATACCTGGCCAAAGTAAAAAAATTGGCTGAAAAATTCGAAAGCTTTGGGATACAGAACATTCCACGGTCGGAAAATAAATGGGCCGATCAACTCTCTAGATTTACAGGATCTGACGACGGAAATACCGAGAGAGTAATCAATTGGTTAATTTCCAATACGCCAGCAATCGATATCGATGAGACACCGATCGCTCAAATGATGGAAATCAAAGAAGCCGAAGCAAACTGGATGACTCCAATGATAGAGTATCTTCGAGAAGGAAAATTGCCGCTTGACCAAAATGACGCTCGGAAAATAAAGTATCGGGCCCCAAAGTATACATTAATAGAAGAAAAACTTTACCCAAGATCAATATCGGGAATTCTTCTAAGATGCATCTCCGAATCTCAAACCAACGATATACTCCAATAATTACATGAAGGAGAAGCAGGAAATCACAGCGGAGCAAGGGCCTTGGCTCTGAAATGCATTAGAACTGGATATTATTGGCCTACCATCAACAATGATGCTATCCAATATGTCAAAAAATGTCATCATTGCCAAGTCCATGCTAATATAAGTCATCAACCAGCCGAAAACATGAACCCCGTACCGGTATGTTGGCCGTTTGATCAATGGGGAATGGACATCGTGGGACCTTTCCCAGCAGCTAGATCCAAAAAAGCATATGTTCTAGTAGCTGTCGAATACTTCAGCAAATGGATAGAATGCATTGCCCTTGCTCGAATAACTCAATTCCAAGTGATTAATTTCTTATGGAAGTTCATAGTGTGTCGATTTGGCATCCCAAGAATTCTGATCTCTGATAACGGAACCCAATTTGCTGGAAAATAGGTAATGGAATGGTGTACAAAGCTAGGAATTCAGCAAATTTCACTTCAGTTGGGCATCCTAGAGCGAATGGACAAACTGAGGTAGCGAACCGAGAAATAATAAAATCTTTGGAAAAAAGATTAGGGGCAGCTAAAGGAAAATGGCTGGATGAACTCCTAGGAGTACTTTGGGCTAATCGAACCACGGTCGGAACTTCAACTGGGGAAACCCCATTCAGCCTAGTATATGGCTCCGAAGCTGTTATTCCGATCGAAACACTAATTCCAACAACGAGAATGAAATGTATGACGACCAGGAAAGCAAAAAGGCAAGAGAAAGTGATATCGATCTAACAGAAGCCTTACGAGAAAAAGCGGCTGTACGATTGCAAGTCACTAAATCAAATATGGAGAAAGCCTACAATCAAAAAGTACGCATACGAACCTTCGAAGAAGGGGACTTAGTATTAAAAAAGGTAGAGGTATCCAAGCACATGGGAAAATTACAACAGAATTGGGATGGACCATAAGTTGTCATCAATGTAGGAAAGAAAGGATCATAAAAGATTGCACACTTGGACGGAACACCCCTACCAAGGACTTGGAATGCAGTCAACCTCAGAAAATACTATGGAAGATGAATCCTAGTAAATTATCCTGGTTTATTTCTTTTGATCTATTTCATTTTATTTCTATTTAATTCGTTGTAATAAAGGCCTTGGCCTGAAATTTATCCTCAAAGATTTTTAAATACTAAATCAGAAGTTTATTTGAGTAAAAGGCGAAGCATCAAAAAGAGTTGAGTACAAATCGTTCAATTCGATAAACGCTCCTCAAAATACTGCAATCAACTTGGTTTAATCCGTAAGGTTGATCTAAACATATATATATATATATATATATATATATATATATATATATATATATATAACGAGTCGAGTAAAATTGATTCGCTCAATAAACGCTCCTCGATCTAATGGATAACGAGTCGAGTATAAATTGATCTGCTCAATAAACGCTCCTCGTCCTATACCTAACGATCAAAGAGATTTGGTGAAATACCTAAGTCTTAAAACGAGTCGAGTATAAATTGATCCGCTCAATAAACGCTCTTCATCCTATACCTAACGATTGAAAGAATTTGGTATAAAAACCTAAGTCTAAATAAAAGTAGTTGAGTATAAATTGATCCGCTCAATAAACGCTCCTCGATATATTTCTAACGATTAAAAGACTTTGGTACAAAAACCTAAGTCTAGATGAAAAGAGTTGAGTATAAATTGATCCGCTCAATAAACACTCCTCGATCTATTTTAACGATTAAAAAGGATTTGGTATAAAAACCTAAGTCTAAATGAAAAGAGTTGAGTATTAATTGATCCGCTCAATAAACGCTTCTCGATCTATTTTAACGATTAAAAGGCTTTGGTATAAAAACCTAAGTCTAAATGAAAAAGAGTTGAGTATAAATTGACACGCTCAATAAACGCTCCTCGATATATTTCTGACAATTAAAAGACTTTGGTACAAAAACCTAAGTCTAGATGAAAAGAGTTGAGTATAAATTGATCCGCTCAATAAACACTCCTCGATCTATTTTAACGATTAAAAAGGCTTTGGTATAAAAACCTGAGTCTAAATTAAAAGAGTTGAGTATAAATTGATCCGCTCAATAAATGCTCCTCGATCTATTTTAACGATTAAAAGGCTTTGGTATAAAAAGCTAAGTCTAAATTAAAAAGAGTTGAGTATAAATTGACCCGCTCAATAAACGCTCCTCGATATATTTCTGACAATTAAAAGACTTTGGTACAAAAACCTAAGTCTAAATGAGAAGAGTTGAGTATAAATTGATCCGCTCAATAGACGCTCCTCGATCCGTGTTTAACGATTAAAAGCCTTTGGTATAAAAACCTAAGTCTAAATGAAAAGAGTTGAGTATAAATTAATCCGCTCAATAAACGCTCCTCGATCTATTTTAACGATTAAAAAGGCTTTGGTATAAAAACCTAAGTCTAAATGAAAAGAGTTGAGTATAACTCGATCTATTTTAACTATTAAAAGGCTTTGGTATAAAAACCTAAGTCTAAATGAAAAAGAGTTGAGTATAAATTGACCCGCTCAATAAACGCTCCTCGATATATTTCTGACGATTAAAAGACTTTGGTACAAAAACCTAAGTCTAAATGAGAAGAGTTGAGTATAAATTGATCCGCTCAATAGACGCTCCTCGATCCCTGTTTAACGATTAAAAGGCTTTTGTATAAAATCCTAAGTTTAAATGAAAAGAGCTGAGTATAAATTGATCCGCTCAATAAACGCTCCTCGATCTATTTTAACGATTAAAAAGGCTTTGGTATAAAAACCTAAGTCTAAATGAAAAGAGTTGAGTATAACTCGATCTATTTTAACTATTAAAAGGCTTTGGTATAAAAACCTAAGTCTAAATGAAAAAGAGTTGAGTATAAATTGACCCGCTCAATAAACGCTCCTCGATATATTTCTGACGATTAAAAGACTTTGGTACAAAAACCTAAGTCTAAATGAGAAGAGTTGAGTATAAATTGATCCGCTCAATAGACGCTCCTCGATCCCTGTTTAACGATTAAAAGGCTTTTGTATAAAATCCTAAGTTTAAATGAAAAGAGCTGAGTATAAATTGATCCGCTCAATAAACGCTCCTCGATCTATTTTAACGATTAAAAAGGCTTTGGTATAAAAACCTAAGTCTAAATGAAAAGAGTTGAGTATAACTCGATCTATTTTAACGATTAAAAGGCTTTGGTATAAAAGCCTAAGTCTAAATGAAAAAGAGATGAGTATAAATTGACCCGCTCAATAAACGCTCCTCGATATATTTCTGACGATTAAAAGACTTTGGTACAAAAACCTAAGTCTAAATGAGAAGAGTTGAGTATAAATTGATCCGCTCAATAGACGCTCCTCGATCCCTGTTTAACGATTAAAAAGCTTTAGTATAAAATCCTAAGTTTAAATGAAAAGAGTTGAGTATAAATTGATCGTCTCAATAAACACTCGATCTATTTTAACGATTAAAAAGGCATTGGTATAAAATCCTAAGTCTAAATGAAAAGAGTTGAGTATAAATTGATCCGCTCAATAAACGCTCCTCGATCTATTTTAACGATTAAAAGGATTTTGTATAAAAACCTAAGTCTACATGAAAAAGAGTTGAGTATAAATTGACCCGCTCAATAAACGATCCTCGATCCCTGTCTAACGATTAAAAGACTTTGGTATGAAAACCTATGTCTAAACAAAATAGTTGAGTATAAATTAATTCGCTCAATAAACACTCCTCGATATGGATAAGATATAAAGATTAGATTGAGACGAAATCAACAACAAGAAGAGTGAAAGAGAAACTAATAATGTTTTTTATTCATCTATGTCCTGACGACATGCAATAAATTACATACAAAAGCTTTGATCAGAATACAAAGGTCTTTATACGATCTACACATTGCTACAATTGTTTAGATAAGATGGTCTTCACGACAATGTCCACGGAAACATCAATCACCTCCCTAGTGCCTCGACGATTCTGATCAACCACCTAAGAAGCATGCTGCTCAGGATGATCGACTTCTTTGGTTCGATGGCCAGGCTCTGAAGATCAAATGTTCTTCCAGACGAAATGAGCATTACCAGCCAGATAACCGGCAATAATCATTCACCCACAACAAGATACTGCTTTCACATTAAGGGTTAAAACATTTTATTCTAAAGCAGCATCTCGCGAGGACCATCGATGCGAGAAAACTTACCAGCACACCCCGGTGGCCGATAACTCCTGAGGTAACATCGAAGAACAGGGATGCCTGGTAAGTACGAACCCTCCATGTGCAAACAAGAAACCACGGACCTCAAGCCTGTGGAGACAAAGGCTGAGGCCTCATGGGACCCGTCAGTACAAGGTAGGGCTTCCGTGGGACCTGTCAGTACAAGGCAGATGAAATCCAAGTCTTTACGATAATATGAATCACGATAATGTGACTTTTTGAATATTATGGGATCATAAATCAGAGTGAAGTTCAAGGAATCTGAGATCTCCATCCTTTTTGAGAGTTATAAGTGAAATATGGAAACCGCCTCCCTATTTATAGGGATAGATCTGATTAATCCTACGTCTGGATAGAGGTTTGATCAAGGGACAGAAATGCGACCTTTTGACTTCCTGTAATTAATGCGAGTAAGCTGGAACGGCACCTCTCTGGTCGACTCAACGAATCGATAATAAAAGAGAAAGAAGATCGAAGCGATCAACACAAAAAAGCAAATCGGATCGGAACGGCTCCAGACCTTTAGCCGGCTTACACAAATACTAGAACACTTAACGAAGAAAGAAAGATCTTCAAGATAGGCAAATAAAACTCTACCAATATGACAGGTACAAGCTCAATCAGAAGTATACAATCTCATATTCTACCATACGAGGTCATCACTGCCTCATACATCACGAGCAAGAAAGATGATTACAAAAGTTAGACCTTCACTGGAGTCTAAGAAATTTGACACAAAAATAAGAGGAATAATTGTCAATATTCCAGTCTATGAAATCGTCACTGCCTAACATTCCAACGAATTGCTTAAGGAGGTCGGGAGAAGCTAGATCTAGCTAATAATTTTACATTTTCCAATTCCTCCCATATCAAAGAGATAATATATTGACACACTGGTTGCTTTATTTGAGGAACATGGAACTCACAATCAGTACAGAGAAACATGGATTTTAAGAAGATACCTAGAACGATATCTTCTCTGCAAACTTAGACTTATGATAAGAAAAGCAGAGCTCAACAGAAGGAATGACAGCCTCTTTATATAAGATATACATGACAAAAGGACAAATTTACGAGGCATTGGTTGAACATTGACAACAATGCTGAGCGTTCCTTAACAATTATTCAATCAATTATCTACATGGATGGCCTACTGTCCACATTTTAATGTCTAAACGTGACTTCAGAACAATCCTAAGGGACCATACTTGGTCGATCACCATTCTTATACTTGATTTAAAGAGTTTGATCTGCAGAACAAACGTTATGACGTTATGTCATAAACTGACTGAGCCAGACTAAGCTACTTTTTTCAAACAAAGGATATGATCTAACGGGTTTTCGTTGGAGATCAAAATAATA
Organism: Penstemon eatonii; assembly: GCA_038501285.1. Taxonomy (NCBI): domain Eukaryota; kingdom Viridiplantae; phylum Streptophyta; class Magnoliopsida; order Lamiales; family Plantaginaceae; genus Penstemon; species Penstemon eatonii. The sequence continues at coordinate 63,272,988 of CM076710.1, forward strand.
AAATAGAACATGCAAGATACACAATGATATGAGATAGAAGATCAATAAAGTATATTTTGATTATGGGGTGTGGAGATTACAAGTAATGAGGGTCCTATTTGAGCATTATAGGATGCCGTACAAGATAGAGGCTAAGTACATATAACTAAGGTGATCTTATCTAACTGATGTGGGAATTCGAGCAGGAGGCTCCGATCATGAAGCAGCCCAAAAAATCCCCCAAAAAAATCTCCCAGTGTCATAAATGCTTGGGGTATTTATAGGTGAAAATTGGGACAGGCCCACAGGCTTGGGCCTGGGCTTGGCCCAATGGTAAATTCGATCATGAGCCCCATTGCTGGTGATCGGACTGAGCTAATTGGAGTTCAAAGCTTCGGGGTCGAAATTATGCCCTCAAGGTCGGATTGAGGGTCCTCAATGTGCTCAAGGTTGAACTTAGGGTCTTCAAGGAGCTCAAGGTCGAACTCAGGGTCCTCATTGAGATCAAGGTCGAACTCCAGGGTCCTCAAGGAGATCAAGGTCGAACCCCAGGGTCCTCAATGTGCTCAAGGTCGAACTCAGGGTCCTCAATGAGCTCAAGGTCAAAATTATGCCTTCCACGGAGCTCGGGGTCGAAATTTAGGTTCTTTGATCTAGCCTGAGCTCTAAGAATAAAGATTCCAAAGTACCCCTCATCAATACTCCCCCACTTCTCGAGCGTAAAGTGAAGCTGAAGCTCGGAGAAGTAGAAAATGCTCGAGGATCGTTATTTTGTGTTTCGGATATGCCTCGTTAAAAACATAGCTCGGAAAAACCCAGTGGGATAAAAACCGAACTAGGGAAAAAGAGTGCATATCTTAAAAACTCCAAAATATATTAGGGATCAGAATTATGCATTCGGGGTCGGATTTTGTTGTGTTTGATCACACATGACTTATAATTCAGGACCAAAATTATGCCTTCAAGGTTGGATCCAGGGTCTTCCATGAGAATAAGGTCGAAATATATGCCTTCAGGGTTGCATCCAGGGTCTTCCATGAGCTCAGGTCGAAATATATGCCTTCAGGGTTGCATCCAGGGTCTTCCATGAGCTCAGGTCGAAATATATGCCTTTAGGGAGCTCAGGGTCGAAATTTAGGTTCTTTGATCCAGCCTGAGCTCCAAGAATAAAGATTCCAAACCCTAGATCAGAGATTATCGGTCGAATTTATTAAAAACCCTGAAAGTTGATAGCATATGGACCCATAATGAATGGTTCGAAAAATTTTAAAGACAAAGCCAAAGTAGAAGAAGGATCGAAATACGATCCAATCATGCAGACCGTCGATGGTTACAAAGTTACGACTTTTATCCTTTGTCATTTTTTTATCAGAGAATTTGATCTTGGAGATATAAGAATTCGATCTTGGAGATATAAGGATTCGATCTTGGGGATCTAATAATTCGATGATGAAGATATACGAAATTCAATCCTGAAGATATAAGAATCCGACCCTGGAGATATAAGAATTCGATCTTGGAGATCTAATAATTCGATCATGAAGATATAAGAAATTCAAGCATGGGGATATAATAATTTCGATCCTGGAGATCATAAAATTCGATCAGAAGATCATAGCAATGGCTTTCCTCCTGTAGACAAAATAATTCGATCAGAAGATCATAACTTTCGATCAGAAGATCATAAAATTCGATCAAAAGATCATAAAAATGGCTTTCCTCTTGTAGACAAAATAATTCGATCAGAAGATCATAAAATTCGATCAGAAGAATTCGATCAGAAGATCATAACAATGGCTTTCATCCTCCTGTAGACAAAATAATTCGATCAGAAGATCATAACTTTCGATCAGAAGATCATAAAATTCGATCAGAAAAATTCGACCATGAGATCATAAAATTCGATGACTGATGATAATCGACATTTTTAGCCGATCTTAGTCATTTTTATCGGTCATAGCAACAGCTTTCACCTAAGGGTCTTAACAACAGTTTTCACCCTTTTATTTATTTCGATCTAAGGGGCAATGCAACGGCTTTCACCCTTAGTCATTTTGACTGATGATAATCGACATTTTTAGCCGATCTTAGTCATTTTATCGGTCATAGCAACAGCTTTCACCTGAGGGTCATAGAACCGGCTTTCACCCTTTAGCTTTAATCGGTCATAGCAACAGCTTTCACCTGAGGGTCATAGCAACGGCTTTCACCCTTTAGCTTTAATCGGTCATAGCAACAGCTTTCACCTGAGGGTCATAGCAACGACTTTCACCCTTTAGCTTTAATCGGTCATAGCAACAGCTTTCACCTGAGGGTCATAGCAACGGCTTTCACCCTTTAGCTTTAATCTGTCATAGCAACAGCTTTCACCTGAGGGTCATAGCAACGGCTTTCACCCTTTAGCTTTAAGGTCATAGCAACAGCTTTCATCTGAGGGTCATAGCAACGGCTTTCACCCTTTAGCTTTAATCGGTCATAGCAACAGCTTTCACCTGAGGGTCATAGCAACTGCTTTCACCCTTTAGCTTTAATCGGTCATAGCAACAGCTTTCACCTGAGGGTCATAGCAACAGCTTTCACCCTTTAGCTTTAATCGGTCATAGCAACAGCTTTCACCTGAGGGTCATAGCAACGGCTTTCACCCCTTAGCTTTAATCAGAGAACTTGATCCTAGACATATAAGAATTCGATCATGAGGATATAAATTCGATCCTGGAAATATGAGAATTTGATCTTGGAGAAATAAGAATTTGATCCTATAGATAATAAATTTTGATCCTGAGTGCTTGATAACTTGATCTTGGTCTAAAAATTCGACCATGGATGCTTGATAACTTGATCTTGATCTAAAAATTCGACCATGGATGCTTGATAACTTGATCTTGGTCTTAAAATTCGACCATGGATGATTGATAACTTGATCTTGGTCTAAAAATTCGACCATGGATGCTTGATAACTTGATCTTGGTCTAAAAATTCGACCATGGATGCTTGATAACTTGATCTTGGTCTAAAAATTCGACCATGGATGCTTGATAACTTGATCTTGGTCTAAAAATTCGACCATGGATGCTTGATAACTTGATCTTGGTCCAAAAATTCGACCATGGATGATTGATAACTTGATCTTGGTCTAAAAATTCGACCATGGAGACATGGGAATTCCCTTGATCGTACGTGAATTGCCTCGTGGTAGGCATATTTCGATCTAAAACCCAAATAAGGCCCCTCGGTGGGCGCCAATTGATCTTACGGGTTTTCGTTGGAGATCAAAATAATAAAATAGAACATGCAAGATACACAATGATATGAGATAGAAGATCAATAAAGTATATTTTGATTATGGGGTGTGGAGATTACAAGTAATGAGGGTCCTATTTGAGCATTATAGGATGCCGTACAAGATAGAGGCTAAGTACATATAACTAAGGTGATCTGATCTAACTGATGTGGGAATTCGAGCAGGAGGCTCCGATCATGAAGCAGCCCAAAAAATACCCCAAAAAAATCTCCCAGTGTCATAAATGCTTGGGGTATTTGATAGAATAGTGCCCGGCAAGACAATCTAAATTAGCTTATTTGAGGACTATCTTCTTATGGTTTATAATTAATACGCCCGTTTATTCATAGTACGTGAATTAAACAATGTCCAACTTCATCTCTCGCGAACCTATCTAAGCGATTGGATGAAATCCTGAGTTCACAATAGACTATGGGACTATACACTTCAGTACTGAGTGCACTTATCATGAAACAGTCTCAAAGGTCGTGATCTCGAAAACGTTCCAAGTCATAGATTCATATCGAGACGGGATATCGAATGAATCGTCAAGACTTGTACGATTATGCATGATTCACATGGAGTGAATTTGTTGTAGTTTCATGAACAAGGCATTTGAGTCCAGTGCATATGACTAGGTGGTTCGATAGAGGATCGAATGCATCGAACGACCCGAACAGAGAAACCCATTGTGGAAGCGCATGTCGCATATCGGTGATGGGATATTTCTCAAGGATTATAATAGTGTACGATTTAGTCCTTAGACTTGAAGTGCTAGGGCGAATTCGGTGCATGAAAGTGCGTACTTTGATTTAGGTATAGGCCACTTAGCTTGGTCATAACATGCCTAAGTTGGGTGCGTACGGAAGTGTACGCGAGTGGTTAGTACTAAGAAAGGATCCATCGACTCATCCTGATAAGGTGGGAGAATTTCCTGTACGTTCTTCGATAATAGTTCCGAGAAACCCGTGGCCACGGTCAGTGACGAATTTGGAAGGGACTTCCAAATTTAGCAGTCACACTGGAATTACTATCCTGAATTAGAAAGTACAGAATCGAGATAATTAGAGGTGCCGATCAATTCACACACCCTAGGTCTCGGTCGGGAAATCAGTCATGGAAGGACCGTATGTACATGGCAGTTATAATAGGTGAGGTTCACAAATATCAATTCACCTGAAGTTGGGCTTCATGGGCTTGTGGCTAGACATCGACCATGAAGTGTAGGTACTCCTGAATTAATAAGGAAATTAATTCTGGAGTGGTCAATTAAAGATAGTTTAAAGTTGATCGGAGCATTTAATTGCTCGTTAATTAAATCACGAGAGTCGTGGGCCTACTGCCAATTGATGGTGAACCCAGAGGGTCACACACAATACAATTGGACAGTGACAGTCATTAAGGGAAATGTGAAAGATTTAAAGTTGTTAAATCAGAGTTATTGAATTAAAGCATTAATTCAAGTAAGAGATTATTAATTAGATATTTAATTAATTAATGTTCAATTAATTAATTAAGGGTTATCTGATTAATTATGAAATTAATTAAAGTGGTTAATTAATTAAAGTTGGAAGAATAAATTTAATTGGTAATTTTCGGATTAGCCAATTAAATGACAAAGGGGTCGATTTGTAATTATCACAAATTAGAAGTGATAGGGGCGATTTTTAAAGATAAGGAAAAGGAAGTTTTTAATCTTGGAAGATAAGCAAGAAGAGATATGTCAAATCTTAGATTCCTAATTAGATAAGGAAGAAAAGATTTGATAGACAAGGAAGAAGATATCTTATAGGAGTAGGACTCTTCTCCTATAAATACTTCTTCTCCTCTCTTCATTAAAAAACAAGTGAGAAAAACAAAACTGAAAACTTTTGAGAGGAAAAACTCTGCAAGATTTTTGAGAGAAAAGTCATAACCGATTTTTGAGAAAGAAAAATCTGATTTTCGAAATAAGTTTTATAAATTGCATATTCGCCCCAAAACTATTTCGCCCCGAACCCTAGTCGCCCATCCTAGCTCGGCCGAACCTAACCTGGCCGATCCAAGCTTGGCCGAACCAAATCCAGCCGCATAAGCCCTGCGTGTTTGGTCTTCTTCCAGTTGATCTCCAAACCCGAACCTAGATCAAAGTCCTGATCAAGTTCAGAAGTACCTTTGTTGACAAACTTTCAAGTTCCAGTTCTTAGCCTACGACTTGGAAGTGTTGCTACAATCCAGTTGGTGTGGATACATTCTGGAGGTGAGACACTTGGATCACTATATTGTGAATCGAACATGAAGCCTGGAGGTAACCACCACCGAGCTGTGGTGAGGTAATTTCGATTAACCCCCTATGTTTTATTTATGCTTGCGTTCGTTTCTTGCTTTTCGTATACATAATATGGAGACTTTATTTATGGGACTGTGGGTGTGTCTTGAAAAATTTTAAATTCCGCACTCTGTTGTATTGACAATCGAGGCACAATCCCAACAGTGGTATCAGAGCCAACTCCATACTTATTATACGTAAAAGCCTGAACATAATGTGTTTATCGTATATGTTTGATTATGTGTATGAAAACACTTTAGAATTATGTTCTGTCAATTGATTCTTACTTGTTATGACTGGATCTATAATTGGGTAAAACTGTTTTTCCAGATCTGTGGCGTTTTTATAGTTTTTCGAAAAATCAGGATTATTTTGCAATAATCGCAAATCTTGAAAATAAGGGCTGAAAATTAATTTTCTGTTTCTGGAAATTTTAGAAATTTATGGGCTGATTATGAAATTCTGATCGCACGGGTTTTTGGACCATTTTGCAATTTTCGAAAATTTATGGGCTGTTTTGTAATTTTCAAAATTTCAGGGGTCAGTTTGCAATTCGAAATATTTTCTGGATTCAAAAATTTTTATTTTCTGGTCCTTCTGTCCGAAAACTGTTTTGGGGGTGTTTTGTAACTTTTCAAAAGTTTTGGGGTTAAAAGTGCAATTTCCGAAAGTACAGGGGCCGAACTGCAATTTTTCAAAAGTTGAAAATCCGGATCTGTTTTAAAGCAGAAAACTTGTTTTGTTTATCCGAGAATTTTTCTTGTCATAATTAGTAGTGACTAAAAGTAAGAAATCAATAGGAAGTTAGTTTTAAAAGGTAGTTTTAAAATTAAGAAAGAAAGTAAAAGATGTTTACATGTTTCTTGCTCAACGTGAACTGTTTACGTGGTTTTCGATCGCGCCGAGCCTTGACCTTAGGGTAGATGTGATTGGTTTAATTTAATGTTTGGTTTTATTGGGCCTGCGAGCCTGTTATTGTTTTGGGCCACTTTGAGCCTTTGTAATAGAATAGGGCTTTATTGCTTTCCTAGTCTAGGATGGAGGCCCGTTTACAAGCAAGGTGGGAGCCCATGAAGAATTGAAGGCCGCGTATGCGTGGTACATTGTGTAATAGCATAGGCCTGTTTGAACCCCTTTAGATTGACCAATAGGGCCAACATCACTGGCTCGATGATGGCCTGCATAGGAGGCTCCCGATCGAAAACATATTGTGGTAGCATGAATGTTAGGCTTGTATGGCTTTTATTTATTTGTCGATTTATGAATGCTTGTGTGTATGCGCGCTAGTATCTAGATCGTAATAAAAGATAAAGCATAATTGAAACGGTGAGATCTCGAGGAGAGTTTCTTTAAACTTTCAAAACCGAAAATCCCCTCTCGAATAAATATTAAGTCATATTGGGTAAACTATAAAATGAAGTTTTATAGATCCAAGCCTTCCATTAATAGGGACTAGTGTGAGTTGTCTACTTATCGATAAAGGTGATCCAGAGTCTGGCACCCGAGTCGAAGAAAGGGGCAATACACGAAATTCCTCGATTCCTATTTTTAACTAAATACGACAAGGGTCGGGATTGGTCGGGATGTGAATATCGACCGATAACTAGTTACGGGGAGTTCACGACCGGGCCCGTTGCTTATCACGATTAATGGGTTAGACTTAAACGCGTAGTAACATTTATGATGTAGCAGTGCTAGATAAATGCGAAAAACGAGGCAAAATAGCTTGAAGGTTGTGTGGTAGACACAATTGGTAATATGTATACCTACCTAGGGAATTAATTGTATGGCCACGAGTCGTGGGTACAATTAATTGCTGCTGGGACGTCAAGACCTACTAGGAAATAGAATTTCCCGAAACTAGAAGGGGTCACAGTTTCGATAAAATAGTGGGAGAACTTTTTCGATAAAAAGTCCAAATTTTGTTAATTATAAGTATTAATGTTAAACCTGTCTGCTTATATGTTGTCTATTTTTGTTAGCCATTCACCATCCACTGTCCCATTCAAACAAGATGTGTTACGTTTTCAAACCGAACAAACTTTGGGGAACTTTATGAGCTATTCACTCTATGAGACAAACATGGATGAGTTTGACAATGTTAGAGAATATTGTTCTTACTTAGCCAAGATGTTCAAACGACTCAGAAAGTTTGGAACTCGAATATCTAAAGAAGATGAGATAACCATTACTCTCAATGGCTTGTCTGAAGACTTCGATCATTTCTTGCAACATTGTGATATTCCGTTTGATGGAATTGAAACAAAACACTTGCATGAGTTGTTAGACAAATATGAGGATGTCCATCTACTTGGATATGGTCTATATGAGTGGGGCTGCCATATATGTGACTATGAAGAACAAATGAAGGATTATGCTGGAAAGAAATTCCTGAACAGAATTAACAATGGTATGACTTTTAAGTTATACACCTGTTAAATTCTTTATGATGTAAGACATCTGATAAAACTTTCATGTCTGTAAAAGTGTTTGCAGGTGATGATGGTGTTCCCTCTCGACCTAAAAGGAAGAAATTCCTTAAAAGGAGGATGCAATCAATGCATAGAGAGATAAGGGAGAATCACTTCAGGGATTGGGTCAAGAACTATCTAGACCTAGAACTTTGCATAAAGAGATATTAGTTTTTCGTATTAGCATAAGTCTTTAGTTTTAGTTTGTCTTTGAGATTTTATTTCAAATTTTTGTACAAGACATTATTGCTTTACCATTGAGAATGGAATTTATTTAATTAAAGCTATTTAACTTTGTACAAATATTGATGCTTTAAAGCATAGAAATAAATACAATGATAAACAAATCAAAACTACGAAAAACTATATGCTGAATCGAAAAACTGTGGCAAAATAATCGTCCACGATTGAAATGTTCTTTTTGGACATTCTTCCTGAAGATAGATACGAAAGGGAAGCTTTTATCTATTGTTCTTGAAATAAGGAACTTGGATAAATTCATAACTTTCAAATCTTGAAGGAATGATAACCGAAATTAATGGAATATTTAGCATTCCAAACAATTCAACCGAATGGATTCAATCCATTAGGACAAACGTGGAAGAACTAAAAGCACTAGTTCAAGAAGAACGTTACTTCAGATATACTTCTTAATCGTATATGTGTCATAATTGAAGTACAATTCTGAGACTGTTGAAGCAATTCAACAGACGTCTTGGAAATGAAGCAACAAAATGCATTATGACGAAAGCACTCTTGATCTAATCAAGCTTGCTGAAACATAAGCAATTAATTCCACGATTATCTAAAACGAGAATAGAATTCTCATGAAGCAAATCAAGAAGGGGGTCGAACCTAGTTCGATTCACAACTATGATCTTGCTAAACTTCCTTCATTCACATTAAGGGGATAGCCTCTCCTGACTCTTCAAGAAACTTGGTGTAGTGCCTTCCGAAGAAAGTTCTTACACTACCAAATCATTTATGAAATGAGAGAATACCCATGTATGAGAAATTCGATGGTAGATCCGATTCATACAAATATTTGTGGGGTATCCAAAGAAATCCATTGGATACCTGTTCTATGACAACGAGAAACGAAAGTATCTCGTGAGTAGCTTATTCCTATGTTGACGAATCTTTTGTCAAAGGAAATAAGGGAATGTCATAAAAACTTGATGAAGTCCAAAAGACATTGGACCCATCCCCACAAATAGTGGGAGTAAACCCCGAAACCCAATGAACCGATTTTTGCACAAATTCTTAGTAATCTAATCAAATTCGTAAGGAACTCACAATTCCATTTTACGAAATTGAGTGATTAGATATTTAATCCAAGATTACAAAGAAAAATATGTTTAGACATAAATCAAGGGATATGGCATGAAGCCATAAGATTCAAAGTGATAAGTTTGACTCGCTAAATGGCGATAAGTGATTATTCAAAAGTCCTTTAAAAGATCTATGAAAATACCTTCTCTCCATTTAAAACGTCAAAACCCATTTTGAAACTATTAGCCATAGAAAGGTGGTTGTTGACTACCGAGATATGACTGTTGGAAATGGATTCTGCATCTCACGATTGATGAGATGATCTCTATTCAAATCCAAAGGTCAATCTATGACTTTTTCCGAATTGGAACATGCAACTTGATAAGTCAATCAAGAATGTTGAATTGTCAAAAGGCATATGGATTCCATTTGTGCAAAAGGATCAGTGGGAGTACAGTTGAGTTCGAAAAGTAACAAGAAGATGTTCTATACATCAAGATTGATATAAGAATATCAGAGAAGCACAGACGAAAGCGTGTTAATCACGCAATTCTCCATGAATAGATTTGGAATTGCATCTCACGTACTGGCGATACGTATCTAAAGTAGATAAAGAAAAATAGATGTTGAAATTCACAGATCTAAGTACAAAGACTATATGGAAAATCCAAGAAAGGATCAATTCCATAGAGATATGAATTTCTCTGTCTTATTTAATGTGAATGCCCTGCATTTAATAAGTAAAGAAGAAATTATCTCAAGAAGCCTTATGCTTAAGCGTTTGGATTGCATGTAGCATGCAAAGTCTTGTACATGACCTGACTCATCAAAAGCTCTGATATTTCACGAGCTACTGATAAGTCAAACTCCAGTCAAGGACACTGGACTACCATAAAGCAATCCTCGAAGATAATTAAAGGATATGTTGCTGGTCTATGGTAATAGTGGAGAATTGAAACTCGAAGGATTTATTAATTCGAGATTTTCAAAGTCAAAAGTGGATGATTTATTCTGTTTCGATGGAGCAGAGATATATTGGAAGAAATTCCAATAGTATACCATTGCCAACTCAATCAGAATAAAAGCACCATTGTGATGCTGCACACACACAAAAGGTGTTTAGATGAGAAAACATTCATCCATTGGATGAATTACCTAGCATGACGAAAGCTTGTTATAATCCTAACCGATTTAAACAAAGCTATTGCTCAATGAAAGAAAATCGAGATCTCATCAAGAATCTAAACACAAAACCAAATGATTGAACAAATCATAGGTAGTTGAGACGAGTAAAAGTACTACGTCATCTCAACAAGACAACTTAACAGATCCACTAATGAAGCTCTTTCACAAATGGTTCAAGGGACATCTTGGTATAGATGGGTCTTAGAAATGTTGTGATTGGCTTTAGGGCAAGTGGGAGATTGATAGAATAGTGCCCGGCAAGCCAATCTAAATTAGCTTATTTGAGGACTATCTTCTTATGGTTTATAATTAATACGCCCGTTTATTCATAGTACGTGAATTAAACAATGGCCAACTTCATCTCTCGCGAACCTATCTAAGCGATTGGATGAAATCCTGAGTTCACAATAGACTATGGGACTATACACTTCAGTACTGAGTGCACTTATCATGAAACAGTCTCAAAGGTCGTGATCTCGAAAACGTTCCAAGTCATAGATTCATATCGAGACGGGATATCGAATGAATCGTCAAGACTTGTACGATTATGCATGATTCACATGGAGTGAATTTGTTGTAGTTTCATGAACAAGGCATTTGAGGCCAGTGCATATGACTAGGTGGTTCGATAGAGGATCGAATGCATCGAACGACCCGAACAGAGAAACCCATTGTGGAAGCGCATGTCGCATATCGGTGATGGGATGTTTCTCAAGGATTATAATAGTGTACGATTTAGTCCTTAGACTTGAAGTGCTAGGGCGAATTCGGTGCATGAAAGTGCGTACTTTGATTTAGGTATAGGCCACTTAGCTTGGTCATAACATGCCTAAGTTGGGTGCGTACGGAAGTGTACGCGAGTGGTTAGTACTAAGAAAGGATCCATCGACTCATCCTGATAAGGTGGGAGAATTTCCTGTACGTTCTTCGATAATAGTTCCGAGAAACCCGTGGCCACGGTCAGTGACGAATTTGGAAGGGACTTCCAAATTTAGCAGTCACACTGGAATTACTATCCTGAATTAGAAAGTACAGAATCGAGATAATTAGAGGTGCCGATCAATTCACACACCCTAGGTCTCGGTCGGGAAATCAGTCATGGAAGGACCGTATGTACATGGCAGTTATAATAGGTGAGGTTCACAAATATCAATTCACCTGAAGTTGGGCTTCATGGGCTTGTGGCTAGACATCGACCATGAAGTGTAGGTACTCCTGAATTAATAAGGAAATTAATTCTGGAGTGGTCAATTAAAGATAGTTTAAAGTTGATCGGAGCATTTAATTGCTCGTTAATTAAATCACGAGAGTCGTGGGCCTACTGCCAATTGATTGTGAACCCAGAGGGTCACACACAATACAATTGGACAGTGACAGTCATTAAGGGAAATGTGAAAGATTTAAAGTTGTTAAATCAGAGTTATTGAATTAAAGCATTAATTCAAGTAAGAGATTATTAATTAGATATTTAATTAATTAATGTTCAATTAATTAATTAAGGGTTATCTGATTAATTATGAAATTAATTAAAGTGGTTAATTAATTAAAGTTGGAAGAATAAATTTAATTGGTAATTTTCGGATTAGCCAATTAAATGACAAAGGGGTCGATTTGTAATTATCACAAATTAGAAGTGATAGGGGCGATTTTTAAAGATAAGGAAAAGGAAGTTTTTAATCTTGGAAGATAAGCAAGAAGAGATATGTCAAATCTTAGATTCCTAATTAGATAAGGAAGAAAAGATTTGATAGACAAGGAAGAAGATATCTTATAGGAGTAGGACTCTTCTCCTATAAATACTTCTTCTCCTCTCTTCATTCAAAAACAAGTGAGAAAAACAAAACTGAAAACTTTTGAGAGGAAAAACTCTGCAAGATTTTTGAGAGAAAAGTCATAACCGATTTTTGAGAAAGAAAAATCTGATTTTCGAAATAAGTTTTATAAATTGCATATTCGCCCCAAAACTATTTCGCCCCGAACCCTAGTCGCCCATCCTAGCTCGGCCGAACCTAACCTGGCCGATCCAAGCTTGGCCGAACCAAATCCAGCCGCATAAGCCCTGCGTGTTTGGTCTTTTTCCAGTTGATCTCCAAACCCGAACCTAAATCAAAGTCCTGATCAAGTTCAGAAGTACCTTTGTTGACAAACTTTCAAGTTCCAGTTCTTAGCCTACGACTTGGAAGTGTTGCTACAATCCAGTTGGTGTGGACACATTCTGGAGGTGAGACACTTGGATCACTATATTGTGAATCGAACATGAAGCCTGGAGGTAACCACCACCGAGCTGTGGTGAGGTAATTTCGATTAACCCCCTATGTTTTATTTATGCTTGCGTTCGTTTCTTGCTTTTCGTATACATAATATGGAGACTTTATTTATGGGACTGTGGGTGTGTCTTGAAAAATTTTAAATTCCGCACTCTGTTGTATTGACAATCGAGGCACAATCCCAACAGTATTTATAGGTGAAAATTGGGACAGGCCCACAGGCTTGGGCCTGGGCTTGGCCCAATGGTAAATTCGATCATGAGCCCCATTGCTGGTGATCGGACTGAGCTAATTGGAGTTCAAAGCTTCGGGGTCGAAATTATGCCCTCAAGGTCGGATTGAGGGTACTCAATGTGCTCAAGGTTGAACTTAGGGTCTTCAAGGAGCTCAAGGTCGAACTCAGGGTCCTCATTGAGATCAAGGTCGAACTCCAGTGTCCTCAAGGAGATCATGATCGAACCCCAGGGTCCTCAATGTGCTCAAGGTCGAACTCAGGGTCCTCAATGAGATCAAGGTCGAAATTATGCCTTCCAGGGAGCTCAGGGTCGAAATTTAGGTTCTTTGATCCAGCCTGAGCTCTAAGAATAAAGATTCCAAAGTACCCCTCATCAGGATATTCTCCCAGAAGATCAATATCAGATAAGTAACCTAATTTCTACTGATTATTTCGAAAATTTATACTTATTCATAATAGCAAAATGTGCATAACGAAAGATATCTACTGACTAAGATTGATCAAGGTGTGGATCTAGTCATACAAGATTATCATTTTCATTAGTTCATACTCCCCATACAAAATTCAGCCCAAACAACCACATAAAGGTTGGGGCACTACCACAAAAAAAAAAGAAAAAAAAAAGTAGAGAAATTCCAGATAACAGCCGGGTCGAAACAGATCACTGAGAAGGGTTGCTATCACCAGGCCGTCTAGCAGAAGCACTCCTCAGAGGAGTCAAGTTACCCGCAAACGCCATAAATTCCTTCTGACGCTTAGATAACCAGCATCATAACCTTCTTCATAGGCCTGCCGACATGACTCCTTCGCAAGGGCAGCAGCCTGAACCAAATCACTTTTCTCCTTCTCCAAGACATATTTTTCTTCTTGTAACTTTTTAAGGTCATCATTGCCAAGCTGTAGCCGGAGGGTCTGCCCTGCGACCTTCATCGTCTCTGACTCCAAACGACGTTGATAAGCATCCTTACCGGTCCACAAATCATCATTTTGCACACCCAGCTGGAGTGCAAAATACTTGGCCTGGAAAAGAAAAAAGCCCTTACATAACAAGGCGATCAAAATAAAAGCGGGAAAAATAATCAAAAATATATTTACCTGCTCGCATATCTTCACCAGCGACTGAACGAGGCGTACATTGGAGGTACCCTCGAGCTTCCTCAACTCGCCAGGCAAAATAGTACTTGGCCCAAGTCCCAGGACAAAGCATCAGGCTCAACAGAGCCATGCAGTTCACTACCAAAAGGAACACCGTCAGGACGTGGAGTCACTGACTGCATAATATCCTTAACTTGCTCGAGAATGCAACGGTTATCTAACATACGAGGGGATTCCCTCTCGTTAGGACTCACCGAAGTCTCCTTGCCCGAAGCAGAGATAACGGTTCGCCGACCAGACCTCGGCCCGGTCCGACCTCCAGAAGGCCCGCCGGATTCAAAAGAAGTAGTCATCACAGTGGTATCATTAAATAAGTAATCAGGGAAATCTTGAGAAATAGGTTGTGTTATGAAGGGATTTAAAAAGGAACCTTCATTAATCGCCTCCGAGGCAACACCCACTTGGCCTCCGCTGACAACCGGGGCAGCAGAAGTAGAAAAAGGAAGGGAATTAACAGGAACATGCTCATATGTGCCATGTTCGAAAGAAGAAGTGCCTGAAGAAAAGGGTACGTCAAAAGCTTGCTCCATAAATGACGAATCGCCAAAGGCCACCCGACCAGGGGAAGGCCTCCTTCCTACTTCACCGGAAGAGGAAAAGTTTTGTTGTATGAAAAATGAACTAACTACGGGAACGACGAGAGTATCGATCGCCGACCTGCGAATGGAGGATGAGCGAGGAGGTTCTATCGAGGGCCCCTCCGTGCAAGACCTTTTAGGTCTAGTATTTCTAGCACTCTCGCGTAAAGGACGCTTTGAAGTATTACCAAATAGATTACTCATGTTCGGAATCCAAAAAGGAAAATTAAACTATCGAGAAAGCTTATCGACCTACTAACGAGAGAATATTCAATTGAGAAATGAGTAAAAGCTATAAATAGCGAGTAAAGTTTTACCTTTCGTATTTATACTATATGAAAAGACGCAAGAGACCCAAAGAAAGGGCGTGAAACACAAAAACTAGCCTAGGAACAGACGCAAGAATTCGAAAAGACATACGTATAATGATTACGGCTAAGTTAATAGCTTATTTATTTTCAACAGAGGAGACGAAAAGACGTAGCCGTCAGAATATGGATCGACTATTGTACAAAGGGATAAAAAGGTAATGTTACAAATCAACTTATTATGATTGTTACAAAAGTTATTTCCCTATAGCTTATCGCTTTATACAACCTGGTCGCCATTCGGAACTCCCTGATCTCCAGCGACATCTCCTTCATTCGCTGCCTCCATATTCTCCTCCTCTTCCTCTGAATCGATGAAATTGTTATCCACCTAGTCATTTATATCTGAAGGAGGAATCGGCAGCGGCCTACCGAACTCTTCGACAAGGCGAGCCAAAGGAAATTTTTGATAGATGACGTCGGGCAGTGTTGCGTTCCAAATACTAATACGCAAACACGCAAGTATACGGTCGTTACAAGTAATAAAGTAGTAAGGAGTGTCGAACCCACGAGGAATTGTTCAATTAATTACCAACTAATGTCTTGTTATTTCGACTTAGATTTGTAAGTTGAGTTTGGTGAGATGATGGTGGTCTTGATACTACAACTCAATTAAGGTGACTAAGGAAACTAACACTTGACTTAACAATATTTAAAGGCTTCTATGATTTTACGTCACCTAGTTCAATTCAAGACAAACGAATCAACGATTGACAACCACACTCATGTTTGTTGTTCAAGGTTTCGTAGAATATTCATACGTATCTTCCGAATAGCGTACGAACATACCAAAGTAGACTAATCCAATTTATGTCTAAAAGGATTAAGCCTAAGTGATGCATTAATTCCAAACCTTATTAGAACATGAAATGACCTAGGTATATTCCTATCCTAAAATCAAATCACAACCTAGTTTTTCAATCTATTATTTAATCCACTATGCCTAGCAATTAAAGATCAATCCATTTCATCCTATGGTTGGCCTAACCACAAGTTGACAAAAGTTCAAACTAGTTTAACAAACACTTGTATACAAGCATAGCAACAACCATTAACTCATCATTTAATCAAGAATCAAGAACCAAACATAGGATCAATAAAATCATAGAATAAAGGAGATTAGCTACTCATAACAATAAATATATCATTCATTACATTAAAAGACATCAATGTAGATGAACAAAGTGAAAGAGTTAGAGTAAGCTTAGTGGTGGAGATCTTCAACTACTTCTCCCTCAAGCCTTTTTATCTTCAATGGGGAGTCCAAGTGTTTGTTCTTCTTTCCAAAGTGCAAACCCTTCTCTTTTCTTCAAAAGAGGCAAGAGGAAAGTGTATGTGTAGAATGAATGTAAGAGTTGTGAATGATCTCCCTTTAAGCCTCTAACCTAGCAACAACTACCAACTTCCATTGCCTAAGTTACCCTCCAAACTATGGCAACTAAGGCCAAAAAGTCCCCAAAAGAGGTTTGAATTACAAGTGGGGGAAAATAGGCAATGTACAAAAAACACCCTCTAAAAGCGCTGAAAAACAGAGAAGGTCTCGCGGCCGCGAGGCTGAACCTCGCGGCCGCGAGCTTTATGCCGTAGCCTGACTGCCTCACCTCGCGGCCGCGAGCTTGAATCTCGCGGCCGCGAGCTTTCTGCCGCACTTCCTTCCGAGCAGTATATCTTTTGATTTCGAACTCTGAATGCAGATCCGTAAAGTCCATAGCGTAGCTAACTCACTCATCTATAAC
The DNA here is from genome assembly GCA_038501285.1 of Penstemon eatonii. Classification (NCBI taxonomy): domain Eukaryota; kingdom Viridiplantae; phylum Streptophyta; class Magnoliopsida; order Lamiales; family Plantaginaceae; genus Penstemon; species Penstemon eatonii. The sequence continues at coordinate 63,289,822 of CM076710.1, forward strand.
ATATCCAAAATTCAGCTCATTTGGATCATCCATGAAATATTTATGAATGTTCTAGTGAGCATCTATCTACATCCTTGTACAATTTGCTTCGGGTTCTATTTCCTCTGAAGCTCAAGCTTGACTCGCGGGGTGGGTAGAGAGACTCACATCATTGATACGCAACTCCGAATCTCTCTAAGATGTCAATACCTACAAACCACGGAGAAAACTATCAAAACACGAACAAAAAGACTAAAACCGAACAAAGGCCGAACAAAGGGCCAAAAGCACAAAAGACACGAAAACACGCAAAGACACACAAAAACTCGAATCAAAACAAGATGTTTTGAGCTTAAAGAGATAGGTAATAACGACGTTCTCACGGCGTTATCAACAACCCCAAACTTAAACACTTGCTCGTCCTCGAGCAAAGAAAACAAAACAAGAACTAAATGTGCATGCTTAAGATCAAAATTCCAAAACTTAACACTTTCAAATTATTATTTAAATAAGCTCCACGTGTGTGTGTGATGGCTTCGGCTAGATTCTAATTTAGGTGAATACGTCCCGATAGGTCAAAATCATCGGTTCTATTTGCAAGGACTTCTAATGTTTGACAAAGAATCTCTCCTCACCTTAGATTACAAACTTAATGCTCAAATCACTTCACGAAACTAAGTTATAGGTAATTTAAGAGTGTTATCCCCATTCTTGAATTAATTGACGATTTTTAGCTCCTAACTCTTTTCTCACCATACTTTGCTTTTCTTTTGATTTACAATAATAACATAGCACTTTGTGCTTTACAATGATATTACAATACAAAACTAGCACTAATTATGATGATTGTTTGTGCTTCTAAACATTTAACTTTTTGGGCTACTAGCACCATTCCAACGAAATAGAGTAATTACAAAAATGATTCATGAATTTCATCAATGAAGGCTTAGCCTTTCTTTTATCTCATAGAAGTGCATACATTTTAGCAACTTCTCTACTCATTTCTTTTAAGAGCTAGGTGTTCAAGGGTCTTTCATTCTCGAAAAGGGTTTACTCCCCCAAACTTAGGCCATTTATGCTCTTTTTACATTTAAATTCCAAGCTAAGGATTTGAGGGATTCTAAGTTAAGCAAAAGGAGTCCTAGAACCTATTATCGCTAAAGCTCGTTATCCACTTTAAATATAATCGTAGACATTGCCAATGTGCTTTGAACTTTGTAGAGCATGTTCAAATAATAATAAGAATTTGAAAAAATTTGGCGGGTCGACCTAGCATGCAACAAGCGCGACCTTACTCCCCCAAACTTAAAATGCACAATGTCCCCATTGTGTGAATTGAGAGTGACGGAACATGGTACGACACGACAAAAACAAGCAAACAAAACACTGTAATTAAGGTCAACAAGCAAACGTTATAACTTTAAACAAGCAAACATACCAATATCTCTCAAGAGTTAATAACAAAACCAATAAAAGACGAGAAGATAATTAAAACATTGTAAGCTCAATTTGAACCGACGGGACTGCGTAAATTTAAATCCAACGTCCCTTTATGTATGCTTCCCGTGGTTGCTGCGTAAATTGAAAGCACGCTCCATTACTTTCCCGTACTCTCCCCTTTTATTTCAAATGCTCAACTTTCCTTCAAATTTGTGTTGCAACTACAAAACCTCAATAAACCAATGCCCCTGGTACTCCACAATCGAAAAATTGCAAAAAGGGTAAAAATTTCTCACACGCAATTTATCAAACACATTGTGTGCACTCCTCAATTCACTAATTCTCTTCAAAGTTTACAAGAGCTTCAACCCAAAATTTTTTCAATACCAAACAATTCAACACCAATACACCAATACCAATTAAGTCAAGCCACACTTACCTCTTGAATTGTCGAATCACTTGGTTGAATTTCGGATTTGGTGTAATGGGGAGATTTGAGATTGATTTATAGGAGAGAAGGTTTGTGTGTGGGTGTTTGAATGAGGTTTGGTGTGAGTTTGTGAGATGTTTTTGATAGAAGAGTAAGATTTGAGAGTGAGGGCGCAGGTGGAGGTATTGATTTTGAAGAGTATTTGAATTGGTGAGCCGTAATATTTATTCAAATGTTTTTTTTTTTTATAAAGATGTCTCGCGGCCGCGAGAGCTGGGCAGAAACTTTCTGCCAACAGCTCGCGGCAACGAGATCAAACCTCGCGGCCGCGAGAGTGAGGCAGAAAGTTTTATAAACTTTCTGCCAACACTCCGCGGCCGCGAGCCTTGAGCTCGTGGCGGCGAGGATTGGACATGAAAATTTCCTCCTTTACATGATCAATTAATCCAACTTCTCACCTTACGCCGTTCGCTATCCATGGTTCGTTCACTCGATCTCACCCGAATTATGCTTGTTAATCCTCGATCTTTCATGCGCGCTCATTTACCTACAACACCAAACGCAAAACGAAAACAAAAACGAACACAAAACACAAACAACAAAGGAAAAAGCAATAGGCTCAGGTTGCCTCCCGGGAAGCGCTTGTTTATAGTCGTGAGCTCGACTTGAAACTTCCCTTTTCTTTTAGGGTGGCCAATAATCGAATAGGATCCCATCGGGATCAAGTATAAGCCCCGGCCTCTTTGCTTTTAAATTCGTCCCACGCTTTAATTTTTTCATTGTATGGTCTTTTGGGACGGATTTGAACCTCATATCAAATCGAAAACTTTTATCTCCCGGTTCAAATCTCTTGTAATCTTTACCCATAATTATCCACGTTGCTTTGCTCGTGTGGATCAACTTGTCTTCTTTGGGGATAACCATGTCCACATAAGAATATTTGATGACCTTTTGATCCGACCCTTCATCCATGATGAATTTATCTTCCTTTGCAAGCTCTTTCGATCTACCTTGTTCTTCCTCTCTAGTATGAAGCCCATTTGTTTCGAACATTTCACTCGGTTCACTAAAACTTTCATTAGGAGCAACTGATTCAATTGTACTCGGCAAAGTTCCAGGGGGATTTATGAATAAAGCTTTCGAGATTTGCTCCATTTGTGTTTGAAGATTCCTTAATGCCCCCGAGTCTTCTTGCAACTGTTTGGAAACATCTTCCAACTTAGAGTCATTGTCAACCATGTATTTGGTGGTGTGCTCCATGAACATAGTGAATGCTTCTTCCAAAGATGATTTTGCTTCTACCGGAGGTTGAGAATATTCATGATAGTTCGGTTGGATGAATGAAGTAGTCATCATCATATTCGGGTGTGGTCCACCTCCCCACTCATTGTTCCTTGGATAATACGGGCCATCTTCCCATTCGATATTGTAGCCATTGTAAGTGGGACTCGGCTCATAATGATTACCCATGTATGAATTCTCATATTGAAAATGAGTTGGACTCATTGGGCAACCGGCGATTGTGCTCTCCCCCATGCAAGGCATACAATAACAAAGTGATCGTCCCTCGGTTGACCTTGGATAGCAATAATTGTAGGCCATCGTACCTATGAAGACAAAGATCACAACGTAAATAGCAAATCCAAGTTAAGATATACAAGAATATAAATTGGCAAACAATCGTTACAACTCCCCGGCAACGGCGCCAAAAACTTGTTGCGTTCCAAATACTAATACGCAAACACGCAAGTATACGGTCGTTACAAGTAATAAAGTAGTAAGGAGTGTCGAACCCACGAGGAATTGTTCAATTAATTACCCACTAATGTCTTGTTATTTCGACTTAGATTTGTAAGTTGAGTTAGGTGAGATGATGGTGGTCTCAATACTACAACTCAATTAAGGTGACTAAGGAAACTAACACTTGACTTAACAATATGTAAAGGCTTCTAGGATTTTACGTCACCTAGTTCAATTCAAGACAAACGAATCAACGATTGACAACCACACTCATGTTTGTTGTTCAAGGTTTCGTCGAATATTCATACGTATCTTCCGAATAGCGTACGAACCTACCAAAGTAGACTAATCCAATTTATGTCTAAAAGGATTAAGCCTAAGTGATGCATTAATTCCAAACCTTATTAGAACATGAAATGACCTAGGTATATTCCTATCCTAAAATGAAATCACAACCTAGTTTTTCAATCTAATATTTAATCCACTATGCCTAGCAATTAAAGATCAATCCATTTCATCCTATGGTTGGCCTAACCACAAGTTGACAAAAGCTCAAACTAGTTTAACAAACACTTGTATACAAGCATAGCAACAACCATTAACTCATCATTTAATCAAGAATCAAGAACCAAACATAGGATCAATAAAATCATAGAATAAAGGAGATTAGCTACTCATAACAATAAATATATCATTCATTACATTAAAAGACATCAATGTAAATGAACAAAGTAAAAGAGTTAGAGTAAGATTAGTGGTGGAGATCTTCAACTACTTCTACCTCAAGCCTTTTTATCTTCAATGGGGAGTCCAAGTGTTTGTTCTTCTTTCCAAAGTGCAAACCCTTCTCTTTTCTTCAAAAGAGGCAAGAGGAAAATGTAAGTGTAGAATGAATGTAAGAGTTGTGAATGATCTCCCTTTAAGCCTCTAACCTAGCAACAACTACAAACATCCATTGCCTAAGTTACCCTCCAAACTATGGCAACTAAGGCCAAAAAGTCCCCAAAAGAGGTTTGAATTACAAGTGGGGGAAAATAGGCAATGTACAAAAAACACCCTCTAAAAACGCTGAAAAAAAGAGCAGGTGAACCTCGCGGCAGCGAGCTTTATGCCGTAGCCTGACTACCTCATCTCGCGGCCGCGAGCTTGAATCTCGCGGCCGCGAGCTTTCTGCCGCACTTCCTTCCGAGCAGCATATTTTTTGATTCCGAGCTCCGAATGCAGATCCGTAAAGTCCATAGCGTAGATAACTCACTCATCTATAACATATCAAAAATTCAGCTCATTTGGATGATTCATGAAATATTTATGCATGTTCTAGTTAGCAGCTATCTACATCCTTGTACAATTTGCTTCGGGTTCTATTTCCTCTGAAGCTCAAGCTTGACTCGCGGGGTGGGTAGAGCGACTCGCATCATTGATACGCAACTCCGAATCTCTCTAAGATGTCAATACCTACAAACCACGGAGAAAACGATCAAAACACGAACAAAAAGACAAAAACCGAACAAAGGCCGAACAAAGGGCCAAAAGCACAAAAGACACGAAAACATGCAAAGGCACACAAAAACTCGAATCAAAACAAGATGTTTTGAGCTTAAAGAGATAGGTAATAACGACGTTCTCACGGCGTTATCAGGCAGCTCGGAAGGAGAATTATCTTCGCCATGACGGTTCAGTCGAATATGCGCTGCTTTAAAATATTCCCTCTGACGATCCTCTATCAGTTCTAGAGCGACCAACTGATGAATCGCCTTCCTAAAAGTACTCTCCAAAAGAGGACCGACCATTTGATATACCAACGCCATATGAACATGAGAGCTAAGGAATTCACGAATAACTCTTTCATCGAGATTCCGACCATAGCGATCCCTGAGTCCACTATGAGGAGTGTCTCTCTCATACTCCTCTAAAGAAGCCTGAAGACTCGAAACCTGAGATTCCAACTCACTAATCCAAGTAGTACTCTGAAGTTGATAATCTTCAAACTCCTTAGCCAATCGATCAGCTCGTTCTTGAACACGGAAAGCCTCCAGAACATTATTTATAATCTCAGGATCATTAGTCCCCGTAACATGAGTCTCTGTGATCGAAAGTGGAAGAGAATAGGTTGTCGAAGGACCAACCCCTATATCAGAAGTCCTGTTAAGTAAGGTCTTGTGTTTTTCCTTCAGAAATTCACATTGTTGTCTCCAGAGAGCAGCCTCATAGGTGTATGATGCCAAGCAAGTTTTGGTCTAAAAAGGAAAATAATAAATAGAATGAGTTTTCGAGTTGAAGGATTCATTAAGAAACATACACAATAGCCAAATACCTTCTCAGCGTAGAGGAAAGCTCTCTAAAAATTTTCCAAAGGATCCTTCCGAAGGATCTTATTCATATCACGAGTAAAGACACCGGATAGAAGAACGCGAGTTGCCTTATCAACTGCATTCTCGCTTTCATCATGAACAAATGAATCATTTTCAGGATAGCTAGCAGCTCTTTTCCCTTCTAGGTGATCCTCAATCATCTCAACGAGAGTAGGTTTCGGATGGTTATCACCGACCAAAGAAAGATCCTTCCCAGAACGACCATAGTAACTCCTTTTCCTCTCCACTGGCTTATCATTAGGATGGGGCATCGACCAGCTACGACATCCGCGAATGCCAAGGGAAGTTTGAAGTAGGAAGGGAGGATAATCAGGTCCAGTCCCCTGATGGACAGGAGATTCTTGGGAGGAATCTGGAGATTACTCTCTATTCTCTTCAGAATCATTACTCAATTCTAATTTTCTCTTCCGTGACGCCCTTTACTCGATAGGAATATTGTCTAAGGTTTTGGTGGATTTAGACAATACCATGTTTCCCTTTAAGGAGCGTCGGGAGTTTTCTACCATAAAAGCTGAGAAGAAAACAAAATCAAAATTAGACTTAGTGCTAGAAAGAGTACCATGACACAGTACTGAAATAAATTCTTACCTAATGATTCAGAAGAAGAAGAAATTGGAAAAATATGGGTACTCAATCCCGCCTTGTGAAGAAAAACCTCGCCAATAAGAAGAGCACTCTGATACTTGTTGGCGCGCATAGCCTGGATTTCACCGATGAATGGGGGGTCGTCAGGAATAAGTTCACCTGTCGGAACAATGACCTATTTATAGAAAGTAGAAATTGACTGAAGGAACAATGACCTATTTATAGAGAAAGATGAAAAGACGTTTCGAACCCCTCACGATTGATCGCATTTCCGCCAAAATACCAAAGAAACGAAACGTTTCCCCGAAGGGCCACATTAGCGATTCGGAATCTGAGGGCCCAAAAAACGACTACCTATGAGGAGTTGCACTCTTTTCCTTATTTAGGATTTTTTTCCCACAGGGTTTTTCCCTAAGTAAGGTTTTAAACGAGGCACAACTCATAAGAAAGTACAGTCGTAATCAACCATCTACTTCTACGAGCTTTTACTACATATACGCTCAAAGAAGTGAGGGAGTACTGACGGGGGCTATTTCGCACCCCCTATAATGTTCGGATCGACTAAGGGATATAGGATCGGTTCGACCAGACAACCTCGCTCGGGGTCATCTATCGACCCAGTTGGAGACGACTCTCCTCAACAAGCAGACTACAATCCGGACTCAAGAAGGACGATTGGGCCGAGTCCTATTAGAATTATGTTTCCATGTAAAGCTAGGTTTAATGTGATATAAATACCTAGTTAATCATTGTATTACACACGCTTTACATACACAACTTAAGCCGGCATACTTAAGCAATCAAAGATCATATTAAATAGAAAAGCCTTTGCTATACTATTTTATTCATGGATTGTCTTGGTTACTGATTGTTCGTATTAATTATTCTTCCTTGAGATTGATCCATCCAGAATAAAGTAACAGAGCCCTATAATTCGTACTAATTCAGACCTCCTAATCACTCTCTTTACTGATTTGATCGTACCCGACGAAATTCGGTCAAATCAGTACAGTTGAATTTTTGGTGCTTTACGTCGACAACATTCTTCTTATTGGAAATAATGTAAAAGTGTTGTCTGAAACTAAAGCATGGTTATCTACACAATTCTCAATGAAGGATTTGGGAGAAGCATAATTTGTACTAAGTATAAGGATCTACCGAGATAGATCAAAAGGACTGTTGGGCCTTTCCCAATCCCAGTACATAGATAAAATCTTGAAAAGATTTAGCATGGAAGAATCCAAGAGAGGAATGCTTCCTATGAGACATGCAATTGCACTCTCTAAGTCTATGGCCCCGAAGACGCCTGAGGAGAGAAGCAATATGTCTCGTGTACCATATGCTTCCGCAATATGAAGCATAATGTATGGTATGTTATGTACTAGACCAGACGTAGCGTACGCTTCAGCGTTACAAGTCGCTACCAGTCTGATCCAGGTGAGCATCACTGGATAGCCGTAAAGGCAATTCTGAAGTACCTGAGAACGACTAAGGAATTGTTTTTGGTATACGGTGGTGGAGAATTAAAATTGGAAGGCTATACAGACTCGAGCATCCAATGTGATGTAGACGACTTCAAGTCGACATCAGGATACGTGTTCTGCCTCAATGGTGGTGCGATTAGCTGGAAGAGCTCCAAGCAAGAAACTACCACAGATTCAACCACCGAAGCAGAATACATTGCCGCATGTGATGCAACAAAGGAAGGTGTTTGGATAAGGAACTTCATCCAGGAATTGGATGTGATACCTAGCATCGCTGAGCCCATTACTATCTTCTGTGATAATAATGAGGCAATAGCGCAAGCAAAGGAGCCGAGAACTCATCATAAATCCAAGCATGTACAAAGACGATACCACGTGATAAGAGATATCATTGGCTGAGGAGACATAAAGATGGAACGTGTTGACTAAGAAGATAATAATGCGGACCCGCTGATCAATCCTCTACCTCAAAAGGCATTTGAGAAACATATGCATAAGATGAGACTCAAAAACATAAAAGACTGGCTTTAGGACAAGTGGGAGATTGATAAAAATAGTGTCCTGCAAGCCAGCTGTATGGCTAGCATTTATTGTAATAAATAAGGAACTATTCAATTTCTATTAATAAATGCACTTTATTAAATGGTCATCTTTATCTTATGTAACAATTATCTACGCATAGGGATAGAAGTCCTTAGATAACAGGGCTATGGGACAACCCGTGGACTGATCTCCAAGACCGCGATCTAGAACATATTCAAGAGTCGTAGAATCCAATCGAGATAGGACATCTTTGGATTTGGTTAGACTCTCACTGTTGTGTATACTCCGATGAATTGGAGAATGTTGGGGTCCACGAGTGTGACTGTGATAGTCGATACACATAATTGGGTGGCTTGTTGGGATGGCAAGCGCACTGAATACCCCAATTAGGAAATAACTCACCATGGAATAGTATACGAGGAACGATCCCTAACTACTTGAGGTGATAGAGTTTATCTGGTGCGAGAACGTTCATGCTTTGATATGAGTTCTGAATGACTGGAGATCACCAGAAGGTCTCTGTGAACTCATGTTTGGTATGGAGGAACTCGTATGCAGATTCATATCATCAACAAAGGATCCATTGACCAGACTTGATAGGTTGGGAATTTCTCCTTTGGATTTCTGTGAGAAATTAATTCTGATAAAATCCTTGGCCAAGGTATCTGACACTTTAAGTAAGTAGCTCATAAAGATTAAGTCAAAGTGAATTTATTTCAAGATCAGAATACATGAGGTCAAGACAAAAGAAAAGGGAATCCGATGGAAGACCATACCCTTAAGTCTCGACTGGGAGATTGATCGATGGAGAGATTATGTCGTATATGGAAATTGTAAATGAGTTAAAAGGTTCACTGAATTAATTCACCAGTGATTGGGCTCCATGGGCTTGTGGATGGACATCGACCGTGGAGTATGGTAGAATTCCTAAATTAGCAGGGGTGCTAATTTTAGATTGATCAATCGATAGAGTGTTCGATTGATTTAGAGTATATGTTACTCGAATAATTAAATAATATTTTATTATAACCCACGGCCAATTATGTGGTGAACCTACGGGGGCATACACAATACACATGAAGCGAAAGCGAGGAAATTAGAATGACTGAGTCGACTGTGTCGACTGGGTAAATAATCGACTTGGTCGATTATAATGAGTGGGTCGACTGGGTCGACCCAATTGGAACTAAATAGGATCAAATTGGAATTGGATCAAGATCATAAATTAAATTGGAATTTAATTTGTGAACTAATTAATTAAGTTGAATTTAATTAATTATAGAAAGGATTTAATTAAATAGACTTAGAGTCTGATTTAATTAATTGGGAGACTAGTTAATTAATCGGGCTATTTAATTGGGAGATAAAATAAAGCCTGGTCAAATTAATTAACTGGGCCATGAATTAATTGGAAGACTTAGTCTTCTAATTAAAGAGGGACATGGCCCATTTAGGAGAATAAAGTCCTAGTCCTAATAGGACTAGGTTAAGGGAGATAACTATAAGTATGTAACTTGTAGTTACTTTTCACACACAACTCTAAGCAAAATTAAGCAGAGCAAAAATTCTCTCTCCCTCTCCCACCCAGATCGGTCGAACCCCTTCCTGTGTTTGAAAGAATTTTTTGTTTTTGATTTTAGTTCCAAAGTCATTCTTAAATCCTAGATATTAATATACCCTATGTTCTAGACGATTAGGATATATTAATTTTCGTGATATTGTGGTGTATCAACTCGTAGAGGCGCAACACGTGGGGCGTTACTGCAGGACTTTGGATCGATCCTACCGAGGGAGAAAACGCGACTTTGCTGAGCTACTTGGATTTGCAAGGAGACAGGTATAATTTGGATCTAATTATTCTTGTCGTTTTAATATTCATATATATACACCTAGGGTAGTATCCTGTTAAGATTCTGTAAGAGGTCCTATAAAATTTTAAATTCCGCTGTGCCTAGGGCTGTTTATCTAACCGAATCCCAGCAGATGCAGTTTGGGTCATCATCGATAGACTAACTAAAGTGGCTCATTTCATACCTATCAGCATCAACTTTACAGTGGATAAGTTGGCAGAACTATATAAAGACGAGATTATCCGCTTGCACGGTGTACCAAAAGACATCACATATGATCGAGACCCGAGGTTTCTATCACGCCTATGGAGAAAACTTCAGGAATCCCGTGGAACTCAGTTACAATTCTGCACTGCCGCTCACCATCAAACTGATTGCCAGTCTGAACGAACCGTCCAGACGCTTGAAGATATGCTTCGTGCTTGCGTCCTAGACTTCAAGGGCAGTTGGGACAGACATCTGCAGATGGTGGAATTCGCATATAACAACAGCTATCAAGCATCTATTCAGATGGCCCCATTTGAAGCCTTATACGGGAGAAAATGTAGATCCCCGATTCACTGGGACCTAGGTGAACGTCAAGTACGATCATCTGAAACCACTAAAGTCAATTTAGACCTACTCCAAGAAGCAGAGGAAGTTATTCAGACCATTAGAAAACGAATGCTAGCTGCCCAGAGCAGACAAAAGAGCTATGCAGATCGTCGAAGAAAACCTCTTGAGTTTGAGGTCGGAGATGAAGTTTTCCTTAAATTCTCGGCAAAGAAAGGACTGATAAAACATGGAAAAGGAGGAAAACTTAGTCCACGATATGTTGGACCATTTGAAATCCTGGAAAGGGTTGGGATTGTTGCCTACAAACATGACTTACCTCCAAACTTGGGAAGAGTTCACAACGTTTTTCACGTATCTCTCCTAAAGAAATACCATCCTGATCCGTCTCATGTACTCGATTATCTTCAATTACAACTTCCTGAAGATTTGACCTATGAAGAAGACACGTACGTGTGCTAGATCGAAAATTCCAAGAACATCGAAATCGAAAGATACCTTTGGATAAAATATTATGGAAAAGTCACACCATCGAAGAAGCTACATGGGAACTAGAGGAGGAGATGCGTAAACATTATCCAGAATTGTTCCAAGTTTCAGGTACGAATTTGGGGCCCAAATTCATTTAAAGGGGGGAGATTGTAAAAGCCCCAAATTTTTTCTTTTAAAATTTTCAAATTTTAATCCAGAGCTTTAGAAAATTAAATAAAGTGTTGAAATTTTAATTGGGACCTGATTGTTCAATTCTTGAAATTTGGGGGTCCAAATGAAAACTTCAAAAATTATAGGGGTTCTTTTGCAATTTCGTCCTAAATTAACCATATGCTTAATTCTAATGAAGACAACTCATGGACACTTGTTTATAATCTTTCTCTCTAATGGTATGTAGTGGAGCCATGCAAACTTCCACATATATGCAAGCTTCGAAATTTTTGATTGGATAAATACATCTATAAATACTTCCTCTACTTGAACTTGAATCTCCACTTGAACTTTAATAGCATAAGATATCCTTACCCCCCCTAAGTGTACATGAGAGAGAGAGAGAGAGCAAGTTACAAGAAAAATAATTGGAAGGAAAAGAAAGTGAAAAAGAGGACAGAATTGTGAGAAAGGAGTTGGGAAAATAGGAAACTTGGGGAGATAGTGAAGGTAATTGAGAGGGAAGAAAGAGAGTTTATTTCCGGCACATCTCGGCACCACCGCTGGTATTCTCGGCAGCCATTATTGCCGTCAACAGAAGCCATAAGCTGCTGCCGGCAGCAGCAAAAATGGCCACCTAGAACAACGGCATTTCTCTCTACGGGCAGTGGTATGCTGCCGTGAACAGTGGCCTGGCGACATCGGCCACCCACGAGTTGATATATTTTGGAGTTCATTCCGTTTCATTTTTGAGTTATGTTGTTTCGAATCTTTAACCGCATTTAATCGTTGAATTTTAACATGTTATAGGTGACCGTTTGGAGTAAGTGAAGCGTTTTGGTTATTCGAATTCTCGGTGAAAAAGGTGAGTGTGGGAGTTTAAATAACGATGAGTCGAACAAGAAGTTAATCTCGACTCATCGTTATTTAAGTGCGTTATAATTTATTTATATTCATTAAGTTATGGGTAGTAATAATTATCTTAAACTTTAAGAATTCAACAACTAAAATTACTCCTTTGATAAACTTTTAATTAAGTAGTTAGTAATTTCATAACTTTTATTAAGATTGGTATAAAATGTCTATCTAATATTATAATGGTAGGAAATTTCTATTACTTGGATATTTTTGGTGGTTTGATCCATGGTAGTTGATGTGTGATTAAATGGACTGATTTTGCAATTTATGTTTAGAATGTGATAATGTGTTATTTGTTAATTTCTATTGGAAGAGTTCTATGTGGATAATTATCCAGGTGTAGTACTTTATCTCACCCGGATAAAAAGTTGATTATGTTAACTAATTATCTGCTGTTGTTTTGGGCCCACTTGGCTTGTGCGGTTATGTGATTAATTCGAATAGCATGGGCTATTAACTCGATCATGAACCCCTGGCCTGGCTCGTATATTCAAAAGAACGAGGTCTCTCGAATATACGAATTCGTTTTTGGATGCACTGACTAGTCATGCATAAGGTGTGTATGGGGAGATATTATAAGGTGTGTTTGGAGGAGCAAGCTTTGGAAGTCTATAGACACCGAGACGTATCCTTTTATACTGTACATTAATACTTGTTTTGTTTACTTCATTTGACATTTGTTGCTTTTTTCTTTGAAATTATTTGAATCATGCTCACCTACCTCACTAAGTTGCATGTCAACTTATCAATGTGATTTATTTATTTTCAGATTTTCGGATATAGCCTAGAAGCCAGAAGGATTTTTCGTCGGCATTAAACTAGAATTTTGAAGCTTTTAAATATGTAAAATAGCTGCTATTAGCCTATATTTTGTAAAAATCAACTTATGTAATTTCCTAAGTTTATATGTAAATATTAATTAAGTAATTTTTAGTTGGGGCGTTACATGGACAATGATTTCTTTGAGGATGATTGGCGGGAAAATGAAGGAGAATTAGTGGAAATGTTGCCCTTTGAAAGAGGTTGAGAATTGATTGAGTTATCAACTTGAGGCGATGTAGAAACTGTTGGAGAATTATTTGAATAATCAATTGTACTCGGATGGATAGACTCACCAGAAGAAGTCCTAGTGAAATTAATTGGTGGTGCAACGTAGTCAAAACTTCCATCATATTCGATTGAAGTGATGATAACTGCATTCTTTAATGATGAAGATGGAATATCATGATATGAAGAAGTTGACATGTGGAATATGACTTCATGAGAAACATAGATTTGATGAGTTTTGAAATCATATATGTGGTACCCTTTTTAACCATATGGATAACCAACAAAGATGCCAGGTTTGGCCCGTTCATCAAATTTATGTTTAATACTCATATTTTTAGCAAAACTTAGACATCCAAAGACTCGGAGAGACGAAAATGATGGAATGGTTCCAATTAAAACTTCATGCGGTAGTTTATACTTAAGGATTGGAGTAAGAAATTTATTGATAAGATAAGTAGCTGTGAAAATACATTCACCCCAAAAAGAAAGAGGCAAGTTCACCTGAAAGCGTAGAGCTATACCAACATCAAGAAGATGTAGATGTTCACGTTCTACAATGCCATTTTGTTGGGGATCGCAACACAGCTGTGTTGGTGAATAATTTCAGGTCATTAATCCATGTTTGAAATTTATTTAAATGAAATTCATAAACATTTTCTGAACGAATGGTTTGAAGTTGAGGAAGAAAAATGTTCCCACTAACAGATTTTATACGAGAAATTATCTTGTTGAATTGATGATCGATTTGATTGAAAAAAATGGATGAACATATTGAAAGTTTTGATTTATGTTTCCTAAGATATGTTCAAGTACACCTTCAATATTGATTTAACCGGATTTAGTCGGAATAGGGGAATCAATGAAATTATGTTATTGAGGATTCTCAATATATAAAGTTTATAGGGCACTGGTTAATTTACTCTGGATGGATCGATTTCAAGGAAGAGCAAGTATGTAAAAACAAGAAGCATATATTGTGAACAAGGCAAAGCTAAGGTGAATATTGAGAGAAATCTCTTTTCTTTATTAATTGTAAGCCAATTCTGCTATGATTGCAGAGTTTAATGGCGTATATTTCTTCTCATTCAGCGTTATTTTATACAATGATTTGCTAGGTATTTATATCACTCTAAACCTAGCTTTACAAGGAAACATAATCCTAATAGGACTCGGCCCAAACATCCTTCCTTACTTCGGAGTGTATTCTTCTTGTCGAAGAGAGTTGGATTCTGCTTGGTCGAGAAGATGATCCCGAGCAGTCTTCTTTGGTCGACCTGACCTTATGCTACTCAGTCGATCCGTACATTATAAGGAGTGCAAAATAGCCCCCATCAGTACTCCCTCACTTCTTCGAGCGTATAAGTAATAGAAGCTCGTAGAAGTAGATAATTTTGTACGACTGTTTGATTTCTATGAATGGTGCCTCGTTAAAAACCTTACTTAAGAAAAAACCCTGTGGGAAAAAATCTCAAGTAAGGAAAAGAGTGCTACGCATCATAGATAGTCGTTTTCTCTTTCCAATTATGAGTCACCAGCCGTCATTTCGGGGAGGCTTTTTAGCTCCTTCCGTTTTAGGCGGGAATATGATTAGTTGCGACGAGTTCGAAACGTCTTTAATCTCCTTAGTATAAATAGTTGACTATTGAGCTTGTCATTTCTCCTTTATCCTTGCTTACAGTCTCTAGTCATTTTCTTGCTTAGTCGTTCATCATATAGAATTTTCCTTTTATCGATTCATATCCTCCGAGGATCTGATTTTATGGCTTCCCTAAGAAAATCTTCTTCTTCCTCTAGGGAGAATGTCGCTGCCAATAACGAGGAGGAGTTGCGTTCAAATCTTTCAGGCGAACAAACTGCAATTCCTGAATTCGATGTTCCTGTTGAAGATACTTTCAACGTACAAATCCTTTCTGATGCAGATGTCGCTGCCCGAGCCAAAAAGGGCAAAGGTACAGCTCCTCAAATTTATGAACCGATTGAGGATGTAGCATGTGCTTATACCGCGGAGACATTTCCGGAGGTCGTAAACAATTATGCAAAATACTTCCCGGAGGGTTCCGAGTTAATTCTCCCTTCCCCTTTCGATAGGGTTACATCTCCACCGGAAGGATGTAGAGCCTTTTATACGGCCCATTTCAACAGCGGTCTCCGTCTTCCTCTGTCTCCACTTTTTCTCGATATTTTGCGAATATTTAGAGTGTCTTTGACACAATTGGTCCCAAATTCTATGGCGTTCGTAGTTTGCTTTTCTGTTCTAATGATTGCGAAAGGGTTCAAACCTTCCTTTCGCAATTTTATGCAACTTTTTCGTTTCAATGTTTCCAGTTCTTCCAATCGCGGATATTTCTTCACTAGTCAGAAACCTAGTCGTGCAATCTTCGACTCCCCGGTTTCTAGCAACCCTTTCTGGAAATCACATTTTTTCTTTGTTTGTCCACCATCCGAGTTTAGCTTGTCGAATGGTTCGAGTGCTCCCTTTTCATGGGATCATGGCTCGAAATGGTTTTACGGAGGTCGCCATCCAACTGGGGAACTTATTCCCGATGATCCTCAATTTATTGGTGAGATTCAGGCTATGCGTGCCAACAAATATCAGAGTGCTCTTCTTGTAGGAGAAGTTTTTCTTCGCAAGGCAGGATTGAGTGCTCATAATTTTCCAATCAGTTCACCATCCGAATCACTCAGTAGGCATTTTACTTCAATTTAGTGTTGAGATGATAAGTACTTCATAGAGAATCTGATTTTTATCTTGTTCCCTTTTACAGCTCATATGGTAGAAAACTCCCGACATTCTTCAAAGGGAAAAATGGTTTTGTCCAAATCTAGCAAGACTTTGGAAAACGTTCCCATTAAGCAGAGAGCATCTACAAAGAGAAAATTGGAGTTGACTCACGAGTCTGAGGAGAATAGGGAGGAATCTCCAGATTCTTCTGAAGAATCCCCTGTTCGTTTGGGAACTGGATCTGGTTATCCGCCTCTCCAGCTTAGGACATCTTTGGGTATTCGGGGGTGTCGCAGCTGGTCGATGCCTCATCCTTATGACAACCCGGTTGATAGGAAAAGGAGTTACTATGGTCGTTCCGGCAATGACCTTTCTACTTGGTAGTAGTCATCCCAAACCTACTTTGGTCGAAATGATCGAGGATCACTTAGAGGGTAAAAGAGCCGCTGGCTATTCCGAGCATGATTCTCTTGTTCATGATAATAGTGAGAACACGGTCGATAAGGCAACTCGTGTTCTTTTATCCGGCATTTTTACTCGCGATCTGAATAAGCTTCTTCGCAAGGATCCTCTGGAGAAATTTCAGCGAGCTTCTCTGTATGCTGAAAAGGTGATATATTAATCACACTAATAGAGTAGTTTTCTTTAAAGATCCTTTTTAATTAGCTAACTCATTTCTTTTTGGGTCCCTTTGTCTTTTCAGACTAAAACTAGTCTGGCATCGTATGCTTATGAGAATGCCCTTTGGAAGCAACAGTGTGAGTTCCTAGAGGAGAAGTACAAGACATTGCTCGGCAGGACCCCTGGATCAGAGGCCGATCCCTTGATGACTTCTTCTGTTCCAACCAAGGAGAGTCAGGCTATGGTGGCCGACGATCAAGGGACTATTGACAAGGTTCTGGAGACCTCCCATGTTCAAGATCAAGCCAACCAATTGGCCAAAGAGTTAGAAGAATTCCAAGTTCGGAGTACTGCTCGTATTAGCGAGCTAGAGTCTCAAGTATCAAGTCTTCAGGCTTCTTTAGAGGAGTACGAGAGTGATATCCCTCTTAGCGGACTCAAGGATCGTTATGGCCGTAATCCTGACGAGAAATTGATTCGTGAATTCCTCAACTCTCCTGTTCATATGGCGCTGGTGAATCAGATGGTTGGTCCGCTCTTAGAAAGTACGTTCAAAAAGGCCATTCATCAGTTGGTCGCTTTAAGATTGATAGATGATCGCCGACAGGAATATTTTAGAGCAGCGCATATTCGGTTGAACCGAAATGGTGAAGAGTATTCTCCTTCCGATCTTCCGTATGTTGTTTATCAAAACTATCCTTTGGATCATCTTGTTAAAGAGTTTGGGAAACCGCTGCCGATTCCTCTTTCAGATATCAATGATGAGCTCGATAAGAATTTTATCGATCAGGATGACGCAGAAGAAGATGCTGACGAAGCCGGGGAAGGAGAAGTCGGTAGCGAACAAGCAATTCAAGATGTCGACCCGGCCGTATGATATACCGATCTTGTAAAATAACCTTTGTAATTATTTTATTTGTAACATTACTTTTTCACCCCTTTGTAAAAATAAACGTTTTGTCTTTCTGACGTTCACGTCCTTTCGTATTTCCTGTAATGATTCGGACAAGTCATTAACTTCGGCATAATCATGCGTGCGTCGTTTCAAATTCTAGTGTTTATTCCAAAGCTCTTTTCTGTATTTCGCGCCCTTTCTTTGGGTCTCTCGCGTCTTTTCGTATAGTATAAATACAAAAGGGTAAAAACTTGACTCGCTATTTACCGTTCTTACTTATCTCCTAACAGAATACTCTTTCTTGAGTAGATCGATAAGCTTTCTCGATAAGCAAAAATTTCTTTTTATAATCTGATCATGAGCAATCTTTTTGGTAACACATAGAAGCGTCCTTCCCGTGAGGCCGCTAGAGATAATAGACCGAAAAAGTCTCGAACTGCGGGGCCCTCGATGGAACCTCCTCGCTCGTCTTCTATTACTAGGTCGGTGATCAACACTCCCGTCGTCTCTTTCGAACATTTTTCTGTAATCAGTTCTTCTTTTGTTCAACCAAACATTTCTTCTTCTAGTGAACTAGAGAGTAGGCCTTCCCCTGGTAGGGTGGCTTTTGGTGATTCGTCGAACGTGGAGCAGACCTACGAAATCCCTGTTTCTTCAGGCCTTTCTTCTTTTGATCATGGTTTTCATGGGGGTGATTTTGTTAATTCCCTTCCTTTTTCTACTTCTACTACTCATGTCTTTAGTGGAAGTTAGGTTGACGAGGGTTCCTTTGTTAACCCCTCCGTAACACAAACTGCTTAGCAAGATTGTCCTGATTATTTGTTTACTGAGACTACCGTGACGACTACTTCTTTCGAGTCTGGTGGGCCTTCTGGAGGTCGGATTAGGTCGAGGTCTGATCGTCGGACCAAAATTTCTGCTTCGGGCAAGGAGACTTCAGTTAGTCCCAACGAGAGAGAATCCCCTCGTGTGTTAGATGATCGTTGTATCCTTGAGCAGGTTAAGGATATTTTGCAGTCAGTGACTCCCCGCTCTGACAATGTCCCTCTTCTCAGTGAACTGTCGGGCTCTGTTGAGCCCGATCCTTTGTCCTGGGATCTGGGCCTGAGAACTATTTTGCCCAGTGAGTTGAGGAAACTTGAGAATACTTCTAATGTGCGGCTTGTACAGTTGCTAGTGAAGTTGTGTGAGCAGGTAGACTTATCTTTCATTATCTCTCTCTTTTCGCATTTCATTTTGATTGCCTCGTTACATAAGGACTGTTTTGTTTTTTTCTTCAGGCTAAGTATTTCGCACTCCAGCTAGGTGTGCAAAACGACAACATGTGGATGAGCAGAGATGCTTATCAAGATCGTTTGGAATCGGAGTCGGCCAAGGTCTGAGGGCAGAGTCTACAACTGCAGCTCGCCAATGATGATCTGCAAAAGATGCATGAAGGAAAATTTGTTTGGGAGAAGGAGGAAAGTGAGCTGGTCCAGGCTGCTGCTCTAGTAGAGGAGTCTCGAGTGAGGTCCTATGAGGAAGGTTACGAAGCCGGCTATCTGAAGCGTCAGGAAGAATTGATGGCATTTGCTGGTAACTTGACTCCTCGGAAGACTGTTTCTGCTAGTCGGCCTGCTAACGGTTCTTCTCAATGATCTGTTCGACCTGGCGGGCCTTGGCCTCTTTTTTTTTTTTTTTTTTTTTTTGTGCCCAACTTTTTGTGTAGTTGCCTTGGCTAAACTTTTGTATTGGGAGAAATGACTTGCTCAAAATTATGTATACGGAGATCCATGCCTTAATCCATAGACAAATTCTGTTATGCGTATTTTGCTGTTATTCATAAATATAACCTCTTTGAAGTAATCAGTATAGATTAGTATACTTATCTCATGTTGGTCTTCTTGGCGAACTTCTAGTTCTTGAGAATGTAGCTTGATCATTGTTTAAGTGACTGACTGATTTAATGTCTGTTTTTGTCGATCAAACTATTTCCAATATCGACCAATCAAGTGTAGTCGCTTGCGACTGTCCCATAGCCATGTTGGAGATTTCAAGTGTTGGATAACAGTCCATTCATATAGATATCTAATCGAGTAATGCTTACTTTGTCGTTGTTCGACTAATCCCATATAATTTTGTCCTTTTGCTCGAAAATATCTTATTTAAGGACTCTGTCCTTTTTTCTGTTGAACTCTTGCCTTTCTTATCAAGGGTTTGAGCTTTCGTAGAAGGTACCGTTCCCTGTATTTTCTCAAAGAATCCATGTTTTTCTGTATTGATTTTGAGTCCCATGTTTCTCATAGAAGGCAACTAGTGTGTCCATAAAAATCCTTTGGAATGGGAGGAATTGGAAAATGTAGAAATATGGGTTAGATCTATTTCCTTATGACCTCCTTAAGCAATTTTTCGGAGTATTAGGCAGTGACAATCTTAAAAGCTGGAATATTAACAATTATTCTTCTTATCTCGGTGCCAAATCTCTAGATTCCAGTGAAGGTCCAACCTTCTTAATCATCTGTCTTGCTCTTAATGTATGAGGCAGTGACGGCCCATGTATGTTCGGGCATGGACTTCCTTTATTAGAGTATGGCTTGTCGTTGAGCCAAATTATATATCTTCGGATAGTAGATCTCTGGATTGTCAGGTAACAAGGAACATTTAGATCGGATTCATCCAGATCGATTTACCGTTGCATCGATCACCTTTTCTTGTCGATAGCGAACAGTTTTTTAAATTGATAAACTGTCGTTTCAACTTATTCGTATTTAATGGTGGAAGTCAAACGGTCGTGATTGACGTTTCCGAGATCTTTTCCCAACCGTTGGATTTAATCAGATGCGCCTATAAATAGGGTCACCATCTTCAGATTTTCCTAACAGTTCCCTAAAAAATGGAATCATTGCATTCTCTGAGCTATACCTTGCCCACATATCCCATTGTCTTCAAAAAATCTCATTATCATGATTTGTTCATTCAAAACGGTGAAATTGCTCCAGGTCTTGTATTGACGGGTCCTATGTCAGCCCTACCTTGTATCGACGGGTCCCATGAGATCTCTGCATTGGTCTTCATCACCTTAGAGGTCCGTGGTTTCCGTTCGCACATGGAGGGTTCTTACTTATCTGCACCCCCGGTCTTTGATGTTACCTCAGGAGTGATTGGCCATCCGGGGGTGCTTGGTAAGTTTTTAATTTTTACGACCACTCCGGAGAGATGCTGCTCTAGAGTAAAAGTCGACCCCATTATACAAGCAGTATTTCGTTGCGAGTGAATGTGTATTACGGCTCCCTTTGTCCGGAACATTGGACCTTCAGAGCCTGGCCATCGCATCAAAGAAGTCGACCATCCTGCGGTGCATGCTTCTTAGGTGGTCGGTTATACGTATCGAAGCACTAGGGAGGAGATTGATGTTTCCGTGGACATTCTCGTGAAGGTCGCCAATCCATAGATAGGATGTATTTCATAGTTGTAGTGATGTATAGGAAATCTTTGTATTCCGATCGATATCCCATATGTAACTTGTACTTGTAATTCAGATGAATAATACTTTTGATTTATTACCTTGATATTTTCTGTTGTTGAATATTTTCGTTGATGCTGATATGGTCTGTCTAATAATTCGTCGAGAAGTGTTTATTGAGCGGATCAATGTATACTCGACTCGTTATAATTTAGACTTAGGTTCTTCATACCCAAAGTCTATTAATCTTTAAAAACTAATCGAGGAGTGTTTATTGAGCGGATCAATGTATACTCGACTCGTTGTAATTTAGACTTAGGTTCTTCATACCCAAAGTCTATTCGTGGTTAAAAACTAATCGAGGAGTGTTTATTAAGTCTATTCGTCGTTAAGAGTAATCGAGGAGTGTTTATTGAGCGGATCAATGTTTACTCGACTCGTTATAATTTAGACTTAGGTTTTTATACCAAAATGTCTTTTGATCGGTGAGATTGATCGAGGAGTGTTTATTGAGCGAATCAATGTATACTCGACTCGTCATAGACTTAGGTTTTTGTACCAAAAGTCTTTTTGTCGTTAAGATTAATCGAGGAGTGTTTATTGAGCGGATCAATGTTTACTCGACTCGTTATAATTTAGACTTAGGTTTTTATACCAAAAAGTCTTTTTGTCGTTAAGATTAATCGATGAGTGTTTATTGAGCGGATCAATGTTTACTCGACTCGTTATAATTTAGACTTAGGTTTTTATACCAAAAAGTCTTTTTGTCGTTAAGATTAATCGAGGAGTGTTTATTGAGCAGATCAATGTTTACTCGACTCGTTATAATTTAGACTTAGGTTTTTATACCAAAAAGTCTTTTTGTCGTTAAGATTAATCGAGGAGTGTTTATTGAGCGGATCAATGTTTACTCGACTCGTTATAATTTAGACTTAGGTTTTTATACCAAAAAGTCTTTTTGTCGTTAAGATTAATCGAGGAGTGTTTATTGAGCGGATCAATGTTTACTCGACTCGTTATAATTTAGACTTAGGTTTTTATACCAAAAAGTCTTTTGATCGGTGAGATTGATCGAGGAGTGTTTATTGAGCGGATCAATGTATACTCGACTCGTCATAGTATAGACTTAGGTTTTTGTACCAAAAAGACTTTTATCGTTAAGTCTAATCGAGGAGTGTTTATTGAACGGATCAATGTATACTCGACTCGTTAGTATTCCGAATTTGATCAATACTTATCGTAGGATCGCAAGGAGTGTTTACCGAATCAATCGATTTATACTCAATCTTGATTTAATTTATTAATAATCCAACTGTAGGCTAAGGCCGTTTATTATAATAAAAGTTACCAAAATAAATAAAGTAAAGTTGCATGTTCTACTTGCAATTTATTTACCATAGTATCTTCTAAGGTTGACTGCATTCCATGTTCTTGGCAAGGCTGTTCCGTCCAAGTGTGCGATCTTGTATGAACCCTTCTTTCCTACACCGATCACAATGTAAGGTCCATCCCAATTTTGTTGTAATTTTCCCACATGCTTGGATACTTCTACCTTTTTTAAGACTAGATCCCCTTCTTTGAAGGTTCGGATGCGCACCTTTTGGTTGTAGGCTTTTTCCATATTTGCTTTAGTGACTTGCAAACGTACGGCCGCTTTTTCTCTTAGAGCTTCGGTCAAATCAATATCATTTTCTCTTATTTTTTTATTCTCCTGGTCGTCGTACATTTCAATCCTTGGTGTTGGGATTAACGTTTTGACCGGAATAACGGCTTCTGAGCCATATACTAGACTGAACGGGGTTTTCCCTGTCGAAGTTCTGACTGTAGTTCGATTGGCCCAAAGCACTCCTGGGAGTTTGTCGAGCCAATTTCCTTTGGCCGCTCCTAATCTCTTTTCCAAAGATTTTATTATCTCTCGGTTTGCTACCTCAGTCTGTCCGTTCGCTCTAGGATGTCCGACCGAAGTGAAATTTTGCTGAATTCCTAGGTTTGAACACCATTCAATTACTTGCTTTCCCGCGAATTGGGTTCCATTGTCGGAAATCAAAATTCTTGGGATGCCAAAACAACGTACTATGAATTTCCAAAGGAAATTAATCACTTGAAACTGAGTTATTCGGGCAAGGGCGATGCATTCTATCCATTTGCTGAAGTATTCGACAGCGACCAGGACATAAGCTTTCTTTGATCTAGCGGTTGGGAATGGTCCTACAATGTCCATTCCCCATTGGTCGAAAGGCCAACACACCGGTATTGGGTGCATGTTCTCTGCCGGTTGATGAGATATATTAGCATGGACTTGGCAATGATGACATTTTTGGACGTACTGGATGGCATCGTTGTTGATGGTAGGCCAATAATAACCTGTTCGGAGGCATTTTAAAGCTAATGCCCTTGCTCCGCTGTGATTTCCCGTATCTCCTTCATGTACCTCTCGTAAAATATCAGTGGTCTGAGATTCGGAGACGCATTTTAGAAGGATTCCAGACACTGATCTTCGGTAGAGTTTTTCTTCTACCAATGTATACTTCGGAGCCCGATATTTTATTTTTCGAGCTTCATTCTGGTTCAGCGGTAATTTTCCTTCTCGGAGATAGTCTATCATTGGAGTCATCTAATTTTCTCCTGCTTCTCCTATTTCCATTATATCGACTGCTGGTACTTCATCGATGTCAATGGCCGGTGTACCACAAATTAACCAATTGATCATCCTTTCAGTTTTTCCATCATGGGCTCCTGTGAACCTAGATAGTTGAGCGGCCCATTTGTTTTCCGAACGTGGAATGTTCTGTATACCAAAGCTTTCGAATTTTTCCGCTAATGATTTCACTTTGCCAAGGTATTTGATCATATTAAATTCCTTAGCCTCATATAGGCCTTCGATGTGTCTTTGTACTAACTCTGAGTCGGTTAATACTTTGAGGTGCTTAATGTTGGCTTTAATCGCCATTTCCATTCCTGCGATTAACGCCTCATACTCGGCTTCATTGTTCGTTACGACGAAATCCAATGTTATTGTGTAATTTAAATCCTATTTATTTGGTCCGGTGAAGTTGATTCCGGCCCCTCCCCCTTCTCGGCATGAAGCACCATCGACATGCATCAACCATGTTTGATTTACGACGATCAAAATATCGTTGTCGTGGCTGTTCGATGGTTCGATCATTTGTGTCGGAGTTTCTAGTAAGAAATCAGCTAACACTTGGGCTTTAATCGCAACTCTTGGTTTGTATTCGATTTCGAATTGTCCAAGTTCGATTGCCCATTTGATTAGTCTACCGGAGGCTTCGGGGTTTGCTAACACTTGCCTCAGTGGTTGATTTGTCAAAACCACAATTTTGTAGGTCAAGAAATAAGGTCGAAGTTTTCGAGCTGCCACTACTAAGGCCAGTGCGAATTTTTCAATTTCCATGTAATTCTTCTCAGCACCTTGTAGCAGTTTGCTTAAATAATACATAGGTTTATGTTCTGACCTTTCAATTTTGATTAGTACCGAACTAACGGCAGCATCGGAGATCGAAATGTAGATATACAACGGTTCCCCTTCTGTCGGTTTGGCCAATAACGGGGACCTCGTTAAGTAATCTTTGAGCTGGTTGAAGGCCTGATCGCATTCTTGGGTCCAAACAAAGTTTTTTTGCTTTTCGAAGCGTTTGGAAGAAGGGCAAACTTTTATCTGCTGACTTTGATATGAATCTGTTCAATGCTACGATTTTTCCTACCAAGCTTTGTACTTGGGAGATGGTTTTGGGAGGCTTCATTTCAGTTATAGCTCGAATTTTTTCTGGGTTGGTTTCGATTCCTCGTTGATGTACAAAATAGCCCAAGAATTTTCCCGACTTAACACCGAAAGTGCACTTCGCAGGATTCAACTTCATTCGGTATTTTCTTAATATTTGGAAACATCGATCAAGATGTTTTACGTGGTCCGCCTCGTTCATGCTTTTGACTAACATATCGTCTACGTAGACTTCCATTATTTCTCCGATTAACTCTTTGAACATTAGGTTTACTAACCTCTGATAAGTAGCCCCTGCATTTCTCAAGTCGAACGGCATTACGATAAAGCAATATACTCCCTGTTCGGTTATGAACGCAGTCTTCTCCTGATCTCGTTCATCCGTATATATTTGATAGAAACCTTGAAAGGCATCCATCATGCTGAAGATTGCGAAACCGGCGGTTGAGTCGACCAATAAGTCGATCCTCGGAAGGGGATATGGATCACGTGGGCATAATTAATTAAGATCGGTAAAATCATTACACATTCGCCACTTGTTATCCTTTTTATCCCCTTTTGCTACTAGAACCACATTACATAGCCATTCCGAGAAGTGTATTTCTCTGATTTGTTTAGCTTCAAGTAGCCTTTCTACTTCTGCTTTGATGATTTTATCCTTTACTGGCCCGTGATTTCTTTTCTTTTGTCTGGCGGTTTTGCCAAGGGATCAATTTTTAGCGAATGCTTGATTACTCGCGGATCGATTCCTTCAATGTCATTAGCGCTCCAAGCGAAGATGTCTACATTATCTCTGAGAAAGTTGATCAACATTACTTCCCCCTCTTTGCTCAATTCAGTACCTATCCTTGTTGTTTTTGACGAGTCCCCTCGTACTAGGATTACATCCTTATATTCTGGCGGCTTTAGGGCTAAATCAATCGGCTCTTTTCCCTTTTTATCTATTCGATCAGTGCTGGGGATTTCGACCTCGTTTCTAATGACGTCATCCTCAAGCTTTCTTTTACTCGGGGTGATCGAATCAGGACGGTTTCTTAAATTCAATGAGGTGTTGTAGCACTCAATGCCATACAGTGGTCGTTTATTATTTCCCCGATACCTCTGTCGGTGGGGAATTTTATCTTCCGATGATAAGTAGAGACAACGGCTCGAAACAGGTTGAGGGCTGGTCGCCCTAAAATCGCGTTATACGCGAATGGTGTTTCTACCACTAGAAATTTCACAAGTTTTACAGTCCGGTGCGGTTTCCTTCCGAAGGATACACTTAAGGTTGTTGTTCCGCTGGGGACAATTTCTGAGCCTCCAAATCCTACTAATGGGGTAGCTACTTTCTGTAGGTTTATCTGTCCCAGGTTCATCTGGGCTAAAACCTCCCGAGAGATGATATTCGCCGAGCTCCCATTATCGATTAGGATCCTCTTGACATTATAATTTGCTATTTCTAGCGACACCACCATTGGAAAATCGGGATTATCCTCTTTTGTGTCCCAAACCATGTTTTTAGGCACTTCGCCTTCGTTGAAGCTGATCAGTTGATCGTTTGTTACTTTGCTCTCAAGAGTCCATATTTCTTTTGGGTATTTTAAGCTTCCAATTATGGATCTCGCGGTCCTTCGTCGAGCGTTACGACTATCCCCGCCCGCGGGTCCTCCGGAAATCGTATGGATGGTACCATTGATCTGGTCATGGTTCATCTCCTGTGTAGGACTAGGCTCGGGCGACCATCGAC
Source organism: Penstemon eatonii (assembly GCA_038501285.1). NCBI lineage: Eukaryota > Viridiplantae > Streptophyta > Magnoliopsida > Lamiales > Plantaginaceae > Penstemon > Penstemon eatonii. Next base: position 63,316,555 of record CM076710.1, read on the forward strand.
GGGAACTCCTTCTTTGATTACCGTTCCGAGGGCTTCTGCTTCTTCCCCTCTTGCGGTTATCTCGCTCCAGATAGTCGTCTAGTTTTCCCTGTTCGATTAATCTTTCAATTTCTTTCTTAAGGTGAAAAAAATTTTCCGTTTGATGCCCATGTGCTCGATGGTATTTGCAATATAGCTCATAGTTTCGAGATCCTGGTCTGGGCTGAGCGATCTTCTTTGCTTCGGGGATCCAGTTATTCCTTTCCAGTACTTCCAATATTTTTTCCATCGGAGCGTTTAGCCTTGGGCGTTCTACTTGATTAACCCTGCTTCTAATCGCTAATTCGGGGTTTCTTGGTCTTTGATAGAAATTAGGTTGTCTTTCTCGATCGGGTTTGTTGTATTCCAATCGTTGGAAAACGTTACCTTTTCTATAAGCTTGCTCATAATCCATAGATCTTTGGGCAGGGATCTTATCATGCCTTTTGGAGCCTGAAGTTGTGGCTTTGTTTTTGTTTTTGTCCTTAAAGGAGTTCATCTCTTCTTGGGTCATATATTTAGATGCTAAGCTTGTGATATCAGCAAACGTTCTTGGTTATTTCCGACTGAGGGCATTTCCGAACTGCCTGTTCTTCGTGAGGTCGAAGAGGATAGAAATTATGTAATCGATATTTGGGGAATCGATTTTAAGCAATTCTACATTGAACCTTGCCAACCAGGTTCTCAAGGATTCTCCCTTTTGTTGGTGTATTGTTCCTAAGTAGCTCATCGGAAGTTTTTGCCTCTTTTGACTGGCAAACTGCTGCGTTAATTTATTGCATAATTCTCGAAAACTGAATATGGAATTAGCAGGTTGCTTGGCGAACCAGTCCAAAGCAAGTCCTTCAAACGTGGTTACCATTAATTTGGCGGTGAATTCCGCTGAGTGAGAATACAAGTTCATTATATTGGTGAAGCTAAAAATATAGTCATCTGGATCAGTGGTTCCATCGTATCGGGGTAATCTTCCGGGTACTTGTCCGATTGAATGTGCCTCCTTTATTTCTCTGCAGAAAGGAGAACACGCCGCTAGGCTCTCCTGGAGCTCAGTATTCCGTGCCCATGGATTTCGAATAGATTGTAGGCGTTGTTCTAGTCGTTCCTGCACCATCCTTTCGATTTCTCTTTCCGAAAATCGCATTGTTCAGGGTCGATCTGGGATTGCATCATCTATGTCATCCTCGATAGGGACTATTGTACGTTCCTTGGACCCGCTGCGTCCGGGTTGTGTTTTCCTCTGTCCTGGTTTCTTTCGGGGATGGTTATTAAAGGGTTTTGAATTGCCCTGCTGCGGACTATGTAGCGAGCGCTCCTCGCTTGCCGGACTGTCGGCTTGCTGAGAGGTTTGATCGTTTCGTCTCGATAGACTTTGAGCAGGATTTGCCCTGGCAGCCCTAGCGTTTCGAGGATTTTGCTCAAGTACGAGTAATTCTTCCGGAGAGAGTGATTTTAGGAGCATTGCGATCTGTCGCAATTTTTCCTGAGCGCCCGGGAGAGGAACGGGGATCGTCAGGACCTCTGGTTCTTCCTGAATTGTTCCGAGAAAATCTCCTTGGGGTTCCCGCTGATGGGGATGAGGACCTTGCAAATTATCGTTGGTCTCCTGGGCGTTATTATCAATATTGTTCTGTGGATCTTCAGATGTGTTATGTCCAGTGGTTGTGTTACTCCTTCTTCCGATACGAGCGCTTTTCCTTGGGCGAGCCATATGTCGATCGAATAATTAACCTAGTCCCCTCGGTGGGCGCCAACTGATTTAACCGGATTTAGTCGGAATAGGGGAATCAGTGAAATTATGTTATTGAGGATTCTCAATATATAAAGTTTATAGGGCACTGGTTAATTTACTCTGGATGGGTCGATTTCAAGGAAGAGCAAGTATGTAAAAACAAGAAGCATATATTGTGAACAAGGCAAAGCTAAGGTGAATATTGAGAGAAATCTCTTTTCTTTATTAATTGTAAGCCAATTCTGCTATGATTGCAGAGTTTAATGGCGTATATTTCTTCTCATTCAGCGTTACTTTATACAATGATTTGCTAGGTATTTATATCACTCTAAACCTAGCTTTACAAGGAAACATAATCCTAATAGGACTCGGCCCAAACATCCTTCCTTACTTCGGAGTGTATTCTTCTTGTCGAAGAGAGTTGGATTCAGCTTGGTCGAGAAGATGATCCCGAGCAGTCTTCTTTGGTCGACCTGACCTTATGCTCCTCAGTCGATCCGTACATTATAAGGGGTGCAAAATAGCCCCCATCAAATATTCATCAACAATAGTTAAAAAAAATGAGATCCGTTTTTGGAAGGTAAAGAGAATGGACCTCGGATGTCAACATGGATTACCTCAAAACAACGAGAAGTACAAGACATACTTCAAGCAAATGAAAGACGCAATTTTTTAACCCACGAACATACATCACAAACATGACTTTATTTGCATTGACATGTGAAAATTTCTTAACAATAAAGTACAAACGAGTCAATAAAGATGTTTGAAAGAAATAACAAAACTGAATTTTAGGTCAGGATCTAGATAAAAAGACCATTTTTGAACATGAATTCGACCAGTTTTTTTCTTTGTTGCTCGGTCTTGAAATATACATTCAGTAAATGAAAAAATTACATCACAACTAATCGATTTTATTAATTGTGAGATAGATAACAAATTGAATTTAAATTACAGAATATGGACTACATTCATGAGGATAAGTGAAAATGAACATTGAATTGAGCCTCTATGCTTCACAGGCGCTTGAGAACCATCAGGTAAATAAACTGATATACTTTTATGGAAAATAGAATATGATGAAATAAATTAAAGAGATGTACATATATGATTAGAAGTACCTGAATCGATAATCCAACTAGTGGGTAGACAAGTGAGAGTCATGTTTGCCAAATGATTGGAACAAGTAGCGGAAGTGGATGTTGGTGACTTTGATCTCTTCACTTGCTTATCTGAAAAACCAGGTTATAATGTTCAATAAATGGACTATCTAAGTGATGAATGACATGAGGAGAAATTTTGAGTGATTTTGATGATGACATGGTATAGATCAAAGATGAAATCACTGGTACCATGTAGGAATTAGAGCATAAAGAGAAACAAAAAATATTATTCTGTTTATATCAATTAAGATACCTTGTATTTATAGGCAGATTACAAAGTAAATAATGACAAAGAGTTTGACTCTATCAACTATTTACAAGATAAAGACTGAGAAGCTATATATATCTAAACTATTGTAAAAGATAATAGCTAAGTGTTTAACTCTATCAACATACAAGAAAGAAATTACAATTAACTAAAGATAAACATCAACATAAGTTAATAGATCATAGCTCAATTGCCGAGGGCATGCGTGTAATCAAGATTATGTCAAAAGAAATACATGCCAAAAATAGCTCAATTCGGAACATTAATTCGATTATCTTATATTTCAGCTACAATAAGATGCAAAAAACAAGTTCAACCTAGTATGTATTGGATCTTTCAACATCAAAATTAGCAACTGAAAATAATGTATTCTTATGTTGGGTGTTTGGAAAATATATAGAGCCATTAAAATTCTATCAAATCAAGAATTTGTAAAAGAACAAACGTTATTGTTAAATATCAAATTAAAATATATGAGAAAGAACTAAAGTTTGTTTTGTTGCTAGGTGTTTGGAAAAGTCTAGTGCTATCTATTCTATTTAATTCTTTTATGTAAAATGTAGTGTTTTGAAATTCTGAATCAAGAAACTTGAATTATTGGGTAGTGGTGAACACGGTTGGGTTTTTGTCGTATATCTATAAAAAAATCAACCCTCTTTAATACATATGGGGCTAAAATTTCAAACAACAACTATATTTTTATGTTCATAAACCATACGGTTTGGATGAGGCGAGCAGACGGGGTGGGTGGGTTAAATGAAAATAATGTCGTAAATTTTGAATTTAATAGACTAACAACAAATCGATAAATATAAAGAAATAATCTTAAATTTTTCAAACAACAAATAAAATGTGTCAATAAGTGTTTACGAATTTTGCTAGGAATTGATGACTCAAAAAATGTTGACACTATGTAAAGTATTTGGAAGACACTACATAAAATAGGAAACCGTCAATGATAAGTTCGAGTAAAAAAATGTGATTACTTACTTATGTATCAACATATTCATACCGAACAATAATATTAACAAGAAACTTACAGAAATGTTGTTTTTTTTCTTAATCATTTGTTAACCAATGTGATAACTTTCACACTTTATTAAGACATGAATAAAAAGTACATCAAAGATGTGGGTCAATTTTATTAACCATCAAACTCATCATTCGATCCATACTATGTGGGTTTATACATTAGCAACCTTTAATTATTTATTTTTAAAGTCAAACAGTCGGGTTGCAAGCGAGTTGGAACAGATCGAATGGATGAGTCGGTGAGGCGGGTTTATGAACACCACTATTAATATAGGGAATGAAATGAATGCAAACAGGGCAAGTGACCCTTTTAAGAATCCCAAGTGGACCAAAAATCGAGTGAAGACGGTCCCATTTTTATTTAAAGACCTAAAGTGACCCTTTTCAAATATAAGGAAAAAAACACTTTTCATACCAAACTTGTATCAACTCGACACTTTTCATACCAAGCTTTTTTGAGAAAAACATTTGATACCACAACTTCGGAACTTTGGACACTTTTACATTTTCTTTTAAAAATTGGACACCCGTTAACTTCTGAAATGAGGGAAAAACACTTTTCATACCAAACATTTATCAACTTGACACTTTTCATACCAAGCTTTGTCAAAAACACATTTGATACCATAAGTTCAGAACTTTGGGGACTTCTGCCTTTTTTGTTAAAAATTAGACGGAAGAATGCGCATGTAACATCATAAACAGAGGAAGAAAATCACGTGATGAGCACATGTGAATTTTGGGCGGGGGTACTTGCATTTAGGTAGGGAAGACCTAATTTTCCCTCAATCTTATACACCATTTCCATCTATTTTTCTCCTTCTTACACTCCATTAATTTCCTCTCCCTTTCTATTACCAAATCTTCATTAATTTCCTTTCTCTTTTCTTCTACCAAACCATAAAAAATATTGAGATTAAACATTTCAAATTGGTTGAAAATCATAGTTAAAGTCCAATTTACCTACAAGCTAACTTTTGAGATTGAGTTAGACCTGTTGGGATTCGGTAAGATAAACAGCCCTAGGCACAACGGAATATAAAATTTTTAGGACCTCTTACGGAATCTTGCCAGGATACTACTCTAGGTGTATATATATAAATATTAATTTAAATGACAGTGACAGTTTACACGTTATACCTATCTCCTTGCAAATCCAAGTTGGCTAAACGAACTCTGATTTCTCCTCCAACAAATCGATACAGGCTTTGCATTAGTGCCCCACGTGTTGCGCCTCTACGGGTTGATACACCAAAATTACACAAAAAATAATATATCTTGATCGACTAGAACACAAGATATATTAAGATCTAGGACTTAGGAACGATTTAGGAACAAAATCGAAAACGAAAAATTCTTCCACAAGGAAGACAGGGTTCGGCCAATTACACTGTGAGAGGGGAGATAATTTTTGCTCTGCTCAATTTTTGCTTATTGAGTTGTTTGAAAAATAACTAAAAGTTACCTACTTATAGTTATCTCCCTAACCTAGTCCCATTAGGACTGGGACTTTCCTCTCCTACATGGGCCATGGCCCTCTTTAATTAGAAGACCAAGTCTCCTAATTAATTCATGGCCCAGTCAATTAATTAGATCAGGCTTTATTTAATCTCCCAATTAAATAGCCCAATTAATTAACTAATCTCCCATTAAATTTAATCATACTCTAAGTCTATATATTTAAAATCCTTTCTAATTAATTAATTAAATCCAACTTAATTAATTAATTCACAAATTAAATTCCAATTTAATTTATGATCCTGATCCAATTCCAATTGGATCCTATTTTGTTCCAATGGGGTCGACCCAGTCGACCCACCCAATATAATCGACCCAGTCGATTTTATACCCAGTCGACTTGGTCATTCTTATTTCTTCGCTTTCGCTTCATATGTATTGTGTATACCCCCGTAGGTTCACAACATAATTTGCCGTGGGTTATAATTAAATATTATTTAATTATTCGAGTAAGACTTACTCTAAATCAATTGAATACTTTGTCGATTGATCATTCCAAAATTAGCACCCCTGCCAATTTGGGAATTCTCCCACACTCCACGGTCGATGTCCAGCCACAAGCCCATGGAGCCCAATCACTGGTGAATTAATTTAGTGAACCTCTTATCATTTACAATTTCCATATACGACATAATCTCTCCATCGATCAATCTCCCAGTCGAGACTTAAGGGTATGGTCTTTCATCGGATTTCCTTTTATTTCGTGTTGACCTTATGTATTCTGATCTTGAAATAAATTCTCTTTGACTTAATCTTTATGAGCTACTTACATAAAGTGTCAGATACCTTGGCCAAGGATTTTACCAGAGTTAATTTCTCACAGAAATTCATAGGAGAATTTCCCAACCTATCAAGTCGGGTCAATGGATCCTTTGTTGATGATATGAACCTGCACATGAGTTCCCCTATACCCAATATGAGCCCATGGAGACTTTCTGGCGAACTCCAGTCAGTCAGAACTCATATCAAAGTATAGACGTTCTCGCACCAGATAAACCATATTACCTCAAGTAGTTAGGGATCGTTCCTCGTATACTATTGCAAATTGGAATAACTTCAACCCCGATATGCGACTACCGCTTCCATGGTGAGTTATTTCCTAATTGGGGTATTCTGTGCGCTTGCCATCCCAGCAAGCCACCCACTTATGTGTATCGACTATCTCAGTCACGCTCGTGGACCCCAGCATCCTCCAGTTCATCGGAGTATGCACAACAGTGAGAGTCTAACCGAATCCAACGATGTCCTATCTCGATTGGATTCTACAACTCTTGAATATGTTCTAAATCACGGCCTTGGAGATCAATCCACGGGTTGTCCCATAGCCCTGTGATCTAAGGACTTCTATCCTTATGCTTAGATAATTATTACATAAGATAAAGTTGACCATTTAATAAAGTGCATTTATTAATCAAAATTTAATAGTTCCTTATTTATTACAATAAATGCCCGCCATACAGCTGGCTTACAGGACACTATTTCAATCAATCTCCCACTTGCCCTAAAGCCAGTCTTTTATGTTCTTGAGTCCCATCTTATGCAGATGTTTCTCAAATGCCTTTTGAGGCAGAGGCTTCGGTAGCGGTTCCGCCGTATTATCTTCTGAGTCGACACGTTCCATCTTAATGTCTCATCTACCAATGATATCTCTTATCACGTGGTATCGTCTTTGGACGTGCTTGGATTTCTGATGAAATCTCGGCTCCTTTGCTTGCACTATTGCCCCATTATTATCGCAGAAGATAGTAATGGGCTCAGCGATGCTAGGTATCAGATTCAATTCCTGGATGAAGTTCCTCATCCAAACACCTTCCTTTGCTGCATCACTCGCGTTAATGTATTCTGCTTCGGTGGTTGAATCTGCGGCTGTTTCTTGCTTGGAGCTCTTCCAGCTAATCGCACCACCATTGAGGCAGAAAACGTATTTTGATGTCGACTTGAAGTCGTCTACATGCTCGAGTATTGATAGAATAGTGCCCAGCAAGCCAATCTAAATTAGCTTGTTTGAGGACTATCTTCTTATGGTTTATAATTAATACGCCCGTTTATTCATAGTACGTGAATTAAACAATGGCCAACTTCATCTCTCGCGAACCTATCTAAGCGATTGGATGAAATCCTGAGTTCACAATAGACTATGGGACTATACACTTCAGTACTGAGTGCACTTATCATGAAACAGTCTCAAAGGTCGTGATCTCGAAAACGTTCCAAGTCATAGATTCATATCGAGACGGGGTATCGAATGAATCGTCAAGACTTGTACGATTATGCATGATTCACATGGAGTGAATTTGTTGTAGTTTCATGAACAAGGCATTTGAGGCCAGTGCATATGACTAGGTGGTTCGATAGAGGATCGAATGCATCGAACGACCCGAACAGAGAAACCCATTGTGGAAGCGCATGTCGCACATCGGTGATGGGATGTTTCTCAAGGATTATAATAGTGTACGATTTAGTCCTTAGACTTGAAGTGCTAGGGCGAATTCGGTGCATGAAAGTGCGTACTTTGATTTAGGTATAGGCCACTTAGCTTGGTCATAACATGCCTAAGTTGGGTGCATACGGAAGTGTACGCGAGTGGTTAGTACTAAGAAAGGATCCATCGACTCATCCTGATAAGGTGGGAGAATTTCCTGTACGTTCTTCGATAATAGTTCCGAGAAACCCGTGGCCACGGTCAGTGACGAATTTGGAAGGGACTTCCAAATTTAGCAGTCACACTGGAATTACTATCCTGAATTAGAAAGTACAGAATCGAGATAATTAGAGGTGCCGATCAATTCACACACCCTAGGTCTCGGTCGGGAAATCAGTCATGGAAGGACCGTATGTACATGGCAGTTATAATAGGTGAGGTTCACAAATATCAATTCACCTGAAGTTGGGCTTCATGGGCTTGTGGCTAGACATCGACCATGAAGTGTAGGTACTCCTGAATTAATAAGGAAATTAATTCTGGAGTGGTCAATTAAAGATAGTTTAAAGTTGATCGGAGCATTTAATTGCTCGTTAATTAAATCACGAGAGTCGTGGGCCTACTGCCAATTGATGGTGAACCCAGAGGGTCACACACAATACAATTGGACAGTGACAGTCATTAAGGGAAATGTGAAAGATTTAAAGTTGTTAAATCAAAGTTATTGAATTAAAGCATTAATTCAAATGAGAGATTATTAATTAGATATTTAATTAATTAATGTTCAATTAATTAATTAAGGGTTATCTGATTAATTATGAAATTAATTAAAGTGGTTAATTAATTAAGTTGGAAGAATAAATTTAATTGGTAATTTTTCGGATTAGCCAATTAAATGACAAAGGGGTCGATTTGTAATTATCACAAATAGAAGTGATAGGGGCGATTTTTAAAGATAAGGAAAAGGAAGTTTTTAATCTTGGAAGATAAGCAAGAAGAGATATATCAAATCTTAGATTCCTAATTAGATAAGGAAGAAAAGATTTGATAAACAAGGAAGAAGATATCTTATAGGAGTAGGACTCTTCTCCTATAAATACTTCTTCTCCTCTCTTCATTAAAAATAAGTGAGAAAGAAAAATCTGATTTTCGAAATAAGTTTTAGAAATTGCATATCCGCCCCAAAACTATTTCGCCCCGAACCCTAGTCGCCCATCCTACCTCGGCCGAACCTAACCTGGCCGATCCAAGCTTGGCCGAACCAAATCCAGCCGCATAAGCCCTGCGTGTTTGGTCTTCTTCCAGTTGATCTCCAAACCCGAACCTAGATCAAAGTCCTGATCAAGTTCAGAAGTACCTTTGTTGACAAACTTTCAAGTTCCAGTTCTTAGCCTACGACTTGGAAGTGTTGCTACAATCCAGTTGGTGTGGATACATTCTGGAGGTGAGACACTTGGATCACTATATTGTGAATCGAACATGAAGCCTGGAGGTAACCACCACCGAGCCGTGGTGAGGTAATTTCGATTAACCCCCTATGTTTTATTTATGCTTGCGTTCGTTTCTTGCTTTTCGTATACATAATATGGAGACTTTATTTATGGGACTGTGGGTGTGTCTTGAAAAATTTTAAATTCCGCACTCTGTTGTATTGACAATCGAGGCACAATCCCAACAGTGGTATCAGAGCCAACTCCATACTTATTATACGTAAAAGCCTGAACATAATGTGTTTATCGTATATGTTTGATTATGTGTATGAAAACACTTTAGAATTATGTTCTGTCAATTGATTCTTACTTGTTATGACTGGATCTATAATTGGGTAAAACTGTTTTTCCAGATCTGTGGCGTTTTTATAGTTTTTCGAAAAATCAGGACTATTTTGCAATAATCGCAAATCTTGAAAATAAGGGCTGAAAATTAATTTTCTGTTTCTGGAAATTTTAGAAATTTATGGGCTGATTATGAAATTCTGATCGCACGGGTTTTTGGACCATTTTGCAATTTTCGAAAATTTATGGGCTATTTTGTAATTTTCAAAATTTCAGGGGTCAGTTTGCAATTCGAAATATTTTCTGGATTCAAAAATTTTTTATTTTCTGGTCCTTCTGTCCGAAAACTGTTTTGGGGTGTTTTGTAACTTTTCAAAAGTTTTTGGGGTTAAAAGTGCAATTTCCGAAAGTTCAGGGGCCGAACTGCAATTTTTCAAAAGTTGAAAATCCGGATCTGTTTTAAAGCAGAAAACTTGTTTTGTTTATCCGAGAATTTTTCTTGTCATAATTAGTAGTGACTAAAAGTAAGAAATCAATAGGAAGTTAGTTTTAAAAGGTAGTTTTAAAATTAAGAAAGAAAGTAAAAGATGTTTACATGTTTCTTGCTCAACGTGAACTGTTTACGTGGTTTTCGATCGCGCCGAGCCTTGACCTTAGGGTAGATGTGATTGGTTTAATTTAATGTTTGGTTTTATTGGGCCTGCGAGCCTGTTATTGTTTTGGGCCACTTTGAGCCTTTGTAATAGAATAGGGCTTTACTGCTTTCCTAGTCTAGGATGGAGGCCCGTTTACAAGCAAGGTGGGAGCCCATGAAGAATTGAAGGCCGCGTATGCGTGGTACATTGTGTAATAGCATAGGCCTGTTTGAACCCCTTTAGATTGACCAATAGGGCCAACATCACTGGCTCGATGATGGCCTGCATAGGAGGCTCCCGATCGAAAACATATTGTGGTAGCATGCATGTTAGGCTTGCATGGCTTTTATTTATTTGTCGATTTATGATTGCTTGTGTGTATGCGCGCTAGTATCTAGATCATAATAAAAGATAAAGCATAATTGAAACGGTGAGATCTCGAGGAGAGTTTCTTCAAACTTTCAAAACCGAAAATCCCCTCTCGAATAAATATTAAGTCATATTGGGTAAACTATAAAATGAAGTTTTATAGATCCAAGCCTTCCATTAATAGGGACTAGTGTGAGTTGTCTACTTATCGATAAAGGTGATCCAGAGTCTGGCACCCGAGTCGAAGAAAGGGGCAATACACGAAATTCCTTGATTCCTATTTTTAACTAAATACGACAAGGGTAGGGATTGGTCGGGATGTGAATATCGACCGATAACTAGTTACGGGGAGTTCACGACCGGGCCCGTTGCTTATCACGATTAATGGGTTAGACTTAAACGCGTAGTAACATTTATGATGTAGCAGTGCTAGATAAATGCGAAAAACGAGGCAAAATAGCTTGAAGGTTGTGTGGTAGACACAATTGGTAATATGTATACCTACCTAGGGAATTAATTGTATGGCCACGAGTCGTGGGTACAATTAATTGCTGCTGGGACGTCAAGACCTACTAGGAAATAGAATTTCCCGAAACTAGAAGGGGTCACAGTTTCGATAAAATAGTGGGAGAACTTTTTCGATAAAATGTCCAAATTTCGTTAATTATAAGTATTAATGTTAAACCTGTCTGCTTATATGTTGTCTATTTTTGTTAGCCATTCACCATCCACTGTCCCATTCAAACAAGTTGTGTTACGTTTTCAAACCGAACAAACTTTGGGGAACTTTATGAGCTATTCACTCTATGAGACAAACATGGATAAGTTTGACAATGTCAGAGAATATTGTTCTTACTTAGCCAAGATGTTCAAACGACTCAGAAAGTTTGGAACTCGAATATCTAAAGAAGATGAGATAACCATTACTCTCAATGGCTTGTCTGAAGACTTCGATCATTTCTTGCAACATTGTGATATTCCGTTTGATGGAATTGAAACAAAACACTTGCATGAGTTGTTAGACAAATATGAGGATGTCCATCTACTTGGATATGGTCTATATGAGTGGGGCTGCCAAATATGTGACTATGAAGAACAAATGAAGGATTATGCTGGAAAGAAATTCCTGAACAGAATTAACAATGGTATGACTTTTAAGTTATACACCTGTTAAATTCTTTATGATGTAAGACATCTGATAAAACTTTCATGTCTGTAAAAGTGTTTGCAGGTGATGATGGTGTTCCCTCTCGACCTAAAAGGAAGAAATTCCTTAAAAGGAGGATGCAATCAATGCATAGAGAGATAAGGGAGAATCGCTTCAGGGATTGGGTCAAGGACTATCTAGACCTAGAACTTTGCATAAAGAGATATTAGTTTTTCGTATTAGCATAAGTCTTTAGTTTTAGTTTGTCTTTGAGATTTTATTTCAAATTTTTGTACAAGACATTATTGCTTTACCATTGAGAATGGAATTTATTTAATTAAAGCTATTTAACTTTGTACAAATATTGATGCTTTAAAGCATAGAAATAGATACAATGATAAACAAATCAAAACTACGAAAAACTATATGCTGAATCGAAAAACCGTGGCAAAATAATCGTCCACGATTGAAATGTTCTTTTTGGACATTCTTCCTGAAGATAGATACGAAAGGGAAGCTTTTATCTATTGTTCTTGAAATAAGGAACTTGGATGAATTCATAACTTTCAAATCTTGAAGGAATGATAACCGAAATTAATGGAATATTTAGCATTCCAAACAATTCAACCGAATGGATTCAATCCATTAGGACAAACGTGGAAGAACTAAAAGCACTAGTTCAAGAAGAACGTTACTTCAGATATACTTCTTAATCGTATATGTGTCATAATTGAAGTACAATTCTGAGACTGTTGAAGCAATTCAACAGACGTCTTGGAAATGAAGCAACAAAATGCATTATGACGAAAGCACTCTTGATCTAATCAAGCTTGCTGAAACATAAGCAATTAATTCCACGATTATCTAAAACGAGAATAGAATTCTCATGAAGCAAATCAAGAAGGGGGTCGAACCTAGTTCGATTCACAACTATGATCTTGCTAAACTTCCTTCATTCACATTAAGGGGATAGCCTCTCCTGACTCTTCAAGAAACTTGGTGTAGTGCCTTCCGAAGAAAGTTCTTACACTACCAAATCATTTATGAAATGAGAGAATACCCATGTATGAGAAATTCGATGGTAGATCCGATTCATACAAATATTTGTGGGGTATCCAAAGAAATCCATTGGATACCTGTTCTATGACAACGAGAAACGAAAGTATCTCGTGAGTAGCTTATTCCTATGTTGACGAATCTTTTGTCAAAGGAAATAAGGGAATGTCATAAAACTTGATGAAGTCCAAAAGACATTGGACCCATCCCCACAAATAGTGGGAGTAAACCCCGAAACCCAATGAACCGATTTTTGCACAAATTCTTAGTAATCTAATCAAATTCGTAAGGAACTCACAATTCCATTTTGCGAAATTGAGTGATTAGATATTTAATCCAAGATTACAAAGAATAATATGTTTAGACATAAATCAAGGGATATGGCATGAAGCCATAAGATTCAAAGTGATAAGTTTGACTCGCTAAATGGCGATAGGTGATTATTTAAAAGTCCTTTAAAAGATCTATGAAAATACCTTCTCTCCATTTAAAACGTCAAAACCCATTTTGAAACTATTAGCCATAGAAAGGTGGTTGTTGACTACCGAGATATGACTATTGGAAATGGATTCTGCATCTCACAATTGATGAGATGATCTCTATTCAAATCCAAAGGTCAATCTATGACTTTTTCCGAATTGGAACATGCAACTTGATAAGTCAATCAAGAATGTTGAATTGTCAAAAGGCATATGGATTCCATTTGTGCAAAAGGATCAGTGGGAGTACAGTTGAGTTCGAAAAGTAACAAGAAGATGTTCTATACATCAAGATTGATATAAGAATATCAGAGAAGCACAGACGAAAGCGTGTTAATCACGCAATTCTCCATGAATAGATTTGGAATTGCATCTCACGTACTGGCCATACGTATCTAAAGTAGATAAAGAAAAGTAGATGTTGAAATTCACAAATCTAAGTACAAAGACTATATGGAAAATCCAAGAAAGGATCAATTCCATAGAGATATGAATTTTTCTGTCTTATTTAATGTGAATGCCCTGCATTTAATAAGTAAAGAAGAAATTATCTCAAGAAGCCTTATGCTTAAGCGTTTGGATTGCATGTAGCATGCAAAGTCTTGTACATGACCTGACTCATCAAAAGCTCTGATATTTCACGAGCTACTAATAAGTCAAACTCCAGTCAAGGACACTGGACTACCATAAAGCAATCCTCGAAGATAATTAAAGGATATGTTGCTGGTCTATGGTAATAGTGGAGAATTGAAACTCGAAGGATTTATTAATTCGAGATTTTCAAAGTCAAAAGTGGATGATTTATTCTGTTTCGATGGAGCAGAGGTATATTGGAAGAAATTCCAATAGTATACCATTGCCAACTCAATCAGAATAAAAGCACCATTGTGATGCTGCACACACACAAAAGGTGTTTAGGTGAGAAAACATTCATCCATTGGATGAATTACCTAGCATGACGAAAGCTTGTTATAATCCTAACCGATTTAAACAAAGCTATTGCTCAATGAAAGAAAATCGAGATCTCATCAAGAATCTAAACACAAAACCAAATGATTGAACAAATCATAGGTAGTTAAGACGAGTAAAAGTACTACGTCATCTCAACAAGACAACTTAACAGATCCACTAATGAAGCTCTTTCACAAATGGTTCGAAGGACATCTTGGTATAGATGGGTCTTAGAAATGTTGTGATTGGCTTTAGGGCAAGTGGGAGATTGATAGAATAGTGCCCAGCAAGCCAATCTAAATTAGCTTGTTTGAGGACTATCTTCTTATGGTTTATAATTAATACGCCCGTTTATTCATAGTACGTGAATTAAACAATGGCCAACTTCATCTCTCGCGAACCTATCTAAGCGATTGGATGAAATCCTGAGTTCACAATAGACTATGGGACTATACACTTCAGTACTGAGTGCACTTATCATGAAACAGTCTCAAAGGTCGTGATCTCGAAAACGTTCCAAGTCATAGATTCATATCGAGACGGGGTATCGAATGAATCGTCAAGACTTGTACGATTATGCATGATTCACATGGAGTGAATTTGTTGTAGTTTCATGAACAAGGCATTTGAGGCCAGTGCATATGACTAGGTGGTTCGATAGAGGATCGAATGCATCGAACGACCCGAACAGAGAAACCCATTGTGGAAGCGCATGTCGCACATCGGTGATGGGATGTTTCTCAAGGATTATAATAGTGTACGATTTAGTCCTTAGACTTGAAGTGCTAGGGCGAATTCGGTGCATGAAAGTGCGTACTTTGATTTAGGTATAGGCCACTTAGCTTGGTCATAACATGCCTAAGTTGGGTGCGTACGGAAGTGTACGCGAGTGGTTAGTACTAAGAAAGGATCCATCGACTCATCCTGATAAGGTGGGAGAATTTCCTGTACGTTCTTCGATAATAGTTCCGAGAAACCCGTGGCCACGGTCAGTGACGAATTTGGAAGGGACTTCCAAATTTAGCAGTCACACTGGAATTACTATCCTGAATTAGAAAGTACAGAATCGAGATAATTAGAGGTGCCGATCAATTCACACACCCTAGGTCTCGGTCGGGAAATCAGTCATGGAAGGACCGTATGTACATGGCAGTTATAATAGGTGAGGTTCACAAATATCAATTCACCTGAAGTTGGGCTTCATGGGCTTGTGGCTAGACATCGACCATGAAGTGTAGGTACTCCTGAATTAATAAGGAAATTAATTCTGGAGTGGTCAATTAAAGATAGTTTAAAGTTGATCGGAGCATTTAATTGCTCGTTAATTAAATCACGAGAGTCGTGGGCCTACTGCCAATTGATGGTGAACCCATAGGGTCACACACAATACAATTGGACAGTGACAGTCATTAAGGGAAATGTGAAAGATTTAAAGTTGTTAAATCAAAGTTATTGAATTAGAGCATTAATTCAAATGAGAGATTATTAATTAGATATTTAATTAATTAATGTTCAATTAATTAATTAAGGGTTATCTGATTAATTATGAAATTAATTAAAGTGGTTAATTAATTAAGTTGGAAGAATAAATTTAATTGGTAATTTTTCGGATTAGCCAATTAAATGACAAAGGGGTCGATTTGTAATTATCACAAATAGAAGTGATAGGGGCGATTTTTAAAGATAAGGAAAAGGAAGTTTTTAATCTTGGAAGATAAGCAAGAAGAGATATATCAAATCTTAGATTCCTAATTAGATAAGGAAGAAAAGATTTGATAAACAAGGAAGAAGATATCTTATAGGAGTAGGACTCTTCTCCTATAAATACTTCTTCTCCTCTCTTCATTAAAAATAAGTGAGAAAGAAAAATCTGATTTTCGAAATAAGTTTTAGAAATTGCATATCCGCCCCAAAACTATTTCGCCCCGAACCCTAGTCGCCCATCCTACCTCGGCCGAACCTAACCTGGCCGATCCAAGCTTGGCCGAACCAAATCCAGCCGCATAAGCCCTGCGTGTTTGGTCTTCTTCCAGTTGATCTCCAAACCCGAACCTAGATCAAAGTCCTGATCAAGTTCAGAAGTACCTTTGTTGACAAACTTTCAAGTTCCAGTTCTTAGCCTACGACTTGGAAGTGTTGCTACAATCCAGTTGGTGTGGATACATTCTGGAGGTGAGACACTTGGATCACTATATTGTGAATCGAACATGAAGCCTGGAGGTAACCACCACCGAGCCGTGGTGAGGTAATTTCGATTAACCCCCTATGTTTTATTTATGCTTGCGTTCGTTTCTTGCTTTTCGTATACATAATATGGAGACTTTATTTATGGGACTGTGGGTGTGTCTTGAAAAATTTTAAATTCCGCACTCTGTTGTATTGACAATCGAGGCACAATCCCAACAAGTATGTATAGCCTTCCAATTTCAATTCTCCTCCACCGTATACCAAGAACAATTCCTTAGTCCTTCTCAGGTACTTCGGAATTGCCTCTACGGCTATCTAGTGCTGCTCACCTGGATCAGACTGGTAGCGACTTGTAACGCTTAGAGCGTACGCTACGTCTGGTCTAGTACATAACATACCATACATTATGCTTCCTATCGCGGATGCATATGGTACTCGAGACATATTGCTTCTCTCTTCGGGCGTCTTTGGGACCATAGACTTAGAGTGTGCAATCCCATGTCTCATTGGGAGCAATCCTCTCTTGGATTCTTCCATATTAAATCTTTTCAAGATTTTATCTATGTACTGGGATTGGGAGAGGTCCAGCAGTCCTTTTGATCTATCTCGGTAGATCTTTATACCTAGTACAAAGGATTCTTCTCTCAAATCCTTCATTGAGAATTGTGTAGATAACCATGCTATAGTTTCAGACAACGCTTTCACATTGTTTCCAAGAAGAAGAATGTCATCAACGTAAAGCACCAAAAATTCAACTGTACTCCCACTGATCTTCTTGTACACGCAAGGTTCGAACATGTTTTTGATGAATCCAAAAGTTTGGATTGTTTAATCGAAACGAATGTTCCAACTTCGGGAAGCTTGCTTCAGTCCATAAATGGACCTTTGGAGTTTGCACACCTTGTGTTCAGCTCCTTTCGATGCATATCCTTTTGGTTGCTCCATGTAGATCTCCTTGTCAATGTCCCCATTGAGAAAGGCAGTCTTTATATCCATCTACCATATCTCGTGTTGGGATTCGATAAGATAAAGAGCCCTAGGCACAGCGGAATATAAAAATTTTAGGACCTCTTACGGAATCTTGCCAGGATATTCTCTAGTTGTATATATATGAATATAAATAAAACGATAGTATAAGTTTACACGTTATACCTATCTCCTTGCAAATCCTCGGCTAGCAAAACGAGCTCTGATTTCTTCTCCGACAAGATCGACCCAGGCTAATCGATGAGCGCCCCACGTGTTTCGCCTCTACGAGTTGATACACCACAATATCACGAAAATAATATATCTTGATCGACTAGAACACAAGATATATTATGATCTAGGAATTAGGAACGATTTAGGAATAAAAATCGAAAACGAAAAATTCTTCCAAATGGAAGAAGGGTTCGGTCGACTATAGGCTTGGGAGAGGGAGAGAAAATTTTGCTCTTGCTCAATTTTGCATATGGAGTTATTTGAAAAATAACTACAAGTGAGCTACTTATAGTTATCTCATTAACCTAGTCCTATTAGGACTAGGTCTTCTCTCTCCGACATGGGCCATGACCCTCTTTAATTAGAAGACCAAGTCTTCTAATTAATTCATGGCCCAGTTAATTAATTTTGACCAGGCTTTATTTAATCTCTCAATTAAATAGCTCAATTAATTAACTTAATCTCCCATTTAATTAAATCAGACTCTAAGTCTATTTAATTAAAATCCTTTCTAATTAATTAAATCCAACATAATTAACTAATCCACAAATTATATTCCAATTTAATTTATGATCTTGATCCAATTCCAATTGGATCCCATTTTGTTCCAATTGGGCCGACCCAGTCGACCCACCCATCATAATCGACCCAGTAGATTATTTTCCCAGTCGATCCAGTCGACTCGGTCGTTCTTATTTCCTCGCTTTCGCTTCATGTGTATTGTGTATGCCCCCGTAGGTTCACCACATAATTGGCCGTGGGTTATAATTAAATATTATTTAATTATTCGAGTAAGACTTACTCTAAATCAATCGAACACTCTGTCGATTGATCATTCCAAAATTAGCACCCCTGCCAATTTGGGAATTCTCCCACACTCCACGGTCGATATCCAGCCACAAGCCCATGGAGCCCAATCACTGGTGAATTAATTCAGTGAACCTTTTATCATTTACAATTTCCATTTATGACATAATCTCTCCATCGATCAATCTCCCAGTCGAGACTTAAGTGTATGGTCTTTCATCGTTTTCCCTTTTCTTTTGTCTTGACCTTATGCATTCTGGTCTTGAAATAATTCTCTTTGACTTAACCTTTATGAGCTACTTACATAAAGCCGTCAGACACCTCGGCCGAGGATTTTACCATAATTAATTTCTCACATAAATCCATAGGAGAATTTCCCAACCTATCAAGTCGGGTCAATGGATCCTTTGTTGATGATATGAATCTGCATACGAGTTCCTCTATACCCAATATGAGTCAACAGAGACTTTCTGGTGATCTCCAGTCAGTCGGGACTCATATCAAAGCACAAACGTTCTTGCACCAGATAAACCCTATCATCTCAATTAATTAGGGATCGTTCCTTGTATACTATCGTAAATTGGAATAACTTCAACCCCGATATGCGACCACCGCTTCCATGGTGAGTTATTTCCTAAATGGGGTATTCAGTGCGCTTGCCATCCCAGCAAGCCACCCACTTATGTGTATCGACTATCCCAGTCACGCTCGTGGACCTCAGCGTTCTCCAGTTTATCGGAGTATACACAATAGTGAGAGTCTATCCGAATCCAATGATGTTCTATCTCAATTGGATTATACGACTCTCGAATATATTCTAGATCACGGCCTTGGAGATCAGTCCACGGGTTGTCCCATAGCCCTGTGATCTAAGGACTTCTATCCTTATGCGTAGATAATTATTACATAAGATAAAGATGACCATATAATAAGATGCATTTATTAATCCAATTGAATGGTCCTTTCAATTAAATGCAGCCAAAATAGTTGGCTTGCAGGACACTATTCTGTCAATCTCCCACTTGTACTAAAGCCAACTTTTCATGCTTCTGATTCCCATCTTAGACAGATGTCTTTCGGATGCCTTTGAGGCAATGGCTTAGATAGCGGGTCCGTCGTATTATCCCTTGAGGTGACACGTTTCATCTTTGTGTCTCCTCTACCAAATGACATAACATATCAAATGGTATCGT
Organism: Penstemon eatonii; assembly: GCA_038501285.1. Classification (NCBI taxonomy): domain Eukaryota; kingdom Viridiplantae; phylum Streptophyta; class Magnoliopsida; order Lamiales; family Plantaginaceae; genus Penstemon; species Penstemon eatonii. Next base: position 63,336,504 of record CM076710.1, read on the forward strand.
CTTAGTTCGTGCTTGGATTCTGATGAGATCTCGACTCCTTCGCTTGCGAGATAGCTCCATTATTATCACAGAAGATAGTAATGGCTCGACAATGCTAGGTATCACATCCAATTCCTGGATGAAGTTTTTCATCCAAACACCTTCCTTTGCTGCTTCACTCGCGGAAATGTATTCTATCTCGGTGGTTGAAACTGCGGCAGTATCTTGCTTGGAGCTCTTCCAGCTTACCACACCACTATTGAGGCAGAACACGTATCCAGATGTTGACTTGAAGTCGTCTACATCACATTGGAAGCTAGAATAAGCATAGCCTTCCAATTTCAATTCTCCTACACCGTAGACCAAGAACAATTCTTCAGTCCTTCTCATGTACTTCAGAATTGCCTTTACGGCTATCCAGTGATGCTCACCTGGATCAGACTAATAGCGACTTGTAACGCTTAAAGCGTATGCTACGTCTGGTCTCGTACATAACATACCATACATTATGCTTCCGATCGCGGATGCATATGGTACTCAAGACATATTGCTTCTCTCTTGAGGCGTCTTTGGGGCCATAGACTTAGAGAGTGCAATTCCATGTCTCATTGGAAGCAATCCTCTCTTGGATTCTTCCATTTCAAATCTCTTCAATATTTTGTCTATGTACTACGATTTGGAGAGGCCCAGCAGTCCTTTTGATCTATCTCGGTGATAGGATAGTGCCCAGCAAGCCAACAAATATAAGCTTGTTTAGGAACTTCCTTTAGAAGCAATCTTATGATTCATAAGATAATACGCCCGTTTATTCATAGTACGTGAATTAAACAATGGCCAACTTCATCTCTCGCGAACGTATCTAAGCGATTGGATGAAATCCTGAGATCACTCATGACTACGGGATTATTCACTTCAGTATTGGGTGCGATTAATCATGAAACAATCTCAAAGGTCGTGATCTCAAAAATGTTCCAAGTCATAGATTCATATCGAGACGGGGTATCGAATGAATCGTCAAGACAAGTAGGATTATGCATGATTCACATGAAGTGAATTTGTTGTCGTTTCATGAACAAGGCATTGAATGCTAGTGCATATGACTAGGTGGTTCGATAGGGGATCGAACGCATCGAACGACCCGAACAGAGAGACCCATCGTGGAAGTGCGTTAAGCATATCGGTAATGGGATGTCTCTCAAGACTTATAATAGTGTACGATTTAGTCCTTTGACTTGAGGTACTAGGGCGGATTCGGTACACGGGAATACGTACTTTGATTTAGGAGCCGATCACATAGCTTGGTCATTGTGCGACTACTTTGGGTACGTATGAACGTGTGCGCGAATAGTTAGTACTAATATAGGATCTATCGACTCATCCTGATAAGATGAGAGAATTTTCTGTACGTTCTTAGATAATAAATCCGAGGAATCTACGGTCGTAGTCGGTGACGGATTTGGAAAGGGGTTTCCAAATTTAGCAGTCACACTGGAATTATTATCCTAAATTAGAAAGTACAGAATTGAGATAATTAGAGGTGCCGACCAATTCACACACCCTAGGTCTCAATCGGGAAATTAGTCGCTAGAAGGACCGTATGTACATGGCATTTATAAGAGTTGGAGGTTCACGAAAATCAATTCACCTGAAGTTGGGCCTCATGGGCTTGTGGCTAGACATCGACCATACTCCTGAATTAATAAGGAAATTAATTCTGGAGTGGTCAATTAAAGTGGTTAATTGATCGGAGCAATTAATTTGCTCACTAATTAAATCACGAAAGTCGTGAGCCTGCTGCCAATTGATGGTGAACCTAGAGAGTCACACACAATACAGTTGGACAATGACAGTCTGGAAGGAATCAATTGATTTAAGGAATTAAATCAATATATGAATTAAAGTATTAATTCATGAAGAAAAATAATTAATTAGAAGTAACTAATTAATTAATCAAGAATTAAAGTGTTAATTCAAAGTGGAGAATCATTAATTAGGAGTAACTAATTAATGAATCAATTGGAATTTCTGATTGATTAAATCCTCAATTAAAGTGTTAATTGGAAAGGATTAATTAATTAATAGTGGATTAATTAATTAAAACACATGGGCCGATCCATATGTAAATTAATTGATCTTTGATTAATTAATTTAAGCATATGGGCCAATTATTGTAAAGATAAATTAATCTGGGATTACTTAATCTTGCATGGGCTGATTTTGGGAACAATGATCAAATTAAGTTTAGGATTAATTAAAAAGCATGTGGGCCGATTTTAATTAATTAAAGTGGCCGATTTTTGCTTGTATTAATTAGTCTTGAATTAATGTTGATTGTGTTTGATTATGATAGGGATTAAGAGTTTGTATTATCTTGTGTAACTAGGAAAGAGATTGAAAGAGATCTTGTTTCCTAAAGTGATAAGATTGTGTATATCTTGTTTCTTGATAAGAAGATATTCTTTCAAGAATTAGATGTCTATTAGGAGAAGGAGTCTTCTAATAGAGACATCTATAAATACTAGATATACATAATCTAAGAATGTGTGTGAAAAGAATTGTGAAAGTTGAAAAACAAAAGAAAGAAAAATCACAACACAAGAAAATACATAGAGGCCGAAAATTTCAGCCCCCATCTCGCCCCTACTGCATAATCGAACCCTGTGCAAAAATCGCCCCACCCCTGTGAAGGATCTTTCTCCAAGTCTTCTTCCCGGATCTGCATCCAATTCCTGACGAGACGATTCCTTAATCCTAGTTCTGAGCCTGGGGATTTCACGAAGTCACTCAAATCCAACTGGTGTGGACTTTCTCTAGAGGCACAACACTTGGGGTGCTCTAGTGAACAATCGAAGACCGGAGGAAACCACCACCTTACCTGTGGTGAGGTAAAATGGCTTTTACCATCTATTTAATTTTAGTATATGCATGCTTTAATTAAATTCAACCTTTATTCATATGTGCTAATAAGAATCCCTGGGATTTGGTGTATAATAAAATTTTAAATTCCGCACTGTTGTAGTTGGCAATTATACCCATAAAAACCCAACAGTGGTATCAGAGCCAGGTTATTATGCACATATGAAAAAGGCTTGAACACTTCAAATTTTCGTGAATATGTTTATTTGTCGTGTTCTATGCATGGATCTTGCTGATTATGATTAATTATGTGTTCGGGTAATTAGCATAATTCTTATTTGGGCCAGATCTGTAATTTGCGATTATTACAGGACTAAAACTGCAATTTACGATTTTTAGAAAATCTGGACAGAATCTGAAATTTACTTTTCTGGAAATTTTGGGCTGAAATTGAAATTCTGTTTTTCTAAGCGATAGGGGTCTGTTTTGCAATTTCCGTAAGTTGTGGGGCTGTTTTGCAATTTATGAAAACTTCAGGGGCTGTTTTGCGATTAATTAAAGTTTCTGGAAATAAAAATAATAATTTCTGTTTTCTGGGCCAATTTGCAAGTTCTGGAATTTTTGGGGCTGATTTATCATTTCCGAAAGTTTTGGGGTCAAAACGTAATTTTCGAAAATTGAGGGACCAAACTGTAATTTTCAAAATTTGAAATTTCCAGAACCTGAATTATGTTTTAAAAGGTGTTTTAATTATCCGAAGGATTAATTTTTCATAATTAGTAGTGGACTAAAGTAAGAACCATGAGATATTTTAAAAGGGGTTTTAAAATAGAAATTGTGATTTAATTTTAAAAGGGGTTTTAAAATAAAATCAAAGTGTCATTTTAAAAAGGGGTTTTAAAATGATAAGTAAGAGATTGTTTTAGAAAGGGGTTTTTAAAACTAAAATCTAAAGTTATTTTAAAAGGTAGTTTTAAAATAATATAAGAAATAAGAAAATTAAAATTTTGCTTGTTTCTTGCTCAACGTGAAATTGTTTACGTGATTTTCGATCGCGCCGAGCCTTGACCCTTAGGTTAGATGTGATTGGTTAATTATAATCTTATTGGTTTTATTGGGCCTGCGAGCCTTAAGTTTTGGGCCACTTTGAGCCATTGTAATGGATAGGGCTTTACTGTTTTATTAGTTTAGGATGGAGGCCCGTTACAAGCAAGGTGGGAGCCCAAGAAGACTAAAGGCCATGTATGCATGGTAAAATGTGTAATAGAGTAGGTCTCCGTGAAACCTAATAGATTGACCAATAGGACCATCGTCTTTGGCTCGATGGTGGTCCGCATAGGAGGCTCCCGATCGAAAACATATTGTGGTAGCATGCATGCTAGGTGTGAATGTTTTATTTTATTTGTTGATTTATTTTTGGCTTGCGCGCTAGAATTTAGATCGCTAAATAAATTATAAAGCATAATTAAACGCGGTGAGATCTCGAGGAGAGTTACCTCAAACTTCCTAAAACCGAAAATCCCCTCTCGAATTAAAATATTAAGTCATATTGGGTAAACTATAAAATGATGTTTTATAGATCCAAGCCTTCCATCAATAGGGACTAGTGTATGTTGTCTACTTATCGATAAAGGTGATCCAGAGTCTGGCACCTGAGTCGAAGAAAGGGACAATACACGAAATTCCTTGATTCTTGTTTTTAACTAAACTCGACAAGGGTGGGGACTGGTCGGGATGTGAAAATCGACTGATAACTAGTTACGGGGATTTCACGACCGGGCCAGTTGCTCATCAAGATTGACTGGGTTAGACTTAAACGAGTAGTAACATTTATGATGTAGCAGTGCTAGATAAATGCGAAAATCGAGGCAAAATAGGTTGAAGGTTGTGGAGTAACACAATTGGTAAAAGTATACCTACCTAGGGAGTTAATTGTATGACCGCGAGTCGTGGGTGCAATTAATGTCTGCTGGGACGTCAAGACCTACTAGGAAATAGAATTTCCCGAACAATGCAAGGGGTTATTGTTTCGATAAAATAGTGGGAGAACTTTTTCGATAGAAAGACCAATCTTCGTTAATTATAAGTATTATCTTAAATCTGTCTGCTTATTGTTGTCTGTTATTTATATTTAGCCATGCCAAAATTCACTGCCGATTGCGAACAAACAATATTGCAAATCTGGATATCATCACTCCACGATAAAGGCACGACTGGGTTCAACAATATTAGTGAATATTGCACATACCTGATCAAAAGGCTAAAACGAATCGATGAGCTTAGAGCAATATTGACTCTGGATGATAAAATGGTAATCATCACAAATGGCCTGCCTGAATCATTCTCTCATTTTATCGATCATTGTGAAGTTCCACATAAAGGAATTAAGACCGATGATTTGCATAAATTGTTAGACAAATATGAGAAAGCCCTCGAAAGAGGACAAGGATTGATCGAAGGAAAGAATTGTCCCTTATGTAAGAAAAATGAGGAACTGAGTAACATGACTGATGAGGAATTCCGAAACATACTTGACCAAGGTATAGCCTAAGTTATTTCCTTTTGATGAAAAACATCTTAAGATTTTCTTTTGATGTAAATCATCTAACATTTCTGGTTTCTGTAAAAGTGTTTACAGAGGATGACTGGAACGTGTTGCAAGTGACCAAGTCTGGGTTTCAATTGCACATGAGGGAAACATACTTCAAGGAATGGGTCAAGGAGCATCTGGATTTTTCTTATTAGCATATGTTTTTCTCTGGATTTAGGCATTAGTTAGAGTTTTGTCTATTTATTTCGAACATTGTACGAAACTTCTTAGCTTTACCATTATGAATGGAGTTATTTTAATTAAAGCTTTAAATTCGTACATAATTGCTTTACCGTTGTAAATAAAGCAAAGAAATAAGCATTGATAAAACTTAAACAATTATGCTAGATCAAGAAAAGAAAAACAAATTAGATAATTATCCACATTCGATCATAATTCCTAAAAGAAGGAATCAATGAATTGTTTTCAATCATGACTCTTGAAAAATAGAAGATTGATGAATTCAAAACATGCAAATCCTGTCTGAATAGGAAATCAATCGATTGAATAAAGGTATTTTGAAATACCAAGTGTTTAATGAATAACATTCGTTAACACACATGTGGATCACTAAAGTTATAGTGCGAGTTATTAATTGCTTCATAAAGTATCCTAATAGCATTTAGGATATGAGTACTTTGAAAGTACAAGTTTTTGGAAAGGTTGAAGGGTTCAAAGTGTTTCATAAAGGCACTAAGTAAAGTGCAAGTATGGAAATGTTGAAAGGATTCAAAGGATTCCAAAATCAAAGCAATTAAGGGCATTAAAGTATGATCATTCGATTTAATCGAAGTGATTAATACATAAGCCCTAAATTACTCAAATTATCTAAATCAAGAATATAATTCTTGAATAGCAAGTTAAATCTAATAAAAGGAATCGAACTATGAAAGACTAGATTCATTCCTTAAATTAGTATTGCTAAAACTCCTCAATCAATTCTGGGGGTCAACCCCATGACTCTAAAAGGATACTTTGACTAGTAAACCTTTTTAAGTCAATTCCTACGAAAAACCGTACTAACCAAGTATGGTATATCATCCATGAATGATGAAATTGGATAGTGGATCCAATTGAGAAAATTTGTAGGGTATTCAACGAAATCCATTGAATACCTGTTCCATGATCCTAAAGATCGAAAGTAGTCCGTTCCTGAGGATTCCCGATTCTTAGAAGGTTGTTCCCTCGCTAAAAGAAATGGGATTTTATCATGGAACTTGATGAAGTCCTAGACTTGGACACATCCCTACAAATAGTGGGAGTATATTTTCAAACCTATTGAACCAAAATTTTTGTACACCAAATTTCGAAGATTCGATCGAATTCGAAAAGAACTAGTACGTTCACGAATATGATTGAATGGATGGTGATCCAAGAACTTTCGAAATATCTATGTATAACATAGATTCGGGCACATAGCTTGAAACGCCATGTGGTCTGAGTGGATTTTCAAAAAATCCATTTAGAAACGCCGAACCGTAGAAGCTTCGTAAGACCACGAGGCATAACCATTGGATGTAATTCCAAAGGTGAATCTATGATTCTGGACCAGTATCCCGAAGCTGGAACATGCAACTAGATGAGACAGTCAAAGTAGTTGACTTTATCAAAATTGCATGTAAATCTCAATGTACAAAAGAATCAGTGGGAGTTTTTGCATTGTTCGTAATATAAACACTAAGGTTGACATAGATGTTGTAAGAGTGTTAAAGGCAAACGAAAGCGTGTTCATTCACACAATTCTTCATTAAAAGATTTAAGGGATACATCTCACGTATTGGCAGCACGTATCTATTGTGATAGATTAGAGAAGATGTTTGAAATCCCAAATCTTAGTACATGGACGAAACTGAATAAAATCAGTATGGAAAGTCATAGAGAGGACAGTTTCCATAGAGATATAAAATCTCTCTCAAAGTCAATGAGCCCTACATTTGATGAGTAAAGAGGATAATATCTCTGAACACCTTCCATATAGAAGGTGGCATAGTATATGCAACGTCATGTACAAGACCAAACTAAACACATGCTATGAGTTTCATAAGCTGATGTTAGTCAATCACCAGTAAGGAGTATTGGTATACCGAAAAGAGCATTCCTTAAAGAACTCTGGGAGTTCTGAGGATATATTGCTGGTCAACGGTAATAATGAAGAATTGGAACTCGAAGGATTAAGTGATTCGAGTTTCCCGTCTGAAGTGAATATGATATTCTGGTTTTATGGGGCAACGATGATTTGAAAGAAGTTCAAAAGACAATCGATGCTGGGTTAACCACTAAAACAGAATATTTCGCAGTATTGAATACAGCGAAGGAAAGTGTTTGGACGAAAACTTCTTCCAATAAATTGGAAGTAGTACCTAGCATTGCGAAGCCTATAGTTATCTTCAATGATAATTTAAGGCAATTGCTTTAGCAAGGGAATCGAGATCTCACCCATGATCTAAACACAAGTATACCATATGATCTGGCAATTCATAGGTAGAACGAGACGTGGGGTAAACCACGTCAAGAGACAACAATAGCAGATCCACTAATTAAGTCATAATCACAAAAGGGTTCGACGGACATCTGGATTGAGATGGGCCTTAGAAACGTATGTGGTTGGCTTTAGGGCAAGTGGGAGATTGATAGGATAGTGCCCAGCAAGCCAACAAATATAAGCTTGTTTAGGAACTTCCTTTAGAAGCAATCTTATGATTCATAAGATAATACGCCCGTTTATTCATAGTACGTGAATTAAACAATGGCCAACTTCATCTCTCGCGAACGTATCTAAGCGATTGGATGAAACCCTGAGATCACTCATGACTACGGGATTATTCACTTCAGTATTGGGTGCGATTAATCATGAAACAATCTCAAAGGTCGTGATCTCAAAAATGTTCCAAGTCATAGATTCATATCGAGACGGGGTATCGAATGAATCGTCAAGACTTGTAGGATTATGCATGATTCACATGAAGTGAATTTGTTGTCGTTTCATGAACAAGGCATTGAATGCTAGTGCATATGACTAGGTGGTTCGATAGGGGATCGAACGCATCGAACGACCCGAACAGAGAGACCCATCGTGGAAGTGCGTTAAGCATATCGGTAATGGGATGTCTCTCAAGACTTATAATAGTGTACGATTTAGTCCTTTGACTTGAGGTACTAGGGCGGATTCGGTACACGGGAATACGTACTTTGATTTAGGAGCCGATCACATAGCTTGGTCATTGTGTTGGGATATGGCTCGATTTGTCAGACAGCAAAGTGCGGAATTTAAAATTTTTCGAGTCATCCAATGGTCCCATATAAGATGTCTCCATATTATGTATACAAAAACTTAAACAAAAACGCACACAATGAATTAACAAAGGGGGTTTTTGCGATATACCTCACCACAGGCAAGGTGGTGGAAACCTCCGGCTTCAATTCCGATTCTGATCCGGTTCACAGGAGTGATCCAAGTGTCTCACCTCCAGGGATGGTCCACACCAAATGGATTCTGGCAACACCTCAATATCTTAGGCTCAGAACTCGATACAGGAGATTTGTTATTGCAGGATTGTATTAGATCTCTTGACAGATCAAGATCTAACACAATGGAACAAGGAGTGCACGGCGGCGGCACCAAGGAACCCACGGCAGCAGGGTGGCGGCGGCGGCTAGCTAGGGTTTCTAGCTTGGAGAGGGGGCGGCTACTTAGGGCAGAGGGAGGCTAGGGTTTTCTTTTCAGGGTGTTAGCTTTTGAGCTCAAGTAGATCCCCTTTTATAGACTCCTTCTGACCTAGGTTTGCAAGACTCCTTATGGTCTTTAATTAATAGAAGCCCATGTCTTGCAATCCTCCATTTAATTAACTACTTTAATTAAATGCCCAGTCCAATTAAATCAATATTTCTTTTAATTAACTAGCAACTCAATTATTAATTAAGTTAGCCAATTAATTAATCTCCCACTTGAATTAAATACTTTTAATTCATTTAATATTGATTTAATTACCTTTAAATCAATTAATTCCTTTCATGTCCTTTTATAACAGTCACCGTCCAATTGTATTGTGTGTGACCCTCTGGGTTCACCATCAACTGGCAGCAGGCCCACGAATCCTTCGTGATTTAATTTATGAACAATAAATTGTTCCGATCAATTAAACAACCTTTAATTGACCACTCCTAGAATTAAATCCTCTATTAATTCAGGAGTACCCACACTTCATGGTCGATGTCTAGCCACAAGCCCATGAAGCCCAATTTCAGGTGAATTGATATTTGTGAACCTCGTCTCATATAATTGCCATGTACATACGGTCCTTCTATCGACTAATATTCCCGATCAAGACTTAGGGTGTGTGAATTGATCGGCACCTCTAAATTTGTCTCGATAGCTATACTTTCTAATTCAGGATAATATACCTTTGTGACCTTCTAAATTTGGAAACCCCTTTCCAAATCCGTCACCGACTGCGGCCGCAGAATCCTTGGATATATTATCTAAGAATCGTATAGGAAATTCTCTCACCCATTACAGTGAGTCAATAGATTCCATATCGGTACTAACCATCCGCGTACATGTCCATACGCACCCAACCTAGGCATGTAATGACCAAGCTACGTGGCCTATACCTAGATCTAAGTTCGCACTTTCATGCACCGAATTCGCCCTAGTACCTCAAGTCAAAGGACTAAATCGTACACTATTATATTCCTTGAGAAACATCCCATCACCGATGTGCGTCATGCGCTTCCACAATGGGTTTCTCTGTTCGGGTCGTTCGATGCGTTCAATCCTCCATTGAACCACCTACTCGTATGCACTGGACTCAAATTCCTTGCTCATGAAACACTACAAATTCACTCCATGTGATTCATGCATACTCGTACAAGTCTTTGCGATTCCTACGATACCCCGTCTCGTTTCGGAATCTATGACTTGGAACACTTTTAAGATTACGACCTTTGAGACTGTTTCATGATTGCACTCAGTACTGAAGTGAATCGTCCCATAGTCAAATGTAATCTAAAGGTTTCAACCAATCGCTTAAATGTATTCGCGAAAGATGAAGTTGGCCATTGTTTATCCTTATACATATATAAATAAACATGCGTATTATTATAAAATCAAAGATCGTTTCATACAGGATAGATCTATTACAAGCTAACATAACTGGCTTGCAGGACACTATCCTATCAATCTCCCACTTGCCCTAAAGCCATTCACCTATGGTTCTAAGACCCATCTCTACTAGATGTCCCTCGAACGCCTTTTGTGAAAGAGGCTTAGTTAGTGGGTCAGCTACGTTGTCTTCCGATTTGACATACTCCATGCGCATGTCTCCTCTACCAATGATCTCCCTGATCACATGGTATTTCCTCTGTACGTGTTTGGATTGATGGTGTGATCTCGGCTCCTTTGCTTGAGCTATCGCCCCGTTGTTGTCACAGAAGACGACTACAGGTTCAGCAATGCTAGGAACAACATCCAGTTCTTGGATGAAGTTTTTCATCCATACACTTTCTTTTGCTGCATCTGATGCTGCAATATATTCTGCTTCTGTGGTTGAATCAGCAGTGGTAGACTGTTTACAGCTCTTCCAACTAACTGCTCCACCATTGATGCGGAATATGTATCCAGAGTTGGATTTAAAATCATCCACGTCAGACTGGAAACTCGAACCAGTGAATCCTTCAAGTTTCAGTTCTCCACTACCACCGTAGACCAAAAACATATCCTGAGTCCTTCGCAGGTACTTTAGGATTGCTTTTACGGCAGTCCAGTGCTCTTCGCCTGGATTTGACTGATAGCGGCTCGTTACACTTAGAGCGTGTGCTATGTCTGGTCGAGTACACAACATCACATACATTATGCTCCCTATAGCAGAGGCATAAGGTATGAGAGACATTCTCGTCTTTTCTTCGTCGGTTGTAGGGCACATAGACTTAGAAAGAGAGATACCATGTCTCATCGGAAACAATCCTCTCTTGGATTCTTCCATCTTGAATCTTTTCAAGATTGTGTTGATGTACTGAGATTGGGAGAGTCCTATCATCTTCTTCGATCTATCCCTATAGATACGTATTCCCAATACGTAACATGCGTCTCCCATATCTTTCATAGAGAACTGCGCGGATAACCACGCTTTAGTCTGCGCTAACATTTTGACAGCGTCTCCGATCAGTAAAATGTCATCGACGTACAAAACAATGAATTGTACCGTGCTCCCACTATTCTTCTTGTACACACAAGGTTCATATACATTTTTGATGAAGCCAAATGCCTTGACTGTCTCATCAAATCGTATGTTCCAGGTTCGGGATGCCTGTTTAAGGCCATAGATCGACCTTTGAAGTTTACACAATTTGTGTTCACTTCCTTTGGACACAAAACCTTCAGGTTGTTGCATAAAGATCTCCTTGTCAATGTCTCCATTGAGGAAGGCGGTCTTTACGTCCATTTGCCATATCTCATAATCATGCCATGCGGCAATGGCAAGTAATATCCGAATGGATTTGGACATCGCTACGGGAGAGAAAGTTTCCTCATAGTCTATTCCAGGCCTTTGAGAATAACCCTTCGCCACTAAGCGTGCCTTGTGAGTTAAAACCTCTCCATTCATTCCAAGCTTACGCTTGAAGATCCATTTGCATCCTACAGGGATAGTTCCCTCAGGTGGATCGACCAAGGTCAAAACCTTGTTGGAATGCATGGAATCCATTTCGGATTGCATGGCTTCGAGCCACGCACCCGAGTCTATGTCTAACATCGCTTCTTGGTAGGTCTTTGGATCACTATCAACTCTTTCGTTTTCGTGAATGAAACCAAATCGCTCTGGCTCCTTACGAATTCGATCAGACCTTCGAAGAGTAGGTGTACTAGTAGGTTCAGTAAATTCTGGTTCAGCTCCCACTGTTTGTGGGGATGGGTCCGATTCCTGGACTTCATCAAGTTCTACGATTGTCGCATTTCGGTTGGAGAGGAAATCCTCTTCCAAGAAGTGGGCGTTCCTAGATACGAACGTATTACGTTCTTTAGGATCGAAGAACAGGTATCCAATGGATTCCTTTGGATACCCCACAAATTTGCACAAACTAGATCTACTATCTAGCTTATCTCCCTTCTTGTTCTTTACATACGCAGGAGATCCCCATACTCGTAGGTACGAATACACGGGTGCCTTACCATACCATACTTGGTGCGGTGTTGTTGGCACTGACTTCGAAGGCACTATTTTAAGTATCTTCGATGCAGTTAATAGGGCCAAGCCCCAAAACGAAAAGGGAAGGTCAGCGAAGCTCATCATGGAACGAACCATGTCTAACAAAGTTCGGTTCCTCCGCTCGGACACTCCATTGAGTTGTGGTGTCCTAGGGGGAGTTCGATGGGCGAGAATTCCATTCTCTTTTAGATAATCAAGGAATTCTTGGCTCAAGTACTCTCCGCCTCTATCAGAACGAAGTGCTTTAATACTATGTCCAAGTTGATTCTCAACTTCCATTCGAAACTCTTTGAATTTCTCAAAAGTTTCGGATTTGTGTTTCATGAGATACACATATCCATAACGACTAAAATCGTCGGTGAATGTTACGAAGTAAGAGAATCCTCCTCTCGCATTGACACTCAATGGTCCACAAACGTCAGTATGGATTAAATCTAATGTTTGCTTGGTTCGCTCGGGATTCCCGGTGAAGGGTGATTTGGTCATCTTTCCTTTGAGACAAGATTCGCAAGTTGGGAGTTCATCCAAGTTCTTTATTTCAAGAGCCTTAGAGGAAACCAACTTTTGAATCCTACTCTTGGAAATATGTCCAAGTCTAGCGTGCCAAAGTTGTGGAGTTTGATTATCATATTTTCTTTTTCTAGATTGAATGTGCATGACGTCGGATTTAACAGGTTCTAGGGAATAAAGACCATCCATCAAAGTACCACGAGCATACATTAAACCACCTTTATGATAGGATAGTGCCCTGCAAGCCAGTTCTGTTAGCTTGTAATAGATCTATCCTGTATGAAACGATCTTTGATTTTATAATAATACGCATGTTTATTTATATATGTATAAGGATAAACAATGGCCAACTTCATCTTTCGCAAATACATTTAAGCGATTGGTTGAAACCCTTAGATTACATTTGACTATGGGACGATTCACTTCAGTACTGAGTGCAATCATGAAACAGTCTCAAAGGTCGTAATCTTAAAAAGTGTTCCAAGTCATAGATTCCAAAACGAGACGGGGTATCGTAGGAATCGCAAAGACTTGTACAAGTATGCATGATTCACATGGAGTGAATTTGTAGTGTTTCATGAGCAAGGAATTTGAGTCCAGTGCATACGAGTAGGTGGTTCAATGGAGGATTGAACGCATCGAACGACCCGAACAGAGAAACCCATTGTGGAAGCGCATGACGCATATCGGTGATGGGATGTTTCTCAAGGAATATAATAGTGTACGATTTAGTCCTTTGACTTGAGGTACTAGGGCGAATTCGGTGCATGGAAGTGCGTACTTAGATCTAGGTGTAGGCCACGTAGCTTGGTCATAACATGCCTAGGTTGGGTGCGTATAGACATGTGCGCGAGTGGTTAGTACCGATATGGAATCTATTGACTCACTGTAATGGGTGAGAGAATTTCCTATACGATTCTTAGATAATATATCCAAGGATTCTGCGGCCGCAGTCGGTGACGGATTTGGAAAGGGGTTTCCAAATTTAGAAGGTCACAAAGGTATATTATCCTGAATTAGAAAGTATAGTTATCGAGACAAATTTAGAGGTGCCGATCAATTCACACACTGATTTAACCGTTTTTCGTCGGGTTAATTTAATATCAGTGAATTTGTGATATCGGGGGTTAGGATATTGAATTACTCAGTATATTGGGTTCCGTTACTTTATTCTGGATGGATCGTTTATAAAGAAAAGCAATAATCAAAGGCAAGAAGTAAAACCATTAACGAAATTAAGAACGCAATGATATGGAGGTAAAGTTCTGCAATAATAATGGATATTATTGAGTTCTATTGTTATCAATGTATTCTTGCGTAATCCCTGAATTAAGAGAATTCGTAGTTGTCTTATACAATGAATAACTAGGTATTTATATTACGCTAAACCTAGTATTACAAGGAATCATAGTCCTAGTTGGACTCGGCCCAACCTATCCTTCTTGGGTCCGGAGTGTAATCTTTACTCGGAGCGAGCGGCATCAGGCTGGGTCAGTAAGAAGATCCCGATCCGTTAGAATTGGTCGAATCGATCTTGTAATCTTTGTTCGATCAGACTAGTATGTAGGGTGCGAAATAGCCCCCATCAGTACTCCCTCACTTCTTCGAGCGTATAGATAATAGGAGCTCGTAGAAGTAGATAAAACTTGTCGACTGTTTCTTTTCTATGAACGGAGCCTCGTTAAAAACCTTACTTAAGAAAAAACCCAGTGGGAAAAAATCTTAAGTAAGGAAAAGAGTGCTACGTATCATAGATAGTCGTTTCTTCCGCCTAATGATGAATCGCCACGCGTCTATTCAGGAGGCTTTTGGTATCCTTCCATTTTTGGCGGGAATTTGAGTAGCTGCTATAAGTTCGAAACGTCTTTTCTCATTTCCTTATAAATAGGTGACTTTCGAGTTTGCCATTTCTCTTTTATATTTGCTTTTAGTTCGCAGTCATTTTCTAGTTTGGTCGTTCGTCGTATAAAATTTTCCTTTCATCGACCCTCTTCTTCAAGAACTAGAATACAGATGGCTTCCGTAAGAAGATCTTCTTCTTCTCCTAGAGAGATCATCGCCCCTGATAACGAGGAGGAGTTACATTCTAATCCTCTGGGTGAACAAACTACGGTCTCTGACCTTGTTATCCCTGTAGAAGATACTTACAAAGTACGAATCCTTTCCGATGCGGACGTAGCCGCCCGAGCCAAAAAGGGCAAAGGTACTGTTCCTCAGATTTCTGAACCAATTGAGGATCTAGCTTGCGTATATACAGAGGAAACATTCCCCGAAGTCGTGAATAGCTATACCAAATATTTTCCGGAGGGTTCTGAGATAATTCTCCCTTCACCTACTGATAGGGTTACTACCCCGCCGGAGGGATGTCGAGCCTTTTATACGGCTCATTTTAATAGCGGACTGCGTCTTCCTTTGTCTCCCCTTTTCCTGGAAGTTCTGAAAACTTTCAGCGTGTGCTTGACACAACTGGTTCCAAATTCTGTTGCTTTCGTGGTTTGTTTTTCCGTTCTGATGATTGCAAAGGGGTTTAAACCTTCTTTCCGCAATTTTACGCAACTTTTCCGTTTTAATATTTCTAGTTCTTCAAATCGTGGATATTTCTTTGCTAGTCAGCGACCTAGCCGAGCAATTTTTGATGCTCCGGTCTCTAGTAATCCTTCATGGAAATCCCATTTCTTCTTTGTTCGTCCTCCGTCTAATCTCCGTTCGGTGGACGGTTCGACCATACCTTTTTCATGGGATCATGGCTCTAGTTGGATTCCTGGAGGTCGCTCATCAACTGGCGAACTTGTTCCCGACGATGTGCAATTTATAACTGAGATTCCCGAGATGCGCACAAACAAATATCAAAGTGCTCTTCTGATTGGGGAAGCTTTTCTTCGTAAGGCGGGGTTAAGTGTCCACAATTTCCCCATCAGTTCATCACCTGAACCTCTTGGTTAGCATTTTATTTGACCTTTATTATTGTCGCTATACTTTTTATACGGAGAAATTAACTTTATTTTGTTACTTTTTCAGCTCATATGGTAGAAAACTCCCGACATTCTTTGAAGGGAAAAATGGTGCTGTCGAAATCCTCCAAGTCAGTAGAGAATAATCCTATTGAGCAGAGGGCATCTCGAAAAAGGAAACTGGAGTCGGGCCACGAGTCTGAGGATAACAGAGGGGAATCTCCAGATTCTTCTCGTGAGTCCCCCATTCGTCAGGGGACGGGATCTGGTTATCCTCCTCTTCACCTTAGAACATCTTTGGGTATTCGAGGATGTCGTAGCTGGTCGATGCCTCATCCTACTAATAATCCAGTTGATAGAAAAAGGAGTTACTATGGACGTTCTGGTGACGACCTTTCTTTACTTGGAGATAAACATCCAAAGCCTACTCTGGTCGAAATGATCGAGGATCATTTAGAGGGAAGGAGGGCTGCTGGTTATTCCGAGAAGGATTCTCTTATTCATGATAATAATGAGAATGCGGTTGATAAGGCGACCCGTATTCTTTTGTCTGGCGTTCTTACTCGTGATCTTAATAAGCTTCTTCATAAGGATCCTTTGGAGAAATTCCAGCGAGCTTCTCTTTATGCTGAAAAAGTGAGACCTTTTTCTTTCTATTATTCTGATGAAGTGATCTTTTAAGATTTTCTTAATTTGCTAATTCGTTTCTTTCTGACCCCTTCGTTATTTCAGGTTAACACCTGTCTGACATCATACGCCTATGAAAATTCTCTTTGGAAACAACAGTGCGAATTCCTTGAAGAGAAATATAAAGTTTTACTTCACAAATCTTCCGGTTCAGAAGTTGGTCCCTCGACATCTTCCTCTGTTCCTGTCGTAGAGACTCGTGCTGCCGGGACCGAAGATCAAGAAATGATAGATAGGGTAATAGAGGTTTCTCGTGCTCAAGAACAAGCCAATCAAATGGCAAGAAAATTAGAGGAATTGCAGTTGCAGAGTACGACTCGAATTAGTGAGCTTGAATCTCAAGTATCAAGCCTTGAAGCTTCTTTAGAGGAGTACGAAAATGATGTCCCCCTTAGGCAAAGAGATCGATATGTTAGGAAATCTGACGAACAAGTTGTTCGTGAATTCCTCAATTCTCCTGTTCATACGGCGTTGGTGTACCGGATGGTCGGTCCTCTTCTTGAGAATACTTTTAAAAAGTCGATTCATCAACTGGTCGCTTTGGAGATGATCGAGGATCGTCGGAAGGAGTATTTTAAGGCAGCTCATATCCGGTTGAATCGTTATGGCGAGCTTTACTCTTCCTCTGAAGTTCCAGATGTCGTATATCAAGGTCTTCCTTTAGCTCACCTTGTCGGAGAGTACGGAAATCCATTGCCAATTCCTCCTTCAGATGTTAACGATGAGCTCGATGATACATTTATCGATCCGGAAGATGAAGAAGAAGAAGAAGACGACATGGACGTCGGTGGCGAACAGAAGATTCCCGATAGCGACCAGGCTTCTTAGAATAGTGGTTTTATTTTTGAAATAATTTTTGTAATTATCCACTCGTAGGTTTAATTGTAACTTAGCTTTCCTACTTTGTACACCAAACGTTTCGTATTCTGACAGTCGTGTCTTTTCATATCCGCTGTAATAATTCAGACAAGTCATTTAATTTGCCGTAATCATTATGTATGCGTCTTTTCAAATTCTAGCGTTTGCTCCAAGGTCAGTTTTCCTGTTTCGCGCCCTTTCTCCAGGTCTGTCGTGTCCTTTCGTGTAGTATAAATACGAGAGGTAAAATTTTACTTGTCTTTTTACTGCTACACTTTTCTCTTAACAGAATACTCTTTCTTGAGCTAGTCGATAAACTTCCTCGATATTAATATATATTTTTCCGTAATCCGATCATGAGTAACCTTTTCGGTAATACTTCGAGGCGACCATCTCGCGAGGGCGCTAGAGAAAAATAGATCTAAAAGATTACGAAGAGAGGGGCCGTCGATCGAGCCTCCTCATTCGTCTCAACCAATTAGGTCGGAGATTGATTCTCAAATTATTACTTCTGAACCTCTTTCCTTGGTAACCTCGTCGTTCTCCGAACCAGTCTTTTCTGCTCCCATTCAGGAAAGAAACATGCCTTCCCCTGGTCGATTAGCTTTTGGGGACATATCCAACGAAGAAACGGCTTATAATATAGCTGTTAGTTCCAATGCTTCTTCCTTTGAGCATGTTTTTCATGGAGAGGACTTTACTGTTTCTCTTCCTTTATCTGTTTCTACTGCCCCAATCACTAATGAAGGGCAAGCTGGTGATGGCTTTTTTGTCAATCCTTCTACGACGCAATCTATTGTGCAGGATTGTCCTGATTATTTGTTTCACGATACTACCGTGATGACTACTTCTTTTGAATCTGGAGGACCTTCTCAAGGTCGGACCGGCTCGCGGTCTGGTCGTAGAACCATAATTTCTGCTTCGGGCAAGGAAACCTCCGTTAGTCCTGACGGGAGAGAGTCTCCTCGTCAACTGGATGAGCGATGTATCAATGAGCAAGTTAATGACATCCTCTTGTCGGAGACTCCACGTTCTGACGGTGTCCCTTTAACTAGCGAATTGCCGGGTTCTGTTGAACCTGATGCCTTGTCCTGGGATTTAGGCATGAGTACCATTTTGCCGGGTGAGTTGAGGAAGCTCGAAGGCGCCTCCAATGTTCGCCTTGTTCAATCTTTGGTGAAGATATGTGAGCAGGTAGACATTTTTGTTCTTTGTTTTGAATTCTTTGTTGTACGGTGGTTTTTCTCATTCTTTCTGTTTTTAGGGCAAATATTTCGCACTCCAGCTGGGTGTGCAAAATGACGAGCTGTGGAACAGTCGGAGAGCTCTTCGGGGTCAGTTGGAGTCCGAAAAAGCTAAAAGCAAGGGTTTGGAGCTGCAGCTGCAAGTTGATAAAGATGCTCTCCAAAGATTGGAGGCCGAAAAAGTTGTGCTTGAAAAAGAGAAAAATGATTTAACTCAGGCTGCTGCCCTTGCAGAGGAGTCTCGACTGCGGTCCTATGAGGAGGGATATGACGCCGGTTATCTAAAGCGTCAAGATGAGTTGATGGCTTTTGCTGGCAACTTGACTCCTCGGAGGACTGTTTCTGGTAGTCGAACTGCTGATCGTTCTTCTTAGCGACTTTAGTTTGACCTGGCAGGCCTTGGACTGTCTATTTTTTTTTTTTTTTTTTTTTTTTTTTTTTTTTTTTTTTTTTTTTTTTTTTTTTTTTTATCGCCCAATCTTTTGTGCAGTTATTTGGGCTGAAATTTTTGTAATAGAAGGAGTAGAAATTTGAAAACGATGATCTTTTGTAGGCAGATTCTTGCCTGATCAAATGTCTCCTGTATATATATTTTGTTATGCTCGTTCTTCCCTTGTGCATGGATATAGTCATCATGAAATAATCATTATGGAGTAGCATACTCGCGTTTCTAGATAGAGAAAAGATAGCTTGTCCTTGTTTTATTACTGTTTTAGTAACTGATTTTGCTTTTGCCAATCACAACTTTTGTCGATCAAACTTTGTATACTCCATTCTGGTCGATGTTTGATCCGTGCTTTGTAAATTTGTCCCTTTATGATATATTTCTTATATAAGGAGGTTATTGTTCCACCTGTTTGAACTTCGCTTTTCTTCTCATCAAAGGGAAATTTCCCTCTCCGTGCTTTTCATAACTCCATGTCTTTCATTATTAACTTTTTTAACTATACTTTTCTCTAGCCAGTATATCATACTATTGATATGGGAGGAATTGGAAAATGTAGCAGTCCTGGCCAGATCTGACCCGTTCAGACCTCCTTCAGCAATTCTTTGGAAAATTAGGCAGTGACGGCCTTATAGTTTCGAATAGGGAGGGCTATTCTCCTGATTTCGATGTCAGATTTCTTGGATTCCAAATGGAATTCTTGTATGGCCAACTTAGTAGTCCCCCAATGATGTATGAGGCAGTTACGACCCCCGTATGGTGGAGGCTCTGGTCGTTTTTAAGCAATTATCTTCTTTCAACGGTCCAACTTTGCATGCCTTCGTTGAGGAGTTCTTAATATTTTCTATTAGGCGACCTTCATATATGATCGTGCAGATCGTTTTGGTCTTTGAACTTCTTTAAGTTTTCTTGGATTATTTTGTTGATCGCTTCGATCTGTAGATTTGTTTGTCATCGATCAGTTGAGTCGATCAGACGGGCGCCGTTCCAACTTACTTGCATTTATTTCGGGAAGTCAAAGGGTCGCGTTTTCGTCCCTTGATTAAACTCCTATTATCCGTAGGATCATTCTCACGGGCGCCTATAAATAAGTAGATAGTTTCCTTATTTTCTATTCATAACAATGAAGATCTCTGTTTCTTTAGATTTCATTTTGCCTTCGGACCCCATAATGTTCAAGAAGTCACATTATCGTGATTTGTTCGTTCGCAGCAAAGGAATTATCCCCAGTCTTGTATTGACGGGTCCCATGTCAGCCCTTCCTTGTATCGACGGATCCCATGAGATCTCCACTTTATTCTTCATCACTTTAGAGGTCCGTGGTTTCCGTCTGCACATGGGGGGTTCATACTTGCCAGTCACCCTTGCTCTTGGATGTGACTTCCGGAGTGATAGATCGCCGGGGTGGCTGGTAAGTTTTACCGTTTCACGACGGTCCCGAAGAGATGCTGCTCCAGAGTAAAATGTTTTATAGATAAAGTAAAAGCAGTATCTTCTTCTGGGTGAGTGAGCATTGCTAGCTTATCTGGCTGGTAGTGTTCATTTCATCTGGAATCACATACGATCTTCAGAGCCCTGCCATCGAACCAAAGAAGTCGACCATCCTGAGCAGCATGCTTCTTAGGTGGTTTATTATGATCGATGAGGTACTAGGGAGGAGATTGGTGTTTCCGTGGACATTGTCGTGAAGATAGTCGATCCCATAGGATCAATTTAACTAGATCATTGTAACGATCTTTAGATAGCAAGCAGATAGAATATTTGTATGTAATTGATTTGATGAATAAAATATTATTTTATTCCTTGCATCTTCTTTGTCGTTTGATAATTTTATTTACGAGGAGTAATTTCCGAGCAGATGAATTCATACTTGATTTATCTTTCAAAACTTTTAGGAGTATCAGCGGATCTTTTTTAGATCGTTAGGAGTAGATCGAGGAGTTTTTATTGAGCGTATCAATGTGTACTCAATCTTGTTATAATTTAGACTTAGGATTTCATAACAAAATCCTTCTTTGTCGTTGTAATTAATCGAGGAGTTTTTATTGAGCGGATCAATGTTTACTCGACTCGTTTTGTTAATGAGGAGTGTTTATTGAGCGGATCAATGTATACTCGTCTCATTTATAATTCAGACTTAGGTTTATCACCAAAAAGTCTTTTTTGCTGTTGAATATATATATGTCGAGGAGTTTTTATCGAGCGGATCGATGTTTACTCAACTCGTTTTGTTTAGACTTAGGTTTTCTATACCTGAAGTCCCCCTTTTTTTTTTTTTTTTTTTGTTAATAAAATTGAACGAGGAGTTTTTATTGAGCGGATCAATGTATACTCGACTCGTTTTAATTTAGACTTAGGTTTTTCGTGCCAAAAGTCCTTTTGATCGTTGAATATATTTGTCGAGGAGTTTTTATCGAGCGGATCGATGTTTACTCAACTCGTTTTTGTCGTCGGAATGAGGAGTGTTTATTGAGCGAATCAATGTATACTCGACTCATTTATAATTCAGACTTAGGTTTATCACCAAAAAGTCTTTTTGATCGTTGAATATATTTGTCGAGGAGTTTTTATCGAGCGGATCGATGTTTACTCAACTCGTTTTTGTCGTCGGAATGAGGAGTGTTTATTGAGCGGATCAATGTATACTCGACTCATTTATAATTCAGACTTAGGTTTATCACCAAAAAGTCTTTTTGATCGTTGAATATATTTGTCGAGGAGTTTTTATCGAGCGGATCGATGTTTACTCAACTCGTTTTTGTCGTCGGAATGAGGAGTGTTTATTGAGCGGATCAATGTATACTCGACTCATTTATAATTCAGACTTAGGTTTATCACCAAAAAGTCTTTTTGGTCGTTGAATATATTTGTCGAGGAGTTTTTATCGAGCGGATCGATGTTTACTCAACTCGTTTTTGTCGTCGGAATGAGGAGTGTTTATTGAGCGGATCAATGTATACTCGACTCGTTTCGTTCTAATATTTATCAATATGCTAGTGTAATTCCACAGAGCGTTAATCGAAATAATCGATGTATAGAAAATGCTAAAATTTTTACTATTTGAACTCTAGGCTAGGGCCTTTGTTACAAGGATTAAAACTTTGATAAAGTAAAAATAAAACAATGCAGTATAATCTGCTAAAATTTATTTACCATAGTACTTCCTAAGGTTGACTGCGTTCCAGGTTCTTGGTAAGGCTGTCCCATCCATGTGTGCAATTTTGTATGAACCTTTCTTTCCTACGCCAATGACGATGTAAGGTCCATCCCAATTTTGTTGTAACTTTCCCACATGCTTGGATACTTCTACCTTTTTCAAAACCAAGTCCCCTTCTTTGAAGGTTCGGACGCGTACTTTTTGATTGTATGCTTTCTCCATATTTGCCTTAGTGGCTTGTAGGCGTACAGCAGCTTTATCTCTTAAGGCTTCTGTTAAATCAACGTCATTTTCTCTCGCCTTTTCATTTTCTTCTTTATTGAACATCTCTATTCTTGGAGTTGGAATTAAAGTTTCCACAGGGATAACAGCTTCCGACCCATATATCAAGCTGAATGGGGTTTCCCCAGTTGAATTTCTTACCGTAGTTCGATTAGCCCACAAAACTCCTGGTAGCTCATCGAGCCATTTTCCTTTGGCAGCTCCTAACCTTTTTTCCAAAGATTTTATTATCTCTCGGTTTGCTACTTCAGTTTGTCCATTTGCTCGAGGATGTCCTACCGAGGTAAAATTTTGTTGAATTCCGAGTCTTGTACACCATTCTATTATCTGTTTTCCCGCGAATTGAGTTCCATTATCGGAGATAAGGATCCTTGGGATGCCGAATCGACAGACTATGAATTTCCAGAGGAAGTTAATAACTTGGAATTGGGTTATTCGTGCGAGGGCGACGCATTCTATCCATTTGCTGAAGTATTCTACAGCGACCAGGACATAGGATTTCTTTGATCTAGCTGTTGGGAAAGGTCCCACGATGTCCATTCCCCATTGATCGAATGGCCAACAAATCGGGATAGGGTGCATATTTTCTGCTGGTCGATGACATATGTTAGCATGGATCTGGCAGTGATGACATTCTTGGACATATTGAGCGGCATCTTTATTGATGGTTGGCCAATAGTAACCTGTTCTGAGACATTTTAAGGCCAATGCCCTCGATCCACTGTGATTTCCTGCGTCTCCTTCATGTATTTCTCGCAGTATATCCATGGTTTGTGATTCAGGGATGCATCTCAGGAGAATTCCCGATACTGATCGTCTGTAGAGTTTTCCTTCTACAAGTGTATACTTCGGGGCTCGATATTTTATTTTTCGAGCTTCATTCTGATCAGATGGTAGTTTTCCATCTTGAAGATAGTCTTTCATTGGGTTCATCCAGTTTTCTTCGGCTTCTTCGATTTCCATTATATCGATTATCGGTATTTCATCAATGTCGATTGCTGGTGTATTAGATATTAACCAGTTAATCACCCGTTCGGTTTTTCCGTCATGGGATCCTGTGAATTTTGATAGCTGATCGGCCCATTTGTTTTCCGAACGTGGGATGTTCTGGATACTGAAGCTTTCAAATTTCCCAGCTAGAGATTTCACTTTGGCGAGGTATTTGATCATATTGAACTCTTTAGCCTCGTATAGGCCTTCTATTTGTCTTTGTACTAATTCCGAATCAGTCAGTACCTTAAGACTCTTTATGTTGGCTTTTATCGCCATCTCCATTCCTGCGATTAACGCTTCATATTCGGCTTCATTGTTTGTTACGATGAAGTCCAATGTTATTGCGTAATTCAAATCTTCCTTATTTGGTCCAGTGAAGTTGATTCCGGCGCCTCCCCCTTCTCGGCATGAAGCACCGTCGACATGCATTAACCAAGTTTGATCCTCGATCATCAAGACATCGTTGCTGCGACAGTTCGACGATTCAGTGGCCTGCGTCGGTGTTTCTAGTATAAAATCAGCCAACACCTGGGCCTTGATGGCAATCCTTGGTTTGTAGTCTACCTCGAACTGGCTGAGTTCGATGGCCCATTTGATTAGTCGTCCGGAGGCTTCTGGTTTCGCTAGGATTTGCCTTAGCGGTTGATTCGTCAAAACGATGATTTTGTAGGTTAAGAAGTAGGGTCGGAGTTTTCGTGCAGCCACTACTAAAGCCAGCGTGAATTTTTCTATTTCCAAGTAATTCTTCTCCGCCCCTTGTAATAACTTGCTGAGATAATAGACAGGCTTATGCTCTGAACCCTCTATCTTAATCAGGACAGAGCTAACGGCCGTATCGGAGATGGAGATGTATAAGTACAATGGTTCCCCTTCTGTCGGTTTGGCCAACATCGGAGGGGATGTTAAATATTCTTTGAGTTGTTCGAAAGCTCGTTCACATTCTTCGGTCCAAACAAAGTTTTTCGCTTTTCGAAGTGTTTGGAAAAAGGGCAAGCTTCTATCCGCCGATTTAGATATAAATCTATTCAACGCTACGATCTTCCCAACCAAGCTTTGCACTTGAGAGATGGTCTTGGGAGGTTTCATTTCAGTTATGGCTCGAATTTTTTCTGGGTTGGCTTCTATTCCTCGCTGGTGTACCAAATATCCCAAAAATTTTCCTGACTTAACACCGAAGGTGCATTTTGCGGGGTTCAACTTCATACGATATTTTCTTAAGATTTGGAAACATCGATCTAGATGTTTTACGTGATCTGCTTCATTCATACTTTTAACTAACATGTCGTCTACATAGACCTCCATTATTTCTCCGATTAACTCCCTGAACATTAGGTTTACCAATCTTTGGTATGTAGCCCCAGCGTTCCTTAATCCGAACGGCATTACTATAAAGCAGTATACTCCCTGTTCGGTTATGAATGCGGTCTTCTCTTGGTCGCGCTCGTCCATGTATATTTGGTAAAAGCCTTGGAAGGCGTCCATCATGCTGAACAGCGCAAAGCCAGCAGTCGAGTCGACCAATAAGTCGATTCTTGGGAGGGGGTAAGGGTCGCGTGGACATAACTTGTTAAGGTCGGTGAAATCATTACACATCCTCCATTTGTTGTCCTTTTTATCCCCCTTTGCTACTAGTACAACATTACATAGCCACTCCGAGAAATGTATTTCTCGGATTTGTTTTGCTTCCATCAGTCTTTCAACTTCGGCTTTAATGATTTTATCTTTCACTGGTCCATGATTTCTTTTCTTCTGTCTGGCGGGTTTCGCCGAAGGGTCAATTTTTAGGGTATGCTTGATTACTCGAGGATCGATCCCTTCGATGTCATTTGCACTCCAAGCGAAAACGTCCACGTTATTTCTTAGAAATTCGATTAACATTACTTCTCCTTCTTTGCTCAATTCTGTACCAATTCTTGTCCTTTTGGACGAGTCGCCTTCTACTAGAATTATATCTTTATGTTCTGGGGGTTGCAAGGATAAATCTAGTGGTTCTTTCCCCTTTTTATCTAATCGATCAGTAATAGGAATTTCGACCTCATTTCTAATTGGATCGTCTTCGATCTTTCTCTTGCTCGGAGTAATAGGGTTAGGATGTTCTCTCAAGGTCAGCGACGTGCTGTAGCAATCCCACGCCATACAGTGGTCATTCGTTATTTCTCCAATGCCGCTATCGGTCGGAAATTTTATTTTCTGGTGATAGGTAGAGACCACAGCTCGAAAAAGGTTAAGGGCTGGTCGCCCTAATATAGCGTTATAAGCGAAGGGTGTTTCTACCACTAGGAATTTTACCAGCTTCACTGTTCGAAGCGGCTTCTTTCCGAGCGATACACTCAAAGATATCGTTCCGCTGGGGATGATCTCGGACCCTCCAAAGCCTACTAACGGTGTGGCTACCTTTTGTAAGTTTATTTGTCCGAGGTTCATTTGTGCTAGAACCTCCCTGGAGATGATATTTGCTGAGCTTCCATTATCGATTAGGATTCTTTTTACATTGTAATTCGCTATTTCTAACGACACTACCATAGGGAAATCTGGGTTATCTTCTTTCGTATCCCAAGTAATGTTTTTAGGTACTTCGCCTTCGTTAAAGCTAATCGGCTCGTGATTTGTGGGCCTATTTTCTAACGTCCATACTTCTTTTGGATATTTAGAACTTGCAATTAGGGATCTGGCCATTCTTCGTCGAGCATTGCGACTATCTCCACCCGCAGGCCCCCCGGATATAGTGTGGATAGTTCCATTGATCTGGTCGTGATTCAACTCCTGAGCAGGTCGATGTTCTGGTGACCTTCGATGAGAACTTCTCCTTTGAGTTCCGTTCCGGGGGCTTCTGCTTCTTTCCCTTTTGCGATTATCTCGTTCTATGTATTCGTCTAGTTTTCCTTGCTCGATCAGTTTTTCAACTTCTCTCTTAAGGTGAAAACAATTTTCCGTTCGATGCCCATGTGCCCTATGGTACTTACAGTATTGATCATAGTTCCTAGACCCTGGTCTGGGCTGAGCGATTTTCCTCGCCTCAGGAATCCAATTATTCCTTTCTAGAACTTCCAAGATTTCTTCGATTGGAGCATTTAATCTTGGGTGTTCTACTTGATTCACTCTGCTTCTGATTGGTGGTTCAGGGTTTCTTGGTCTTTGGTAGAAATTAGGTTGCCTTTCTCGGTCGGCTCCGCTGTATTCCAGTCGCTGGAAAACGTTACCTCTCTTGGAAGATCGCTCGTAATCCAAGGATCTTTGGGCGGGAATCCTATCATGCCGCTTAGACCCTGTAGCCGTAACTTTGTTTTTGTTTTTATCCTTAAAGGAATTCATCTCTTCTTGGGTCATATACTTAGATGCTAGGCTCATGATGTCGGCGAACGTTCTTGGTTGCTTTCGACTGAGGGCATTTCCGAACTGCCTGTTTTTAGTGAGATCGAAGAGGATAGATATTATGTAGTCAATATTTGGGGAATCGATTTTAAGCAATTCTACGTTGAATCTGGCCAACCAATTCCTTAGGGATTCTCCTTCTTGTTGATATATAGTTCCAAGGTAGCTCATTGGAAGTTTTTGTCTCTTTTGGCTGGCGAACTGCTGTGTCAATTTGTTACAGAGTTCCCTAAAGCTGAATATGGAGTTGGCAGGTTGTTTCGCGAACCAGTCCAACGCGAGTCCTTCGAATGTGGTTACCATTAATTTGGCAGTGAATTCAGCAGAGTGGGCATATAAATTCATTATATTTGTAAAGCTAAAAATATAATCATCCGGGTCAGTGGTTCCATCGTAGCGAGGTAGTCTGCCCGGGACTTGTCCGATCGATTGTGCCTCTTTTATTTCCCTGCAAAAGGGAGAACAGGCCGCAAGGCTTTCCTGGAGTTCCGTGGTTCGGGCCCACGGATTTTGAATAGACCGTAAGCGTTGTTCAAGTCGGTCCTGCACCATCCTTTCAATTTCTCTTTCCGTCAATCGAGCCGTTCGTGGTCGATCAGGGATTGTATCATCTATATCATCCTCAATAGGGATAATTGTTCGTTCCCTGGATCTACTGCGCCTCGCCGGGGTTTTTCTGTGACCTCGTTTCCTTCGAGGATTGTTGTCGGAGGGTTTCGAATTGTCCTGTTGTGGACTGTGTAGCGAGCGGTGCTCGCTTGGTGGGCTATCAGCTTGTTGAGATACATGATCGTTTTGTCCGGGCGTTCTCCGAGCAGGAATTGTCCTGGCAGCCCTAGGATTTTGCGGAATTTGATCAAGCACAAGTAATTCTTCCGGGGAGAGTGATTTAAAGAGCATCGCTATTTGTCGTAATTTCTCCTGAGCACCCGGGAGAGGAGCAGGGATCTCGGGGACTTCCGGCTCTTCCTGTATCGTGCCGGGAGGACCTCCTAGGGGTTCATGATCTCGGGGATGGGTATTCTGTAAATTCTCGTCGGTGTTGGGAACGTTATTATTGTCGTTCTCCTGTGGATCTTCAGATGTGTCATGACCGGTGGTTGTGTTACTTCTTGCTCCGATACGAGCGCTTTTCCTTGGGCGAGCCATATGTCGATCGAATAATTAACCTAGCCCCACGGTGGGCGCCAACTGATTTAACCGTTTTTCGTCGGGTTAATTTAATATCAGTGAATTTGTGATATCGGGGGTTAGGATATTGAATTACTCAGTATATTGGGTTCCGTTACTTTATTCTGGATGGATCGTTTATAAAGAAAAGCAATAATCAAAGGCAAGAAGTAAAACCATTAACGAAATTAAGAACGCAATGATATGGAGGTAAAGTTCTGCAATAATAATGGATATTATTGAGTTCTATTGTTATCAATGTATTCTTGCGTAATCCCTGAATTAAGAGAATTCGTAGTTGTCTTATACAATGAATAACTAGGTATTTATATTACGCTAAACCTAGTATTACAAGGAATCATAGTCCTAGTTGGACTCGGCCCAACCTATCCTTCTTGGGTCCGGAGTGTAATCTTTACTCGGAGCGAGCGGCATCAGGCTGGGTCAGTAAGAAGATCCCGATCCGTTAGAATTGGTCGAATCGATCTTGTAATCTTTGTTCGATCAGACTAGTATGTAGGGTGCGAAATAGCCCCCATCACACACCCTAAGTCTTGATCGGGAATATTAGTCGATAGAAGGACCGTATGTACATGGCAATTATATGAGACGAGGTTCACAAATATCAATTCACCTGAAATTGGGCTTCATGGGCTTGTGGCTAGACATCGACCATGAAGTGTGGGTACTCCTGAATTAATAGAGGATTTAATTCTAGGAGTGGTTAATTAAAGGTTGTTTAATTAACCGGAACAATTTATTGTTCATAAATTAAATCACGAAGGATTTGTGGGCCTGCTGCCAGTTGATGGTGAACCCAGAGGGTCACACACAATACAATTGGACGGTGACTGTTATAAAAGGACATGAAAGGAATTAATTGATTTAAAGGTAATTAAATCAATTAAATGAATTAAAAGTATTTAATTCAAGTGGGAGATTAATTAATTGGCTAACTTAATTAATAATTGAGTTGCTAGTTAATTAAAAGAAATATTGATTTAATTGGACTGGGCATTTAATTAAAGTAGTTAATTAAATGGAGGATTGCAAGACATGGGCTTCTATTAATTAAAGCCCATAAGGAGTCTTGCAAACCCTATGTCAGAAGGAGTCTATAAAAGGGGAACTACATGAGCTTAAAAGCTAACACCCTAAAAAGAAAACCCTAGCCTCCCTCTGCCCTAAGTAGTCGCCCCCTCTCCAAGCTAACCCTAGCTAGCCGCCGCCGCCACCTCAAGCCGCCGCCACCTGCTGCCGTGGACTGCTTGGTGCCGCCGCCGCCATCTCCCCTGTTCCATTGTGTTAGATCTTGATCTGTCAAGAGATCTAATACAATCCTGCAATAACAAATCTCCTGAATCCAGTTCTGAGCCTAAGATCTTGAGGTGTTGCCAGAATCCAATTGGTGTGGACTATCCCTGGAGGTGAGACACTTGGATCACTCCTGTGAACCAGATCAGATTCAGAAACGAAGCCGGAGGTTTCCACCACCTTGCCTGTGGTGAGGTATATCGCAAAAACCCCCTTTGTTAATTCATTGTGTGCATTTTTGTTCTTGCTTTTGTATACATAATATGGAGACATCTTTTATGGGACCATTGGATACCTCGAAAAATTTTAAATTC
This sequence comes from Penstemon eatonii, assembly GCA_038501285.1. Taxonomy (NCBI): domain Eukaryota; kingdom Viridiplantae; phylum Streptophyta; class Magnoliopsida; order Lamiales; family Plantaginaceae; genus Penstemon; species Penstemon eatonii. Next base: position 63,366,428 of record CM076710.1, read on the forward strand.
CGCACTTTGTTGTCTGACAAATCGAGCTATATCCCAACAGTGGTATCAGAGCCAACTCCATTATTATTATACAAAAGCCTGAACATAATTGTGTTCACCGTATATGTTTAATTATATGTATGAGAACACATGATAATTATGTTCTGTAAGTTGATTCTTGTTTGTTATGACTAGATCTATCATTGGGTAAAACTGCTTTTCAAGATCTGTGCCGTTTTTATAGTTTTTGAAAACTTCAGGACTTTTGGGGTAGAAATCGCAAATCAGGGTTTTTGAGGGCTGAAAATTCGAAATTTTTGAAATCTGAAAATCTGATTTCAAAATTTTATTTTCTGGAATCTGCCCAAATCTGCCCAGGGGTGTTTTTGTAACTTTTTAAAAGTTTTGGGGTCAAAGTGCAATTTTCGAAAGTTGAGGGGCCGAAAATGCAATTTTCAAAAGTTGAAAAACAGATTCTGAAATTGAGCAGAAAATTAATTTTTGTTTACCCGGATATTTATTTAGTCATAATTAGTAGTGACTAAAAGCAAGAATCATAGGAAGTTAGTTTTAAAAGGATGTTTTAAAATTAAGATAGAAGAAAGTAAAAGATGTTTACATGTTTCTTGCTCTACGTGAACTGTTTACGTGGTTTTCGATCGAGACGAGCCTTGACCTTAGGGTAGATGTGATTGGTTTAATTTATTGCTTGGTTTTTATTGGGCCTGCGAGCCTATTATTGTTTTTGGGCCACTTTGAGCCTTTGTAATAGAATAGGGCTTTACTGCTTTCCTAGTTTAGAATGGAGGCCCATTTACAAGCAAGGTGGGAGCCCAAGAAGATAAGAAGGCCATGTATGCATGGTACAATGTGTAATAGCATAGGGCCTATTTGAGAACCCTTTAGATTGACCAATTGGGCCAACATCATTGGCTCGATGATGGCCCACATAGGAGGCTCCCGATCGAAAACATATTGTGGTAGTATGCATGCTAGGCTTGTATGGCTTTTATTTATTTGTCGATTTATATTTAGCTGCGCGCTAGAATCTAGATCGTAATAAAAGATAAAGCATAACTGAATCGGTGAGATCTCGAGGAGAGTTAGCATAACTTTCAAAACCAGAAAACCCCCTCTCGAATTAAATATTAAGTCATATTGGATTAAAATAAAATGAAGTATTTATATAAATCCAAGCCTTCCATCAATAGGGACTAACGTATGTTGTCTACTTATCGATAGAGGTGATCAAGAGTCTGGCACCCGAGTCGAAGAAAGGGACAATACGTGAAATTCCTTGACTCCTGTTTTTAACTAAACATGACAAGGGTAAGGACTGGTCGGGATGTGAGGATCGACCGATAACTAGTTACGGAGAACTCACGACCGGGCCCGTTGCTCATCACGATTGATGGGTTAGACTTAACGATTAGTAACACTTATGATGTAGCAGTGCTAAATAAGTGCGAAAACCGAGGCAAAATAAGCTTGAAGGTTGTGGAGTAACACAATTGGTAAAAAGTATACCTACCTGGAGAATTGGTTGTATGGCCACGAGTCGTGGGTGCAGTTAATTGCTGCTGGGACGTCAAGACCTACTAGGAATTAAATTTCCCGAGCAATCAAAGGGGTGATTGTTTCGATGAAATAGTGGGAGAACTTTTTCGAAAACAAGTCCAAATTCGATAATTATAAGTATTAGGCATAAGATCAGTTAGCTAAATGTTGTCTTCTTTCCAATTGTAGATATTAAGTACAATGTCTAAGAATCCATTATCTGTTATCCTCGACGCAAACAAATTGAATGGCTCAAACTTTGTTGACTGGCTGAGAAATCTCAGAATCGTCCTCGACTCCGAGCGACGTAGCTATGTGCTCGACACACCCATGCCTGCTGCACCCGCAGCACGAGCTACTGAGGAACAACGAACCGCCCATGCTAAAAGGGTTGATGATGATCTTCAGGTTCGATGTCTCATGCTAGCCTCGATGTCGAATGAACTGCAGAAACAGCATGCTGCTATGCCGCTTGCTAGAGAGATACTTCTCCACCTCCAGCAGATGTTTGGAGAGAGGTCTCGTACCGAAAGGTTCGCGACCACTAAGGAGTTGTTTCATCTCAAGATGGCTGAGGGAAGCAGTGTCAAGGATCACTGTCTGCGTTTCATCAATCTGGTTGAAAAACTGGGGCGATTAGACGTAGATTTGCACGCTGATCTTAGCACTGACCTCCTTCTCCATACGCTGCCCCGTTCTTTTGACCAGTTCGTGTTGAACTTCAACATGGAGGATAGAACCCTCGCTCTTCACGAACTGACCAATTTGTTGGTAACGGCAGAATCGACTCTCAAGAAAGAGAAGCCGATAATGATTGCACACCAATCGAAGGCTGCAAAGCCTAAGAGAGGTAGGAAGAAGAAGAAGGTTGTTTCTTCGAAGGCAATCACCAAGGTGGTTGAAAAGAAGCGCAAAAGCCCAGAAGACGAATGTTTCCACTGCAAGAAAGCAGGGCACTGGAAAAGGAATTGCCCAGACTACCTAAAGATGAAACTGGTAGCCAAAGGTATTTTCTTGGTTGAAGTTAATATTTCTATTAACTGTGCATCGTGGGTGTTAGACACCGCAGCAGGTTCTCATATCTGCAATGATTTGTAGGTGATGGGAGCACTAAGATACCTGAAGCCCGGGGATAGAATCCTGCGTTTTGGAAACGGAGCTAGGATCGCCGCTGAGGCTATTGGGGACGTCGAATTGGTTTTAGGAAATTTTACTTTGGTTTTAAGGGATTGTCTGTACGTACCAACGATAATTAAGAACATCATTTCTATACCAATGCTAGACATTGATGGTTTTAATTTTTCCATTGAAAATGGAGTTTTTAGCATATTTAAAGGTGGTTTAATGTATGCTTGTGGTACTTTGATAGATGGTCTTTATTCCCTAGAACCTGTTAAATCCGACGTTATGCACATTCAATCTAGGAAAAGAAAATATGATAATCAAACTCCACAACTTTGGCACGCTAGACTTGGACATATTTCCAAGAGTAGGATTCAAAAGTTGGTTTCCTCTAAGGCTCTTGAAATAAAGAACTTGGATGAACTCCCAACTTGCGAATCTTGTCTCAAAGGAAAGATGACCAAATCACCCTTCACAGGGAATCCCGAGCGAACCAAGCAAACATTGGATTTAATCCATACTGACGTTTGTGGACCATTGAGTGTCAATGCGAGAGGAGGATTCTCTTACTTCGTAACATTCACCGACGATTTTAGTCGTTATGGATATGTGTATCTCATGAAACACAAATCCGAAACTTTTGAGAAATTCAAAGATTTTCGAATGGAAGTTGAGAATCAACTTGGACATAGTATTAAAGCACTTCGTTCTGATAGAGGTGGAGAGTACTTAAGCCAAGAATTCCTTGATTATCTAAAAGAGAATGGAATTCTCGCCCAGCGAACTCCCCCTAGGACGCCCCAACTCAATGGAGTGTCCGAGCGGAGGATGTTGGGATTCGGTAAGATAAACAGCCCTAGGCACAGCGGAATATAAAAATTTTAGGACCTCTTACGGAATCTTGCCAGGATATTCTCTAGTTGTATATATATGAATATAAATAAAAACGATAGTATAAGTTTACACGTTATACCTATCTCCTTGCAAATCCTTTGGCTAGTAAAACGAACTCTGATTTCTCCTCCAGCAAGTATCGATCCAAGCTCTGCAGCAGCGCCCCACGTGTTGCGCCTCTACGGGTTGATACACCACAATTACACGAAAAATAATAAATCTTGATCAGCTAGAACACAAGATATATTATGATCTAGGATTTAGGAACGATCTTGGAACAAAGTCGAAAACGAAAAATTCTTCCAAAGGAAGAACAGGGTTCGGTCGACTTTATGCTTGGGAGAGGGAGAGAAAATTTTGCTCTTGCTCAAATTTTTGCTTATGGAGTTGTGTGAAAAATAACTACAAGAAGGCTACTTATAGTTATCTCCCTAACCTAGTCCTATTAGGACTAGGGTTCTTCTCTCCTACATGGGCCATGGCCCTCTTTAATTAGAAGACCAAGTCTCCTAATTAATTCATGGCCCAGTTAATTAATTTGACCAGGCTTTATTTAATCTCCTAATTAAATAGCCTAATTAATTAACTTAATCTCCCATTTAATTAAATCAGACTCTAAGTCTATTTAATTAAAATCCTTTCTAATTAATTAAATCCAATTTAATTAATTAATCCACAAATTAAATTCCAATTTAATTTATGATCCTGATCCAATTCCAATTGGATCCTTCTTTGTTCCAATTGGGTCGACCCAGTCGACCCATCCATTATAATCGACCCAGTCGATTATTCATCCAGTCGACCCAGTCGACTCGGTCGTTCTTATTTCCTCGCTTTCGCTTCATGTGTATTGTGTATGCCCCCGTAGGTTCACCACATAATTGGCCGTGGGTTATAATTAAATATTATTTAATTATTCGAGTAAGATTTACTCTAAATCAATCGAACACTCTGTCGATTGATCATTCCAAAATTAGCACCCCTGCCAATTTGGGAATTCTCCCACACTCCACGGTCGATGTCCAGCCACAAGCCCATGGAGCCCAATCACTGGTGAATTAATTCAGTGAACCTTTTATCATTTACAATTTCCATATACGACATAATCTCTCCATCGATCAATTTCCCAGTCGAGACTTAAGGGTATGGTCTTTCATCGGTTTCCCTTTTCCTTTGTCTTGACCTTATGAATTCTGGTCTCGAAATAATTCTCTTTGACTTAACCTTTATGAGCTACTTACATAAAGCCGTCAGATACCTCGGCCGAGGATTTTACCAGAATTAATTTCTCACAGAAATCCATAGGAGAATTTCCCAACCTATCAAGTCGGGTCAATGGATCCTTTGTTGATGATATGAACCTGCATACGAGTTCCTCTATACCCAACATGAGTCCACAGAGACCTTCTGGTAATCTCCAGTCAGTCGGAAACTCACATCAAAGTATAGACGTTCTCGCACCAGATAAACCCTATCACCTCAAGTATTTAGGGATCGTTCCTCGTATACTATTGTAAATTGGAATAACTTCATCCCCGATATGCGACTACCGCTTCCATGGTGAGTTATTTCCTAATTGGGGTATTCAGTGCGCTTGCCATCCCAGCAAGCCACCCACTTATGTGTATCGACTATCCCAGTCACGCTCGTGGACCGCAGCGTTCTCCAGTTCATCGGAGTATACACAATAGTGAGAGTCTAACCGAATCCAACGATGTCCTATCTCGATTGGATTCTATGACTCTTGAATATGTTCTAGATCACGGCCTTGGAGATCAGTCCACGGGTTGTCCCATAGCCCTGTGATCTAAGGACTTCTATCCTTATGCATAGATAATTATTACATAAGATAAAGATGACCATTTAATAAAATGCATTTATTAATCCAATCGAACGGTCCTTTCAATTAAATGCAGCCAAATAGTTGGCTTGCAGGACACTATTCTATCAATCTCCCACTTGTACTAAAGCCAACTTTTCATACTTCTGATTCCCATCTTAGATAGATGTTTTCGGATGCCTTTGAGGCAATGGCTTAGACAGCAGGTCCGTCGTATTATCCCTTGAGGTGACACGTTCCATCTTTATGTCTCCTCTGCCAATGATATAACATATCAAATGGTATCGTCTTAGTTCGTGCTTGGATTCTGATGAGATCTCGACTCCTTCGCTTGCGAGATAGCTCCATTATTATCACAGAAGATAGTAATGGCTCGACAATGCTAGGTATCACATCCAATTCCTGGATGAAGTTTTTCATCCAAACATCTTCATTTGCTGCTTCATTCGCGGCAATGTATTCTGTCTCGGTGGTTGAAACTGCGGTAGTGTCTTGCTTGGTGCTCTTCCAGCTTACCGCACCACTATTGAGGCAGAACACGTATCCAGATGTCGACTTGAAGTCGTCTACATTACATTGGAAGCTAGAATCAGTATAGCCTTCCAATTTCAATTCTCTTCCACCGTATACCAAGAACAATTCCTCAGTCCTTCTCAGATACTTCAGAATTGTCTTTACGGCTATCCAGTGCTGCTCACCTGGATCAGACTGGTAGCGACTTGTAACGCTTAGAGCGTATGCTACGTCTGGTCTAGTACATAAGATACCATACATTATGCTTCCTATCGCGGATGCATATGGTACTTGAGACATATTGCTTCTCTGTTCAGGCGTCTTTGGGGCCATAGACTTAGAGAGTGCAATCCCATGTCTCATTGGAAGCAATCCTCTCTTGGATTCTTCCATGCTAAATCTTTTCAAGATTTTATCTATGTACTGGGATTGGGAGAGGCCCAGCAGTCCTTTTTGATCTATCTCGGTAGATCCTTGTACCTAGTACAAAGGATGCTTCTCCCAAATCCTTCATCGAGAATTGTGTAGATAACCATGCTTTAGTTTCGGACAACACTTTCACATTTGTTCCCAATGAGAAGAATGTCATCAACATAAAGCACAAAAATTCAACTGTACTCCCACTGACCTTCTTGTACACGCAAGGTTCGAACACGTTTTTTATGAATCCAAAAGTTTGGATTGTTTCATCGAAACGGATGTTCCAACTTCGGGAAGCTTGCTTCAGTCCATAAATGGACCTCTGGAGTTTGCACACCTTGTGTTCATCTCCTTTGGATGTATATCCTTTTGGTTGCTCCATGTAGATCTCCTTATCAATGTCCCCATTGAGAAAGGCAGTCTTTACATCCATCTTCCATATCTCGTAGTTATACCACGCAGCTATGGCCAGCAAGATTCGAATGGATTTAGGCATTGCGACGGGCGAGAAGGTCTCCTCAAAGTCAATGCTCGGCCTTTGAGTGTGTCCCTTTTGCCACTAGTCGCGCCTTGTAGGTTTTTACCTCTCCGTTCACTCCAAGCTTTCGCTTATAGATCCACTTGCAACCTACGGGAGCTACTCCCACTGGTGGATCTACCAAGGCTCAGACCTTGTTCGAGTGCATGGAGTCCAATTCGAATTCCATGGCTTCACGCCACTTTCCCGAGTCTATGCCTAGCATAGCCTCTTCGTAAGTCCTTGGGTCGGTTAGAGACTGTCTAGTCTCATGCAGCAGACCGTAGTACCTCTCGGGTTCTCTACGTTGTCTTTATGACCTACGAAGTATTGGTGTACTTTCTGGTGCACTTTCATGCTCATGTTCTCCCACTGCCTGTGGTGATGGGTCGGCTTGTTTGACCTCTTCGGCCTTTTCAGCTTCAGTGACCTCATCTAGTTCTACGTTGTGTTCCTTCTTGCCTAGCAAGAATCCTTCTTGCCTAGCAAGAAATCCTTCTCTAAGAAGTATGCGTTCCTTGAGACAAACCTAGTTTATCTTGTAGGATCGTAGAACTTGTATCCTATAGAGTTTTCTGGATACCCCACGAATTGCATAAGATGGACCATACGTTCAGCTTATCTCCCACCAGCTTATTCACATAAGCGGGAGACCCCATATGCGCATGAATGCATATAAAGGTGCAATACCAAAACTCATATCACATGATTTTGGAACTGGCTTCATAGATACTTAGCTTAGTATCTTCGATTTTCTCGATCAAGTTTTTATTTGGTTGAATAAGGAATTTCATGTAAGATTTTTTAATGGACATTTACATGTCCAGAATGCTCAACAACTGACAATGTTTTGAGCGAGTCTTACATTTCGAGAATCCAATTCTCTATTAAATAATCAATGGCGTACTGCCAATGCATGTTTGATTTTGAATCGATCCAAATCTCTTACATGCTTTCATTGATTAGGCTCTCTTTTCTATTCCAAAAGTAATTTGGATTTGTACATCACAACGTACTTTTACCCATGAGGGTACCAGAGACGCCTTATCTCCCACTAATGCTTTAGTGTTTCTACACACTTTTAATGGATTAAATCCATTGCAATTGTTTATGCCTCTTGGTTGCCTAGCAACCAACTACTAAATCTAATTTCCATTAAGCAAGATTCGAAAGTCGGTTACTATGTACAGCATCCCAGTCAAGCTCGACCCAGTTGAGCTCATTCTTTGAATCTTTTAATTCAGAAATATGTTTCAGTATTCGTGTATCACCTTTCGATTTTTACAACGACTCAAGTGTGTGAAATCTTGATTATATATATTTTATTGACTATGCATATTATATTTAGTCGATATATGAGTATCCATACTCATTTGCTTATGTACATCTTTTGCGTATAAATCTTATAGCGCAATCAGTTCCAACCATTATGGAACTATCACATCCCTTAAGACGAGGGATGGTATAAGCAAATTCTAATGATCTAAATAATTCATGGCTTTAGATGCATTGAATGCATCAATGAGTGCTTCATCGGGCATCCAACACCCTTATGCATTACTTTAACCATAAGGTTAAGTTCAATAAAATTCAATCATCCCTTATGGGATGAATAGGTTCAATTCCCTCTTTCCCTTGATCTTAATCCATGGAAGAACCATTTTGATTGACTTTACAACTTATCATCCTTACAGAAAAACCTCCAAGGTTATTTCCCTTCAGAGAGGATTCATTCCTCTTCTTCCATCTCTCGAGCCTTTTGAGGCCTTTTAACAAGATGTTACTTCCCATTTATGGGAGATTTCATGTTTGCCTTCAAGAAAATTTGGGCTTGAGAACCATCCTCAACCCACTGGTGAAACATATCACCTTTCTTATTTGAAGAGTAACTTCGAAAAAGGCAGCCTGGTGAAACCTATCACCATTCCAGTCGAAGTGTAACTTCGAAAGGAAACACAATGAAATCTTTGTAAGGAGATTAGTCCTTGCTTGGACTTGAGAATAATTTCTCAAGTTTTGAAGTCATTCAAAATTCATTTGGGTTCAGTCAATTTATTTGATTCAAGTATGATGGTAAATATTCATGGATACATAACTTATGAAAAAACTATCATAAACATGACGATAAATACGCGGCAGATTAATATCAATGCATAATTTACAAACATGGTTTTCATTTGTAAATTACTCCCACTATTTTTGTCGAATACTTATGCCCCCACATAAGGTTCGGGAAATAAAAATTTCCTAATGGGCTCAAGGCCCAAATGCAATCGCTCAGTACCCACGACTCGTTGGCCATACCAATCGATCCACTTGGTGGGCGATCACGTCGCCGGTTAACCATCCCAGCTAACCCTTGAGTTCATTCAGCCTCGGTTTTCGTTATGGACCCACGACTCGTGAGACATCCATACTTACTCGCGTTAAATCATGTCCAATACTCGTGAAGAGAAATAGTTCAATCCTAGACGCCCCACGACTCGTGAGACAGCGCCTAGAACCTTGCTATCCCCTCCCTTGGCACTAAACTGCGCATCGAGGCAATAGACATATTATCTTCCTATAGCTCGACCCACGACTCGTGAGACATCGAGATATATTTGTACAATATGCCTAAGACCTAGTAATTGGATAGGCTCGGACCATAGACACCATTCATATGCGCCCGTTAATCGATTTAATATTCTAATTGAGTTTTTAAGTTCAATTGGAGGTTTTAAGTTTTCTTCGTGCGAGTTCTCATCAGATTATGCTTTATCTTGTTTACGTGATCTATTCTAAGCATGCAAGACATACATCAAAGAATAATAGTAAACATATATCACCTAGCATTGCACATATGATTGGTCGATTGCCCATCCTATGCGATCCATCACGAGCCACATGATGGACCAATTGGTCAGTCTAGGGTGGAAATTAAATGTCCTAACTATTACAATTTTCTAACCCATACATCATGGGCCTTCTTGTAATATCCAGCTTGATTGGGCCTCCATGTAATGAATTGGGCTTCCATGTCCTCCAAGGTAATGGGCCTCCATGTGGATCTCCAAGTCTTCATGAGGTCTTCTCGGCTCCAAGCCTAATCTAAGCCTAGCTTATAAAAATAAAGGCCCTATTCTATTACATTTGTTTGCGCAAGCAAGGGCACCAATCAGGCCCATTTAATTACAACCCATAAAATAAATAAACCAAAACTACACAGGGCTTAAGGGCAAAATCGACCAATCCACATATTCACTCAAGAACATGCATAAATTCACATAAGGGCATAAATGTAAATTTACCAGCTCCTTTAATTTTAATTCATAAAAATTATCCAAGTTAATTTAATTTTGAATTAACAATTAATCTCTAAGATTAATTAACTCTTACTTGAGTTCTAAGTAATCTACAACTCTTATCTTGATAAAGTTGGTTAATTAAGATAGTTACAAATCTTCCAAGATTACTATCTTATCCAAAACTCTAAGTTTTCCAATTTTACAAATCTCTAAGATTCTCAAGATAATCCTATTTTGAATAGATTAGTTAACTAAGGTAGTGTCCAAATCCACCAAGATTTCTACCTTATCCAAAACTCCAAGTTTCCTAATTTAATAAGATCTCTAAGATCTTTAATCTTGGTAACTTACTAGAAGAGATTAATTTTAATTAAATCTCTTATCACAATTGAAACTCTAAGTTTCCTTGTTTAATAAGATCTCTAAGATCTTTTCATCTTGGTAACTTACTAGACATTAATTCTAATTAAATGTCTTATCACAAATGAAACTCTAAGTTTCCTTGTTAATTAGATCTCTAAGATCAATCCAAGATTCACCAAGATTCCATAACAACCAAATCTCCAAGATTTTCAGATCTTTCAAAATAGGCAGAATTAGAGTCCAACCAAAAATCAACCAGACGAGGCCAATCCAGGACTGCCACGTGGACAACATACGCGCGGACACGAAGTCCGCGCGTGGCTGTACGCGGCAGCCGCTGCTGCGCGTGACAGCATGCGACAGCGCGTGGCTGCGCGTGACAGCACATGGCTGGCAGCCCGTAGGCTGCTGCCGTGCGCTACTCGCGCGGCCAGCGTGCTATTCGCACGCTGCCGTGGGCAGCAGCACGCGGTGGTCGCCCAGCCGCGGTGGTCGCCCAGCCGCGGTGCGCTGCCGCGCACCGCCGCGTGCCACCGCGGTTGGATCCAATAAAAATATCCTTTTTTTTTTTTTTTTTTTTTGTTTCTTCGATTACTTGTGATTTAATTAAACAAACCCAGTCAATTAAATCCCAATCCAAAAATAAAAATTAACACGATAAAATTTGAATCAAAATTTTACATTAACTCCAAGTTAATAGATCTATGTTCTAAAACATGCAAAGTTAAAGAACTAGCCACATAAATCAAACATATGATTTAATAAACACAGAATTTGCAAATTCATATATATACAAAGCCTAGAGTTGGCTCTGATACCACTGTTGGGATTCGGTAAGATAAACAGCCCTAGGCACAGCGGAATATAAAAATTTTAGGACCTCTTACGGAATCTTGCCAGGATATTCTCTAGTTGTATATATATGAATATAAATAAAAACGATAGTATAAGTTTACACGTTATACCTATCTCCTTGCAAATCCTTTGGCTAGTAAAACGAACTCTGATTTCTCCTCCAGCAAGTATCGATCCAAGCTCTGCAGCAGCGCCCCACGTGTTGCGCCTCTACGGGTTGATACACCACAATTACACGAAAAATAATAAATCTTGATCAGCTAGAACACAAGATATATTATGATCTAGGATTTAGGAACGATCTTGGAACAAAGTCGAAAACGAAAAATTCTTCCAAAGGAAGAACAGGGTTCGGTCGACTTTATGCTTGGGAGAGGGAGAGAAAATTTTGCTCTTGCTCAAATTTTTGCTTATGGAGTTGTGTGAAAAATAACTACAAGAAGGCTACTTATAGTTATCTCCCTAACCTAGTCCTATTAGGACTAGGGTTCTTCTCTCCTACATGGGCCATGGCCCTCTTTAATTAGAAGACCAAGTCTCCTAATTAATTCATGGCCCAGTTAATTAATTTGACCAGGCTTTATTTAATCTCCTAATTAAATAGCCTAATTAATTAACTTAATCTCCCATTTAATTAAATCAGACTCTAAGTCTATTTAATTAAAATCCTTTCTAATTAATTAAATCCAATTTAATTAATTAATCCACAAATTAAATTCCAATTTAATTTATGATCCTGATCCAATTCCAATTGGATCCTTCTTTGTTCCAATTGGGTCGACCCAGTCGACCCATCCATTATAATCGACCCAGTCGATTATTCATCCAGTCGACCCAGTCGACTCGGTCGTTCTTATTTCCTCGCTTTCGCTTCATGTGTATTGTGTATGCCCCCGTAGGTTCACCACATAATTGGCCGTGGGTTATAATTAAATATTATTTAATTATTCGAGTAAGATTTACTCTAAATCAATCGAACACTCTGTCGATTGATCATTCCAAAATTAGCACCCCTGCCAATTTGGGAATTCTCCCACACTCCACGGTCGATGTCCAGCCACAAGCCCATGGAGCCCAATCACTGGTGAATTAATTCAGTGAACCTTTTATCATTTACAATTTCCATATACGACATAATCTCTCCATCGATCAATTTCCCAGTCGAGACTTAAGGGTATGGTCTTTCATCGGTTTCCCTTTTCCTTTGTCTTGACCTTATGAATTCTGGTCTCGAAATAATTCTCTTTGACTTAACCTTTATGAGCTACTTACATAAAGCCGTCAGATACCTCGGCCGAGGATTTTACCAGAATTAATTTCTCACAGAAATCCATAGGAGAATTTCCCAACCTATCAAGTCGGGTCAATGGATCCTTTGTTGATGATATGAACCTGCATACGAGTTCCTCTATACCCAACATGAGTCCACAGAGACCTTCTGGTAATCTCCAGTCAGTCGGAAACTCACATCAAAGTATAGACGTTCTCGCACCAGATAAACCCTATCACCTCAAGTATTTAGGGATCGTTCCTCGTATACTATTGTAAATTGGAATAACTTCATCCCCGATATGCGACTACCGCTTCCATGGTGAGTTATTTCCTAATTGGGGTATTCAGTGCGCTTGCCATCCCAGCAAGCCACCCACTTATGTGTATCGACTATCCCAGTCACGCTCGTGGACCGCAGCGTTCTCCAGTTCATCGGAGTATACACAATAGTGAGAGTCTAACCGAATCCAACGATGTCCTATCTCGATTGGATTCTATGACTCTTGAATATGTTCTAGATCACGGCCTTGGAGATCAGTCCACGGGTTGTCCCATAGCCCTGTGATCTAAGGACTTCTATCCTTATGCATAGATAATTATTACATAAGATAAAGATGACCATTTAATAAAATGCATTTATTAATCCAATCGAACGGTCCTTTCAATTAAATGCAGCCAAATAGTTGGCTTGCAGGACACTATTCTATCAGAGGAACCGAACTTTGTTAGACATGGTTCGTTCCATGATGAGCTTCGCTGACCTCCCCTTTTCGTTTTGGGGCTTGGCCCTATTAACTGCATCGAAGATACTAAACATAGTACCTTCGAAGTCAGTGCCGACAACACCGCACCAAGTATGGTATGGTAAGGCACCCATGTATTCGTATCTGCGAGTATGGGGATCTCCTGTGTATGTAAAGAACAAGAAGGGAGATAAGCTAGATAGTAGATCTAGTTTGTGCAAATTTGTGGGGTATCCAAAGGAATCCATTGGATACCTGTTCTTCGATCCTAAAGAACGTAATACGTTCGTATCTAGGAACGCCCACTTCTTGGAAGAGGATTTCCTCACCAATCGAAATGGGACAATCGTAGAACTTGATGAAGTCCAGGAATCGGACCCATCCTCACAAACAGTGGGAGCTGAACCAGAATTTACTGAACCTACTAGTACACCTACTCTTCGAAGGTCTGATCGAATTCGTAAGGAGCGAGAGAGATTTGGTTTCATTCACGAAAACGAAAGAGGTGATAATGATCCAAGGACCTATCGAGAAGCGATGTCAGACATAGACTCGGGTGCGTGGCTCGAAGCCATGCAATCCGAAATGGATTCCATGCATTCCAACAAGGTTTGAACCTTGGTCGATCCACCTGAGGGAACTATCCCTGTAGGATGCAAATGGATCTTCAAGCGTAAGCTTGGAATGAATGGAGAGGTTTTAACTCACAAGGCACGCTTAGTGGCGAAGGGGTATTCTCAAAGGCCTGGAATAGACTATGAGGAAACCTTCTCTCCCGTAGCGATGTCCAAATCCATTCGATTATTGCTTGCCATTGCCGCATGGCATGACTATGAGATATGGCAAATGGACGTAAAGACCGCCTTCCTCAATGGAGACATTGACAAGGAGATCTTTATGCAACAACCTGAAGGTTTTGCGTCCAAAGGAAGTGAACACAAATTATGTAAACTTCAAAGGTCAATATATGGCCTCAAACAGGCATCCCGAACCTGGAACATACGATTTGATGAGACAGTCAAGGCATTTGGCTTCATCAAAAATGTATATGAACCTTGTGTGTACAAGAAGAATAGTGGGAGCGCAGTACAATTCATTGTTTTGTACGTCGATGACATTTTGTTGATCGGAGACGATATCAAGATGTTAGCGCAGACTAAAGCGTGGTTATCCGCGCAGTTCTCTATGAAAGATATGGGAGACGCATCTTACGTATTGGGAATACGTATCTATAGGGATAGATCGAAGAAGATGATTGGACTCTCCCAGTCTCAGTACATTAACACAATCTTGAAAAGATTCAAGATGGAAGAATCCAAGAGAGGATTGCTTCCAATGAGACATGGTATCTCTCTTTCTAAGTCTATGTGCCCTACGACTGACGAAGAAAAGACGAGAATGTCTCTCATACCTTATGCCTCTGCTATAGGGAGCATAATGTATGCGATGTTGTGTACTCGACCAGACATAGCACACGCTCTAAGTGTAACGAGCCGCTATCAGTCAAATCCAGGCGAAGAGCACTGGACTGCCGTAAAAGCAATCCTAAAGTACCTGCGAAGGACTAAGGATATGTTTTTGGTCTACAGTGGTAGTGGAGAACTGAAACTTGAAGGATTCACTGATGCAAGTTTCCAGTCTGATGTGGATGACTTCAAATCCAACTCTGGATACATATTCCGCATCAATGGTGGAGCAGTTAGTTGGAAGAGCTGTAAACAGTCTACCACTGCTGATTCAACCACAGAAGCAGAATATATTGCGGCATCAGATGCAGCAAAAGAAAGTGTATGGATGAAAAACTTCATCCAAGAACTGGATGTTGTTCCTAGCATTGCTGAACCTGTAGTCGTCTTCTGTGACAACAACGGGGCGATAGCTCAAGCGAAAGAGCCGAGATCACACCATCAATCCAAACACGTACAGAGGAAATACCACGTGATCAGGGAGATCATGGGTAGAGGTGACATGCACATGGAGTATGTCAAATCGGAAGACAACGTAGCTGACCCACTAACTAAGCCACTCTCACAAAAGGCGTTCGATAGTCATCTAGAGCAGATGGGACTTAGAACCATAGGTGAATGGCTTTAGGGCAAGTGGAAGATTGATAGGATAGTGCCCTGCAAGCCAGTTCTGTCAGCTTGTAATAGATCTATCCTGTATGAAACGATCTTTGATTTTATAATAATACGCATGTTTATTTATATATGTATAAGGATAAACAATGGCCAACTTCATCTTTCGCAAATACATTTAAGCGATTGGTTGAAACCCTTAGATTACATTTGACTATGGGACGATTCACTTCAGTACTGAGTGCAATCATGAAACAGTCTCAAAGGTCGTAATCTTAAAAAGTGTTCCAAGTCATAGATTCCAAAACGAGACGGGGTATCGTAGGAATCGCAAAGACTTGTACAAGTATGCATGATTCACATGGAGTGAATTTGTAGTGTTTCATGAGCAAGGAATTTGAGTCCAGTGCATACGAGTAGGTGGTTCAATGGAGGATTGAACGCATCGAACGACCCGAACAGAGAAACCCATTGTGGAAGCGCATGACGCATATCGGTGATGGGATGTTTCTCAAGGAATATAATAGTGTACGATTTAGTCCTTTGACTTGAGGTACTAGGGCGAATTCGGTGCATGGAAGTGCGTACTTAGATCTAGGTATAGGCCACGTAGCTTGGTCATAACATGCCTAGGTTGGGTGCGTATAGACATGTGCGCGAGTGGTTAGTACCGATATGGAATCTATTGACTCACTGTAATGGGTGAGAGAATTTCCTATACGATTCTTAGATAATATATCCAAGGATTCTGCGGCCGCAGTCGGTGACGGATTTGGAAAGGGGTTTCCAAATTTAGAAGGTCACAAAGGTATATTATCCTGAATTAGAAAGTATAGTTATCGAGACAAATTTAGAGGTGCCGATCAATTCACACACCCTAAGTCTTGATCGGGAATATTAGTCGATAGAAGGACCGTATGTACATGGCAATTATATGAGACGAGGTTCACAAATATCAATTCACCTGAAATTGGGCTTCATGGGCTTGTGGCTAGACATCGACCATGAAGTGTGGGTACTCCTGAATTAATAGAGGATTTAATTCTAGGAGTGGTTAATTAAAGGTTGTTTAATTAACCGGAACAATTTATTGTTCATAAATTAAATCACGAAGGATTCGTGGGCCTGCTGCCAGTTGATGGTGAACCCAGAGGGTCACACACAATACAATTGGACGGTGACTGTTATAAAAGGACATGAAAGGAATTAATTGATTTAAAGGTAATTAAATCAATTAAATGAATTAAAAGTATTTAATTCAAGTGGGAGATTAATTAATTGGCTAACTTAATTAATAATTGAGTTGCTAGTTAATTAAAAGAAATATTGATTTAATTGGACTGGGCATTTAATTAAAGTAGTTAATTAAATGGAGGATTGCAAGACATGGGCTTCTATTAATTAAAGCCCATAAGGAGTCTTGCAAACCCTAGGTCAGAAGGAGTCTATAAAAGGGGAACTACATGAGCTTAAAAGCTAACACCCTGAAAAGAAAACCCTAGCCTCCCTCTGCCCTAAGTAGTCGCCCCCTCTCCAAGCTAACCCTAGCTAGCCGCCGCCGCCACCTCAAGCCGCCGCCACCTGCTGCCGTGGACTGCTTGGTGCTGCCGCCGCCATCTCCCCTGTTCCATTGTGTTAGATCTTGATCTGTCAAGAGATCTAATAAAATCCTGCAATAACAAATCTCCTGAATCCAGTTCTGAGCCTAAGATCTTGAGGTGTTGCCAGAATCCAATTGGTGTGGACTATCCCTGGAGGTGAGACACTTGGATCACTCCTGTGAACCAGATCAGATTCAGAAATGAAGCCGGAGGTTTCCACCACCTTGCCTGTGGTGAGGTATATCGCAAAAACCCCCTTTGTTAATTCATTGTGTGCGTTTTTGTTCTTGCTTTTGTATACATAATATGGAGACATCTTTTATGGGACCATTGGATACCTCGAAAAATTTTAAATTCCGCACTTTGTTGTCTGACAAATCGAGCTATATCCCAACACTTTAAATATGCATAAATTTCCATTTGAAATGGAAAAATTAAAACCATCAATGTCTAGCATCGGTATAGAAATGATGTTCTTAATTATTGTTGGTACGTACAGACAATCCCTTAAAACCAAAGTAAAATTCCTAAAACCAATTCGACGTCCCCAATAGCCTCAGCGGCGATCCTAGCTCCGTTTCGAAAACGCAGGATTCTATCCCCGGGCTTCAGGTATCTTACCGCTCCCATCACCTGCAAATCATTGCAGATATGAGAACCTGCCGCGGTGTCTAACACCCACGATGCACAGTTAATAGAAATATTAACTTCAACCAAGAAAATACCTTTGGCTACCAATTTCATCTTTAGGTAGTCTAGGGAGTTCCTTTTCCAGTGCCCTGCTTTCTTGCAGTGGAAACATTCATCTTCTGGGCTTTTGCGCTTCTTTTCAACCACCTTGGTGATTGCCTTCGAAGAAACACTTTTCTTCTTCTTCTTACCTCTCTTGGGCTTTGCAGCCTTCGATTGGTATGCAATCATCACCGGCTTCTCTTTCTTGAGAGTCGATTCTGCCGTTACCAACAAATTGGTCAGTTCGTGAAGAGCGAGGGTTCTATCCTCCATGTTGAAGTTCAACACGAACTGGTCAAAAGAACGGGGCAGCGTATGGAGGAGGAGGTCAGTGCTAAGATCAGCGTGCAAATCTACGTCCAATCGCCCCAGTTTTTCAACCAAGTTGATGAAACGCAGACAGTGATCCTTGACACTGCTTCCCTCAGCCATCTTGAGATGAAACAACTCCTTAGTGGTCGCGAACCTTTCGGTACGAGACCTCTCTCCAAACATCTGTTGGAGGTGGAGAAGTATCTCTCTAGCAAGCGGCATTGCAGCATGCTGTTTCTGCAGTTCATTCGACATCGAGGCTAGCATGAGACATCGAACCTGAAGATCATCATCAACCCTTTTAGCATGGGCGGTTCGTTGTTCCTCACTAGCTCGTGCTGCGGGTGCAGCAGGCATGGGTGTGTCGAGCACATAGCTTCGTCGCTCGGAGTCGAGCACGATTCTGAGATTTCTCAGCCAGTCAACAAAGTTTGAGCCATTCAATTTGTTTGCGTCGAGGATAACAGATAATGGATTCTTAGACATTGTACTTAATATCTACAAATGGAAAAGAAGACAACATTCAGCTAACTGATCTTATGCCTAATACTTATAATTATCGAATTTGGACTTGTTTTCAAAAAAGTTTTCCCACTATTTTATCGAAACAATCACCCCTTTGATTGCTCGGGAATTCTAATTCCTAGTAGGTCTTGACGTCCCAGCAGCAATTAATTGCACCCACGACTCGTGGCCATACAATCAACTCTCCAGGTAGGTATACTTTTACCAATTGTGACACCTCACAACCTTCAAGCTATTTTGCCTCGGTTTTCACATTCATCTAGCACTGCTACATCATAAATGCTACTAATCGTTAGGTAACACCCATCAATCGTGATAAGCAACGGGCCCGGTTGTGAGTTCTCCGTAACTAGTTATCGGTCGATCCTCACATCCCGACCAGTCCTTATCCTTGTCGAGTTTAGTTAAAAACAAGAGTCGAGGAGTTTCGTGTATTGTCCCTTTCTTTGACTCGGGTGCCAGACTCTGGATCACCTCTATCAATAAGTAGACAACATACACTAGTTCCTATTGATGGAAGGCTTGGATCTTTTAAACTTCATTTTAAATGTACCCAATAGACTTAATATTTAATTCGAGAGGGGGTTTCTGGTTTTGAAAGTTATACTAACTCCCCACGAGATCTCACCGATTCAATTATGCTTTATCTTTTATTACGATCTAGATTCTAGCGCGCAGCCAAATATAAATCGACAAATAAATAAAAGCCATACAAGCCTAGCATGCATACTACCACAATATGTTTTCGATCGGGAGCCTCCTATGCGGGCCATCATCGAGCCAATGATGTTGGCCCAATTGGTCAATCTAAAGGTTTCTCAAACGGGCCCTATGCTATTACACAATGTACCATGCATTCATGGCCTTCTTATCTTCTTGGGCTCCCACCTTGCTTGTAAATGGGCCTTCATCCTAAACTAAGAAAGCAGTAAAGCCCTATTCTATTACAAAGGCTCAAAGTGGCCCAAAAACAATAATAGGCTCGCAGGCCCAATGAAAAACAAACAATAAATAAAACCAATCACATCTACCCTAGGGTCAAGGCTCGTCTCGATCGAAAACCACGTAAACAGTTCACGTAGAGCAAGAAACATGTAAACATCTTTTACTTTCTTCTACCTTAATTTTAAAACAACCTTTTAAAACTACTTCCTATGATTCTTGCTTTTTAGTCACTACTAATTATGACAAAATAAATATCCGGGTAAACAAAAGTTAATTTTCTGCTCCATTTTCAGATTCTGTTTTTCAACTTTTGAAAATTGCATTTTCGCCCCTCAACTTTCGAAAATTGCACTTTGACCCCAAAACTTTTAAAAAGTTACAAAAACACCCCTGGGCAGTTTCGGGCAGCAGACCAGAAAATAAAATTTTGAATTTTGAAAATGGGGAGAGGGCACATGCGTATTTAGAGAGAGAAAGTAGTGTGGGGGAGGGGCTAATAAGAGAACGAAAGCAGAAAGAGAGCAGGAAATGTAAAACGTCGTATAAATTCTCACACTTAAATTATGAGATGGTGCAATTTACGATTTTTCAAATTGACCCCTCAAGTTTCGGTAATTGCAAAACAGCCCCTAAGTTTTCAGAAATTGCAAAACGACCCCAAAAACCGTGCGACCAGAATTGCAAAAACAGTCCAGAATTTTCAAATTTTCAGATTTCAAAAATTTCGAATTTTCAGCCCCAAAAACCCTAATATGCGATTTTTGCCCCAAAAAGTCCTGAAGTTTTCAAAAACTATAAAAACGGCACAGATCTTGAAAAGCAGTTTTACCCAATGATAGATCTAGTCATAACAAGCAAGAATCAACTTACAGAACATAATTATCATGCGTTCTCATACATATAATCAAACATATACGGTGAACACAATTATGTTCAGGCTTTTGTATAATAATAATGAACCTGGCTCTGATACCACTGTTGGGATATGGCTCGATTTGTCAGACAACAAAGTGCGGAATTTAAAATTTTTCGAGTCATCCAATGGTCCCATATAAGATGTCTCCATATTATGTATACAAAAACTTAAACAAAAACGCACACAATGAATTAACAAAGGGGGTTTTTGCGATATACCTCACCACAGGCAAGGTGGTGGAAACCTCCGGCTTCAATTTCGATTCTGATCCGGTTCACAGGAGTGATCCAAGTGTCTCACCTCCAGGGATGGTCCACACAAATTGGATTCTGGCAACACCTCAAGATCTTAGGCTCAGAACTCGATACAGGAGATTTGTTATTGCAGTATTGTATTAGATCTCTTGACAGATCAAGATCTAACACAATGGAACAAGGAGTGCACGGCGGCGGCACCAAGGAACCCACGGCAGCAGGGTGGCGGCGGCGGCTAGCTAGGGTTTCTAGCTTGGAGAGGGGGCGGCTACTTAGGGCAGAGGGAGGCTAGGGTTTTCTTTTCAGGGTGTTAGCTTTTGAGCTCAAGTAGATCCCCTTTTATAGACTCCTTCTGACCTAGGTTTGCAAGACTCCTTATGGGCTTTAATTAATAGAAGCCCATGTCTTGCAATCCTCCATTTAATTAACTACTTTAATTAAATGCCCAGTCCAATTAAATCAATATTTCTTTTAATTAACTAGCAACTCAATTATTAATTAAGTTAGCCAATTAATTAATCTCCCACTTGAATTAAATACTTTTAATTCATTTAATTGATTTAATTACCTTTAAATCAATTAATTCCTTTCATGTCCTTTTATAACAATCACCGTCCAATTGTATTGTGTGTGACCATCTGGGTTCACCATCAACTGGCAGCAGGCCCACGAATCCTTCGTGATTTAATTTATGAACAATAAATTGTTCCGATCAATTAAACAACCTTTAATTGACCACTCCTAGAATTAAATCCTCTATTAATTCAGGAGTACCCACACTTCATGGTCGATGTCTAGCCACAAGCCCATGAAGCCCAATTTCAGGTGAATTGATATTTGTGAACCTCATCTCATATAATTGCCATGTACATACGGTCCTTCTATCGACTAATATTCCCGATCAAGACTTAGGGTGTGTGAATTGATCGGCACCTCTAAATTTGTCTCAATAGCTATACTTTCTAATTCAGGATAATATACCTTTGTGACCTTCTAAATTTGGAAACCCCTTTCCAAATCCGTCACCGACTGCGGCCGCAGAATCCTTGGATATATTATCTAAGAATCGTATAGGAAATTCTCTCACCCATTACAGTGAGTCAATAGATTCCATATCGGTACTAACCATCCGCGTACATGTCCATACGCACCCAACCTAGGCATGTTATGACCAAGCTACGTGGCCTATACCTAGATCTAAGTTCGCACTTTCATGCACCGAATTCGTCCTAGTACCTCAAGTCAAAGGACTAAATCATACACTATTATATTCCTTGAGAAACATCCCATCACCGATGTGCGTCATGCGCTTCCACAATGTGTTTCTCTGTTCGGGTCGTTCGATGCGTTCAATCCTCCATTGAACCACCTACTCGTATGCACTGGACTCAAATTCCTTGCTCATGAAACACTACAAATTCACTCCATGTGAATCATGCATACTCGTACAAGTCTTTGCGATTCCTACGATACCCCGTCTCGTTTCGGAATCTATGACTTGGAACACTTTTAAGATTACGACCTTTGAGACTGTTTCATGATTGCACTCAGTACTGAAGTGAATCGTCCCATAGTCAAATGTAATCTAAGGGTTTCAACCAATCGCTTAAATGTATTCGCGAAAGATGAAGTTGGCCATTGTTTATCCTTATACATATATAAATAAACATGCGTATTATTATAAAATCAAAGATCGTTTCATACAGGATAGATCTATTACAAGCTAACATAACTGGCTTGCAGGGCACTATCCTATCACATTGTGCGACTACTTTGGGTACGTATGAACGTGTGCGCGGATAGTTAGTACTAATATAGGATCTATCGACTCATCCTGATAAGATGAGAGAATTTCCTGTACGTTCTTAGATAATAAATCCGAGGAATCTACGGCCGTAGTCGGTGACGGATTTGGAAAGGGGTTTCCAAATTTAGCAGTCACACTGGAATTATTATCCTGAATTAGAAAGTACAGAATTGAGATAATTAGAGGTGCCGACCAATTCACACACCCTAGGTCTCAATCGGGAAATTAGTCGCTAAAAGGACCGTATGTACATGGCATTTATAAGAGTTGGAGGTTCACGAAAATCAATTCACCTGAAGTTGGGCCTCATGGGCTTGTGGCTAGACATCGACCATGAGGTGTGGGTACTCCTGAATTAATAAGGAAATTAATTCTAGAGTGGTCAATTAAAGTGGTTAATTGATCGGAGCAATTAATTTGCTCACTAATTAAATCACGAAAGTCGTGAGCCTGCTGCCAATTGATGGTGAACCTAGAGGGTCACACACAATACAGTTGGACAGTGACAGTCTGGAAGGAATCAATTGATTTAAGGAATTAAATCAATATATGAATTAAAGTATTAATTCATGAAGAAGAATAATTAATTAGAAGTAACTAATTAATTAATCAAGAATTAAAGTGTTAATTCAAAGTGGAGAATCATTAATTAGGAGTAACTAATTAATGAATCAATTGGAATTTCTGATTGATTAAATCCTCAATTAAAGTGTTAATTGGAAAGGATTAATTAATTAATAGTGGATTAATTTATTAAAACACATGGGCCGATCCATATGTAAATTAATTGATCTTTGATTAATTAATTTAAGCATATGGGCCAATTATTGTAAAGATAAATTAATCTGGGATTACTTAATCTTGCATGGGCTGATTTTGGGAACAATGATCAAATTAAGTTTAGGATTAATTAAAAATGTGGGCCGATTTTAATTAATTAAAGTGGCCGATTTTTGCTTGTATTAATTAGTCTTGAATTAATGTTGATTGTGTTTGATTATGATAGGGATTAAGAGTTTGTATTATCTTGTGTAACTAGGAAAGAGATTGAAAGAGATCTTGTTTCCTAAAGTGATAAGATTGTGTATATCTTGTTTCTTGATAAGAAGATATTCTTTCAAGAATTAGATGTCTATTAGGAGAAGGAGTCTTCTAATAGAGACATCTATAAATACTAGATATACATAATCTAAGAATGTGTGTGAAAAGAATTGTGAAAGTTGAAAAACAAAAGAAAGAAAAATCACAACACAAGAAAATACATAGAGGCCGAAAATTTCAGCCCCCATCTCGCCCCTACTGCATAATCGAACCCTGTGCAAAAATCGCCCCACCCCTGTGAAGGATCTTTCTCCATGTCTTCTTCCCGGATCTGCATCCAATTCCTGACGAGACGATTCCTTAATCCTAGTTCTGAGCCTGGGGATTTCGCGAAGTCACTCAAATCCATCTGGTGTGGACTTTCTCTAGAGGCACAACACTTGGGGTGCTCTAGTGAACAATCGAAGACCGGAGGAAACCACCACCTTGCCTGTGGTGAGGTAAAATGGCTTTTACCATCTATTTAATTTTAGTATATGCATGCTTTAATTAAATTCAACCTTTATTCATATGTGCTAATAAGAATCCCTGGGATTTGGTGTATAATAAAATTTTAAATTCCGCACTGTTGTAGTTGACAATTATACCCATAAAAACCCAACACTCGGCAGATCCTTATACCCAGTACAAAGGATGCTTCTCCAAAATCCTTCATTGAGAATTGTGTGGATAACTATGCTTTAGTTTCGGACACCACTTTCACATTATTCCCAATGAGAAGAATGTCATCAATGTAAAGCACCAAAAATTGAACTGTACTCCCACTGACCTTCTTGTACACGCATGGTCCGAACATGTTTTTGATGAATCCATAAGTTTGGATTGTTTCATCGAAATAGATGTTCCAACTTCGGGAAACTTGCTACAGTCCATAAATGGACCTCTGGAGTTTGCACACCTTGTGTTCATCTCCTTTGGATGCATATCCTTTTGGTTGCTTCATGTAGATCTCCTTGTCAATGTCCCTACTGAGAAAGGCAGTCTATACATTCATCTGCCATATCTCGTAGTTATACTAAGCAGCTATGGCCAGCAAGATTCTAATTGATTTAGGCATTGCGACGGGCGAGAAGGTCTCCTCAAAGTCAACTCCAGGTCTTTGAGTGTACTCTTTTGCCACTAGTCGCGCCTTGTAGGTGATTACCTCTCCGTTCACTCCAAGCTTTCGCTTATAGATCCACTTGTAACCCACGGGAGTCACTCCCACTGGTGGATCTACCAAGGCCCAGACCTTGTTTAAGTGCATGGAGTCCAATTCGAATTCCATGGCTTCGCGCCACTTTCCCGAGTCTATGTCTAACATAGCCTCTGCGTAAGTATTTGGGTCGGTTAGAGACTGTCCAGTCTCATGCAGCAGACCATAGTACCTCTCGGGTTCTCTACGTTGTTTTTCTGACCTACGAAGTATCGGTGTACTTTCTGGTGCACTTTCATGCTCATGTTCTCCCACTGCCTGTGGCGATGGGTCAGCTTGATCGACCGAGTCGGTCTTTTCAGCTTCAGTGACCTCATCTACTTCTACGTTGTGTTCCTTCTTGTCCACCAAGAAATCCTTCTCCAAGAAGTGTGCGTTCCTCTAGACAAGCGTAGTTTGTCTTGTAGGATCGTAGAACTCGTATCCTATTGAGTTTTCCGGATACCCCACAAATTGCATAAGATGGACTTTACGTCCAACTTATCTCCCACTAGCTTATTCACATAAGCGGGAGACCCCATATGTGCATGAATGCATATGAAGGTACAATACCAAAACTCATATCACGCGATATGTTTTGGATCTGGCTTCAGAGATTCTTAGCTCAGTATCTTTGATGATCAAGTTTCATTTTATTTGATTGGATAAGGAATTTCATGTAAGATTTCTTAATGGACATTTACATGCCCAGAATGCTCAACAACTGACAATGTTTTGAGTGAGTCTTACATTTCGAGAATCCAATTCTCCATTAAATAATCAATGGCGTACTACCAATGCATTTTTGATTTTGAATCGATCAAAATCTCTTACATGCTTTCATTGATTAGGCTCTCTTCTTTTATTTCAAAAGTAATTTGGAATTGTACATCACAACGTACTTTTACTCATGAGGGTACTAGAGACGCCTTATCTCCCACTAATGCTTTAGTGTTTCCACACACTTTTAAATGGATTAAATCCATTACAATTGTTTTATGCCTCTTGGTTGTCTAGCAACCAACTACTAAATTTAATTTCCGATAAGCAAGATTCGAAAGTCGGTTACTATGTACATCATCCCAGTCAAGCTCGACCTAGTTGAGCTCAATCTTTGAATCTTTAATTCGGAAATATGTTTTTAGTACTCGTGTATCGCCTTTCGGTTTTTACAACGACTCATGTGTGTGGAATCTTGATTATTTAAATTTGATTGACTATGCATAATATATTCAGCCATTATATGAGTATCCATACTCATTTGCTTATGTGCATCTTTTGCGTATAAATATTATAGCACAATCAGTTCCAACCATTATGGAACTATCACATCCCTTAAGACAAGGGATGGTATAAGCAAATTCTAATGATCTAAATAATTCTTGGCTTTAGATGCAGTGAATGCATCAATGAGTACTTCATCGGGCATCCAACACCATTATGCATTACTTTAACCATAAGGTTAAGTTCAATAAAATTTTATCGTCTCTAAGGGATGAATAGGTTTAATTCCTTCTTTCCCTTGATCTTAATCCATGGAAGAACCATTTTTGATTGACTTTTCAATTTATCATCCTTGCAGAAAAACCTCTAAGGTTGTTTCCCTTCAGAGAGGATTCATTCCTCTTCTTCCATCTCTTAAGTCTTTTGAGTCTTTCAGCGAGATGTTACTTCCCATCTATGGGAGATTTCATGTTTGCCTTCAAGAAAATTTGGGCTTGAGAACCATCCTCAACCCTTCGGTGAAACTTATCACCTTTCTTAATTGAAGAGTAAATTCAAAAAGGCAGCTTGGTGAAACCTATCACCATTCCAGTCGAAGTATAATTTCGAAAGGAAAACTAATGAAATCTTTATAAGGAGATGAGTCCTTGCTTGGACTCGAGAATAATTTCTCAAGTTTTGAAGTCATTCAAAATTCATTTGGGTTCAGTCAATTTATTTGATTCAAGTATGATGGTAAATATTCAAGGATACATTACTTATGAAAAACTATCATAAACATGACGATAAATACGCGACAGATTAATATCAATGCATAATTTACAAACATGGTTTTCATTTGTAAATTACTCCCACTATTTTTATCGAATACTTATGCCCCCACATAAGCTTCGGGAAATAAGAATTTCCTAATGGGCTCAAGGCCCAAATGCAATCGCTCAGTACCCACGACTCGTTGGCCATACCAAGTGATCCATTTGGTGGGTGATCACGTCACCGGTTAACCATCCCAGCTAACCCTTGAGTTCATTTAGCCTCATTTTTTATTATGGACCCACGACTCGTGAGACATCCATACTTACTCGCGTTAAATCATGTCCAATACTCGTGAAGAGAAATAGGTCAATCCTAGACGCCCCACGACTCGTGAGATAGCGCCTAAAACATTGCTATCCCCTCCCTTGGCACTATCTCGTGCATTGAGGCAACAGACATATCATCTTCCTATAGCTCGACCCACGACTCGTGAGACATCGAGATATATTCGTACAATATGCCTAAGACCTAGTAATTGGATAGGCTCGGACCATAGACACTATTCATATGCGCCCGTTAATCGATTTAATATTCTAATTGAGTTTTTAAGCTCAATTGGAGGTTTTAAGTTTTCTTCGTGCGAGGTCTCATCAGATTATGCTTTATCTTGTTTACGTGATCTATTCTAAGCATGCAAGACATACATCAAAGAATAATAGTAAACATATATCACCTAGCATTGCACATATGATTGGTCGATTGCCCATCCTATGCGATCCATCACGAGCCATGTGATGGATCAATTGGTCAGTCTAGGGTGGAAATTAAATGTCCTAACTATTACAATTTTCAAACCCATACATCATGGGCCTTCTTGTAATATCCTCCTTTATTGGGCCTCCATGTAATGAATTGGACCTCCATGTCCTCCAAGGTAATGGGCCTCCATGTGGATCTACAAGTTTTCATGAGGTCTTCTCGGCTCCAAGCCTAATCTAAGCCTAGCTTATAAAAATAAGAGGCCCTATTCTATTACATTCGTTTGCGCAAGAAAGGGCACCAATCAGGCCCATTTAATTACAACCCATAAATTAAATAAACCAAAAACTACACGGGGCATAAGGGCAAAATCGACCAATCCACATATTCACACAAGAACATGCATAAATTCACATAAGGGCAAAAATGTAAATTTACCGGCTCTTTTAATTTTAATTCACAAAAATTATCTAAGTTAATTTAATTTTGAATTAACAATTAATCTCTAAGATTAATTAACTCTTACTTGAGTTCTATGTAATCTACATCTCTTATCTTGATAAAGTTGGTTAATTAAGATAGTTACAAATCTTCCAAGATTACTATCTTATCCAAAACTCTAAGTTTCCCAATTTTACAAATCTCCAAGATTCTCAAGATAATCCTATTTTGAATAGAATAGTTAACTAAGGTAGTGTCCAAATCCACCAAGATTTCTACCTTATCCAAAACTCCAAGTTTCCTAATTTAATAAGATCTCTAAGATATTTAATCTTGGTAACTTACTGGAAGAGATTAACTTTAATTAAATCTCTTATCACAATTGAAACTCTAAGTTTTCTTGTTTAATTAGATCTCTAAGATCTTTAATCTTGGTAATTAACTAGAGACATTAATTATTATTAAATGTCTTACCATAAATGAAATTCTAAGTTTCCCTGTTAATTAGATCTCTAAGATCAATCCAAGATTCACCAAGATTCCATAACCTCCAAATCTCCAAGATTTTCAGATTTTCCAAAATAGGTAGAATTAGAGTCCAACCAAAAATCAACCATTCGATGCCAATCGAAGACTGCCATGTAGACAACACACGCGCGGTAACCAAGACCGCACATGGGCTGTCCGTGACAGCCGTTGTTGCGCGTGCAAGCGTGCGGCCGCATGCGGCTGCGTGTAGCAGCACGCGGCTGGCAGCCCGAAGGCTGCTGCCGTATGCTGCACGCGCGGCCAGCGTGCTGTTCGCACGCTGCCATGGGCAGCAGCTCGCGGTGCGCGTGCCATCGCGGTTGGATCCGAGAAAAAAAAAAAAATTTTGTTCGATTACTTGTTGATTTAATTAGAAACAGATCCAGCTCAATTAAATCCCAATCCAAAATAAAAAAATAAACGTGATAAAATTTCGAATCAAAATTTTACATTAACTCTAAGTTAATTAACAAACGTCCTAAAACATGCAAAGTTAAAGAACTATCCACATAAATCAAACATATGATTTAAAACACAGAATTTGCAAATTCATATATATACAAAGCCTAGAGCTGGCTCTGATACCACTGTTGGGATTCGATAAGATAAAGAGTCCTAGGCACAGCGGAATATAAAAATTTTAGGACCTCTTACGGAATCTTGCCAGGATATTCTCTAGTTGTATATATATGAATATAAATAAAACGATAGTATAAGTTTACACGTTATACCTATCTCCTTGCAAATCCTCGGCTAGCAAAACGAGCTCTGATTTCTTCTCCGGCAAGATCGACCCAGGCTAATCGATGAGTGCCCCACGTGTTGCGCCTCCACGAGTTGATACACCACAATATCACGAAAATAATATATCTTGATCGACTAGAACACAAGATATATTAAGATCTAGGAATTAGGAACGATTTAGGAACAAAAATCGAAAACGAAAAATTCTTCCAAATGGAAGAAGGGTTCGGTCGACTATAGGCTTGGGAGAGGGAGAGAAAATTTTGCTCTTGCTCAATTTTGCATATGGAGTTATTTGAAAAAGAACTACAAGTGAGCTACTTATAGTTATCTCATTAACCTAGTCCTATTAGGACTAGGTCTTCTCTCTCCCACATGGGCCATGGCCCTCTTTAATTAGAAGACCAAGTCTTCTAATTAATTCATGGCCAGTTAATTAATTTTGACCGGGCTTTATTTAATCTCTCAATTAAATAGCTAAATTAATTAACTTAATCTCCCATTTAATTAAATCAGACTCTAAGTCTATTTAATTAAAATCCTTTCTAATTAATTAAATCCAACTTAATTAATTAATCCAAAAATTAAATTCCAATTTCATTTATGATCTTGATCCAATTCCAATTGGATCCCATTTTGTTCCAATTGGGTCGACCCAGTCGACCCACCCATCATAATCGACCCAGTCGATTATTTTCCTAGTCGATCCAGTCGACTCGGTCGTTCTTATTTCCTCGCTTTCGCTTCATGTGTATTGTGTATGTCCCCGTAGGTTCACCACATAATTGGCTGTGGGTTATAATTAAATATTACTTAATTATTCGAGTAAGACTTACTCTAAATCAATCGAACACTCTGTCGATTGATCATGCCAAAATTAGTACCCCTGCCAATTTGGGAATTCTCCCACACTCCACGGTCGATGTCCAGCCACAAGCCCATGGAGCCCAATCACTGGTGAATTAATTCAGTGAACCTTTTATCATTTATAATTTCCATATACGACATAATCTCTCCATCGATCAATCTCCCAGTCGAGACTTAAGGGTATGGTCTTTCATCGGTTTTCCTTTTCTTTTGTCTTGACCTTATGCATTCTGGTCTTGAAATAATTCTCTTTGACTTAGCCTTTATGAGCTACTTACATAAAGCCGTCAGACACCTCGTCCGAGGATTTTACCAGAATTAATTTCTCACAGAAATCCATAGGAGAATTTCCCAACCTATCAAGTCGGGTCAATGGATCCTTTGTTGATGATATGAATCTGCATACGAGTTCCTCTATACCCAATATGAGTCCACAGAGACTTTCTGGTGATCTCCAGTCAGTCGGGACTCATATCAAAGCACAAACGTTCTCGCACCAGATAAACCTTATCATCTCAAGTAATTAGGGATCGTTCCTCGTATATTATCGTAAATTGGAATAACTTCAACCCCGATATGAGACCACCGCTTCCTTGGTGAGTTATTTCCTAATTGGGGTATTCAGTGAGCTTGCCATCCCAGCAAGCCACCCACTTATGTGTATCGACTATCCCAGTCACGCTCGTGGACCCCAGCGTTCTCCAATTCATCGGAGTATACACAATAGTGAGAGTCTATCCGAATCCAATGATGTCCTATCTCAATTGGATTCTACGACTCTTGAATATATTCTAGATCACGGTCTTGGAGATCAGTCCACGGGTTGTCCCATAGCCCTGTGATCTAAGGACTTCTATCCTTATGCGTAGATAATTATTACATAAGATAAAGATGACCATATAATAAGATGCATTTATTAATCCAATTGAATGGTCCTTTCAATTAAATGCAGCCGAAATAGTTGGCTTGCAGGACACTATTCTATCATCTCGTAGTTATACCACGCAGCTATGGCCAGCAAGATCCAAATGGATTTAGGCATTGCGACGGGCGAGAAGGTCTCCTCAAAGTCAATTCCAGGTCTTTGAGTATATCATTTTGCCACTAATCGCGCCTTGTAGGTAATTACCTTTCCGTTCACTCCAAGCTTTCGCTTATAGATCCACTGGCAACCCACGGGAGTCACTCCCACTGGTGGATCTACCAAGGCCCAGACCTTGTTTGAGTGCATGGAGTCCAATTCAGATTCCATGGCTTCGCGCCATTTCCCGAGTCTATGTCCAACATAGCCTCTTCGTAAGTCCTTGGGTCGGTTAGAGACTGTCCAGTCTCATGCACCAGATCGTAGTACCTCTCGGGTTCTCTACGTTGTCTTTCTGACCTACGAAGTATCGGTGTACTTTTTGGTGCACTTTCATGCTCATGTTCTCCCACTGCCTGTGGCGATGGGTCAGCTTGATCGACCTCTTCGGCCTTTTCAGCTCCAGTGACCTCATCAAGTTCTACGTTGTTTTCTTTCTTGTCCACCAAGAAATCCTTCTCCAAGAAGTGTGCGTTCCTTGAGACAAACGTAGTTTGTCTTGTAGGATCGTAGAACTCGTATCCTATTGAGTTTTCTGGATACGCCACGAATTTGCACAAAGTGGATTTAGTTTCCAATTTATCTCCCACTAGCTTTTTAACGTAAGCGGGAGATCCCCATATGTGCATAAATGCGTATGAGGGTGCCTTACCAAACCATAATTCATACGGTGTCTTTTCTACGGATTTAGAAGGTACCATGTTCAGTATCTTCGTTGCTGTGAGGAGGGCATGTCCCCAAAATGAAAGAGGAAGGTCAGTGGCACTCATCATGGATCAAACCATGTCCATCAAGGTTCGATTCCTTCTCTCTGCTACTCCATTTAATTGGGGTGTTGCAGGAGGAGTCCACTGCGATAATATTTCATGCTCTACAAGATAATTCAGAAATTCGTTACTAAGAAATTCTCCACCTCGGTCAGAATGAAGAGCCTTTATCGTATGACCAAGTTGATTCTCTACTTCCATCTTGAATTCTTTGAATCGCTCAAAGGCTTCAGACTTGTGTTTCAACAAGAACACATAACCATAACGACTATATTCGTCAGTGAAAGTGATGAAGTAATCATAGACACCTCGGGCGCTTTTTCTTAGTGGTCCACATACGTCAGTATGTATTAAGTCCAATGTTTGCTTGACTCGCTCAGGGTTTCCTTTAAATGGCAACTTAGCCATTTTACCCTTTAGACATGGTTCACATGTTGGCATTCATCAATGCGATTGATTTCAATCGCGCCAGATGATGCTAAATTTTGAATCTTTGACTTAGATGTATGTCCAAGTCGAGCGTGCCATAATTGGGCAGATATTTCATTATCTTGTTTCCTTTTGTTTTGTTGTACGTGCATAACTAACTTAGGTGGTTCAATGGTATATAGTCCATCTTTCAATGTACCAGTGAAAAACAAATTGTCATTCATGAATAATGAAAAGGAACCTTTATTAATCGTAAAATTAAAACCTTCATTATCCAAAACAGGAATTGAAATAATGTTTTTCACTAAACCAGGTACATAAAGAACGTTCCTAAGGACTAATTTATTACCACCTAAATCTAACTCCACTTCGCCAATGGCCTCGGCAGCAGCTCTAGCTCCATTGCCAAATCTCAGGATTCAATCCCCTGGCCTAAGTGGCCTTGTTGCTCCCATCACCTGTAAATCATTTCAAAGATGAGAACCACAAGCAGTGTCTAGCACCCATGATGCACAGTTAATTGATAAATTAACTTCAACAAGGAATATACCTTTCGAGCTCTCCAAGAACTCTTTGCAATTTCTCTTCCACTGTCCAAATTTCTTGCAGTAGAAATATTTCTATTCACCAGACGAAGCATTACGCTTCTTTCCTTTCCCTATGGGCCCAGATGGTGCTTTGCCTTTGCTTGAAGAAGCATTTCCCTTCCCTTTCTTTGTCCTTTTGGACTTGGATTGGGTCGAGGTAGCTACCGTCACTGGCTTTTATACCCAATCAATTTAACCCAGTCAATTTTATACCCACTCGACCCAGTCGACTAGGTCGTTCTTATTTCCTCGCTTTCACTTCATGTGTATTGTGTATGCCCCCGTAGGTTCACCACATAATTGGATGTGGGTTATAATTAAATATTATTTAAATATTCGAGTAAGACTTACTCTAAATCAATTGAACTCTTTGTCGATTGATCATTCCAAAATTAGCACCCGTGCCAATTTGGGAATTCTCCCACACTCTACGGTCGATGTCCAGCCACAAGCCCATGGAGCCCAATCATTGATGAATTAATTTAGTGAACCTTTTATCATTTACAATTTCTATATACGACATAATCTCTCCATCGATCAATCTCCCAGTCGAGACTGAAGGGTATGGTCTTTCATCGGATTCCCTTTTATTTCGTCTTGACCTTATGTACTCTGATCTTGAAATAAATTCTCTTTGACTTAATCTTTATGAGCTACTTACATAAAGTGTCAGATACATTGGCCAAGGATTTAACCAAAATTAAATTCTCACAAAAATTCATAGGAGAATTTCCCAACCTATCAAGTCGGGTCAATGGATCCTTTGTTGATGATATGAACCTGCACACGAGTTCCCCTATACCCAATATGAGTTCATGGAGACTTTCTGGTGAACTCCAGTCAGTTAGAACTCATATCAAAGTATAGACGTTCTTGCACCAGATAAACCCTATCACCTCAAGTAGTTAAGGATCGTTCCTCGTATACTATTGCAAATTGGAATAACTTCAACCCCGATATGCGACTACCGCTTCTATGGTGAGTTATTTCCTAATTGGGGTATTCAGTGCGCTTGCCATCCCAACAAGCCACCCACTTATGTGTATCGACTATCCCAGTCACACTCGCGGACCCCAGCGTTCTCCAGTTCATCGAAGTATACACAACAGTGAGAGTCTAACCGAATCCAACGATGTCCTATCTCGATTGGATTCTACGACTCTTGAATATGTTCTAGATCACGGCCTTGGAGATCATTCCACGGGTTGTCCCATAGCCCTGTGATCTAAGGACTTCTATCCTAATGCGTAGATAATTATTAGATAAGATAAAGTTGGCAATTTAATTAAGTGCATTTATTAATTAAAATTGAATAGTTCCTTATTTATTACAATAAATGCTCGTCATACAGCTGGCTTGCAGGACACTATTTCTATCAAGACCCAAGCTATGCGAGTGAACATAGCCCAAACATTTTGGTGAACTCTAATACAACAACAAAAATTCCTCCATTAATTTTCTTTTACACGCATACTACAAAAATAAAAAATAGCCATGTGAATGGACTTAGCACAAATCATGTGGTGAATTCTAATACAACAACAACAAAAATTCCAACATTAATTTCATACTATAAGCACTTGATTTTTTCCCTATGTTTATGACGTTTCCATCCACTTTTTAATGGAAAATGCAAAAGTATCCAAAGTTCTGAAATTGTGGTATGAAATGTGTTTTTTAAAAATGATTGGTATGAAAAGTGTCGGGTTGATAAAAAAGTTAGGTATGAAAAGTGTTTTTCCTCGTTATTGAAGTTAACGGGCACGTGTCTGTCAAATTTTTATCGGATATCGAGTTGATAAAAGTTTGGTACGAAAAGTGTGTTTCCCTCTTTCAAATATACTTTCTCCTTCTTGACTAGTTAACTTGATAAATAATTTAGTTAATTTATTTCAACAAATTTAGAATGTTTAAAACGTTAAAAAAAAAAAAAAAAAAAAAAACTCAGCATATGACGTCACTCAAAAGATTAAGAAAGTCGATTGTGCATTCTAGTTCTAAGTTTAGTCTTTTCAAAAGTGGATTAGACATATAATCAGAAGCTTTACTGATAAATTGGTGGTTGGAATGGTTAGATCAGTTCGACCAATAGTTCAATCATTGTGTATCTTTATGATGCACAATTTACATAAATTTTCATTGAAAGTACAAAATATAATTAAAATAAATTGTCAATTTTTGTCAATTTTTTTAAGAACATTGTCCATTTTCTACAAATTAAAGGAATTTATACCATCAAAATCAATATCCATTGCTTTACAAGTTCAGAAATTTAAGTTTATCGGTATGTTTTAGCTCAATGGTATGACTCAAAAATCTAAGCTACAATTATAATATACAAATTCAAAAAATTAAACTCTTCAGTAAGAACTCACCGCAGAAAATCAAACCAGAACTTCCAATTCCCACAATATACAACAAAAAAAAAGGGAACTTCCAATCCCCTTGAAACATTACACCCTATAATTTTAAGCTATATTCTACAAAGTAAGGTTTTGTTGGATGAAGATGAAGATGAAGATTAAAGAAGACAAGTAATTAAGGGAAGGTTTTGATGATTTCCAAAACATCATCATCAGCTAAGTATGGAAAGCTTAGTTCCCTTAGAAGAATTTTGAACAAGTAAAGAAGACATCAGAAGAGTTCAAAGTTCAGAGCCCAGAAGACTAGTGATCTCATGCTGAAACAGCGAACAGAAGGGTAGACCAGCAGCTGACTCAAATCAGATTAGTTCAGAGTTTGATCAGCAGAGTGGATATCAGATGGGTTGTTTCGATCAGCAGAGTAGAAGAGATCAAGAGATTAGTCCAACGGTAATAAATGCACTTGGTGTGATAAATGCTGTAAGAGAAGGGTAGTAATGGCAAATGATTGAAGAAAACCTCGTATCAGCAGAGTGCATTAAATGCAGCTACAGGAAAGTACAGCAGAAAAAGGACTGTAGCAGGTTACCGTTCTGATTTCGGGCTAAGGCTATGGATTTGAAGATTTGATTTCCTTCAACGGTCTCATTTTCAAATTCAAGTATAAAAGGAGCTGATTTCATTGAGCGAGATACACAACAACAATCAGAGATTTCATTTTTGAAGCAGAATTTTTCTAACTCTCAAAAGCTCAAACAGCTCACTCGTCTGGTGGAAGTCATCTGTTGACAGAAACCCAGTTGAAGAAAACAGAAAATTACGATTTGAGTGATCTTGTAATAGCTGAGTGTTGTGAGAAGTTGTGATCCATCTTTGTGAGTGATCAAACTTCAGAGAGTAGAATTTCTTAGTGATTTTCTATTGTGAGCTTATAGCCTTTTCATTAGTTGTCTAGGTATAAGTGGAGAAATATTGTAATCTGTGTGATTATAGTATAACCCAGAATCTAAGTGATCTGGAAGAGTGGACTAAAGGATTTTTATCCATATAACCACTATAAAAATTCTTTGTGTTATCTTGCATTTAAGTTTTCTTGCATACTTTAAAGATTGCATATTTAAACACTTTGAATTATTAAAAGATTTTATAAGGAGTTTCAAAACTGGGGATAAAATCTTTTAAGAACTTAGTTTACTTGTGAAAAACACTTTCAAACAATCCGCTGCAAGTATACTCTTTGGAAAACTATTTTGCTGAAAAACAGCTAAGTATCTGTAAGAAGAGTGGTCAGTCTGATGTTCAAGATTTGTTCACGATCAGCTCAGTCTGCTTACTGTTCTTCATAAGCTTAGTCTGCTGACAGAAGACTGAAAAGTTTTTAAGTTCAAAAATTTTCAGAGGTCTATTCATCCCCCCCCCTCTAGACCTCATCTGACCACTTGGGACCAACAAGTGGTATCAGAGCAGGTGGTTCATTAGAATCACCTGCCTGATCAACGAGCTTGATCCAAGTGTTTTTCAAAGGTTTTCAAAACTTTTCAAAAGAGCATCTTTTTGAAAAATTTAAAACTTTTTGAAAATGGATTGTATAAGCCATGTTCCCCACATTGCTGGTATGTCTTTCGAGGATTGGAAAATCAGAATGGAGATTTTCCTAGCTGCTTATAATGATAACATGTACACATGTATCATTAAAGGTCCATTCAGATTCACAAAGACCATAAAAATAAATGAGGTTGATACGGTTGTGGAAAAAGACCTTCATGAGATGACTCCAGAAGAAATAAAGCTCTACAATCTAGACAAAGTTGGGAGATTCATCATGACTAAAGCCCTAGACAATGATCGGTTTGACAAGGTCAAACATTGCAAAACTGCAAAGGAGATGTGGGACAAAGTCAGAGACATGAGCGAAGGCAATGATGCAATAAAAGAGCATCAGCTCACTGTTGCTTTGGAGAAACTTGACAACTTCAAGATGAAGTCTGGAGAAACCATTGATCAGATGGATACCAGATTCACCAGAACTCTGAATGAAGTTTTAAAGTTGGGAAAGACCTTCACTGACAAAGAGATCACTGTCAGAGTGCTAAAGAACCTACCCCCAAAGTTCAACATGAAAGTGACAGCAATGGAAGAATCAAGGGATTTGGGAAAAATCTCTCTTACTGAGCTGTTTTCCGTACTCAAGGCATTCGAGTATAAACTGCCTAGGATGGGAATTGGAGAAACCTCAACTTCAGGACCCACAGCTGCACTGGTTGCTGCTGAAAACACCAGAAAACCAGCACAGAAAAGCAAAGAAGTGGACTCATCTGATGAAGCCACTCTACTCAACAAGAAGGAGTACACAGCTGGAGATGTTGCACTGTTGATAAATAATTTCAAGAAGTTCTACAAAAGAAAAATGAAGAACAAATACAACAATGCTTCTACTTCTAAACCTAACTTTTCTTCTCAAGATAAAGATGATTATAAAGCAAAACTAATGTATTACAACTGCAGGAAATTGGGACACTTCATCAAAGACTGCCCATATCCAAAAGCAGAAAAATACACTGAAGAGGAGAAGAAAATGAGAAAAGAAAGAAAGCATCAGAGAGGCAAGGCAATGATGGCTGAAGCAGAAAAGCTGACTGCTGTCTACTCATCTGATTCAGATTCAGACACGTCTGATGAAGAATCATCTGATGAAGAAAAACCTGCTCTCCTGTGCCTGATGACAAAGGAATCTGATGACTCTGAGGATGAGGTAACTCCTCTTAACAATGAATTATTTAATTCATTTGAACAAATGATGCTTAAAAATACTGGTATTGCTGAAGCATATAAAAAGCTTAAAGAAGAGATGATATTGCTAAAAGAGCAAAACAGTTCACTGAAGCTTTTAGCTGAAAAGCCAAAGGAATCAGCTGAATATAAACAGCTTGAGCAAGAACATGAATCTCTTAAAGCTGAATGTGAGGTTTATAAAGGAAAAATCATGGAACTTGAAAAGGTTATTGAGTCTCATGAGAAATCATCTGTTGCATTAAATCACATGTCTAGTAAACAGAAGATACCTTTAGAAAAAGGATAAATTAGAGTTGAATCATACTGAAAAATTCATTTCTGCTGACAATAGTAAGGTCATTCTGTATGTGCAAACTTCTAAGCCTACCTCATCTGAGAAAGAATTAAAGGAGAAGAAATCTCCTAAGGCTAAAAAGAGCAAAGAGCCTAGTATAGGAAATCAGACTAGTAAGACCAAACAGCAGAGTCCTAAGAAGTCTGCTGATAAAGCTAAAATGAATCAATCTGTTGGTAAAACTAAGTCAAAGTCAATTGAGCAAGCATCTAGTAAACCAAAGAAGCATAAAAACAAGAAAAATCAAAATGCTTGGTATGGAAATGAGTCATATTATGTGCAACCTGCTGCATATCATCCTATATATCATGCACCTCAATTTCCAGGTTACTATGCACCTTATCCTGCTCATCCAATGCATGCATACCCTGCTTATCATGCACCTTACCCTGCTTATGAACATTTTCCTTATCATACTGATCATCAACCTGACTTATCTGATAACTATGATAAAAATGAAGCTGTTCATACTCCTGTCAAAGCTCAGAAGCCTAAGAAGCCTAAGACATCAACATCTTGGGTTGTCAAAGGTGAAACTAATCCTTCAGGACCCTCTCAATAAGGGTACCTAAAACAATTTTATTTTGTTTTGTAGGATAGGATTAGGAGTAGGAGTAAAGTAGAGAAGATTTGGTACTTGGACAGTGGATGTTTAAGACACATGTGTGGAAACATACATGAGCTGACTGATGCAGTTGTTGTGGATGGTCCAAAAGTTACTTTTGGAGACATTAAAGAAGGCAAGATTGTAGCTAAAGGAAGAGTTATCAAAGGTAACATTGAGATATCTGACGTCTCATATGTTAAAGGCCTAAAGTACAACCTGCTGAGCATAAGTCAATTTTGTGACAAAGGATATTCAGTCATCTTCTCAACAGATAAGTGCTATGTTGAACAGATTGGTACAAAGAAGGTAATTTTACACTACAAGAAAAATGACCTTTTGCTACTAAATTTTTTATTACTATTAGATAACCGTAACAAATGACACTATTTATTACGAAATATTGGCGTAATAAAAGAAAATCTAAATGTTACGTTTTTTCTAATTATTTGTTACTAAATCTTCATAGCGTAACAAAAATTATTGGGCTAATTTATTTTGGGCTCCATATCAATGTTTTCCCTCCCTCCAGCTAATTTACTCTCTACTCTCCCCGTCCCCTTTAAACACTCATCCCATTCATCTTCTTCGGCTATTACTCAGTAATTTATGTTTAGTTTTTTTCAATTTTTGTGCTCGTTGAGCTCGTGCATAACTCACGCATCTCACAGGCCATTCGAAATTTTAATTTTTTGTTGTTCACGTTCAGTTTCAAGAGAAACAAAAAAAAAAAAAAATTCTTGGGTGAGTCTCTACTGTAATCACTCGTTGGTGCTGAATATACTTGTTTGAAGTCCCAATTTCAAGTTTTATCAGGTTTATGAATCATATTTTGCAGATTCAGGAATTTAGGTTTTACGATCCCCAATTGCGGGATTTTGATTTCGACAAATTTATGTGTTTTCTTCGTGTTTCTCCACTGTAATCACGTTTCTGAGCATATTCAAAACTTTAATTTCACTGGAATTTCATCAATTGCAACCAATATCAGTGGTAGAAGTTCGGGTGGCCTTCCCCTGTTTCTACGATTATTCTTTTTCCGTGCATTTGTACTGATTTTGTGGTTATTTTGGTTCTAAAGGTATTATTTCAGCTGATATTTGATTCATTTGGTGTTGTTTGCTTGAATTTTGGTTGATTGAGAGTTGGGTTTTGATACTTTCTTCTATTACAGCTGCTGTACGTGAAGAATCCTTGGAGAAGGTGATTAAATTGCATAAACAGCCCACACGTTCTGCCCCTGTTCAAAATCACCCCCGTACTTTTATTGATTTACAATTAATTAGTTTTTGAAAGTAATTAGCATCTTTTACCGTTGTTGATTGTGATTGTGTTCTAATATTATATTGTTTTCTCAGATTTTGAGATATTGGCATTCCCTTGCAATCAATTCTTGTATATAAAGTCGCAATTGAGCTAAGAAGCAGAACAATTTGCCTTCACAAGATTCAAAGTTGATTGTTGTATCTTACAAAAGGTATATTATGAAAATTTCATTGGGTTATTACTATATGGATTTTCATCATATTTTTTTGTTGCAAATACTTAGCATTGAGTATGTTGAGGTTGACTAATTATAGCTTATATAGTTTGTTAGGCATGCTTTGTTTTTTTTCTTTGTTAAATACAATGTATAAATCCATTCCATTGATGAACTTCTCATGCTCAAAAATATGTTTGCATTTAATTTAAACATTGTTAGACGTATTGAGCATGGAACGATGTTACATATTAACCAAAAGTCATATAGAGAAGTGTAATAAAGCTTGATTGAGTAATGGATAAAATGAAGTCTTTAAAAACAAATATTTCTCGTTCAAATCATGTTATATGTATTACTGAAAGTTGAGCTTTCTTAATTACTTTGGTCAGTAGAGAGTTATTGTAATTATATGAGTTTGTGTAGTATTAGTAATTGATAATTATGTTTTAATTAATGGTGCAATTCTTTAAAAAATTTCATTCTATGGCCATAATATAGTTCAATAAATCCACTTTCTTCACATTGTCGTAGATGGAAAATGTTATTATGTTCTTATTGAAACATTCTTACATGTTTTTAAACTAATAAAATTTGCAACCGTCTTTGGCACGTGATCCTTAGGCAAATACTTGTACAAGTACTTGTGTGTTCAAGTCTCATACTGCCATTCCTTATTTAATTGTGGGTGGCAACTCTACTTCATTGATTGTTGGTAGTTTGAAATCTGTTGTTTAGGAGCATCACAAGTGTAAATAATAATTAAGCTATAATTTGATATTATGTTGTCATTAGAAAAATTTATGACACAGGATATATTAAGTTATAGTACAAGAGTTAGAAGTTGGTGAATTCTATTTCTTCGCTATGGTCAACAAAGTTTTCTTGCTAAGATCTTCTCTGGTTATTGTCTTCTAGAAGTAGCTGTTGACATCCTGAAGGAGATACTCAAGATAACATCTTGCGTGCACTATTGGTTCGACTAAGGCTTTTTTGTTGCTGAATGGTGCTAATTGTGAAGGTGCTAGGTATTGTTTGGACGCTTTTTTGCGCTGTTTTAATTTGATTAGGGAGGTTAATTGCAAGTTGCCGCTCGTGTTAGATTTTGTGAGTTTGTTACTTAACATCTGTGTACACCTTTGCTTATAGTTCTTTTGTAATATTCTTTGTAATACTCATTGGGGGTAAGGGTATATCCTCCTCCTTGTAAGCGATTATTTCGATCAATATATCTTCATTTTGAAATAACATTTGTTTATGAGTTTTATATTGAAATA
The DNA here is from genome assembly GCA_038501285.1 of Penstemon eatonii. Lineage (NCBI taxonomy): Eukaryota > Viridiplantae > Streptophyta > Magnoliopsida > Lamiales > Plantaginaceae > Penstemon > Penstemon eatonii. Next base: position 63,408,269 of record CM076710.1, read on the forward strand.
CAATAGTTTTTGTTATAGTGAAATGCCTAAAAAATGCAAATATTTATTATGATATTGTAGGGCTAATTATTACCTGCAAAAACAAAATTATATTTTGTTACTAAAATGTAGCCGTAACAAATACAAAAATATTGTAATAAAAAATATGCTTTTCTTTACGCCTTACACTACCGTAACAAAATGTTGGCATTTCTCCAACTATTTATTACGGAAATTCAGCCGTAATAAATTGTGGAAAATTCGTAATAAATACCTTTTGTTACGATATTAAAACCGTAACAAAGCATTTGCTACGCCAATATAGATTACGGCAAAAATTCGTAACAAACCCGTAATAAAAAGGTTTTTATTACGAAAATTGGCTTTTTATTACGGTTTTACTTTGGTAATAAAAAGCTAATTTTCTTGTAGTGTTATCTGGAAGGAGACAAGGAAATATCTACATAGTCGACTGGAATTCTGCTGACAAGAATTCAAGTGTTTGTTTGGTGGCTTCTGCACCAAGTGAAATCAGTTGGCTATGGCACAAGAGAATGAATCATTTAAACTTCAAGACCATCAATAGATTAATCAAGAATGATCTGGTAGAAGGGATTCCAAAGGCAGTCATGAGCAAAGACAAGCTCTGTGACGCATGTCAGAAGGGTAAACAAATCAAGTCATCATTCAAAAGCAAGAAGCACCAATCTTCTGGAAGAATATTGGAGCTACTACATATGGACTTATTTGGACCCATTGATCCAGTCAGCAATGGTGGAAAGAAATACTGCCTAGCTGTTGTGGATGATTATTCAAGATATACTTGGGTGATTTTCATGAAGAAGAAAAGTGAAACCAAGGAACATCTTACCAATCTGATAGAAATGATCCAAAATGAGAAGAGTATCAAAATACTGAAGATCAGATCAGATAGAGGGACAGAGTTCACAAACTCTACTGTTGAAGAGTATTGTAATATGAAGGGAATACACCATGAGTATTCAGCTGCTATAACCCCTCAACAGAATGGTGTTGCTGAAAGGAGAAACAGAACACTAAAAGAAGCTGTCAGGACCATGATAGCTGAAGCTAAGCTGCCACAAAGATTTTGGGCAAAAGCAACAAATACAGCATGCTTTACCCAAAACAGATGTATGATCAACAAAAATCAGAACAAGACTCCATATGAAGTTTGGAACAACAGAAAACCAACATTCATTACTTTAAGATTTTTGGTTGTAAATGTTTTGTATTGAATAATGGGAAAAATCACCTTACTGCATTTGCAGAAAAGGCGGATGAAGCTGTTTTTGTAGGATACTCAACTGTTAGTAAAGATTACAGAGTTTTTAACAAAAGAACATTACTAATAGAAGAATCTATCCATGTAGTATTTGATGAGCCAAGTCAATCTTCTGAAAAGAATCAAAGTGTTAATCAAGATATGTCTATTGATTTACAGAAGTTAGACATTGGAAGAAATGAAGAATATGATACCATCATACTACCTGACCTTAACCTCAGCTGCAAACTCAAGTGCTGTTCAAAATCAGATCAATGATTGTTTAACAGACGAGTTACAACCAGCTGACAGACCAGAGACTGTTCAACAGACTGCAAATGTTCAACAGACTACTACTGCAACTCCAACAGTAGTGTTGCAAGATCTTAACAGAGGACAACATTCAGACCTGCAACCTGATCTCAGATGGCTCAGAAATCACCCACCTGAATTAGTGATTGGTGATCCTTTGGATAGAGTGAAAACAAGAAGGGCTGCTGCACAAGATGCCATGTTTGTCACATTTCTATCTCAAATAGAGCCTAAGCAAATTGAAGAAGCTCTCAATGATTCCTTCTGGATAGAAGCTATGCAAGAAGAGTTGAATCAATTTGAAAGGAATGAAGTTTGGTACTTAGTTCCTAGACCAAGTCATCAAAGAGTAATTGGCACTAAGTGGGTATCAGAAATAAGATGAATGAAGATGGTATTGTTACCAGAAACAAAGCAAGATTAGTGGCCAAGGGTTATTGTCAAGAAGAAGGAATTGACTTTGATGAGACATTTGCACCAGTAGCAAGACTTGAAGCAATCAGACTGTATCTTGCCTATGCTGCTTACAAAAACTTCACTGTCTATCAGATGGATGTGAAGTCTGCCTTTCTCAATGGAGAATTGCAAGAAGAAGTATATGTTGAACAACCTCCTGGATTTGAAGTCTATCAAGAAGAGGATAAGGTATATCGTCTGAAGAAAGCTCTCTATGGACTAAAACAGGCCCCAAGAGCATGGTATGATACCTTATCTGATTTTCTTTTAATTAAAGGATTTCGTAAAGGTAAAGTAGATAAAACCTTGTTTACAATTGAATGGGAAAATCATATATTACTTGTGCAAATATATGTGGACGATATTATTTTTGGTTCAACTAACCAACAGATGTGTGATAAGTTCTCCAAGCTGATGCAGAATAAGTTTGAAATGAGCATGATGGGTGAACTTAATTATTTTCTTGGTTTGCAAGTTAGACAGTTGCCTGATGGAATATTCATTAGCCAAGCAAAATACACAAGAGATCTGTTCAAGAAGTTTGGTATGGAAACTAGCTCAACTGCTACCATTCCTATGTCTACAAGTCTTCTTTTGGATAAAGATGAAGATGGCAAATCAGTAGACATAACCAAATATAGAGGCATTATTGGTTCACTGTTGTATCTAACAGCAAGTAGACCTGATATAATGTACTCAGTTGGAGTCTGTGCAAGATTTTAATCAAACCCCAAGGAATCTCATCTCTTAGCTGCCAAGAGGATATTGAAATATGTTAAAAGCACTCAAGAATTGGGATTGTGGTATCCTAGAGAATCTGGATTTGAGCTTATTGGTTATTCAGATTCAGACCTTGCTGGCTGCAAGATTGACAGAAAGAGCACAACTGGTGCTTGTCAGTTCTTAGGTAGTCGTCTGATCTCATGGATGAGTAAGAAACAAACTTCAGTGTCCATATCTACGGCTGAAGCAGAATATATAGCTGCTGGAGCATGATGTGCACAGATACTTTGGTTGAAGCATCAACTAGAAGATTACAATATCAAAATCAGTGGAATTCCAATCTACTGTGACAATACAAGTGCAATCTCTCTTACTCAGAACACTACAAGTCATTCAAGGACTAAACATATTGAGATCAAGCATCACTTCATTAGAGATCATGTGGAAAAAGGCAATGTTATAATTGAGTATGTTCATACAGACAATCAGATTGCTGACATTTTCACAAAACCTTTAAGTGAAGTAAGGTTTTCAACTCTAAGAGCTGAGCTAGGACTACTAAATTTGGATGCATAAGCTGAGGGGGAACTTATCAGATTACTAAAGTTCATCAGCATAGTCATCCGTTATTATCTTCAAGGATTAACTCTCAACAGACTAGTTAACTTATGAATTCTTAAAGTCAGGGGGAACGCGTAAGACTAGCGGTACTTCTGATTAAAAGATGATATTTGTTAATGACAGTTAGTTGAAGTTATGGTTTCAACAGAAGACTAAAGTTATGAAGATTGAAGATCAAATTATCTTGTTGGATTGACAAACAGCAGAGGAAGATTACTAGCTATTGGCTTTCTCTAATAATATCAGATAACAGATCACTCGTCTGTCAGATAAGTTAAACTCTAATCATATGATACACTATATAAGCATGGTCATAAATCGCATTTCAGAAATACGCTTTTATAAGTAACAGATAAGTAACGTTTGAGTTTCCCGCCAGTCTGACATTAAAATAATAAAATTGAAATCCGCAGCTCCCAACCACTGGATCAATAAACTGTCAGATTGATCCAACGTATCAGATTAATCACGACAACCTAAACAATAGGAAACGTATAAAGTCCGATCTGAACAGATCAGTCGTCTTACGCACTCATAATTCTCAAATTCTCTAACTCTCAAACTCTCTCGCTTTCTGAAGTTTATTGCTTTAACAGATCCTCACTCAGTAATCTCAAAGATGGAGAAGATTATTGATGGAAGGTACTTGAACTACAGCAAATTTCATTTCTCCGGTACTGATCTGATGCGCTCTATCATGGAGAAAATCAAAGAGGCATCTCTGGTTCCATTTCTGGAAGCACATGAAGACAGAGTCTATTTAGAAGATATTGATCACTTCTACAAGACCAGGAAGTTCACCAATGACGTCATTGTGATGTCTGCTGTTATTGGTGGTAAGAAAATTGCAATTTCTGCTGCTGTTCTTAGTGAAATTTATAAACTGAAAAATGAAGGAGGGGATGTGGCAGACCTTGGGTCTGAGATGGAGGAGGAATTCTGGGGTATATGTGCGAAGAAGGGAGAAAAGATGACTGGGACCTTGATGAAGACTCAGTTAAAAGATGAGTATCAAAGGTTCGCAGACATCATTGCGAATGTGCTGGACTGCAGCACAAGTTCTTTGGATGGGTTACCCAGGAGGAGGTACTACACAATGATATGTATCTACTATGGGTTGAAGGTGAACTGGGCAGTTCACGTGTATAATCTGCTGAGTGACAAGAGGCCTTCACATGCTATTCTGCTTAGTCATCTGTTCATGGCACTAAGCTGTCAAATGGGTGGTGGAAAGACTACTCATGCTAGCAAAGAATTCAAGCTGTATGAGCCAGTCAGAAGTGTGGCTGCTCCCAAGAGAAAAGCACCCACCAAGTCCAAGAAGACCCCTTCTAAGAAGAGCAAGAAGGAGGGTCAGACAAGCAAGTCTGCTGATCAAGCAGCAAGCTCTGCTGTTGAAGCTGGATCAACAAAAGTTGAGAGTGAAGTACCTGAAAAGGTGATAGAAGACTTCACTGATGAACTTGAGAAAATGGAGACAGGTTCTTCTCCTGAAAGAACAGAATCAGATGAAGGGATTCCTCTTCAAACTTTAAAGAGGATGAGGACAAAAAGTGAGGCAAAGGGACCTCCCCAAGCTAAAAAGCCCACTAAAAAGATCCCTAAGTCAAAAGCTAAGAGAAAGGTCACTTTCTCAGAAGAGCAAACAATTACAGTCAGAGAATCACCAACAGCAGAAAGGCCAATTGTAACTGAAGAGCCTTCAGCTGAGGCTGCTGTTGATCAAATCAAAGAGCCTGCTGAAGAGGCTGCTGTTGAGAAGAATGGAGAGTCTGCTATGGAAGTTGCTGAACAGCAGACTGGCACAACAGATGAAGGGACTGTACCCCTTTTACACCCTACTCCAGTTGCTGCCACTCCCATTCAGGTGATTGAAAGTCCTGAAGCAAGAAGACTAAGGACTGGAAAGATTGTCCTTCCTTATGTGTCTGCTGCTGAGAAAAAGAAGAAAGATGATGCTGAAAAGAAGAGAAAAGCTGCAGAGAAGGCAGAGGAAGACAGATTAAAAAGTCTTGAGCTAAAGAGGCTGGAAGAAGAAGCCAGCAAATTAACTCAAGCACAAAGGGATGCTATTGAAGCAGCTGAATTAGCTGCTGCAATAGAGGCCAGTACCAAGGACGCCCATAGTCCAAGGCAAGCTGGTGGAATCAAAATTGGGGAGCCAAGGGACCCCAACAAGCCCAAACAAGCAATGCTTGCTCCAAAGATCCAATCAAAGAAAAGATCAGAAGTGAAGTTAGCTCTGGAAATTGTAAGAGACAATCCAGAAGCTTTTGATGAATTTATTCAGAGATTGGATGCTGAGAACACAAAGCTGACTCGTCTGACGTTATTCAACAAAGAAAAGGTTCGATACAATAGATGGAGAGAATACCGTCTGACCAAAAAGCAAAGAGCAGATAAATAGTTGGAGAGCCTTCACTGATGAAGAGGCCTGGGTTCTCAAGTGGCTTGAAACAAATTCAATCACACAAGCACTTGACTCAGAGTTTTTCTTGGATAAGCTAAGGCTGATGATCAGCAAAGTAGCCAAAGCTGAAGCCAAAAAGTTGTTCAACTCTGTGCCAGAAGACTACTCTGAGAATGAAGACTTGAAGGAAAGGTCTATCAGACTAGCCATCTCCCAAACTATGAAGACTTGGGCGAAGAAGACTAGAAAGATGGAGGGAACACCAAGCTCATTGATTCCCCTCCCTAGTCTAAAACAAATAGTGTATGGTCCTGCTATCAGACCATATGAGGATCTTCCTGAGAATCCAGTGTCCCCCTTTATTGCAATTGATGATCTGACATAGATTGCTCACAGGACTGCCTTAGATGAGGCTGGTAAAGTCCACACCATAACTGAGGTGAAGAAGATCAAGGCTCCTGCTGCTGATCAAGGGAAGTTGGAAGATAAGTCTGCTGAACAAGACAAGACAAACAAAGAATCAGAGAACTCATCTGACCCTGCTGATCAGAGTAAGGATTTAGAGGAGAAAAAGGAGGAGAAGATAACTGATCAAACTGAGGAGAAGGAAAGCACTCCCAGTCTTGCTGGTGAAGCCAAATTGCAGGAGATTGCATCTGGTCCAGCTAATCAGACTACAGAAGCTGAAATTCTTACTTTACCTCCTATTCCTACTGATGTTGCTTCTAGTTCCAAAACTTTGCAGGATTCCTTATCTGATATGTTCCAACAGCTGATTGCAAAATCACTGAAGGAAATGGAAGAGAGAATAACTGCAAATATCTTAGCAGCATTAAGTCCACAAATCCAGAAGGCTACTTCTATCCCTGCTGATGTAATTGATGAGACAGCTCACAATGTGAAGTCAATCAGACAGGACATGGATGTTATTCAAGCCAGAACTCAAAACACAGCTGCTGGATGGAGGGACATCACTCAAACTGTTGAAATGGCTATCAAGGCAGAAGATGAAACCCTGATGAATATGGGTACCTTTTTCAAGTCTACTGCTGATAAAGTACTTGAAACCCAATTTCAGCTGGGTGATCAAGGTGAAGAAGTCATCAACAGAATGCATGCTATGGAAGCAAATCAAATAACTCATGCTGCTCAGGTCGATGTCATTCAAGCTAATCAGCTAAGGCAAGATGGATGCTATGAATGAGAACATCAGACTTCTCTGTGATTCTCTCCAGATCACACCAATCTCTCCAAAATACCAAGTCAACCCTGCTGATGATGACAAAAAGGGGGAAGATAAGGTAGAAGAAGAGAAGACTGTTGAACTGGTGGAGACTGAGTTGCTGGAAGAGTCTGCAAGTGAAAATGAAAATGAAGGAACCAGCAGACCAGCAGATCAATCAGACACAGAAGAAGAAGACAGTGAAGCTGAAGAATCTGAAGCTGAAGCAAAGGCCAAATCTGACAGGGAGATAGCTGCTGCTAAGGACTCAACTGAAGAACAGCTCAATCCTGATGTCAAATACAAAAACATGGAGCTTCTAAGGAAAAGATTCAATGAGTCAATAGCTGAGACATCTGAGCCAGCTGAAGAAAAAGAAGAAGAAGCCAAGGAAAAAGAAGAAGACAATAAATAGTTGAATTCACTTGTAATTTTTCCTTGTAATTTTCTTTCTCTATGCACATCTCATCTGATGAAACTTGTAATCTGTAATATCTTTCAAACATCTATAAAATTGCAAGTTTTGAATCCAACAGACTATTTCTATCTCAAAAAAATTTTAGGATAAAAACTTTAGTTTAGGTACAGGTACTTAGCTGAAGTTTTGTCATCATCAAAAAGGGGGAAATTGTTGGATGAAGATGAAGATTAAAGAAGACAAGTAATTAAGGGAAGGTTTTGATGATTTCCAAAACATCATCATCAGCTAAGTATGGAAAGCTTAGTTCCCTTAGAAGAATTTTGAACAAGTAAAGAAGACATCAGAAGAGTTCAAAGTTCAGAGCCCAGAAGACTAGTGATCTCATGCTGAAACAGCGAACAGAAGGGTAGACCAGCAGCTGACTCAAATCAGATTAGTTCAGAGTTTGATCAGCAGAGTGGATATCAGATGGGTTGCTTCGATCAGCAGAGTAGAAGAGATCAAGAGATTAGTCCAACGGTAATAAATGCACTTGGTGTAATAAATGCTGTAAGAGAAGGGTAGTAATGGCAAATGATTGAAGAAAACCTCGTATCAGCAGAGTGCATTAAATGCAGCTACAGGAAAGTACAGCAGAAAAAGGACTGTAGCAGGTTACCGTTCTGATTTCGGGCTAAGGCTATGGATTTGAAGATTTGATTTCCTTCAACGGTCTCATTTTCAAATTCAAGTATAAAAGGAGCTGATTTCATTGAGCGAGATACACAACAACAATCAGAGATTTCATTTTTGAAGCAGAATTTTTCTAACTCTCAAAAGCTCAAACAGCTCACTCGTCTGGTGGAAGTCATCTGTTGACAGAAAGCCAGTTGAAGAAAACAGAAAATTACGATCTGAGTGATCTTGTAATAGCTGAGTGTTGTGAGAAGTTGTGATCCATCTTTGTGAGTGATCAAACTTCAGAGAGTAGAATTTCTTAGTGATCTTCTATTGTGAGCTTATAGCCTTTTCATTAGTTGTCTAGGTATAAGTGGAGAAATATTGTAATCTGTGTGATTATAGTATAACCCAGAATCTAAGTGATCTGTAAGAGTGGACTAAAGGATTTTTATCCATATAACCACTATAAAAATTCTTTGTGTTATCTTGCATTTAAGTTTTCTTGCATACTTTAAAGATTGCATATTTAAACACTTTGAATTATTAAAAGATTTTATAAGGAGTTTCAAAACTGGGGATAAAATCTTTTAAGAACTTAGTTTACTTGTGAAAAACACTTTCAAACAATCCGCTGCAAGTATACTCTTTGGAAAACTGTTTTGCTGAAAAACAGCTAAGTATCTGTAAGAAGAGTGGTCAGTCTGCTGTTCACGATCAGCTCAGTCTGCTTACTGTTCTTCATCAGCTTAGTCTGCTGACAGAAGACTGAAAAGTTTTTAAGTTCAAAAATTTTCAGAGGTCTATTCACCCCCTCCCCCCCTCTAGACCTCATCTGACCACTTGGGACCAACATGTTTAATTTTATTTTGCACCCTCAAAAAATATTAATTTGATACTTTACTCTCTCAAAACAATTCAATTTCAATTTGCACCGACAAAATATATATCTCCTTTCACTTTAATAGGGGTATTTTCTTCAAACCCTTGAAAAGTCAACACATATTTTCCTCTAAAATTATTGTTATTCTAAATAATTCTAAAAAAGTATAAAAAAAAAAGTAAAAATTAACTAAAAATTAATTAATGAGAGAAAACTTGAATGGGAGAAGATTGAAGAAGTCCCCAAATATTGGAAACTAATCTCTAGACATAATATATTTTTAAATTTGTTACGTGAAGGAAAATAAGGGTTGTACAATGGAAAAGAGAAAGGGAATGGCAAAGAGTTATGACTTCATTTCACGTAAAACTCGAACAACTGACTAGGATGGTTGATTCACTGATTTTACCTGTTGGTCCCAAGTGGTCAGAAGAGGTTTAGAGGGGGGGTGAATAAACCTCTTTAAAATTTTCTTTGAGTTTTAACTTTAAAACTTTACTTTAATTGAACAGACTAAGCTGATCAGATTAGTAAGTTACAATTCTGTTCGCGAACAAATCTTTGAACAGTTCTGTTGACCACTCGTCTGATAGTTACTTAGCTGATTTTGTTAAAATCAGTTTTAATACTTAGAGTACTTGCAGTTGATTTTCAAAGTGTTTTTCACAAGTAATCTTAGCAGTTTGAAAAAACGTTTCCCCAGTTTTATAAACTCCTTCTTAATACTTTTTCAAACAGTTAACTTATCGTGTTTTTATGCAAACAGAAATTATGCAGATTTAAAAGCAATGTAAAAACACAAGTAATTTTTATAGTGGTTATATGGATTTGAATATCCTTTAGTCCACTCTTCCAAGTCACACAGATCTTGGGTTATACTATAATCACAAAGTTTACAGTATACTCTGCTTGCGTCGAACAACAAATGAAACGACCACAAGTTCGCAATAGGAAATCACACAGAAAACCTATTATGAAGTTTGATCACTCACAAAGATGGATCACAACTCCGCACAACACTCTTGTTTACAAAATCACTCAGAAGATGTATTTTTCTTGATTCTTCAACTCTGCTTTCGTCAACAAATGACTCAGCTGATGAGTGAGCTGTTCTTGAGACTTAAAGAATTTTGCTTCGAAAATTTCTCAGAGATTGTGTTGCTTCTTTCTTCTTCGTCTCTTTCAGCTATTTATACTTGAGGATTGAAAAGTGTCCGTTGAAGAGAGACAGGATTCAAATTCCTCGATTACTGGTCCTTAAAATCCGCGAACGGCTCTTTTGCAGTCTGTCCGTACTGTAAACAGTACTATTCTGCAGGCAGCATTAAATGCAGCATTAAATGCACTCGGCTGATGCGAAGCTTTTCTTCAATCATTTGTCTTAAATATCCTCGTACTTCAGCATTTATTACCGTTGGGAACACTTCATGATCTTCTTCACTTGGCTGACGAAAGTATAAGTCTGATGGTGAACTCGGCTGATCTCAAACTTGAACAAATCTGATTTGAGTCGGCTGATCTTCACTAGTCTGATAACTTTACTTCAGCAGATCAGAAGTCTTGGACCTTGAAACTTTGACTCTTCTGATGTCTTCATTACTTAGTCAAAATTCTTTGATAAGTTTATCAGCTAAGTTACTCCATACTTAGCCAATCTTTGAAGTTTTGGAATGCATCAAAACCTCCCTTATCAAACTTCCTTTAGTGCCTTCATCTTCATCCTTATCCAACAATTTCCCCCTTTTTGATGATGACAAAACTTCAGCTAAGTACCTGTTGAATACCTAAGCTAAAGATTGTAATCCTCAAAATTTTCTGAGATAGAAAAAGTATGTTGGATTGAACTTGACTTTTTATTGATTTTGAAAAAGCATTACATGTACAAGTTCATCAGATGAGATTTCTGAGGAATAGATAAAAGTAAACTGATTACAAGGATTTTACAATTTCTAACTATCAGCTTCTTCATCTGATCCTTCAAGCACTTCCTCATACTCATAAGATGACTCTTCGTCATCTTCTTCATCATCAGCTTCTTCTTCCATGGTTGCTTTGGCAACTTCCATCTTCTCCTTAAGTTGTTGTTCTCTAATAAGCTCCATTGCTTTCCTGGCAGATTCAGTATTCTTGTACTTGGTAGTTTCTTTTTCAATCTTTCCTTCTTCTTCTACCTTTCCAAGTTTTTCAATCTTGTCAGCTTCAGCTTCAGTCTTGTCAGCTGTTTCTTCTGTTTCCTTGGCTTCAGTTGTTGAGCAGCAGTTTTCTCCTTAGTTGGTTCTTCAGCAGCAGATTCCTTTGCTGGTTCTTCAGCAGCAGATTCTTTAGCTGGTTCTTCCCTTTTATCTTCCCCCTTTTTGTCATCATCAACTCTGATGACATTGGAAGGTGCAACAGCAGGGTTGAGAGCAACTGTTGGAATCTTCACTCCAGCGCATAAAGCCTTTAGATTCTGATTAACAACGTCATGACTAGCTGTTAGATGATGAATATCAGTGCTGATGACGTCAGTCTTGTCATTGAAGTAGTCAATGTTAAGGTTGATAGTTGCAATTTCATTTTGAACTTCCTGTGAGGCCTTTGCCACTTCTTGCAACATCCCTAGATTGATTTCCTTCTCTTCCTTACTGACTTGAATGAAGGTTGCAGTCAGATCAGCAATCTTGTGCTCAGCTGTTTTTAATGCAGTGTGAAGGTGGTTGACATCACCCTTCACATCTTCTACGTTCTGGTTCAGTTCTCTTAAGCTGTGTACCAACTGCAATGAATGATCTTGAGGAATAGGTAGACTATCAATAGCCAATTTGATAGTACTGGCAGTTAGAAGGTGCATTCTTTCCATCTGTTGAGTGTTTGATTCAACCAATTCTGTCTTCATCTTCTGTAACTGCAGACTGTTCCTCTCTTCCATCTCTTTCATTTGATTTTCAATAAGTAATTGGAAGGCTTCCATTAGTGATGAGTGTTCATCACCTGATGAAGTAGAAGCATCAGCATCAGCTTCCTTTTCTTCAGTCGCCTGTTGAACAGGGACTTCCTTCATGTCTGTCATCTGATGGTCTTCAGAAGTCTTAGCTGGCAGCTCAATAGCTAAGGACTTATCAGCTTCTTTGTGTTCATCAGTGACATCATCGTAGAACAGATTAGTAATGGTTCCATCATCGTTGAAGCAAGTTGTCTGTCTAATCTGCCTTACAATAATCCAAGGGTTAACAAACGCATTGTTTCCCTTTGGGACTTCATAGTACGGTTGTACTTCCTTGCCAAAAATGATTTGTTGAATACTTGGCAACAGTGGCAAGTCACTTGAACATCCTTGTTGATATTTTGACCTTTTTGCCCATCTCTTCAAGGCAGTCATAGCAGCAAACTTAATTGCTCTTTCTTTAGCATCTTCAGACTTTTTCTTCTTATCAGACAAGGTGTTTTGAATTTTCTTGGCCTCCTCCAATGCAAAACCTTTTGCATAACTATGCATGACATCTCTTACATAGCTGGGATCAAGGGCCTTTTGAATGGAGTTTGTCTTCAGCCAAGTTAGAACCCAACGTTCTTCATCAGCTAACTCCTTCATGCTTTGAAGTTCTGTTATTGACTTGTTCAGCCTGTTATCCCTCCAACTGATATATCTTGGTTTCTCTTGGTTGAACAGAGTCTTTAACATTAGCTTCTGATCATAGTAAGCTAGAGACTTCTCAAACTTCTTGAAAAGCTCCTTATCAGCATATACTATTTCAAAGGCTTTTCTCACTTCAAATTTGTCCTTTGACTTGACTTTGGGGGCAGGCAGTAATATCTTTTTCTTGTCTTCTTCAGCATCTTTGCCTTCTCCAATTTTGATGCCACCTCCATGGACAGGTCCATAGGCATCAACTTTGCTCAATTCCAAAACCATTTCCATTTCAGCATCTTCAGCAGCTTTCCTTTCTGCTTCAGACATGTGCCTTCTGGCTTCATCCTTTGCTTCTTGAGCTTTGCTTAGCTCAAGTGCTTTCTTCTCCTCCAACTCATCCTGTTTTCTTTGTTCAGCCTCCTCCCTTGCTTTCTTGTCAGCTTTGGAAACTTTCTTTTTCCTTAGCACTATTTTTCTCTTGCCTTTATCAGCAGGGGCTGGTCCAACAGATGATATGGGAGCAGCAGCAATAGGATAAATGATTTGGACATCTGGATCTTCTTGAGGTTGAGCAACCTCAGCTGTTGGTGTGACTTGACTTGGCTGTTGCTCATCAGCTTTGTCAGTCACAACAGTCTTAACAGTTTCAGCAGGCCTTTCAGCAGCTTCAGGGTCTTCCCTAGCTACATTTTCCAAGTCCGTTGGTTCTTCTATGAAAGTCATCTGCTTTCTAGCAGTCTTCTTGGTTCTCCCTTCACGGTAAGTGGTTGTAGCTGTATCTCTCTGTTGACTTCTTGTTCGTTGAGAGATACCTTCAGCAGGCCTTTCTGCTGATGGAGTTCTTGATGGTGATGCAGGGGATCCAGTCCTTACATCAGCAATTATGTTTTCAACGATTTTAGTGGCTTCAGCAGCAGAAGTCACTTTCTCCATCTGCTTGGTAATTTTCCTCTTAGGCTCATCAGCAGCCTTCTTCTTTTTAGTCTCAACAGCTAAATCAGCAGTCTTGACCAGTTTCCTCTGCCTCTTGGCAGGAACCTCTTTTGGTTCCTCAACATCAGCTTCTTCAGGCTCACCAGCCTTCCTTTTCTGAACAGGCATGTACTTGGATACTGCCTTGGATTTATGGATCTCTTTTCCATTCTTCATATCACAGCCCAGTTTTGACAGCAGATAACTGAGAGTGATTCTGTGGTTGGTGGAGGGGCCTTTTCCTTTCTTATCATCAAGAAAGTCAGCTAATATGTACCAGACTATGATTGACCAGTTGACCTCCAGTCCATAGTATATGGCAGCCATGATGCTGAACCTTTTCATGGTAACAGCATCCAGTGAGAAGGTGCAGTTCTCGATCAGCTTAGCTACCATATCAGCCATCCGCTGATATTCATCTATCAGTTGTCTCTTCCTTATGTTTCCAGACAACGTTTCTCCCTCTTTGGCGCAGATCGCCCAGAACTATTGGTGCTTGTCCTCCGTCAGTACAGTGACGTCATGTCGTCCACTGTTAGGAAGCCCAAACGTCTCGTGAAGAACAGCTGGGGTGATAGTGATAGATTTGTCTCCCACAGTAGCCTTAATTGCTAGTGAGTTATAGTCAGCTTTCGCAGTGTTGTAGTACTCCATCACTTGGTCAGTCCAGATAATTCCTTCGTGGTATTCCATGAAGTTTACCAGCGAAGCAGCTTTGAACTTTTCGAGCAGTTCTTTCATCAGATCCGTACCGGATTGGTAGTAGGAATCATAGACGAGAAACATACCTTCAGCGGCCATTGTTAATCTGTTGAAGGTTAGGAAAACAGAGAGAAATTTGCAGAGAATTGCAGATATTTTTCTCACAAGTACTTTTGAATGCTTAGAGTGCGTAAAGAACGACTCGACTGATCAGATGGGGATTTATAGAGTTGGGGTATCTTGAATTCCGTGATATCCGCCAACCGTTAGATCCGTTTTTCTGTCAATGCTGATCGTGCGGCGTCAGTTACGACTTTTCGAATTCAAAAGATATTTAATGAAGAGCGGGAATATGTACCGCCCAACAGTTACTTATAAAAGCGTATTTTGAATAAAACGTTTTGAATAGTTCAGCTTTTATTAAAGTAATCAGATGAGTAACATAAATACTTATCTGATGGACTACTGTCCTGATGACATAGTTGTTATCAGAGAATGCCAATAGCTGATAACCTTCCTCAGCTGTTTGTCAATCCAGCTAGATAATATAACTTTAATCTTCTATAGTTGAGTCTTCTGATGAAAACATAACTTCAACTAACTGTCATTAACAAATTTCATCTTTAATTCAGAAGTACCGCTAGTCTTACATGTTCCCCCTGAGTTTAAGAATTCATAAGTTAACTAGTCTGTTGAGAGTTAATCCTTGAAGATAATAACGAATAACTAAGCTGTTGAACTCCAGTCTTCTGATGAGTTCCCCCTCAGCTTATGCTTCCAAATTAAGTAATCCTAACTCAGCTCTTAGAGTTGAAAACCTTACTTCACTTAAAGGTTTAGTGAAAATATCAGCAATCTGATTGTCTGTATGAACATACTCAATCATAACATTGCCTTTTTCCACATGATCTCTAATGAAGTGATGCTTGATCTAAATATGTTTAGTCCTTGAATGACTTGTAGTGTTCTGAGTAAGAGAGATTGCACTTGTATTATCACAGTAGATTGGAATTCCACTGATCTTGATGTTGTAGTCTTCTAGTTGATGTTTCAACCAAAGTATCTGTGCACAACAAGCTCCAGCAGCTATGTATTCAGCTTCAGCAGTAGATATAGAAACTGAAGTTTGTTTCTTACTCATCCATGAGATCAGACGACTACCTAAGAACTGACAGGCACCTGTTGTGCTCTTTCTGTCAATCTTGCAGCCAGCAAGGTCTGAATCTGAATAACCAATAAGTTCAAATCCAGATTCTCTAGGGTACCATAATCCCAATTCTTGAGTGCCTTTAATGTATTTCAATATCCTCTTGGCAGCTAAGAGATGAGATTCTTTGGGGTTTGATTGAAATCTTGCACAGACTCCAACTGAGTACATTATATCAGGTCTGCTTGCTGTTAGATACAACAATGAACCAATAATGCCTCTATATTTGGTTATGTCCACTGATTTGCCATCTTCATCTTTATCCAAACGAAGACTTGTAGACATAGGAATTGTAGCAGTAGAGCTAGTTTCCATACCAAACTTTTTAAACAGATCTCTTGTGTATTTTGCTTGGCTGATGAATATTCCATCAGGCAACTGTCTAACTTGCAATCCAAGAAAATAATTAAGTTCACCCATCATGCTCATTTCAAACTTATTCTGCATCAGCTTGGAGAACTTATCACACATCTGTTGATTAGTTGAACCAAAAATAATATCGTCCACATATATTTGCACAAGTAATATATGATTTTCCCATTCAATTGTGAACAAGGTTTTATCTACCTTACCTTTTCGAAATCCTTTAATTAAAAGAAAATCAGATAGGGTATCATACCATGCTCTTGGAGCCTGTTTCAGTCCATATAAGGCTTTCTTCAGACGATATACTTTATCCTCTTCTTGATAGACTTCAAATCCAGGAGGTTGTTCAACATATACCTCTTCTTGCAATTCTCCATTGAGAAAAGCAGACTTCACATCCATCTGATAGACAGTGAAGTTCTTGTAAGCAGCATAGGCAAGAAACAGTCTGATTGCTTCAAGTCTTGCTACTGGTGCAAAAGTTTCATCAAAGTCAATTCCTTCTTCTTGACAATAACCCTTGGCCACTTGTCTTGCTTTGTTTCTGGTGACAACACCATCTTCATTCATCTTATTTCTGAATACCCACTTAGTGCCAATTACTCTTTGATGACTTGGTCTAGGAACTAAGTACCAGACTTCATTCCTTTCAAATTGATTCAACTCTTCTTGCATAGCTTCTATCCAGAAGGAATCATTGAGAGCTTCTTCAATTTGCTTGGGCTTTATTTGAGACAGAAATGTGACAAACATAGCATCTTGTGCAGCAGCTCTTCTTGTTTTCACTCTATCTAATGGATCACCAATCACTAATTCAGGTGGGTGATTCTTGAGCCATCTGAGATCAGGTTGTAGATCAGGATGTTGTCCTCTGTCTTGATCTTGCAACACTACTGTTGGAGTTCCAGTAGTAGTCTGTTGAACATTTGCAGTTTGTTGAACAGTCTCTGGTCTGTCAGCTGTTTGCAACTCGTCTGTTAGACAATCAGCACTGTGATTTTGAACAGCACTTGAGTTAGCAGCTGAACTTAGATTAGGTAGTATGATGGGAACATATTCTTCATTTCTTCCAATGTCTAGCTTCTGTAAATCAGTAGACAGATCTTGATTAACACTTTGATTCTTTTCAGAAGATTGACTTGGCTCATCAAATACTATATGGATAGATTCTTCTATTAGTAATGTTCTTTTGTTGAAAACTCTATAGGCCTTACTAACAGTAGAGTATCCTACAAAAACAGCTTCATCAGCCTTTTCTGCAAATGCAGTAAGGTGATTTTTCCCATTATTCAATACAAAACATTTACAACCAAAAATCTTAAAGTAATGAATGTTTGGTTTTCTGTTGTTCCAAACTTCATATGGAGTCTTGTTCTGATTTTTGTTGATCATACATTTGTTTTGGGTAAAGCATGCTGTGTTTGTTGCTTCTGCCCAAAATCTTTGAGGCAGTTTAGCTTCAGCTATCATGGTTCTGACAGCTTCCTTTAGTGTCATGTTTCTCCTTTCAGCAACACCATTCTGTTGAGGGGTTCTAGCAGCTGAATACTCATGATGTATTCCTTTGATATTACAGTACTCTTCAACAGTAGAGTTTGTAAACTCTGTCCCTCTATCTGATCTGATCTTCAATATTTTGATGCTCTTCTCATTCTGGATCAGTTCCATCAGATTTGTAAGATGTTCCTTGGTTTCACTTTTCTTCTTCATGAAAATCACCCAAGTATATCTTGAATAGTCATCCACAACAGCTAGGCAGTATTTCATTCCACCATTACTGACTGGATCAATGGGTCCAAATAAGTCCATATGTAGTAGCTCCAATATTCTTTCAGAAGATTGATGCTTCTTGCTTTTGAAAGATGACTTGATTTGTTTACCCTTCTGACATGCGTCACAGAGCTTATCTTTGCTCATGACTGTTTTTGGAATCCCTTCTACCAAATCATTCTTGATTAATCTGTTTATGGTCTTGAAGTTTAAATGATTCATTCTCTTGTGCCATAGCCAACTCACTTCACTTGGTGCAGATGCCACCAAACAAACACTTGAATTCTTGTCAACAGAATCCCAGTCGACTATGTAGATATTTCCTTGTCTTCTTCCAGATAAAATTACCTTCTTTGTACCAATCTGTTCAACGTAGCACTTATCTGTTGAGAAGATGACTGAATATCCTTTGTCACAAAATTGACTTATGCTCAGCAGATTATACTTTAGGCCTTTAACATATGAGACGTCAGATATCTCTATGTTTCCCTTGATTAATCTTCCTTTAGCTTTAATCTTGCCTTCTTTGCTGTCTCCAAAGGTAACTTTTGGACCATCCACAGCAACTGCATCAGTCAACTCATGTATGTTTCCACACATGTGCCTTGAACATCCACTGTCCAAGTACCAAATCTTCTCTACTTTACTCCTACTCCTAATCCTAACCTACAAAACAAAAATAAAATTGTTTTAGGTACCCTTATTGAGAGGGTCCTGAAGGATTAGTTCCACCTTTGACAACCCAAGATGTTGAAGTCTTAGGCTTCTTAGGCTTCTGAGTTTTAGGAGCATGAACAGCTTCATTTTTATCATAGTTATCAGATAAGTCATGTTGATGATCAGTATGATATGAATAATGTTCATAAGCAGGGTAAGGTGCATGATATGCAGGATATGCATGCATTGGATGAGCAGGGTAAGGTGCATAGTAACCAGGAAATTGAGGTGCATGATACATAGGATGATATGCAGCAGGTTGCAAATAATATGACTCATTTCCATACCAAGCATTTTGATTTTTCTTGTTTTTATGCTTCTTTGGCTTACTAGATGCTTGCTCAGTTTGTTTTGACTTAGTTTTACCAACAGATTGATTCAATTTACCTTAATTAGCAGACTTCTTAGGACTCTGCTGTTTGGTCTTACTAGTCTGATTTCCTACACTAGGCTCTTTGCTCTTTTTAGCCTTAGGAGATTTCTTCTCCTTTACCACTTTCTCAGTTGAGGTAGGTTTAGAAGTTTGAACATACAGAATGACCTTACTATTGTCAGCAGAAATGAATTTTTCAGTATGGTTCAATTCTAGTTTATCCTTTTCTAAAGGTGTCTCCTGTTTACTAGATGTATGCATGAATGCAACAGTTGACTTATCATGAGACTCAATAATTTTCTCAAGTTCCATGATTTTTCCTTTATAAACCTCACATTCAGCTTTCAGAGATTCATGCTCTTGCTCAAGCTGTTTATATTCAGCTGATTCTTTTGGCTTTTCAGCTAGAAGTTTCAGTGAATTATTTTGCTCTTTTAGCAGGATCATCTCTTCCTTAAGCTTAACAAATTCTCCAGCAATAGTAGTATTATTCAACATCATTTGCTCTAGAGAATTAAATAGTTCATTATCTTGAGGAGTTACCTCATCCTCTGAGTCATCAGATTCCTTTGCCATCAGGCAGAGGAGAGCAGGTTTTTCTTCATCAGACGATTCTTCATCAGACGTGTCTGAATCTGAGTCAGATGAGTAGACAGCAGCAAGCTTTTCTGCTTCAGCCATCATAGCCTTGCCTCTCTGATGCTTTCTTTCTTTTCTCATTTTCTTCTCCTCTTCAGTGTACTTTTCTGCTTTTGGATATGGGCAGTCTTTGATGAAGTGTCCCAATTTCCTGCAGTTGTAACACATTAGTTTTGATTTATAATCATCTTTTTCTTGAGAAGAAAAGTTAGGTTTAGAAGTAGAAGCATTGTTGTATTTGTTCTTCATTTTTCTTTTGTAGAACTTCTTAAAATTGTTCATCAACAGTGCAACATCTCCAGCAGTGTACTCCTTCTTGTTGAGTATTGTGGCTTCATCAGATGAGTCCACTTCTGCATTTCTTTGAGCTGGTCTTCTTTGGTTTTCAGCAGCAACCAGTGCAGCTGTGGGTCCTGAAGTTGAGGTTTCTTCAATTCCCATTCTAGGCAGTTTATACTCATAAGCCTTGAGTACGGAGAACAGCTCTGTAAGAGAAATCTTGCCCAGATCTCTTGATTCTTCCATTGCTGTCACTTTCATGTTGAACTTGGAAGGTAGAGCCTTCAGCACTCTGACAGAGATCTCTTTGTCAGTGAAAGTCTTTCCCAACTTTAAAACTTCATTTAGAGTTCTGGTGAATCTGGTATCCATCTGATCAATGGTTTCTCCAGACTTCATCTTGAAGTTGTCAAGTTTCTCCAAGGCAACACTGAGCTGATGCTCCTTTATTGCATCATTGCCTTCGCTCATGTCTCTGACTTTGTCCCACATCTCTTTTGCAGTTTTGCAATGTTTGACCTTGTCAAACCGATCATTATCCAGGGCTTTAGTCATGATGAATCTCCCAACTTTGTCTAGATTGAAAAGCTTTATTTCTTCTGGAGTCATCTCATGAAGGTCTTTCTCCACAACCGTATCAACTTCATTTATTTTTATGGTCTTTGTGAATCTGAATGGACCTTTAATGATACATGTGTACATGTTATCATTATAAGCAGCAAGGAAAATCTCCATTCTGATTTTCCAATCCTCAAACGACATACCAGCAATGTGGGGAACATGGCTGATACAGTCCATTTTTCAAAAAGTTTTGATTTTTCAAAAAGATGATCTTTTGAAAAGTTTTGAAAACCTTTGAAAAACACTTGGATCAAGTTCGTTGATCAGGCAGCTGATTCTAATGAACCACCCGCTCTGATACCACTTGTTGGTCCCAAGTGGTCAGAAGAGGTTTAGAGGGGGGTGAATAAACCTCTTTAAAATTTTCTTTGAGTTTTAACTTTAAAACTTTACTTTAATTGAACAGACTAAGCTGATCAGATTAGTAAGTTACAATTCTGTTCGCGAACAAATCTTTGAACAGTTCTGTTGACCACTCGTCTGATAGTTACTTAGCTGATTTTGTTAAAATCAGTTTTAATACTTAGAGTACTTGCAGCGGATTTTCAAAGTGTTTTTCACAAGTAATCTTAGCAGTTTGAAAAAACGTTTCCCCAGTTTTATAAACTCCTTCTTAATACTTTTTCAAACAGTTAACTTATCGTGTTTTTATGCAAACAGAAATTATGCAGATTTAAAAGCAATGTAAAAACACAAGTAATTTTTATAGTGGTTATATGGATTTGAATATCCTTTAGTCCACTCTTCCAAGTCACACAGATCTTGGGTTATACTATAATCACAAAGTTTACAGTATACTCTGCTTGCGTCGAACAACAAATGAAACGACCACAAGTTCGCAATAGGAAATCACACAGAAAACCTATTATGAAGTTTGATCACTCACAAAGATGGATCACAACTCCGCACAACACTCTTGTTTACAAAATCACTCAGAAGATGTATTTTTCTTGATTCTTCAACTCTGCTTTCGTCAACAAATGACTCAGCTGATGAGTGAGCTGTTCTTGAGACTTAAAGAATTTTGCTTCGAAAATTTCTCAGAAATTGTGTTGCTTCTTTCTTCTTCGTCTCTTTCAGCTATTTATACTTGAGGATTGAAAAGTGTCCGTTGAAGAGAGACAGGATTCAAATTCCTCGAGTACTGGTCCTTAAAATCCGCGAACGGCTCTTTTGCAGTCTGTCCGTACTGTAAACAGTACTATTCTGCAGGCAGCATTAAATGCACTCGGCTGATGCGAAGCTTTTCTTCAATCATTTGTCTTAAATATCCTCGTACTTCAGCATTTATTACACCAAGGGGCATTTATTACCGTTGGGAACACTTCATGATCTTCTTCACTTGGCTGACGAAAGTATAAGTCTGATGGTGAACTCGGCTGATCTCAAACTTGAACAAATCTGATTTGAGTCGGCTGATCTTCACTAGTCTGATAACTTTACTTCAGCAGATCAGAAGTCTTGGACCTTGAAACTTTGACTCTTCTGATGTCTTCATTACTTAGTCAAAATTCCTTGATAAGTTTATCAGCTAAGTTACTCCATACTTAGCCAATCTTTGAAGTTTTGGAATGCATCAAAACCTCCCTTATCAAACTTCCTTTAGTGCCTTCATCTTCATCCTTATCCAACATTACCGATTTTGATTGGTTCATATTGGCTAACAAGTAAGGTAATGTTGAGGGGCTAGTCCGACCGAACTAACCAAATTAGTGGATATGAATGAGTTTTAAAAACAACGATGTACATCCAAATTAGCATTCATTGTTTTACAAGTTCATAAAGCTGAATTTATCAATTTGTTATAGCTTTATACTCAAAAATCTAAATTGTACAACTATAACATTCAAATTTGGAAAATTTAGTACTATGATATATCATAATTAAAAAAAAAAAAAAGCCCATATCTAGCTATAACCCCACAATGTACAAAAATAAAGGGGAACTTCCAACTCGCACGATCCCTTAAAATCGTAAACATTTTCCACAAAGTAATTTGAATCAACTAATTTTAAACTTAACTCAAGACTCCATTATTTCAAATTTGAGCATGTAAATTTATTCTAATTGAATGTCAAACAAGAGTTGATAGAATTAATAAATTGTAAAACCTATAAATTCTAAACAATTAATGAGAGGAAACTCAATTGGGAGAAGATTGAAGAAGTCCCGATGGCCAGTGTTAGGAATTAATCTCTCATGACACAATTTATTTTTCTATGAAGGATTGCGCAATGGGGAAAAGAAAGGAACGGGAATGAGTTATGACCTTACGTAAAATCCTAATTTTTTTTTCTTTAGTGAACCATTGGTTCATTGATTTTATCGAATTCGATCAATTCATTCTTACTAATAAGTAAAGAGGTTTTGAGGATTCAGTCAGACCAGACTGGATCCGATTAGCGGTTAAACCAGCTGAACCGATCAGCCTGATCCAGTTATATAAATACTAAGCTCTAATGAAATAAAAAATTTGAGACATAACGAGTGGCTTTATATATTTATTTTTTAGAATTAGGTTTCACATATCGTTAGTTGAGGAAGATGTCATATATAGTTACGAGAATAATGAAATAAATAAAATTCAAAAGAAATGTGCGATACTAATAAAAGTTGTATAATTAATTCGCTGCTCAATGTGTTTTATGGAAATATATCTTATATAATAATTGTATACGACGTAAAGCAATCAATTTTATTTTTTTATTTTGATACAAATTTAAATTCGATCTCCGAGTAACCTTATCCCTAAAATTAACTTAAGGACTATTTTATTTTCATATATATGATGCATGCACCAAAAGTATGTTTTATTATTTTTGCATTTTAGACATTGTTGAAATAGGAAATGAGTAGTTACATTCGGTAGAAAAACCCTCACATTTTACAAAAAAAATAAAAAATAAAAATAAAATCTATTTTAAAGGGAAAGAGAGTTATTTCATCAATTTGACTTGTTATATTATAAAATAATAAAATAATAAAATAAAAGTATCTTGTATCTGAAACTCGAAAAACCACCTAAAATTTAGTATAACATTACCTTCTCGTGCACTACATTGTAGCATATGAGTTTTGGGTGATTGCATATTTCTAGATAGCATAGATTAATTATTATGAAGAAATAGTGTTGAGATTAGGTAGGATTACGAAATTTGAGTCAAAATGTGTCAGAAATACTTCACCAATCAAATTGTACTCTCCATTATTGAGCCAACATTTTCCTCAAGACTAAAATCACAAGTTAAACTCTTAAGTCAACAAAAATGCACTTCATATTGATTATTTCCACCAATCACAAACGTGGAAGCAATCCATGTGCGACAGAGTGGACTGTTCTTTGTTGATGGCATAATCAAAGTTGGCTTAGAGCAGAATTAATTATGTTTTTTTAAAGGTTTATCTGAAGGAGAAATTCCCCTTTATGAATCAGAGGTCTCTTGACCAGGAAGGATTTAAATCGAGGGATGTGCATGGATGGTAGGGTTTTGAGGGAGAGAGTCTGTTGGTGTCTAACAATCTGTGTACTTAAATATTTCGATCTAACACAAAAAATAGTGAAAAATACTTACTTGTATCGAAATCAAAAAACACTTCAATCTTTACGTAAAAAGCAAGGAAATTAGACTGAGGCTTGCCGAAACAAATTTCCTTAAGACAATATTTCTGGGGCTGATTCCCGGTAGTCTCCCAAGATACAACAGTCTGTTGTTCATTATTTGCACAAATAATGAATCCACGGTGAACCGAAACAAATAGAAAATTCGACATAAACTTAAAGTTGAGATGAGAGTAATTTTTCGATTATTGTCTGAAAAGGATTCTTAATTGGCCAGATTAGGTCTCCTATTTATAGGCACATAAATGTCTATTCGCAAGAGACACATCACTTGGATTGCACTGCTTCGGTACAAAGGGTACCTCTTCAGATCGAACACACGCAACCCCTTAATTACTCTTAATTAATTTTATTCACATATAAATTGTAAAATCCAACAATCCCCCACATGAATAAAATAGTTTTTCGTGTCCCGTATAACAGGACATATTATGTCGAAGTATTCTTTAGGTATAATACCGCATCAGGATAGGTGAAATATTTCATCTTGAATCTTCCCTAGTTAAAGCTTATCGGATTTACTTAGTCAATCGGTGAAATATTTCATCTTGAACCGTCGGCTGTTGGTGTAAACCAAGACAATAAACATAACACAGCATTAAACCGATTTGCTTCAAATTCTCGGTTGTGTTCGTTTTGGCCCTGAACATTCTTGGTTATGTGAGTGCTTTAGAGAATTCCAACCTATAAAGAAATTCTCAACGAGGCGACCCAGCTCACACTAACATAGGTGACCGTATCTATCAAGAGTATCCTACCATACTCTACTTGTTCTTGACAAGGTATAGACGTCATTAAAAGCAGTTGCTTAACCTTATAAATGCGGTAGGCTTGCACTTATTGCATCATAAGAATGGGATAGAGTTATACTCTTAAGTGCTTTCTTTTAAGTTAGCCAAGACGGGTTGTCCTATTGAACCTGGTCCGTGGGATCTCCAGTCGCCAGGTTAGGTTTCCGTACAAGGTAACTTAGTCTAATTTAGGCTTTAAGCCCATTCCCCTCGATGCACATACTACTCTCTAGATAAACCTTTAATATCCGGAATCAGGATTATCTCTTGACTTCATAAAGTCCATTCTATTTGAAAGTAGATATCTCTCGGTATTGTATCAACGACAACGAATATGTCATGTCATGACTTTACCATTATACATAGAGCTTGTTGAGCTCTGTGTATCACCGCTTGATTATCGCATTTTACGTATGACTAACACAATTTTCAGTCATATTAAACATCTTCCAAGAATTTTATGAAGCCACTCAAATTCTTCACTAGCTTTATCCAATGATATGCACTCTTATCTCAAAGGGGATTGAGTTATATGCGTATGTTTGGAAGATTCTCAGGCAATAGCGGTGCCTCCAGAATTGAATACATATCCGCTTATAAACTTTGATTCCTCTAAATCAAAAGTTTCGTTTGCATTACTATATCTATCCTAGATCGTTTGAAAATTTTCAAAATATAATGCACATATGTATGTATTCTTTCAAAATTCAAGCATTCTCATTAATGCATCCCTACGAATCTTGCTATGATTGCTCATATATCTCCTAAGTTTATTAACCAAAGAAACGATGTCTAGCCTCTTGCATTTTACGATATATGCATGACATCTAATTTTATGAGCATACTCAAATTGTGATATCCTATCACATTTGTTCTCATGTAGGATACAAGATATGAATTAAATAAAATTATGAAATCCCTTAATTCATAAGTATTTAACTTAGACATCATTCATGTACTTGAGATAATTTAATGTCATCACATGACCTCATAATCATAATTGATTAAATTGATGTATTTCTTATCATAAGTTAATATTTTCTCGATGGATTTAATATTCTCAATATTAGTCTCAAATATTAACATATCGTTTGCATATAAACAAATTCTGATACTCAATTATCTAGTTAGTTTATATGGACACACTTGTCATATTTATTAATATGACAGGCAAAATTTGTTAGTGACACTATCACATTTTTCGTGTCATTATTTAGGAGTTTGTTAAACGTCAACAAGAAAATACATAAGTTTCGCAAACTATGTTTTCTTTTTTTATTTAACAACGAAACTCTTTAGTTACTCCTTATAATTTTTTTTTTCATATAATTGACCATTAAGGATGATAATTTTAACATCCATTGTATATAGCTATTAGAGCTATTAACATTCAAATGGATATTATCTTAATCGTTAGTGAATATGAATCAAGGAAGTAAAATTATTTCTTTTATAAGGCAACTTGGCTACTAGTCTAGCCTAGTTTTTATCGATTGACTTATCAAAAATTTTAAACTCTTTTAATTTAAAAACCCATCTACATCTAATTGGTTCACTCCTTGAGGTCTACCAATTTTATGATTGTAACTTGCTGTCAATCGCCTCTTTCCACCCTTAGTATTGGAACGTGACATAATCTATTTATATGTTCGAGGTTAATTCTTTAACAAATAAGTTAGAATATTCGAGCTTTTAGCTCATGTGTCTCTTCAATTGATCAACAAACTCATGTTGAAGTTAGAGATTCATATGTATATTTTCGCAGAATAACTATAAACTTAACAAATTTGACCCTCTTGATCAAAATTAATTAAATATTTTCGCAAAATATTCTAGTCTAAAAAGTGTTAGACTATAATGTTTATTCTCCCAGAATAAAAAAATTATAATTAACTCTAATTTAAAAAGGTTTATGTAAGTAATATAATAAATAATATTACTTTATCATATTTTAACATCAGTAAATCATGCTTACTGAAAATAAATCTGAGCCAAAAGAAGGATCAATTTTATAAGAAATGATTCTCTCAAATCCTTCTTACATTCTCAATTAATGTTACATCACGTGACTCAGTTCACATGATTACATTTATTTCAGATTTAAACACAACAAATATGAACTGCTACTATTTATCGCATAAGCTAGTAGTAATTAATATTTTTAAGTTATTTTCTTTTTCGGTGGTGAAACTAAAATCTCACCTAAACCCCCCACATTTTAAGGTATTTGGTTTTTCTTCCCTTTCCATAACTCATATGGAATGATAATTGACTTTCTTGTATGAAACTCGACTTAGTACGTGTGTAGACATCTAGCGAGCTTTCTCCCACAAGTTGTCAAGTAAACCCGAATTTAAAGATGTTGGCGCTTAACCGCATCTTAAAATTCTGTTATTTTAGCAACCAAATTCAATTGAGTTGAGTTAGGTAAATTATTTGACGAATTATTCCTAAGTTAACACATTCTTGTGTAAATAAATATATTCGTATTTACCCCCACATTTTGGATATAAGAATTTAAAATTTTTCTTATTCCATTTTCTAGATTTGTAGTTCACAAGTGCATCTCTTTGTATTTCGCAAATACTTTTATTGCATGTTATTTATTATTCAATAAATAGCGCAATAAAATATATGTGATCAAATACATTTTAAACTTCACGAGTTAGTAATGATTTAAAATCACATAATTAATTTGGATTAGTTCAAAAATTTGAATTTTTACATATTTGTTTCGCAAACAAATAAATTATAATTATATACTTATTTCTCACAAATAAATAATAATTATCTCACAAATAAGTTCAATCTATATTTTCTCAATAAAATATTGATATTTATTTCTCAAATTATTTCTTACAAATAAAATATTATCACTATTTTCTCAATAAAATATTGATATTTATTTCACAAAGAAATTATAAATATAATCAATATTTCCTCAATAAAATATTGATATTTATTTCACGAGTAAATTATAAATATAATCAATATTTCTTCAATAAAATATTGATATCATAGCAAATTATAATTATTCCACAATTGAATTATAATTATCAATATTTTCTCATTAAAATATCGATATGAATTACAAATATTTTGCAAACAATTTTCATTATTTGTCAATAATAAATTACCAATATTTTCTCATTAAAATACTGATATGACTATAATTACTAATTAATCCTTTATTTTCAAATAAAGCTATTAGTAATTCACTCTTTTCCTTCTGTTTGACATATGCATAATCACACTAATAAGTGTACACAAGCTATGAATCACATACTCATATGAGGTTCATAATTGCATGCTCATGTCAATAAATTTTACTCAAATCATTACCTTCATGGAATGACTTAATAATTCTCCTCATCTATATATTGAATTCAAAATTCAAATATAGCATATATTACGATTTCTTATTATCTCTTATTGAATCGCATTCTAACAATTTGAAATAGATAATTGTGACAGCTCTTTGTCTTTAATTTCATTAGAGATAATCACTCCAGATTATCACATCATACTCCAGATTATCACATCCTTATTGGACAATTTAATGAGGTTGATTTTATCACATCAAAAAACTTGTACTCTCATGAATCAAAGACATACACTCCATTCGTGCAAAAAGAGACTTGATTTAAAAAAATTATAGTCCAAATAATGCACCGATTCACTTTACGCAACAATCCAATAGTTTTTACATAAAGTATTGACTCTCCGAATTGGATTACTCATTGCATATCAAGGGAATGTAAAAACACACCTATTAAAAATTCTCGGAAAGAAATATTACCTTCACACCCTTTGAAAAATCTCACAATTAAATAAGGAGACATCGTGTCTCTTTATCAGGTTTTAATTTCGGGATTCATTTTTACATAAATAAATAAAACAAATGTTTGTTCTTTGGGTGGAGCCTTTCCTTAAAGTCGTGACCACTAAATGAGTTTCAATTCAAGGAGATTAATAGGCAGGACTCGAGAGAATAAGAAAAGACACATTTTCAATTCTTTTAAATTTTTCATCTGCCAACATACTAATTCACAATATGCTTTGAATTAGTTAATCAATTAAAATATAAACGTCTATTCATGAAAATACATGGCGCTGCAAAGCAACGATTCATGTTGCAAAAAGAAAGTTGCTATGATTACGTAAAACAAGCCACTCGATCTTAGTCATATCAATTTTATGTGTTATTTCCGTAAAGGAAAATAGCCATTCCACAAATGATCGAGTTCCCGTTTATATACATCATAAGATTAAGAAATCCCACTTAAACTTTTTCCGATTTAAATATTCATTCAAAGGAGTATATATTTAGACAGCATATTTGAGACATTCAAATTCTCGTATTATGATTTTATACAAATTGACAAAACTAATCAGAGAATACAGTATATCGAGATTGTATTACCAGTAAGTTCCCACTCATGTGAAATGTTTCAACATTAGCACGTTAAAACAGGGAGGTAATAATGATTTATGATTAAATAACCATATTTAATCTTTATAACAATACACAGATAAGTTAAACAAAATTATTTTATTGTCTTAAGAATGTTGGTGTCTAATAATCTGTGTACTTAAATATTTCGATCTAACACAAAAAATAGTGAGAAATACTTACTTTTATCGAAATCAAAAATCACTTCAATCTTACGTAAAAAGCAAGGAAATTAGACTGAGGCTTGCCGAAACAAATTTCTTTAAGACAATAGTTCCGGGGCTGCCACAGTGCATACAGTTTGATTCCCGGTAGTCTCCCAAGTTACAACAGTCTGTTGTTCATTATTTGCACAAATAATGAACCCACGGCGAACCGAAACAAATAGAAAATTCGACATAAACTTAAAGTTGAGATGAGAGTAATTTTTCGATTATTGTCTGAAAAGGATTCTTAATTGCCAGATTAAGTCTCCTATTTATAGGCACATAAATGTCTATTCGCAAGAGACACATCACTTGGATTGCATTGTTTCGGTCCAAAGGGTACATCTTTAGATCGAACAGACGCAACCCCTTAATTACTCTTAATTAATTTTATTCACATATAAATTGTAAAATCCAACAGAGCCAACAGGATACCAACTCCAACACAATTAATCCCTACAATATTTCAGTGGAGAATTATACCACACGAGGTTCGAACCTGCGTTGCTGGAGGAAAGATTCCCCACATCATCCCAATCCTTACCACTCCGTTAATGTCCCTGGGGACAAAATTTTTGAGATTGTTAATATTGATGTAATTACTTTAATGTCCTCAAAACTTTTGAAACAATAATGGGAAAATGGAACGTAATTAATTTAATGTCCTCAAAACTTTTGAAAGAATAATGGGAAAATGGAACGTAATTAATTTAGTGTCCTCAAAACTTTTGAAACAATAATGGGAAAATGGAACTATTATGGTTTGTTATGCGAAACTTGCATCAATCTGTAATTTTTTTTTACCAAACTCATTAGTAGTTACGAAAATCCTTCATAAAATAACAATCAATCCGTCTCCTTTCGTCCAGGACATGTGTTCCAAGCAAAAAACTCCCCTGTACATTATATCTACTGTGCAAAACTCCTTTATAATTTTGAATACTTGAGCTAAACTCTCTGGTACTACTGAACGTTATACATAACCCCTTGTACTAAGGCAATTCAATTAAATATTAACAGTGTTAATAACTAATGGAATTGGGTGTTTTAAAAAAAAAAAAGTACAAAGGAGTTTGATGAAAAAGAATTTCACATGGTAATTTTATGTAAGTTTCATATAACACAGGGTAATATCGTACACTTTTCCCGGAATAAAGAGATATACATGGTAATTTATTCTTTTTATTTTTGGTCAATCAAAAAGGAAAAAAGACAAAAAAAACAATTACATAAGGTCTTCGTGGCAATCTCCGACAGGTATCCCAATTTGACAAGTGAATTCGCCACCACATGATAATTTCTTCTAATCAATGAATTTTAAATACATGAGAAAAAAGGCCAATTCAAAAATCTAGCCATGAAGGCGTCACATTGAGCTAATATCACTTAACTGCGCAAAATGTTAATATAGTTTAATTGGCTTAAACGGTAAGCTTATTTGAAATGACATGAACTGATAAATTGATGGTCTAAGTCAACAATTTATTGAAGGAATGTTGACTTAGAAATTCCTGTATTCTATGAATCATTTACGTCGATTTGACTTTGTTTGTAATCTTATCTTATCTTTTATATATATATATATATATATATATATATATATATATATGAGAATGGTCTTTTGATCAAATTGGACCAAATTCTTTTTTCTTCTAATTTTAAATTATTTTTAATCATAAAATAGTGTATTTAATTAATTAACAAGTAAACATTTATGGTAATTATTATGATTATTTCCGAAATTTTTGATTTAGCTTTTAATTAAATATGAATTTTAAATTGAAATTCCCTTCAAATCATGCTAAATATTAGGAATTCTAATAGTATGAGTAACTGATAAATCTAATTCCTAACATTTTGCATAAAAATAAGGAAATTTAAAGCAAATTATTCTTATATAAATGGCACATTAAGAGAATTGGAAAAGGAAAAGGTACCATATATCTAATTATCATAATTACTCACATTGATTTGTGCATTTTGCATATTTTGCTTTTTCCATTTCCCTAATCTTCAAACTTCATATTCATATTGTTACTCCATTGATGTCCTTACTTTTAGTCATTTTTCTTTCAATTTTTATTTTTACATGTTCTTAAACTAAATATTATTTGCATTCTTCATGCTAATTGTTTCTTTTGTTTTGATAACAGTGTTTCTTGATGATTTTCTCTTAATTTGTTTTAATTTGATGTATAGATATATTTGTGTAGATTGTTGTGGGAAGCGGAGAACAAAGAACAAATTACAAGGTCTTGTGATTTTGAGGTATAACCTTTTTTTTTTTTAGAATTTTTCACACTTTATGTTATTTATGTATCATTGTACTTTATTTTTATTTTTAGATATTAGATCATGACATTTATTGTACATATAAACTTGCAAACTTAATAACTGAATTGAAATGGCACATATAGTTTTTATTAATTTCGTATGAATT
Organism: Penstemon eatonii; assembly: GCA_038501285.1. Taxonomy (NCBI): domain Eukaryota; kingdom Viridiplantae; phylum Streptophyta; class Magnoliopsida; order Lamiales; family Plantaginaceae; genus Penstemon; species Penstemon eatonii. Next base: position 63,440,000 of record CM076710.1, read on the forward strand.
CTTCTACTCGATTTTCTTTAATTTTTTCTTTATTATTATGTTGAAAAATTATCATTGTCAAGTATTATATATATATATATATATATATATACTAGGTGGACAGCACCGCGCAAGGCCCGGTGTTTGTGCCCGTTGTTTATGTGTTTTTGTTTATGCCTTTGTTGCTTTTATGAATTCGTAGAAGTAAATATATATTGTAAATTGTAAAAATTAAAATTTTCATAAAGATAAGTGCGATCATAGTTTATTATTACAAACAAAATATTATTTTTACTATACAAATGTAGAAAATTTTAGACAAACAGACTATTATATGCTAATATATGTCTACTATGTTAAGAAAATCCCGTATTTCGTCTTTCATCTCTTCTAGAATAACAAACATGATGTTGTTTTTGAGTTTTTGTATGGCTAGTGCACCGATAATTGTATACTGAATTTCACCTAGATCTCTTCCAGATGATTGTGGTCCTTGATTACCAAAATTCAATTTAGCTTCCTTTCTACAAGATTAAAATTTGTTGAAGAAAGATGGGCTCATCAAAATCATGTTCGACTCTCACTGAGCTATGTTGTTGATGGTCCAAGCTATGTTGTCTGACATGAAAGCTTTTAGCTCCATAAGACTCATTTTCTTGGCGTACCTAGATTGATGGATGTCAATTTTACATACTTAATTTAGTTTTTAGCTATGTGGGTACGCGATATTTGAGTATCTGACGTTTTTAGTACCCAACATTTCGGGTTTGGATAACCCTTACTGTATCTATTTTTCAAAACATAAAATGAGAGACGTGGAATAAAAGAGTAAAACTTTTTTTGCATCAACAAGTAATAAAAAAATTCGGAATTGACATGTTTTCTATCTAATTTACAGGGGACGTTCAATTCGCTTTTAGTAATTTTATTTTCTTTTGCAATTAGTCTAAAGTTAGACCATTTGAAGTCAAATTAATTTGTGGTTTTGTAACTAAATATTAAACTATATAAAGTACTTGAAACAAGGAGAAAGAGATTATTTTTTTCCTCCGCAAAACAAAACATTAGGTTAGGTGCATTCAATTAACTTTCGGAATTATTAAACATTCAATGGATTAAGACCGGTCCAAGACCAAAGCTTCAAGTTTGGTTTATACTTAACAGGACCATGTTTATACTTTTTACTTCGTAGTTTATACTTTATACTTCGGTTGACTGTGGTCCACCTTTGGCCGTGTTTATCTAATTCTCTCTCTCTCTCTTTTTTTTTTCTTGGGTGATAAAAATGTTACTCTTTTGAAATACGCATAGTTGTTAATATAATATCCCTCTTGTATGAATATTGACCCGACTAAGAACTTTTTCGTGGAGGGTGAATATGGAGCTACAATCTGGAGATCAGTCATCAAATAAAATATATTTTGAAATAAACATGTCTCAAAATAAATTAAATTCTTATGAAAGAAAAATAGATTAAAAGGTTTTACTCTAAAAAAAAGTAGAAAATAGATTAAAAGGTTAATAAGTCTGTCCATTTCTAATTTAAGCCAAATATAACATAATTATGTAGTAAGCCCTTGTTGGAGCGAAAAATAAATACACACAAAACTGTCTTATGAAAAATCTGCACAAAATTACCTTATGTTTAATTTTTTATACTAAATCCCCTTTTGTTCTCGTAAACTCTACCCTCTCTCCCCTATTTTGTTAGTATCACTAAAACCATCAATTTTGTGATCGAGAAAGAAAAGAGAAACGTCATTTAGTTTTTCGAACCAATTATCATTTTATCTTCATTATTTAACCTTAATTACATTTATATTTGAAAAAAGTTAACTGTATAAATTAAATGAAGTAATATTTTATCAAATTAGCTTAAATTGGAGGAAAATTTACATCTTATTTTCCTTCATTTATTTCTCTACCTACTAATTATTAGAGCAAAGATGTTATAATCCTCAATTTATTTTCTTATGTAAAAATTTCTGAGAACTTATTTTAAGTTCGTCAAGTAAATAGTACCTTTAATGGAAAAATTAGCTTTTTTGGTCATTTTTATGATTAATGTAGCTCTCTTCTTCACTTTCTTAGGTTTCCTAATTAAAGGTTTCCTAATATTTATTTAATTCATTCTGGAATTTCAAGGCATATCGGATATAATATATGAACCTACAATGAGGATTTAAATTTGAATTCATCTTTTTGTGGGGGTCAATCATTAAAAAAAAAAAAAAAAAACCAAATCACAATATTATTTTTTTTTTTTGAAAAAATGAAAAATATTCCTAATTCTAAGATATATCATTCATTCTTATCCGAATCAGATCATCGGCCTCGACCCTTATCAAGCTTTTGATAACGTAAATCTCATAAATTCATAAAAAACATTTCACAAATCCTGACCCAATAACAATTTTCTTCATCGATATGGTATGTTGCTCTTTGATGGAACGATTTCAAAGGCAATTCATACATACCGAGATATGCATTTCAAATTCGCAAACAAACCTTTTTTTTTTTTTTTTTTATCAAATCAAACATAACTTCTAAAATATACCAATACCAAATCAAGATAATATATTTGAAATTTTTAAGTACATACAGATGGGTTACTTTTGTCTGTTCAACCAAATCTAATTACCTAAGAAAAAGTTGCAAATACAATACTTGCACACAATTCATCATAATTCTTTTTACAAGTTCAGGAATAAATTTTCATATGCTACTTTACAACCAATATTTGACAATTGTATATAAATTATAGCAAAATTCTGCACAAATAGCACTAAACCCTTGAAGCCAACATCTGAAATCGAAACATAGATGTCTCAATTCGTTGCTTGCCGTCTCTATGTTGCAACACCAACGATGACATTGCTTACCTGTTGTAATAAAAAAATCATGTCAACCTCTGTCTTTAAACATATAAGACAATTTCTTGCAACTTAAACAACAAATGCATCTTAAAAAAAAACTGAAGGAATGGAAAATAGTGACAAGTAATATGATGAAACTCACAAGCATGCCACTTTCATCAACAGACATGGGATTCTGTACTACAACCGTTTGATTCTGCGAGTAGCAAACAAGGCAGTTCAATTATTAAATGCAGATACTTTCATTTATTTGATCAGCAGATACAAAAGAGAGTGACTCACCGTAGAAGCTGTTGTTGGTGTTGAAGATGATGTAGAAGCCCCACCAGGTCTATGCACAGGAATAGGGATTCTTGTGTCACCAGTCTGCATCAGAAGAAATGGTTAGGAATTACTTACAAATAAGTACAGTCAACTGGATATTGATTAAAGGATACCTGCCAGATTACTTGTAGCATTTGGAAGTAGGAACGCGTTAACACACAAGCTAATGGAAAAGTTGCATGGATTGGGACCTCAACACGGTCCCACGAAAATGTTTTACACATTTGGTTCTATCACCCCTTTCCAATCGATTTTTGCACCTTCGGCCCCATAGGATAGTCTCTGTTTTGCACTCATAAGACCGTCTCAAACTTTTGCATATTTGGTCGCAAATAGATGGAAGGGGGCGATATGACCAAACATGAAAAATATTTTAAAACTTAGAACTTGCTTGGACATTATTAGCAGCATTGGCAGCAGCAAGAAGCTGAGCAGAATTATCTCCGTTGATATCATAATCATCCTCTAATTCACATTCACCTGCTAATAGAGGGCGCAAGAGCAATGGAGCCATACAAGCAGCAACTGCGGATGCAGTAATCCGATTCTCAGAAACATGAGAGGAAATTGTATGCATCATCTTAAGAATTCTACATAGAGTTAATAAGGAGCGAAATGAGATTGCAGAAATAGTATATGCTATGATAGAAAATTTAAATCTAGCACATGATTGATAGCAAATTAGAGACAAGGTACCATATATTTATGTGCAGATATTGTAAACCAAAAAAACTGCAGCATTATGGTACCTCTGTAAGAGGCGCCTATTAGGTTCAGGAAATGTTTCCTGTATCGCAGAACGTATTGCATTCACTCCAGCTTCCTTCCGTTCAACTTTTCTCAAGACAGTCCCACAAAGAAACAAGTTACTAAAAAAATGTAGTAAACCCGAGCCAATTTATGAAAGACATGCAAGCATACATGATTGGATATTCTGCACAAGCTTCTGGAGTAGACAATGTAAAAGAAACTTACTGTAGGATTCCAACAAAGCAGTGCAGCAGGATGCAGGAACAGGAGATGAAGGTAGCTCCCGTAGAACATGCTGAAAGAAAGGTGACTCTAATAATTATAAGATAAATATATCCAGAAAGAATAACTAAGTGCTTGATGACAATCAAACCTTCACACAGTCGCCAATGACATGAGCATCTTCATCAGGACCAAATTCGTTCTTGCCTACAAGGATGTCGTTTTCAAATTGTTGTAGAATAAGGAAATGTGGCTTTCAATTTCAGATTAGAGAAAAAGGAGAAGAATGCTTGTTGCAAGGGAAATGTTAGCTGACTAAAGATGTACATTTTTATACTACCCATCATCTTTCACCAAAAACTAAGATAATATTGAAAGTCAATTATTTGGCTTAACCAGCACAAATTCTGATATATCTAGAGGTAGGCTGGAAACTTGTAATCCATATACGAATTTACAAAACTTGACTTCATATCACTTTTGATGGATCTCTTCCAATTCATGACATAATTTATCAGATAGGCCTCTTCTACTAAGCCAATTTGCAGTTTCATTCAGTTAAGTTATATTAAGATTCTTCCATATCATTTGTGGAAGAAATTACCCTGAAGGGGGGACTTCAAGGCCTGTTTAGAAGTTTATCTTCCAGCAATTTATAATTGTTCACTTCAAAACAGTGAGAAACAGAAAATTATTAATAGATTGCCCAAGTTAAATTAAGTTTTTAATAAGACATGGTTGCAAATTTATCATTTCCATAAAAGAGCAAGAAAAGTATTGGAATGTCTAGCATAGTTTATCAACAAACACCGAACCTAAATTACTTAAAAGTACACCTGATTCATGATCAAACAAACCAAAAGATGTGTTGCTGAGGTTTCAGAAAGGAACAAGAAAAAAAAAATGGTCATCAAGAAGACATACACACACACAAAAAAAAAAAAAGGAAGAAGAACCTTGTTCATATTCTTGAACTCTTCGGTCAACTTCCTCAACGTCTGCAGACTGCCGCAGAATTCCTTCTACTTTAGTACCTATTAAACATGGTGGGTAGAATCAGAATAAAGAGCAAACAATCATGAATTATCACTTTATTCTTTAATTTGATCAACAACTTAACATGGATTCGACATAATTATCACGACATCATCTTCAATAAAGCTAGGTGGTGATTGTTATTGTGAACAACAAAAATGGGATAGAATGGTTGATCATGTTCTTCTGGATCATGAGATAAACATCAAAATCTTTGTTGAGTCCCAATCATGAGATTAGGTGAATGGCTGTTTTTTCTTCTAAAAAAAAAACTAATTTCCTATATGGTAGTCTTCGCAGAGACTCAATAAAATCAAAGTAAATGTAGTTTGAAACTGGCATGAATGACAGGTAAAAAAACTAATTTCCTATATGGTAGTCTTCGCAGAGACTTAATAAAAGCAAAGTAAATGTAGTTTGAAACTGGCATGAATGACAGGTAAAACTGATATGAGACAAAAGAAGATACTATAACAAAATTAAAAATGCATTTTACAAGTTCAATATTTTGTACGGATATGAAAAATCAACCATACCAAGTTCTTTTTTTGGATATAAGCAAATAATTCTTTAGTTTAAGAACACAATATTCACAAAAAGAAGTGATACAAAAAAAGGGAAACTACAATGGGTCGAACACGAAACTGACACCAAATTAAGTCATCTTAATTAAAATTAGAATCTTCTCATGAGAAACTATTTCAAAGGGTGATATACTGGCACCCCAAATTGCAAAATAAAAACTTACCATACTTCTCAAGAAAACAAATTGCTTTTTCTAGGAAGGATGGACCTCTATCTATATCTTCTAAAGCGAGCAAAATTGGGCGCCCAACATCCAAAGACTTAATGGGGCATTTATCTCTTCCTTGAAGCAAAGACAATAATCTCTATGAAAAAATAATCAAAAACAGTTTCTACTGAAGAACATGGGAGAAAATAACAGTAGGTACGTACATTGATGGAAAGACCCTTCGATTGTATCATTAGTGTCACTTCTGAATATCCCATTGTGTCCCATTACAAGAGCAGCACTTGGCGCTTGTGCAAGAGCATGTTCAAGGGCTGTCTTCCACTCATACAAGTCCTCAGATGTCTCCGCCTGAAGTTTAGAAACATAAAAGGAGAACAGATGATATCTGATGGGGGCTATTTCACACCCTACATACTGATCAGATCGAACAAAGATTATAAGATCGATTCGACCAATTATAAAGGATCGGGATCTTTTTACAGACCCTGCCAAATGCTGCTCGCTCCGAGTAAGGATTATACTCCGGACCCAAGAAGGATAGCTGGGCCGAGTCCAAGCAGGACTATGATTCCTTGTAATACTAGGTTTAGCATAATATATATACCTAGTTATTCATTGTATAAGACAACTACAAATTCTCTTAATTCTGAGATTACACAAGAATACATTGATAACAAAAGAACTCAATAATATCCATTATTATTGCAGTATTTTACCTTCATATCGTTGTGTTCTTAATTTGGTTAATGGTTTTACTTCTTGTCTTTGATTATTGCTTTTCTTTGTAAACGATCCATCCAGAATAAAGTAACAGAGCCCAATATACAGAATAATTCAATATCCAAACCCCCGATATCACAAATTCACTGATATTAAATTAACCCGACGAAAAACGGTTAAATCAGTTGGCGCCCACCATGGGGCTAGGTTAATTATTCGATTGACATATGGCTCGCCCAAGGAAAAGCGCCCGTGTCGGAGCAAGAAGTAACACAACCACCGGTCATGACACATCTGAAGACCCACAGGAGAACGACAATAATAAAGTTCCCAACACCGACGAGAATTTGCAGAATACCCATCCCCGACATCAGGAACCCCTAGAAGGTCCTCCCGGTACGATACAGGAAGAGCCGGAAGTCCCCGAGATCCCTGTTCCTCTCCCGGGTGCTCAGGAGAAATTACGACAAATAGCGATGCTCGTTAAATCGCTCTCCCCTGAAGAATTACTTGTGCTTGATCAAATTCCACGAAACCCTAGGGCTGCCAGGACAATTCCTGCTCGGAGAACGCCCGGACAAAACGATCAAGTATCTCAACAAGCTGATAGCCCACCAAGCGAGCACCGCTCACTACACAGTCCACAACAGGACAATTCAAAACCCTCCGACAATAATCCTCAAAGAAAACGAGGTCACAGAAAAACCCAGGCGAAGCGCAGTGGATCCAGGGAACGAACAATTATCCCTATTGAGGATGACATAGATGATACAATCCCTGATCGACCACGAACGGCTCGACTGACGGAAAGAGAAATTGAAAGGATGGTGCAGGACCGACTCGAACAACGCTTACGATCTATTCAAAATCCGTGGGCCCGAACCACGGAACTCCAGGAGAGCCTTGCGGCCTGTTCTCCCTTCTGCAGGGAAATAAAAGAGGCACAATCGATTGGACAAGTCCCGGGTAGATTACCTCGTTATGATGGAACCACTGACCCGGATGATTATATTTTTAGCTTTACGAATATAATGAATTTATATGCCCACTCTGCCGAATTCACTGCCAAACTAATGGTAACTACATTCGAAGGACTCGCATTGGACTGGTTCGCAAAACAACCTGCCAACTCCATATTCAGCTTTAGGGAACTCTGTAACAAATTGACGCAGCAGTTTGCCAGTCAGAAGAGACAAAAACTTCCGATGAGCTACCTTGGAACTATATATCAACAAGAAGGAGAATCCCTAAGGAATTGGTTGGCCAGATTCAACGTAGAATTACTTAAAATCGATTCCCCAAATATCGATTACATAATATCTATCCTCTTCGATCTCACTAAAAACAGGCAGTTCGGAAATGCCCTCAGTCGAAAGCAACCAAGAACGTTCGCCGACATCATGAGCCTGGCGTCTAAATATATGACCCAAGAAGAGATGAATTCCTTTAAGGATAAGAACAAAAACAAAGTCGCGGCTACAGGGTCTAAGCGGCATGACATGATTCCCGCCCAAAGATCCTTGGATTACGAGCGATCTTCCAGGAGAGGTAACGTTTTCCAGCGACTGGAATACAGCAGAGCCGACCAAGAAAGGCAACCTAATTTCTACCAAAGACCAAGAAACCTTGAACAACCAATCAGAAGCAGAGTGAATCAAGTAGAACACCCAAGATTAAATGCTCCAATGGAAGAAATCTTGGAAGTTCTAGAAAGAAATAATTGGATTCCCGAGGCGAGGAAAATCGCTCAGCCCAGACCAGGGTCTAGAAACTATGATCAATACTGTAAGTACCATAGGGCACATGGGCATCGAACGGAAAATTGTTTTCACCTTAAGAGAGAAGTTGAAAAACTGATCGAGCAAGGAAAACTAGACGAATACATAGAACGAGATAATCGCAAAAGGGAAAGAAGCAGAAGCCCCCGGAACGGAACTCAAAGGAGAGGTTCTCATCGAAGATCACCTGAACGTCGGCCTACTCAGGAATTGAATCACGACCAGGTCAATGGGACTATCCACACTATATCCTGCGGGTGGAGATAGTCGTAATGCAAGACAAAGAACGACCAGATCCATAATGGCAAATTCTAAATATCCAAAAGAAATATGGACATTAGAAAACAGGCCAACAAATCACCAGCCGATCAGCTTTAACGAAGGTGAAGTACCTAAAAACATCACTTGGGATACAAAAGAGGATAACCCAGATTTCCCTATGGTAGTCTCGTTAGAAATAGCAAATTATAATGTGAGAAGAATCCTGATCGATAATGGAAGCTCAGCAAACATCATCTCCAGAGAGGTCTTAGCACAAATGAACCTCGGGCAAATAAACCTACAAAGGGTAGCAACGCCGTTAGTAGGGTTTGGAGGCTCCGAGATCATCCCCAGCGGAACGATATCTTTAAGTGTATCGCTCGGAAAGAAACCACTTCGGACCGTGAAGTTGGTAAAATTCCTAGTGGTAGATACACCCTTCGCTTATAACGCTATATTAGGGCGACCAGCCCTTAACCTTTTTCGAGCTGTAGTCTCTACCTATCATCAGAAAATAAAATTTCCAACCGACAGCGGCATTGGAGAAATAACGAACGACCACTGTATGGCATGGGACTGCTACAGCACATCATTAACGTTGAAAGAACACCCCAAGTCAATTACTCCGAGCAAGAGAAAGATCGTAGACGATCTCACTAGAAACGAGGTCGAAATTCCTATTACTGATCGATTAGATAAAAAGGGGAAAGAACCACTAGACTTATCCTTGCAACCCCCAGAACATAAAGATATAATTCTGGTAGAAGGCGACTCGTCCAAAAAGACAAGAATTGGTACAGAATTGAGCAAAGAAGGAGAAGTAATGTTAATCGAATTTCTAAAAAATAACGTGGACGTCTTCGCCTGGAGTGCAAATGACATCGAAGGGATCGATCCTCGGGTAATCAAGCATACCCTAAAAATTGACCCTTCAGCGAAACCCGCCAGACAGAAGAAAAGAAATCATGGACCAGTAAAAGATAAAATTATCAAAGCCGAGGTTGAGAGACTGCTGGAAGCAAAACAAATCCGAGAAATACATTTCTCGGAATGGCTATGTAATGTTGTACTAGTAGCAAAAGGGGATAAAAAGGACAACAAATGGAGGATGTGTAATGATTTCACCGACCTTAACAAGTTATGTCCACGCGACCCTTACCCCCTCCCAAGAATTGATTTATTGGTCGACTCGACCGCTGGCTTCGCGCTGTTCAGCATGATGGACGCCTTCCAAGGTTTTTACCAAATATACATGGACGAGCGGGATCAAGAGAAGACCGCATTCATAACCGAACAGGGAGTATACTGCTTTATAGTAATGCCGTTCGGATTAAGGAACGCCGGGGCCACATACCAAAGATTGGTAAACCTAATGTTCAGGGAATTAATCGGAGAGATAATGGAGGTCTATGTAGACGACATGTTAGTAAAAAGTATGAATGAAGCGGATCACGTAAGACATCTAGATCGATGTTTCCGAATCCTAAGAAAATACCGTATGAAGTTGAACCCTGCAAAATGCACCTTCGGTGTTAAGTCAGGAAAATTTTTGGGATATTTGGTACACCAGCGAGGAATAGAAGCCAACCCAGAAAAAATTCGAGCAATAACTGAAATGAAACCTCCTAAGACCATCTCTCAAGTGCAAAGCTTGGTTGGGAAGATCGTAGCATTGAATAGATTCATATCTAAATCTGCGGACAGAAGCTTGCCCTTTTTCCAAACGCTTCGAAAAGCGAAAAACTTCGTTTGGACCGAAGAATGTGAACGAGCCTTCGAACAACTCAAAGAATATTTGACATCCCCTCCGATGTTGGCCAAACCAACAGAAGGGGAACCATTGTACATATACATCTCCATCTCCGATACGGCCATTAGCTCAGTACAGATAGAGGGTTCAGAGCATAAGCCTGTCTATTATCTCAGCAAGTTATTACAAGGGGCGGAGAAGAATTACTTGGAAATAGAAAAATTCACGCTGGCCTTAGTAGTGGCTGCTCGAAAACTCCGACCCTACTTCTTAACCTACAAAATCATCGTTTTGACGAACCAACCGCTTAGGCAGATCCTAGCGAAACCAGAAGCCTCCGGAAGACTAATCAAATGGGCCATCGAACTCAGCCAATTCAATATCGACTACAAACCAAGGGTCGCCATCAAGGCCCAAGTATTGGCTGATTTTTTATTGGAAACACCAACACAATCATCAAACACCCTCCATGAGGATATATTGACCATAGAAGATCAAACCTGGTTAATGCATGTAGATGGTGCTTCAAGTCGGGAAGGAGGAGGTGCCGGAATCAACTTCACCGGACCTAATAAAGAAGATTTGAATTATGCTATTACATTGGACTTTGTCGTAACAAATAACGAAGCAGAGTATGAGGCGTTAATCGCAGGAATGGAAATGGCAATCAAAGCCAACATAAAGAGGCTAAAAGTATTAACTGACTCAGAGTTAGTACAAAGGCAGATAGAAGGCTTATACGAGGCTAAGGAATTCAACATTATCAAATACCTCGCCAAAGTAAAAGCACTGGCCGAGAAGTTTGAAGATTTTGACATACAAAACATTCCACGTTCGGAAAATAAATGGGCCGATCAACTATCTAAGTTTACAGGATCCCAAGACGGAAAGACCGAACGAGTGATCAACTGGCTGATCTCTTCTACACCGGCTGTCGACATCGATGAGACACCGATAGTCGATATAATGGAAATCGAAGAAGTCGAAGATAATTGGATGACACCAATGATAGACTATCTTCGTGAAGAAAAACTACCATCTGATCAGAATGAAGCTCGGAAAATAAAATATCGAGCCCCAAAATATACACTCGTAGAAGGAAAACTCTACCGAAGGTCAGTATCAGGAATTCTCCTGAGATGCGTCTCTGAATCCCAAACCGCTGAAATACTGCGAGAAATACATGAAGGAGACGCGGGAAATCACAGCGGATCAAGAGCATTGGCTTTAAAATGCCTCAGAACAGGTTACTATTGGCCTACTGTCAATAAGGACGCCGCAAATTACGTCCGAGAATGTCATCATTGCCAAGTACATGCCAACGTATGTCATCAACCAGCAGAAAATATGCACCCGATTCCAATTTGTTGGCCTTTCGATCAATGGGGAATGGACATCGTGGGGCCTTTCCCAGCGGCCAGATCAAAGAAAGCTTACGTCCTGGTCGCTGTAGAGTATTTCAGCAAATGGATAGAGTGCATCGCCTTAGCACGAATAACTCAATTCCAAGTGATCAACTTCCTTTGGAAGTTCATAGTCTGTCGATTTGGCATCCCTAGGATCCTAATTTCCGATAATGGAACCCAATTTGCTGGAAAACAAGTGATAGAATGGTGTTCGAAACTGGGAATTCAACAAAATTTCACTTCAGTCGGGCATCCAAGAGCGAATGGACAAACCGAAGTAGCAAATCGAGAGATAATAAAATCTTTGGAAAAAAGATTAGGATCAGCCAAAGGAAAATGGCTCGATGAACTACCAGGAGTATTGTGGGCTAATCGAACCACGGTAAGAAATTCAACTGGGGAAACCCCATTCAGCTTGGTATATGGGTCGGAAGCTGTAATTCCTGTGGAAACTTTAATTCCAACGCCAAGAATAGAGATGTTTGATGAACAAGAAAATGAAAAGGCAAGAGAAAATGACGTCGATCTAACAGAAGCCTTAAGGGATAAAGCTGCCGTACGCCTACAAGCCACTAAGGCAAATATGGAGAAAGCATACAATCAAAAAGTGTGCGTCCGAACCTTCAAAGAAGGAGACTTGGTTTTGAAAAAGGTAGAAGTATCCAAGCATGTGGGAAAGTTACAACAAAATTGGGATGGACCTTACATCGTCATTGGCATAGGAAAGAAAGGTTCATACAAAATTGCACACATGGATGGGACAGCCTTACCAAGAACCTGGAACGCAGTCAACCTTAGGAAATACTATGGTAAATAAATTTTAGCAGATTATACTGCATTGTTTTATTTTACTTTATCAAGTTTTAATCCTTGTAACAAAGGCCTCAGCCTAGAGTTCAATTAGTAAAAATTTTAGCATTTTCTATACATCGATTATTTCGATTAACGCTCTGTGGAATTACACTAGCATATTGATAAATATTAGAACGAAACGAGTTGAGTAAACATCGATCCGCTCGATAAAAACTCCTCGACATATCTACAACGATTGAAAGACTTCAGGTACTAAAAACCTAAGTCTAAACAAAACGAGTTGAGTAAACATCGATCCGCTCGATAAAAACTCCTCGACATATCTACAACGATTGAAAGACTTCAGGTACTAAAAACCTAAGTCTAAATAAAAAAGAGTAGAGTAAACATCGATCCGCTCGATAAAAACTCCTCGATATATCTTCAATAAAGACTTTTTGGGTTAAAAACCTAAGTCTAAATAAAAAAGAGTAGAGTAAACATCGATCCGCTCGATAAAAACTCCTCGATATATCTTCAATAAAGACTTTTTGGGTTAAAAACCTAAGTCTAATCAAAAAAAGAGTAGAGTAAACATCGATCCGCTCGATAAAAACTCCTCGATATATCTTCAATAAAGACTTTTTGGGTTAAAAACCTAAGTCTAAATAAAAAAGAGTAGAGTAAACATCGATCCGCTCGATAAAAACTCCTCGATATATCTTCAATAAAGACTTTTTGGGTTAAAAACCTAAGTCTAATAAAAAAAAAGAGTAGAGTAAACATCGATCCGCTCGATAAAAACTCCTCGATATATCTTCAATAAAGACTTTTTGGCATTAAAAACCTAAGTCTAAATAAAACGAGTTGAGTAAACATCGATCCGCTCGATAAAAACTCCTCAGCATATAAAACGAGTAGAGTAAACATCGATCCACTCGATATACACTCCTCGAACTATTCAACGATCAAAAAGACTTTTGGTATTAAAAACCTAAGTCTAAATAAAACGAGTAGAGTAAACATCGATCCGCTCGATATACACTCCTCGAACTATTCAACGATCAAAAAGACTTTTGGTATTAAAAACCTAAGTCTAAATAAAACGAGTTGAGTAAACATCGATCCGCTCGATAAAAACTCCTCAGCATATATATTCAACGATCAAAAAGACTTTTGGTATTAAAAACCTAAGTCTAAATAAAACGAGTAGAGTAAACATCGATCCGCTCGATATACACTCCTCGAACTATTTACAACGAGAAAAAGACTTTTTGGTATTAAAACCTAAGTCTAGATAAAACAACTTGAGTAAACATCGATCCGCTCGATAAAAACTCCTCGATATGTTTTCAATGATTAAAAGACTTTTGGGTTAAAACCTAAGTATAATTACAAACGAGTCGAGTATACATTGATCCGCTCAATAAAAACTCCTCGATCTACTCCTAACGATCTAAAAAAGATCCGCTGATACTCCTAGTGTTTTGAAAGATAAATCAAGTATGAATTCATCTGCTCGAAAATTACTCCTCGTAAATAAAATTATCAAACGACAAAGAAGATGCAAGAAATAAATAATATTTTATTCATCAAATCAATTACATACAAATATCCTACGTTACAAAAATCTGCTTGCTATCTAAAGATCGTTACAATGATCTAGTTAAATTGATCCTATGGGATCGACTATCTTCACGACAATGTCCACGGAAACACCAATCTCCTCCCTAGTACCTCATCGATCATAATAAACCACCTAAGAAGCATGCTGCTCAGGATGGTCGACTTCTTTGGTCCGATGGCAGGGCTCTGAAGATCGTATGTGATTCCAGATGAAATGAACACTACCAGCCAGATAAGCTAGCAATGTTCACTCACCCAGAGAAGATACTGCTTTTACTTTATCTATAAAACATTTTACTCTAGAGCAGCATCTCTTCGGGACCGTCGTGAAACGGTAAGTTTACCAGCCACCCCGGCGATCTATCACTCCGGAAGTCACATCCAAGAGCGAGGGTGACTGGCAAGTATGAACCCCCCATGTGCAGACGGAAACCACGGACCTCTAAGGTGATGAAGACCAAAGCAGAGATCTCATGGGATCCGTCGATACAAGGAAGGGCTGACATGGGACCCGTCAATACAAGACTGGGGACAATTCCTTTACTGCGAACGAACAAATCACGATAATGTGATTTCTTGAACATTATGGGGTCCGAAGGCAAAATGAAATCTAAGGAAACAGAGATCTTCATTGTTATGAATGGAAAATAAGGAAACTGCCTACTTATTTATAGGCGCCCGTGAGAATGATCCTACGGATAATAGGAGTTTAATCAAGGGACGAAAACGCGACCCTTTGACTTCCCGAATTAAATGCAAGTAAGTTGGAACGGCGCCCGTCTGATCGACTCAACTGATCGACGACAAACAAATCTACAGATCGAAGCGATCAACAAAATAATCCAAGAAAACTTAAAGAAGTTCAAAGACCAAAACGATCTGCACGATCATATATGAGGGTCGCCAAATAGAAAATATTAAGAACTCCTCAACGAGGGCATGCAAAGTTGAACTGTTGAAAGAGGATAATTGCTTAAAAACGACCAGAGCCTCCACCATACGGGGGTCGTAACTGCCTCATACATCATTAGGGGACTACTAAGTTGGCCATACAAGAATTCCATTTAGAATCCAAGAAATCTGACATCGAAATCAGGAGAATAGCCCTCCCTATCTGAAACTATAAGGCCGTCACTGCCTAATTTTCCAAAGAATTGCTGAAGGAGGTCTGAACGGGTCAGATCTGGCCAGGACTGTTACATTTTCCAATTCCTCCCATATCAAGAGTATGATATACTGGCTAGAGAAATGTATAATTGAAAAGCTAATGATGGAAGACATGGATAGGTGAAAAGCACCTAAAGGAAAATTTCCCTTTGAGGAAAAGCAAAACTGAAATTCGACAGGAGAAACAATAACCTCCTTATATAAGATATATGTCATATAAGGACAAATTTATAAGGCATGAATCGAGCATCGACCAGACAGCTAAGGGTCTACACAATGACGATCGGCTGGATCAATCAACAAAGATTAAATATACGAAGCAAATATTATACCGTTCGGTTATCTTAAAAGTGATCAAAGGAAGATCAAGCTTACTCTCTCCATACTCAAATCTCTCCGCAGAAATAAAAATCAGATAAGTAAACTAATCTTTGTCAATTACTACATGACGGTATATTTGTGCATAGCAATAACATATATGAACAAGATATATCATTAGAATCAAGGCAAGAATCTGCCTACAGAAGAGATCATAATTTCCAGTCTAATCTCCCAATACAAAAATCTCTGCCCGAACAACTACACAAAAGCTGGGCATCAAAAAAAAAAAAAAAAAAAAAAAAAAAAGAGACAGTCCAAGGTCTGCCAGGATGAATAAAGATCATTGAGAAGAATCGCCAGAGGGTCGACCAGCAGAAACAGGCCTCCGAGGAGTTAGGTTACCAGCAAACGCCATCAACTCCTCCTGACGTTTAAGATAACCGGCATCATAACCGGCATCATATGCCTGCTGACGAGATCCCTCTGCTGACGCGGCAGCCTGAACTAGGTCGCTTTTCTCTTTCTCAAGAACAACTTGGTTAGCCTCTAACTTTTGGAGATCATCTTTAGCAAGTTGCAGCTGCAGCTCCAAACCCTTGGTTTTAGCTTTCTCCGACTCCAGCTGACCTTGAAGAGCTCTCCGACTATTCCACAGTTCATCATTTTGCACACCCAGCTGGAGTGCAAAATACTTGCCCTAAAAACAGAAAGAGTAAGAAAAACCGCCGTACAACAAAGAATTCAAAACAAAGAATAGGAAAAATGTTCGAAATATGTTTACCTGTTCACATATCTTCACCAGAGATTGAACAAGGCGAACATTGGAAGTACCTTCGAGCTTCCTCAATTCGCCGGGCAAAATAGTACTCATACCTAAGTCCCAGGACAAAGCATCAGGTTCAACAGAACCAGGCAGTTCACTAGTCAAAGGGACACCATCGGAACGTGGAGTTTCCGACAAAAGAATATCATTAACTTGCTCAAAGATACATCGATCATCTAATGGACGAGGAGATTCTCTCCCGTCGGGACTAACCGAAGTTTCCTTGCCCGAAGCAGAAATTATGGTTCGACGACCAGACCTGGAACCGGTCCCACCTCCGGAAGGTCCTCCCGATTCAAAGGACGTAGTCATTACAGTGGTATCATGAAACAAAAATTCAGGACAATCTTGCAAAATAGATTGTGTCGTAGAAGGATTGACAAAAAAGCCATCACTAGCTTGCCCTCCGCTGGCGATGGGGGCAGTAGAAGCAGACAAAGGAAGGGAAATAGCAAAATCCCCTCCGTGAAAAACGTGCTCAAAGGAAGAAGCAATGGAACTAACAGCTATATTATAAGCCGGTTCTTCATTGGACATATCCCCGAAAGGTAATCGACCAGGGGAAGGCATGTTCCTTTCTTGAGTGGAAGCAGAAAAATTCGGTTATGAAAACGACGAATTTACCACGGAGAAAGGTTTAGAAGCAATAACAGGAGTATCGATCTCCGACCTAATTGACTGGGACAAACGAGGAGGCTCCATCGACGGCCCTTCTCTTCGAGATCTTTTGGATCTACTATCCTGAGCGCCCACACGGGATGGTCGCTTCGAAGTATTACCGAAAAGGTTACTCATGATCGGATTACGGAAAAATATAAATTAATATCGAGGAAGTTTATCGACTAGCTCAAGAAAGAGTATTATGTTAAGAGAGGAGTATAGCAGTAAAAAAGACAAGTCAAATTTTACCTCTCGTATTTATACTA
The DNA here is from genome assembly GCA_038501285.1 of Penstemon eatonii. NCBI lineage: Eukaryota > Viridiplantae > Streptophyta > Magnoliopsida > Lamiales > Plantaginaceae > Penstemon > Penstemon eatonii. The sequence continues at coordinate 63,457,510 of CM076710.1, forward strand.
CACGAAAAGACGCGACTGACCCGAAGAAAGAGCGCGAAACAGGAAAACTGACCTTGGAGCAAACGCTAGAATTTGAAAAGACACATACATAATGATTACGGCAAATTAAAAGACTTGTCTGAATCATCACAGCGAATGTGAAAGGACACGACTGTCAGAATAACAAACGTTTAGTGTACAAAGTAGGGAAAGCTAAGCTACAATTAAACCTACAAGCGGATAATTACAAAGATTATTTAAAAAATAAATCGCTATTTCAAGAAGCCTGGTCGCTTTCCGGAATCTTCTGCTCACTATCGACGTCCTCAGTCATGCCTGTATCGTCTCCTTCTTCCTCTTCGTCTACCGGATCGACGAAAGTATTATCGAGCTCATCGTTAACATCAGAAGGAGGAATCGGCAATGGATTTCCAAATTCCTCGACAAGATGAGCCAGAGGAAAACCTTGATATTCGACATCTGGAACCTCGGAAGAAGAATAAAGCTCGCCATAACGGTTCAACCGAATATGAGCTGCCTTAAAATACTCCTTCCGACGATCGTCGATCATCTCCAAAGCGACCAGTTGATGAATCGATTTTTTAAAAGTATTCTCAAGAAGAGGGCCGACCATCCGGTACACCAACGCCGTATGAACAGGAGAGTTGAGGAATTCACGAACAACTTGTTCGTCAGATTTCCTAACATATCGATCTCTTTGCCTAAGTGGGACATCATTTTCATACTCCTCTAAAGAAGCTTCAAGGGTTGATACTTGAGATTCAAGCTCACTAATTCGAGTCGTGCTCTGCAACTGCAATTCCTCTAATTTTCTTGCCATTTGATCGGCTTGTTCTTGAGCACGAGAAACCTCTATCACCCTATCTATCATTTCTTGATCTTCGGTCCCGGCAGCACGAGTCTCTACGACAGGAACAGAGGAAGATGTCGAGGGACCAACCTCTGAACCGGAAGATTTGTGAAGTAAAGCTTTATACTTCTCTTCAAGAAAATCACACTGTTGTTTCCAGAGAGAATTTTCATAGGCGTACGATGTCAGACAGGTGTTAACCTGAAATAACGAAGGGGTTAGAAAGAAACGAATTAGCGAATTAAGAAAATCCTAAAAGATCGCTTCATCAGAATAATAGAAAGAAAAAGATCTCACCTTTTCAGCGTAAAGAGAAGCCCGCTGGAATTTCTCCAAAGGATCCTTATGAAGAAGCTTATTAAGATCGCGAGTAAGGACGCCAGACAAAAGAATACGGGTCGCCTTATCGACCGCATTCTCATTATTATCATGAATAAGAGAATCCTTCTCGGAATAACCAGCGGCCCTCCTTCCCTCTAAATGATCCTCGATCATTTCGACCAGAGTAGGTTTTGGATGTTTATCTCCAAGTAAAGAAAGGTCGTCACCAGAACGTCCATAGTAACTCCTCTTTCTATCAACTGGATTATTAGTAGGATGAGGCATCGACCAGCTACGACATCCTCGAATACCCAAAGATGTTCTAAGGTGAAGAGGAGGATAACCAGATCCCGTGCCCTGACGAATAGGGGACTCACGTGCAGAATCCGGAGATTCCTCTCTATTCTCCTCGGATTCGTGACCCAATTCTAATTTCCTCTTTCGAGACGCCCTCTGCTCGATAGGATTATTCTCCACTGACTTGGAAGATTTCGACAGCACCATTTTTCCCTTCGAAGAATGTCGGGAGTTTTCTACCATATGAGCTGAAAAAGAAACAAAATAAAGTTAATTTCTCCATATAAAAAGTATAGTGACAATACTAAAGATCAAATAAAGTGCTAACCTAGAGGTTCAGATGATGAACTGATGGGAAAATTATGGACACTTAACCCCGCCTTACGAAGAAAAGATTCCCCAATCAGAAGAGCGCTTTGATATTTGTTTGTACGCATCTCGGGAATCTCAGTGATAAACTGTACATCGTCAGGAACAAGTTCACCAGTCGGTGAGCGACCTCCGGGAATCCATCTGGAACCATGATCCCACGAGAAAAGCGTGGTCGAACCATCCGCCAAACAAAGATTAGACGGAGGACGAACAAAGAAGAAATGAGATTTCCAGGAAGGATTACTAGAAACCGGAGCATCAAAGATTGCTCGGCTGGGCCGCTGACTAGCGAAGAAATATCCACGGTTTGAAGAACTAGAAATATTAAAACGAAAAAGTTGCGTAAAGTTACGGAAAGAAGGTTTAAATCCCTTTGCAATCATCAGAACGGAAAAACAAACCACGAAAGCAACAGAATTTGGAACCAGTTGTGTCAAGCACACACTGAAAGTTTTTAGAACCTCCAGAAAAAGGGGAGACAAAGGAAGACGCAGTCCGCTATTAAAGTGAGCCGTATAAAAGGCTCGACATCCCTCCGGTGGAGAAGTGACCCTATCAGTAGAGGAAGGAAGAATTATTTCAGAACCTTCCGGAAAATATTTGGTATAGTTATTCACGACTTCAGGGAATGTTTCCTCTGTATATGCGCAAGCAACATCCTCAATTGGTTCAGAAATCTGAGGAACAGTACCTTTACCCTTTTTGGCTCGGGCGGCTACATCCGCATCGGAAAGGATTCGTACCTTGTAAGTATCTTCTACAGGGATAACAAGGTCAGATACCGTAGTCTGTTCACCCAGAGGATTAGAATGTAACTCCTCCTCGTTATCGGGGGCAATGATCTCTCTAGGAGAAGAAGAAGATCTTCTAACGGAAGCCATCTATATTCTAGTTCTCGGAAGAAGAAGGTCGATGAAAGGAAAATTTTATACGACGAACGACCAAACTAGAAAATGACTGCGATCTAAAAGCAAATATAAAAGAGAAATGGCAAACTCGAAAGTCACCTATTTATAAGGAAATGAGAAAAGACGTTTCGAACTCATCGCAACTACTCAAATTCCCGCCAAAAACGGAAGGATACAAAAAGCCTCCTGAATAGACGCGTGGCGATCCACGATTAGACAGAAGAAACGACTATCTATGATACGTAGCACTCTTTTCCTTACTTAAGATTTTTTCCCACTGGGTTTTTTCTTAAGTAAGGTTTTTAACGAGGCTCCGTTCATAGAAAAGAAACAGTCGATCAGATTTATCTACTTCTACGAGCTCCTATTATCTATACGCTCGAAGAAGTGAGGGAGTACTGATGGGGGCTATTTCACACCCTACATACTGATCAGATCGAACAAAGATTATAAGATCGATTCGACCAATTATAAAGGATCGGGATCTTTTTACAGACCCTGCCAAATGCTGCTCGCTCCGAGTAAGGATTATACTCCGGACCCAAGAAGGATAGCTGGGCCGAGTCCAAGCAGGACTATGATTCCTTGTAATACTAGGTTTAGCATAATATATATACCTAGTTATTCATTGTATAAGACAACTACAAATTCTCTTAATTCTGAGATTACACAAGAATACATTGATAACAAAAGAACTCAATAATATCCATTATTATTGCAGTATTTTACCTTCATATCGTTGTGTTCTTAATTTGGTTAATGGTTTTACTTCTTGTCTTTGATTATTGCTTTTCTTTGTAAACGATCCATCCAGAATAAAGTAACAGAGCCCAATATACAGAATAATTCAATATCCAAACCCCCGATATCACAAATTCACTGATATTAAATTAACCCGACGAAAAACGGTTAAATCAATATCCTCTATCATTAGTGTCACTTCTGAATATCCCATTGTGTCCCATTACAAGAGCAGCCACTTGGCGCTTGTGCCAGAGCATGTTCAAGGGCTGTCTTCCACTCATACAAGTCCTCGGATGTCTCCGCCTGAAGTTTAGAAACATAAAAGGAGAACAGATGATATCCTCACCCTTACAAGCTAACTACGGAATAACTACAGAAAGTCGATTTGGTATAAGTACAAAACTAAAGAAGAGGGTCTGACACACACACAAAAAAAAAAAGGAGAAAGACTATTTGATCTTTTACACACCTTAAGAGTAAATGCCCGTCCATCAGGAAACAAAACATTTAGCAATTTCTTGTCTTCTCGAACAACAACACTGCACACAAGCCAGATATAAGAGCATTGCTGGAGAGGTGAGATCCATGAAAACAGAACAAGAAAAAGAGAGTCCATTTATTAATACCTCCCTGAATTATTTATATCTATGCCACCCAAGTGCACTCTACAGAAAAAGGAATCCTCATTATTCAAAGCTATACTAAAAACAAACTGAAATTATAGCAAATTAATGTACTATGAACTGCATTGCTCAGACACACGATGAATAAGGAATATGCTGAATCAACTTCACTACAAATCACATCAAAGAAAATTGAAGGAAAACACATGAATGAGACTAACAGGGTCATTCTTGAAGAAAACCAAAGAGGTGAGTGTAAAGATAAACCATCGCTTCTTCCAGGACTTCCACCTTAGCCCTGCAAGAGATTTAAGTAGTTGATGAATACATTATAACATCAGTGTAAACAATAAGAATTGTGTGGTTTTCCATTTATGTCGATCGATAGAGGATATTGACCCACGTGTGAATGTATCATAACAATCATATCTGCATACTCAAATCAACTCAGTTCTCTGTCTGAGCCATTAATCAATTGAATGCTTTGCATTAAGTGTACTCTACAGTTTTGGCCTATTTTGCAACTAAATGAAGGTAACAGCTGCTACTAAGATGAACTACTATACACTTCAAGAGCCTGAACAAGTGTTTGATTCTCAAAATATTCAAGTAGTAGTTGGATCAATTTTCCTGTCCTTTCTAGGAAAGGTTAGAGTGTCTTCTACAGCTAAATAGCACTAGCTATAACTACCGGAGCCTTGTCAACAAGAATCAACCTCATAGACATCAGATAAGTGTCAAATGCCTGATCAACTTACACAAAAACATGTTTAATGTGATGAATATTTAACACCCCATTTCAAGACATGATACTTTCTAGATGAAAGAATTGCCTACACAATTGAAATTTCAACTTGGGGTCAAAATTTGAGACCCAGTTCTAATGTCCTCTTCCATGGATAAATGTGACTCTATTTTTGGCTGACAACATTATTACTAATCATGCATACCCTCAGTGAAGTAAAGCGAAAGCACGAATTATACAAACACACTTATTATGCAACCAAAAACATGAATATAATGCGAGCTTATGAAATCTCAAGGATTTGGCTAATAAATTTGCAAATTCGGATAAATTAAACTTTCCACTCCGAGTTCTAAGATTGTGTTTTTACCCAATTCTAAAACCACTAACCTTTTGAAGATATGAGGAGATGTCCACTCTTTAATATCTGCAAATGAAAAACAGAAATAATTGCCTTGGAATAGAATGCTAAACAACTAATGTCACCGGCAAAGAAGACATGAAGAAAAATTAGAAGAAGAGAGCAACTAAGTCAGAGGACCCAATCTGCTTTGACACAAGAAACAATTGTACCTGCAAAAACAATTCAATTAAATAAAAGTCATATATAAAATTAGGTGAATTAAAGCGAAGAGAAAATAAACAAGAAGAGAGAACCTTGCCTGCGGAAGCAATGAAAGAAACGTGAGACCAAAGTAAAACAATCCATCTTCTTTTATAAGGAAGGCAGAGGACACCATGGGACGATGATGCTGGTTGGGCCAGTGCATAGGAAGGCATGAAATCCACCACTGCATACAGTGAATTCATCAACAAAAGGCAGACGAGAAGCAACAATATATTTATGTAAATAACTGACTAAATTTTTATTCAGTCAAACAAAAGTACCTAAATCAGAACACCATCTACATAAATAAATCATTACACTTTGAGAATCTTAAGCCTACAGAAAAAACAAAAATAATACACATTAATGGAGTTCATTGCAAAATCTCACTCAAACAAACAAACTGAAAAAATATTCATCAAAAGAGCACCATATATGTAAGCATAATGATGTTAAAGAGAAATTTAAACACAATTTTTATTTGGTTACATCAACATATTCAATATTAAAAAAACTCTTGAAATAAAGCCCCCTAAAATATCCAGTACAATAATATCACAGAAAACAGAACATAAAATAAGTTCTTCTAAGCTAAGCCCAAGTACTATATGCATGAACCAAATAATCAAAGAACAGAAGAAATTGAAGAAATAAGATTCTACACAAATTAACCCCCAAACTAAGCTCTTCCATGTATGCAGAAAAAAATTAGAAACTAACTAACCAAGAAACACAGTGAAGAAATTCTGAAGAAGCAGTTTTTCCAATGCAACAAGAGGAATGAAAATATACAGATTTTTTATGTAAGAACAAGAATAAAGATGAAGATCGAGAAATAATTAAATACAAACTTGGATGTGATAAGCAGCTGTGTAAGATTACCTAAACATATTATATCAATATATGAAGTAAATATCTTACAGACAAGACTGAGCAGCTGACATATGAAGATAACATCAACGACGTCCGGCAATCCAAAGCTAAGAACCGAGCCTGAAACCAAAGCACCGACGTCCGGCAATCCGAAGGTAAAAACCGAGCCTCAAACCAAAGGTAAAACCAAGCCTCCCGCAGCTGAAGAATTTGCATAAGAAATCCGAACCTGACATACCCGAAGCTGCCGAAATAAGAAGACAAATTGAGCTGCTTTAGCTGCTGCTATTCAGAAGTCAATTATTCAAATCAAATAAATGACCAATTCGCATTTTGGAGGCGAATTGAGATGGCACTGTTCACAAATTGAGCTGCTTGAGCTGCCGCTGTTCACAAGTTGAGATTGAAAAGGAATTCACCCAAAAGGGACCCAGTTGAAACGGACGAAGAAAATAGGACAGGCGAAATTTAAAGATGAACTGAAATACAATGAAGAACAAAACAGAAGATAAATACATGAAACGACACCGTTTAACTATTAAAATGGCCAAATTTTAATCAAAACAATACTCAGAAATACTGTTCAAAAATCTATCGACCCCTATCTTAATTAATTAATATATATATATATGTATATATATATGTAAATTTTCGTACCCCATTTTGTGTTATCATTAAGTAAGGTTAATTAAATTTGGTAATTTTTTTTTAATATGAATTTGGTAAATATGTTAGTGTGAGTTAGTATATGGCCATATCTTTTGGTTGGAATATTTTGCCAAGTTTCTCAATTTTTTGGTCATTTTATCTACGACTAGATCAAAGTCCTATACTATTATATACTTTTTGATACTATATATATATATATATATATATATATATTGTATAATTTTCTTCTCTAAATTTTCTCTCATAGCTAAATCTCTTGCATCAATTTTTTGTTATCATACTTTGTTGTAGATGAATTTTAGACATACCCATATTTTAATTTTTTTTAATTCATATTTCACTATTTTTTTTTAATTAGTTTCAGCTTCTCCTCATTTTTTTTGTTTGCGTTTTGACCTAATTTGATGATAGATATTTTATTTGATCTTATATTATTCATTTTCCATATGACTTTTAATTTTTTTTTGTAATACATGCATTTCTCATTGATGTATTGTTATAGAATTAATTTTACCATATTTCCTTTTGTTTTGCCTTTTGATTTAATTAATTTTTTTCAATTTTAGATGTATTTATAATTTTGTTTTTTAGTATTTTGCATTTTTTATTGTTTTTCTTATAGATTTTATTTCGGGTTTCATATTCTATATAGTGAAATTATAGATTGATTTATTTCACTTTGAGATAATTTCATTTTTATATTTTGCCTTTTGTAATAATTTGAAGAATAATGTTGACTCCAATTATTATTTTTTTATTAATTAAATATTTGATTGAATTAAAATATTAATTTTTTAGCACATGGAAATTCTTTATTGATTGAATTATTTAAAAAATAGTGTACTTATGTCTAATATAATGTTTGTTATTTGTTTTAACTTATTCATTCTAAGTTATTTGAAGTGGTCAATTTTAGATAGAAGTCATAGATCATACCAATTTAACAATAATACTTTTTTATATATAATAATCTCCAAGTTTTCATGAATATTATGTGGTAAGTTTAATTGTTTTAGCCTCACAAGTCAGTAACTTACATTGTAGAAAATCTTATTTTAATTATTTTTATCATGTAACAAGTATGAATTTTTTAGTAGACATTTGTGTACCATAAAAGAGAAGCAATGAAAAAATCCATTCATAAAATTTTATTTTCAATTGGTCTTTAACTTTTTCTTGATATAATTCACGTTTCATAGAAATTATTGATGTTGAAATAAAATAATCATAGGGTGAAATACAGAGTACCCCCTTAAAGTATAGGGATGGTATCAATTACCCCCTTAAAGTATAAATTGTAAAAACTTACCCTCCATCTGTTATAGTTTTATACTTTAATTAATTCTATATGTCCTCGACCTCATGAAAGTCAGTCTTTTGTTTTACATATTTATTTATTTTTATTAAAATTCTTTTTTTAATTTTTTCTTATGTCGATACTACAAACTATTAAAAATATTTGTATTATAATAAATATTGTTCTAAAATATGATCTTATATTAAGTAGTTTTTTTTAGCAAGTAATTATTTATGAAGTAGTATATATAGTTAAATTTGTAAATTTTTTTGAAGTTTTTGTTTTCACATTTTGATGATTCTGTATCATATATATACTTTTACAAAATTTTAACTTAAGATAGTTATATGCATAGCACGAGTGTTAATATTATTACCCATAACCCAAACATTTTATATTCACTCAACTCCAACGAAACTCGCGAGGGCCACCTTGCTTTGTCTTGGCCTGGCAAGTTACCTTCGGGCAAAGACTGGTAGCCTCGAAGAGCTAGCGCCAACTGTTGGTCCCAAGTGGTCAGATGAGGTCTAGAGGGGGGGGGGGGGTGAATAGACCTCTGAAAATTTTTGAACTTAAAAACTTTTCAGTCTTCTGTCAGCAGACTAAGCTGATGAAGAACAGTAAGCAGACTAATCTGATCGTGAACAAATCTTGAACAGACGACTGACCACTCTTCTTACAATGACTTAGCTGTTTTATCAGTAAAACAGTTTTCCAAGAGTATACTTGCAGCGGATTGTTTAAAAGTGTTTTTCACAAGTAAACTAAGTTCCAAAAGATTTTATCCCCAGTTTTCAAACTCCTTATAAAATCTTTTGTTTGATTCAAAGTGTTTAAAATGCAAACTTTAAAATATGCAAGAAAACTTTAAATGCAATATAACACAAAGAATTTTTATAGTGGTTATATGGATAAAAATCCTTTAGTCCACTCTTCCAGATCACACAGATTCTGGGTTATACTATAATCACTTAGATTACAATATTTCTCCACTTACACCTAAACAACTAATGAGAAGGCTGTAAGCTCACAATAGGAATTCACAAAGAAAACCTATCCTCTAAAGTAGAATCACTCACACAGATGGATTCTCACTTCGCACAACACTCAGCTATTACAAAATCACTCAGATAATGTTTTTCTGATTTCTTCAACTGGGTTTCTGTCAACAGATGACTTCCACCAGACGAGTGAGCTGTTCGAGCTTTTGAGACTTAGAGAAATTCTGCTTCAAAATTTGGATCTCTGATTGTTGTTGTGTTTTTTGCTCGATTTGAAATTCAGCTCTATTTATACATGGAGATGAAATTATGACCGTTGAAGGCAAGTCACAAATCAAATCCATCCTTCAGCTCTTTTTGAAACGGCTCCCTGCAGCATTCCGTACTGTGTACAGTACCTTTCTGTCCATCGCATTTAATGCTGCATTTAATGCACTCTGCTGATCCGAGGATATCTTCAATCATTTGCCATTACTACCCTTCTCTTTCAGCGTTTATTACACCAAGTGCATTTATTACCGTTGGACTAATCTCTTGATCTCTTCTACTCTGCTGATCAAAACGACTCTGCTGATAGATACTCTGCTGATCAAATACTGAACTCATCTGAATTGACTCGGCTGATGATCTACCCTTCTGTTCGCTGTTTCAGCAAGAGATCACTAGTCTTCTGAGCTTTGAACTTTGAACTCTTCTGATGTCTTCTTTTACTTGTTCAAAATTTCTTCTAAGGGAACTAAGCTTACCATACTTAGCTGATTATGATGTTTTGGAAATCATCAAAACCTTCCCTTAATTACTTGTCTTCTTTCATCTTCATCTTCATCCAACAATTTCCCCCTTTTTGATGATGACAAAACTCCAGCTAAGTACCTGTACCTAAACTAAAGTTTTGATCCTCAAAAATTTCTGAGATAGAAATGATATGTTGGAGTCAAACTTGCAATTTTATAGATATTGAACTGATTACATTTTACAAGTTGAAAGATGAAAAGTACAAAATACTTTAAAAGATTACAAGGATTTTTAATATAAAGAAAATCTAGCCAAGGCTAGTCTTCTGTCTTCTTTTCTTCCTTGTCTTCTTTCTCAGATTCTTCTTCAGATAATTTAGAAGTCTCAGCTTCCAAATTTTCAATGAATCTTTTCTTCAGCAGCTCTAACTTCCTTTTCTTGACATCTGGATCAAGCTGTTCTTCAGCTGAATCTTTGGCAGCAGCTAGTTCTTTGTCTGACTTGGCTTTTGCTTCAGATTCTTCCTCATCAGCTTGGTCTTCTTCTTCTGTTATTCTCTTATCTGTTGGTCTGCTTGATTATTCCATATTTTTAGCAGTCTCACCAGCAGATTCTTCTAACACTTCAGTTGCTTCATCTTGGTTGTCTTCTTCCTCTTCAACAGATCTTCTGACTTTTTCATAGGAAGTTCCAACTCTCATCTGTCCAAATATCCTTTCTTCCCCCTTTTTGTCATCATCAGCAGGGACAGGTGGATATTGTGGTGCAACTGGTGTAATTAGAAGAGAATCACATAGAAGTTTGATGTTCTCCTCCATTGCATTGATCTGAGCTTGCTGTCTGAGTTGATTGGCTTTGAATGCTCTCATCTCCTTGAGCAGATCTTCTCCTTGATCACCTAATTGGATTTGAGTTCCCAGAATCCAATTTGATGAAGCCTTGAAGTCGTTCATCATGTTGCCCATGACTTCATCTTCTGCTTGGAGTGCCAATTCAACAGTCTGTTCAATGTTTTTCCAACCTTCAGTAGTGCTTTGTGTCCTTCTCCTGAGTATATCCATATCCTGACATATAGATTGTACATTCTGAGCAGTATCTTTCATTAAGTCAGTAGGAACAGCAGCAGCAACCTTCTGAATAGGTTGATGAACAGCAGCTAACACTTCTGCTTTTAACTCTTCTTTCATCTCCTTCATGGATTTGGTAAACATTTGATGAATGGAGTCTAACAGATTTGTCTCTGTTGTAGCAGCAGGTGTTTCTTTGATGAGTTGCTCTGTTGGTTGAATTGTCAGTGCAAGAGACTGATCTGCTGAGCTATCAGCAAGGCTTGGAGTGCTTTCCTTCTCCTTAGCCTGATCATCTCCTTTATCAGCAACTTCTTTTTCCTTGTCCTGATCTGCTGGAATATCTTCTTCTTTCTTTGATTCATCAGCAGCATCAGACTTATCACCTTGTGCTTGATTCTGATCAGATGGGTCTGATGTACCCTCTAATTGCCTTGGTTGATCAGAAGACTTGTCCTTCTCTTCATTAGCAGGTGATATTATCTTCTTGACAGTTTCAACTGTCTGCATCAGTCCTTCATTGTCCACTGCTGACCTGTTACAAATCCAAGTAAAGTTGTCAAGAGGAATAAAAGTAGTTGTTGGTTCCTCTGGCAGCTCTTCATAGGGTTTGATGTTTGGTCCATAGACAATGTGCTTGATGTTAGGAAGTGGGACCAGTGAGCTTGGTTGTCCTTTTAACTTCCTTGCTTTCTTGGCCCAAAGCTCCATTGCTTGAGCAATAGCCAACTTAATAGATCTTTCTTTGAGATCTACTGAGTCATCAAAATCTTCAGGAATGGATGCAAAGATCTTCTTAGCCTCTTCCTTGACTATGTGACATATCCTCATCCTTAACCTGTCCAGAAAGAATTCTGAATCAAGTGCTTGAATAAGTGAATTTGTCTCAAGCCACTTAAGTAACCAATCTTCTGTAGCCTTGAATTCTTTCCACTTGGCCATTTCAGCAGGACTCTTTGTTAATCTGAATTCTCTCCATCTGTTGTATTTAATCTTTTCAGAATGGAAGAGTGTCAGACGGTTGACTCTTTCATTTTCAGCATCTAGTCTTCTGAGAAATTCTTCAAAAATTGCAGGGTCTTCCCTGACAATTTCAAGAGATAGTTTAATTTCTTCTCTTCTCTTTTCCTTAATCTTAGGTGCAGGCATAGCTGGGATTGGTTTGTTTGGATCCCTAGGTTCACCAATAGCTATCCCACCAGTATGCTGAGGACCATGAGCATCCTTGATGCTTGCTTCAATGACAGCAGCCAACTCTGCTGCCTCAAAAGCATCTCTCTGCTCTTGAGTCATTTTGCTGGCCTCTTCTTCCAGCCTTTTTAACTCTAGGCTTTTCAGCCTATCTTCTTCTGCTTTCTCAGCAGCAATCCTTTGCTTTTCAGCAGCGTCCAGTCTCATCTTCTCTGCAGCAGTCACATAAGTTGAGGTTTTGCCTAACCTCTTTCTTCTAGATTCAGGGCTCTCAACTGCTTGGATAGGTGTTGCAGCAACTGGAGTAGGATGTAGCAACAGAATTTTTCCCTCTAGTGGTGTACTAGTCTGCTGTTCCTTTTCTACATCAGCAGATAGTGCAGCAGTTGAGGCTTCTGTTGTTACTTCAACTGTAGGAACACTTTCAGGCTCAGCAGTAGCAGCCTTAGCAGCTTCAACAACTGGTTCTTCAACATTTAATGGCCTTTCCGCTTCAGTTGTTGTTTTCCTCACAGCTTCAACAGGCTCTTCAGGGAAAGTGACCTTTCTCTTAGCCTTTGACTTAGGAATTTTCTTGACAGCAGGGGGGTTGTCAGTAGGAGGTCCCCTTGCTTCACTCCTAGTCCTTAGTCTCTTCAACCTTTGAAGAGGAATTTCCTCTTCAGACTCAGTTCTTTCAGGGGATGACCCTGTCTCCATATTTTCAATTTCAACAGTGAAGTCATCTATCACCTTCTTAGAGACTTCAATTTCGGGCTGTGCTGATTCAGACACAACAGCAGACTGTGCTGTTGGCTCAGCAGACTGACTAGTCTGACCTTCCTTCTTGCTCTTCTTAGAAGGGGTCTTCTTGGACTGTTTGGAGGCTTTTCTCTTTGGTTTTTCCACCAGTTGCCTCACTGGTTCGTAGAGTTTGAACTCTTTGCTTCCATGGGTTTGCTTTCCTCCACCCATAGGACATTGTAGAGATGCAAACAGATTGCTTAACAAGATGGCATGAGAATGCCTTTTGTCACTTAACAGCTCATAAACATGAGCAGCCCAGTTCACTTTCATCCCATAGTAAATGCAAATCATGGTGTAGAGCCTTCTTCTGGGTAAACCATCCAGAGAACCCGTAGCACAATCCAGAACCTTTGCTATGATATCAGCAAATCTTTGGTATTCATCCTTCAGCTGGGTCTTCATCAAAGTCCCAGTCATTTTCTCTCCCTTCTTAGCACAAATTTCCCAAAATTCCTCTTCTTTTTCTGACCCTAACGAGGTCACATCTCCTCCCTTGTTTGTCAACTTATAAACTTCATTAAGAACAGCAGCAGATACAGCGATTTTCTTACCACCAATGACAGCAGTCATAACAGTGTCATCATCGTTGAATTTTCTGGTCATGTAGAAATGGTAGACATCCTCTAGGTAGACTCTTTCTTCGTGAGCCTCCAAAACAGGAACCAATGATGCTTCTTTGATCTTTACCAGTAGAGAGCGCATCAAATCGGTGCCAGAGAAATGAAATTTGCTGTAGTTGAAGTATCTTCCCTCAACAATCTTGTCCATTTTCAGAGATTAGAGAGTAGATTCTGCAAAAGAACAGTGAACTTTCGAAGCAGTAGGGTTTGAGAGTTAGAGAGTTTGAGAGTTTTTGAGTGCGTAAGATGACTATTCTGTTCAGATCGGATTTTATAGGTTTCCTTTTGATTTGGTTTTCGTGATTTATCTAAACCGTTGATCTAATCTGACAGTTTTTAATCGTGCGGATGAGAGTCGCGGATTTCAATTTTATTATTTTAATGTCAGATGGGCGGGAAACTCTATCGACACTAATCTGTTTACTTATAAAAGCGCATTTTTAAAGTGCGATTTATGACCATGCTTATATAAGATATCAGATGAGTAGAGTTTAACTTATCTGACAGACGAGTGATCTGTTATCTGATATTACTAGAGAATGCCAATAGCTAGTAATCTTCCTCTGCTGTTTGTCAATCCAGCAAGATAAAATAATCTTCAATCTTCAAGAATTAAGAACACATCTTCTTGGTGACATAACTTCAACTAACTGTCATTAACAGATTTCATCTTTTAGAGCAGAAGTACCGCTAGTCTTACACGTTCCCCCTGTCTTTAAGAATTCATAAGTTAACTAGTCTGTTGAGAGTTAATTCTTGAATGAAATAACTGATGACTAAGCTGTTGAACTCCAGTCTTCTGATGAGTTCCCCCTCAGCTTATGCATCCAGGTTAAGTAATCCTAACTCAGCTCTTAGAGTTGAGAACCTTGCTTCACTTAGAGGTTTGGTGAAGATATCAGCAATCTGATTATCAGTATGAACATACTCAATCAAAACATTGCCTTTTTCAACATGATCTCTAATGAAATGATGTTTAATCTCAATATGTTTAGTCCTTGAATGACTTGTAGTGTTTTGAGTAAGTGAAATTGCACTTGTATTGTCACAGTAGATTGGAATTCCACTGATCTTGATGTTGTAATCTTCTAGTTGATGCTTCAACCAAAGTATCTGTGCACAACAAGCTCCAGCAGCTATATATTCAGCTTCAGCAGTAGATATAGAAACTGAGGTTTGCTTCTTACTCATCCATGAGATCAGACGACTTCCCAAGAACTGACAGGCACCTGTTGTGCTCTTTCTGTCAATCTTGCAGCCAGCAAGGTCTGAATCTGAATAGCCAACTAGTTCAAATCCAGATTCTCTAGGATACCACAATCCCAATTCTTGAGTGCCTTTAACATACTTCAATATCCTCTTGGCAGCTAAGAGATGAGATTCTTTGGGGTTTGATTGAAATCTTGCACAGACTCCAACTGAGTTCATTATGTCAGGTCTGCTTGCTGTTAGATACAACAATGAACCAATAATGCCTCTATATTTGGTTATGTCCACTGATTTGCCATCTTCATCTTTATCCAAACGAAGACTTGTAGACATAGGAATGGTAGCTGTTGAGCTAGTTTCCATACCAAATTTCTTGAACAGATCTCTTGTGTATTTTGCTTGGCTGATGAATATTCCATCAGGCAACTGTCTAACTTGCAATCCAAGAAAATAGTTAAGTTCACCCATCATGCTCATTTCAAACTTATTCTGCATCAGCTTGGAGAACTTATCACACATCTGTTGGTTAGTTGAACCAAAAATAATATCGTCCACATATATTTGCACAAGTAATATATGATTTTCCCATTCAATTGTGAACAAGGTTTTGTCTACCTTACCTTTACGAAATCCTTTAATTAAAAGAAAATCAGATAGGGTATCATACCATGCTCTTGGAGCTTGTTTCAGTCCATATAAGGCTTTCTTTAGACGATATACTTTGTCCTCTTCTTGATAGACTTCAAATCCAGGAGGTTGTTCAACATACACTTCTTCTTGCAATTCTCCATTGAGAAAAGCAGACTTCACATCCATCTGATAGACAGTGAAGTTCTTGTAAGCAGCATAGGCTAGAAACAGTCTGATTGCTTCAAGTCTTGCTACTGGTGCAAAAGTTTCATCAAAGTCAATTCCTTCTTCTTGACAATAACCCTTGGCCACTAGTCTTGCTTTGTTTCTGGTGACAACACCATCTTCATTCATTTTATTTCTGAATACCCACTTAGTGCCAATTACTCTTTGATGACTTGGTCTAGGAACTAAGTACCAGACTTCATTTCTTTCAAATTGATTCAACTCTTCTTGCATAGCTTCTATCCAGAAGGAGTCATTTAGAGCTTCTTCAATTTGTTTAGGCTCTATTTGAGATAGGAATGTGACAAACATGGCATCTTGTGCAGCTGCTCTTCTTGTTTTCACTCTATCTAAAGGATCACCAATGACTAACTCAGGGGGGTTATTCTTGAGCCATCTGAGATCAGGTTGCAAATCAGGATGTTGTCCTCTGTCTTGATCTTGCAACACTACTGTTGGAGTTCCAGTAGTAGTCTGTTGAACAGTCTCTGGTCTGTCAGCTGTTTGCAACTCGTCTGTTAGACAATCAGCACTGTGATTATGAACAGCACTTGAGTTAGCAGCTGAACTTAGATTAGGTAGTATGATGGGAACATATTCTTCATTTCTTCCAACGTCTAACTTCTGTAAATCAGCAGACAGATCTTGATTTACACTTTGATTCTTTTCAGAAGATTGACTTGGCTCATCAAATACTACATGGATAGATTCTTCTATTAGTAATGTCCTTTTGTTAAAAACTCTATAAGCCTTACTAACAGATGAGTATCCTACAAAGACAGCTTCATCAGCCTTTTCTGCAAATGCAGTAAGGTGATTTTTCCCATTATTCAATACAAAACATTTACAACCAAAAATCTTAAAGTAATGAATGTTTGGCTTTCTGTTGTTCCAAACTTCATATGGAGTCTTGTTCTGATTTTTGTTGATCATACATCTGTTCTGGGTAAAGCATGCTGTATTTGTTGCTTCTGCCCAAAATCTTTGTGGCAGCTTAGCTTCAGCTATCATGGTTCTGACAGCTTCTTTTAGTGTTCTGTTTCTCCTTTCAGCAACACCATTCTGTTGAGGGGTTCTTGCAGCAGAATACTCATGATGTATTCCCTTTATGTTACAATACTCTTCAACAGTAGAGTTTGTAAACTCTGTCCCTCTATCTGATCTGATCTTCAATATTTTGATACTCTTCTCATTCTGGATCAGTTCCATCAGATTGGTAAGATGTTCCTTGGTTTCACTTTTCTTCTTCATGAAAATCACCCAAGTATATCTTGAATAGTCATCCACAACAGCTAGGCAGTATTTCTTTCCACCATTGCTGACTGGATCAATGGGTCCAAATAAGTCCATATGCAACAGCTCCAATATTCTTCCAGAAGATTGGTGCTTCTTTTCTTTGAATGATGACTTGATTTGTTTACCCTTCTGACAGGCGTCACAGAGCTTGTCTTTGCTCATGACTGCTTTTGGAATCCCTTCTACCAAATCATTCTTGATTAATCTGTTTATGGTCTTGAAGTTTAAATGATTCATCCTCTTGTGCCATAGCCAACTGACTTCACTTGGTGCAGATGCCACCAAACAAACACTTGAATTCTTGTCAGCAGAATTTCAGTCAACTATGTAGATATTTCCTTGTCGTCTTCCAGATAAAATTACCTTCTTTGTACCAATTTGTTCAACGTAGCACTTATCTGTTGAGAAGATGACTGAATATCCCTTGTCACAAAATTGACTTATGCTCAGCAGATTATATTTTAGGCCTTTAACATAGGAGACGTCAGATATCTCTATGTTTCCCTTGATTAATCTTCCTTTAGCTTTAATCTTGCCTTCTTTGCTGTCTCCAAAAGTGACTTTTGGACCATCCACAGCAACTGCATCAGTCAACTCATGTATGTTTCCACACATGTGCCTTGAACATCCACTGTCCAAGTACCAAATCTTCTCTACTTTACTCCTACTCCTAATCCTAACCTACAAAACAAAAATAAAATTGTTTTAGGTACCCTTATTGAGAGGGTCCTGAAGGATTAGTTCCACCCTTGACAACCCAAGATGTTGATGTCTTAGGCTTCTTAGGCTTCTGAGTTTTAGGAGCATGAACAATTTCATTTTTATCATAGTTATCAGATAAGTCATGTTGATGATCAGTATGATATGAATAATGTTCATAAGCAGGGTAAGGTGCATGATATGCAGGATATGCATGCATTGGATGAGCAGGGTAAGGTGCATAGTAATTAGGAAACTGAGGTGCATGATACATAGGATGATATGCAGCAGGATGCACATAATATGACTCATTTCCATACCAAGCATTTTGATTTTTCTTATTCTTATGCTTCTTTGGTTTACTAGGTGCTTGCTCAACTTGTTTAGACTTAGCTTTACCAACAGACTGGTTCAATTTAGCTTTATCAGCAGACTTCTTAGGACTCTGCTGTTTGGTCTTACTAGTCTGATTTCCTACACTAGGCTCTTTGCTCTTTTTAGCCTTAGGAGATTTCTTCTCCTTTACCACTTTCTCAGTTGAGGTAGGTCTAGAGGTTTGAACATACAGAATGACCTTACTATTGTCAGCAGAAATAAATTTTTCAGTATGATTCAATTCTAGCTTATCCTTTACTAAAGGTGTCTCCTGTTTCTTAGATGTATGCATGGATGCAACAGTAGACTTATCATGAGACTCAATAATTTTCTCAAGTTCCATGATTTTTCCTTTATAAACCTCACACTCAGCTTTCAGAGATTCATGTTCTTGCTCAAGCTGTTTATATTCAGCTGATTCTTTTGGCTTCTCAGCTAAAAGTTTCAGTGAACTATTTTGCTCTTTTAGCAGGATCATCTCTTCCTTAAGCTTTTTATATGCTTCAGCAATACCAGTATTGTTAAGCATCATTTGTTCAAATGAATTAAATAATTCATCATTAAGAGGAGTTACCTCATCCTCAGAGTCATCAGAGTCCTTTGCCATCAGGCACAGGAGAGCAGGTTTTTCTTCATCAGAAGATTCTTCATCAGACGAGTCTGAGTCTGAATCAGATGAGTAGACAGCAGCTGGCTTTTCTGCTTCAGCCATCATTGCCTTGCCTCTCTGATGCTTTCTTTCTTTTCTCATTTTCTTCTCTTCCTCAGTGTACTTCTCTGCTTTTGGATATGGGCAGTCTCTTATGAAGTGTCCCAATTTCCTGCAGTTGTAACACATCAGTTTTGATTTATAATCCTCTTTATCTTGAGAAGAAAAGTTAGGTTTAGAAGTAGAAGCAGCATGATTGTATTTGTTTTTCATCTTTCTCTTATAGAACTTCTTGAAGTTGTTCATCAATAAAGCTACATCTCCAGCAGTGTACTCCTTTTTGTTGAGTAGAGTGGCTTCATCAGATGAGTCCACTTCTTTGCTTTTCTGGGCTGGTCTTCTGGTGTTTTCAGCAGCAACAAGTGCAGTTGTGGGTCCTGAAGTTGAGGTTTCTTCAATTCCCATCCTTGGCAGTTTATACTCATAAGCCTTGAGTACGGAGAACAGCTCTGTTAGAGAAATCTTGCCCAGATCTCTTGATTCTTCCATTGCTGTCACCTTCATGTTGAATTTGGAAGGTAGGGCCTTCAGTACTTTGACAGTGATTTCTTTGTCAGTGAAAGTCTTTCCCAGCTTCAAAACTTCGTTCAGAGTTCTGGTGAATCTGGTATCCATCTGATCAATGGTTTCTCCAGACTTCATCTTGAAGTTGTCCAGCTTTTCCAATGCAACACTGAGCTGATGCTCTTTAATAGCATCATTTCCTTCACTCATGTCTCTGACCTTGTCCCACATCTCCTTTGCGGTTTTGCAATGTTTGACTTTGTCAAACCGATCATTATCCAGGGCTTTGGTCATGATGAATCTCCCAACTTTATCAAGATTGTAAAGCTTTATCTCTTCTGGAGTCATCTCATGAAGGTCTTTCTCCACAACCGTATCTACTTCATTTATCTTTATGGTCTTTGTGAATCTGAATGGACCTTTAATGATACATGTGTGCATGTTGTCATTATAGGAAGCAAGGAAAATCTCCATTCTGATTTTCCAGTCCTCAAAGGACATACCAGCAATGTGGGGAACATGGCTTATACAATCCATTTTTCAAAAAGTTTTGATTTTTCAAAAAGATGCTCTTTTGAAAAGTTTTAAAAACCTTTGAAAAACACTCGGATCAAGCTCGTTGATCAGGCAGCTGATTCTAATGAACCACCTGCTCTGATACCACTTGTTGGTCCCAAGTGGTCAGATGAGGTCTAGAGGGGGGGGGGGGGGTGAATAGACCTCTGAAAATTTTTGAACTTAAAAACTTTTCAGTCTTCTGTCAGCAGACTAAGCTGATGAAGAACAGTAAGCAGACTAATCTGATCGTGAACAAATCTTGAACAGACGACTGACCACTCTTCTTACAATGACTTAGCTGTTTTATCAGTAAAACAGTTTTCCAAGAGTATACCTGCAGCGGATTGTTTAAAAGTGTTTTTCACAAGTAAACTAAGTTCCAAAAGATTTTATCCCCAGTTTTCAAACTCCTTATAAAATCTTTTGTTTGATTCAAAGTGTTTAAAATGCAAACTTTAAAATATGCAAGAAAACTTTAAATGCAATATAACACAAAGAATTTTTATAGTGGTTATATGGATAAAAATCCTTTAGTCCACTCTTCCAGATCACACAGATTCTGGGTTATACTATAATCACTTAGATTACAATATTTCTCCACTTACACCTAAACAACTAATGAGAAGGCTGTAAGCTCACAATAGGAATTCACAAAGAAAACCTATCCTCTAAAGTAGAATCACTCACACAGATGGATTCTCACTTCGCACAACACTCAGCTATTACAAAATCACTCAGATAATGTTTTTCTGATTTCTTCAACTGGGTTTCTGTCAACAGATGACTTCCACCAGACGAGTGAGCTGTTCGAGCTTTTGAGACTTAGAGAAATTCTGCTTCAAAATTTCGATCTCTGATTGTTGTTGTGTTTTTTGCTCGATTTGAAATTCAGCTCTATTTATACATGGAGATGAAATTATGACCGTTGAAGGCAAGTCACAAATCAAATCCATCCTTCAGCTCTTTTTGAAACGGCTCCCTGCAGCATTCCGTACTGTGTACAGTACCTTTCTGTCCATCGCATTTAATGCTGCATTTAATGCACTCTGCTGATCCGAGGATATCTTCAATCATTTGCCATTACTACCCTTCTCTTTCAGCATTTATTACACCAAGTGCATTTATTACCGTTGGACTAATCTCTTGATCTCTTCTACTCTGCTGATCAAAACGACTCTGCTGATAGATACTCTGCTGATCAAATACTGAACTCATCTGATTTGACTCGGCTGATGATCTACCCTTCTGTTCGCTGTTTCAGCAAGAGATCACTAGTCTTCTGAGCTTTGAACTTTGAACTCTTCTGATGTCTTCTTTTACTTGTTCAAAATTTCTTCTAAGGGAACTAAGCTTACCATACTTAGCTGATTATGATGTTTTGGAAATCATCAAAACCTTCCCTTAATTACTTGTCTTCTTTCATCTTCATCTTCATCCAACACCAACATAAGCAGGTTGGCATGTCCAACCAACCATGACCGAGAGAGTATGATAAAGGGTTGTTTGGTGTTGGGACGAGCATTTTCTAGGTTGGTTTTTGTGTCACTATTTTTAAAAAAATAAAATTATTTATTATGTATTTTCCAAGATCTCCACCTGAAGTGAACGAATATGTAAATAATTATCCCCATTACTTAATTAACCAAACTACTTTAAATAAAGTATGACAGTTGTAAATATGAAAGTAAGCAATCAAAGTGATTGAATGCTTTTTATGTAAAATAATTGAATTAAGTTGCTAATTATAATCATAATTATTCTGAACTCAATTAACTATTTTTACGGGGTGTTCCAGTAACTAAGCTTTCTTATTAGAATTACATATTCAATTAAATCATTAATCGTTTTTATAAATATTGACATTTATCCAATACTATATGTAAATGTCATAAATTGAGCTTAATCATCAATTTTATTTAAATAAATAATAATTTCTCATTCCATAATTCTTTTTATATATATATGAGTTAGATAACCCATATTAGTAAAACTTACCATAAATATTACTTAAAACAATAGTTTTAACGTACTTTATGCATAACACAGGATTATGCGTAATTTCGAAACTATTTGTTTTCATGAAACTCTCTTATTTTTCTTAGATTAGTATTTTTTCTTACAATTTTCTCTTAATGTTATTACCAAATTTTTTAAATATTTAGCTAACCGAAACATACACTCGAAATGAAATTTTAATTCATGGTGAAATGCTTATCATTAAATCAAATGAAGGACAAAATGAACATTATATTTAGAAGAATCAACCTATAAACTATTAAACAAGAATTTAGTGATTCCGTGCATAGTACGGAGTAAATGCTAGTTATAAAGGTTGGAGTAAGAAACATTAATCAATATGTAATTATAAATTAACCAACAATAACAAAACCATTGTCTGCAATATTCGAGAATATGAGAAATTTACAAACCCAACTCCAATTTATAAAAATGTATATTTACACTATAATTAATATGTATAGAGTATTTTCTTTCTCTCTCTCTTTTTTTTTTTTTTTTTTGGGGAAAAAAGGGAAGAAACAAAAGCGAAAGTAAAAAATTTAATTGCAAAAACCATCCGTATATCTTTCGGTAAAATCGAGAAAAACAGTTGTTCAACACTTCAACGTGCCCACGTCATTTCACATGTTATCAACGACACTCACGCGCCTCCTCCCATCAAATTCTGCCTATATGATCCACGCGCCGGTCTAACTATTAAAATTCTCGCCGGTCCAAGACCCTGACCGTCGCCCGGATGCGAACCCCTTCATCCCTCCCAAACCCGGTGGCTTGGCATCCGGTTCATAACTAACCGAGACTCTTCGCGCTTGAACACACACGCTCCTCCGCTGCGGTTCAACCAATACCAGTTCCTCCTCCACTTTTTTACTCCCAGACCGGCGCAGTTTATTTTTACCCTTCTTCGACCGGAACATACGCATCACCTTCGAATATAACCCGGTTTTCTGCTTCTCACCACCGGTTTTCAATTTCTCTACTGGTTTCTCACTCCTCAACGAATTCGACCGCCGTCGACCACGCTTCGACCGAACTCTTCCCAGTGGCGGAGCTAGACAATTATTCTAGGGGGGGCGAAATTTTTTTTTTAGCAAACTCGATAGCTTTTTAAAGTTATGTTAGTATGAGAAAGTTTTATTTAAGATAAATTAACACTATAATGTTATCCAACATAAGATAAATAAATATACTAGCAATTGTTTTATCCAACAAACGATGAAAAAAATCCACCGGCGTTTGTTAAGAGTCTATTAAATATACGGTTCAAAATATTTAGGAATTAATAAAGTACCAAAACAATTTATGTAACCTAAGATAGGTTATAATTGATATTTGATAATTGATATTTGATAAAGAAATACAATAAATTATATAAAAAATTGATAAAGAAATACAATAAATTATATAAAAAGAGGAGAATGTGCAACATAAAATTCGAACACTAAACCTTTGAAAATAACTCAATTTCCCCTAACCATTAGACCACAAGTCAGGATTTGTTTTTTCATGCAAATAATATATATATATATATATATATACTATATCCAGAATTTTCTTGGGGGGGCGGTCGCCCCCCCTAGTCCCTCTATAGCTCCTCCAGTGACTCTTCCCATACACCAAACTTTAGGTGAGCCGGATTCAACTACAGATACCGGATTCGGCTTCCCGACTGAGTCGGACCGTTTCGGGAACAGCCTTATATTGGCCGGTTTACAGGTCCTCCGTTTCGAATCCACAAATGCGGCTTTTTGTGTTTTAGGTAATCCGATTATGTACACCTTAGATTTCAAATTAGCAGATGACCGCTGAGAATTGGAGTTCAAGCTAGGGTTTAAATCATAGATCAAAATTTTCATCTTTTACTTCGAAAACATCGAAAAGTTTCCATTTTTGAATCAAGAGAAACGAAAATAAAATGTAATTTCGAAACTATTTGTGTGAAACCCCAAACAAATTTGTCAAAAACAGATAATTTTTAAAAGTATTATTATTTCAAATATTGATAAAACATACCCAAAACTTCTAATGATACCCCATATGGTCCCTAAATTTTCAATAAAATAGTTCTAGTCTAAATATTATTACCTTCTCAATTTTTGTGTTAAACAAGTCATAAAATCCATAAAATCTATGGAACAAAATATTAAAGCTCATGGTATATAAAATGAAAGACTAAAATAAGTATTAGAATAAGATGGTGGATATTCTACTAGTTTATGATTTAATGATTAAGTTGCTCGATTAGAAAAAGTTTAAATCACAATTCATCATATCAAAACTTATTTATACAAACTATATAACCTTAAATTATGTGATAAATATATTAGTTCCCAAATCTTGTACAAGTATATGAGAAACAAAGCATGAGAAAAGTTATTGTGAATTAATGCATCTTATAGTTATAATTAATCGATCTTCTTAGGTACGTCAAGTGAATTATCGTATTTAAAAATCTTCAAATCTTATGTTTCCCAAACAAAGCCTTAGGGAGACATTGCCCCTAATTTCCCCTATAAATGAAGGTCTTCCCCTTACCATTCATTCACCCCATTCCATACACACTACACACACCCACACACTTTCACTTCACTTCTCACTTCCCTTCTCCATACACACTACACACTATACACACCCACACACTTTCACATCACTTCTTCACTTCCCTACCATCTTCTCCAAGCTCCCCTTCATAAGTAAAGTATCTACACACCTAAAATATGTAATATAGAGTTCCACAAATAATTTTAATGTCCTTAACAAGTAAAATTCTTGGGGAAACATGAAGAAGAAAAGCAGGGCAGCCCCTGTTTTACTGTAGCCGCGTTTGATGGTTCGATTGAGGACCTTAATGGACGAATTTCTTCAAACTGAATCACGGTCATGTAGCCCTTTGAGTGTAGAACGAATTCCCTTTGGCCCTTCTTGAATATCATCATCACGCAAGGAGTAATTGAGGTATGAACCAACACTGCTCTAATCTGCGCACCTTTCGTATTTTGTCCATAACCTGAGATTGGCTAGGTCTTTTATTAAAATAAATACATGGTTGGAAAGGGGACAAAGAGTAGATTGTGGTTGTGGTGGCGGTGTTGACCACCTCCGGCGCGTCAGTACGTTGGTGGCGCGATTTCTGAACAGTACCGGCGAGTGGGTCACACACGCCGAGCCTGTTTTGGGTGTTTTGATTCTTTTGGGTTATTTGCACAAGTTTTGGCCTTCTATCCTAAATTTTAACACTTTGATACTTAGTTAATCAAATAATATGATTAATAGTGGATTTAAACTTGCATATTGAATGAATATATATTAACTTTGATGCTACTTTTTCTTGTTAGATTAAAGAACCTTTAACTTTATAAAGCCTATTAACTTGAATATGGTTGAATATTTTCTATGGTATTATAACACTTTACCTTGTATATTATGAGTTAGAATATTGGATTAAATTTTGATAAAATTTCAATTAATATATTGCTAGGCCTCCAAGAATTCTTTTGGGCGATCTAATAAATAATCCGGGACTTTTTGAGCCTTTTTACGTGTTTGAGTTAATTTTCCCAAATTTGGCCTTCTATCTTAATATAAACCCACTTTGATGCTTGAATGTTGAAATAAGATCATTATTATATGATCAAAATGTGCGAAATGGATAAATATAGACGCTAGTTCTTGTTGTGGGATTTGATTGAAAAGTTTGTAACTTATTGAAGATTATAAATTGAATATTGTTGATTCTTCAATTCAAAAGATGTTATTGTTAATACTTCAACTTGAATACTATGTTGATTAAGTTATAAAAATGGATTAAATATTTGATCCAATTTAATAAAAAGGCTATCATGAATAAATACTATCTAGGCTTCTAAAAGATTACTCTTGGATGTTGTTGGAAGTTTTAACATTAACTTGATATTGTTTCTCATGTGCGAAACTCAAATACTAAGTGGAACTAGTTTGAGTTAGAAAATCATATAATTCGATTTAACATCATTTTGATACATGTGTAGAAAGTAATTGAAATCACAAGCATAACTGCTGATGTTAAATGAAAATAGGCTACGAGCAACTGGTTGTTTGTTTTTGTTTTGACACTATAACATGGTGAATTTACAAAAATACATGCTTGAAATGAATATTTGTAATAAATTTATGAGTTAGGTACGATAGGTTCATGTACAAAAGAATCACAAGTATAGGATTAATGGTTGAATATGTAGGATAAGATGGATTTGAAAAGTATAGTTTATGGTTGGGATGCAAACATTGATATTGTTTACTTGAATTAGGTCTTGGGGATACGCCAACATTTGGACTTGAAGGTGAGGTTTCCCGTTCTTTGTGTACCCATCTTGGCACAAAGCCCTGAGGAAAAAGGACAAGATTTTGTGATTCATATACCTCTGTCTTCACTTCTAACAATTCAATACGTATCAAATATTTTTAATAATCTCTCGCTCAATTATGTTTCTTGCTATATTCTATTTTATTATGAATTCGGATCTACATTGCCATGTGTCAGTTTTGTTCAAGCATTTTGGTACTTCCAATCTTTTGCTATTGAACATTATTCAAGCATCCGCTAGTTATTTGATACTTCGTTATTTCTAGAGGTGATACTAATTCCTTATGAGCTTGCCATGAATAATTTTCTATTATCTTTTTTCTTCTTAACTCAACTCACTCTTGTCTGAAAAATTTATACTCTGCTCATTTGGTTATACAACATCCTGATATATTTTGCTCTGCATGGTTATCAAACACTTTTCAAGTATGTTCTTGTTGATCTTCAAATGCTATCTTGGTATTGAGCCGTGTATGAACAACAAACTACGTCCGGATTCTAGTTCAATTTATTTATAATTAATACCCTTGGGGACGCCCTTGGGAAGTTGGGCCCCGGGACTAACAGAGGTGACTGCTGGGCGGCATCGGGCCGTCAGTGTATGGTCTCTTTGTTTAGTACCCCTCAGTGATTCAGTTTCGCGCATAGTTGGAGGTAGCTGTGCTCCAAGCTGGATCGGCATGCGCCCGGGCATGCCATCTGTTTTGTTCTCGAGGTAGCTCCTCGATGGGAGGTATAAGGTAGTTACAATGGCTAGGGGATATAAGGTGGTGCCATAAAAGTAAATAAAGATGCTGAAGGTATGTGCTATGTGGACCTAGATATTACCCTGTAACTTCTGAGTGATTATCCGTGAGGAAACTCCAGTGTTGCGCCACACTGTGACTTGGTCTGGTGTATCCTTGTGAAGTTACGAGGGAGATACCTCTAGAGTCCGCAATAGTCATTCCTAAAATCCACATCTGACATGTTACATGCTCAATATCTTTCGGTTCATTATATTTCTTGTCACTACCATTTGTTCGGTATCTTTTCTTCAGTTTTTTACCATTCTATTTAGTTCAAGTACTCATACTTTCCTATTTTAAGTTCTCGTTATCTCTCTCATCATATTATTTTTATCATTATTGTTTTCATATCTTTATTTTGTTCAAGTTCATGAATTAAATCTCACTAAGTCAAACACGACCTACTCATCCTTTTATCTTCCTTTGTCATTTCCTCAGAGATATGGGATGCAAAAATGTTATATAGAGTGGGAGTATCACATATCAACTTAAACTTGGAGCACACCTTGTTGATATATATTTGGATATACACTATCTATTGATAAGGGTGCTTTTGTGATTAGCTACAACGGAGTCTAAATAGTGAAATTTATGGAAGAATTACAATTAATCAATGTAGCCTTCAAGTTTTTGTATCTTCATATTATTGATCTAAGCTATGTGGAATGTTGTGATTCAGTTTAGTAGGTTTTCGATCGAAAATTTAGGTGGCGACCACCCTGATCATATAGTCCGATATACATAAATAAGTGTTATTGTACTATCTGGTCAGAGTGGGGCGTTACAATTTGTTTGCCTTAAACTCTGTTATTTATCTAAATTTAGTAACTTTTATTAAAAAAATTACTTAATGTTTACAAAACATTTTTGAAAAATCTCGAAAAGTTTCCAATATTTGGCTGACCGAAACATATACTCGAAACGAAATTTTGATCCATGGCGTAGAGTTTGAATTGTTGCCTTTTGTGGATTCTTTTCGCTCTAAAAACGCGTTTCGATCGAACCAGTCGTATTCAGCGTCCTTTGATAACCAGAAGGATTCAGGAGGCAAATCAATACGATTTTCAATACGTACCAATTGGCATTGATTTGTTGCATATTTGCCTGAGCTTCTGCCTTTCCCTCATCCATCTCAATATGATTTTCATATGCCTTTTGCTTGTTAGCCCTTTTATTCCAACTTCCTGACAATTCGCGTAAAGAAAAGAACCATTACGAAGTCACCAAAATGTTATCATGCTAATGTCTTCAAATACAAAGCTAAGAATGTTGGGTAGAAGAATCAGTGATCCATGCGTCATTCGTCATACAATGGTATCATGTAATGCAATGGATTTACTGATTTAGTCGATATCATAATAAAAAATTAAAAAGAGCAACCAATCAAAATGCATTATGTAATTCATGTCGGGTCTTGATCGATAAAAATGGCAAAATTGCAAAAATGAGATAATTGCATTTGTGGTACCAAACAATATAGTGATTCCAACTTGTGGTACCACAGAAAATGAGGTTGATCAATTTGGTACCGCAATTTAAGAAATTGAATAAATTGAATCACATTTGGTACTTCCGTTAAAATTGGCCGTTAACTGCTGACGTGGCAGTTAAGGTTAATTGCATAATTGACCCCATTACTTATATTGACTGACAATTATATCCCTAACTTTTCAATTTGTCAAAATAACCCCATATCTTCAAATTTACTGATAATTTTAGTCCACATTGTTGCCCAATTTCAAAATTGGCTCGAATAAAACACTTGCGGACCAATTTAGAGATTTAACTTAATATATTTACATATGTATTTAACTAATTTAATTTATAAACAATATTAACAAACCAAATAATATATGAACACAAATTCGATAAAATATTAATTAAATCTAAAAATTTTATAATGATATGAATATATATAATATTTATTAAAATAAATTATATATTATTAATATAATAATTATAAATTTAAATATACATATATATATATATATGAAACACCTTCTTCCCAAACGAACCCCCCCAACCAAAATCCCAGGCCGCCGGCGGCCTGGGTTCGTCCGGCCCAGACCGCCGTCAGCCTGGGATCGCTCGTCCCAGGTCGCGACGGCCTGGGTTCGAAGGTCCCAGGCTGTGGCGGCCTGGGATCGGAGGAGATCGAAGGTCGTCGCGGCCTGGGACGAGCGATCCCAGGCCGACGGCGACTTGGGCCAGACGAACCCAGGCCGCCGACGGCCTGGGATTTGGTTTTTGGGGGGTGGGGGGTGGGTTGGGGGGGGTTGGGTTGGGTTTTTATTTATTTATATATATATATATATATATATATATATATAATTATTTTATTAATAATATATAATTTATTTTTACTAATATTATATATATTCATATTATTATAAAAAATTTAGATTTAATTAATATTTTATCGAATTTGTGTTCATGTATTATTTGGTTAGTTAATATTATTTATAAATTAAATTAGTTAAATACATATGTAAATTTATTAAGTTAAATCTCTAAATTGGTCCGCAAGTGTTTTATTCGAGCCAATTTTGAAATTAGGCAACAATGTGGACTAAAATTATCAGTAAATTTGAAGATATGGGGTTATTTTGACAACTTGAAAAGTTAGGGGTATAATTGTCAGTCAGTATAAGTAATGGGGTCAATTCTGCAATTTACCTTAACTGCCACATCAGCAGTTAACGGCCAATTTTAACGGAAGTACCAAATGTGATTCAATTTATTCAATTTCTTAAATTGCGGTACCAAATTGATCAACCTCATTTTCTGTGGTACCACAAGTTGGAATCACTATATTGTTTGGTACCACAAATGCAATTCTCTCTCGCAAAAATTATCCCAAATTAATCACTAATTCTGGATTTTCGTCCCAAATTATTTAACTTGGCCAATTTCGTCCCATAATTTAATTGGAATATCGTCTCACCGTAATTATAAGACGAAAATTGTGCATTTGCTGATGAGTTATCACATGGTTGCTTACATGTCATG
Source organism: Penstemon eatonii (assembly GCA_038501285.1). Classification (NCBI taxonomy): domain Eukaryota; kingdom Viridiplantae; phylum Streptophyta; class Magnoliopsida; order Lamiales; family Plantaginaceae; genus Penstemon; species Penstemon eatonii. The sequence continues at coordinate 63,487,579 of CM076710.1, forward strand.
ACATAATAAATTTTAACATGAATAATTATGTAATATTGCAGAGTTCGTCCCAAACTAATTACAAAATTGAACCGTCATTTCCATTAAATTAGAAATTTAATATTGGGACTAAATCTATACAAAATGATAAATTATGGGGCGAAATTTGGGGAATTGATATAGGTTGGGACGAAAAATTAAAATTAGTAGTTAGTTTGGGCGTAATTTAAAAAAATACTGAATTGCGGGACGAAATTCGGTGAGGTAATATAATTTAAGACGAAAATCCAAAATCAATAATTAATTTGAGACGTTTACTGCAATTTTACCGACAAAAACCTATAGTTTTGCATGATTACAAGATACCATATGTAATGATGGATTATATGTTAAGACGCAAGAACTTGGGAAACCAAGAAGTATGGAATTCTGAAAATAGAACAATTTTATCAATGTTGTGCCTAACAAGAGTCGAAAGGGATTTCTAATTTTGCAAATGGAAAAATATACAAATCAGTAGGTTGACGAATTTCTAAGGTCCTACTCACACACTATGGATGGCTTGGAAATTTCATATTATGTACGCCTCTATGTACATAGCTCAACACTTAGATAGACCAAACAATTTCACAACAAAGTCAAATTTAGATGTACTTTTTCCCAAGAGCATCCATTGATGGGATTTGGTATGTGATCAGTTATATTGATGGGATTGATATTTAAATATTTCTACCAAAAGTGTATAGATTTGACTGCATATACGTGACCAATCATGTCGCCATCAGAAACCCGTATTTCTTTTAGAGATTCTCTTAAAGTGACAAGAAAGAGATTCTTTGACCAGAAATAATCTAGTTCAAATGTAGTATGCCTACAGAAGTTTTCACTACTCAATCATAGATGATAGTAATTCAAGCCTCTTCATAATAGCAGTAAAACAAATTAAACAAACAACTAAAAGATGAATCTAATCTTCGGGGGAAATGCAATATACTCCCCTGTGTTATGCTAAACCTGCAAAAAACTACCTTGTGAAATTTTTACAGCGTCAAACTTTCTTGTATTTTCAAAAACTCTGCAAAAAACACCCAATTTGTAAAAAAAGGTCTTTTTGGATCGACATATTTCAGGAAGTAATTTTGAAAACACTTCAAGTTGGTCCTACAACTTCACGTGATATATTTTTAAAATGATTTCTATAGAAATATCGATACAAAACGACTTATTTTTTATAAATTGGGTGTTTTTTGCAGGGTTTTTGAAACACAAGGAAGTTTGGCGCAATAAAAATTTCACAAGATAGTTTCTTGCAGGTTTAGCAAACACATGGGAGTATTTCGCATTTAACCCCTAATCTTCCTGCAATAAACATGTTTTTTAGATGAAAATATATATTTGCACCTTACATTCTAACAACTATTCCAAATGGGCATCAAGAGACAAGAAATGACCTAACAAAATCTGATTATCATGCATCACATACATCATAAAATTTTAAAATTGATTATTATCTGTCTGATTTTTCACATAAAACATGCTTCTGGTATTCTAAAGCAAATAGATAACTTCAACTTTACATTGTAAGCTAAACAAACATATTATCGAAAGAGATGATCGGTTTACCTTAACACGATCCCAGGTGTCAGCTACGGTTAGAGGACCTTGCTCCTTCAAAAATGTCAAAAATGTCAGCTACGGTTATAGTCTGTGTTTGCTCTGGTGGAGTTCTGAGTTCAATTGGTTTCATCTTCGGCTTTGGTTTTTTTACCATATACCTGATTGTTGTAGCAAACCTAATGTTTCCCTTCTCCTTTCCCAGCTGCACTGCAACAGATAATTTAGTGAACAAAAACAATACTTGAGAAAGTAGGCATAACTACTACTATAATGGACCAAACAAGCATTTCATCAAACAGTTGCGCACAATTACATAGTTATTACATATACTACATATCAATGAATCGTTATTAAAAGTTTAAAAAAGCTATATGTAAAAGAATATTTCAAGAGCATAACTCGACTATATACAAAGTTATTAGGAAAAATAACTCTGTATAACTTCAATCACAAAAATTTTCTTAAAATTTCTACGGATTTATTTCCGTCGAAATTTCTCGATTTTCTTGTTGTGAGAGGGATAAATTAAACATTATAAAAATTGCCATTAACTCTTTTATCAGTAATGTTATCGGAGTCACTAGTACCTCAGTTTGTAAATAATTTGGATGTCGAGGTGGGTTTAGACTTGAATTCCCACTTTAACATTAAAAGGTTTTGATTATCAGTATAATAAACTTGTCGAGTTGAATTGCATGATATATTATTGAAGATTGGGGAGTATTTAATAGAAATGATATGTTTTGTTGGATAAGGATGAAGATGAAGGCATTAAAGAAAAATTGATAAGGGAGGTTTTGATGCATTCCAAAACTTCAAAGTTGGCTAAGTATGGAGTAACTTAGCTGATCTCCCTATCAAGATATTTTGACTAAGTAAAGAAGACATCGGAAGAGTCAAAATTTCAAGGTCAAAGACTTCTGATCTGCTGAAGGAAAGTTATCAGACTGATGAAGATCAGCCAACTCAAATCAAATTTGTTCAAGTTTGAGATCAGCTCAGTTCGCCATCAGACGTGCACTTTTATCAGCCAAGTAGAGAAGATCATAAAGTCTCCCCAACGGTAATAAATGCCCCTTGGAGTAATAAATGCTGAAGTACGAGGTTATTAAAGACAAATGATTGAAGAAATGCTTCGCATCAGCTGGGTGCATTTAATGCTGCCTGCAGAATAGTACTGTTCATAGTACGGACAGACTGCAAAAGAGCCGTTCACGGAAATTAAGGACCAGTACTCGAGGAATTTGAATCCTGTCTCTCTTCAACGGACACTTTTCAAACCTCAAGTATAAATAGCTGAAAGAGACGAAGAAAAGACAAGCAACACACAATCTCTGAGAAATTTTCGAAGCAGAATTCTTTAAGTCTCAAGAACAGCTCACTCATCAGCTTAGTCATTTGTTGACAAAAGCAGCGTTGAAGAATCAAGCCAAATACATCTTCTGAGTGAATTTGTAAACCCTGAGTGTTGTGAGAAGTAGATATCCATCTAAGTGAGTGATATTACTTCGGAGAAGTAGGATTTCTTTGTGACTTCTTACTGCGAACTTACGGCCTGTTCATTTGTTGTAAAGCGTAAGCAGAGTGTACTAATTACTTTGTGTTCTTAGTATAACCCAAGATCTGTGTGACTTGGAAGAGTGGACTAAAGTATATTCAAATCCATATAACCACTATAAAAATTGCTTGTGTTTTTATTTGCACGTTTTCATGCATATTTTCGATCATATGAAAACATTGAGTTAACTGTTTGAAAAAGAACTTAAAAAGAGTGTTTATAAATCTGGGGAAACATTTTTCAAATTGCTAAGAATACTTGTGAAAAACACTTTGAAAATCCGCTGCAAGTACTCTAAGTATTAAGATTGATTTTAGCAAAATCAGCTAAGTAACTATCAGACGTGTGGTCAGCAAACCTGTTCAAAGATTTGTTCGCGAACAGATTTGAAACTAACTACTCTGATCAGCTTAGACTGTTCAAAGTTAAAGTGAAGTTTTAAAGTTAAAATTAGAAGAAAAATTTTAAAGAGGTCTATTCACCCCCCCCCCCTCTAGACCTCATCTGACCACTTGGGACCAACAAGTGGTACCAGAGCAGGTGGTTCATTAGAATCAGTTGCCTGATCAACGAGCTTGATCCAAGTATTTTTCAAAAGTTTCCAAAACTTTTCAAAAGAGCATCTTTTTGAAAAATTAAAACTTTTTGAAAATGGATTGTATCAGTCATGTTCCCCACATTGCTGGTATGTCCTTTGAGGACTGGAAAATCAGAATGGAGATATTCCTTGCTGCTTATATTGACAACATGTACACATGTATCATTAAAGGTCCATTCAGATTCACAAAGACCATAAAGATCAATGAAGTTGATACGGTTGTGGAGAAAGACTTGCACGAGATGACATCAGAAGAAATAAAGCTGTTCAATCTTGATAAAGTCGGAAGATTTATCATGACTAAAGCCCTGGACAATGATCGGTTTGACAAAGTCAAACATTGCAAAACTGCAAAGGAGATGTGGGATAAAGTCAGAGATATGAGCGAAGGAAACGACACCATAAAAGAGCATCAGCTGAGTGTTGCTCTAGGAAAGCTGGATAACTTCAAGATGAAGTCTGCGGAAACCATTGATCAGATGGATACAAGGTTTACAAGGACGCTGAATGAGGTGCTAAAGCTTGAAAAGACCTTTACTGACAAGGAGATAACCGTCAGAGTTTTGAAGGCTCTACCTCCAAAGTTCAATATGAAGGTGACAACTATGGAAGAATCAAGAGATTTGGGAAAAATCTCTCTTACAGAGCTGTTCTCAGTGCTCAAGGCGTATGAGTATAAACTGCCCAGAATGGGTGTTGAAGAAACCTCAACTTCAAGTCCCACAGCTGCACTGGTTGTTGCTGAAAATCCGAGAAGACCAGCCTACAGAAGTAAAGAAGTGGACTCATCTGATGAAGCCACACTACTCAACGAAAAGGAGTACACTGCTGGAGACGTTGCATTGCTTATGAACAATTTCAAGAAGTTCTACAAGAGAAAAATGAAGAACAAATATAACAATGCTTCTACTTCTAAACCTAACTTTTCTTCTCAAGATAAAGATGATTATAAAGCAAAACTAATGTGTTACAACTGCAGGAAATTGGGACACTTAATCAAAGACTGCCCATATCCAAAAGCAGAAAAATACACTGAAGAGGAGAAGAAAATGAGAAAAGAAAGAAAACATCAGAAAGGCAAGGCTATGATGGCGGAAGCAGAAAAGCTGGCTGCTGTCTACTCATCTGATTCAGATTCAGACACGTCTGATGAAGAATCTTCTGATGAAGAAAACCCTGCTCTCCTGTGCCTGATGGCAAAGGAATCTGATGAGTCTGAGGATGATGTAACTCCTCTTGATAATGAATTATTTAATTCATTTGAACAAATAATGCTTAACAATACTGGTATTGCTGTAGCATATAAAAAGCTTAAGGAAGAGATGATATTGCTAAAAGAGCAAAATAGTTCATTGAAACTCACAACTGAAAAGCCAAGAGAATCAGCTGAATATAAACAGCTTGAGCAAGAACATGAAAGCTGAATGTGAAGTTTATAAAGGAAAAATCATGGAACTTGAAAAAGTTATTGAGTCTCATGAGAAATCATCTATTGCATCCACTCACATGTCTAGTAAACAGAATATACCTTTAGAACAGGACAAGTTAGAACTGAACCATACTGAAAAATTTGTATCAGCTGACAATAGTAAGGTCATTCTTTATGTTCAGACAACTAAACCTGCTTCACCTGAGAAAGTGGTAAAGGAGAAGAAAACTCCTAAGGCTGAAAAGAGCAAAGAGCCTAGTTTAGGTAAAAAGACTAGTAAGACCAAACAGCAGAGTCCTAAGAAGTCTGCTGATAAAGCTAAACTGAATCAGACTAATGGTAAAACTAAGTCAAATTCAAATGAGCAAGCATCTAGTAAACCAAAGAAGCATAAAAATAAGAAAAATCAAAATGCTTGGTATGGAAATGAGTCATATTATGTGCAACCTGCTGCATATCATCCTATGTATCATGCATCTCAATTTCCAGGTTACTATGCACCTTACCCTGCTCATCCAATGCATGCTTACCCTGCTTATCATGCACCTTACCCTGCTTATGAACATTTTCCTTATCATACTGATCATCAACATGACTTATCTGATAACCATGGTAAAGACAAAACTGTTCATACTCCTGTGAAAACTCAAAAACCTAAGATGCCTAAGACATCAACATCTTGGGTTGTCAAAGGTGAAACTAATCCTTCAGGACCCTCTCAATAAGGGTACCTAAAACAATTTTATTTTTGTTTTGTAGGTTAGGAATAGGAGTAGGAGTAAAGCAGAGAAGATTTGGTACTTGGACAGTGGATGTTCAAGACACATGTGTGGAAGCATACATGAGCTAACTGATGTAATTGTTGTGGATGGTCCAAGTGTTACATTTGGAGACAGCAAAGAAGGCAAGATTGTAGCTAAATGAAGTTTAATCAAAGGAAACATTGAGATAGCTGACGTCTCATATGTTAAATGCCTAAAGTACAACCTGCTAAGCATAAGTCAATTTTGTGACAAAGGATATTCAGTCATCTTCTCAACAGATAAGTGCTACGTTGAACAAATTGGTACAAAGAAGGTGATTTTATCTGGAAGAAAACAAGGAAATATCTACATAGTCGACTGGAATTCTGCTGATAAGAATTCAAATGTTTGTTTGGTGGCTTCTTCACCAAGTGAAATTAGTTGGCTGTGGCACAAAAAAATGAATCATTTAAACTTCAAGACCATCAACAGATTAATCAAGAATGATTTGGTAGAAGGGATTCCAAAAACAGTCATGAGCAAAGACAAGCTATGTGACGCATGTCAGAAGGGTAAACAAATCAAGTCATCCTTTAAAAGCAAGAAGCATCAATCGTCCGGAAGAATTTTAGAGCTACTCCATATGGACTTATTTGGACCCATTGATCCAGTCAGCAATGGTGGAAAGAAATACTGCCTAGCTGTCGTGGATGATTATTCAAGATATACTTGGGTGATTTTCATGAAGAAGAAAAGTGAAACCAAGGAACATCTTACCAATCTGATGGAATTGATCCAGAATGAGAAAAGTATAAAAATATTGAAGATCAGATCAGATAGAGGGATAGAGTTCACAAACTCTACTGTTGAAGAGTATTGTAACATTAAAGGAATACATCATGAGTATTCAGCTGCTAGAACCCCTCAACAGAATGGTGTTGCTGAAAGGAGAAACAGAACACTAAAAGAAGCTGTCAGAACCATGATAGCTGAAGCCAAGCTGCCACAAAGATTTTGGGCAGAAGCAACAAATACAACCTGCTTTACCCAAAACAGATGCATGATCAACAAAAATCAGAACAAGACTCCATGTGAAGTTTGGAACAACAGAAAGCCAAACATTCATTACTTTAAGATTTTTGGTTGTACATGTTTTGTACTGAATAATGGGAAAAATCACCTTACTGCATTTGCAGAAAGGCTGACGAAGCTGTGTTTGTAGGATACTCTACTGTTAGTAAGGCTTATAGAATTTTTAACAAAAGAACACTACTAATAGAAGAATCCATTCATGTAGTATTTGATGAACCAAGTCAATCTTCTGAAAAGAATCAAAATACTAATCAAAATCTGTCTACTGATTTTCAGAAATTGAGAGTTGAAAGTAATGAAGAATATGTTCCCATCATACTACCTGATCTCAATTCAGCTGCTAACTCAAGTGCTGTTCAAAATCACAGTGCTGATGGTCTAACAAACGAGTTGCAAACAGCTGACAGACCAGAGACTGTTCAACAGACGATAAATGTTCAACAGACTACTACTGGAACTCCAACAGTAGTGTTGCAAGATCTTAACAGAGGATAGCATTCAGACCTGCAACCTGATCTCAGATGGCTCAAAAATCACCCACCCGAGTTAGTAATTGATGATCCTTTAGATAGAGTGAAAACAAGAAGAGCTGCTGCACAAGATGCCATGTTTGTCACTTTTCTATCTCAAACAGAGCCCAAACAAATTGAAGAAGCTCTCAGTGATTCCTTCTGGATAGAAGCCATGCAAGAAGAGTTGAATCAATTTGAAAGGAATGAAGTCTGGTACTTAGTTCCTAGACCAAGTCATCAAAGAGTCATTGGCACTAAATGGGTATTCAGAAACACGATGAATGAAGATGGTATTGTTACCAGAAATAAAGCAAGATTAGTGGCCAAAGGATATTGTCAAGAAGAAGGAATTGACTTTGATGAAACTTTTGCACCTGTAGCAAGACTTGAAGCAATCAGACTGTTTCTTGCCTATGCTGCTTACAAGAACTTCACTGTCTATCAGATGGATGTGAAGTCAGCTTTTCTCAATGGAGAATTGCAAGAAGAAGTATATGTTGAACAACCTCCTGGATTTGAAGTCTATCAAGAAGAGGACAAAGTATATCGTCTGAAGAAAGCCCTCTATGGACCGAAACAGGCTCCAAGAGCATAGTATGATACCCTATCTGATTTTCTTTTAATTAAAGGATTTCGTAAAGGTAAGGTAGATAAGACCTTGTTTACAATTGAATGGGAAAATCATATATTACTTGTGCAAATATATGTGGACGATATTATTTTTGGTTCAACTAACCAACAGATGTGTGACAAGTTCTCCAAGCTGATGCAGAACAAGTTTGAAATGAGCATGATGGGTGAACTTAATTATTTTCTTGGTTTGCAAGTTAGACAGTTGCCTGATGGAATTTTCATCAACCAAGCAAAATACACAAAAGATCTGTTCAAGAAATTTGGTATGGAAACTAGCTCTACTGCTACTATTCCAATGTCTACAAGTCTTCGTTTGGATAAAGATGAAGATGGCAAATCAGTATACATAACCAAATATAGAGGCATTATAGGGTCACTGCTGTATCTAACATCAAGCAGACCTGATATAATGTATTCAGTTGGGGTTTGTGCAAGATTTCAATCAAATCCCAAGGAATATCATCTCTTAGCTGCCAAGAGGATATTGAAATATGTTAAAGGCACTCAAGAATTGGGATTGTGGTATCCTAGAGAATCTAGATTTGAGCTTATTGGTTATTCAGATTCAGACCTTGCTGGCTGCAAGATTGACAGAAAAAGCACAACAGGTGCCTGTCAGTTCTTAGGTAGTCGTCTGATCTCATGGATGAGTAAGAAACAGACTTCAGTATCCATATCTACTGCTTAAGCTGAATATATAGCTGCTGGAGCATGCTTTGCACAGATAATATGGTTGAAGCATAAACTAGAAGATTACAATATCAAAATCAGTGGAATTCCAATCTACTGTGACAATACAAGTGCAATATCTCTTACTCAGAACACTACAAGTCATTCAAGGACTAAACATATAGAGATCAAGCATCACTTCATTAGAGATCATGTGGAAAAAGGCAACGTTATGATTGAGTATGTCCATACTGACAATCAGATTGCTGACATTTTCACTAAACCTTTAAGTGAAGTAAGGTTTTCAATTTTAAGAGCTGTGCTAGGACTACTTAATTTGGATGCATAAGCTGAGGGGGAACTTATCAGAAGACTAAAGTTCAACAGCTTACTCATCTCTTTTATCTTCAAGGATTAACTTTTAACAGACTAGTTAACTTATGAATTCTTAAAGTCAGGGGGAACGTGTTGTTGGGATATAGCTCGATTTGTCAGACAACAAAGTGCGAAATTTTAAATTTTTCGAGTTATCCAATGGTCCCATATAAGAAGTCTCCATATTATGTATACAAAAACTTAAACAAAAACGCACACAATGAATTAACAAAGGGGGTTTTTGCGATATACCTCACCACAGGCAAGGTGGTGGAAATCTCCGGCTTCAATTCTGATTCTGATCCGGTTCACAGGAGTGATCCAAGTGTCTCACCTCCAGGGACAGTCCACACCAATTGGATTCTGGCAACACCTCAAGATCTTAGGCTCAGAACTCGATTCAGGAGATTTGTTATTGCAGGATTGTATTAGATCTCTTGACAGATCAAGATCTAACACAATGGAACAGGGAGTGTTCGGCGGCGGCACCAAGGAACCCACGGCAGCAGAGTGGCGGCGGCTTATGGTGGCGGCGGCGGCAGCAGCTAGGGTTTCTAGCTTGGAGAGGGGGCGGCTACTTAGGACAGAGGGAGGCTAGGGTTTTCCTTTTTTAGGGTGTTAGCTTTTGAGCTCAAGTAGATCCCCTTTTACAGACTCCTTCTGACCTAGGTTTGCAAGACTCCTTATGGGCTTTAATTAATAGAAGCCCATGTCTTGCAATCCTCCATTTAATTAACTACTTTAATTAATTGCCCAGTCCAATTAAATCAATATTTCTTTTAATTAACTAGCAACTCAATTATTAATTAAGTTAGCCAATTAATTAATCTCCCACTTGAATTAAATACCTTTAATTCATTTAATTGATTTAATTACCTTTAAATCAATTAATTCCTTTCATTTCCTTTTATAACAGTCACCGTCCAATTGTATTGTGTGTGACCCTCTGGGTTCACCATCAACTGGCAGCAGGCCCACGAATCCTTCGTGATTTAATTTATGAAGAATAAATTGTTCCGGTCAATTAAACAACCTTTAATTGACCACTCCTAGAATTAAATCCTCTATTAATTCAGGAGTACCCACACTTCATGGTCGATGTCTAGCCACAAGCCCATGAAGCCCAATTTCAGGTGAATTGATATTTGTGAACCTCGTCTCATATAATTGCCATGTACATACGGTCCTTCTATCGACTAATATTCTCGATCAAGACTTAGGGTGTGTGAATTGATCGGCACCTCTAAATTTGTCTCGATAACTATACTTTCTAATTCAGGATAATATACCTTTGTGACCTTCTAAATTTGGAAACCCCTTTCCAAATCCGTCACCGACTGCGGCCGCAGAATCCTTGGATATATTATCTAAGAATCGTATAGGAAATTCTCTCACCCATTACAGTGAGTCAATAGATTCCATATCGGTACTAACCACCCGCGTACATGTCCACACGCACCCAACCTAGGCATGTTATGACCAAGCTACGTGGCCTATACCTAGATCTAAGTACGCACTTCCATGCACCGAATTCGCCCTAGTACCTCAAGTCAAAGGACTAAATCGTACACTATTATATTCCTTGAGAAACATCCCATCACCGATGTGCGTCATGCGCTTCCACAATGGGTTTCTCTGTTCGGGTCGTTCGATGCGTTCAATCCTCCATTGAACCACCTACTCGTATGCACTGGACTCAAATTCCTTGCTCATGAAACACTACAAATTCACTCCATGTGAATCATGCATACTCGTACAAGTCTTTGCGATTCCTACGATACCCCGTCTCGTTTCGGAATCTATGACTTGGAACAGTTTTTGAGATTACGACCTTTGAGACTGTTTCATGATTGCACTCAGTACTGAAGTGAATCGTCCCATAGTCAAATGTAATCTAAGGGTTTCAACCAATCGCTTAAATGTATTCGCGAAAGATGAAGTTGGCCATTGTTTATCCTTATACATATATAAATAAACATGCGTATTATTATAAAATCAAAGATCGTTTCATATAGGATAGATCTATTACAAGCTAACAGAACTGGCTTGCAGGGCACTATCCTATCAATCTCCCACTTGCCCTAAAGCCATTCACCTATGGTTCTAAGACCCATCTCTACTAGATGTCCTTCGAACGCCTTTTGTGAAAGAGGCTTAGTTAGTGGGTCAGCTACGTTGTCTTCCGATTTGACATACTCCATGTGCATGTCTCCTCTACCAATGATCTCCCTGATCACATGGTATTTCCTCTGTACGTGTTTGGATTGATGGTGTGATCTCGGCTCCTTTGCTTGAGCTATCGCCCCGTTGTTGTAACAGAAGACGACTACAGGTTCAGCAATGCTAGGAACAACATCCAGTTCTTGGATGAAGTTTTTCATCCATACACTTTCTTTTGCTGCATCTGATGCTGCAATATATTCTGCTTCTGTGGTTGAATCAGCAGTGGTAGACTGTTTACAGCTCTTCCAACTTACTGCTCCACCATTGATGCAGAATATGTATCCAGAGTTGGATTTAAAGTCATCCACGTCAGACTGGAAACTCGAATCAGTGAATCCTTCAAGTTTCAGTTCTCCACTACCACCGTAGACCAAAAACATATCCTGAGTCCTTCGCAGGTACTTTAGGATTGCTTTTACGGCAGTCCAGTGCTCTTCGCCTGGATTTGACTGATAGCGGCTCGTTACACTTAGAGCGTGTGCTATGTCTGGTCGAGTACACAACATCGCATACATTATGCTCCCTATAGCAGAGGCATAAGGTATGAGAGACATTCTCGTCTTTTCTTCATCGGTTGTAGGGCACATAGACTTAGAAAGAGAGATACCATGTCTCATTGGAAGCAATCCTCTCTTGGATTCTTCCATCTTGAATCTTTTCAAGATTGTGTTGATGTACTGAGATTGGGAGAGTCCTATCATCTTCTTCGATCTATCCCTATAGATACGTATTCCCAATACGTAAGATGTGTCTCCCATATCTTTCATAGAGAACTGCGCGGATAACCACGCTTTAGTCTGCGCTAACATTTTGACATCGTCTCCGATCAGTAAAATGTCATCGACGTACAAAACAATGAATTGTACCGTGCTCCCACTATTCTTCTTGTACACACAAGGTTCATATACATTTTTGATGAAGCCAAATGCCTTGACTGTCTCATCAAATCGTATGTTCCAGGTTCGGGATGCCTGTTTGAGGCCATAGATCGACCTTTGAAGTTTACACAACTTGTGTTCACTTCCTTTGGACGCAAAACCTTCAGGTTGTTGCATAAAGATCTCCTTGTCAATGTCTCCATTGAGGAAGGCGGTCTTTACGTCCATTTGCCATATCTCATAATCATGCCATGCGGCAATGGCAAGTACTATCCGAATGGATTTGGACATCGCTACGGGAGAGAAGGTTTCCTCATAGTCTATTCCAGGCCTTTGAGAATAACCCTTCGCCACTAAATGTGCCTTGTGAGTTAAAACCTCTCTATTCATTCCAAGCTTACGCTTGAGATCCATTTGCATCCTACAGGGATAGTTCCCTCAGGTGGATCGACCAAGGTCCAAACCTTGTTGGAATGCATGGAATCCATTTCGGATTGCATGGCTTCGAGCCACGCACCCGAGTCTATGTCTGACATCGCTTCTTGGTAGGTCTTTGGATCACTATCAACTCTTTCATTTTCGTGAATGAAACCAAATCGCTCTGGCTCCTTACGAATTCGATCAGACCTTCGAAGAGTAGGTGTACTAGTAGGTTCAATAAATTCTGGTTCAGCTCCCACTGTTTGTGGGGATGGGTCCAATTCCTGGACTTCATCAAGTTCTACGATTGTCCCATTTCGGTTGGAGAGGAAATCCTCTTCCAAGAAGTGGGCGTTCCTAGATACGAACGTATTACGTTCTTTAGGATCGAAGAACAGGTATCCAATGGATTCCTTTGGATACCCCAAAAATTTGCACAAACTAGATCTACTATCTAGCTTATCTCCCTTCTTGTTCTTTACATACGCAGGAGATCCCCATACTCGTAGGTACGAATACACGGGTGCCTTACCATACCATACTTGGTGCGGTGTTGTTGGCACTGACTTCGAAGGCACTATATTTAGCATCTTCGATGCAGTTAATAGGGCCAAGCCCCAAAACGAAAAGGGAAGGTCAGCGAAGCTCATCATGGAACGAACCATGTCTAACAACGATCGGTTCCTCCGCTCGGACACTCCATTGAGTTGGGGCGTCCTAGGGGGAGTTCGCTGGGCGAGAATTCCATTCTCTTTCAGATAATCAAGGAATTCTTGGCTTAAGTACTCTCCACCTCTATCAGAACGAAGTGCTTTAATACTATGTCCAAGTTGATTCTCAACTTCCATTCGAAACTCTTTGAATTTCTCAAAAGTTTCGGATTTGTGTTTCATGAGATACACATATCCATAACGACTAAAATCGTCGGTGAATGTTACGAAGTAAGAGAATCCTCCTCTCGCATTGACACTCAATGGTCCACAAACGTCAGTATGGATTAAATCCAATGTTTGCTTGGTTCGCTCGGGATTCCCGGTGAAGGGTGATTTGGTCATTTTTCCTTTGAGACAGGATTCGCAAGTTGGGAGTTCATCCAAGTTCTTTATTTCAAGAGCCTTAGAGGAAACCAACTTTTGAATCCTACTCTTGGAAATATGTCCAAGTCTAGCGTGCCAAAGTTGTGGAGTTTGATTATCATATTTTCTTTTTCTAGATTGAATGTGCATGACGTCGGATTTAACAGGTTCTAGGGAATAAAGACCATCCATCAAAGTACCACGAGCATACATTAAACCACCTTTAAATATGCATAAATTTCCATTTGAAATGGAAAAATTAAAACCATCAATGTCTAGCATCGGTATAGAAATGATGTTCTTAATTATTGTTGGTACGTACAGACAATCCCTTAAAACCAAAGTAAAATTTCCTAAAACCAATTCGACGTCCCCAATAGCCTCAGCGGCGATCCTAGCTCCGTTTCCAAAACGCAGGATTCTATCCCCGGGCTTCAGGTATCTTACCGCTCCCATCACCTGCAAATCATTGCAGATATGAGAACCTGCCGCGGTGTCTAACACCCACGATGCACAGTTAATAGAAATATTAACTTCAACCAAGAAAATACCTTTGGCTACCAATTTCATCTTTAGGTAGTCTGGGCAGTTCCTTTTCCAGTGCCCTGCTTTCTTGCAGTGGAAACATTCGTCTTCTGGGCTTTTGCGCTTCTTTTCAACCACCTTTGTGATTGCCTTCGAAGAAACACTTTTCTTCTTCTTCTTACCTCTCTTAGGCTTTCAGCCTTTGATTGGTATGCAATCATCACCGGCTTCTCTTTCTTGAGAGTCGATTCTGCCGTTACCAACAAATTGGTCAGTTCGTGAAGAGCGAGGGTTCTATCCTCCATGTTGAAGTTCAACACGAACTGGTCAAAAGAACGGGGCAGCGTATGGAGGAGGAGGTCAGTGCTAAGATCAGCCTGCAAATCTACGTCCAATCGCCCCAGTTTTTCAACCAAGTTGATGAAACGCAGACAGTGATCCTTGACACTGCTTCCCTCAGCCATCTTGAGATGAAACAACTCCTTAGTGGTCGCAAACCTTTCGGTACGAGACCTCTCTCCAAACATCTGTTGGAGGTGGAGAAGTATTTCTCTAGCAAGCGGCATTGCAGCATGCTGTTTCTGCAGTTCATTCGACATCGAGGCTAGCATGAGACATCGAACCTGAAGATCATCATCAACCCTTTTAGCATGGGCGGTTCGTTGTTCCTCACTAGCTCGTGCTGCGGGTGCAGCAGGCATGGGTGTGTCGAGCACATAGCTTCGTCGCTCGGAGTCGAGCACGATTCTGAGATTTCTCAGCCAGTCAGCAAAGTTTGAGCCATTCAATTTGTTTGCGTCGAGGATAACATATAATGGATTCTTAGACATTGTACTTAATATCTACAAATGGAAAAGAAGACAACATTCAGCTAACTGATCTTATGCCTGATACTTATAATTATCGAATTTGGACTTGTTTTCGAAAAAGTTCTCTCACTATTTTATCGAAACAATCACCCCTTTGATTGCTCGGGAATTCTAATTCCTAGTAGGTCTTGACGTCCCAGCAACAATTAATTGCACCCACGACTCGTGGCCATACAACCAATTCTCCAGGTAGGTATACTTTTACCAATTGTGACACCTCACAACCTTCAAGCTATTTTGCCTCGGTTTTCACATTTATCTAGCACTGCTACATCATAAATGCTACTAATCGTTAAGTAACACCCATCAATCGTGATAAGCAACGGGCCCGGTCGTGAGTTCTCCGTAACTAGTTATCGGTCGATCCTCACATCCCGACCAGTCCTTATCCTTGTCGAGTTTAGTTAAAAACAAGAGTCGAGGAGTTTCGTGTATTGTCCCTTTCTTTGACTCGGGTGCCAGACTCTGGATCACCTCTATCAATAAGTAGACAACATACACTAGTTCCTATTGATGGAAGGCATGGATCTTTAAAACTTCATTTTAAATGTACCAAATTGACTTAATATTTAATTCGAGAGGGGGTTTCTGGTTTTGAAAGTTATACTAACTCTCCACGAGATCTTACCGATTCAATTATGCTTTATCTTTTATTACGATCTAGATTCTAGCGCGCAGCTAAATATAAATCGACAAATAAATAAAAGCCATACAAGCCTTGCATGCATACTACCACAATATGTTTTCGATCGGGAGCCTCCTATGCGGGCCATCATTGAGCCAATGATGTTGGCCCAATTGGTCAATCTAAAGGTTTCTCAAACGGGCCCTATGCTATTACACAATGTACCATGCATTCATGGCCTTCTTATCTTCTTGGGCTCCCACCTTGCTTGTAAATGGGCCTCCATCCTAAACTAGGAAAGCAGTAAAGTCCTATTCTATTACAAAGGCTCAAAGTGGCCCAAAAACAATAATAGGCTCGCAGGCCCAATGAAAAACAAACAATAAATAAAACCAATCACATCTACCCTAGGGTCAAGGCTCGTCTCGATCGAAAACCACGTAAACAGTTCACGTAGAGCAAGAAACATGTAAACATCTTTTACTTTCTTCTATCTTAATTTTAAAACAACCTTTTAAAACTACTTCCTGTGATTCTTGCTTTTTAGTCACTACTAATTATGACAAAATAAATATCCGGGTAAACAAAAGTTAATTTTCTGCTCAATTTTCAGATTCTGTTTTTCAACTTTTGAAAATTGCATTTTCGCCCCTCAACTTTCGAAAATTGCACTTTGACCCCAAAACTTTTAAAAAGTTACAAAAACACCCCTGGGCAGTTTCGGGCAGAAGACCAGAAAATAAAATTTTGAATTTTGAAAATTTTCGATTTTTCAAATTGACCCCTCAAGTTTCGGTAATTGCAAAACAGCCCCTAAGTTTTCAGAAATTGCAAAACGACCCCAAAAACCGTGCGACCAGAATTGCAAAAACAGTCCAGAATTTTCAAATTTTCAGATTTCAAAAATTTCGAATTTTCAGCCCCAAAAACCCTGATTTGCGATTTCTGCCCCAAAAGTCCCGAAGTTTTCAAAAACTATAAAAACGGCACAGATCTTGAAAAGCAGTTTTACCCAATGATAGATCTAGTCATAACAAGCAAGAATCAACTTACAGAACATAATTATCATGCGTTCTCATACATATAATTAAACATATACGGTGAACACAATTATGTTCAGGCTTTTGTATAATAATAATGGAGTTGGCTCTGATACCACTGTTGGGATATAGCTCGATTTGTCAGACAACAAAGTGCGGAATTTAAAATTTTTCGAGTTATCCAATGGTCCCATATAAGAAGTCTCCATATTATGTATACAAAAACTTAAACAAAAACGCACACAATGAATTAACAAAGGGGGTTTTTGCGATATACCTCACCACAGGCAAGGTGGTGGAAATCTCCGGCTTCAATTCTGATTCTGATCCGGTTCACAGGAGTGATCCAAGTGTCTCACCTTCAGGGACAGTCCACACCAATTGGATTCTGGCAACACCTCAAGATCTTAGGCTCAGAACTCGATTCAGGAGATTTGTTATTGCAGGATTGTATTAGATCTCTTGACAGATCAAGATCTAACACAATGGAACAGGGAGTGTTCGGCGGCGGCACCAAGGAACCCACGGCAGCAGAGTGGCGGCGGCTTATGGTGGTGGCGGCGGCGGCGGCAACAGCTAGGGTTTCTAGCTTGGAGAGGGGGCGGCTACTTAGGACAGAGGGAGGCTAGGGTTTTCCTTTTTCAGGGTGTTAGCTTTTGAGCTCAAGTAGATCCCCTTTTATAGACTCCTTCTGACCTAGGTTTGCAAGACTCCTTATGGGCTTTAATTAATAGAAGCCCATGTCTTGCAATCCTCCATTTAATTAACTACTTTAATTAAATGCCCAGTCCAATTAAATCAATATTTCTTTTAATTAACTAGCAACTCAATTATTAATTAAGTTAGCCAATTAATTAATCTCCCACTTGAATTAAATACCTTTAATTCATTTAATTGATTTAATTACCTTTAAATCAATTAATTCCTTTCATTTCCTTTTATAACAGTCACCGTCCAATTGTATTGTGTGTGACCCTCTGGGTTCACCATCAACTGGCAGCAGGCCCACGAATCCTTCGTGATTTAATTTATGAACAATAAATTGTTCCGGTCAATTAAACAACCTTTAATTGACCACTCCTAGAATTAAATCCTCTATTAATTCAGGAGTACCCACACTTCATGGTCGATGTCTAGCCACAAGCCCATGAAGCCCAATTTCAGGTGAATTGATATTTGTGAACCTCGTCTCATATAATTGCCATGTACATACGGTCCTTCTATCGACTAATATTCCCGATCAAGACTTAGGGTGTGTGAATTGATCGGCACCTCTAAATTTGTCTCGATAACTATAATTTCTAATTCAGGATAATATACCTTTGTGACCTTCTAAATTTGGAAACCCCTTTCCAAATCCGTCACCGACTGCGGCCGCAGAATCCTTGGATATATTATCTAACAATCGTATAGGAAATTCTCTCACCCATTACAGTGAGTCAATAGATTCCATATCGGTACTAACCACCCGTGTACATGTCCACACGCACCCAACCTAGGCATGTTATGACCAAGCTACGTGGCCTATACCTAGATCTAAGTACGCACTTCCATGCACCGAATTCGCCCTAGTACCTCAAGTCAAAGGACTAAATCGTACACTATTATATTCCTTGAGAAACATCCCATCACCGATGTGCGTCATGCGCTTCCACAATGGGTTTCTCTGTTCGGGTCGTTCGATGCGTTCAATCCTCCATTGAACCACCTACTCGTATGCACTGGACTCAAATTCCTTGCTCATGAAACACTACAAATTCACTCCATGTGAATCATGCATACTCGTACAAGTCTTTGCGATTCCTACGATACCCCGTCTCGTTTCGGAATCTATGACTTGGAACAGTTTTTGAGATTACGACCTTTGAGACTGTTTCATGATTGCACTCAGTACTGAAGTGAATCGTCCCATAGTCAAATGTAATCTAAGGGTTTCAACCAATCGCTTAAATGTATTCGCGAAAGATGAAGTTGGCCATTGTTTATCCTTATACATATATAAATAAACATGCGTATTATTATAAAATCAAAGATCGTTTCATACAGGATAGATCTATTACAAGCTAACAGAACTGGCTTGCAGGGCACTATCCTATCACGTTTAAGACTAGCGGTACTTCTGAATTAAAGATGAAATTTGTTAATGTCAGTTAGTTGAAGTTATGTTTTCAACAGAAGACTCAACTATCGAAGAATAAAGTTTTACTATCTAGCTGGATTGACAAACAGCCGAGGAAGGTTATCAACTATTGGCTTTCACTGATAACAGCATTGTCATCAGGACAATAGTCCATCAGATAAGTATTTATCGTACTCATCTGATTACTTAAGTGAAAGCTGAACTATTTAAAATGCTTATTCAAAAGTACGCTTTTACAAGTAACGGAAGGGCGGTACATATTCCCGCTCCTCATTAAATATCTTTTGAATTTGAAAGGTCGTAACTGACGCCGCACGATCAGCACTGACAGGAAAACGGATCTAACGGTTGGCGGGTATCACGGAAACCGACATACCCCAACTCTATAAATCCCAATCTGATCAGCCGTGTAGTTCTTTATGCACCCTAAAATTTCAAAAGCTCTTGTGAAAATTCCTCTGCAATTTTCTGCAAAAATCTCTTCGTGTTTTTTCTCCACTTTCAGTAGATCTACAATGGCTGCCGAAGGAATGTTCCTAGTGTATGATTCCTACTACCAATCTGGTACGAATCTGATGAAGGAATTGCTAGAGAAATTCAAATCTGCATCTCTGGTAAATTTCATGGAATACAATGAAGGCATAATCTGGACTGATCAGGTTATGGAGTACTACAAGACGGCGTCTGTTGACTTTAACAAGCTGGAAATTAAAGCTACAGTGGGAGACAAACCCATTTTTATCACTCTTGACGTTCTTCACGAACAGTTTGGGTTTCCTAAGAGTTGACGTCATGACGTCACTGTGCTGACAGAAGCCAAACACCAAGAATTTTGGGCGATCTGCGCCAAGGAAGGAGAAATATTGTCTGGAAATATCAAGAAGAGACAGCTGAAGGACGAGTATCAGCCATCCGCTGATATGGTGTCAAAGCTGATAGAAAATTGCACCTTTTCCCTTGATGCTGTTCCAATGAAGAGGTTCAGCATAATGGCTGCCATTTATTATGGATTGGAAGTCAACTGGTCCACAATAATCTGGTACATATTTGCTGATTTTCTGGATGTTAAGAAAGGAAAAGGACCTTCCACCAACCACAGGATCACTCTCAGCTACTTACTATCCCATCTGGGATGTACTATGCTGAACGACAAAGAAATTCATAAATCAAAGGTAATGGCTAAGTACGTGCCTGTTCAGAAGAGAAAGGTTGATGAGCCTGAGGAGGATGAGGATGAGGACCCAAAGGGTGTTCCTGCTAAAAGACAAAGGAGGTTAGTCAAAACAGCCAGCTTAGCTGTTGAGACTAAGAAGAGAAAGGCTGCTAACGAGCCTAAAAAGAAAGAATCAAAGCAGATGGAGACAGTGACTTCTGCTGCTGAAGCCACTGCTGTTATTGACAACGTTACGGCTAATGTAAGGACTGGATCCCCTGCATCATCTTCAAGAACTCCATCAGCTGAAAGGCCTGCTGAAGGTGTCTCTCAAAGGACTAGAAGCCAACAAAAAGATACAGCTGCTTCTAGATATCGTGAAGGAAGGACTAAGAAGTCTTCTAGAAAGCAGATGACCTTCATAGAAGAACCCACTGAGTTGGAGAATGTGGTTAGAGAAAACTCTGAGGCTGCTGAAAGGCCTTCTGAAGCAATTGAGACTGCTGCAACAGTTGAGACTGCTGCAACTGACAAAGCTGATGAGCAACAGCCGAGTCAAGTTACTCAATCAGTTGAGACTTCAAAGTCTCAAGAAGATCCAGATGTACAGATCATACATCCAATTGCTGCCAATCCTATCTCATCTGCTGGACCAGCCCCTGCGCTTGCTGACAAAGGCAAAAGGAAGATAGTGCTGAAGAAAAAGAAAATTTCTAATGCAGACAAGAAAGCAAGGGAGGAAGCTGAGCAAAGAAAGCAAGATGAAGCTGAAGAGAAAAAGGCTCTTGAGTTGAGCAAAGCTCAAGCAGCAAAGGATGAGGCCAGGCGAAAAATGTCTGAAGCAGAGAGGAAAGCTGCTGAGGATGCTGAGCTGGCTATGGTCTTGGAAATAAGCAAAACTGATGCCTATGGACCTGTCCATGGAGGTGGCATCAAGTTCAAAGAGGCTAAGGGAGGAGAAGAACCAAAACCAAAGATGCCTGCTGGGGAACAAAAACCTAAAGAAAGGTTTGAAGTCAGAAGAGCTTTCAACATAGTATATGAAGACAAAGAACTGTTTCAGAAGTTTGAAAGCTGATGCAGAACAAGTTTGAAATGAGCATGATGGGTGAACTTATTTATTTTCTTGGTTTGCAAGTTAGACAGTTGCCTGATGGAATTTTCATCAACCAAGCAAAATACACAAAAGATCTGTTCAAGAAATTTGGTATGGAAACTAGCTCTACTGCTACTATTCCAATGTCTACAAGTCTTCGTTTGGATAAAGATGAAGATGGCAAATCAGTAGACATAACCAAATATAGAGGCATTATAGGGTCACTGCTGTATCTAACAGCAAGCAGACCTGATATAATGTATTCAGTTGGGGTTTGTGCAAGATTTCAATCAAATCCCAAGGAATATCATCTCTTAGCTGCCAAGAGGATATTGAAATATGTTAAAGGCACTCAAGAATTGGGATTGTGGTATCCTAGAGAATCAAGATTTGAGCTTATTGGTTATTCAGATTCAGACCTTGCTGGCTGCAAGATTGACAGAAAAAGCACAACAGGTGCCTGTCAGTTCTTAGGTAGTCGTCTGATCTCATGGATGAGTAAGAAACAGACTTCAGTATCCATATCTACTGCTTAAGCTGAATATATAGCTGCTGGAGCGTGCTTTGCACAGATACTATGGTTGAAGCATAAACTAGAAGATTACAATATCAAAATCAGTGGAATTCCAATCTACTGTGACAATACAAGTGCAATCTCTCTTACTCAGAACACTACAAGTCATTCAAGGACTAAACATATAGAGATCAAGCATCACTTCATTAGAGATCATGTGGAAAAAGGCAACGTTATGATTGAGTATGTCCATACTGACAATCAGATTGCTGACATTTTCACTAAACCTTTAAGTGAAGTAAGGTTTTCAACTTTAAGAGCTGTGCTAGGACTACTTAATTTGGATGCATAAGCTGAGGGGGAACTTATCAGAAGACTAAAGTTCAACAGCTTACTCATCTCTTTTATCTTCAAGGATTAACTTTTAACAGACTAGTTAACTTATGAATTCTTAAAGTCAGGGGGAACGTGTTGTTGGGATATAGCTCGATTTGTCAGACAACAAAGTGCGAAATTTTAAATTTTTCGAGTTATCCAATGGTCCCATATAAGAAGTCTCCATATTATGTATACAAAAACTTAAACAAAAACGCACACAATGAATTAACAAAGGGGGTTTTTGCGATATACCTCACCACAGGCAAGGTGGTGGAAATCTCCGGCTTCAATTCTGATTCTGATCCGGTTCACAGGAGTGATCCAAGTGTCTCACCTCCAGGGACAGTCCACACCAATTGGATTCTGGCAAAACCTCAAGATCTTAGGCTCAGAACTCGATTCAGGAGATTTGTTATTGCAGGATTGTATTAGATCTCTTGACAGATCAAGATCTAACACAATGGAACAGGGAGTGTTCGGCGGCGGCACCAAGGAACCCACGGCAGCAGAGTGGCGGCGGCTTATGGTGGCGGCGGCGGCAGCAGCTAGGGTTTCTAGCTTGGAGAGGGGGCGGCTACTTAGGACAGAGGGAGGCTAGGGTTTTCCTTTTTTAGGGTGTTAGCTTTTGAGCTCAAGTAGATCCCCTTTTATAGACTCCTTCTGACCTAGGTTTGCAAGACTCCTTATGGGCTTTAATTAATAGAAGCCCATGTCTTGCAATCCTCCATTTAATTAACTACTTTAATTAATTGCCCAGTCCAATTAAATCAATATTTCTTTTAATAAACTAGCAACTCAATTATTAATTAAGTTAGCCAATTAATTAATCTCCCACTTGAATTAAATACCTTTAATTCATTTAATTTATTTAATTACCTTTAAATCAATTAATTCCTTTCATTTCCTTTTATAACAGTCACCGTCCAATTGTATTGTGTGTGACCCTCTGGGTTCACCATCAACTGGCAGCAGGCCCACGAATCCTTCGTGATTTAATTTATGAACAATAAATTGTTCCGGTCAATTAAACAACCTTTAATTGACCACTCCTAGAATTAAATCCTCTATTAATTCAGGAGTACCCACACTTCATGGTCGATGTCTAGCCACAAGCCCATGAAGCCCAATTTCAGGTGAATTGATATTTGTGAACCTCGTCTCATATAATTGCCATGTACATACGGTCCTTCTATCGACTAATATTCCCGATCAAGACTTAGGGTGTGTGAATTGATCGGCACCTCTAAATTTTTCTCGATAACTATACTTTCTAATTCAGGATAATATACCTTTGTGACCTTCTAAATTTGGAAACCCCTTTCCAAATCCGTCACCGACTGCGGCCGCAGAATCCTTGGATATATTATCTAAGAATCGTATAGGAAATTCTCTCACCCATTACAGTGAGTCAATAGATTCCATATCGGTACTAACCACCCGCGTACATGTCCACACGCACCCAACCTAGGCATGTTATGACCAAGCTACGTGGCCTATACCTAGATCTAAGTACGAACTTCCATGCACCGAGTTCGCCCTAGTACCTCAAGTCAAAGGACTAAATCGTACACTATTATATTCCTTGAGAAACATCCCATCACCGATGTGCGTCATGCGCTTCCACAATGGGTTTCTCTGTTCGGGTCGTTCGATGCGTTCAATCCTCCATTGAACCACCTACTCGTATGCACTGGACTCAAATTCCTTGCTCATGAAACACTACAAATTCACTCCATGTGAATCATGCATACTCGTACAAGTCTTTGCGATTCCTACGATACCCCGTCTCGTTTCGGAATCTATGACTTGGAACAGTTTTTGAGATTACGACCTTTGAGACTGTTTCATGATTGCACTCAGTACTGAAGTGAATCGTCCCATAGTCAAATGTAATCTAAGGGTTTCAACCAATCGCTTAAATGTATTCGCGAAAGATGAAGTTGGCCATTGTTTATCCTTATACATATATAAATAAACATGCGTATTATTATAAAATCAAAGATCGTTTCATACAGGATAGATCTATTACAAGCTAACAGAACTGGCTTGCAGGGCACTATCCTATCACGTGTAAGACTAGCGGTACTTCTGAATTAAAGATGAAATTTGTTAATGTCAGTTAGTTGAAGTTATGTTTTCAACAGAAGACTCAACTATCGAAGAATAAAGTTTTACTATCTAGCTGGATTGATAAACAGCCGAGGAAGGTTATCAACTATTGGCTTTCACTGATAACAGCATTGTCATCAGGACAATAGTCCATCAGATAAGTATTTATCGTACTCATCTGATAACTTAAGTAAAAGCTGAACTATTTAAAATGCTTATTCAAAAGTACGCTTTTACAAGTAACGGAAGGGCGGTACATATTCCCGCTCCTCATTAAATATCTTTTGAATTTGAAAGGTCGTAACTGACGCCGCACGCCGCACGATCAGCACTGATCAGGTTATGGAGTACTACAAGACGGCGTCTGTTGACTTTAACAAGCTGGAAATTAAAGCTACAGTGGGAGACAAACCCATTTTTATCACTCTTGACGTTCTTCACGAACAGTTTGGGTTTCCTAAGAGTTGACGTCATGACGTCACTGTGCTGACAGAAGCCAAACACCAAGAATTTTGGGCGATCTGCGCCAAGGAAGGAGAAATATTGTCTGGAAATATCAAGAAGAGACAGCTGAAGGACGAGTATCAGCGGATGGCTGATATGGTGTCAAAGCTGATAGAAAACTGCACCTTTTCCCTTGATGCTGTTCCAATGAAGAGGTTCAGCATAATGGCTGCTATTTATTATGGATTGGAAGTCAACTGGTCCACAATAATCTGGTACATATTTGCTGATTTTCTGGATGTTAAGAAAGGAAAAGGACCTTCCACCAACCACAGGATCACTCTCAGCTACTTACTATCCCATCTGGGATGTACTATGCTGAACGACAAAGAAATTCATAAATCAAAGGCAATGGCTAAGTACGTGCCTGTTCAAAAGAGAAAGGTTGATGAGCCTGAGGAGGATGAGGATGAGGACCCAAAGGGTGTTCCTGCTAAAAGACAAAGGAGGTTAGTCAAAACAGCCAGCTTAGCTGTTGAGACTAAGAAGAGGAAGGCTGCTAACGAGCCTAAAAAGAAAGAATCAAAGCAGATGGAGACAGTGACTTCTGCTGCTGAAGCCACTGCTGTTATTGACAACGTTACGGCTAATGTAAGGACTGGATCCCCTGGATCATCTTCAAGAACTCCATCAGCTGAAAGGCCTGCTGAAGGTGTCTCTCAAAGGACTAGAAGCCAACAAAAAGATACAACTGCTTCTAGATATCGTGAAGGAAGGACTAAGAAGTCTTCTAGAAAGCAGATGACCTTCATAGAAGAACCCACTGAGTTGGAGAATGTGGTTAGAGAAAATCCTGAGGCTGCTGAAAGGCCTGCTGAAGCAATTGAGACTGCTTCAACAGTTGAGACTGCTGCAACTGACAAAGCTGATGAGCAACAGCCGAGTCAAGTTACTCAATCAGTTGAGACTTCAAAGTCTCAAGAAGATCCAGATGTACAGATCATACATCCAATTGCTGCCAATCCTATCTCATCTGCTGGACCAGCCCCTGCTCCTGCTGACAAAGGCAAAAGGAAGATAGTGCTGAAGAAAAAGAAAATTTCTAAGGCAGACAAGAAAGCAAGGGAGGAAGCTGAGCAAAGAAAGCAAGATGAAGCTGAAGAGAAAAAGGCTCTTGAGTTGAGCAAAGCTCAAGCAGCAAAGGATGAGGCCAGGCGAAAAATGTCTGAAGCAGAGAGGAAAGCTGCTGAGGATGCTGAGCTGGCTATGGTCTTGGAAATAAGCAAAACTGATGCCTATGGACCTGTCCATGGAGGTGGCATCAAGTTCAAAGAGGCTAAGGGAGGAGAACAACCAAAACCAAAGATGCCTGCTGGGGAACAAAAACCTAAAGAAAGGTTTGAAGTCAGAAGAGCTTTCAACATAGTATATGAAGACAAAGAACTGTTTCAGAAGTTTGAAAGCTCCTTAGCCTATTACAATCAGAAGTTGATGTTGAAGACCATGTTCACCCAGGAGAAGCCTAGGTATATCAGATGGAGAGATAATAGGCTGAACAGGTCAATAATTGAACTTCAGAATCTGAAAGACTTAGCTGCTGAAGAAGAATGGGTCTTAAAGTGGCTAAAGACAGATTCAATCCAAAAGGCCTTGGACCCTCCTTACGTAAGGGATGCTATGCATCACTATGCCAGGGAATTTGCCCTAGAGGAGGCCAAACTGATCCAAAGCACCCTACCTGCCAAGAGAAAGAAGACTGAAAATGTTGAAGAAAGTGCTGTGAAGATTGCTGTTATCACTGCACTGAAAAAATGGGCAGAAAGGTCCAGATATTAGCAAGGACATTCAAGTGAACTCCCTCAACTGCCAAGCATTCAACAGATAATCTTTGGCACGGAAATGAAGGACTTTAGTGAAGTGCCCAAGGGTACTGATGCCTCTATCAATCCTTGGATCATTGTGAGGCAGATTCGTCAGACTACATGCTTCAATGATGATGGCACTATCACAAATTTGGTGTATGAAGATGTCACTGATGAGAACAAGAAAGCTGATGAGCCTTTAGCTATTGAATGGCAAGCTAAGGCTTCTGAAGATCATCAGACGACAGGAATGGAAGATGTCCCTGTTCAACAGGAGACTGAAGAAAAGGAAGCTGATGCTGCTGCTTCTGCTTCATCAGCTGATCAACACTCATCACTGATGGAAGCTTTCCAGATGCTAATGGAGGATTCACTAAGGGAACTGGAAAAGAAGCACAATCAACAGCTAATAAAGATGAAGGAAGAGCTGAAGAATGAACTAAAAGCCGATTTGGTTGAGTCCAACAGACTTCAGCTGGAAGCTGCGTAACAATCAACTGCCAATATCATCAAGACCACAATTGATAGCTTCCCCATGCCTCAAGACTATTCAGGACAGTTACTGCAAAGTAATGTTGAGCTGCACAGGAACGTGGAAGATGTAAAAGATGATGTTAACCATCATCATGGTGCATTAGAAAGAGCTCACAACAATATTGCAAAACTGACTGAAACGTTTGAAAAAGTCAGTGAAGAAGAAAAAGCTGTCAATGTAAAGCAGTTGCAAGAGGTTGCTCAAGCTGAAGGAGTAATTCAAAATGAGCTTGCAACTATGCAAATACACATTGATTGCTGCAACGACAAGACTGACGCCATCAGCAATGATATTCTTAATCTTACAGCAAGCCATGACGTTGTAAATCAAAATCTGAAGGCTTTGTGTGCTGAAATGAAGATTCCAACAGTTGCTCTCAATCCTGCTGGTGTACCTTCAAATGTCATCAGTTCTGATGATGACAAAAAGGGGGAAAATAAACAGGAAGAATCAACTAAGGAAGCTAAGGAAACTGATAAGGAAGCTGATAAGATTGATCTTGGGAAGTTTGAAGAACCTACCAAGTACAAGAATACAGAATCAGCCAGGAAGGCCATGGAGCTTTTAAGGGAGTAGCAACTCAAAGAGAAAATGGAGGCTGCCAAAGCAAACATGAACCTGGAAGATGAAGCTGATGAAGAAGAAGAAGAAGATGATGATGAGTCTTCTTATGAATATGTAGAAGTGCTTGAAGGATCAGATGAAGGAGCTGATAGTTAGAAATTATAAAATTCTTGTAATCAGTTTACTTTTATCTATCTTTCAGACATCTCATCTGAACTTGTACTTGTAATAATCTTATCTTATCAATAAAAAGTCAAGTTCATTCCAACATACTATTTTCTATCTCAGAAATTTTTTGAGGATTACATTCTTTAGTTTAGGTATTTAACAGGTACTTAGCTGAAGTTTTGTCATCATCAAAAATGGGGAAATTATTGGATAAGGATGAAGATGAAGGCATTAAAGAAAAATTGATAAGGGAGGTTTTGATGCATTCCAAAACTTCAAAGTTGGCTAAGTATGGAGTAACTTAGCTGATCTCCCTATAAAGATATTTTGACTAAGTAAAGAAGACATCAGAAGAGTCAAAATTTCAAGGTCCAAGACTTCTGATCTGCTGAAGGAAAGTTATCAGACTGATGAAGATCAGCCAACTCAAATCAGATTTGTTCAAGTTTGAGATCAGCTCAGTTCGCCATTAGACGTGCACTTTTATCAGCCAAGTAGAGAAGATCATAAAGTCTCCCCAACGATAATAAATGCCCCTTGGAGTAATAAATGCTGAAGTACGAGGATATTAAAGACAAATGATTGAAGAAAGCTTCGCATCAGCTGGGTGCATTTAATGCTGCTTGCAGAATAGTACTGTTCATAGTACGGACATACTGCAAAAGAGCCGTTCGCGGAAATTAAGGACCAGTACTCGAGGAATTTGAATCCTGTCTCTCTTCAACGGACACTTTTCAAACCTCAAGTATAAATAGCTGAAAGAGACGAAGAAAAGACAAGCAACACACAATCTCTGAGAAATTGTCGAAGCAGAATTCTTTAAGTCTCAAGAACAGCTCACTCATCAGCTTAGTCATTTGTTGACAAAAACAGAGTTGAAGAATCAAGCCAAATACATCTTCTGAGTGAATTTGTGAACCCTGAGTGTTGTGAGAAGTAGATATCCATCTAAGTGAGTGATATTACTTCGGAGAAGTAGGATTTCTTTGTGACTTCTTACTGCGAACTTACGGCCTGTTCATTTGTTGTAAGGCGTAAGCAGAGTGTACTAATTACTTTGTGTTCTTAGTATAACCCAAGATCTGTGTGACTTGGAAGAGTGGACTAAAGGATATTCAAATCCATATAACCACTATAAAAATTGCTTGTGTTTTTATTTGCACGTTTTCTTGCATATTTTCGGTCATATAAAAACATTGAGTTAACTGTTTGAAAAAGAACTTAAAAAGAGTGTTTATAAATCTGAGGAAATATTTTTCAAACTGCTAAGAATACTTGTGAAAAACACTTTGAAAATCCCTGCAAGTACTCTAAGTATTAAGACTGATTTTAGAAAAATCAGCTAAGTAACTATCAGACGTGTGGTCAGCAAACCTGTTCAAAGATTTGTTCGCGAACAGATTTGAAACTAACTACTCTGATCAGCTTAGACTGTTCAAAGTTAAAGTAAAGTTTTAAAGTTAAAATTAGAAGAAAAATTTTAAAGAGGTCTATTCAACCCCCCCTCTAGACCTCATCTGACCACTTGGGACCAACATGTTTAAAAGTTATATATACAAAAATAATATAATTCTTTCTTATTGCAATATACTCATACCAACCTCATTTTCAAAACAAGCCCCTTTAGGAAATAAAAAGAATAAAAAGACCAATAATTAATTAAATAATGGAAATAACTGAAGAAGTGGCAGAATTAAAAAAACAATTAATTATAATAAATAAAATATTACAATAAGAAGAGATTATTAAAGATAGTCATCAAAATTTTCTAGAAAAAATAGAACATAGATTTTTATATAATGAAATTTGGACAGAACAATATTTACAAAGAACGCATTTACCAATAGAATCCTACAGTTTAATAAAAGAAGAACATAAATGCCTTCATGGATATAATTTTCCTCATTTATATCATACTTTAGACCCACAATTAAATAATATTACTGACATACTAATACATTTAATAAATCACACTATAAAACAAGAAGATATTCACAAAAACATAGTTATTATACGAGGACAATTGGGACATTTAGTTAATGAAATAGAAATAATTAAAAAATGCAAACCAGAAATACCTGATAAACAAATTCAACAAATTTCACCTCCAAGAAAATTTACCTAAATAATGGAAGAACAAGTAGAAGAAATTAGAAATATGATTGACCAATTAAATATAGTTGAAGAAGAGCAAGAAAAAAACAAACGAAATTTACAAATAATAATGAAGTAATTTACGGGTATGAGTCAGATGGTTATATCCCTACATATATGGAAAAAGGAGAAGGTAGCCAAGTAAAATAGGAGCAAGAAGATGATGAAAATAATAAAAAACGAAAGTCTAGTAGGTTTGAATGGATCGATGTTGATCCAGAAAACCTTAGAGAAAGAAGTGGCTTTTACCAAAGAAAACAAGGAGGATTCCGAAAACTACCAGATGAATATACACCCCGTTTACAACAAATAAAACAAAGAATCTTAGATGTAGATTGTACCATAGATGCAGAAGGATTAATACAAGAATGGGCAAAACCAGGTAAACCTAATTCTACAAACATATGACATATTTAAAAATGCTTCAGTGGATAATATGTGGAATTATATGGTTTTCAAAACTAAAGGAAATGTGTTTCAATATTTAAGCGATTACAAAGATATTGACAAACTAAAAGAAGCAAGTCAAAATAATGTAGAAAAATTTTACTGGTCAGTAATAGCACTTATATGGAGAGAATTTGTTGGCCAAGATCAAATAAATTATGTAGAAAAGGTTACAAAAAACAAAATGAAATAGCACCCTGGCATATAAATAGTATAACTATCTGTGATATGTGTTACTTCGAGAATTATGTTTGCGAGCTTTCAAACAGTTTTTATAGATTAAAGAAAGAAAATCATGTACATATGCAAAAATTATTACTAATAAAACTACCATACCCAATAAATAAAATTTGTTTGAACAAATTTAATGAAGGAGTAAAACATGGAATTGTAGCAGATAGTATAGGAGGAGCAATTCTCGTAGGAGGAGAGTATATAATAGAAAAATGTATACAACAGAACGAAACAAAACTAGTAAAACAAGTTAGCAAAGTTTGATGTGAAGGTAATCCAGGAATACCACAACAATATGGTTGTAAAGAAAATAAAGAAATTAAAAGTAAAAAGAAATATCATAAAAATAAATATTATAATAAAAAATATAAATGGAAGAAACGACCTTTTCGAAGATATAAAGAAGAATTTTATAAAAAACCAGAATGATTTTTTAGACGAAATCCAGAAGTAAAAAAGAAATGTAAATGTTGGTTATGTAAGAAGAAGGACACTATGCAAACGAATGTCCAAAAAGGAAAAACAAAGAACAAAAAGAAATTCTAAAATTTGCAGAATTAAGAAGTCTAGAACCAATTGACTCTGATATATCAGATATTGAAGATATATACATTTTATTAACTGATTCAGATTACTAAATAGAAGATGAAGCAGAATCGGTGCAGAATCAGAATAGAAGAAACCCAAATTCTACGTTCATAAAAATAAAACTAAAAGGTTATTATTATTCAGCTTATATTGATACAGGAACAAGTATTAGTTTTGCTTCCAAAAATATAAAAGGATTAGTCTGGAGAGAAACAGAAAGACCGGTGAGAATTATGATAGCAGATGGAAGTACACATAAAATAGAATTAGCGAGTTATTTTAATAAAATAAAAATTTTAGACAGAACAAAGACTCCTTATATATTTATGGTACCATCACTATATAGACATGAATCAGGATTTGATATTATTTTAGGAAATAATTTTCTTAGATTATACCATCCTTTTATACAATGGTTAGAATACATAGAGTTTAAGGCACCAATAGGAAAAATGATAAAAATTCCAATCATGGACAACTTTGAATGAACAACGTTAAAAATATTACATATCTGTAACGAAACATTATTTTATATGAAAGAAAACGGTAAGACAAGTGTTGAGCAAAAAATAAAAAATCTTTTAGAAGAAACTTGCTCAGAAGATCCTCTAAATGTAAAAATAAATATTAATGAAGAACAAATTGGTATAGAATTAAAAGATCCAAAACAAGAAGTAAATGTTCCAAATAGGATACCCTATTCAAAAAGAGATATAGAAGAATTTACAAGGGATTGTAGAGATTTGTTAAATAAAAAGTTAATAAGAGAAAGCAAAAGTAGACATGCTGCTCCAGCATTTTATGTAGAAAATCATAACGAAATAAAACGAGGAAAAAGAAGAATGGTAATAAATTACAAAAAATTGAATGATGCTACTATAGAAGATGCACATAAATTGCCCCGAAGAGATTCAATAATGGAAAAAATAAAAGGAATGACTTGGTTTAGCTCTCTAGACACTAAATCTGGTATTTATCAATTAAGGTTACATGAAAATACAAAACCATTAACCGCATTTACTTGTCCCCTAGAAAAACATTATGAATGGAATGTATTACCATTCGGGTTAAAACAAGCACCCAGAATTTTTCAGAGATATACGAGTAAAAATTTGGAAGGATTAGAGGAAATATGTCTTGTATACATAGATGATATTTTGATCTTTAGCAATAGTTCTAAAGAAGACCATTTAAGGAAAGTAGCAATTGTACTTGAAAGGTTGTTGGTCCCAAGTGGTCAGATGAGGAATGGGGGGGGGGGGGAGAGGGGGGTGAATAGACCTCTGAAAATTTTATCAAATTTTCACCTTAAAACTTTTTGCTCAACTGTAAGTAGACTAAGCTGTTACAGAATAGTAAGCTGACGAAGCTGATCGCGAACAAATATTTGAACACTTTATTGACCACTAATCTGATAGTCACTTAGCTAATTTAGTTAAAATCAGTTTTAATACCAGAATACTTGCAGCAGATATTTAAAATGTTTTCACAAGTAGACTTAGTAGTTTGAAAGATTTTATCCCCAGTTTTATAAAAACTTCTTTAAAATCTTTTTCAAACAGTTTATCAAGTGATCTTATGCAGTTTTATTAGTATGCTAGAAAAAAATGCAAGTTTGAGCACACATAAATTTTTATAGTGGTTATATGGATTTAAATCCTTTAGTCCACTCTTCCAAGTCACTTAGATCTTGGTTTATACTATAATCACTCAGTTTATAGTATACTCTGCTTGCGTCGAACAACAAATGATACGACCACAAGTGCGCAATAGGAAATCACAAAGAAGACCTATTCTACAGAGACTTATCACTCACAAAGATGGATAAGTACTCCTCACAACACTCTCTTTACATATTCACTCAGAAAATGTATTCTTTTTAAACTTCAACAAGCTTCTGTCAACAAATGACTTCAGCAGGCGAGTGAGCTGTTCTTGAGCTTCTTGAGACTTGAAAAATTTTCTGCTTCGGATAATCTCTCTCAGATGTTCTGTTATTTTTCTTCGGCTCTTGAACTATTTATACTCACAGATTCAAAATGTATCCGTTGAAGAGAGACACATTTCAAATTTCTTGGTTTTTGGTCCTTAATTCCCGCGAATGGCTCTCTGCATAGTGACAGAACTGCAGACTGTACTTTCTGTCAGGCAGCATTTAATGCACCGAGCTGATACGAGGTATTTCTTCAATCATTTGCCATTAATATCCTCGGATTTCAGCATTTATTACTCCAGGGGCATTTATTACCGTTGGGAAGACTTCTTGATCCTTTCCACTCAGCTGATGAGAGTACAAGTCTGATGGCGAGCAGATCTGATCTCAAATTTGAACAAATCTGATTTGAGTCGGCTGATTCACACCAGTCTTATTTCTTCCCTTCAACAGATCAGTAGTCTTCTGGACCTTGAATATTTGACCCTTCTGATTTGTCTTGTTACTTGGACAAAATTCTTTCAAGGGTTTTAAACTAAGTTTTCGATACTTAGCTGATCTTGATGTGTTTTGGAAATCATCAAAACCCCTTAACTTCTTTAACTTCAGTACACTCTATCTTCATATTTATCCAACAATTTTCTCCTTTTTGATGATGACAAAACTTCAGCTAAGTACATGTTACCTAAACTAAAGTTTTAATCATCAAAATTTCTGAGATAGAAATATATTTTGGAGTAAAAACTTGAACTTTTATATATATTGGAAAAGATTACAAGTTACAAGTTTTTTTTCAGATGAGATAACTGAAAGGAAACTAAAGTAAACTGATTACAATGATAAGATAGTCTATTCTAATCATCAGCTTCTTCACTTCCTTCTTCAATAACTTTCTCATACTCGTATTCAAACTCATCGTCATCTTCTTCTTCATCAATTACATCATCAGCAAGCAGATTTGCCTTGGCAGCTTCCATCTTCTGTTTGATTTATTGTTCTCGTTTCAGATCCTTTTCTGCTTCATCAATCATTCTCTTCATACACTCTAAGTTCTTGTACTTGGTGTATGACTCCAGTTGTTCTTCAGGAGTATCCTTCGATGCAGCCAATTCTTTATCAGACATGACTGGTTCCTTGGGTTCTTCTTCAGAATCTTCAACATCAGTTTCCTTGCCATCAACCTTTCCATCTCCTTTAGCAGCATCAATTTCTTTGTCATCAGCCTTTTCTTCAAGTGCTTGTTTCTCTGGCTCTTCTGGTTCTCTTGAGCAGCATTAGAGTCTTCTTCAGCAGCTTGAACAATTGTCTCTTCCATTTTCTCTTCCCCCATTTGTCATCATCAGGGTTAGTAGGAGGGTTGAGTTCAACAGCTTGGGTCTGGGCAGCATCACACAAAGTCTTGATGTTCTGTTCCGTTAAGTCCTGTCTTATGTTGAGTTGATTTCGAGCAGTTGATGGTGCCAGCATGATCATTGATGCAATCCATGTTGAGTTGCAATGTAGAGATCTCTTTATCAACCTTATTGGCTGTCTTCTGAACCTCTTCAACTAATAACAAGTTCTTAGTAGTCTCTGCATTACCTACTTTGATGAATGTCTCTGTCAGATGAGCAATATTATCTTCACTTCTCTTGAGAGCAATATGAAGATGACCAACATCAGCCTTGACGTCTTCAATACTTCTGTTCATGTCCAAAACGCTGGTTGTCATTTTAAGAGTATTGTCTTCTGGCAGTGGGAAGTTATCGATGGCATACTTAACCATTTTTGCAGTTTCCTTCTGCATTTGCTCCATCTGCATTCTGTTCCTCTCTTCCATTTCCTTCAAAGAATTTTCAAGCATCATTTGGAAGGCTTCCATCAGTGATGAGTGCATACCAGCTGTTGGAATTGAGGGTGACGCAGTCTGATCTTTTTCTTCTTCCTGGTGGACAAGAGCGTCTTTCAGAACAGGTTCGTTTTCCATCTTCTCCTTAGCTTTCCACTCAATAGCTAAGGGTTCTTTATCAGCTCAGTGTTCCTGGACATCTTCAAAGATCTGATTTGCAAGAGTTCCATCTTCATTTACAACAGTCGTCTGACGAATAATCTTGAAAATAGGTAGGCGACTGGCAACTGGTGTAACTTTGGGCAACTCTTGATACTCGCTCATTTCTTTGCCAAAAGTAACTAATCTGATGTACACTAGGTAGAGTAGGCATATCAATTGGAGATCTTTGTCCATATCTTGATTTGGAAGCCCAGTTCTCCAAGGCAGTCATAACAGCAATTTGCACAGCCCTTCTTATAGGATCATCTTGTTTTCTTCTCTTGGCTGGCAATGCATTATAGATGGTTTTAGATTCTTCAGTAGCAAACTCCTGTGCATATTTATGTATCACGTCTCTTACATAATCAGGATCCAGTGCTCTGGTGATGGAAGTAGTTTTCAGCCAACTGAGGACCCATTTTTCCTCATTTGCAAACTCCTCCCAGCTCTGGATCTCTTCAACAGACTTGTTCATCCTGTAATCCCTCCATTTCATGTATCTTTCCTTTTCTTGGGTAAACAGGGATCTACGCATCAACTTCTTGTCAAAGTAAGCCAGTGCAGATTCAAATCTGTTGAAAACAGCAGGGTCAGAATTGACAATCGCAAAAGCCCTTCTTACCTCAAACTTTTTCTTTGGTTGGGCCATGCCAGCAGGCATTTTCTTCTTGGCATTCAAAGATTTTCCAATCTTAATGCCACCAGCTATGTTTGGGCCATGGGCATCTTTCTTGTTGAGCTCAATCACAAGGGCTAACTCTGCATCTTCAGCAGCCTTGCGTTCAGCCTCAGACCTTTTTCTTCTTTGTTCATCTTTTTCGCTTCAATTTTACTGAGCTCAATGACCCTTTGCTCTTCTTGTTCATCCCTCTTCCTCTGCTCTGCCTCTTCCCTTTTTCTCTTGTCAGCAGCAGACACTTTCTTCCTTCTAATAATAATCTTTCTTTTTCCTTTCTTCTTATCAGCTGTTTGTGCTCCCTGAGCAGCAGCAGGTTTAGGACCAGCAGATGCAAGTGGTGCAGCTACTACAGGTCCGATGATCTGCACTTCAGGATCATCTTGAGGTTGAGCAACCTCAGCTGTTGGTGCAGTTGAAGTAGTATGTGGGGTAGTTTGATCCGCAGCAGACACTTCTTCAGCTCCAGCAGGCCTCTCTGCTGATTGAGGACTTTCTCTGACTAAGTCAGATAGTTCAGTGAGAGATGACATAAAAGTCATCCTCTTTCTGACTGTGCTTTTTTTCCTTCCCAGTTGAGCAGGATGAGATGTTGCAGTGTTCTTCACTTGACTCCTTGTTCTATGAGCAACATTCTCAGCAGGTTCAGCAGATAAGGTTCTGGAAGGTGAAGCAGTAGACATATTCTCTATCTCCCGTGTTGTCTGATTGATGATATCATCAACAACACTCTTTCCAGCAGGCTCATCTGTTCTGGCTTCACCAGCTGGCGAGGCTGTTTGAACAAATGCCTTTGTCTTTTTACTTGGAGCCACTTCCATTGACTCATCAGCTTTCTTTTTCTTGTCAGTTTTTGCTTGAACAGCAGGCTTTGCTGTTTGAGCAGTCTTCTTCTGTTTCTTGGCAGGAACCTTTTCATTAGGTTTCTCAGCCTCTTCTTCCTCTTTAGTTTTCCTATTCTTTGTTCCAGCCTTGACAGTCTGGTAGGTTGCCATAGCCTTGGCATTATGAATTTCTTTACCTCCTGTCATTCCACAGCCCATATTGTAGAACAGGTAACTTAGAGTTATCCTGTAGTTGGTTTGCTTTTTCTCATGGAAATTGGCCAAAATGTACCAAATTACAACTTACCAGTTCACTTCATAGCCATAGTGAACTGCCATCATTATGCAGTATCTCTTCATAGTGACACTGTCCAAAGAGAAGGTGCAGTTCTCTATTAGCTTCGACACCATATCAGCCATGTGCTGATATTCATCCTTCAGTTGTCTCTTCTTCAAATTCCCAGACATAACCTCCCCTTCCTTGGCACAGATTGCCCAGAACTCATGAATCTTGTCTTCTGCCATGGTAGTGACATCAGTTCTTCCTTGATTGGATAGCCCAAATTTCTCGTGCAACAGAGCAGGAGTGATGACTATGGCCCGTCCTCCAACAGTGGCCTTGATTTCCAGCTTATCAAAGTCAATAATGTCCTTGGTTTTGTAATACTCCATCACTTGGCCCTTTCAGACCATTTCCTCGTGAGCTTCCATGAATTTTACCAGTGTGGCAGCCTTGAATTTTTCCAGAATTTCTTTCATGACGGGAATACCAGAATGATGATAAGTATCATAAACTAGATACATGCCTTCAGCCTTGACTTCTTGTGCAGGAGTCATTTTTGATTCTGTAGAAGATGTTAGAGAGAAAAACAAAAGAAATTTGCAGAAATTGAAAGCATAATTTCTCATAAATGCCTTTGAATATTTTTGAGTGCGTAAAGAGTCACAAGGTTGATCAGATCTGGATTTATAGAGGTTAGGGTTTTTCAGTTTCCGTGATACGCGCCAACCGTTGGATCCGTTTGTGCCAGTTCTGATCGTGGAGCGTCAGTTACGTGATTTGAAATTTAAAGCACATTTAGTGACAGGCGGGAATATAGACCGTCTTTCTTTTACTTGTAAAAGCGTGCTTTTGATAAAACGTTTTTAAAACACAAAGCTCTTACATAGCTGATCAGAAGAGTTAACTTAAATACTTATCTCATGGGACTAGTGTCCTGATAACAGACTGTTACTAGAGAAAGCCAATAACTAGTAACCGTGCTCGGCTGTTTGTCAATCCAGCTAGGTGATTAATCATTGATTTTCAAAGCGTTGATCTTCTGAAGAAAACATAACTTCAACTAACTTTCATCAACAAATTTCATCTTTTATCAGAAGTACCGCTAGTCTTACACATTCCCCCTGAATCCGTAAGTTAACTAGTTTGTTGAGAGTTAACCTTGAAGATGATAAGATGGGTAAGCTGATGAACTTCAGTCTTCTGTTGAGTTCCCCCTCAGCTTATGCATCCAAATTTAGTAGACCTAGTTCAGCTCTTAAAGTCGAAAACCTTGCATCAATTAGAGGTTTTGTGAAGACGTCAGCGATCTGATTATCAGTATGAACTTTTTCTATTATGACATTTCCTTTTTCCACATGATCTCTTATGAAGTGATGTTTGATCTCTATATGTTTTGTCCTTGAATGATTTTTAGTATTTTGAGTAAGAGAGATTGCACTTGTATTGTCATAGTAGATAGGTATTCCACTGATTTTAACGTTGTAATCTTCAAGTTGATGCTTCAACCATAATATTTGTGCACAACAATGATTTAACCCTTTTTCGTTAGGTTAGATTAAATCATTAATGTATGTTTTTAGAGGTCAAATTAAGTATAGATTATAGGGCTTTGTTACTTTATTCCGGATGGATCAATCTCAAGGAAGAACAATCAAGTAAAGAACAACAAGTAAGCAAGACGATGAATATGTAAATAGTATAGCAAAAGCTTTTCTATTAAATATGATATCAGATTGCCAAAGTATGTAGGCGTAAGCTCTGATTGTATGTCGTATGTAATACAATGTTTAACTAGGTATTTATATGACATTAACCCTAGCTTTACAAGGAAACATAATCCTAATAGGACTAGGTATAGCAATCCTTATGGAACTCGGACATCACTCTTGGTCGCCAAGGATTGATAGCACAGATCGGACCGGGCAGCTCTTTAGTGAATTAGACTTCCTGGTCGGTCCGAACGTATAAGGACTAGCCATTCCGATTATTATAAGGGGTGCGAAATAGCCCCCATCAGTACTCCATCACTTCTTCGAGCGCATATGTAGTAGAAGCTCGTAGAAGTAGATGGTCGATTACGACTGTATTTTCTATGAATTGTGCCTCGTTAAAAACCTTACATGGAAAAAACCCTGTGGGAAAAAATCCTAAGTAAGGAAAAGAGTGCTACGCCTCATAGATAGTCATTTTGTCGTTCTGAACTGAACCGTTACGTGTCTCTTGAGGAGGCGTTTCGACTATTTCATCTCTCTTTATAAATAGGTGATCGTTGTTTTAATCACTTTTTACTTTCTACTCCCCACATTTTCGCAGTAGCTTTCTTACTCGATAATTTCTTTCCCAACTTGCTTTTATCGACTCATATTTTTCGAGGATCCCAAAAATGTCTTCAATATCAAGGAAACCTTCATCGTCTTCAAGGGAAAGAGTTACTCCTATCATCGAAGAGGGGGTACCTTCGAGCCCTCCAACTGAGCAAACCGGAGTGTCTGAAAACACTATACCGGATAAGGACACTTTCAAAGTGCAAATTATATCTGATACTGACGTCGCTGCCAGGGCCAAGAAAGGCAAGGGTACTGTTTCTCAAATTTCTGAACCGATCGAGGACCTCGCTTGTGCCTACACTGAAGAGACTTTCCATGAGGTCGTGGATAACTATGCGAAATACTTTCCGGAAGGTTCCAAGATTGTCCTTTTTTCTCATTCCGATAGGGTTACTTCTCCATCGAAGGGTTGTCGGGCCTTTTATACTGCCATTTCAACTACAGTTTGCGCCTTCCCTTGTCCGCCGTATTTCTTGACATTTTGAAAATATTTAGCATATCCGTGACTCAATTAGTCCCAAATTATGTGGCCTTTGTGGTGTGCTTTTCTGTTTTGATGATAGCGAAAGGATTCCAGCCATCTTTTCGTAATTTTACACTATTATTCCGTTTTAATATTTCTAGTTCTTCCAACCGCGGATACTTTTTCGCCAGCCAGAAGACTAGTCGCTCTATCTTTGACTCCTCGGTTTCCAGCAATCCTTCCTGGAAATCTCATTTTTTCTTCGTACAACCCCATTCTCACCTCCATCTAGTAGGTGGTTCTACTGAGCCATTCTCGTGGGAACACGATTCCGAGTGGATTTCCGACGGTCGCTTGGTGACGAGCCATTATATCCCAGACGATCCTCAATTGATCAGTGAAATCAAGGATATTCGTGCCGACAAGTATCAGAGTGCTCTTCTTATCGGCGAGGCTTTTCTCCGTAAAGCGGGATTGAGTCCTCATACTTTCCCAATCTCTTCCCCTTCTCAATCGCTGGGTAAGCACTTTATTTTAGCATCAAATTAACGTTATATCCTCTTTTAGTATCATGTCTAATTCGAAATTCGTTCTCTTTCAGTTCTTATGGTAGAAAATTCTCGGCGCTCTTCTAAGGGAAAGATGGTTCTGTCAAAATCCACTAAAATAATTGAGAATTTTCCCATCGAGCAGAGAGCGTCCCGAAAGAGAGAATTGGACTTGAGCCATGATTCAGAAGATAATAGAGAGGAATCTCCGGATTCACCCCAAGAATCTCCTGTTCGTCAGGGGACGGGATCGAGTTATCCTCCTCTCCAATTTCGGACTTCCCTTGGCATTCACGGATGCCGCAGCTGGTCGATGCCCCATTCCAATGATAAGCCAGTAGAGAGAAAAAGGCGTTACTATGGTCGTTCTGGTGAGGATCTTTCTCTTCTTGGTGAGAATCATCCATACACCACTCTTTTTGAGATGATCGAAGATCATTTACAAGGGAAGAGAGCGGCTGGCTATCGTGAGAACGATTCTTTGGTTCACAATGAGAGCGAGAATGCTGTGGATAAGGCAACTCGTGTTCTTCTTTCTGGTGTCTTTACTTGTGATATGAATAAGCTCCTTCGGAAGGATCCTTTGGAGAAATTTCAGAGAGCTTCTCTTTATGCTGAGAAGGTTATTTGTTGTCATGTATGCTCGTTCATTGATTTATCTAACGAATTCTTTAGCTCACAAATTCGTTTCATTTATTTTTCAGACCAAGACTTGCTTGGCTTTGTATGCCTATGAAGCTGCTCTCTGGAAACAACAATGTGAATTTTTGGATGAGAGATACAAGGCATTGCTTCACAAGGTTTCTGGTTCAGAGGCTGGTCCCTCGACATCCTCTTTTTTTCCACTTCCAATCATAGAATCTCAGGCCATGGGAACTGATGATCCGGAGATTGATCTTGGTTGGATTTCGTTGGTTCGATCAAGGGTGGGATGTAATACAATAATAACAATAATAAAGTAAAGTAAAGACCAAAGTAATTGTATTCGAATTGAATGAGTACAAATACAAGTATTCAAGGGTCCTATTCGAGCATTATTGGATGCCGTACAAGCTAGAGGGCGAAATACATATGAGAAAGCCTACACTACTATTCTCGAGTGAATCCGAACAGCAGTTTCAAGGCTAGTGCCCCCTGGGAAGTTGTGTTGTGCAATAAATGCATGGAGTATTTATAGCCGAATTGGAGGGCTTGGGCCTGGGCTCGGCCCAACAGCGTCCTTCGATCTCCGGTTCTCTTTCGTGCTCGGAACAATCATTTTCAGGCTTTGGTTCGGCTCTTGGTTCCTGGGGACAGGATTCGGTGCTATTCGAACTGCGTTGAGGCTAGAAAGACAGGGGATCCGAATTACCCCTCATCAATACTCCCCCACTTCTCGAGTGCGAAGCGGAGCGAACGCTCGAAGAAGTACAAAATACGTCCCATGCTATAATGAGACGAGCCGTTCAGAATGTCTTTAGGATATGCCTCGTTAAAAACCTAACTCGGAAAAACCCACTGGGATAAAAACCGAGCTAGGGAAAAAGAGTGCATATACAAGAAAACATACACCGGCGTGTTCTGAAGTTACCCTTGTCGGGGGATGTTGAAGTAATAATATCCTTTTTGGTTCCAAGATGCGTTGTTCGATCCCTAGATGGATGCTTTCCAGAATTTTCGATTATAACAAGGAGGGCCTCCGAGATCCTTAGGGATAAATCGCAAGGACAAATTCCGCAATTCTAGAAAATGAAGGATCAAAAAAGCTATTTTGAGAGGGATAACCCAAAGTTTTTACCCTTGGTAAGTTCAACCGTCGCGGTTACTCGGGGACCTCTTTGCAATTTTACCTTTTTAACCCTGTATATATATGTTGACCCGTTGAAAAATTACTTCCATGTTATATTTTCTCTTGAGCTCGAAGTGTTTGAATCGAAAAGGTAGTTACTTTAGTACATTCATTTCCGAATTCATAATGTCAAGTTCTAGAAGTTCAAAGGGCAAGAATAAGGTCGAAGAGAGTCAAGAATCCGATCCTTTGTATAAGCTTGTAGATGACTTCGAAGATGGGGAACTTCGTCAGGAAGGGGAAGATGAGGATCCGAGCGAGGATTTCGAAGAAAATGAGGTAGAGAAACGCAGTATCGGCGAAGGTGCTTTTGTCAGGATCTTCAAACATACGCAAGCCCCAAAGGCCGTAATCTCGAATAAGTCAGAGCTTTCTGCTAGCGAAACTTCCTGTTGTTTTTCGAAAAATAACCGTGCTTATCTCGAGGCGGAGTTTGGGAAATTTCTTCCCAAAGGTTTTTCGATCGTCGTTCCTTCTTACACCGAACGTGCTACCGAGCCCCCAGCTGGCTGTCAAGCCTTCTACGAGGGTCAATTTTCCTGCGGCTTGCGTATCCCGTTCGTTCCTCTTATCAGAAATATCCTGAACTTCTTTTCACTTTCCCCTGCTCAGCTTCTGCCACACTCCGTTGCATATATACTAGCGTTTTGCGCTCTTATGGAGGCAAAAGGGGAAGAGGCCTCCTTCAGCAACTTTTGGCAGATTTTCCGAATGGACCCATGCAAGGGTTCGAATATGGGGTTCGTGTCCGTCCGCCCGCGATCGAAACGACCTTTTCTTACGAAAACAACAACGGACAAGAGCATAGATTGGAAAAGGAGATTCTTTTTCGTGAAGGGCCCTGATGTTCCTATCTCAGAAGGTAGTTCGAAAACAAGACCGTATCGATGGGATGGTGCAAATACCTGGACATACGGTTCTCGCAGAATCAAAGAGAAGCTCAGCCATCGTCTTTCTGATGAACTCCTGGATCAGTTGCAGTCTAACCCTTACCAGACTAGATTCCTGATTCAGGAAGGCGTTTTGCGATTGGCCGGGTTGAGTCATTGTAATTATCCTACTCCGGCGATT
This sequence comes from Penstemon eatonii, assembly GCA_038501285.1. NCBI lineage: Eukaryota > Viridiplantae > Streptophyta > Magnoliopsida > Lamiales > Plantaginaceae > Penstemon > Penstemon eatonii. The sequence goes on from CM076710.1 coordinate 63,530,808, forward strand.
AAATACCCTAGCCAATCTTCCGAAGGATCCCTCCTGCGAACCTCTAGTGCTCCGACCCTTGCTCCTCTTTCTCTGGGTATGCTTCTTATCTTTAACTTACTTTTGGGTTTTATTAAACAATTCTCCTTGTTTAAACTCGTGCCCGATTCGTATTATCCTCGCAGGTCGAGTTGTCGAGAAATTTCGAGTATCCGCTGCCGGCCCGGTTGAAGATAAGCGATTTTATTTCGATCCGTTACCTTATGCCTCCGAAGAAAAAACGGACATAAACAGTTTTGGTAGGAGTTCAGTTGTCATACCATCTTTGATTCCTGACTTAAGAGGGGTTGGCACTATGAGTTCCCTGAATTCTGCCACGGCCGGACCTCTTCGATCGTTATTCTCCCCTGATACTTCCGCTCTTTCGTCTGTCGGCTACAGTCAACATTCCTGGAATCGGATTCAGGGTATTCAGCAATACGAGAAGCTTCTGGGCCAGAAAAGAAATGCCGAACACCCAGGGCCCTCGAGGAGGATAAAACCCTTTGGCGTGAGTTCTGCTTCTGTCCCTTGTCGAGAAGGTAGGTCGGAGCCTGATGTGGCAGACTTTATGGACGAGCATTTTCGTAGTAGCAGAACTGCTGGATATCCTGAGGATGGTACCATTATGACCGATCTGGATATGAATGGGGAGAACGAATTCGACAAAGCCACTAGAATCTTTATGGCTAGTCGGTTTAAACGGGATATCCTGCTTCATTCCATCAAAGGGGATTTTGAGGTTTTGAGTGATTTCTCCAGAACGTATCACGAGGTAAATACTCGTCTTTTGACTGTGTTCTTTCTTTAGAATTCCTAGTTTTACAGATACTCGAAAATGTCTTGTAGGTCGGGGATTTATTCGCCCTTCAATCCTATCGTTTGGCGTTACTAGAGCAGGAATCACAGGACGCTCATGATGCATATGCCCAGATTTTTGCTGATAACCAGGCCATTCGATCTCAGCTGGCGGAGAGTCAGCGAAAATTGTGCCAAGTAAAGAAGGAGCTCAAGGAAGCGACTACGAAAAATTCCTCCTCCGTAGAAGAAGATTTACTAGCATCTGTTAAGGAGAGAAGTGCCCTCGAGGAGGAGCTAAAAAAGATAAAGGTTGATCTCGAGCTAGCGAAGCAAGACTCCGAGCGTGCGTATGCCCAAGGCCGGGAAGAAGCCGAGATCCCTGCCATACGAGAATTCCTGGAATCCCCTGTCTTGGACCCCTTAGTTCAAAGGAAAATGGGAGAAATCCTTCAGACGATCTTTTATAAAGGGGTTCAACAACTGGTCGCGGCCAAGAAGATTCCGGATGATACAGACGAGTACTTTAAGCACATGAACCCTTTTAAGAACGCTGAAGGGAAGGATTACAAAGCTTCCTCTCTACCCAAGATGGATAATAATTGGCAAAATCATCGCTTTGCCCCCTTAGTCGAGGAGTATGGCATTCCGATGCCTAACCCTGATGTGCTCGAGCGTTTCACCGACTATCCTCCCGTGTCGGAGGAAAAAAGCGAAGATGTCAACATAGGCGATGTATCGGATAAAGAAGGCGATCGAACTCTTGACCAAACCGAGTAATTGCTCCGCCTGACTTTCTATTTAGCGAGTTATCGGAGCCGATCGTGCTGGAAGGGGCGATTCATAGTTTTGTAGTTAGGAACTAATCATGTATACCCATGTAACTCATTTTCGTAAACGGATTTGTTTCTTTTTTGATTTGACTGCTGTAATTTGTAAATTCCGATCTTACTAATATCCAGTTACCATCTTAATTTTCAAGGTTCGATAACTTTATGCTCGGATATTGCCCTTTCCATACGGGATTTTTCTTTAAAGGTTGCGTCGATCCATTATCGTAATCACAGGGCGTAGTGTCTATAAATATTAGGGTTTCTTTTCATTATTCATACGACATCTTGCTTATAGAGATCGGAGCTTTTTGCCATATCTTCTGCCTTCTTCGAATCCCTTTAAGAGTAATAGTCCGAACTGTAGGTCCCAAATCCGCTTATCATGGAAAACGTATTAGGGAAAGCTATCGATCCCAAATCGTTATTTGGCGGTTCGAAAAATAAGAATCCGTGCAAGGAGCAGAAAGTTGCCAAGGAGGCCAAAACCTCCAAATCTTCTTCCAAGACCTCTGTGTCTTCCCCAAGAGCTCCTAAAGGGGAAGACAACAAGAAAGAGAAAAACACTTCTTCAAAACAAAACAAGGGCAGCTCTAGCAAGTCAATTTTGGACGAGGAGCTCGAGGCTACGCTCGGGGGTTCTTCCCCGAAGGTAGTTGATTCTCCAAGTGAAGATCCTGTTCGAGAAAAGACTCCTATTCCTTCTTCGAATAAGAGGCCTTATTCCGATGGGGTCACTCCCATTGAGGCTTTGCAAAATCTTGCTATCGGTAGCAAGTCATCTTCCGATACTTCGACCGTTCCTCCCGCAGGGAATCTCAGCAAAAAATCCAAGTTAGAGATTGGCGGAGGGGCCTCTGCTGAAGCTTCAGGAATTGATAATCCTCCCCGACCTCTTGTCGATTTCTCTCCTCCAAAAGTTGCTTCTTCCCTGCACGAGGAGTTGAAAGATGGATCTCCTTCTAAGGTTGATCCCATGGGTAACTTGTTGCAAGCTAACTTTACTTCTTCGGAGACTGACATACCCAAGGAGAGAAACGCATCCAAGGAGAGGAACATAGAAGAGTTGTTTGAGTCTGGGCAGCACTTCCTTTTTCAGGTGTGCATTTATTTATTCTTCCTTTCTTCTTCCTCTCCTTCCTCTCTCTTTTTTTTTTTTTTTTTTTTTTTTTTTTTTTTTTTTTAGCGCTGTTGATCCTTTTAACAGGCCGGACAAGACTTTATTGAGCTTAAAACATTTGCTGAGCGGGAGACCAATCAACGTGCTACTATCTCTCTCGAGCTGGAGGAGAAGAAAGTCGAGTTTGACCGTGTCCTCGCAGAGAAGCTTGCTTTAGAGAGGGAGAAGACTGCTAACGAGCATGGAGAGGAGATCCATAAGCAGCTGAACGAGAAACTCGAAAAACTGAAGAGCCTTCACGAGCAGGAGAAACAAGATTTCACACGTCGAGAAAAGGAGGCTTATGATCGTGGATTTGAAGCAGGATGTGAGGCTCGTAACGCTGAGCTTCGAAAGATTCTCTCTGGCAATAAGCTTGTTTAGATGTTGTCTCTTATTTACCCGGGCTTGTAATATGTCTATACTGTTTTTACTTGTGCGATCATGAATAATTTTCAGATATTTTATTTTCTATGGCTTGTAATAATTTATTTTGTCCTCGAATCGCATGTTCCTCTTATGTGTTCTTTCTTTGATCATGCTTTAGTTTGCCTTCTTAATCTTTTGATCTTGGCGTAGTAATTCCGCTTATTTTCCAAAAGTAATATCACTTTCTCATCCCGGCGAAATTCTCGGGAGTCGCGACAACCTTTTGATCTTGACCGTTTCTTTTGTTTTCGGATAGCCATTGGATTTTTGAGAATAGTATCTATAAATGGGGCTCTTCGTTTTGCATTCTTATAATATCTTTCGAAAACAGATTCCTTCGATCATGCTGATTAGAAGATCTTGTTGCACGACTCAATATTTCGAATTCCGGGTTAGGAGTTATATTGCGTATTATAGCAAGATTTATACTTCGACCTCGACTAGGGTATCTGCAGGCGAAAGTAATTGCGACTGGGGTACCGGCAGGCGACCAGCTCTCTTTGACCCCGAGTCTTTGAGGCAGGTTCGATCTTCTGTATCCTGTCAATCCACCCAGTCGGATAGTGGGTCGACTGCTGGAGGAGTTTTCCTGCACTCGATCTCTACTTCTTCAAGATATTCCTTGAAGAATGTTGCTTTCGAGATTGCGTGGAATAATTTTTCTAGGGGTTGCTTCGCTATTTCTCGATCTGGACCGGTGTGGAGCAAGTACTGAGGAAGTGATGGATGAAGGGTAGAAGCGTTGTTCTAGCCCCGTCTTACTCCTTCGATCACGGAGAGAATCTAGTGTAGGATTAATTTGTAATAGGGTTACACTAAATGTAAAGTCTTTGCTTGACTTTTCTTATCATTATAATTTCGAACTCTTTTGTAATTGTTTGGAATGTCATGAATAAGATATTTATTTCTCTTATCATCCTTCCTTGTTGTCCTGTAGAATTGCTTTCATATACCGTCGTCGAGCATCAATTCTTCTGTCTTAAAAATATGAACAAGCGCTATTCTTTACCATGTTTGATAAATATTTAGCTGATAGATGACATCCGACATTCCTCGATTTTGAGTATAACCTGTATGGGGCTTTTATTTCCCCGTAAAATACATAATAATTAAGAGATCGAATAGAAGAATCCAAAATGACCTTTGAGTAACAATCTTAATCTGAGGGGCCAAATTCCCTAGTCGAACAAATAATCGTGAAGTAATAATCGAAATGGGGGTCTTGATCGATCTTGAATAATAATTTTGATTTAAGCGTCAAGATGATGGCTGTTAGCTTTAAACGAATGAAGAATGCTGGTTGATCTAGGTTGATCGAGGATAATAATTTCGATCTAAGGGGCGTAGCAACGACTTTCACCCTTAGTCGTATCAGAGCATTTTTAGCCCTTGGGTCATAGCAGAGGCTTTCACCCATTAATAATTTCGATGTAAGGGGCATAGCAACGGCTTTCACCCTTAGTCGTATCAGAGCATTTTTAGCCCTTGGGTCATAGCAGAGGCTTTCACCCTTTAATAATTTCGATCTAAGGGGCATAGCAACGGCTTTCACCCTTAGTCGTATCAGAGCATTTTTAGCCCTTGGGTCATAGCAGAGGCTTTCACCCATTAATAATTTCGATCTAAGGGGCATAGCAACGGCTTTCACCCTTAGTCGTATCAGAGCATTTTTAGCCCTTGGGTCATAGCAGAGGCTTTCACCCTTTAATAATTTCGATCTAAGGGGCATAGCAACGGCTTTCACCCTTAGTCGTATCAGAGCATTTTTAGCCCTTGGGTCATAGCAGAGGCTTTCACCCTTTAATAATTTCGATCTAAGGGGCATAGCAACGGCTTTCACCCTTAGATAATAGTAGACTGAGACAAATACGGATAGAATAAAATAGATCGATAATATCAGGGAGAGATGAATGAATATGAATATTGAATATGTAACTCTGATCGAAATACATTTTGACGAGAAAATAGTCTTCTGCAATCATGAGAAAAGATGAATCATGGAGAAATAGCCAGTGGTGAATAACCCAATAATCCTTATGCCTTTGTCGAGAAAATTCTTTGTCTATAGGTTCCCAATTTTGATAAGTTTGATTTTTTTCAAAACGGTTCCCATTTTACTGGGAATCGCAATGGTCGACAAATCTTGTCCGTTCACTTCGCGAATTATACGCCGTTGGATTCTTTTCTGTTTTTGGCTATAAAAGGCTGGCATATTGTTGAAATTATCTCATTCGTTGCATCGAGAATTTATCTATCTGATCATGGTGGTCAAGGCGATTATTCAATTAATTCAACTGTTTGAGTTCGGACTTCGAACAATTTTTAAGCGGAACAATCTTCGAGCGGAAGAAAAATTACAGCAACCACGCTTAGAATATCGACAGGCAAATGCGGTTTCCATCTGGAAAGCCAATAAGCCAGGCCCATGGACCTGTTGCTACAATGCATTTAGGAAGACGTGCTGGGAATAGAATGCCGGAAAATACTACCGAGCGTTCGCCCCTCTATCTTCGGAAGATTGCAAATAAAGTTAAAAGTCTGCGGGTCCAAAGGATATTCCACGCTCGGAGCTAAATTATCCCGAGTAACCGATAGGACGGGAGACCGAGAATTTCATAGGATTGTAATAATGTATTGATGTAATGTAAAGGCTGGTGCTATGCTCGATATGTATTTTCCACATCTTGTATTTTTCGAGATAATATAAGTACTTTCCTCTCCGTTTTGTTGACAATATCGATCATAACAAGATAAATGTTCATCTTCCATAATTCCATTTTGATCTTCTAATATCGATCAAGAAATAATCAAATATCACTTGCCTGCTTGGATAATAGATAAATATTTTAGCGGACCAGAAATTGATAAGGAAAACGATGCCATAAATCTTTATCACTGCTGAATTTCCGTAATTGCATAACTTCCAGGCCGAGAGTTCTGTTCGACTCGACCGATTATAGTTCTTCTAAGTTGGCAGCATAAAAGCATAACAATAAATACTTGAGTGTAAAAACATCTGAATAAACTGAATATGAATCCGACATGCCATTCTTCAATAATAATGTTATGAATACGTCATAACGGTTCAAAATTTAGAATGTCGTAATTCTTCTATACTCCCCACTGAATCGCGTGTCCTTCTTGCCAAACAGGGCCCTATTTCTCGGGAAATGTAATGGTCATTCCATTTATTACGGACATCAAACCGCTCGTAGCCAGTTATCTGGGCCGTTGATTTAAAATCCCTTACCACTATAAAAAGGTCCCTTCGTGTATACAACACTTCTCACTTTTTCCTTATGCTCCCTCCGATCACCATGGGTCGAGTTTTAGATTTGATTCATACTTTTTCCAAGATAAAGGAGTTTGAGGTTAGACTCAGAACCCTGTTTTTCGATCTTAGCTCCTTTAGCATAAGCTTTTTCGCTTAGAATATCGACAGGCAAAAGAAATTGCGCCTAGAATACCGGCAGGCAACCTGTTCTCCCAGACATATCTTGTCTGTGACGGGTTAGAATTCCGGTCTTCTGGTGCAGTACCCGATCGGGCAGATGGTTACTCCGAGAGGAGTTCTTTAAATCTGAGGCACCAGCTTACTCGAGGACTTTCTTACGAGATAGTTCATTCGAGTTCCTTTGGAGCGCCTCTGCTGGGATAACCCTTTGCTGCTCCGGTTCGGATTATCCTGTAAACAATGATTGCGCGTTTCAATCATTCTTTACTGATGATGATCTAAGGTCGGTCTGGTGCCCCGGAGAGGAGCTCCAATCCGGCTTTTATCCCGTTCGAAGACGGATGTGCGACACGTGGATAGTGATTGCCAAGAAGAATCACTGCTGAGTTCTGCATCTGGAGCGAATGAAGGCCGAGAACGTAACAGGGTAGAATTATTCGTAGAACTCACAATAGGATAGGAATGATTGTATTGTACTTCTTGAGTTCGAATTTTATTCGAGGCTTTACTTTGTAACTTATTTGAAGAATTTGAATGATAAAGCTTTTATTCTCTAATCGAATTTCACCATTTAATCTTCCTTTTATTAGTCGAACGACTGCTGATATTTAGCTCCGACTTATAATTTGTTGCCGTTGTTCAAATATTCAACTCATCCCAATCGAATCGAGAAAAATATAGGTAACTTATAAGTAATGTATACGAATTACGCAACTGAACCCAAAGATAGCTGATTCGAAGAATTTTTCTTTCGAAAATAATAAATATTACGATCGGAAAAATAAATTCCGACCATCGATAAGCTCTAATTGCGTAGATTTTCTAAGCCTACGACGTTAATGATTATCGAAGAAAATGGTTCTTTTGTGGAAAATAAATCCATTGAAGAAAAAGATAAGCCGCGACAATCCCAGGATAAAGTCGCTAACATTAAGTTCGGAAATTCATTGGTTAGGTATTATTTTCAACTTCGAACGCTCGGGTGGTTGGGGGATCACCTCGAATAGTGATTGGCGGAGTTTCTGACCAGTAAAGCCTTTTCGCTGGCATACATATTTCTCCTCGTAGTAAGCATATTTCGATCTAATACTCGAACAGGGCCCCACGGTGGGCGCCAATTGATCTTGGTTGGATTTCGTTGGTTCGATCAAGGGTGGGATGTAATACAATAATAACAATAATAAAGTAAAGTAAAGACCAAAGTAATTGTATTCGAATTGAATGAGTACAAATACAAGTATTCAAGGGTCCTATTCGAGCATTATTGGATGCCGTACAAGCTAGAGGGCGAAATACATATGAGAAAGCCTACACTACTATTCTCGAGTGAATCCGAACAGCAGTTTCAAGGCTAGTGCCCCCTGGGAAGTTGTGTTGTGCAATAAATGCATGGAGTATTTATAGCCGAATTGGAGGGCTTGGGCCTGGGCTCGGCCCAACAGCGTCCTTCGATCTCCGGTTCTCTTTCGTGCTCGGAACAATCATTTTCAGGCTTTGGTTCGGCTCTTGGTTCCTGGGGACAGGATTCGGTGCTATTCGAACTGCGTTGAGGCTAGAAAGACAGGGGATCCGAATTACCCCTCATCAGAGATCATAAATAATGTTTTGGAGACTTCCCGCGCTCAAGAGCAGGTTGATCAGTTGGCTAAGAAATTGGAAGACTATCAACTTCAGAGTACTACTCGGATTAGCGAGTTGGAATCTCAGGTAGTAAGTCTTCAAGCCTCATTGGAGGAGTACGATAGGGACCTTCCTCTTAGCGGACTCATAGATCGTTATGGCAGGAATCTCGACGAAAATGTGATTCGTGAGTTCCTTAGTTCTCCCGTTCATACAGCCTTGGTGTATTGAATGGTCGGTCCGCTCCTGGAGAGTACTTTAAAGAAGGCGATTCATCAGCTAGTTGCGCTGGAATTTATGGAAGATCGTCAAACGGAGTATTTCAAGGCAGCGCACGTCAGCCTGAATCATTATGGTGAGGAATACTCTCCTTTCGAGCTGCCAGATGTTATCTTTCAACAATTTCCATTGGCTCACCTTGTCGAAGAGTTCGGGAAGCCGTTGCCGACTCTTCCTTCCGATATTAACCAGGAGGTCGATAATAATTTCATCGATCAGGAGGAAGAGGAGGAGAATATGGAGGCAGAGAACGAGGGATCGAACGAAGGAGAGGCCGCTGGCGATTAGGGAGTTCCAGATAGCGACCAGGTTGTGTGAAGTGGGAAGCGACCAATCTGGCCTGAGAAATAACTTTGACAATAACCAACATAACTTGATTTGTAATATTACTTTTTTATCCTCTTGTATATAGGACAATTCGTATTCTGACAGTTATGCCTTTTCGGCTTCTCTATTGATAATAGTTTGGACAAGTCATTAACTTTGTTGTACTCATTATGCTTATGTCTTTTCGAATTCTTGCGGCTGTTCATAGGTCAAGTTCTCTGTTTCACGCCCGTTCATAGGTTCTCCTGTGTCTTTTCGCTTAGTATAAATACATACAGTAAAAACTTTACTCTCTATTTACCATTTTTACTCAAGTCCGATAGAATACTCTCTCGTAGGAGGTCGATAAGCTTTCTCGATAGTTAAATATTCTTTTCTATTTCCGAATATGAGTAATCTTTTCGGCAACACTTCGAAGCGTCCTTCCCGCGAAGGTAGTAGAAACATTAGACCTAGAAGGTCTCGTACCAAGGGGCATTCGGCAGATCCTCCTCGCTCCCACCCGATCAGAAGATCGAGGACTCAGACTTCCGTTATTCCCTCCGAACCTCTGCCCTTGGTTAGTTCGATTTTTGCTCGGCAAGACTTTCCCATTTCTAGTGAGGTCGAGAGGAGACCTTTCCCTGGTCAGGTGGCCTTCGGAGATGTGTCCAACGAGGAGCTGACTTTCAATATGTCCATTTCTTTAGGTGTTTCCTCTTTCGAGCATAGCTTTCACGAGCATGCTTTAGATAGCTCCATTCCTACTTCTACCTTTACTGAACCAGTTATTGGCGAGAGCCAAGGAGATGCTGCCGCAGGAGTAGATGGCAATGGTGCCTTTTTGAACCCATCCTTGACACAATCTGTTGGTCAGGATTTTTCTGATTTTTTGTTTAATGATACTACTATAGTGACCACGTCTTTTGAAGCTGGTGGTTCTTCTGGAGTTCTGGCCGGTCATCATTCCGATCAGAGGATGATAATTTCTTATTCGGGGAAGGAGACCTATGTGAGCCCCAATGAGAGGGAATCCCCGCGTTTATTGGATGAGCGTTGTATTTTAGAGCAAATTAAGGACATAACTGAGTGTGGACTCCCCCGTCATGATAAGATTCCTTTAAACTCTGTCTTGCCTGGTTCTTGTGAGCCTGACCCTCTTTCTTGGGACCTGGGTCTTAGTACCGTCTTGCCAGGCGAGCTGAAGAAGCACGAGGGTTCTTCTTCCCTTCATCTTGTTCAGTCCCTATTTAAGCAATTTGAGTAGGTACTTCTTTACTTATTTTCATATTTGTTTATTTTTGTTATCTTGTCGTTTACGCTTTCTTTCTTCTCAGGGGAAGTATTATGCCCTACAACTGGGTGCCCAACATGACGATTGTTGCTCAGTAGGGACAGTCTGAGGTTTCGGCTGGATGCGGAGATTTCGAAGGTTGGGGGGCAAGCTCTCCAGATTGACCTTCTGAACGACTATCTTCAGAAGTTACGTGAGGACAAACTAGCTCTTGAGAAGGAGAGGGATGACCTGGCTCGGTCAAATGCCAATTTAGAAGAATCTCGTCATCGCGCCTTTGAAGAAGGCTATGATGCGGGTTATCAGAAGCGACAAGAGAAGGTGAAAGCGTTTCTTGATTCGGCTACTCCTCGAAAAGGGTGCTTCTGCTAGTCGGCCCGGCGATGGCAACCAACCTCAGTGACCTGTTCTGATCAAGCTGCTATAGTGGAATGTTTTTTTTTTTTTTTGTTTTGTTTTAGACGATGTAGGCCACAATCTTCATGTGGTTGTCAAGGCTGAATATTTTTTGTATGTAAAAAATTAATGTCAATGACGATCTATTTTGATCAGTTTAATGCCTTGATTGAGTTCAGTCAGTATATATATTTTGATAAATTATGTCATGCACAATTTTATCATTATAATTAAGTATAAATTTTCTAAATAAGCAGGAGATTTTAGCAGACTTATCTGACTAATTTCCTGGGAGATTATCTTTTGTTTGAAAAAGTAGCTCGTTCTGGCTGATCAGTCCTGAATAGCTGAACGATGTAGTGTTTCCTTTGCAAATTAAACTTTTAATCAAGTATAAGTATGATGATCGATCAAGCATGGTCCCTTAGGCTATTTCTGAAGTCTCTTTAGACATTAGAATGTTGACTGTAGGTCGTCCATGTAAACAATTTATTGCAGAATTGTGAAGGAAGTTTAGCGCTCTTGTTGATAATCGATCAATGCTTTGTAAAATTGTCCATTTGCCATGGACATCTTATATGAGGACGTTGTCATTTCCTCTGTTGAGCATCGCTTTTCTTTTTTAAAAGTCTAAGCTCGTAGAAAGAATATTGTTCTATTCATCTTCTTAAAATCCATGTTTCTTTGCCCAGATTGTGAGTTCCATGTTCCTCAAATAAAGTAACCACTATTTCTTTAAGGTGCATTCTTGGTATGAGAGGAATTGGAAATGTGTAAGTAATTAGTAAGATCTAACTGGTTCAGACCTCCTTAAGCAATTCTCTGAAATATTGGGCAATGACGATATTGTCTCGTGTAAGATTTCTTGGACTCCAGTAGAGGTCTAATATAGTTAACTAACAATCTTCCTTGTGAAATATGAGGCGGTGACGACCTCGTATGCTGGAATTTGAGATTTTACACCTCTAAATGAGCTAGTACTTGTCATATTGATGCAAACTTATATGTTTGCGTCGAGGATCTCTTGTTCATTATCAAGCGATTAGCATCTGCAAGTGTGCAAGCTCTTTTCAGTCTGGAGCTCTTTAGATCCTCCTTATTTTCGTGTTGATCGCTTCGATCTGGATTCTTCTTTACCATCGAATAGTCTTTCCGACTATAGAGGAGCCGTTCCAACTTACTCGCATTTAAAGGTGGAAGTCAAACGGTCACGATTCTTTTTCTCTTAGATCTTCATCCAACCGTAGGATTAATTGTATCTGTACCTATAAATAGGTACGCAGTTTTCATATCTCACTCATAATTCCCAAAAAAGATGGAGATATTAGTTTCTTTGAGTTTCACTTTGCCCACTGATCCCATAATATTCAAAAAGTCAGATTACCATGATCCATCATTCCAAGAAATCTTAGTCAGAATTTGCCTTGTACTGACAGGTCCCATTGATGCCCTACCTTGTATTGACGGGTCCCATGTGGCCTCAGCCTTTGTCTTCACGGGTTTGAGGTCCGTTGTTTCTGTTTGCACATGGAGGGTTCATATTTACCAGGCACCCCTGCTCTTCGATGTTACCTCTGGAGTGATAGACCGCCGGGGTGTGCTGGTAAATTTTCACTTTTGCGACGGTCCTCTCGAGATGCTGCTTTAGTGTAAAAGTCAACCCCATCATACAAGCAGTAGCTCGTTTTGGCCGAGTGACTGTTTGTCGGACCTCAGTCTGACAATGGGCATTTCGTCGGGAAGAACATTTGATCTTCAGAGCCTGGCCATCGAACTAAAGAAGTCTACCATCCTGAGCAGCATGCTTCTTAGGTGGTCAATCATAATCATCGAGGCACTAGGGAGGAGATTGATGTTTCCACGGACATTGTCGTGAAGACCACCGATCTACAGAATAGGATTATTTTATCTAAACACTTGTGACGATATGTAGATTGTATAAAGTTCTTTGTACTATGATCAAAACTTCGTATGTAATTTGAGACATGTTCTCAGAACTGAGATGAATAAAACTTCAGTATTATTACTTTCATATTTCTTGTTGTTGATTTCTCACAACCTGTTTCTATTTATCATCGATATCAAGAAGCAATTGTAGAGCTGATTGGCTTTTACTCAATCGTGAAAAACTTAGCTGTTTTACCAAATCTTTTTGCTTGTAACCTATTTTGATTGTTATTATGGAGGTCGAGGAGCGTTTATCGAGCAAATCGATTTATATTCAACTCGTTTTAAGCCTTAGGTTTTTTACCAAATCTTTTGGCTTGTAACCTATTTGTCGTCATTTATGGAGATCGAGGAGCGTTGATCGAGCGGATCGATTTATACTCAACTTGGATTGATTTATACTCAACTCGTTTTAAGACATAGGTTTTTTACCAAAGTTTTTGGTTTTAACCTTTTTGTTGTCGTTTATGGAGATCGAGGAGCGTTTATCGAGCGGATCGATTTATACTCAACTCGTTTTAAGACTTAAGTTTTTTACCAAAGTTTTTTGGTTTTAACCTTTTTGTCATCGTTTATGGAGATCGAGGAGCATTTATCGAGCGGATTGATTTATACTCAACTCGTTTTAAGACTTAGGTTTTTTACCAAAGTTTTTGGTTTTAACCTTTTTGTTGTCGTTTATGGAGATCGAGGAGCGTTTATCGAGCAGATCGATTTATACTCAAATCGTTTTAAAACTTAGGTTTTTTACCAAAGTTTTTTGTTTTAACCTTTTTTGTTGTCGAGGAGCGTTTATCGAGCGGATCGATCTATACTCAACTCGTTTTAGTCGTCGTTGTTATGGAGGTCGATGAGTGTTTATTGAGCGAATCAATTTTACTCAACTCGATCAAGTCTTTGGCGCTAAGTCATGTGAATCCTTGATTCGTAATTATTGATAAAAGTGTTGAGAATGAATCTCAGGCCAAGGCCTTTATTACAATGGATAATAAAGAAATTAAAAGAAATTAACAAACAAAATTTAAAAGGAATTAACAAGGATGATTTCTAGGATTTATTTTCCATAGTATCTCCTTAGGTTGACTGCGTTCTACGTTCGTGGTAGGGGCGTTCTGTCTAAGTGTGCAATTTTGTATGAACCTTTCTTTCCAACATCAATGACAATGTATGGTCCATCCCAATTCTGTTGTAATTTTCCTACATGCTTGGACACCTCTACTTTTTTCATCACCAAGTCCCCCTCTTTGAAGGTTCGTATGCGTACCTTTTGATTGTAGGCCTTCTCCATGTTTGATTTAGTGACCTCAGTCGTACAACTGATTTTTCTCTTAAGGCTTCTGCCAGGTCGACATCATTCTCTCTTGCTTTTTTATTTTCCTTGTCATCGTACATTTCAATTCTTGTTGTCGGAATTAGTGTTTCGACCGGAATTACAGCTTCCGAGCCATATACTAGACTGAATGGGGTCTCCCCGGTTGAAGTTCTGACTGTCGTTCGATTAGCCCAAAATACTCCGGGGAGTTCATCTAGCCATCTTCCTTTGGCTGCCCCTAGTCTTTTCTCCAAAGATTTTATTATTTCTCGGTTCACTACTTCAGTTTGTCCATTCGCTCTTGGATGCCCAACTGAAGTGAAGTTTTGCTGAATTCATATCTTGGTACACCATTCCATTACTTGTTTACCTGCGAATTGTGTTCCGTTATCAGAGATCAGGATTCTAGGGATGCCAAATCGACATACTATGAACTTCCATAGGAAGTTGATCACTTAGAATTGAGTTATTCGAGCAAGGGCGACGCATTCTATCCATTTACTGAAATATTCGACAGCGACTAGAACACATGCTTTTTTAGACCTGGCTACTGGGAAAGGTACCACGATGTCCATTCCCCATTGATCAAATGGCCAGCATACTGGTATTGGGTGCATGTTTTCGGCCGGTTGATGACTTATTTTTGCATGAACTTGGCAATGATGACATTTCTGAACATATTGCATGGCATCACTGTTGATGGTAGGCCAATAATACCTAGATCTAAGTACGCACTTTCATGGATCGAATTCGCCCTAGCACCTCAAGTCAAAGGACTAAATCGTACACTATTATAATCCTTGAGAAACATCCCATCACCGATATGCGTCATGCGCTTCCACAATGGGTTTCTCTGTTTGGGTCGTTCGATGCGTTCAATCCTCCATTGAACCACCTACTCATATGCACTGGCCTCAAATGCCTTGCTCATGAAACGCTACAAATTCACTCCATGTGAATCATGCATACTCGTACAAGTCTTGACAATTCCTACGATACCCTATCTCGTTTCGGAATCTATGACTTGGAACAGTTTTAAGATTACGACCTTTGAGACTGTTTCATGATTGCACTCAGTACTGAAGTGAATCGTCCCATAGTCAAATGTAATCTAAGGATTTCAACCAATCGCTTAAATGTATTCGCGAGAGATGAAGTTGGCCATTGTTTATCCTTATACTCGTATAAATAAACGTGCGTATTAAATCATTTATACTAAAGAAAGATAATGATAGTTCCAATACAAGCTAAATATATTGGCTTGCAGGGCACTATCTCATCACATGAGACCCTGTAAATCTAGAAAGTTGATCGGCCCATTTATTTTTCGATCATGGAATGTTCTGTATCTCAAAATTTTCGAATTTCTCAGCCAATTCCTTTACTTTGGCGAGGTATTTGACCATGTTAAATTCCTTTTCCTCGTATAGACCTTCTATCTGTCTTTGTACTAACTCTGAATCAGTTAGCACTTTGAGACTCTATATGTTGGCCTTAACCGCCATTTCCATTCCTGCGATTAGCGCTTCATATTCTGCTTCTTTGTTTGTTACTTCGAAGTCCAATGTTATTGCTTAATTTATATCCTCCATATTTGGTCCGGTAAAGTTGATTCCGACACCTCCTCCCTCTCTGCATGAAGCACCATCGACATGCATCAACCAGGTTTGTTTTTCTAGGATCAAGATATCATTGTCATGGCTGGTCGATTCACTATGTTCAGTTGTCTGGGTAGGAGTTTCTAACAAGAAATCGGCTAGGACTTGGGCCTTAATCGCAATTATTGGTCTGTATTCGATTTCGAACTGACCGAGCTCGATTGCCCACTTGATCAATCTTCTAGAGGCTTCCGACATCGCTAAGACCTGTCTTTGTAGTTGGTTGGTTAATGCTGCAATATATCTTGCTTCAGTGGTTTAGATGGTTACGGTGATTTGCTTGGAACCTTTTTCAAATTTACCGTTACCCCATTGATGCAGGATATGTATCCGAAAATGGATATATTTAATTCATCCACATCAGACTAAAAATTCGAATCAATGCTTCGAATTTTAATTCTCCACTACCATCGTAGAGCAAGAACAAATCCTTAGTCTTTGTCAAAAGCTTAAGTATATCTTTTACGGTGGTCCAGTACTTCTTCACTGGTGTTTGACTAGCAACTGCTCGCGACACTTGAGCATGTTCTACGTCTGGTCTAGTACATAGTAAAGCATGCCACATGCTACCTTTTGTTTGAAACATAAGGTATTTGAGACATTCTCTTTTATTCTCATTTGATGTAGGACACATCGATTTTGGAACAAGGTATACAGTGTCTCACTGGAAGCAATCCTTTCTTGGATTCTTCATACTGAATATTTCTAGTATTGATTCTATGTACTTAGATTTAGAGAGTGTCAGCATCTTTTCTGATCTAATCTATAGATACGTATCCCAATACGCAAGATGCTTCTCCTAAATCTTTCATGGAGAATTGCATGGACAATCATGCTTTCGTCTGTGCTAACATTCCGATATCATCCCAGATAATCAGAACATTATCGACATATAAAATAATAGCTTCATCGCGCTCCCACTAATCCTTGTACACTCATGTTTCATACTCGTTTTGATGAAGTCAAATATCTTGACTATCTCATCAGAACAAATGTGAATCTTAATGGATTCAGACATTGCTAATGGAAAAAAAATTCATCAAAGTCTGTTCAAGAACATTGCGAATAGCCTTTTTACCACTAGTCAATTCTTAGAGGCAACACCTCTTCATTCATTCCAAGTTTGAAGATCCACTTACAACTTATTGCCAACTTATAGGGATAAATCCCTTGGGTGGATCAATCAAGGTTATACCTTGTTGGAATGGATGGGATCCATTTTGGTTTGCATGGCTTCGAGCCACGCACCCGTTTCTATGTCTGACATTGCTTTCTTGATAGGTCCTTGGATCACTTTGCACATTCTCATTTTCGTGAATGAAACCAAATCGCTTTGGCTCCTTACGAATTCGATCAGACCTTCGAAGAGTAGGTGTACTAGTAGGTTTAGTAAATTCTGGATTAACTCCCACTGTTTGCGGGGATGGGTCCAAATCTTGGACTTCATCAAGTTCCATGACGTTTCCATTTCCTTTGACGAGAACTTCATCAACAGAGGAAGGGTATCTAGGAGAGACGATTGCTTCTCATTGTCGTGGAACATGTATCCAATGGATTTCGTTGGATACCCCACAATTGTATACAAATTGGATCTACTAGCCAATTTATCTCCTTTCTTGTTTCTACAATCGGCAGGAGATCTCCATACTCAGAAGTAAGAGTATAAAGGTATTTTGCCATACCTTTCTTGGTAAAGCTTTGCAGGCACGTACTTTGAAGGTACTTTGCTCAGTATCTTCGATGCAGTCAGGATGACTAAACCCTAGAATGCATAAGGAAGCTTTAACAAATCTCAATATGGATCGAACAATGCCTAACAATGTTAGATTCCATCTCTTTAGACACTTCAATAAGTTGAAGCGTCTTAAGAGGAGTTTGTTATATGAGAATCTCATTCTCATTAAGATAATTGAGGAATCCTTGACAAGTATTTGCTATCTCAACTAGATCGAATGGTCGTAATACTTTGTCTTTGCTGATTCTCTACTTCGTATTAAAATACCTTGAAAATATTCAAAGGTTTTTCGGATTTGTATCTCACTAGATTCATTTTCCACTAACGACCAAGGTCATTAGCAAAAAGTACGAAGTATGAGTATTCTCCTCTCACAGTAACTTTCAGTGGTCCATATTCATGGATTAAATCCAGATTTTGGTTCGCTCAGGATTCCCTGTGACGGGAGATCTGGTCATATCTCCTTTGAGACATGATTCGCAGGTTGGAAGTTCATCCAAGTTCTATTTTTCAAGAAGCTTAGGCGAAACCAACTTTTGAATCCTACTCTTGGAGATATGTCCAAGTCTAGTGTACCAAAGTATATGGGTTATTATCTTTGTATTAATTTGAACTTCACACATTAATTCAATAAAATTGAACTAATGATTTAATTCAATTAATTTACTTCCTTTCAATTAACTTCTTTAATTGATTCCTTCTCCCTTTCAATTAACCCTTTAATTGAAACGTTGCTTAATTAATTAGATCATCTAATCAATTAAACACATTAGTGCCTTTCTTAGATCCAGTGGGATAATTCGACTTTTAGGCTACTTGCGTGCTTTTGACTACCTTTATGGTCGGATTAGAAAAGAATAAATTCCTCTTCATTTTACTCTTCCATGACTTTGCAGTCCATGAAGTGTAAACGATCATGACAGGTTTATCCTATTTGCCTTTAACCAATTATTTGGTTGATTTATGAAATGTGATCAACTTATCAAATAAGATCAGTGTATTTCAAGAGTCATTTGAATGAGCATGAGGAGAATTTAGGAGGAAGTTAATGTTAAGATCACTTGCAAGCTTACGTTTAATCGATCCAATTTTCAACTAGATTGATAAAACAAAGACAATGATCCTTGACAATAGTTCCTTCATTCATTCTCGAGTTTTGAAACAATTCCTTAGAAGTCTCGAATCATATTGATTCAAAACTACTCCTCAAAACAAGCCTTTTGAAGTGGAGGTTTGTTTCAGAAGACTGGTCCTCAAAACAAGCCTTTTGAGGTGGAAGCTTCAGACATGCTCATCATGTTACTTCCATAGCTCGTTCAATCTTGATGCTTATTTGAAGAAAACGATCATTAAGATTCCCATACTTCATAGGTGATTCGTTTCACTTTTGAGATTCATCTTTATATGAGAAACGATCATTAATATTCCCATACTCTACGGGTGACTCGTTTTTTTTATTTTGACTTATCTCGTAAGCGCATAAGGCATATGCTTGTCATTTAAGAACATCATTTCCACTCTTGGAATTTAAGACAATTCTCAAGTTTTGCCTAGTCGATATTTTGATCTAGTTATTTTATTAGTCGAGGATAAATAGGAAAAATGGATAATTACAGATATCTCAGTATCTAAAGAGAAGACAGACATTTAGTGGACTAGTTAATGAATAATACTTATAATCTACGAAAGTTGGACTTTCTATCGTAGAAGTTCTCCCACTATTTTATCGAAACAATTACCCCTTCAATTGTTCGGGAAATTCTTTTTCCTAGTAGGTCCCTTGATGTCCCAGCGGCAATTAATTGCACCCACGATTCGTGGCCATACTACCAATTCCCCAGGTAGGCATACTTATTGCCAATTAGGTCACTCCACAACCTTCAAGCTATTTTGCCTCGTTTTTCGCACTTATCTAGCACTGCTACATCATAAGTGTTACTAATCGTTAAGTCTAACCCAGCAATCATGATGAGCAACTGGCCCGATCGTGAATTCTCCGTAACTAGTTATCGATCGATCTTCACATCCCGACTAATCCTCACCCTTGTCGTGTTTAGTTAAAACCAGGAGTCAAGGAATTTCGCGTATTTTCCCTTTCTTCGACTCGGGTGCCAGACTCTGGATCACCTCTATCGATAAGTAGACAACATACGCTAGTCCCTATTGATGGAAGGCTTGGATTTATATAAATACTTCATTTTATTTTAATCCAATATGACTTAATATTTAATTCAAGAGGGGATTTACTGGTTTGAAAGTTATGCTAACTCTCCTCGAGATCTCACCGATTCAGTTATGCTTTATCTTTTATTACGATCAAGATTCTAGCGCGCATACACACAAGCAATCATAAATCGACTAATAAATAAAAGACATACAAGCCTAGCATGCATACTACCACGATATGTTTTCGATCGGGAGCCTCCTATATGGGCCATCATCGAGCCAATGATGTTGGCCCAGTTGGTCAATCTAAAGGGTTCTCAAAACAGGCCTATGCTATTACACAATGTACCATGCATACATGGCCTTCATATCTTCTTGGGCTCCCACCTTGCTTGTAAACGGGCCTGCATCTTAAACTAGGAAAGCAGTAAAGCCCTATTCTATTACAAAGGCTCAAAGTGGCCCAAAAAACTATAAAAGGCTCGCAGGCCCATTAAAAACCAAACAATAAATTAAACCAATCACATCTAACCTAAGGTCAAGGCTCGGCTCGATTGAAAACCACGTAAACTGTTCACGTAGAGCAAGAAACATGCAAACAACTTTTACGTAGTTGTTTCTTAATTTTAAAATAACCTTTTAAAACTAACTTCCTATGATTCTTACTTTTTAGTCACTACTAATTATGACAAAATGAATATTCGGGTAAACAAAAATAAATTTTCTGCTCAAATTCAGATTTTGTTTTTCAACTTTTGAAAATTACATTTTCGCCCCTCAACTTTTGAAAATTGCACTTTGACCCCAAAACTTTTAAAAAGTTAAAAAAACAACCCTGAGCATAATCGGGCAGCTACCAGAAAATAAAATTTTGAATTCTGAAAATTTTCAATTTTTCAAACAGACCCCTGAAGTTTCGGTAATTGCAAAATAGTCCCCAAACTTTTAGAAATTACAAAATGACCCCAAAAATCGTGCGATCAGATTTGCAAAGTAGTCCAGAAATTTTGAAATTTCCAAATCCAAAAATTTCAAATTTTCAGCCCTTTAAAAACGCTGTATGCGATTTTTGCATAAAAGTCCTGAAGTTTTCAAAAACTATAAAATCGGCACAGATCTGAAAAAACAAGTTTACCCAATCATAGATCCAGTCATAATAAGTAAGAATCAATTTACAGAACATAATTATCACGTGTTTACATATACATAATCAAACATATACGATGAAAACACATTATGTTCAGGCTTTTCGTATAATAATTATGGAGTTGGCTCTGATACCACTGTTGGGATAGTGGTTGGGTTGCCTCGATTGTCAGAACAACAAAAGTGCGGAATTTAAAATTTTTCGAAGCACCCAAGGTCCCATATATTTGAATCTCCATATTATATATACAAAAGTGATCTTGCTAGTTTTCGTACGAGTGATTCGTGTGTGGAGTGGTCGATCAAACACTTAAAAATGATGCGAAAGATCAATAATATTGTATTCAAGTGGTTCGATTACAACATAAATAGAATACAAACATATAGAGTCCTATTCGAGCACTATTGGATGCCGTACAAGCTAGAGGGCGAAATACATATCAATGAACCTATGCCTATATTCCCAAGAGATTCCGAGCAGTAGCTTCGAAGGGGGAGCACCTGGGAAGTTGTGTCGTCGTCATAAATGCATGTGGTATTTATAGCGGTGGAGATGGGCTTCCGGTAGTACGTACCTTCTAGGCCCGCCGGACTGGACTTGGGGCCGGCCCAACAATAGTAATCGACCTGCATGGGTCGGGAAGAGATATCTCATATTGAGTTTTTGGCTCGGTGCTCTTCAAGGATAGGACTTCGCTTTGTTCGAACTATGATGAATTCTCGAGTAGCAGGAGATCCGAAATATCCCTCATCAATACTCCCCCACTTCTCGAGCGTAAGTGGAGCTTAAGCTCGAAGAAGTATAAGCTCTTTCGAACATTTGCTGAGATGAGCTATTTTCGGGACAGATTTCTGGTATGCCTCGTTAAAAATCTAACTCGGAAAAACCCATTCGGGATAAAAACCGAGCTAGGGAAAAAGAGTGCATACACTTAAAACCTGTACCATGATGTTATTATGATGTCGAATTCGTCGTTGACCACCCGCATTGATTGTAGCAGAATAAGCTTTCAATAAATGATTCTTTTCCAATGCGGGCCTCGTACTTTAATTTATGAAAACTGAGGGAGTATAAATGCAATTTTCAGGAAAGTAACTCAGAGTTTTTACCCTAAGGAAGCTCAACCGACGCGGTTATTCGCGGACCATTTTGCAATTTTACGTTTTTGACCCCGTATTTATATACTGGCTCGTTGAAGAAATCACTCGCAAATTACGTATTTTCTCGAGTTCGAAGCATTTAAGTCGAGTAAATAGCTATTTCCACACAATTGTCTTTTAGTTCCTAATGTCTAGTTCTCGTAGTTCGAAAGGCAAAAACAAGGTCGGAGATAGCAAAGAGTCTGATCCTCTTTTTAAACTAGTTGATAACTATGAAGATGGAGATTTTCACCCGGAGGACGAAGACGTTGATATATCTGAAGATCTCGAGGGGAATGTGGTGGAGAAACATAGTCTTGGAGAGGGCGCTTTTGTCAGGATTTTCAAGCTTACTCCTCATTCTACCACCAATACTTCTAATAGAACAGAACTCCCCGCTCGAGAGACCTCCTGTGGTTTCTTCAAAAAGGATCAGGCTTATCTCGAGGCTGAGTTCGAAAAATTCCTTCCAAGAGGTTTTTCTATTGTCATACCCTCTTATTCTGATCGCGCAACCGAACCCCCTCCTGGATGTCAAGCCTTCTACGAGGAACAGTTTTCTTATGGTTTGCGCATTCCTTTCATTCCTCTAATTCGGAGCATTCTGACCTCCTTTTCGCTCTCCCCGTCCCAACTTCTTCCGCATTCTATCGCGTATATTGTTGCGTTTAGTGTTTTAATGGGGGCTAAAAATGAAGAAGCCTCTTTCAGTAATTTTTGGCAAGTATTCAAGTTGGATTGGTGCAGAGGTTCGAACGTTGGGTTTGTATCCGTCACCCCGCGGTCGAAACGATTCTTTCTAACTACCGTATCGTCGGAGAAAGGTAAAGGATGGAAGAGGAGGTTCTTTTTCGTAAAAGGCCCCGATGTTACCGTATCTGAGGGTAGCTCGAAGACCAGACCCTATCGCTGGGATGGCGTAAGCTCTTGGGTATATGGTCGACGGAGGATTAAGGAGAGACTTAATTATCGTCTTTCTGATGAACTCCTAGAGCAACTCCGGTCTGATCCTTACCGAACTATGTCTTTAGTCCAGGAAGGTGTCTTGCGGCTGGCTGGACTGAGTTCGTGCGATTACTCCATTCCGTCGATCGATCACGTCAATCCTTCATCCACTAATCCTTTTGGTGGGTCAACTTCAATATTAGACGGCCAGCCTGCGACCGTCACTTCGTCCCGCGCGCCTGTTTCCTTGGGTACGTTCCATAACTCCGTCCCCTTCTTGTTTAACAGATTGTTTTTCTTTGTTTTTCTTCAAGTGAATGTTCTTGTTACCTTGTCAGGTCGGGTCGTGGAGAGATTTCGGACGTCCAACGTCGGAAAAGTCGGGACCTTTTTATTTCATCCCGAACATCCATCATTCGGTTCGGAAGAGGGAATGGATGTAAATTTGGGCGAGGGGCCAGTCGACATACGGACCATTCTTCCCGATCTAAGAGGCGTCGGCAATACGGGCTCTTTAAATCCAGCCACAGCTGGTCCTCTTCGAAGCCTGTTCTCCCCTGATCTTTCCACTCTCTCCTCCGTTGGCTATAGTCAGCATTCATGGAATCGAATTTTAGGTGTGCAAGAGTTCGAGAAACTCCTAGGTCAAAAGAGGAATGCGGATGATCCTGGACCTTCAAGAAGAGTAAAGCCCTTCGGTGTAAATTCTGATTCTGTTCCTTGTCGTGAGGGCCGGTCCGAGCCGGACGTGGCAGATTTTATGAACGAACATTTCTGTGGCAGTAGGGCCGTCGGATACCCCGAAGATGGAACCATCCAATCAGATCCGCATTCGAGTGGAGAGAATGAATTTGATAAGGCCACCAGAATTTTTATGGCTAGTCGATTCAAGCGCGACATGTTGCTCCAAACCGTGAAAGGCAATTTTGAGCTCCTGAGTGATTTTTCACGGACATATCATGAGGTAAGAATCCTTCTTTCAAATAGTTTCGTCTTCTTTCAAATTTTCTTAGCGTTTATTGATGATTGAAAATTTTCCGTAGACCGGAGATTTGTGTGCTGTCCTGATTTATCATTTGGCGCTGTTAGAGCAAGAGTCTCAGGATGCTCACGATGTGTATGCGCAGATTTTTACTGATAATCAAATCCTTCGATCTCAATTGGAGGCCAGTCAGCAAGAATTGTCGAAAGTAAAGAAGGAACTGGAGATGAGTAAGAAACATTCCCCTTCTGTCGAGGACGAGCTATTATCAGTGGTCGCAGACAAGAGTGCACTCGAGGAAGAGCTTAAGAAAACCAAAATCGAGCTTGAACAAACTAAGCAAGATTCTGCACGCGTATACTCCCAGGGAGTAGAGGAGGCCGAGATTCCAGCCATACGGGGATTCCTTAAATCTCCAGTTTCGACCCGTTAGTTCGGATTAGGATAGGAGAGTTTCTGCAAACTATTTTTTACAAGGGGGTTCAACAGTTGATTTCAGCCAAGAGGATCCCCGATAAAATGGGGGAATATTTCCCGTACATGAATCCTTTTAAGAATGCCGAAGGGAAGGATTATAAGACTTCATCACTGCCCGCAAAAGTCGATTGGCAAAGTCACCGTTTTGCACCCTTGGTCGCGGAGTTCGGTGTCCCGATGCCTAATCCTGATCTTCTCGAACAGTCCTCTGGTGATCCTGCTTCTACTTTAGGGGAGAATGAAGATAGATCGACCAGTAGAAGTGATGGATCTCTCGACCAAACTGTCCCATCAAATAATCGCGGGGAAGGCGATGGTGGTCAGAATGCTGAAACCTAGCACACTGTAGATGACAAATCATAACCTTGTAGTTAGAATTTTAGCATGTACATAGGTGATATTTTTTGTAATCGGACTTGTCTTTTTCGCGGTCAAGTTCGTCTGGCTTGTAATTGAACATGTTAACACCATACACGATCGATATATAATATTTCCAATTCGATGTCCTTTCGTACTTCAGTGGTCGGAATTTATTTGATTCTAAAAGTATCTTTCTTTGAGAATCGCGTCGGTTCTACTACCGTTGCCATTAGGCATGGCGCCTATAAATATGAGAATCCCCTCAGGTTATTTACGCAACATACTCACTTGTCAGGATCGGAGCCCTTTATCTGTATTTTTCCATTCTCGAGCTTTGTCTATTTACTTTATCGAGCTATATGGAGGATATATACGGTAAGGCCATCGATCCCAGAATGCTGTTTGGTGGCTCGAAATAGAAAACTTCGTCTAAGGAATCAAAACCGTCGAAAGAGGCCAAAACCTCCAAATCTTCCTCCAAAACCACCGTATCTTCTCCCGAGGCTCCCAAAGGAGGAGATGCTAAGAAAGAGAAAAAGGAGAAAAAGGCTTCTTCAAAACAGACTAAGGGCGCTAGCAGTAAATCTATTTTGGACGAGGAGCTTGAGGCCGAGCTCGATCATTCAAGTGGAGAGCCTGCCAATCAGAAAAACTCCTGTTGTTTCTTCGAACAAGAGAGCTTACTCCGATGGGATCACTCCCCTCGAAGCTTTGAAGAACCTTGCTATCGGGAACCAGCCCTCTTCTGCTGATTCTTCGATCGTTCCCCCCGCAGAGGGTTTTAACAAAAAACTCAAATTGGAGGTTGGCGGAGGGGTTACTTCTCCAAAGGCCGATGTTTCTACTGAACCTCTGAAAACTGACAATCTTTCAGAAATTCCTGTTGAGCCCACTGTTTCCGAACCCCGTGCTGAGTCCGCTGTTCAGAGGACTAGTCTCTCCCCTTCTGGGGAGTTAAAAGATAAATCTCCCTCTACGGCTGCACTCGAGGACCCGGAGGGTAAATTACTACAGATCAAACTTGCTTCTGCTGTAACTGAGACGTCCAAAGAGAGGAGTCTCGAAGAATTGTATCAATCAGGGTCGCATTTTCTTTTTCAGGTGGTTTTCTTCTCCCTCTTCCCTTTTTTTTTTAATATATATAAGATACGAATACTTGGCAGGCCGGGCAGGATCTTACCGAACTGAAGGCATTCGTCGAGCGGGAGTCGAACCGCAATGCTGCTGTTTCCCTCGAGCTGGAGAGAAAAAAGGCTGAATTTGACTGTGTCCTAAAGGAGAAGCTTGCTTTAGAGGAAGCTAAGGTTGCCATGGATCAGGGAGAAGAAATTCACAAGAAGTTGAATGAGGAGCTCGAGAAGCTCAAGAATCTCTACGAGCAGGAGAAGAAGGAATCCGTGCTCCGTGAGAAAGAGGCTTATGATCGTGGTTATGCAGCTCGTAATGCTGAGCTTCGAAAAATCTTTTCCGATAACAAGCTTCTCTAAATGTTGTTTTATTCTTTCTGCTGCGATATTTTATGTACTCCTGAATAATTTCTTTGCGTTGTTTGTAACGATCTCTATTTCTTTGACGATTGTATAATTTTCTATCTTCTGCTCAATGTAATGTGATCTTCTTCATTCTCACTTATCCTGCTATTTTACTGTTCGAAAATTTGATTCCGAGTAATTAAGGCCGAACTCTTCGATCTTAGTAATAGGACTTTGCATGTTCCGTAATGTAATCTTTTTCTTTTCCCGCTTAATTTCTCGGGAAGCGTAATAGTCTTTTAATCATGATCGTACCTTCTCCTTTCTTGTTAACCGTCGGATTGATTAGAATATCTCCTATAAATAAGCTTCTTTACTCTTTAACTAAGTGTGTAGAAAGTAGATTCCTTCGATCATGCTGACTAAAAGACCCTGTTGTATGGCCCAGTTTCTTGAAATTCGAGCTAGGACCTTCTTTGAAGATTGTGTGTTGATTCATACTTTTATTTCGACTAGGTTATCTGCAGGCGAATACTCGTTCTATCCTTGTAGGCCATCGAGCCTTATTGCTGACCACCCACGGCCCAGATTATTTTTCTGACCTTTACAGGTCCAGGAGTCGCTCGAGCTTAAAGTTTTTCAAGGGTGTTCAGAACTTTAAATGGTTCTCCCTGGAAACGACATGGGGTGGAGCATCGAGGGTGGAGGCATCCAACAAAGTATTCACATTACACCTAGAAAAAGATGCCTTACCCTTCCCCCCTTCGAATAATCGTAACTAATGAATAAAGCCTGTTGGCTTCTCAGGCTCCCCTTATTCGAGTAAGGACATTATCGTCCATCCGTCGATCCATGCTTATTCCCATTTGTCAAGCCTAAAGAAGAGCCTATTTGATCGAGCTTAGTCTGTAATAGGGTCCCACTTCTCTTTTTGTATCTTGTAATAGGATTAGATTTTTTGTAATCCTAACTTATAATAAAATTGAGCTTTTCCCTTGAAGCATGTAATAAGATCAGAGTTTTCTTCTTGTTGGAGTTTTGTAACTTTAAGATGAAATCGAAAACATAATTAGATCTTTATTTAAAACAAGATCCATGAATATCCTTTGTCTATATGATTGTGTTTTCTTTTCGAATGATCGTTCGATCCTTCTTTAAGTCGACCGTCACCGCGGCGGTTGATGCTAACTTTTGTTTAAGCAAGAATTGCTTCCTTATTTTTGTAGATCAATAATACTTCAATTTTTTTTTTCGTCGGTCGTAACCTTCTTCGAGCTATTGAAGTAAGAACTATAACATGTGTAGCACAATTGAGTTGTTGAAGCTTTCTTCATTCATCCAAATGGTTCCTAATCCTCGGGAATCAGTACAGTCGGCGTATTTATTGCTCACATCTCGGCCGTTAATTCTGAGGAATCTGAGCCGTCGACTAGTTTTTGCTTTTACTATATATAGCTTCAAAGTTACCCTCATATTTTCACTTCTCTGTTAATTTTCATTCCACTGTTATGGTTGTACTCTTGCTTTTATCGATCGTCATCGAGCCCCCTTCGATGTCGAAGATTAAAGCATTCGAGATACTCATTCGAAGCTTCTTCTCTGACTCCCCCGTTATTCGTGAAAATTTTTCGATTAGGGTATCGACAGGCGAAAAGAATTGAACTAGGGTACCGGCAGGCGACCTGCTCTCGCTGATTACAAATCTTTGAGGCGGGCTCGACTTCCTATATCCTGTTCTCTACCCAGTCGGGATAGTGGGTCAACTGCTGGAGGAGTTTTCCTGCACTCGATCTCCACGTCTTCGAGGCGGTTTTCAAAATTACTACCTCCAACTGGAGTTGCTTCCCTGTCTCTCGACTTGGTAGTATGGTAACTATTTTCCAAGGAAGCACTGGATGAAGAGTAGAATCGTTGCATCCTCGTCTTCCCTGCTCGAGCATCCATAGGAATAGCTTTTGTAATAGGATTGTACTATATGTAAAATTTTCAGATCAGCTCGAATCTTACTGTAATAATTCTCATGTAACTCATTTGAAAGTTAATGAATGAAATACTTTTCAATAATGTTGTCGGTTTTGATTTCGATCTTCGTGATTCATAATTCTAGTGAGATAATTTCGAATGACCACTTTAGATTTGTATCTTGATCTTTGCTATTCGAATCTTTGATCAATTATACTTGGTTCTTTTTAAGATAATAAGAGCGAATCCTTAACCATTGTCTTCCTCAGTCGATCAGAGAATTTATAGAGAAATAATATAGATCGAGCTTTGATTGTATAATAGAATTTTCATCGAAATCGATAATGCTGCAGATTCCAAGATATAACGATAATTAACAACTCTGGTTGTCTTCGAGCTTTTAGAGAGAATTTTTAAATAATTTCGATCTAAGGGGCATAGCAACGGCTTTCACCCTTAGTCGTTTCAGAGCATTTTTAGCCCGAGGGTCATAGCAGAGGCTTTCACCCATTTTGATAATTTCGATCTAAGGGGCATAGCAACGGCTTTCACCCTTAGTCGTTTCAGAGCATTTTTAGCCCGAGGGTCATAGCAGAGGCTTTCACCCATTTTGATAATTTCGATCTAAGGGGCATAGCACGGCTTTCACCCTTAGTCGTTTCAGAGCATTTTTAGCCCGAGGGTCGTCACCCATATTTTTCGATCCAAGGGGCATAGCAACGGCTTTCACCCTTGGTCGATTTTCAAGGGTCGTAGCAACAGCTTTCACCCGATTTAATAATTTCGATCTAAGGGGCATAGCAACGGCTTTCACCCTTAGTCGTTTCAGAGCATTTTTAGCTCGGGGGTCGTAGCAACAGCTTTCACCCATTTAATAGTTGACGGAGACAAGTAGAGGTAGATAATTGATGAATAGAGATAGATTTAAGAGATCGATAATATCGGAATAAGGCAGATAAAATCCGCTGAATATATAACTTCGATCGAAATAAACTTTGTGGAGATAATAGTCTTCTGCCATCATAATAAAAGATGAATTATGGCGAAACAGCCAATAGCGATTAACTGTAGGATTTAGTAAATAAACATCATGCCCTGTTAAGGAAATTCTTTGTCTATAAGTTCCTAATTTAGATTGGTTCGGTTTTTCCTAACCGGTTCCTTATTTATCCAGAAGC
This sequence comes from Penstemon eatonii, assembly GCA_038501285.1. Classification (NCBI taxonomy): domain Eukaryota; kingdom Viridiplantae; phylum Streptophyta; class Magnoliopsida; order Lamiales; family Plantaginaceae; genus Penstemon; species Penstemon eatonii. The sequence continues at coordinate 63,559,871 of CM076710.1, forward strand.
GCAAGGGTCGACGAATCTCATCCATTCATTTCACGAATTATCTGCCGCTGGATTCCTTCAACTTTCATTATAAAAAGGCTAACATTCCGCAGGTATTGTCTTATACGTTGTTCCAGCATTATATCTGTCCGATCATGGTAATCAAGGTCCTTATTCAATCGATTCAACTTTTTGAGCTCAGACTTCGATCAATTTTCAAGAATGACAGTCTTCTAACCCGACCTTGCTTAGAATATCGACAGGCAAATATAATTTCAATCTTGAAAGCCAATAAGCTAGAAGCATGTAGCTTGTTTGTGATTGCACAGGTCTTTGAACAGGGACCTGTTGCTACAATGCATTTAGGAAGACACGCTGGGGAGAGAACGACCCAGAATATAGCTATCCGATAAACCGTCCGTTCGATCTTTTTTCTTCGGAAGACAATATATAAAGATAAAAGCCTGCAGATTCGAAGGAGATACCACGTTTGGAGCCAAGTTACTTCTCATTAGGATTGAAAATCCTATATAGAGGGGGTTCTTATGTAACATATTAGTTTGTGCTATGTTCGAAATGTATCTTTTCTTCTGAACCCTTGTATTTCTGTAATAATACCATGAATGGAATTTTCTTTTTTCCTTGTTGATAGGATTAAATATGCTCTTATTTCTAACAATTCAATCGCGAATGCCTAAGATTAACGATGAAATACCCGAACAATGGTCTCTTGAATAAGAATATTAACGTCTTGGTAGATTTGAAATTAAATAAAGAACTGGTTGTGATTGATCCTTGCCATCGCTGAGTTTCCAAGGCTGTCAAATTTTTCAATTCGAGAGTTTTGTTCGGGTAGGTCAGTCGTAGCTTTTTCGACTTAAACATCTCTGGTTGGTTGTAAAAATAGCGGTTTCATATCTAGAATGTTAAGTGCCTGAGAGTCGGACTTCCATACAAGCATTCCTGATTCTCGCACCATTTTCGAGCAGGATAATAAGCGAAGACACCTGTTCGAATGATCGTTCTGAATGAGCCCTTCCTTGCACATTGTTGGACCGTACGTACTGCTGTCCAAACAGAACCCTATTTCTAAGGAGTCGTATCGGTCAGTTTATTTATTGCGTGAATCCCAAACGTTCGTGATTTGCTATCCGTGTCGTTGGTTCAAACTCTTTGCGGCTATAAATAGGCCCAACTATCCATATAACATTCTTCACCTTTCCTTTTATACATCCTTCGTTCCTCATGGGTCGAGCTTTAGAATCGGTTTGTATTATCTCCAAGATACAGGAGTATGAGATCAGACTTCGTACCCTGTTTTTCGATCACGGTTCTTTTGATATAAGCCCTCCCGCTTAGAATATCGACAGGCAAAAGAAATTGCGCCTAGAATACCGGCAGGCAACCTGTTTTCCCAGACATATCTCGTCTGGTGCGGGTTATAATTCCGGTTTTCTGGCGTAGCATCTAATCGGGCAGCAGGTTAGTCTGAGAGGAGTTCTTTAAATGTGAAGCATCAACTTCCTCGAGGGCTTTCTTAAAGTATAGCTCCTCCGAGCTTCCTTGGGGTGCCTCTGCTGAGACAACCCTTTGCTGCACCGGTTAGGATTAATCTGTAAATAATGATTGAATGTTTCAATCATTATTTACCGACGAAGACCTAAGGTTGGTTGAGACCCCGGAGAGGAGCTTCGATCCGGCTTTTATTCTGTCCGAAGACGGATGTGCGTCACGTGGCGAGTGATAGCCAAGAAGGATCATTGCTGAGTTCTGGATCTGGAGCGACCTTAGGGAATGAAGACCGAGTTCGTAACGGCGTAGAATCATTAGTAGAATCTGTAATAGGGTAGGAGTGACTGTAATGTATTTCTTGAGCTCGAATTCTGATTTTTTATTCGAGGCTTCATTTTGTAACTTATTTGAAGAACATAAATGATAAAGCTTTGTTTTCTGATCGAATTTCATTGTTCCATTTACTTTGGTGGTCGGATGATGGCCTAAAATCAGCCGCAACTTCGAGGATATATATATATAGCCCCTTTCCATTGTTCAAATATTCAATTCATTATAACCGATTCGAGGAAAACATCAGATATACGATAAATTATGTGTGCAGATCGTGCGAATTGTTGGGTTTGTGCCTCGATTGTCAATACAACAGAGTGCGGAATTTAAAATTTTTCAAGACACACCCACAGTCCCATAAATAAAGTCTCCATATTATGTATACGAAAAGCAAGAAACGAACGCAAGCATAAATAAAACATAGGGGGTTAATCGAAATTACCTCACCACAGCTCGGTGGTGGTTACCTCCAGGCTTCATGTTCGATTCACAATATAGTGATCCAAGTGTCTCACCTCCAGAATGTATCCACACCAACTGGATTGTAGCAACACTTCCAAGTCGTAGGCTAAGAACTGGAACTTGAAAGTTTGTCAACAAAGGTACTTCTGAACTTGATCAGGACTTTGATCTAGGTTCGGGTTTGGAGATCAACTGGAAGAAGACCAAACACGCAGGGCTTATGCGGCTGGATTTGGTTCGGCCAAGCTTGGATCGGCCAGGTTAGGTTCGGCCGAGCTAGGATGGGCGACTAGGGTTCGGGGCGAAATAGTTTGGGGCGGATATGCAATTTCTAAAACTTATTTTCGAAAATCAGATTTTTTTCTCTCAAAAATCGGCTATAACTTTCTCTCAAAAGTTTTGCAGAGTTTTCTCTCAAAAGTTTTCAGTCTCATTTTTTTTTGAATGAAGAGAGGAGAAGAAGTATTTATAGGAGAAGAGTCCTACTCCTATAAGATATCTTCTTCCTTGTCTATCAAATCTTTTCTTCCTTATCTAATTAGGAATCTAAGATTTGATATATCTCTTCTTGCTTATCTTCCAAGATTAAAAACTTCCTTTTCCTTATCTTCAAAAAATCGCCCCCTATCACTTCTATTTGTGATAATTACAAATCGACCCCTTTGTCATTTAATTGGCTAATCCGAAAAATTACCAATTAAATTTATTCTTCCAACTTAATTAATTAACCACTTTAATTAATTTCATAATTAATCAGATAACCCTTAATTAATTAATTGAACATTAATTAATTAAATATCTTATTAATAATCTCTTACTTGAATTAATGCTTTAATTCAATAACTTTGATTTAACAACTTTAAATCATTCACATTTCCCTTAATGACTGTCACTGTCCAATTGTATTGTGTGTGACCCTCTGGGTTCACCATCAATTGGCAGTAGGCCCACGACTCTCGTGATTTAATTAACGAGCAATTAAATGCTCCGATCAACTTTAAACTATCTTTAATTGACCACTCCAGAATTAATTTCCTTATTAATTCAGGAGTACCTACACTTCATGGTCGATGTCTAGCCACAAGCCCATGAAGCCCAACTTCAGGTGAATTGATATTTGTGAACCTCACCTATTATAACTGCCATGTACATACGGTCCTTCCATGACTGATTTCCCGACCGAGACCTAGGGTGTGTGAATTGATCGGCACCTCTAATTATCTCGATTCTGTACTTTCTAATTCAGGATAGTAATTCCAGTGTGACTGCTAAATTTGGAAGTCCCTTCCAAATTCGTCACTGACCGTGGCCACGGGTTTCTCGGAACTATTATTGAAGAACGTACAGGAAATTCTCCCACCTTATCAGGATGAGTCGATGGATCCTTTCTTAGTACTAACCACTCGCGTACACTTCCGTACGCACCCAACTTAGGCATGTTATGACCAAGCTAAGTGGCCTATACCTAAATCAAAGTACGCACTTTCATGCACCGAATTCGCCCTAGCACTTCAAGTCTAAGGACTAAATCGTACACTATTATAATCCTTGAGAAACATCCCATCACCGATATGCGACATGCGCTTCCACAATGGGTTTCTCTGTTCGGGTCGTTCGATGCATTCGATCCTCTATCGAACCACCTAGTCATATGCACTGGCCTCAAATGCCTTGTTCATGAAACTACAACAAATTCACTCCATGTGAATCATGCATAATCGTACAAGTCTTGACGATTCATTCGATACCCCGTCTCGATATGAATCTATGACTTGGAACGTTTTCGAGATCACGACCTTTGAGACTATTTCATGATAAGTGCACTCAGTACTGAAGTGTATAGTCCCATAGTCTATTGTGAACTCAGGATTTCATCCAATCGCTTAGATAGGTTCGCGAGAGATGAAGTTGGCCATTGTTTAATTCACGTACTATGAATAAACGGGCGTATTAATTATAAACCATAAGAAGATAGTCCTCAAACAAGCTAATTTAGATTGGCTTGCCGGGTACTATTCTATCAATCTCCCACTTGCCCTAAAGCCAATCACAACATTTCTAAGACCCATCTATACCAAGATGTCCCTCGAACCATTTGTGAAAGAGCTTCATTAGTGGATCTGTTAAGTTGTCTTGTTGAGATGACGTAGTACTTTTACTCGTCTCAACTACCTATGATTTTTTTTTTTTAATCATTTGGTTTTGTGTTTAGATTCTTGATGAGATCTCGATTTTCTTTCATTGAGCAATAGCTTTGTTTAAATCGGTTAGGATTATAACAAGCTTTCGTCATGCTAGGTAATTCATCCAATGGATGAATGTTTTCTCATCTAAACACCTTTTGTGTGTGTGCAGCATCACAATGGTGCTTTTATTCTGATTGAGTTGGCAATGGTATACTATTGGAATTTCTTCCAATATACCTCTGCTCCATCGAAACAGAATAAATCATTCACTTTTGACTTTGAAAATCTCGAATTAATAAATCCTTCGAGTTTCAATTCTCCACTATTACCATAGACCAGCAACACATCCTTTAATTATCTTCGAGGATTGCTTTATGGTAGTCCAGTGTCCTTGACTGGAGTTTGACTTATCAGTAGCTCGTGAAATATCAGAGATTTTGATGAGTCAGGTCATGTACAAGACTTTGCATGCTACATGCAATCCAAACGCTTAAGCATAAGGCTTCTTGAGACAATTTCTTCTTTACTTATTAAATGCAGGGCATTCACATTAAATAAGACAGAGAAATTCATATCTCTATGGAATTGATCCTTTCTTGGATTTTCCATATAGTCTTTGTACTTAGATTTGTGAATTTCAACATCTACTTTTCTTTATCTACTTTAGATACGTATCGCCAGTACGTGAGATGCAATTCCAAATCTATTCATGGAGAATTGCGTGATTAACACGCTTTCGTCTGTGCTTCTCTGATATTCTTATATCAATCTTGATGTATAGAACATCTTCTTGTTACTTTTCGAACTCAACTGTACTCCCACTGATCCTTTTGCACAAATGGAATCCATATGCCTTTTGACAATTCAACATTCTTGATTGACTTATCAAGTTGCATGTTCCAATTCGGAAAAAGTCATAGATTGACCTTTGGATTTGAATAGAGATCATCTCATCAATTGTGAGATGCAGAATCCATTTCCAATAGTCATATCTCGGTAGTCAACAACCACCTTTCTATGGCTAATAGTTTCAAAATGGGTTTTGACGTTTTAAATGGAGAGAAGGTATTTTCATAGATCTTTTAAAGGACTTTTGAATAATCACCTATCGCCATTTAGCGAGTCAAACTTATCACTTTGAATCTTATGGCTTCATGCCATATCCCTTGATTTATGTCTAAACATATTTTTCTTTGTAATCTTGGATTAAATATCTAATCACTCAATTTCGTAAAATGGAATTGTGAGTTCCTTACAAATTTGATTAGATTACTAAGAATTTGTGCAAAAATCGGTTCATTGGGTTTCGGGGTTTACTCCCACTATTTGTGGGGATGGGTCCAATGTCTTTTGGACTTCATCAAGTTTTATGACATTCCCTTATTTCCTTTGACAAAAGATTCGTCAACATAGGAATAAGCTACTCACGAGATACTTTCGTTTCTCGTTGTCATAGAACAGGTATCCAATGGATTTCTTTGGATACCCCACAAATATTTGTATGAATCGGATCTACCATCGAATTTCTCATACATGGGTATTCTCTCATTTCATAAATGATTTGGTAGTGTAAGAACTTTCTTCGGAAGGCACTACACCAAGTTTCTTGAAGAGTCAGGAGAGGCTATCCCCTTAATGTGAATGAAGGAAGTTTAGCAAGATCATAGTTGTGAATCGAACTAGGTTCGACCCCCTTCTTGATTTGCTTCATGAGAATTCTATTCTCGTTTTAGATAATCGTGGAATTAATTGCTTATGTTTCAGCAAGCTTGATTAGATCAAAAGTGCTTTCGTCATAATGCATTTAGTTGCTTCATTTCCAAGACGTCTGTTGAATTGCTTCAATAGTCTCAGAATTGTACTTCAATTATGACACATATACTTTGACGATTAAGAAATCGTAAGTATATCTGAAGTAACGTTCTTCTTGAACTAGTGCTTTTAGTTCTTCCACGTTTGTCCTAATGGATTGAATCCATTCGGTTGAATTGTTTGGAATGCTAAATATTCCATTAATTTCGGTTATCATTCCTTCAAGATTTGAAAGTTATGAATTTATCCAAGTTCCTTATTTCAAGAACAATAGATAAAAGCTTCCCTTTCGTATCTATCTTCAGGAAGAATGTCCAAAAAGAACATTTCAATCGTGGACGATTATTTTGCCACGTTTTTCGATTCAGCATATAGTTTTTCGTAGTTTTGATTTGTTTATCATTGTATTTATTTCTATGCTTTAAAGCATCAATATTTGTACAAAGTTAAATAGCTTTAATTAAATAAATTCCATTCTCAATGGTAAAGCAATAATGTCTTGTACAAAAATTTGAAATAAAATCTCAAAGACAAACTAAAACTAAAGACTTATGCTAATACGAAAAACTAATATCTCTTTATGCAAAGTTCTAGGTCTAGATAGTCCTTGACCCAATCCCTGAAGCGATTCTCCCTTATCTCTCTATGCATTGATTGCATCCTCCTTTTAAGGAATTTCTTCCTTTTAGGTCGAGAGGGAACACCATCATCACCTGCAAACACTTTTACAGACATGAAAGTTCTATCAGATGTCTTACATCATAAAGAATTTAACAGGTGTATAACTTAAAAGTCATACCATTGTTAATTCTGTTCAGGAATTTCTTTCCAGCATAATCCTTCATTTGTTCTTCGTAGTCACATATATGGCAGCCCCACTCATATAGACCATATCCAAGTAGATGGACATCCTCATATTTGTCTAACAACTCATGCAAGTGTTTTGTTTCAATTCCATCAAACGGAATATCACAATGTTGCAAGAAATGATCGAAGTCTTCAGACAAGCCATTGAGAGTAATGGTTATCTCATCTTCTTTAGATATTCGAGTTCCAAACTTTCTGAGTCGTTTGAACATCTTGGCTAAGTAAGAACAATATTCTCTAACATTGTCAAACTCATCCATGTTTGTCTCATAGAGTGAATAGCTCATAATGTTCCCCAAAGTTTGTTCGGTTTGAAAACGTAACACAACTTGTTTGAATGGGACAGTGGATGGTGAATGGCTAACAAAAATAGACAACATATAAGCAGACAGGTTTAACATTAATACTTATAATTAACGAAATTTGGACTTTTTATCGAAAAAGTTCTCCCACTATTTTATCGAAACTGTGACCCCTTCTAGTTTCGGGAAATTCTATTTCCTAGTAGGTCTTGACGTCCCAGCAGCAATTAATTGTACCCACGACTCGTGGCCATACAATTAATTCCCTAGGTAGGTATACATATTACCAATTGTGTCTACCACACAACCTTCAAGCTATTTTGCCTCGTTTTTCGCATTTATCTAGCACTGCTACATCATAAATGTTACTACGCGTTTAAGTCTAACCCATTAATCGTGATAAGCAACGGGCCCGGTCGTGAACTCCCCGTATCTAGTTATCGGTCGATATTCACATCCCGACCAATCCCTACCCTTGTCGTATTTAGTTAAAAATAGGAATCGAGGAATTTCGTGTATTGCCCCTTTCTTCGACTCGGGTGCCAGACTCTGGATCACCTTTATCGATAAGTAGACAACTCACACTAGTCCCTATTAATGGAAGGCTTGGATCTATAAAACTTCATTTTATAGTTTACCCAATATGACTTAATATTTATTCGAGAGGGGATTTTCGGTTTTGAAAGTTTGAAGAAACTCTCCTCGAGATCTCACCGTTTCAATTATGCTTTATCTTTTATTACGATCTAGATACTAGCGCGCATACACACAAGCAATCATAAATCGACAAATAAATAAAAGCCATACAAGCCTAACATTCATGCTACCACAATATGTTTTCGATCGGGAGCCTCCTATGCAGGCCATCATCGAGCCAGTGATGTTGGCCCTATTGGTCAATCTAAAGGGGTTCAAACAGGCCTATGCTATTACACAATGTACCACGCATACGCGGCCTTCAATTCTTCATGGGCTCCCACCTTGCTTGTAAACGGGCCTCCATCCTAGACTAGGAAAGCAGTAAAGCCCTATTCTATTACAAAGGCTCAAAGTGGCCCAAAACAATAACAGGCTCGCAGGCCCAATAAAACCAAACATTAAATTAAACCAATCACATCTACCCTAAGGTCAAGGCTCGGCGCGATCGAAAACCACGTAAACAGTTCACGTTGAGCAAGAAACATGTAAACATCTTTCACTTTCTTTCTTAATTTTAAAACTACCTTTTAAAACTAACTTCCTATTGATTTCTTACTTTTAGTCACTACTAATTATGACAAGAAAAATTCTCGGATAAACAAAACAAGTTTTCTGCTTTAAAACAGATCCGGATTTTCAACTTTTGAAAAATTGCAGTTCGGCCCCTGTACTTGATAGGATAGTGCCCTGCAAGCCAGTTCAATTAGCTTGTAATAGATCTATCTTGAATATAACAATCTTTGATTTTATAATAATACGCATGTTTATTTATATATGTATAAGGATAAACAATGGCCAAACTTCATCTCTCGCGAATACATTTAAGCGATTGGTTGAAACCCTGAGATCACTCATGACTATGGGACTATACACTTCAGTACTGAGTGCACTTATCATGAAACAGTCTCAAAGGTCGTGATCTCGAAAATGTTCCAAGTCATAGATTCATATCGAGACGGGGTATCGAGTGAATCGTCAAGACTTGTACGATTATGCATGATTCACACGGAGTGAATTTGTTGTAGTTTCATGAACAAGGCATTTGAGGCCAGTGCATATGACTAGGTGATTCGATGGAGGATCGAATGCATCGAACGACCCGAACAGAGAAACCCATTGTGGAAGCGCATGACGCATATCGGTGATGGGATGTTTCTCAAAGGATTATAATAGTGTACGATTTAGTCCTATGACTTGAGGTGCTAGGGCGAATTCGGTGCATGAAAGTGCGTACTTAGATCTAGGTATAGGCCACTTAGCTTGGTCATGAAAATGCCTAGGTTGGGTGCGTATGGACATGTACGCGAGTGGTTAGTACCAAGATGGAATCTGTTGACTCATCGTAATGGATGAGAATATTTCCTATACGATTCTTAGATAATGTTTCCAATGAATCTACGGCCGTAGTCGGTGACGGATCTGGAAAGGGGTTTCCAAATTAGGCAGTCACACTGGAACATTATCCTGAATTAGAAAGTATAGTTATCGAGACAAATTTAGAGGTGCCGATCAATTCACACACCCTAAGTCTTGATCGGGAAATTGGTCGACAGAAGGACCGTATGTACATGGTAATTATATGAGGTGAGGTTCACTAAAAATACATTCACCTGATGTTGGGCTTCATGGGCTTGTGGCTAGACATCGACCATGAAGTGTGGGTACTCCTAAATTAGTAGAGGAATTGATTCTAGGAGTGGTCAATTAAAGGTAGTTTAATTGATCGGAGCAATTTATTGTTCATAAATTAAATCACGAGGTTTCGTGAGCCTGCTGCCAATTGATGGTGAACCCAGAGGGTCACACACAATACAATTGGACGGTGACTGTTCTGTAGGAATATAAAAGGAATTAATTGATTTAAAAGTAATTAAATCAATTAAGTGAATTAAAGTGTTAATTCAAGTGGGAGATAAATTAATTAATTGATTTAATTGATTTAAATGACAATTGATTAATTAAACTAAATATTAATTAAGTAATTAATTAATATGGGCTGGATATTTAATTAAGTAATTAATTAAATTAAGGTGGGCTTGCAAGAGATGGACTCCTAAGCCCATTAGGAATCTTGTAACCCTAGGTCTTTAGGAGTGCTTATAAATAGAGCTCTGACAGAACTCAGAGAAAAAGAACACATAAGCAAAAACCCTAGTCTTCTCTTGCCCTAAGAAATCCGCCCCCCCCCCCTTCGCGCCGCCTAAGCCCTAGCGCCGCCGCCGTGTGCTGCCGTGACACCGCCGCACCGCCGCCGTGAAAGCCCTAGCGCCGCCGCCGAAAATCTTCTCCCTCATTCCTTTTGTGCAGAATTTTGATCTGTCAAATAGATCTGCACAATCCTTCATCAACAAACCTCTTAGATCTAGTTCTGAGCCTAAGACTAAGAGGTGTCATCATAATCCAGTTGGTGTGGACTTTTCTCTGGAGGTGAGACGCTTGGATCACTCCAGTGAACCAGAACCTTAATCAGAGTTCAGAATCAGAGTTGGAGGTTTCCACCACCTTGCCTGTGGTGAGGTAAAAATCGAAAACCCCCTTTGTTAGATTATTTCTGTGCTTTGTTTTGTGTCTTTCGTATATATAACTTGGAGATATTATTATGGGACCTGTGGGTGTGCCTTGAAAAATTTTAATTTCCGCATCTTGTTGTATTGACAATCGAGGCATATCCCAACAGTGGTATCAGAGCCAACTCCATGATTATTATACGAAAGGCTTGAACATAATGTGTGTTTATATTATATGTTTAATTATGTATATTAAAACGCATGATAATTATGTTCTGTCAATTGATTCTTATTTGTTATGACTAGATCTACAATTGGGTAAAACTGTTATTCAGATCTATAGCGTTTTCATAGTTTTTGAAAACTTCAGGACTCTTTGGGCAAAATCGCAAATTAGGGTTTTAAAGGGCTAAAAATTCGAAATTTTAGAATCTGGAAATTTCAAAAATTCTGGACTGTTTTCGCAAACTGGTCGAACGCTTTTTGGGGTCATTTTGTAATTTCCGAAAGTTTAGGGACTGTTTTGCAATTACCGAAACTTCAAGGATCTGTTTGGAAAAATCGAAAATTTTCAGAATTCAAAATTTATTTTCTGGAATGCTGGCCGAAACTGCTTTGGGTGTTTTTGTAACTTTTTAAAAGTTTTTGGGGTCAAAGTGCAATTTTCGAAAATTGAGGGGCCGAAAATGCAATTTTCAAAAGTTGAAAAACAGAATCTGATTTTCAGCAAGAAAATTATTTTGTTTACCCGAAAGTTTATTTTGTCATAATTAGTAGTGACTAAAAGTAAGAATCAATGGAAGTTAGTTTTAAAAGGATGTTTTAAAATTAAAGAAAGGAGAAAGTAAAATGTTGTTTACATGTTTCTTGCTCTACGTGAACTGTTTACGTGGTTTTCGATCGAGCCGAGCTTTGACCTTAGGGTAGATGTGATTGGTTTAATTTAATGTTGGTTTTTATTAAGGCCTGCGAGCCTTTTATGTTTCTGGGCCAACTTTGAGCCTTTGTAATAGAATAGGGCTTTAATGCTTTCCTAGTCTAGGATGGAGGCCCGTTACAAGCAAGATGAGAGCCCAAGGAGATATGAAGGCCATGTATGCATGGTGATTAATGTAATAGCATAGGCCTGTTTGAGAACCCTTTAGATTGACCAATAGGACCAACATCATGGCTCGATGATGGTCCACATAGGAGGCTCCCGATCGAAAACATATTGTGGTAGTATGCATGCTAGGCTTGTATGGCTTTTATTTATTTGTCGATTTATATTTGGCTACCCGCTAGAATCTAGATCGTAATAAAAGAATAAAGCATAACTTACACGGTGAGATCTCGAGGAGAGTTAGTATAACTTTCAAACCAGAAATACCCCTCTCGAAATAAAATATTAAGTCATATTGGGTAAACTATAAAATGAAGTTTTATAGATCCAAGCCTTCCATCAATAGGGACTAGTGTATGTTGTCTACTTATCGATAGAGGTGATCCAGAGTCTGGCACCCGAGTCGAAGAAAGGGACAATACACGAAATTCCTCGATTCTTGTTTTTAACTAAACAAGACAAGGGTGGGAACTTGTCGGGATGTGAAAATCGACCGATAACTAGTTACGGGGATTTCATGACCGGGCCTGTTGCTCATCAAGATTGACTGGGTCAGACTTAAACGAGGAGTAACATCTATGATGTAGCAGTGCTAGATAGGTGCGAAAATCGAGGCAAAATAGCTTGAAGGTTGTGGAGTAACACAATTGGTAAAAGTATACCTACCTGGAGAATTACTTGTATGGCCACGAGTCGTGGGTGCAATTAATTGCTGCTGGGACGTCAAGACCTACTAGGAAATAGAATTTCCCGAGCAATCAAAGGGGTGATTGTTTCGACAAAATAGTGGGAGAACTTTTTCGAAACTAAGTCCAACTTCGATAATTATAAGTATTAGACATAAGATCAGTTAGCTTAATGTTGTCTTCTTTCCTATTGTAGATATTACAATGTCTAAGAATCCATTATCTGTTATCCTCGACGCAAACAAATTGAATGGTTCAAACTTTGTCGACTGGCTGAGAAATCTGAGGATAGTCCTAGACTCCGAACGTCGCAGTTATGTGCTCGACACACCCATGCCTGCTGCACCCGCAGCACGAGCTACTGAGGAACAACGAACCGCCCATGCTAAAAGGGTTGATGATGATCTTCAGGTTCGTTGCCTCATGCTAGCTTCGATGTCAAACGAACTGCAGAAACAGCATGCTGCTATGCCGCTTGCTAGAGATATGCTTCTCCATCTCCAACAGATGTTTGGGGAAAGATCTCGCGCTGAAAGATTCGCGACCTCTAAAGAGTTGTTTAATCTCAAGATGGCTGAGGGAAGCAGTGTAAAAGATCACTGTCTGCGTTTCATCAACTTGGTTGAAAAACTGGGGCGATTGGACGTGGCTTTGCACGCTGATCTTAGCACTGACCTCCTTCTCCATACGCTGCCCCGTTCATTTGACCAGTTCGTGTTGAACTTCAATATGGAGGATAGAAACCTCGCTCTTCACGAACTGACCAATTTATTGGTAACGGCAGAATCGACTCTCAAGAAAGAGAAACCTGTAATGATTGCACACCAATCAAAGGCTGCAAAGCCTAAGAAAGGTAAGAAAAGGAAGAAGGTATTTTCTTCAAAGGCAGTCACCAAGGTGGTCGAGAAAAAGCGCAAAAGCCCAGAAGACGAATGTTTCCACTGCAAGAAAGCAGGGCACTGGAAAAGGAACTGCCCAGACTACCTAAAGATGAAATTGGTAGCCAAAGGTATTTTTCTAGTTGAAGTTAATATTTCTATTAACTGTGCATCGTGGGTGTTAGACACCGCAGCAGGTTCTCATATCTGCAATGATTTGCAGGTGATGGGAGCAGTAAGAACCCTGAAGCCCGGGGATAGAATCCTGCGTTTTGGAAACGGAGCTAGGATCGCCGCCGAGGCTATAGGAGACGTGGAATTAGTCTTAGGGAATTTTACTTTAATTTTAAGGGATTGTCTGTACGTACCAAACATTATTAAAAACATCATTTCTATTCCTATGTTAGACATTGATGGTTTTAATTTTTCCATTCAAAATGGATCTTTTTGCATATTTAAAGGTGATTTAATGTATGCTCGTGGTACTTTGATAGATGGTCTATATTCCCTAGAACCTATAAATTCCAACGTCATGCACATTCAATCTAGAAAAAGGAAATATGATAATCAAACTCCACAACTTTGGCACGCTAGACTTGGACATATTTCCAAGAGTAGGATTCAAAAGTTGGTTTCCTCTAAGGCTCTTGAAATAAAGAACTTAGATGAACTCCCGACTTGCGAATCTTGTCTCAAAGGAAAGATGACCAAATCACCCTTCACCGGGAATCCCGAGCGAACCAAACAGACATTGGATCTTATCCATACTGACGTTTGTGGACCATTGAGTGTCAATGCGAGAGGTGGATTCTCTTACTTCGTAACATTCACCGACGATTTTAGTCGTTATGGATATGTGTATCTTATGACACACAAATCCGAAACCTTTGAGAAATTCAAAGAATTCCGAATGGAAGTAGAGAACCAACTTGGACATAGTATTAAAGCACTTCGTTCTGATAGAGGTGGTGAGTACTTAAGCCAAGAATTCCTTGATTATCTGAAAGAGAATGGAATTCTCGCCCAGCGAACTCCCCCTAGGACGCCCCAACTCAATGGAGTGTCTGAGCGGAGGAACCGAACATTGTTAGACATGGTTCGTTCCATGATGAGCTTCGCTGACCTTCCCTTTTCGTTTTGGGGCTTAGCCCTATTAACTGCATCGAAGATACTAAACATAGTACCTTCAAAGTCAGTGCCAACAACGCCGCACCAAGTATGGTATGGTAAAGCACCCGTGTATTCGTTCTTACGAGTATGGGGATCTCCTGCGTATGTAAAGAACAAAAAGGGAGATAAGCTAGATAGTAGATCTAGTTTGTGCAAATTTGTGGGTTATCCAAAGGACTCTATTGGATACCTGTTCTTCGATCCTAAAGAACGTAATACGTTCGTATCTAGGAACGCCCACTTCTTGGAAGAGGATTTCCTCACCAACCGAAATGGGACAATCGTAGAACTTGATGAAGTCCAGGAATCGGACCCATCCCCACAAACAGTGGGAGCTGAACCAGAATTAACTGAACCTACTAGTACACCTATGCTTCGAAGGTCTAATCGAATTCGTAAGGAGCCAGAGCGATTTGGTCTCATTCACGAAAACGAGAAAGTTGATTCTGATCCAAGGACCTATCAAGAAGCGATGTCTGACATAGATTCGGGTGCGTGGCTCGAAGCCATGCAATCCGAAATGGATTCCATGCATTCCAACAAGTTTTGGACCTTGGTCGATCCACCTGAGGGAACTATCCCTGTAGGATGTAAATGGATCTTCAAGCGTAAGCTTGGAATGAATGGAGAGGTAATTACTCATAAAGCTCGCTTAGTGGCGAAAGGGTATTCTCAAAGGCCTGGTATAGACTATGAGGAAACCTTCTCTCCCGTGGCGATGTCAAAATCCATTCGGATATTACTTGCTATAGCCGCGTGGCATGACTACGAAATATGGCAAATGGACGTAAAGACCGCCTTTCTCAATGGAGACATTGATAAGGAGATCTTTATGCAACAACCTGAAGGTTTTGCGTCCAAAGGAAGTGAGCACAAACTGTGTAAGCTTCAAAGGTCAATCTATGGCCTCAAACAGGCGTCCCGAACCTGGAACATACGATTTGATGAGACAGTCAAAGCTTTTGGCTTTATCAAAAACGTATATGAACCTTGTGTGTACAAAAAGAATAGTGGGAGCTCAATACAATTCATTGTTTTGTACGTCGATGACATCTTGTTGATCGGAGACGATATCAAAATGTTAGCGCAGACTAAAGCGTGGTTATCCGCGCAGTTCTCTATGAAAGATATGGGAGACGCATCTTACGTATTGGGAATACGTATCTATAGGGATAGATCGAAGAAGATGATAGGACTCTCCCAATCTCAGTACATCAACACGATCTTGAAGAGATTTAGTATGGAAGAATCCAAGAAAGGATTTATTCCAATGAGACATGGTATCTCTCTTTCTAAGTCTATGTGCCCTACAACCGACGAAGAAAAGACGAGAATGTCTATCATACCTTATGCCTCTGCTATAGGGAGTATAATGTATGCAATGTTGTGTACTCGACCAGACGTAGCACACGCTCTAAGTGTAACGAGCCGCTATCAGTCAAAATCCAGGCGAGAAGCACTGGACTGCCGTAAAAGCAATCCTAAAATACCTGCGAAGGACTAAGGATATGTTTTTGGTCTACGGTGGTAGTAGAGAACTGAAACTTGAAGGATTCACTGATGCAAGTTTCCAGTCTGACGTGGATGACTTCAAATCCAACTCTGGATACATATTCCGCCTCAATGGAGGAGCGGTCAGTTGGAGAAGCTGTAAACAGTCTACCACTGCCGACTCAACCACAGAAGCAGAATATATCGCAGCATCAGATGCAGCGAAAGAAAGTGTATGGATGAGAAACTTCGTCCAGGAATTGGATGTTGTTCCTAGCATTGCTGAACCTGTAGTCGTCTTTTGTGACAACAACGGGGCAATAGCTCAAGCAAAGGAGCCGAGATCACACCATCAATCCAAACACGTAGAAAGGAAATACCACGTGATCAGGGAGATCATTGGTAGAGGTGACATGCACATGGAGTATGTCAAATCAGAAGACAACGTAGCTGACCCGCTAACTAAGCCACTTTCGCAAAAGGTGTTCGAGGGACATCTAGATAAGATGGGTCTAAGAAACGTTTGTGAATGGCTTTAGGGCAAGTGGGAGATTGATAGGATAGTGCCCTGCAAGCCAGTTCAATTAGCTTGTAATAGATCTATCTTGAATATAACAATCTTTGATTTTATAATAATACGCATGTTTATTTATATATGTATAAGGATAAACAATGGCCAAACTTCATCTCTCGCGAATACATTTAAGCGATTGGTTGAAACCCTGAGATCACTCATGACTATGGGACTATACACTTCAGTACTGAGTGCACTTATCATGAAACAGTCTCAAAGGTCGTGATCTCGAAAATGTTCCAAGTCATAGATTCATATCGAGACGGGGTATCGAGTGAATCGTCAAGACTTGTACGATTATGCATGATTCACACGGAGTGAATTTGTTGTAGTTTCATGAACAAGGCATTTGAGGCCAGTGCATATGACTAGGTGATTCGATGGAGGATCGAATGCATCGAACGACCCGAACAGAGAAACCCATTGTGGAAGCGCATGACGCATATCGGTGATGGGATGTTTCTCAAAGGATTATAATAGTGTACGATTTAGTCCTATGACTTGAGGTGCTAGGGCGAATTCGGTGCATGAAAGTGCGTACTTAGATCTAGGTATAGGCCACTTAGCTTGGTCATAAAAATGCCTAGGTTGGGTGCGTATGGACATGTACGCGAGTGGTTAGTACCAAGATGGAATCTGTTGACTCATCGTAATGGATGAGAATATTTCCTATACGATTCTTAGATAATGTTTCCAATGAATCTACGGCCGTAGTCGGTGACGGATCTGGAAAGGGGTTTCCAAATTAGGCAGTCACACTGGAACATTATCCTGAATTAGAAAGTATAGTTATCGAGACAAATTTAGAGGTGCCGATCAATTCACACACCCTAAGTCTTGATCGGGAAATTGGTCGACAGAAGGACCGTATGTACATGGTATTTATATGAGGTGAGGTTCACTAAAAATCAATTCACCTGATGTTGGGCTTCATGGGCTTGTGGCTAGACATCGACCATGAAGTGTGGGTACTCCTGAATTAGTAGAGGAATTGATTCTAGGAGTGGTCAATTAAAGGTAGTTTAATTGATCGGAGCAATTTATTGTTCATAAATTAAATCACGAGGTTTCGTGAGCCTGCTGCCAATTGATGGTGAACCCAGAGGGTCACACACAATACAATTGGACGGTGACTGTTCTGTAGGAATATAAAAGGAATTAATTGATTTAAAAGTAATTAAATCAATTAAGTGAATTAAAGTGTTAATTCAAGTGGGAGATAAATTAATTAATTGATTTAATTGATTTAAATGACAATTGATTAATTAAACTAAATATTAATTAAGTAATTAATTAATATGGGCTGGATATTTAATTAAGTAATTAATTAAATTAAGGTGGGCTTGCAAGAGATGGACTCCTAAGCCCATTAGGAATCTTGTAACCCTAGGTCTTGAGGAGTGCTTATAAATAGAGCTCTGACAGAACTCAGAGAAAAAGAACACATAAGCAAAAACCCTAGTCTTCTCTTGCCCTAAGAAATCCGCCCCCCCCTTCGCGCCGCCTAAGCCCTAGCGCCGCCGCCGTGTGCTGCCGTGACACCGCCGCACCGCCGCCGTGAAAGCCCTAGCGCCGCCGCCGAAAATCTTCTCCCTCATTCCTTTTGTGCAGAATTTTGATCTGTCAAATAGATCTGCACAATCCTTCATCAACAAACCTCTTAGATCTAGTTCTGAGCCTAAGACTAAGAGGTGTCATCATAATCCAGTTGGTGTGGACTTTTCTCTGGAGGTGAGACGCTTGGATCACTCCAGTGAACCAGAACCTTAATCAGAGTTCAGAATCAGAGTTGGAGGTTTCCACCACCTTGCCTGTGGTGAGGTAAAAATCGAAAACCCCCTTTGTTAGATTATTTCTGTGCTTTGTTTTGTGTCTTTCGTATATATAACTTGGAGATATTATTATGGGACCTGTGGGTGTGCCTTGAAAAATTTTAATTTCCGCATCTTGTTGTATTGACAATCGAGGCATATCCCAACAGTACTTTCGAAAATTGCACTTTTAACCCCAAAACTTTTGAAAAGTTACAAAACACCCCCAAAACAGTTTTCGGACAGAAGGACCAGAAAATAAAAATTTGAATCCAGAAAATATTTCGAATTGCAAACTGACCCCTGAAATTTCGGAAATTACAAAATAGCCCATAAATTTTCGAAAATTGCAAAATGGTCCAAAAACCCGTGCGATCAGAATTTCATAATCAGCCCATAAATTTCTAAAATTTCCAGAAACAGAAAATTAATTTTCAGCCCTAATTTTCAAGATTTGCGATTATTGCAAAATAGTCCTGATTTTTCGAAAAACTATAAAAACGCCATAGATCTGAAAAAGCAGTTTTACCCAATTATAGATCCAGTCATAACAAGTAAGAATCAATCGACAGAACATAATTCTAAAGTTTTTTCATACACATAATCAAACATATACGATAAACACATTATGTTCAGGCTTTTACGTATAATAAGTATGGAGTTGGCTCTGATACCACTGTTGGGTTTGTGCCTCGATTGTCAATACAACAGAGTGCGGAATTTAAAATTTTTCAAGACACACCCACAGTCCCATAAATAAAGTCTCCATATTATGTATACGAAAAGCAAGAAACGAACGCAAGCATAAATAAAACATAGGGGGTTAATCGAAATTACCTCACCACAGCTCGGTGGTGGTTACCTCCAGGCTTCATGTTCGATTCACAATATAGTGATCCAAGTGTCTCACCTCCAGAATGTATCCACACCAACTGGATTGTAGCAACACTTCCAAGTCGTAGGCTAAGAACTGGAACTTGAAAGTTTGTCAACAAAGGTACTTCTGAACTTGATCAGGACTTTGATCTAGGTTCGGGTTTGGAGATCAACTGGAAGAAGACCAAACACGCAGGGCTTATGCGGCTGGATTTGGTTCGGCCAAGCTTGGATCGGCCAGGTTAGGTTCGGCCGAGCTAGGATGGGCGACTAGGGTTCGGGGCGGATATGTAATTTCTAAAACTTATTTTCGAAAATCAGATTTTTTTCTCTCAAAAATCGGCTATAACTTTCTCTCAAAAGTTTTGCAGAGTTTTCTCTCAAAAGTTTTCAGTCTCATTTTTTTTTGAATGAAGAGAGGAGAAGAAGTATTTATAGGAGAAGAGTCCTACTCCTATAAGATATCTTCTTCCTTGTCTATCAAATATTTTCTTCCTTATCTAATTAGGAATCTAAGATTTGATATATCTCTTCTTGCTTATCTTCCAAGATTAAAAACTTCCTTTTCCTTATCTTCAAAAAATCGCCCCCTATCACTTCTATTTGTGATAATTACAAATCGACCCCTTTGTCATTTAATTGGCTAATCCGAAAAATTACCAATTAAATTTATTCTTCCAACTTAATTAATTAACCACTTTAATTAATTTCATAATTAATCAGATAACCCTTAATTAATTAATTGAACATTAATTAATTAAATATCTAATTAATAATCTCTTACTTGAATTAATGCTTTAATTCAATAACTTTGATTTAACAACTTTAAATCATTCACATTTCCCTTAATGACTGTCACTGTCCAATTATATTGTGTGTGACCCTCTGGGTTCACCATCAATTGGCAGTAGGCCCACGACTCTCGTGATTTAATTAACGAGCAATTAAATGCTCCGATCAACTTTAAACTATCTTTAATTGACCACTCCAGAATTAATTTCCTTATTAATTCAGGAGTACCTACACTTCATGGTCGATGTCTAGCCACAAGCCCATGAAGCCCAACTTCAGGTGAATTGATATTTGTGAACCTCACCTATTATAACTGCCATGTACATACGGTCCTTCCATGACTGATTTCCCGACCGAGACCTAGGGTGTGTGAATTGATCGGCACCTCTAATTATCTCGATTCTGTACTTTCTAATTCAGGAAAGTAATTCCAGTGTGACTGCTAAATTTGGAAGTCCCTTCCAAATTCGTCACTGACCGTGGCCACGGGTTTCTCGGAACTATTATCGAAGAACGTACAGGAAATTCTCCCACCTTATCAGGATGAGTCGATGGATCCTTTCTTAGTACTAACCACTCGCGTACACTTCCGTACGCACCCAACTTAGGCATGTTATGACCAAGCTAAGTGGCCTATACCTAAATCAAAGTACGCACTTTCATGCACCGAATTCGCCCTAGCACTTCAAGTCTAAGGACTAAATCGTACACTATTATAATCCTTGAGAAACATCCCATCACCGATATGCGACATGCGCTTCCACAATGGGTTTCTCTGTTCGGGTCGTTCGATGCATTCGATCCTCTATCGAACCACCTAGTCATATGCACTGGCCTCAAATGCCTTGTTCATGAAACTACAACAAATTCACTCCATGTGAATCATGCATAATCGTACAAGTCTTGACGATTCATTCGATACCCCGTCTCGATATGAATCTATGACTTGGAATGTTTTCGAGATCACGACCTTTGAGACTGTTTCATGATAAGTGCACTCAGTACTGAAGTGTATAGTCCCATAGTCTATTGTGAACTCAGGATTTCATCCAATCGCTTAGATAGGTTCGCGAGAGATGAAGTTGGCCATTGTTTAATTCACGTACTATGAATAAACGGGCGTATTAATTATAAACCATAAGAAGATAGTCCTCAAACAAGCTAATTTAGATTGGCTTGCCGGGTACTATTCTATCACGAATGACCTCGTCAAATGATAGATTCATGAAATTATTCCTGAAATTAATAATTATGATGATCGGAAAAATAAATCCCGACCATTAATAATAAGGTGTAATTCCATAGATCTTCTAAGCCATTTGTTGTCAACTGATGATCTAATCGATAGGATTAGTTCTACATAAGTTGTCTGCGGATGATATCTTAAATTGACGAAAGCTCCGCTGGTCGGATGATCGCCCTGGATAACTAACGGCGGAGTCTCTGGTTAGTAAGGCTTTTCGCTAATATACGTATCTCTCCTCGTAGTAGGCATATTTCGATCTAAGACTCGAATAAGGCCCCTCGGTGGGCGCCAATTGATCTTGCTGGTTTTCGTACGAGTGATTCGTGTGTGGAGTTGTCGATCAAACACTTAAAAATGATGCAAAAGATCAATAATATTGTATTCAAGTGGTTCGATTACAACATAAATAGAATACAAACATATAGAGTCCTATTCGAGCCCTATTGGATGTCGTACAAGCTAGAGGGCGAAATACATATCAATGAACCTATGCCTATATTCCCAAGAGATTCCGAGCAGTAGCTTCAAAGAGGGAGCACCTGGGAAGTTGTGTCGTCGTCATAAATGCATGGGGTATTTATAGCGGTGGAGATGGGCTTCCGGTAGTACGTACCTTCTAGGCCCGCCAGACTAGACTTGGGGCCGGCCCAACAATAGTAATAGACCTGCATGGGTCGGGAAGAGATATCTCATATTGAGTTTTTGGCTCGTTGCTCTTCAAGGATAGGACTTCGCTTTGTTCGAACTATGATGAATTCTCGAGTAGCAGGAGATCCGAAATATCCCTCATCAAAAAGCATAGAACAAAACACACAAAGTATATAAAACAAAGGGAGTTTTGCGATTTACCTCACCACAGGATAGTTGGTGGAAACCTTCAATTCTTATTCTGGATCTGGATCTGGTTCACGGGAGTGATCCAAACGTCTCACCTCCAGAGATAATCCACACCAACTGGATTCTGGCAACACCTCTTAGTCTTAGGCTCAGAACTGGATCTAAGAGATTTGTCAATGGAGGACTGTGCAGATCTACTTGGCAGAGCAAGATCCAGCACGAAGGAACCGGGGAGGATGTGCGACGACACTATAGCAGCTCACGACCAGCAAAGGGCGTCGGCTATTGGTGGCGGCGCAGGAGAGGGGCGGCGCTTAAGTGCAGAGAAAGAGGCTAGGGTTTCTGCTAGGTTGTTTTTTTTTTTTGTTTGAGCTCTGGACCTAGGTTTGCAAGACTCCTTATGGGCTTTTAATTAAAGGCCCATGTCTTGCAAGCCTTTCATTTAATTAACTACTTTAATTAAATGCCCAATCCAAATAAGTCAATATTTCTTTTATATAATTAATTAGCAACTTAATTAATTATTTAATTAATTAAGTCAACTAATTAATTAATCTCCCACTTGAATTAAATACTTTAATTCATTTAATTGATTTAATTACCTTTAAATCAATTAATTCCTTTCATGTCCTTTTTCAACAGTCACCGTCCAATTGTATTGTGTGTGACCCTCTGGGTTCACCATCAATTGGCAGCAGGCCCACGAATTCTTCGTGATTTAATTTATGAACAATATCCGGTCAATTAAACAACCTTTAATTGACCACTCCTAGAATCAAATCCTCTATTAACTCAGGAGTACCCACACTTCATGGTCGATGTCTAGCCACAAGCCCATGAAGCCCAAATTCAGGTGAATTGATACTTGTGAACCTCATCTCATATAATTACCATGTACATATGGTCCTTCTGTCGACTAATATTCCCGATCAAGACTTAGGGTGTGTGAAGATTGGCACCTCTAAATTTGTCTCGATAACTATACTTTCTAATTCAGGATAATATTCCAGTGTGATTGCTAAATTTGGAAACCCCTTTCCAAATCCATCACCGACCGTGGCCACGGGTTTCTCGGATATATTATCTAAGAATCGTATAGGAAATTCTCTCATCCATTAAGACGAGTCAATAGATTCCATATTGGTACTAACCACTCGCGTACATGTCCATACGCACCCAACCTAGGCATGTTATGATCAAGCTAAGTGACCTATACCTAGATCTAAGTACGCACTTTCATGCACCAAATTCGCCCTAGCACCTCAAGTCAAAGGACTAAATCGTACACTATTATAATCCTTGAGAAACATCCCATCACCGATATGCGTCATGCGCTTCCACAATGGGTTTCTCTGTTCGGGTCGTTCGATGCGTTCAATCCTTCATTGAACCACCTACTCATATGCACTGGCCTCAAATGCCTTGCTCATGAAACGCTACAAATTCACTCCATGAGAATCATGCATACTCGTACAAGTCTTGACAATTCCTACGATACCCTATCTCGTTTCGGAATCTATGACTTGGAACAGTTTTAAGATTACGACCTTTGAGACTGTTTCATGATTGCACTCAGTACTGAAGTGAATCGTCCCATAGTCAAATGTAATTTAAGGATTTCAACCAATCGCTTAAATGTATTCGCGAGAGATGAAGTTGGCCATTGTTTATCCTTATACTCGTATAAATAAACGTGCGTATTAAATCATTTATACTAGAGAAAGATAATGATAGTTCCAATACAAGCTAAATATATTGGCTTGCAGGGCACTATCCCATCACATGAGACCCCGTAAATCTAGAAAGTTGATCGGCCCATTTATTTTTCGATCATGGAATGTTCTGTATCTCAAAATTTTTGAATTTCTCAGCCAATTCCTTTACTTTGGCGAGGTATTTGACCATGTTAAATTCCTTTGCCTCGTATAGACCTTCTATCTGTCTTTGTACTAACTCTGAATCAGTTAGCACTTTGAGACTCTTTATGTTGGCCTTAACCGCCATTTCCATTCATGCGATTAGCGCTTCATATTTTGCTTCGTTGTTTGTTACTACGAAGTCCAATGTTATTGCATAATTTATATCCTCCTTATTTGGTCCGGTAAAGTTGATTCCGGCACCTCCTCCCTCTCTGCATGAAGCACCATCGACATGCATCAACCAGGTTTGATTTTCTACGATCAAGATATCATTGTCATGGCTGGTCGATTCACTATGTTCAGTTGTCTAGGTAGGAGTTTCTAACAAGAAATCGGCTAGGACTTGGGCCTTAATCTCAATTATTGGTCTGTATTCGATTTCGAACTGATCGAGCTCGATTGCCCACTTGATCAATCTTCCAGAGGCTTCCGGCATCGCTAAGACCTGTCTTAGCGGTTGGTTGGTTAACACCATAATTTTGTAGGTTAAAAAGTAAGGTCGGAGCTTGCGTGCCGCCACTACTAAGGCCAAAGCGAATTTTTCTATTTCCAAGTAGTTTTTCTCTGCCCCTTGTAGTAACTTACTTAAGTAATAAACAGGCTTATGTTCCACGCCTTCTGCTCTTACTAAAACCGAACTAATGGCCACATCGGAAATTGATATGTAAATATATAATGGTTCTCCCTCAGTTGGTTTGGCCAATAGTGGGGAGGTCGTCAGGTATTCCTTTAACCGGTCGAAGGCCTAGTCGCATTCTTCGGTCCAAACAAAGTTTTTTGCTTTTCAGAGAGTTTGAAAGAAAGGCAAACTTCTGTCGGCCGACTTGGAGATGAATATGTTTAATGCTACGATCTTTCCTACCAAGCTTTGTACTTGGGAGACCATTTTGGGAGGTTTCATTTCGGTTATAGCTCGAATTTTTTCTGGATTGGCCTCAATTCCTCGTTGATGTACCAAATAGCCTAAAAACTTTCTCGATTTAACTCCGAAAGTGCATTTTGTAGGATTCAACTTCATTCGGTATTTTCTCAATATTCGAATGTATCGATCGAGATGCTTTACATGGTCAGCTTCATTCAAGCTTTTGACCAGCATATCGTCCACGTAGACTTCCATTATTTCTACGACCAGCTCCTTGAACATCAGGTATACTAACCTCTGGTAAGTGGCCCCGGTGTTCCTCAGGCCAAATGGCATGACTATGAAGCAGTAAACACGCTGCTCTGTTACGAATGCAGTTTTCTCTTGGTCTCGCTCATCCATATATATTTGATAAAAACCTTGGAAGGCGTCCATCATGCTGAAAATAGCAAAATCAGCGGTTGAGTCGACTAATAAGTCGATCCTCGGGAGGGAATATGGATCGCGCGGACATAGTTTGTTAAGGTCAGTGAAATCATTGCACATTCTCCACTTAATATCATTTTTATCCCCTTTCGTTACTAACACGACATTACATAGCCACTCCGAGAAGTGTATTTCTCGAATTTGTTTTGCCTTGAGTAGCCTTTCTACTTCTGCCTTGATTATTTTATCTTTTATCGGCCCATGATTCCTCTTTTTTTGTCTAGCAGGTTTTGCCATGGGGTCGACTTTTAGCGAATGAGTGATTACTCTGGGATCAATCCCTTCGATGTCGTTCGCACTCCAGGCAAAGATATCTATGTTTTCTCTAAGGAAGTTTACTAACATTACTTCCCCTTCCTTACTTAGTTCAGTTCCTATTCTGGTTGTTTTTGTTGGATCCCCTTGCACTAGTAGGACATCTTTGTGTTCCGGTGGTTTCAAAGCCAAATCGATCGGTTCCTTTCCCTTTTTATCTATTCGGTCTGTGCTGGGGATTTCAACTTCGACTCTGTCAATATCGTCCTCGAGCTTCTTTTAGCTGGGGTAAACGATCTGGAGCGGTTCCCCAAAGTTAGGAGGTGTTGTAACAGTCCCATGCCATACAATGATCGTTTACTCCGATTCCCATGTCGGTCGGAAATTTTATCTTCTGATGGTAAGTTGAAACAACTGCTCGGAATAGGTTGAGGGCGGGTCGCCTTAGGATCGCGTTGTAGGTAAAGGGAGTTTCCACTACCAAGAATTTGATTAACTTCACCGTACGACGTGGTTTCTTTCCGAGTGACACACTTAAAGTTATTGTGCCACAAGAGACAATTTCGGAACCTCCAAACCCTACTAATGGCGTAGCTACCTTTTGGAATGTTATTTCTCCCAAGTTCATCTGAGCTAGGAGCTCTTTAGAGATGATGTTCGCTGAGCTTCCATTGTCGATGAGGATTCTTTTGACGTTGTAGTTCGCTATTTCCAGCGATACCACCATCGGGAAATCAGGGTTGTCTTCTTTCGTGTCCCAAACAATGTTCTTTGGCACCTCGCTCTCATTGAAACTGATCAGCTTGTCCTTTGGTGGTTTGCTTTCTAGCGTCCGTACTTCTTTTGGGTACCTGACGCTTCGAAGTATGGACCCGGTGGTCCTGCGGCGAGCATTGCGACTGTCCCTGCCGGCTGGTCCTCCTGAGATCGTATGAATGGTGCCGTTAATCTGACCATCATTCAACTCTTGTGGGGGACCATTGTTAGGAGACCTTCTTCGGGAGCTTCCTCTTTGGTTATTATTCCGAGGACTCCGACTTCTACCCTTCTTGCGGTTGTTCCATTCTAAATAGTCATCTAATTTTCCTTGTTCGATCAATTTTTCAATTTCTCTTTTAAGGTGAAAACAATCTTCAGTGCGATGCCCATGTGCCCAGTGATATCTACAGTATAAATCATAGTTTCGAGAACCTGGCCTTGGCTGAGCGATTCTCTTCGCTGCCGGGATCCAAGTACTACCATGAATTTTTCTATTGGAACGGTCAGCCTGGGGTATTCTACTTGGTTAATTTTGCTTCTGTTCGCCGGCTCGGCCGATCTAGGTCTTTGATAGATATTAGCTCGTCTGTCTTGATTGTTCCGATTATATTCTAATCGCTGGAAGACATCGCCTCTTCTGAAGGATCGATCATAATCTGCGGATTTTTGAGCAAGAACTCTATCTTGCGGCTTGGAGCCGGAGGCGGGAGCTTTATTTTTATTCTTATCTTTAAAAGAGTTCATATCCTCTTGGGTCATGTATTTCGATGCCAAGGTCATAATATCAGCAAACGTTCTTGGTTGCTTTCTGCTGAGGGCATTCCCGAATTGCCTATTTTTTTGTGAGATCGGAGAGAATGGAGATTATGTAATCAATATTTGGGGAATCGATTTTGAGCAGTTCTATGTTAAACCTTGCCAGCCAGTTTCGTAGGGATTCACCCTCTTGTTGATGAATGGTTCCTAGATAGCTCATTGGTAGTTTCTGTCTCTTCTGGCTGGCGAACTGCTGTGTCAGCTTGTTGCATAATTCCCGAAAACTGAATATGGAATTAGTGGATTGTTTGGCGAACCAATCCAAAGCGAGTCCTTCGAACGTGGTGACCATTAACTTAGCAGTGAATTCAGCCGAGTGAGCATATAAGTTCATTATGTTTGTGAAGCTGAATACATAGTCATATGGGTCGGTGGTTCCGTCATATCTGGGTAGTCGTCCCAAAACCTGTCCCGACGATTGTGCTTCTTTTATTTCCTTGCAGAAGGGGGAGCACGCTGCTAGGCTCTCTAGGAGCTCCGTGCTTCTGGCCCATGGATTTTGAACAGTTCGTAGACGTTGTTCCAGACGTTCCTGTACCATCTTTTCAATTTCTCTTTTCGAGAATCGCATGGTTCGTGGTCGATTAGGAATTGCGTTGACTACGTCATCTTCGATGGGAATTATGGTATGTTCATTTGATCAAGGGCGGACGGGTTGCGGCCTCGTCCGATCCATTTTTCTTCGGATATGTTCATCGAAGGGTTTCGAATTGCTCTTTTGCGGACTGTGCAACGATCGTTGCTCGCTTGCAGGGATGTCCGCTTGTTGCGAGATCTGATTGACCTGCCTCAGTGTCCTTTGAATAGGATTTGCCCTAGCCGCTCTAGGGTTTCTAGGAACCTGCTCGGGTACTAGTAATTCCCCTGGGCAGAGTGAATTAAAGAGCATAGCGATCTGTTGCAACTTCTCCCGAGTGTCTGACAGGGGAACCGAGATTGCTGGAGCCACATGGTCTTCTGGTACCGCATTGGCGGGGATCCCTTGTTGTCCTTGGGGGTTTTGGATATTTATCCCTTGTGGTTCCTCCTGATACGGCTACCGCTCGTTGTCTTACTGATTGTCATTAGTTATAGGGACGTTATTGTTATTATCGTCCGATTGATCCTCAGATGTGTTACGAGGGTTCGTCGTGTTACTCCATGCTCCGTTACGGGCGCTCTTCCTTGGGCGAGCCATATGTCGATCGAATAATTAACCTAGCCCAACGGTGGGCACCAACTTATTAACCCTTTTTCGTTAGGTTAGATTAAATCAATAATGTATGTTTTTAGAGGTCAAATTAAGTATAGATTATAGGGCTTTGTTACTTTAGTCCGGATAGATCAATCTCAAGGAAGAACAATTAAGTAAAGAACAACAAGGAAGCAAGAAGATGAATATGGATATAGTATAGCAAAAACTTTTCTATAAAATATGATATCAAATTGCCAAAGTATGTATGCGTAAGCTCTGATTGTATGTTGTGTGTAATACAATGTTTAACTAGGTATTTATATGACATTAACCCTAGCTTTACAAGGAAACATAATCCTAATAGGACTAGGTATAGCAATCCTTATGGAACTCAAACATCACTCTTGGTCGCCAAGGATTGATAGCACAGATCGGACCGGGCAGCTCTTTAGTGAATTAGACTTCCTGGTTGGTTCAAACATATAATGACTAGTCATTCCGATTATTATAAGGGGTGCGAAATAGCCCCTATCAAACAAGATCCAGCAGCTATGTGCTCAGCTTCAGCAGTAGATATGGACACTGAAGTCTGTTTCTTACTCATCCAAGAGATCATGCGACTACCTAAGAATTGACAGGCACCAGTTGTGCTTTTCCTATCAATCTTGCAGCCAGCAAGGTCAAAAACTGAATAACCAATAAGTTCAAAACCAGATTCTCTAGGGTACAATAATCCCAATTCTTGAGTGTCTTTAAGATATTTAAGTATCCTCTTGGCAGCTAGGAGATGAGATTCCTTAGGATTTGATTGATACCTCGCACAAATCCCAACAGAGTACATAATATCAGGTCTGCTAGCTGTTGAGTATAGCAGTGACCCAATAATTCCTCTATACTTGGTTATATCCATTGATTTGCCATCTTCATCTTTATCTAGACGAAGTCCAGTAGACATTGGAACACTAGTTTCCATACCAAATTTTTTGAACAGATCCTTTGTGTATTTTGCTTGGTTAATGAATATTCCATCAGACAACTGTCTTACTTGCGAACCAAGAAAATAATTAAGTTCTCCCATCATGCTCATTTCAAACTTGTTCTGCATCAGCTTTGAAATCTTATCAAACGTCTGTTGATTTGTTGAACCGAAAATAATATTGTCCACATGTATTTGCACAAGCAATATATGATCTTCCCATTCAATAGTGAACAGAGTATTGTCTACCTTACCTTTACGAAATCCTTTAATTAAAAGAAAATCAGATAGGGTATCATACCATGCTCTTGGAGCCTATTTCAGTCTATAGAGAGCTTTCTTCAGACGATACACCTTGTCTTCTTCTTTATAAGCTTCAAATCCAGGTGGTTGTTCAACATAAACTTCTTCTTGCAATTCTCCATTAAGAAAGGTAAATTTCACATCCATTTGATAGACTGTGAAATTCTTGTGGGCAGCATAGGCGAGGAACAATCTGATTACCTCTAGTCTTGCCACTGGTGCAAAATTTCATCAAAGTCAATACCTTCTTCTTAGCAATAACCCTTGGCAACTAATCTTGCTTTATTTCTGGTGACAACACCTTCTTCATCATTTTACTCCTGAATACCCACTTAGTGCCAATTACCCTTTGATGACTTGGTCTAGGAACTAAGTACCAGATTCATTCCTTTCAAATTGATTTAACCCTTCTTGCATAGCTTCAATCCAATTTGAATCACTAAGAGCTTCTTCAATTTGTCTAGGCTCTGTTTGAGATAGGAAGCTGACAAACATGGCATTATTTGTAGCAGCTCTCCTTGTCTTTACTCTATCCAAAGGATCACCAATCACCAGCTTTGGTGGGTGATTCTTGAGCCATCTGAGATCAGGTTGCAAATCATAATGTTGTCCTCTGTTTTGATCTTGCAACACTACTGTTGGAGTTCCAATAGTAGTATGTTGAACAACAGTTGTCTATTGAACAGTCTCTGGTCTATCAGCTGTTTGCAACTCTTCTGTTAGAAAATCAGCATTGCAATTTTGAACAACACTTGAGTTAGCAGCTGAGTTGAGATCAGGTAGTATGATGGAAATATATTCTTCATTTCTTTCAACACTCAATTTCTGAAAATCAGTAGACAGATTTTGATCAGTAATTTGATTCTTTTCAGAAGATTGATTTGGTTCATCAAATACTACATGAATGAATTCTTCTATAAGTAAAGTTCTTTTGTTAAAGATTCTTTAAGCTTTACTAATAGTAGAGTATCCTACAAAAATAGCTTCATCAGCCTTTATTGCAAAGGCAATAAGGTGATTTTTCCCATTATTTAAAACAAAGCATCTACAACCAAACATTCTAAAGTAATGAATGTTTGGCTTCCTGTTGTTCCAAACTTCATATGGAGTCTTGTTTTGGAGTTTTTTGATCATGCATTTGTTTTGGG
Organism: Penstemon eatonii; assembly: GCA_038501285.1. Lineage (NCBI taxonomy): Eukaryota > Viridiplantae > Streptophyta > Magnoliopsida > Lamiales > Plantaginaceae > Penstemon > Penstemon eatonii. Next base: position 63,590,691 of record CM076710.1, read on the forward strand.
TAAAACATGTTGTATTTGTTACTTCTGTCCAAAATCTTTGAGGCAGCTTTGCTTCAGCTATCATTGTTCTGGTAGCTTCTTTTAGAGTTCTGTTTCTCCTTTCAGCAACTCCATTCTGTTGAGGGGTTCTGGCAGCAGAGAACTCATGGCTGATTCCTCTGACATAACAATATTCTTCAACAGTAGAGTTTGTAAATTCAGTCCCTCTATCTAATATGCTTCTTTGTATCAATATGTTCAACGTAGCACTTATCTGTTGAGAAGATGACTGAATATCCTTTGTCACAAAATTGACTTATGCTTAACAAATTGTATTTGAGGCCTTGAACATAAGAGACGTCAGATATCTCAATGGTGCCTTTGATTAATCATCCATTTGCTACAATCTTGCCTTCATTGCTATCTCCAAAAGTAACCTTCGGACCATCCACATCAATAACATATGTCAGCTTATGTATGCTTCCACACATGTGTCTTGAACAGCCACAAACCAAGTACCAAGTCTTTTCTACTTTACTCCTACTCCTAATCCTAACCTACAAAACAAAATGAAATTGTTTTAGGTACCCTTATTGAGAGGGTCCTGAAGGATTAGTTCCACCTTTGAGAACCCAAGATGATGAAGTCTTAGGCTTCTTAGGCTTTTGATGTTTGGCAGGAGTATGAACAGTGTCATCTTCATCACGTTTATCAGATTTGCTATGTTGTTGATAATCAGCATGATAAGGATAATGTTCATAAGCAGAATAAGATGCATGATAAGCAGGATATGCATGCATTGGATGAGCAGGGTATGGTGCATAGTAAGTTCGAAATTGAGGTGCATGATACATAGGAGGATATGCAGCATGTTGCACATAATAAGACTCATTTCCATACCAAGCATTTTGATTTTTCTTGTTTTTATGCTTCTTTGGTTTACTAGATTCTTGCTCATTAACAGACGACTTAGCTTTACCACTAGTCTGATTGGTTTTAACCTTATCAGCAGACTTCTTAGGACTCTGCTGTCTAGTCTTACCAGTCTGTTTACCTACACTAGGCTCTTTGCTCTTTTTAGCCTTATGAGCTTTCTTCTCCTTTAATTCATTCTCAGGTGAAGCATGATTAGTAGTCTGAACATACAAAATGACCTTACTGTTATCAGCTGGCACAAACTTTTCAGTATGGTTCAGTTCTAACTTAACCTTATCTAAAGGTGTCTTCTGTTTACTAGACATATTAGTTGATGCAACATATAACTTTTCATGAGACTCAATTATCTTTTCAAGTTCGATGATTTTTCCTTTATGGACTTCACATTCAGCTTTTAGAGATTCATTTTCTTGCTCAAGCAGATTTTATTCAGCTGATTCTTTTGGCTTTTCAGCTTTAAGTTTCGGTGAACTGTTTTGCTCTCTTAGCAATATCATCTCTTCCTTAAGCTTCGTAAATGCTTGAGCAATACAAGTATTGTTAAGCATCATTTGTTCAAATGAATTAAATAATTCATTATCAAGAGAAGTTACCTCATCATCCTCAGAGTTATCAGATTCCTTAGCCATCAGGCAGATAAGAGCAGGACCCTATTCTTCGGACGACTTTTCATCAGAAGTGTCTGTATCTGAATCTGATGAGTAGATAGCAGCTAGCTTTTTCTCTTCTGCTAACAGCACTTTGCCTTTCTGATGCTTTCTTTCTTTTCTGATTCTCTTTTCTTCTTCTGTATACTTCTCAGCTTTAGGATATGGGCAGTCTCTAATGAAATGGCCCAATTTCCTGCAATTATAGCACATCATTTTAGACTTATATGAATCTTTATCTTGAGAAGAAGAAATAGGGTTAGAAGTAGAAGCATTGTCATATTTGTTCTTCATTTTTCTTTTGTAGAACTTCTTGAAGTTGTTCATCAGCAATGCAACGTCTCCAGCAGTGTGCTCCTTTTTGTTGAGTATTGTGGCTTCATCAGATGAGTCCACATCTTTGCTTTTGTAGGCTAGTCTTCTAGGATTTTCAGCAGCAACCAGGGCAGCTGTGGGACTTGAAGTTGAGGTTTCTTCAACACCCATTCTTGGCAGTTTATACTCGTACGCCTTGAGTACTGAGAAAAACTCGGTGAGTGAGATCTTTCCTAAATCTCTTGATTCTTCCATGGCTGTCACCTTCATGTTGAACTTCGGAGATAGAGCATTTAGCACCCTGACGGTTATCTCCTTATCTGTGAAGGTTTTTCCAAGCTTGAGAACTTCATTCAACGTCCTTGTAAACCTTGTATCCATCTGATAAATTGTTTTCGCAGACTTTATCTTGAAGTTGTCCAGCTTTTCCAGAGCAACACTCAGCTGATGCTCTTTGATAGCGTCGTTTCCTTCGCTCATGTCACGAACCTTATCCCACATTTCTTTGGCAGTATTGCAGTGCTTGACTTTGTCAAATCTATCATTGTCAAGGGCCTTGGTCATGATGAAACAGCCAACTTTGTCCAGATTGAACAGGTTTATTTCTTCGGCTATCATTTCGTGTAAATCTTTCTCCACCACTATGTTGACTTCATCAACCTTTATAGTCTTGGTGAATTTGAATGGACCTTTGATGATACATGTGTACATGTTATCATTGAAGTCAACTAAGAAGATCTCCATTTTGATCTTCCATTCTTCAAAGCTCATACCAGCTCTGTGGGAAACATGGCTGATACAATCAATTTTTCAAAGAGTTTGAATTTTTCAAAAATATGCTGTTTTGAAAAAGTTTGAAAACCTTTGAAAAACACTCGGATCAAGCTCGTTGATCAGGCAGCTGATTCTAATGAACCACCCTAGAACTTGTTGGTCCCACTGGTCAGATGAGGTCTAGAGGGGGGTGAATAGACCTCTGAAAATTTTATCAAATTTTCACTTTAAAACATTTTGCTCAACTATAAGCAGACTAAGTTGTTACAAAACAGTAAGCTGAGAAGCTGATCGTGAACAAATCTTTGAACAACTTTGTTGATCACTAATCTGACAGTCACTTAGCTGATTTAGTTAAAATCAGTTTTACTACTAGAATACTTGCAGCGGATATTTAAAGTGTTTTTCACAAGTAGACTTAGTAGTTTGAAAGATCTTATCCCCAGATTTATAAAAACTCCTTTAAAATCTTTTTCAAACAGTTTATCAAGTGTTCTTATGCAGTTTTATAAGTATGCTAGAAAAAAATGCAAGTTTGAGCACACAGAAATTTTTATAGTGGTTATATGGATTTGAATACTTTAGTCCACTCTTCCAAGTCACTTAGATCTAGGGTTATACTAATATCACTCAGTTTACAGTATACTCTGCTTGCGTCGAACAACAAATGATACGACCACAAGTGCGCAATAGGAAATCACAAAGAAGACCTACTCTACAGAGACTTATCACTCACAAAGACGGATAAGTACTCCTCACAACACTCTCTTTACAAATTCACTTAGAAAATGTATTCTTTTTAAACTTCAACAAGCTTCTGTCAACAAATGACTTCAGCAGGCGAGTGAGCTGTTCTTGAGCTTCTTGAGACTTAGAAAATTTTCTGTTTCGGATAATCTCTCTCAAATGTTGTGTTATTTTTCTTCGGCTCTCGAACTATTTATACTCACAGATTCAAAATGTGTTCGTTTAAGAGAGACACATTTCAAATTTCTTGGTTTATGGTCCTTAATTTCCGCGAACGGCTCTCTGCACAGTGACAGTACTCTAGACTGTACTTTCTGTCAGACAGCATTTAATGCACCGAGCTGATACGAGGTATTTCTCCAATCATTTGCCATTAATATCCTCTGATTTAAGCATCTATTACTCCAGGGGCATTTATTACCGTTGGGAAGACTTCTTGATCCTTTCCTCTCAGCTGATGAGAGTACAAGTCTGATAGTGAGCAGAGTTGATCTCAAATTTGAACAAATTTGATTTGAGTCGGCTGATTCACACAAGTCTAATTTCTTCCCTTCAGCAGATTAGTAGTATTCTGGACCTTGAATATTTGACCCTTCTGATTTGTCTTCTTACATGGTCAAAATTCTTCCAAGGGTATTAAACTAAGTTTCCATACGTAGCCAATCTTGATGTGTTTTGGGAATCATCAAAACCCCCTTAACTTTTTTAACTTCAGTACACTCTGTCTTCATCTTTATCCAACAAAGGTGTAAACAAAAAGGTTTAGTCCTAAGTTGAAAGAAAGCACAAATTGCAAAATAAGAAATTGAGTTTTTAGGAACAATAATAAAGTCAAATGGAGAAATAGTGTTGGTCCCAAGTGGTCAGATGAGGTCTAGAGGGGGGAGGAGGTGAATAGACCTCTGAAAAATTTTAGACTTAAAAACTTTTCAGTCGTCTGTTAGCAGACTAAGCTTATGAAGAACAGTAAGCTGACAATGCTGATCGTGAACAAATTTTGAACAGCAGAGTGACCACTCTTCTTCTAATTACTTAGCTGTTTTTCAGCAAAAACAGTTTTTCTAGAGTATACTTGCAGTGGATTATTTGTAGGTGTTTTTCACAAGTAAACCAAGTCCTTTAAAAGATTTTATCTCCAGTTTAAAACTCCTATAAAAATCTTTCAAAACAATTAAAGTGTAATCTAATGCAGGTTTGAAATATGCAAGAAAACTTAATGCACAATTAACACAAAGAATTTTTTATAGTGGTTATATGGATGAAAATCCTTTAGTCCACTCTTCCAGATCACTTAGATTCTGGGTTATACTATAAACACAAAGTTTACAATATTTCTCCACTTACACCAAGACAACAAATGAAAAGGCTGTAAGCTCACAATAGGAAATCATTCAGAAAACCTATCCTCTGAAGTTAGATCACTCACAAAGATGGATCTAAACTCCGCACAACACTCAGTAAATACAATTTCACTCAGAGAGTATTTTCTATTTTTCTTCAACTGGGTTTCTGTCAACAGATGACTTCCACCAGACGAGTGAGCTGTTCGAGCTTCTTGAGACTTAGAGAAATTTCTGCCTCGGAATCAAAATCTCAGAATGTTGTTGTGTATCTCGCTCGTTGAAATCAGCTCTATTTATACTTGATTTTGAAAATGTGACCATTGAAGGAAATCAAATCTTCAAATCCATAGCCTTAGCCCAAATTCGGAACGGCTCCCTGCTACAGTCCTTTTCTGATCTACTTTCCTGTAGCTGCATTAAATGCACTCTGCTGATCCGAGAATAACTTCAATCATTTGCCATTACTACCCTTCTCTTGCAGCATTTATTACACCAAGTGAATTTATTACCTTTTGGACTAATCTCTTGATCTCTTCTACTCTGCTGATCGAAGCAACCCATCTGATAGGTACTCTGCTGATCAAACTCTGAACTAATCTTATTTGAGTCAGCTGATGGTCTACTCTTCTGTTCGCTGTTTCAGCATGAGATCAGTAGTCTTCTGGGCTTGGAATTTTGAACCCTTCTGATGTCTTCTTTACTTGTTCAAAATTCTTCTAAGTGACCTAAGCTTTCCATACTTAGCTGATTTTGATGTTTTGGAAATCATCAAAACCTTCCCTTATCTTCTTAACTTCCTTGCTCTTCATCTTCATCCAACAATTTCCCCCTTTTTGATGATGACAAAACTTCAGCTATGTACATGTACCTAAACTAAAGTTTTGATCCTCAAAGATTTCTGAGATTGAAATAATTTGTTGGATTTAAACTTGAACTTTTATATATATGGAAAATGATTACATGTTACAAGTTTTAATCAGATGAGATAAAAAATATTACAAGGAGTTACAAGTAATTTAAACAAGACTAATCTTCTTCTTTCTTGTCTTCTTCTGTTTCCTTGTCTTCTTCTTCTTCTTCTTCTTCTTCTTCAGCTGGTTTGGAAGATTCGGCTTCCAAAGACTCGAAAAATCACAGCAGCTCCATCTTTTTATACTTAACATCAGGGTCTAGCTGTTCTTCAGCTGAGTCCTTAGCAGCAGCTATCTCTTTGTCAGACTTAGCTTTTGCTTCAGCTTCAGCTTCAGTGTCTTCAACTTCACCATCTTCTTCTGTGTCAATCTGATCCGCTGGTCTGCTGTTTCCTTCATTTTCACTTTCTTCCTTAGCAGATTCTTCCAGTAATTCAGTGTCTTCCAACTCAGCAGTCTTAGAGAAAGAGTTGCCATCTTCAGCTTCATCATCTTTTTGGCCAACTTTTTCTTCTTCACCAGGTACCTTATCTTCCCCCTTTTTGTCATCATCCGCAGGGTTGACTTGATACTTGGATGAGACTGGTGTGATTTGGAGATAGTCACAAAGAAGTCTGATGTTCTCGTTCATAGCAGCAATCTGAGCTCCTTGCCTTAGTTGATTAGCTTCAAGAATATTGACTTGAGCTCCTTGGCTAATCTAATTTGCCTGAAAGGCATCCATCCTGTTGAGTACCACTTCTCCTTGATCACCCAGCTGAATCTGAGTGGCAAGTAGCATATCAGCAGAGGCCTTGAAATCAGCCATCATGTTCATCAAGGTTTCATCTTCTGCTTTGATAGCCATCTCAACGGTTTCTGTTATGTCCCTCCATCCAGCAGCTGTGATTTTTGTTCTTGCTTGAATAACATCCATATCTTGTCTAATAGCCTTCACATCATTAGCAGTGTCTTCAATCAGATCAGCAGGAATGGGAGCAGCTTTCTGAATTGGTTGACTCAGAGCAGCCAACAAGTTTGCAATTACCTTTTCTTCTAACTCCTTCATGGACTTTGAGATCATCTGCTGAATTGAATCCAACAGAGAAGTCTGCAAACTCTGAGAGGTAGAGGCAACAGGTTCTGCTTTAGTTGTCTGATCTGCTGAACCAGGAGTGGTATCCTTTTCATTGGTTTCATCAGCTTGACTGGGAGTGCTTTTCTTCTCCTTAGTCTGATCAGTTCCCTTCTTTTCCTCATTTTCCTCTTTGTCTTTGATTTGATCAGCAAGATTTGAAGTGTCTTCTGTTTCTTTGGTTTTATCAGTTTGGTCAGCAGACTCTTCTTTCTCTTTATCTTGATCAGCAAGGGGTGCTTTGATTTTCTTAACTTCTGTAATAGTATGTACTTTTCCAACCTCATCTAAAGCAGTCCTGTGAGTAATCCAGGTTAAGTCATCAATAGGAACAAAAGGAGATACTGGATCCTCAGGTAAATCTTCATATGGCCTGATAGCAGGACCATACACAATCTGTTTTAGACTAGGAAGGGGGATCATTGAGCTTGGTTGCCCCTTCATCTTTCTAGTCTTTTTGGCCCACGTTTCCATGGTCTGGGAAACTGCCAGCTTTACAGACCGTTCCATTAAGTCTTCATCATCAGCATACTCTTCAGGAACTGAGTCATAGATTTTCTTTGCTTCAGCCTTCACAACTTGACAGATTCTCAATCTAAGTTTGTCCAACAAGAATTCTGAGTCAAGTGCTTGGGTCAGTGAGCCTGTCTCAAGCCATTTCAGCACCCAGGCTTCTTCATCATTGAAGGCTTTCCAACTCATAATTTGATCTTTGATCTTAGTCAGACGATAGTCCCTCTATCTGTTGTAGCGGACCTTCTCCATATTGAACATCGTCAGACGAGTGATCTTCTCATTTTCAGTATCCAACCTAGCAATGAATTCTTCAAATGCTTCAGGATTATCCCTGACAATCTCCAGTGCCAGTTTTAATTCTGATCTTCTCTTTGGTTGAATAGTAGGAGTTGGCATAACTTGTTTGGGCTTGGTGGGGTCTCTTGGCTTTCCTATTCTTACTCCACCAGCCTGCCTTGGACCATGAGCATCCTTGGCACTTGCTTCAATAGCAGCAGCTAACTCTGCTGCTTCAATTTCATCCCTTTGTGCTTGAGTTATTTTGCTGGCTTCTTCTTCCAGCCTTTTGAGCTCAAGACTTTTCAGACGATCCTCCTCAGCTTTTTCTGCAGCTTTCTTTTGTCTTTCAACCTCATCTTTTCTCCTCTTTTCAGCAGCAGAAGCATATGGGATCACAGTCTTACCAGTCCACAGCTTTCTTACTTCTGGACTTTTTATAACTTAGATTAGAGTGGCAGCAACTGGGGCAGGATGCAAGAGGGGTATATCTCCCTCACTTGTTGTGCCAGTCTGCTGTTCTACTTTATCCTCAGCAGACCCTCCAATTTCAACGGTAGCCTCTCCAGCAGGCTCTTCAATGGTGATTGGCCTCTCTGCTGATGCTGGTGTCTCTATGGCTGTTTCAGATGATTCTTCTGAGAATGTAACCTTTCTCTTTGCCTTAGACTTGGCAATCCTTCCTGTAGGTTTAGAAGTAGGAGGTCCCTTTGCAGAGCTCCTTGTTCTCATTCTCTTTGCTGGTTGAATGGGGACAACTTCTTCGGATTCTGTCCTCTCAGGAGAAGATCCAGTCTCCATCTTCTCAAGCTCAGCAGTGAAATCATCAATCACATTTTTCAGGAATTACAATGTCAGGCTATGCTGATCCAGCTTCAACAGTGGTGCTCACTGTTTGATCAGCAGACTTACTAGTCTGACCATCCTTCTTGCTCTTCTTAGAAGGGGCCATAACAGCCTTTGCAGGAGCCTTTCTCTTAGAAGTAGCCACACTTCTAACTGGCTCATACAGCTTGAATTCTTTGCCAGGGTGGGAAGGCTTCCCACCTCCCATTTGACATCTCAGAGTCATGAACAGATGACTAAGGAGAATGCCATAATTGTTCTTCTTGTCGCTCAGCAGATCATACATATGAACAGCCCAGTTTACTTTCAAACCATAGTAGATGCAGATCATGGTGTAATACCTTCTTATGGGTAACCCATCAGTGAGTTGGTACAGCAATCTAACACTTTTGCAATAATATCCACAAATCTCTGATACTCATCTTTAAGTTGAGTCTTCATCAAAGACCCAGTCAATTCCTCTCCCTCCTTCGCACAAACCAACCAAAATTCCGCTTCTTTCGCATACCCTAGGTCTGTTACATCCCCTCCTTCGTTTTTCAGCCAATATACTTCACTTAAAACAGCCGCAGAGATACAAATCTTCTTACCTCCAATTGTGGCAGTCATAGTAGTCTCATCTTTGTTGAATTCTCTGGTCTTGTGGAAGTGCTCTACATCCTCCAGATAAACCCTATCTTCATGAGCCTCTAAGACGGGTACTAGTGATGCTTCCTTAATTTTGTTCAAAATCTCCCTCATCAAATCAGTACCGGTAGCGAAGAATTTGTCGTAGTTCAGATATCTACCTTCAGCAATGGCCATTTTCGTGAATTGAGTGATGTAATTCTGTGAACAATTAGAGCTATAGGAACAAATAGCTTAGAGAGTTTGAGAGTTTTGTGTGCGTAAGATGACTACTCTGTTCATATCGGATTTTATATGTTTCCCTTTGTTTTGGTTGTCGTGGTTAATCTGAAACGTTAGATTGATCTGACAGGTATTAAATCGTGCGGGTGAGAATCGCGGATTTCAATTTTATTAGGGTTGGTATATCCATTTTGATGGTACGTTATTATTTGTATTTTAACTAATTTTCATCTTTAAATAAAACTATTACTTAAAAAATGATGAGGAACAACGAACAAGCGCGATAGTTATTTTACACATTATGTTTATTTATTTCAATGAAAAGTATTAGCATAAGAAGTGTTATATAGTCTTTTGGAATAATTGAATAAAAATGAATGAAATTGGCATGTGTAGATTCACAGGGCTGCTATTTAGTCTTTTGGAGAGAAAACTACAACATATTCCTCATTATTGAAAAGAAAATTATCACGTTATATCATTTTCTGGAAGAAAAAAATATACAATGTTCCCTCACATTATTATGACATCACGTAATAATTTACGTACCAATTGAGATGACCTAAGAGGTCACATGTGGTGTATGAGTCCAATTCCTTCAATTTCCGTCTAATTATTTGACGATGCACAGTATGACTATTGCTACCAATATTTGAATTGTGGTTCTTTATATAAATTTTACGTATGTAATGATACAAAGATTGCAGAGTGCCATATTGTAAGATACCAAATAATAAAATTTTTCCTGATAAAAAACATTAAATTGTTTTGATCTCAAGAAGACAAGGACTGAAATTTTTAGATGATTCTTGAGGACTTGCGGTTTATGTAATTCAAGACTGGAGTTGAAAATGAAATAAATCAAATTGAATTACATCTCCTCCAACTATGTTGTTAGAATTTTAAAATACCACTTGTTTATTAACTCTTAAGTATCTTCATTACAAGTTAAAAAGATGATAAAATCTATGTAATAGTATCAAGTTCCTCGATATGGACTAACTACGTTTCAACTTAAGTTCATGTGATCTCAATTTGTTTAGCAAGGGTTTAAAGAAAGTTAAATTACAAACCTCAAATTCAATAGGAAAAAATAATCATGGATCAAAATTTCGTTTCGAGTGTAAGTTTCGGTCAGTCAAATATTAAAAAAATTTCAAAACTTTTCGAAAGTGTTTCACAAACTCTAAGGAAAAATTGTAAAAAATTTATTAAATTTAGAAAATAACAGAATTTAAAAAAAAAAATAGTTTCAGAATTACATCTTATTTTTGTTTCGCTTGATTCAGAAATGAAAATTTTTCGACAAAATTGTGGAAATTTTAATCTATAAAAATAATCAACCCAATCTTGATTGCTTTTTAAAATTGATACAAACAAAAGTTGAATTTACAAGAATGATATCCAGGGCGTTTTACTGTAGGAGTGGTATTTGCAATAATGCCTTCTGTTTTCTTATTTTTCATTTTAGTATCCTTTAAGTTTTGTTATTTGTTTTCTATATGATATATTAATTTTTGTTTATGCAATTCATATTCGAAATCAGTTTTTCGTCTTTCTAACATATTTATTTTAAATTCTATTATATCCGGGGCATAAGATTGAAGCCCTAGAAATTGTGCATAGGCTAAAATAGCTTTATTATGTTCAATTTCTTTGTTAATTCTTTATAATTTCTCTTGTATTTTTTTCTATTTTCTTCAGTTTCGTTACTCGGCTCTGATACCAAAAATTGGTCAGAAGCAGCGGATGTTTGATTTTTATTAGAATTTTTTTATTTTGTATAATAATTACATACTGTGCATGAATCTTCGGCTTCTTTAATCTCTTTTATTATAATTTCTTCGTTTATTTTACACATTTTAGTACTAAGGGATGTAGTTCTTAAATAATTTAACCTTTCTTCGTAATGTTTAATTAAATTTGATATTTCTTCGCAACTTTTTTCTTGTTTATTGTTCATAATTTTTCTTCTAAATATTTATTTAAATCTGAAATTTTATTATCTAACTTCTTATATTCATTTTCTTCCTTATTTTCAGGTTTTATAAGGTTTTCCGGCTATTGATGGGGGCTATTTCGCACCCCATATAATATTCGGATCGACTAAGAGATATCAGATCGATTCGACCATACAAGCTCGTTCTGGATCATCCATGGACCCAGTTGGAGACGACTCTCCTCGGCGAGCAGACTACAGTCCGGACTCTAGAAGGACAATTGGGCCGAGTCCTATTAGAATTATGTTTCCTTGTAAAGCTAGGGTTAATGTCATATAAATACCTAGTTAAACATTGTATTAGAGAGAACATTAACAACTAACGCCTGTAAACTTAGGCAATCTAAGATCATATTGAATAGAAAAGCTTTTGCTATACTATTTACTCATTGACTGTCTCGATCCTGATTGTTCTTTTACTTAGTTGTACTTCCTTGAGATTGATCCATCCAGAATAAAGTAACTGAGCCCTATAATTCGTACTGATTCAGACCTCCTAATCACCTTCTTTATTGATTTAATCGTACTCGACGAAATACGGTTAAATCAGTTGGCGGCCACCGTGGGGCTAGGTTAATTATTCGATCGACATATGGCTCGCCCAAGGAAGAGCGCTCGTAACGGAGCAAGAAGTAACACAACTAACCAGCACACGTCTGAGGATCCACAGGGCAATACTGATAATAATGCCCCTGTAAACAACGACAATCAGCAGGAACCACAAGGGATCCCTACTAGTGCGATACCGGAAGAACATGCAGCTCTAACGATCCCAGTTTCCCTGACATGCGCTCAAGAGAAGTTACGACAGATTGCTATGCTTTTTAAATCACTTTGTCCAGAGGAATTACTCGTACTCGAGCAGGTTCCTCGAAACCCTAGAACAACTAGGGCAAATCCCATTCAAACGACGCCGAGGCAGAATGATCAAATCTCTCAATAAGCTGACAGCCCGGCAAGTGAGCAGCGCTCACTACACAGTCCACAAACGGGCAATTCAAAACCTTCCGATGATACGTCCGAAGAAAAGCGGGTCGAAGGAGACCGCAGCCAGTACGCAGGGGATCTAAGGAACATACCATAATCCCCATCGAGGATGACGTAGGCGACGCAATCCCAAATCAACCACGAACTATGCGGTTCTCGGAAAGAGAAATCGAAAAGATGGTACATGAACGACTTGAGCAACGCTTACGATCTGTTCAAAACCCATGGGCCAGAACCACGGAACTCCAGGAGAGCCTAGCACCGTGCTCTCCCTTCTGTAAAGAAATAAAAGAAGCATAGTCAACTAGACAGGTTCCAGGTCGACTACCCAGATATGACGGAACTACTGATCCAGATGACTATATTTTTAGCTTTACGAACATAATGAACTTATATGCTCACTCGGCGGAATTCACCGCTAAGATAATGGTGACCACGTTAGAAGGACTCGCTTTGGATTGGTTCGCCAAGCAACCAGCTAACTCCATATTTAGTTTCCGGGAATTATGCAACAAACTGACATAGCAGTTCGCCAGCCAGAAGAGACAAAAACTTCCAATGAGCTATTTAGGAACAATTTATCAACAAGAGGGCGAATCCCTAAGGAACTGGCTGCCAAGGTTTAATGTGGAATTGCTCAAAATCGATTCCCCATATATCGATTACATAATCTCCATTCTCTTCGACCTCACCAAGAATAGGCAGTTCGGAAATGCCCTCAGCCGAAAGCAACCAAGAACGTTTGCTGACATTATGAGCTTGGCATCTAAATATATGACCCAGGAAGAGATGAACGCTTTTAAAGATAAGAACAAAAATAAAGCTACGGCCTCAGGCTCCAAACGGCAAGATAGAATTCTTGTTCAAAGATCTATGGACTATGAACGGTCTTTCAGAAAAGGCAACGTCTTCCAGCGATTAGAATACAATAGAAATGACCAGGAAAGATGACCTAACATATATCAAAGACCTAGAACCGCCGAGCCGGCAATCCAGAGCAGGGTTAATCAAGTAGAACACCCAAGGCTGACTATTACGATAGAAGAAATCTTGGCTGTACTAGAAAGGAACAATTGGATCCCGGAAGCAAAGAGAATCGCTCAGCCCAGACCAGGTGCACGAAACTATGAATTATACTGCAAAATATCACCGGGCACATGGGCATCGCACTGAAGACTGTTTTCACCTTAAAAGAGAAATTGAAAAATTAATCGAACAAGGAAAACTAGATGACTATTTAGAGCGGAATAACCGCAAGAGAGGAAGAAGTAGGAGTCCTCGGAATAAAAATCAAAGAAGGAATTCCGTAGAAGGTCCCCTAATGATGGTCCCCCACAAGAATTGAACAATGACCAGATTAACGGTACCATCCATACAATCTCAGGAGGACCCTGTTGGGATTTCATGGGTATAATTGTCAACTACAACGGTGCGGAATTTAAAACTTTTATACACCACATCCCAGGGTTCTTATAAGCACATATGAATATGGTTGAATTCATTTTAGCAAATAATTACTAAAATAAATAAGATGGTAAATAGCAATTTACCTCACCACAGGCAAGGTGGTGGTTTTTCCTCCGGTCTTCATTCAGATCTGATGGATCCGGTTCGTGAGAAGCACTCCATGTGTCGTGCCTCTAGCGGTATCCACACGAGCAAGATCTATGACTGCTTCAAACCTCAGGCTCAGAACTAGGAAGGAAACATGTCAAAAAATCAAGATCAATTCTTGATGTACATGAAGAAGGAAAAGAGAGAGGGGCGGCGGCCGATCACATTAGCACACATCGGCGGCGGCGGCTAGGGTTAGGCGGCGGCGCACTAGGGCTAGGGTTGAGGGGGGCGGCGGCTATATAGGTTTAGGGTTAGGGTTTTAGTGTTTCTTCCCTTTTGGATTCTCTCTCTATATTGCCATTAGGTTTGAGTCTCTAAGACTCCCTATTTATAGAGAATACCAAAAACCCTAACTCCTTGTGCAAGACTTTAGTTAATGGGCCACTAATTAAACTGGCCCATGTCTTGCATCTATTTAATTAATACTTTAATTAAATAGCCCACTCATTTAATTAACACTTTAATTAAATGGCCCATTCATTTAATTAACACTTTAATTAAATAGCCCATTAAATCTAATTAAAGATTTAATACTTTAATTAACCCTTTAATTAACAATTTAATTAATTAGAATATTCTAATTAATTTTCTCTCTCTTAGAATTAACTCTTTAATTCTTTGATTTAATTCTTTAAATCAATTCTTTCTTCAGTTGACTGTCACAGTTCTAACTGTTTGTGTGTGACCCTCTAGGTTCACCATCAATTGGCCGCAGGCTCACAATTACGTGATTTAATTAGTGAGCAATTAATATTTCATTAATTGCTCCGATCAATAAACTTCATTTATTGACCACTCCAGAATTAATCTCCCTATTAATTCAGGAGTACCCACACCTCATGGTCGATGTCTAGCCACAAGCCCATGAGGCCCAACTTCAGGTGAATTGATCTCAGTGAACCTCACCTCTTATAAGTACCATGTACATACGGTCCCTCTATCGACTAATTTCCCGATCGAGACCTAGGGTGTGTGAATTGATCGGCACCTCTAATTATCTCGATAACTATACTTTCTAATTCAGGATAATAATTCCAGTGTGACTGCTAAATTTGGAAACTCCTTTCCAAATCCGTCACCGACCGTGGCCACGGGTTTCTCGGAACATATTATCTAAGAATGTATAGGAAATTCTCTCAACGAACTACGTTGAGTCGGTAGATCCCATTTTGATGCTAACCATCCGCGCATACGACTATACATACCCAACGTAGGCGCACAATGGACAAGCTATGTGCCCGGCTCCTAAATCAAAGTATGCACACCCGTATACCGAATTCGCCCTAGCATCTCAAGTCTAAGGACTAAATCGTACACTGTTATAAGTCTTGAGAGACATCCCATCACCGATATGCTTTTACGCACTTCCACAATGGGTCTCTCTGTTCGGGTCGTTCGATGCGTTCGATCCCCTATCGAACCACCTAGTCATATGCACTGACATCAAAATGTCTTGTTCATGAAACGACAACAAATTCACTTCATGTGAATCATGCATAATCCTACAAGTCTTTGCGATTCCCTCGATACCCCGTCTCGATAGGAATCTATGACTTGGAACATTTTTGAGATCACGACCTTTGAGACTGTTTCATGATTAATCGCACCCAATACTGAAGTGAATAATCCCTTAGTCATAAGTGATCTCAGGGTTTCATCCAATCGCTTAAGTTATTCGCGAGAGATGAAGTTGGCCATTGTTTGATTTATATAGCATAAACAAACGATCGTATTAATTCATTTATACTAGAGAAAGCTTTTCACATGATAGTCCTTATACAAGCTAAAATCTATTGGCTTGCAGGGCACTATCCCATCAATCTCCCACTTGCCCTAAAGCCAATCACAAACGCTTCTAAGACCCATCTTTCATAGATGTTCTTCGAACTCATTTTGTGAAAAAGCTCTGTTTAGTGGATCTACTAGATTTGTCTTCCGAATCGACGCGATCCATCACGTGCGTCAACTCTACCAATGACTTCTCTAATCAAATGGTACTTTTATCTTGTGTTCAGATTTCTGGTGAGATCTTCCTTTGCTTTAGCAATAGCTCGATTTGTTATCTTAGAAGATAACCACGAGCTTCGCAATGCTAGGCACCTCATCCAAAAGTTGGATGAAGTTTTCCATCCAAACACTTTTCTCACGCTGCACTCCTTGCTGCGAGATATCTTGCTTCAGTGGTTAAGATGGTAACGGTGCTTCCCTTGGAACCCTTTCCAACTTACTGCTACCCCATTGAGGCAAAATATGTATCCAAAACTGGATACATATATTTATCCACATCAGACTAGAAAATCGAATCAGTAAATCCTTCGAATTTCAATTCTCCATTATCACCGCAGACCAAGATCAAATCCTTAGTCCTTTTCAAGAGCTCAAGGATATCTTTTACGGCGATCCAGTACTCTTCACTGGAGTTTGACTAGTAACTGCTCGTGGCGTTTAGAGCAGGTTCTACGTCTGGTCTAGTACATAGTAAAGCATGCCACATGCTTCCCTTTTGTTTCAAACATAAGGTATTTGAGACATTCTCCTTTTTCACATTCAATGTAGGGCACATTGATCGTGGAGGAGAGATATAGTGTCTCACTGGAAGCAATCCTTTCTGGGATTCTTCCATACTGAATACTTTCAGTATTTGTTTCTATGTACTTAGTTTGAGAGAGTCCCAACATCTTTCCTGATGTCTCTCTCAAATCTTTCATGGAGAATTGCATGGACAAACATGCTTCCGTCTGTGTTAACATTCCAATATCATCCCAGATAATCAATATGTTATCGACATGTAAAATTAATGAACTCCAAAGAGCTCCCACTAATCCTTTGTACACTCCAGTTTCACATTTGTTTTCCGATGAAGTCGAATGCCTTGACTTTCTCATCAAAATGAATGTGAGTCCAAATGGATTCGGACATTGCCAAATGGAGAAAGGATTTCATCAAAGTCCGTTCCAGGCCTTTATGAATAACCTTTTGTCTTTAGGCAAGCCTTATAGGTTAACACCTTTATCATTCATTCCTAGCTTGCGCTTGAAGATCCATTTGCTTTCCATGGGTTACTTCCCTTGGGTGGATCGACCAAGGTCAATACCTTGTTGGAATGGATGGAATCCATTTAGGATTGTATGACCTCTTGCATACATGAGCGTCTACATCTAATGTAGGTTCTTCGTATATGGTTTAACCATATCTATCAAGTTCTTCACGAACTCGATCAGATCTACGAAGTATTGGTGTACTTGACGGTTCAGCAGTTTCTGGATTAACTCCCACTGTTTGTGGGGATGAGTTCCACTTCTTGGACCTCATCATGTTCTACTACGGTATCATTTCTATTCACGAGGAAGCCATCCTCTAAGAAATGGATATTCTTCGAAACAAACATCCTTTGTTCTTTAGGAGTGTAGAACAGGCATCCAAATGGATTTCATTGGATACCCCACAAATTTGTACAAACTGGATCCACTATCCAATTTATCTCCTTTTGTTCCCAATATAGGCAGGAGATCCCCATACTCAAAAGAGTATAGAGGTATTTTACCACACCATTCTTGGTAGGGTTTTACAGGCACGAACTTTGAAGTTACTTTGTTCAGTATCTTCAATGCAATCATTAGGGTCAATCCTTAGTATGCATAAGGATGTTGAACGAAACTCATGATGGATCGAACTATGTTTAACAAGGTTCGATTCTCTTCTTTCAGACCCTCCAATACGTTGAGGCGTCTTAGAAGGAGTTCGTTGTATGAGAACATCTTTCTCAGTAAGATAATTGAGGAACTTTTAGCTTAAGTATTTGCCATCTCGATTAGATCGAATGACTTTAATACTATGCCTAGTTTGATTCTCTACTTCGTTTCGAAATTCTATGAATACTTTCAAGATTTTCGAATTGTACATCATAAGATATACTTATCACTAGTGACCAAAGTCATCAGTAACACTTACGAGGTATGAGTAATCTCCTCTTTCACTAACACTTTAGTGGTCCACATTCATTCGTATAGATTCAATCCAAAGTTGGTTTGGTACGCACCGAATGCCTAGCAAACGATAGTTTTGTCATCCTTTCCTTCAGACAGGATTCGCAAGTTGATAGTTCATCTAAGCCCTGTATTTCAAGAAGCATCAATGACACCAACTTTTGATTCCTTCCTATGGAAACGCGACATAATCTTGCGTGCCATATGAGTGCGGATCATTATCTTGGTATTGATTGAATATATTAATTCATTCAATTTCCTTTCAATTAACTCTTTAATTGAAACGTTGCCTTCAATTAACACTTTAATTGAATCATTTCCCCTTTTCAATTAATTCTTTAATTGAATCGTTGCGGCTCAATTGATTCTTTAATTGAGACTTTTCTTTCAATTAACTCTTTAATTGAGACGTTGTTTAATTAATTAGAATTTCTAATCAATAAAACATGTCAGTGCCTTTACTAGGTGCAGTGGGATAATTTCGATTTTAGGCTACTTGCGTTCTATCCATTACCTTTATGCTCGCTTTGGAAGAGAACCCTTTCTCCTTCCTTTTACTCTTCTTTGACTTTGCAGTCCTTGAAGTGTAAGCAATCATGACAGGTATACCTCTTTAAAAGGTTCCTATTTGCCTTTCACCAATACTATGGTTATTTCGAGAAACTTGATCAACTTATCAAAGGAGTTCAGAGTTGTTCTCGAATAGTTTGAATGAGCGGGGAAGAGAATTTTAGGAGGAAGTCAACGTTAAGATCACTTGCAGGCCTATGTTTAAACGATCTAGTTTTTCAACCAGACTGATAAAACAATGACAGTGATCCTTGACATTGGTTCCTTCATTTATTCTCGAGTTTCAAACAATACCTTATAAATCTCGAATCAGACGATTCGAAAACTACTCCTCAAAACAAGCCTTTTGAGGTGAAGGTATGTTTTAGAAGCTTCAGACATTTTCTTATGTCGCTTCTTTAGCTCGTTCAATCTTGATACTTGTATGAGGCAACGATCATTATGATTCCCATATTCAATAGGTGATTCGTTCCTCCTTTTTGAGACTCCTCTCAAAATGCATCAGGCATAGGTTGGTTTTAAGAACACGATTCCG
This sequence comes from Penstemon eatonii, assembly GCA_038501285.1. Lineage (NCBI taxonomy): Eukaryota > Viridiplantae > Streptophyta > Magnoliopsida > Lamiales > Plantaginaceae > Penstemon > Penstemon eatonii. The sequence continues at coordinate 63,609,638 of CM076710.1, forward strand.
GCTTTCGGAATTGAGGATAATCCTCAGGTTTCTAAGCCAATCGATATTTTAATCCAGATATTTTATAAGTCGAGGATAAATTATAAATAATGGATAATTCATGCAGATATCATAATATCTAATTTAAAGAGAAGACGTAAAATCTAGAAGACTAGTTAATGAAAAATACTTATAATCTACGATGGTTGGACTTTCTATCGTAAAAGTTCTCCCACTATTTTATCGAAACAATTACCCCTTCAATTGTTCGGGAAATTCTATTTCCTAGTAGGTCTTGACGTCCCAGCAACCATTAATTGCACCCACGACTCGTGGCCATACAACTAATTCCCCAGGTAGGCATACTTATTGCCAATTGTGTCACTACACAACCTTCAAGCTATTTTGCCTCGGTCTTCGCACTTATCTAGCACTGCTACATCATAAGTGTTACTAATCGTTAAGTCTAACCCATCAATCATGATGAGCAACGGGCCCGGTCGTGAACTCCCCGTAACTGGTTATCGGTCGATATTCACATCCCGACCAGTCCTCACCCTTGTCATGTTTAGTTAAAAACAAGAATCAAGGAATTTCGCGTATTGTCCCTTTCTTCGACTCGGGTGCCAGACTCTGGATCACCTCTATCGATAAGTAGACAACATACGCTAGTCCCTATTGATGGAAGGCTTGGATTTATATAAATACTTCATTTTATTTTAATCCAATATGACTTAATATTATTTTCAAGAGGGGTTTTTCGGGTTTAAGAGTTTGAGGTAACTCTCCTCGAGATCTCACCGTTCCAATTATGCTTTACATTCTATTTACGATCTAAATTACTAGCGCGCATTACCATACATGCTAAAAGATAAATCAGTAAATAAAACATACACACCTAGCATGCATTCTACCACAGTATGTTTTCGATCGGGAGCCTCCTATGCGGACCACCATCGAGCCAAAGACGATGGTCCTATTGGTCAATCTAATTGGGTTTCAAAGAGACCTAGTCTATTACACATACTACCATGCATACATGGCATTTAGTCTTCTTGGGCTCCCACCTTGCTTGTAACGGGCCTCCATCCTAAACTAATAAAACAATAAAGCCCTATCTATTACATAGGCTCAAAGTGGCCCAAAAAAAAACTTAAGGCTCGCAGGCCCAATAAAACCAGCAAAAATTAAATAAACCAATCACATCTACCCTAAGGGTCAAGGCTCGGCGCGATCGAAAACCACGTAAACAATTCACGTAGAGCAAGAAACAAGCAAAAGTTATTTTCTTATTTCTAATCTCTTATCATATTTTAAAACCACCTTTTAAAATACCTATAGATTCTAGTTTTAAAAACCCCTTTCTAAAACAATCTCTAATCATCATTTTAAAACCCCTTTTAAAATGACCCTTTGATTCTCACTTTTAGTCCCTACTAATTATGATAAAATTAACTTTCCGGATCCACTAAACCCTTTTAGTGCACAAAACAGTTTCTGTTTTTCAAGTTTGAAAAATTGCAGTTCGGCCCCTGAATTTTCGAAAATTACATTTTGACCCCTCAACTTTTGGAAATTATAAATTAGCCCCAAAATTTCCAGAACATGCAAATTAGACCAGAAAGCAGAAAATTAACAAAATTTCCAGAAACTTTTGTTTATTGCAAAACAGACCCCAAATTTACGCAAATAGCAAAAACAGCCCCTAACCTTTCGTAAATTGCAAAACAGTCCAGATTTTAAAAAATTCCAGAAATTACAATTTTGGTCCAGAATTGCAGAAAACGAAAAATTTACTTTCTGTCCATATTTTTGAAAAATCACAATTTGCAAATAAGCCCTCCAACTTTCGGAAATTACATTTTTGGCCCAAAAACCGAAAAGTGCATAGATCCGAACATTCAATTTATCATAACAAGCAAGAATCAAAGATCGGAACACAACAATCACATATAAGCATATAATTTGATGTGTTCAGGCCTTTTTCATATGTGCATAATAAGTTAGGCTCTGATACCACTGTTGGGATTTCATGGGTATAATTGTCAACTACAACGGTGCGGAATTTAAAATTTTTATACACCACATCCCAGGGTTCTTATTAGCACATATGAATAAGGTTGAATTCATTTTAGCAAATAATTACTAAAATAAATAAGATGGTAAATAGCAATTTACCTCACCACAGGCAAGGTGGTGGTTTTTCCTCCGGTCTTCTTTCAGATCTGATGGATCCGGTTCGTGAGAAGCACTCCATGTGTCGTGCCTCTAGCGGTATCCACACGAGCTAGATCTGTGACTGCTTCAAACCTCAGGCTCAGAACTAGGAAGGAAACATGTCAAAAAATCAAGATCAATTCTTGATGTACATGAAGAAGGAAGAGAGAGAGGGGCGGCGGCCGATCCCATTAGCACACATCGGCGGCGGCGGCTAGGGTTAGGCGGCGGCGCACTAGAGCTAGGGTTGAAGGGGGCGGCGGTTATATAGGTTTAGGGTTAGGGTTTTAGTGTTTCTTCCCTTTTGGATTCTCTCTCTATATTGCCATTAGGTTTGAGTCTCTAAGACTCCCTATTTATAGAGAGTACCAAAAACCCTAACTCCTTGTGTAAGACTTTAGTTAATGGGCCACTAATTAAACTGGCCCATGTCTTGCATCTATTTATTTAATACTTTAATTAAATAGCCCACTCATTTAATTAACACTTTAATTAAATGGCTCATTCATTTAATTAACACTTTAATTAAATAGCCCATTAAATCTAATTAAAGATTTAATACTTTAATTAACCCTTTAATTAACAATTTAATTAATTAGAATAATCTAATTAATTTTCTCTCTCTTAGAATTAACCCTTTAATTCTTTGATTTAATTCTTTAAATCAATTCTTTCTTCAGTTGACTGTCACAGTTCTAACTGTTTGTGTGTGACCCTCTAGGTTCACCATCAATTGGCCGCAGGCTCACAATTACGTGATTTAATTAGTGAGCAATTAATATTTCATTAATTGCTCCGATCAATAAACTTCCTTTATTGACCACTCCAGAATTAATCTCCCTATTAATTCAGGAGTACCCACACCTCATGGTCGATGTTTAGCCACCAGCCCATGAGGCCCAACTTCAGGTGAATTGATCTCAGTGAACCTCACCTCTTATAAGTACCATGTACATACGGTCCCTCTATCGACTAATTTCTCGATCGAGACCTAGGGTGTGTCAATTGATCGGCACCTCTAATTATCTCGATAACTATACTTTCTAATTCAGGATAATAATTCCAGTGTGACTGCTAAATTTGGAAACCCCTTTCCAAATCCGTCACCGACCGTGGCCACGGGTTTCTCGGAACATATTATCTAAGAATGTATAGGAAATTCTCTCAACGAACTACGTTGAGTCGGTAGATCCCATTTTGATGCTAACCATCCGCGCATACGACTATACATACCCAACGTAGGCGCACAATGGACAAGCTATGTGCCCGGCTCCTAAATCAAAGTATGCACACCCGTATACCGAATTCGCCCTAGCATCTCAAGTCTAAGGACTAAATCGTACACTGTTATAAGTCATGAGAGACATCCCATCACCGATATGCTTTTACGCACTTCCACAATGGGTCTCTCTGTTCGGGTCGTTCGATGCGTTCGATCCCCTATCGAACCACCTAGTCATATGCACTGACATCAAAATGTCTTGTTCATGAAACGACAACAAATTCACTTCATGTGAATCATGCATAATCCTACAAGTCTTTGCGATTCCCTCGATACCCAGTCTCGATAGGAATCTATGACTTGGAACATTTTCGAGATCACGACCTTTGAGACTGTTTCATGATTAATCGCACCCAATACTGAAGTGAATAATCCCTTAGTCATAAGTGATCTCAGGGTTTCATCCAATCGCTTAAGTTATTCGCGAGAGATGAAGTTGGCCATTGTTTGATTTATATAGCATAAACAAACGATCGTATTAATTCATTTATACTAGAGAAAGCTTTTCACATGATAGTCCTTATACAAGCTAAAATCTATTGGCTTGCAGGGCACTATCCCATCAGACCCGTCGACGGGGACAGTCGTAATGCTCGTCGAAGGACCGCCAGATCCATAATCGGAAGCTTAAAATACCCGAAAAAAGTATGGACTCTAGAAAGCAAACCAACGAACAACCAGCTGATCGGTTTCGACGAGAGCGAGGTACTCCAAAACCTTATTTGGGACACGAAAGATGATAGCCCCGACTTCTCGATGGTGGTATCGCTAGAAATAGCGAATTACAACGTCAAAAGAATCCTGATCGATAATGGAAGCTCAGTGAATATCATCTCTAAAAAGGTCTTAGCCCAGATGAACTTGGGACAAATAACATTTCAAAAAGTAGCTACGCCTTTAGTAGGATATGGGGGATCCGAGATCGTTCCCAGTGGCACAATAACTTTAAGTGTCTCACTTGGGAAGAAACCATATCGGACGGTGAAGCTAGTAAAATTTTTAGTAGTAGAAACCCCTTTTGCCTACAATGCGATCTTAGGGCGACCTGCCCTCAACCTATTCCGAGCTGTTGTTTCAACATACCATCAGAAAATAAAGTTTCCAACTGACGCAGGAATCGGAGAAATAGTGAATGATCATTGTATGGCATGGGACTGCTACAACACATCACTAACCTTGGGAAATCGCCCTAGATCGATTTCCCCAAGCAAAAGAAAGCTTGAAGTCGACGTTGATAGAATCGAAATTGAAATCCCTAGCACCAACCGAATAGATTAGAAGGGAAAGGAACCAGTAAATTTAGCTTTGAAGCCACTGGAACACAAAGATGTCCTACTGGTGCAAGGGGATCCAACGAAAACAACAAGAATAGGAACCGAATTGAGCAAGGAAGGGGAAGTAATGTTGATCAACTTTCTCAGAAATAATGTAGACATCTTCGCCTGGAGCGCGAACGACATTGAAGGGATTGACCCCCGAATAATCAGTCATTCGCTAAAAATCGACCCCTTGGCAAAACCTGCTAGACAAAAGAAGATGAATCATGGGACAATAAAGGATAAAATAATCAAAGCAGAAGTAGAAAGGCTACTCAAAGCAAAACAAATTCGGGAAATACACTTCTTGAAATGGATATGTAATGTTGTGCTAGTAGCAAAAGGTGATAAAAAGGATAACAAATGGAGAATGTGCAATGATTTCACCGACCTTAATAAACTACGCCCGCTCGATCCATATCCTCTCCCAAGGATCGACTTATTAGTCGACTCAACCGCTGGCTTTGCGATTTTCAGCATGATGGATGCTTTCCAAGGTTTTTATCAAATATACATGGATGAGCGAGACCGAGAGAAAACTGCCTTCATAACCGAGCAGTGAGTGTATTACTTCATAGTTATGCCATTTGGATTGAGGAACGTCGGGGCCCACTTACCAAAGGTTAGTAAACCTGATGTTCAAAGAATTAGTTGGAGAAATAATGGAACTATACGTAGACGATATGCTGGTCAAAAGAATGAATGAAGATGATCATGTAAGGCATCTCGATCGATGCTTCCGAATATTGAGAAAGTATCGAATGAAGCTAAATCCTGCAAAATGCACTTTCGGTGTTAAGTTGGGAAAATTTTTGGGATATTTGGTACATCAACGAGGAATCGAGGCCAATCCAGAAAAAATTCGAGCCATAACTGAAATGAAGCCTCCCAAAACGATCTCCCAAGTACAGAGCTTGGTAGGCAAGATCGTGGCGTTAAATAGATTCATATCCAAATCGGCTGACAGAAGTTTGCCGTTCTTCCAAACTCTTCGAAAAGCGAAAAACTTTGTTTGGACCGAAGAATGCGACCAGGCCTTCGAACGGCTAAAGGAATATCTAACGACATCCCCGATATCGGCCAAACAAACCGAAGGAGAACCATTATATGTCTACATATCGATCTCCGACGTGGCCATTAGTTCGATTTTGGTTAAAGTGGAAGGCTTAGAACATAACCCTGTTTATTACTTAAGCAAATTACGACAAGGGGCCGAGAAGAACTACTTGGAAATAGAGAAATTCGCTTTGGCCTTAGTAGTGGCGGCATGCAAACTCCGACCTTATTTTCTAACCTACAAAATTTTGGTGTTAACCAACCACCATTAAGACAGGTCTTAGAAAAGCCAAAAGCCTCTGGAAGATTGATCAATGGACAATCGAACTCGGTCAGTTCGAAATCGAGTACAAACCAAGAATTGCAATTAAAACCCAAGTCTTAGCTGATTTCCTATTAGAAACTCCGAGCCAGGAAACCGAACATACTGAATCAACCAGCCTTGCCAATGATATCTTGATTGTAGAACATCAAACTTGTTTGATGCACGTCGACGGTGCTTCATACCGAGAGAGAGGAGGTGCCGGAATCAACTTTACCGGACCATATAAGGAGGATATAAACTATGCAATAACGCTGGACTTCGTCGTAACAAACAACGAAGCAGAATATGAAGCACTGATCGCAGGAATGAAATGGCAATCAAGGCCGACATAAAGAATGTTAAAAGTATTAACCGATTCAGAGTTAGTACAAAGACAAATAGAAGGCCTGTATGAGATAAAGGAATTTAATATGGTCAAATACCTTGCCAAAGTAAAAAAATTGGCTGAAAAATTCGACTGTTTTGGGATACAAAACATTCCACGGTCGGAAAATAAATGGGCCGATCAACTGTCCAGATTTACAGGATCTAACGACGGGAAAACCGAGAGGGTAATCAATTGGTTAATTTCCAATACGCCGGCAATCGATATCGATGAGACACCGGTCGCTCAAATGATGGAAATCGAAGAAGCCGAAGGAAACTGGATGACTCCAATAGTAGAGTATCTTCGAGAAGGAAAATTGCCGCTTGGCCAAAATGAAGCTCGGAAAATAAAATATCGGGCTCCAAAGTATACAATAGAAGAAAAACTTTACCGAAGATCAATATCAGAATTCTCCTAAGATGCATCTCCGAATCTCAAACCAACGATATACTCCGAGAAGTACATGAATGAGAAGCAGGATATCACAGTGGAGCAAGGGCCTTGGCTTTAAAATGCATTAGAACTGGATATTATTGGCCTACCATCAACAATGATGCAATCCAATATGTCAAAAAATGTCATCATTGCCAAGTCCATGCTAATATAAGTCATTAACTAGCCGAAAACATGAACCCCATACCGGTGAATAGACATCGTGGGACCTTTCCCAGCAGCTAGATCCAAGAAAGCATATGTTCTAGTGGCTGTCACATACTTCAGCAAATGGATAGAATGCGTTGCCCTTGCTCGAATAACTCAATTCCAAGTGATCAATTTCTTATGGAAGTTCATAGTGTGTTGATTTGGCATCCCAAGAATTCTGATCTCTAATAACGGAACTCAATTTGTGGGAAAACAGGTAATGGAATGGTGTACAAAGCTAGGAATTCAGCAAAATTTCACTTCAGTTGAGCATCCTAGAGCGAATGGACAAACTGAGGTAGCGAACCGAGAAATAATAAAATCTTTGGAAAAAAGATTAGGGGCAGCCAAAGGAAAATGGCTAGATGAACTCCCAGGAGTACTTTGGGCTAATCGAACCACGGTCAGAACTTCAACCGAGGAAACCCCATTCAGCCTAGTATATGGCTCCGAAGCTGTTATTCCGATTGAAACACTAATTCCAACACCGAGAATTGAAATGTATGACGACCAGGATAACAAAAAGGCAAGAGAAAGTGCCTACAATAAGAAAGTACGCATACGAACCTTCAAAGAAGGGGACTTGGTGTTAAAAAAGGTAGAGGTATCCAAGCACATGGGAAAATTACAACAGAATTGGGATGGACCATACGTTGTCATCAATGTAGGAAAGAAAGGGTCATACAAGATTGCACACTTGGATGGAACACCCCTACCAAGGACTTGGAATGCAGTCAACCTCAGAAAATACTATGAAAGATGAATCCTAGTAAATTATCCTGGTTTATTTCTTTTGATCTATTTCATTTTATTTCAATTTAATTCGTTGTAATAAAGTTTATTTGAATAAAAGGCGAAGCATCCAAAAGATTTGAGTACAAATCGATCAATTCGATAAACGTTCCTTAAAATTCTGCAATCAACTTGGTTTAATTCGAAAGGTTGATCTAAAAAAAATAATATAACGAGTCGAGTAAAATTGATTCGCTCAATAAACGCTCCTCGATCTAATGGATAAACGAGTCGAGTAAAATTGATTCGCTCAATGAACGCTCCTCGATCTAATGGATAAACGAGTCGAGTAAAATTGATTCGCTCAATACATGCTCCTCGATCTAAAGTATAACGAGTCGATTAAAATTGATTCGCTCAATACACGCTCCTCGATCTAAAGTATAACGAGTCGAGTAAAATTGATTCGCTCAATACACGCTCCTCGATCTAAAAGGTCTTACAACGAGTCGAGTAAAATTGATTCGCTCAATAAACGCTCCTCGATCTAATGGATAAACGAGTCGAGTAAAATTGATTAGCTCAATACACGCTCCTCGATCTAAAAGGTCTTACAACGAGTCGAGTAAAATTGATTCGCTCAATAAACGCTCCTCGATCTAATGGATAACGAGTCGAGTAAAATTGATTCGCTCAATACACGCTCCTCGATCTAATGGATAACGAGTCGAGTAAAATTGATTCGCTCAATACACGCTCCTCGATCTAAAGTATAACGAGTCGAGTAAAATTGATTCGCTCAATACACGCTCCTCGATCTAAAAGGTCTCAATAAACGCTCATCGGCCTATATCTAACGATCAAAGAGATTTGATGAAATACCCAAGTCTAAATAAAAAAGAGTTGAGTATAAATTGATCCGCTCAATAAACGCTCCTCGATCCATTTCTGACGATTAAAAGACTTTGGTATAAAAATCTAAGTCTATATAAAAAGAGTTGAGTATAAATTGATCCGCTCAATAAACGCTCCTCGATCCCTGTCTGACGAATGAAAGACTTTGGTATAAAAAGCTATGTCTAAACAAAAGAGTTGAGTATAAATTGATCCGTTCAATGAACGCTCCTCGGTCTATTTTAACGATTATAAGACTTTCATATAAAAGCCTAAGTCTGAAAACGAGTTGAGTATAAATTGATCCGCTCAATAAACAATCCTCGATATGGATAACAAATAAAGACTAGATTGAGACGAAATCAACAACAAGAAGTATGAAAGAAAAACTAATAATGTTTTATTCATCTATGTCCTGAGGACATGCAAATTTTTTTTATCAGAATACAAAGATCTTTATACGATGTACACATTGCTACAATCGTTTAGATAAAATAATCCTATCCTATAAATCAATGGTCTTCACGACAATGTCCACGGAAACATCAATCTCCTCCCTAGTGCCTCGACGATTCTGATCGACCACCTAAGAAGCATGCTGCTCAGGATGATCGACTTCTTTAGTTCGATGGCTAGGCTTTGAAAATCAAATGTTCTTCCAGACAAAATGAGCATTACCAGCCAGATAACCGGCAATACTCCTTCACCCACAACAAGATACTGCTTTTATATTAAGGGTTGACATCTTTACTCTAAAGCAGCATCTCGCGAGGACCGTCGACGTGAGGACATTTACCAGCGCACCCCGATGGTCTATCACTCCAGAGGTAACATCAAAGAGCGGGGGTGACTGGTAAAAATGAACCCTCCATGTGCAAACAGAAACCACGGACCTCAAACTTGTGAAGACAAAAGTTGAGGCCTCATGGGACCCGTCAATACAAGGTAGGGCTTCCATGGGACCTGTCAGTACAAGGCAGATGAAATTTAAGTCATTATGATGATATGAATCACGATAATGTGACTTTTTGAATATTAAGGGATCAGAAGGCAAAATGAAATTCAAGGAAACTGAGATCTCCATCCTTTTTGGGAGTTATAAGTGAAATATGGAAACCGCCTACCTATTTATAGAGATAGATCTGATTAATCCTACGATCGGATAAAGGTTTGATCAAGGGACATAAATGCAACCTTTTGACTTCCCGTAATTAATGCAAGTAAGTAGGAACGGCACCTCTATGGTCAAATGGACGATTCGATAATAAAGAAGAATGAAGATCGAAGCGCTCAAAGCAAAAAAGCAAAGCGGATCTGAACAGCACTAGACCCACAGCCAGCTTACACAAATACTAAAACACTTAAATGAAGAAAGAAAGATCTTCGAGATAGGCAAATAAAATTGTATCGATATGACAGGTACAAGCTCAATCAGAGGTGTAAAATCTCATATTCTACCATACGAGGTCGTCACTGCCTCATACATCACGAGGAAGATAGATGACAACAAAAGTTAGACCTTCACTGGAGTCTAAGAAATTTGACACAAAAAAAGAGGAATAATCGTCAAAATTCCAGTCTATGAAATCGTCACTGCCTAACATTCCAACGAATTGCTTAAGGAGGTCGGGAGAAGCTAGATCTAGCTAATAATTCTACATTTTCCAATTCCTCCCATATCAATGAAATGATATATTGATACACAGATTGCTTTATTTCAGGAACATGGAACTCACAATCAGTACAGAGAAACATGGATTTTAATACCAAGAACGATATCTTCTCTGCAAACTTAGACCTATGATAAGATAAGCAGAGCTCAACTGAATGAATGACAGGCTCCTTATATAAGATATACATGACAAAAGGACAAATTTGCAAGGCATTGGTCGAACGTCGACAAGAACGCTGAGCGTTCCTTAACAATTATTCAATTAATAACTACATGGATGGCCTAACTGTCCACATTTTAATGTCTAACGTGACTTCAGAACAAGCCTAAGGGACCATACTTGGTCGGTCATCATTCTTATACTTGATTTAAAAAGTTTGATTCGCAGAACAAACGTTATGTCGTTCAGTTACTTAAAAACTAATCGAGCCAGACTAAGCTACTTTTTCGAACAAAGGATATTCTCCCAGAAGATCAATATCAGATAAGTAAGCTAATCTTTCCTGATTATTTTGAGAAGTTATACTTGTTCATAACAACAAAATGTGCATAACAAAAGATATCTACTGACTAAAATTGATTAAGGCATGGATCTGGTCATAAAAGATTATCATTAGTTCATTCTCCACATACAAAAATTCGGCCCAAAACAACTGCACAAAAGGTTGGGGCACTACCAACACAAAAAAAAAAGAAAAAAAGAAGAAAAGAAACTCCAGATAACAGCCAGGGTCGGAACAAGTCACTGAAAAGGCTTGATATCACCAGGCCGTCTAGCAGAAGCACTCCTCAGAGGAGTCAGGTTACCTGCAAACGCCATTAATTCCTCCTGACACTTTAGATAATCGGCGTCATAACCTTCTTCATAGGCCTGCCGTCGAGACTCCTCTGCAAGGGCAGCAGCATGAACCAAATCACTTTTCTCCTTCTCCAAGACGTATTTCTCTTCTTGTAATTTTTGAAGGTTGTCTTTGGCAAGCTGCAGCTGGAGGGTCTGCCCTGCGGCTTTCGCCGTCTCCGAGTCCAAACGACGTTGGTAGGCATCCTTACCGATCTACAGATCATCATTTTGCACACCCAGCTGGAGCGCAAAATACTTGGCCTGGAAAAGAAAAAAAAGCCCTTACATAACAAGGCAATCAAAATAAAAGAGGAAGAATAATAAAAAATATATTTACCTGCTCGCATATCTTCACCAGCGACTGAACGATGCGAACATTGGAGGTACCCTCGAGCTTCCTCAACTCGCCAGGCAAAATAGTGCTTAGGCCCAATTCCCAGGACAAAGCATCAGGCTCAACAGAGCCAGGCAGTTCACTACCAAAAGGAACACCATCAGGTCGTGGAGTCACCGACTGCATAATATCCTTAACTTGCTCGAGAATGCAACGGTCATCTAACATACGAGGGGATTCCTTCTCGTTAGGACTCACCGAGGTCTCCTTCCCCGAAGTAGAGATAACGGTCCGCCGACCAGACCTTGACCCGGCCCGACCTCTCGAAGGCCCACCGGATTCAAAAGAGGTAGTCATCACAGTTGTATCATTAAATAAGTAATCAGGGAAATCTTGAGAGATAGATTGTGTTATGGAGGGATTCAAAAAGGAACCTTCACTAATCGCCCCCGAGGCAACGCCCACTTGGCCTCCGCTGACAACCGGGGCAGTAGAAGTAGAAAAAGGAAGGGAATTAACAGGAACATGCTCATATGTGATATGTTCGAAAGAAGAAGTGCCTGAAGAAAAGGGTACGTCAAAAGCTTGCTCCATAAGTGACGAATCGCCAAAGGTCACCCGACCAGGGAAAGGCCTTCTTCCTACCTCACCAGAAGAGGGAAAGTTCTATTGTATGAAATATGAACTAACTATAGGAAAAGATTCAGAAGGAATGACGAGAGTATCGATCGCCGACCTTCTAATTGAGGACGAGCGAAGAGGTTCTATCGAGGGCCCCTCTGTGCGAGACCTTTTAGGTCTAGTATTTCTAGCACTCTCGCGTAATGGACGCTTTGAAGTATTACCAAAAAGATTACTCATGTTCGGAATCCAAAAAAGAAAACTAAATTATCGAGAAAGCGTTTATCGACCTGCTAACGAAGTGTATTTTATTGAGAAATGAGTAAAAGCGGTAAGTAGCGTGTAAAATTTTACCTTTCGTATTTATACTATACGAAAAGACGCAAGAGACCCAAAGAAAGGGCGCGAAACACAGAAACTAGCCTAGGAACAGACGCAATAATTCAAAAAGACATACGCATAATGATTACGGCAAAGTTAATAGCTTGTCTAAATTATTGTCAACAGAAGAAACGAAAAGACGTAACTCTTAGAATATGAATCGTCTATTGTACTAAGGGATAAAAAGGTAATATTACAAATCAACTGATGATGATTGATACAAAGGTTATTTCCCAGATCAACGTATCGCTCCTCGCTTCATACAATCTGGTCACCGTTCGGAACTCCCTGATCACCATTGGCATCTCTCTCATTCGCTGCCTCCATATTCTCCTCCTCTTCCTCTGGATCGATAAAATTATTATCAACCTCGTCATTGATATCTGAAGGAGGAATCGGCAGTGGCCTATCGAACTCTTCGACAAGGCGAGCCAAAGGAAATTTTTGATAGATGACGTCTGACAGCTCGGAAGGAGAATATTCTTCGCCATAGCGGTTCAGCCGAATGTGCGCTGCTTTAAAATATTCCCTTCGACGATCCTCTATCAGTTCCAGAGCGACCAACTGATGAATCGCTTTCTTAAAAGTACTCGCCAGGAGCGGACCGACCATTTGATATACCAACGCCGTATGAACAGGAGAGCTAAGGAATTCACGAATAACTCTTTCATCGGGATTTCGGCCATAACGATCCCTGAGTCCGCTAAGAGGAATGTCCCTCTCATACTCCTCTAAAGAAGCCTGAAGACTCGATACCTGAGATTCTAACTCGCTATCCGAGTAGTACTCTGAAGTTGATGATCTTCAAACTCCTTAGCCAATCGATCAGCTCGTTCTTGAGCGCAGGAAACCTCCAGAACTTTATTTATAATCTCAGGATCATCAGTCCCCGTAACATGAGTTTCTGCGATCCAAAGAGGAAGAGAAGAGGAGGTCGAAGGACCAACCCCTGAATCAGAAGTCCTGTTAAGTAAGGTCTTATATTTCTCCTCCAGAAACTCACATTGTTGTCTCCAGAGAGCAGCCTCATAGGCGTACGATGCCAGGCAAGTTTTTGTCTAAAAGGGAAAATAATAAATAGAAAGAATTTCTGAGCTAAAGGATTCATTAAAGAAAGAAACATACGCAATAGCCAATTACCTTCTCAGCATAGAGGGAAGCTCTATGAAATTTTTCCAAAGGATCCTTCCGAAGGAGCTTATTCATATCGCGAATAAAGACGCCGGACATAAGGATGAATTATTTTCAGGATAGCCAGCAGCTCTTTTCCCTTCTAAGTGATCCTCAATCATCTCAACTAGAGTAGGTTTTGGATGGTTGTCACCAAGCAAAGAAAGATCCTTTCCAGAACAACCATAGTAACTCATTTTCCTCTCCACTGACTTATCGTTAGGATGGAGCATCGACCAGGTGCGGCACCCGCGTATGCCTAGGGAAGTCCGAAGTAGAAAAGGATGATAACCAGGTCCCGTCCCCTGACGGACAGGAGATTCTTGGGAAGAATCCGGAGATTCCTCACTGATCTCTTCAGAATCATTACTCAATTCTAATTTTCTTTTCTGTGACGCCCTCTGCTCGATAGGAACATTCTCTATGGTTTTGGTGGATTTAGACAATACCATTTTTCCCTTTAAAGAGCGTCAGGAGTTTTATACCATAAGAGCTGAGAAAAAAACAAAATCGAAATTAGACTTAGTGCTAAAAAGAGTATCACGACACAATACTGAATTAAATACTTACCCAATGATTCAGAAGAAGAAGAAATTGGAAAAATATGAATACTCAATCCCGCCTTGCGAAGAAAAACCTCGCCAATAAGAAGAGCACTCTGATACTTGTTGGCGCGCATAGCCTGGATTTGACCAATGAACTGGGGGTCGTCAGGAATAAGGTCACCTGTCGGCAGGCGACCACCATAAATCCATTTGAAGTCATGATCCCATGAGAAGGGCTCAGTTGAGCCATCCACCAAACGAAGATGAGAAAGCGGACGAACGAAGAAAAAATGAGATTTCCAGGAAGGATTGCTAAAACCGGGGAGTCGAAGATTGAGCGACTAGTTTTTTGGCTAGCAAAAAAGTATCCACGGTTAGAAGAACTAAAAACGTTGAAACGAAACAGTTGGGTACAATTGCGAAAAGAGGGTTTGAATCCTTTTGCTATCATCAAAACGGAAAAACAGACCACAAAGGCCACTGAATTTGGGACTAATTGAGTCAAGGATACACTGAATATCCTCAAAACATAGAGAAACAGGACGAACAATGGAAGCCGTAGGCCATAATTAAAGTGCGCTGTGTAAAAAGCTCGGCAACCCTCCGGTGGAGAAGTAACCCTATCAGAGGGAGAGTGAGGAACGATTTCAGAACCTTCCGGAAAACATTTCGCATAATTATCCACGACCTCGTGGAAATTTTCCTCGTTGTAAGCACAAGCGAGATCCTCAATCGGTTCAGAAATTTGAGGAACATTACCCTTGCCTTTCTTGGCCCTGGCAGCAACATCCGTATCGGATATGATTTGCACATTAAAAGTGTCCTCAGTCGGAATGATAAATTCAGACGCTCCGGTCTGCTCATTCAAAGGACTAGGGGGTATCACCTCCTCGATAATAAGAGTGATTCTTCCCCTTGAAGACGAGGAATATTTTCTTGGAATTGAAGCCATTCTGTTGGATCCTCGAAGAATACGAATCGATAAAGACAACTTGAGAATGAAATAATCGAGTGAGAAAACAACTGCAGAAATAGGGAAAGTAGAGAGTAAAAAATTGACTGAAGGAACAATGACCTATTTATAGAGAGAGATGAAAAGACATTTCGAACCTCTCACGACTGATCGCATTCCCGCCAAAATAGCAAAGAAACGAAACGCTCCCCCGATGGGCCACGTTAGCGATTCGGGATCCGAGGGACCAAGAAACTACTATTTGTGAGGCGTAGCACTCTTTTCCTTATTTAGGATTTTTTCCCACAGGGTTTTTTCCTAGGTCAGGTTTTTAACGAGGCACAACTCATAGAAAATACAGTCGTAATCAAACCATCTACTTCTACGAGCTTTATTACATATACGCTCGAAGAAGTGAGGGCTAATGGGGGCTATTTCGCACCCCTTATAATATTCGATTCGACTAAGGGATATCAGATCGATTCGACCATACAAGCTCGTTCGGGATCATCCATCGACCCAGTTGGAGACGACTTTCCTCGACGAGCAGACTACAGTCCGGACTCTAGGAGGACGATTGGGCCGAGTTCTATTAGAATTATGTTTCCTTGTAAAGCTAGGGTTAATGTCATATAAATACCTAGTTAAACATTGTATTAGAGAGAACATTAACAACTGACGCCTGTATACTTAGGCAATCTAAGATCATATTGAATAGAAAAGCTTTTGCTATACTATTTACTCAATGACTGTCTTGATTACTGATTGTTCTTTTACTTAGTTGTTCTTCCTTGAGATTGATCCATCCAAAATGTCAGCAATCTGATTGTCTATATGGACATACTCAATCATAACATTGCCTTTTTCCACATAATCTCTAATGAAGTAATGCTTGATCTCAATATGTTTAGTCCTTGAATGACTTGTAGTATTTTGAGTAAGAGAGATTGCACTTGTATTATCACAGTAGATTGGAATTCCACTGATTTTGATATTGTAGTCTTCTAGTTGATGTTTCAACCATAGTATCTGTGCACAGCAAGCTCCAGCAGCTATATACTCAGCTTCAGCAGTAGATATGGACACTGTGATGGAATAGTGCCCAGCAAGCCAATATTAATTAGCTTGTTGAAGTACTATTTTCTTATGGTTTATAATTAATACGCCGTTCATTCATAGTATGTGAAATTGAACAATGGCCAACTTCATCTCTCACAAACTTATCTAAGCGATTGGATGAAATCCTAAGGTCACAATAGACTATGGGACGATTCACTTCAGTACTGAGTGCAATCATGAAACAGTCTCAAAGGTCGTGATCTTAAAACCGTTCCAAGTCATAGATTCCAAAACGAGACGGGGTATCGTAGGAATCGCCAAGACTTGTACAAGTATGCATGATTCACATGGAGTGAATTTGTAGCGTTTCTTGAGCAAGGCATTTGAGGCCAGTGCATATGAGTAGGTGGTTCAATGGAGGATTGAACGCATCGAACGACCCGAACAGAGAAACCCATTGTGGAAGCGCATGTCGCATATCGGTGATCATATCGGTGATGGGATGTTTCTCAAGGCTTATAATAGTGTACGATTTAGTCCTTAGACTTGAGGTACTAGGGCGAATTCGGTGCACAAGTGTGCGTACTTGGATTTAGGTACTGGTTGTAACGCCCCCAAAATTTCGAACGCTTTCGATTGGATTTTTAATCCAAATTTAAGTGCTACATTTTATTTTCAAAGTTAAGCATTAATTTGAACAAATTAATTAAATCTTGTGATTTTTTTGACCTTTGAAATAATTAAAAATATAAAAGTTACTTTAATATAAGATCAAGACCTTCTTGAAAATTTTCGGGCTTGGATGCACAAAAATCTTTTTTTGGGGACAAAAATGTAAGATTTCAAAACTTCGGGGGGGCAAAGTGTAATTTTGCCCCAAGTTCCAGATTTTTTGTAGGAGAGTAATCATTTTCTCTCCTTGCATACTCCAAGGGCTGCTAAGGCATGCCCTTGGATAGAGTAAACTCCTCTACCAATGTTTACATGCATTGGTGGATAAAATAATAAGTAAGCATTATGTCTCCCTCTATTTCCAATGTGTATTTATTATTATACACACTTAACATCAGATTTTTATCCTCTCCATAACCTCATTTACATACATATTATAGAGAATAAGAGAGAGAGAGAGAAGAGAGAACACACTAGAAAGATAGAATTTTCGGATCTTCTCAACCCAGCCTCGGTTTTCCGATCATTCCGCCTTCGTCCACCGTTAGATCATGCCCAAATTTTGTATGGAGGTTCTACACACACGGATCTACATATTGACCGTTCGGATCGTCGTTTGGAACTCCCTAAGTGAATCGAAAGCCGTGAGAAAATGGTGAAAAGTAAAGATTTGAGGGCTTTTGTTATGAACCACCACCAGAGCCGCCACCACTCCCACCGGAGCTGCCACCACCACCTTCGGAGATCTGGAAATGAAGAGAGTTTCACCCCCTTCGTTGTTTTGGGTAAAAAGACATCCATGCATGTGTTATTTAGTCTTTGTGATATTACTTTCTTTTCTTTAAAGTATATGTTGAAGAAGTTTAGTTTGTCCTCGTGATAAATTGTTGAGTTCATATTTAATATTCAATGTGACTTGCTTAGATTTTGTTTAAATATTGCTTATATGGTTGGATCTTGATTTATTTTCTTCTACAAAGGTTATTGATCATAATTTTAGAAACTTTGGGGGGTATTTTGAAAGATTTTAAAAGTTCAAGGTTAGGAATGCGAAAATTTTGGGAGTATAGTGGACTGAAAATATAATTTTTTTGTTTGATATTTGGTTAGGTTTACTTGAAAAACCTTTGTTTTAAAGTTTGTTTCGATATTTTGCAAAAATGGGAGTTTTTGAAACATTTGGGGTTATTTTTGTAAATTCGAAAATAAGGGGGCAAAGGTGCTGTTTTGTCACTGTTTTTACATAGTAACTTTTATTAACTTTTGATTAATTAATTTGATGTAGTGCTTTGTTCGCTTTTGTTTTAAGATTGAAAATTTGTAATTTTTACGAAGAAAAATTATGATCAAAGAAATTGTTGTTTCTCATTGTTAGTTGGTGAAAAGTATTAAAACTTATTTTTAATCTCAGTTTTATAGTGAAAAATTATGGTTGATTATTTTTAAATACTTCTTAAATGCGTGGATCTTAAATTATTTTTCAAGAAAATTTGTTTGATTAAGTTTTCAAAACTATGAGGGTGTTTTTGAAAAGTTTTAAACTTGTGAGGTTTTTAAAGCTTTGATTTTTGAAGTAAAAAGATACTTAATACTTTTATTTGATTTTCGATGTGGGATTAGTTAAAAATCTTTTGATATAAAGTTTGTTGCAAATTTTTCGGAAAAATTGATGTTTATAAAAGTTTAGGGGTTGTTTTGTAAATCTGGAAAATAAAAGGAAAATTTTGCTATTTTGGCGCTGTTTTTGTAATTAGAATTTCGAGTTTTGAAAATAATAACTTTTAAGTAGAGTTGATGTCGTAAATTTTTAAGCACTTTTGTGTGATGTGTTAGTTTAGGAAATCCTTGTGTAGGATTTTCATCGGTTATGTTTAAGTAAGGTTGTTAAATATATTCTAAGTCGTATACGTACTTGCTCAGGTTTTGGATACGCTTCATTTGTGGAGTATTAGTCGCTATACTAAGCGACAAAGGTGAGCGCTGTGTGTTTAATTTGTATGTCGGTCCGATGTGCTAGTAGATCGAGTCCAAACATGCACTTAGGCTCTTAATAATCAAAGAATGAATTATATTCTAACTTTTCTTGCATGTCGTCACGAATAGGTTGACTTACTAGGTCAACATTACTCGCATGAAATCACTTAACATTTCAACATGATTATCCAAATACATGCTACGTCCGAATCTACTAGTTGCAAATGCATTTTACTAATTCATCATGACACCTAAAATTGCATATTATAAGTTGTCAAATGTTGATAATATGTTATATATGTTTGATATGTTATGTTCCGTTTGTTTCCGACTATATGTTTCCGTTTGTTTCCGATTATGTGTGGGCCCCCTTTTGATTGGTATATGGACCCGATGCCAACCTGGCCGGCAAGGGCCGGCAGGATTGTCACGGTTACCCGTAGGCCTGGCCTTACAATCCAAGTGGGGAGGAACACTTGGGGAGTAAGGACGAACTCCGGCAAAGACATGTCGATGCATTTTTGATAGTAAGGTCGCTCCTTACTTGGTGTGTTTGGATGGACTTCAGACTGAGGATGGAGGGTAAGTGGAGGACGACATCAGCAATTATGAGTTATGTGAATTCCGTGTTTCTTTCGTCTTGATTATATGTTTATTGATTGATAACATGCTTATGTTTTATAATATGTTGCATTCACACATCTTCATGCAAATTCGCACATAGCCTCACTAAGTTGGACGATCAACTTATGCGTTCTATGTTTCACTCTTTTCAGTTTCAGGCGTTCTGGAAATAATAGTCGGGTTGCGGTTAGGTCATCACGGTTGCGGTCCCACCCTAGTATTCGGGAGAGTAGTAATATTTTGTGGTCCATTTATTTTCTTTTCGATTTTGATTAAAACCTTGCTTATAATGTTGATTCGTTAAAGATGATTTATGTTTTCGCAAAAGAGTCAAAATTTTCATAATTACTTATTTATCTCTCTCTCGGCTGATTTTGTTCAAATATTTTGAGATGTTATGATAAAATGCTTCCGTTTTAAAACTCTACTATGAAAGTTGATTTTATTTGTTCGTCAAAAAAAAAAAAAAAAAAAAAACTTAGTAATTTAAATTGTTCTTATTTCTCTTTAAACCGCTTCCGCTTTTAAACTTTTAATTCATCGTTTTTCGTTTTAAAAAAAAAAAAGAGTTTCGATATTTTAACGCTTTTTCAAAATAACAATAATTTTTCGACCGTTTTCCGACGGGCCCGCGGAGCCGGGCCGTCACAGATGGTATCAGAGCTTCGGCTCAAGGCCAGGATAGGATCCTCGGATTTGTACTGAGGGTTAGTAAGGTGGGACTCACCGTCATGATTTTAGGGTGTCTACCCACATTCGGTAGTTCACGTTTAGGACAAGACCGCAACCGAAACCATATGTTTAGTACATGTCCTTGGGGTTAATTATTATTTTTGCTTGATTCTGTGTTTTCTTGATAAATTTGTGGTATCCCGAATACCATAATGTTATTCGAACTTTATTTTTGATCTTGTTGTCTGGTTCTGATTGTATATGTTTGCGTTCCGTAATTTTACGTAAATTGAAATATTTAAATCAAGTGACCATTCTTGAAGTACATATAGAATGACTATAATAGCCCTAATCCTTTTGAATTCCATTATCGAGTTTACCTTACTCATAATTCTGATTCTAAACGAATCCATCTCCAAATTGATCTCTCGACTTCAGTAAGCTCTCTTGAGTCTATTTTCGGTACAATTAATTGTTTCGCCCTTATTCTAATGTTGGTACTTGTTCATTTTTGAGCTTGTGATCCCTAGATGTCTTTTCTTTATCGTTTTGGCGAATCAAATTGTTATCTATGTAATCTTTCTTTCAATAGAGAAAATATCATTCAAATTTCATTGACATCATCTTGAGTTCTAACTTGTCTATTACTCGTTCCTTGCATTCAGCTATGATTTTTATCGATAGCGAGTAACTTCATTTTGAATTCTAAAACTACCCTGAGTTCATATCTAATCTTCTCATTCTCGCTCTTGCTTTTCTGAAGTTTCTAAATGCCATTGTCCGATTGTATCTTTTCCTTCATGTTGTGTAATTTACCGTAAAATATTCTTCAATCATTTTTAGTCTCGTTCTTGAAATGGCTTCTTCAAGACGTGCCCTTAATTACCTTTAATTTGACTCTTTGACTGTTTTCCTTCAGAGCTTATCGACACTCTCAATTAACATATCTTTGTCTATTAGGGATTGACTTCTTGTATCCTATCGAGCTTTTATATTGATCCCTCATTTTTGTACTTATTCAGAGTTTACCCCTCCCTATTTCATGAGATACTTTCTCGTATCGACTTCATAAACCAAAATTATTTATTTTTGTCGGATTCTACTATTGTTATTGTTCATTGTCCTTCTTTTTCTCGAGCACATTTATTCCGTTATGATCGTTTTGAAATTATCCATATAATTTCATGTTACACTTTTTGTTGTATTCAATTATACATTCTTCTAAATTTCCTGAAGGAATTGAATTGTCTCAATTTCTTTTTGAACTTCATGTTTTCAATTGTCCATTCATAAATTGTTGTTCCTTTGTCCACTTCATTCCTTTTTGTGAGCCGCAAAATCAGATCAATTTATTCTCAATTCCTTTTGAACTTCGGACTTACCTTCTATTTGTTTTGAACTTATTTTTAATTCCCGTCTCGTTCAATTTGATCGTTTCGATGTTCTCATATTTCACTATCGAGTTTTACTTGTTTTCTATTGCAGCTTGTTGTAATCATTATTGAAATGATCTTCAAATCGCGCCATTAATCTTGACTTGCTTTTCAAATGACCAAACACACTTTAATGTTTTGGTTATTATTGTCATATTACTTGTTTCGACTTTATATTATCCTTATCGATATCCTTGCTTTGATCTTCTTTTTACTTGCACCGCTTGAAATGGTGAGGCTCATCCCTTTCGTTATTCTTATCTGTGTACCTTAATTGTTCGCCGTGTCACTTATATCGAACTATTCATTTGGTTATCTTTATTATCGATATTTCAGTCCTTTTCCAATCTTTGTTGATTCTTCTTTATGTTGCCATTGCTAATTCTTATCTTGTCATCTTGAGCATCTTGATTCGATCATCTTTTCTAATTCTTATCGTGTCTCTTCATTTGACTCATTTTGTTCCTTGCGAGAATCCCAAGTCAAATGTCATTCAGTATCTTTTGAATTCTCTGGGCCAAACTGAACTATATATTATTATGCGAGTACTTTTTCTTTTGAGAAGAATTAATCCGCGGCATAGGAGTTGGAATTATCGTCGTATCTCATTCTACCGCGTCATGATTATGCGTAACGTATATGAAGTACTACATCGATCATCCTTGTGAACCTGACTGCATATCTTAAGATCTTCAGAAATATCTAACGTACAAACGAAGACCACGTTTGCATACTCATCTAGATGAAGAAACAAGTGAATTCCATTATGGCGCGGCCAGAGTATAAAAAAAAAAAGACGACTTGGGAGTTAGAGAAAAAGATACGTCAGAGTTTTGAAAACGCCAAACGTACTAGATAACATTTTCACACTCGTTTTAATCAAGAAGGCTCCAGATTCTACAAGAAAATATTTTATGACGCACACAGAGTAAGGAAAAACGCTTCGAGAGCAAGAAAAGAAGATACGTCAACGTTAACAGTACCACGCGAATCTCAAGAACGAATTTGGGGACCAAATTCTTTTAAGGGGGGAGGATTGTAACGCCCCCAAAATTTCGAACGCTTTCGATTGGATTTTTAATCCAAATTTAAGTGCTACATTTTATTTTCAAAGTTAAGCATTAATTTGAACAAATTAATTAAATCTTGTGATTTTTTTTTACCTTTGAAATAATTAAAAATATAAAAGTTACTTTAATATAAGATCAAGACCTTCTTGAAAATTTTCGGGCTTGGATGCACAAAAATCTTTTTTTGGGGACAAAAATGTAAGATTTCAAAACTTCGGGGGGGCAAAGTGTAATTTTGCCCCAAGTTCCAGATTTTTTGTAGGAGAGTAATCATTTTCTCTCCTTGCATACTCCAAGGGCTGCTAAGGCATGCCCTTGGATAGAGTAAACTCCTCTACCAATGTTTACATGCATTGGTGGATAAAATAATAAGTAAGCATTATGTCTCCCTCTATTTCCAATGTGTATTTATTATTATACACACTTAACATCAGATTTTTATCCTCTCCATAACCTCATTTACATACATATTATAGAGAATAAGAGAGAGAGAGAGAAGAGAGAACACACTAGAAAGATAGAATTTTCGGATCTTCTCAACCCAGCCTCGGTTTTCCGATCATTCCGCCTTCGTCCACCGTTAGATCATGCCCAAATTTTGTATGGAGGTTCTACACACACGGATCTACATATTGACCGTTCGGATCGTCGTTTGGAACTCCCTAAGTGAATCGAAAGCCGTGAGAAAATGGTGAAAAGTAAAGATTTGAGGGCTTTTGTTATGAACCACCACCAGAGCCGCCACCACTCCCACCGGAGCTGCCACCACCACCTTCGGAGATCTGGAAATGAAGAGAGTTTCACCCCCTTCGTTGTTTTGGGTAAAAAGACATCCATGCATGTGTTATTTAGTCTTTGTGATATTACTTTCTTTTCTTTAAAGTATATGTTGAAGAAGTTTAGTTTGTCCTCGTGATAAATTGTTGAGTTCATATTTAATATTCAATGTGACTTGCTTAGATTTTGTTTAAA
This sequence comes from Penstemon eatonii, assembly GCA_038501285.1. Taxonomy (NCBI): domain Eukaryota; kingdom Viridiplantae; phylum Streptophyta; class Magnoliopsida; order Lamiales; family Plantaginaceae; genus Penstemon; species Penstemon eatonii. Next base: position 63,633,440 of record CM076710.1, read on the forward strand.
TATTGCTTATATGGTTGGATCTTGATTTATTTTCTTCTACAAAGGTTATTGATCATAATTTTAGAAACTTTGGGGGGTATTTTGAAAGATTTTAAAAGTTCAAGGTTAGGAATGCGAAAATTTTGGGAGTATAGTGGACTGAAAATATAATTTTTTTGTTTGATATTTGGTTAGGTTTACTTGAAAAACCTTTGTTTTAAAGTTTGTTTCGATATTTTGCAAAAATGGGAGTTTTTGAAACATTTGGGGTTATTTTTGTAAATTCGAAAATAAGGGGGCAAAGGTGCTGTTTTGTCACTGTTTTTACATAGTAACTTTTATTAACTTTTGATTAATTAATTTGATGTAGTGCTTTGTTCGCTTTAGTTTTAAGATTGAAAATTTGTAATTTTTACGAAGAAAAATTATGATCAAAGAAATTGTTGTTTCTCATTGTTAGTTGGTGAAAAGTATTAAAACTTATTTTTAATCTCAGTTTTATAGTGAAAAATTATGGTTGATTATTTTTAAATACTTCTTAAATGCGTGGATCTTAAATTATTTTTCAAGAAAATTGGTTTGATTAAGTTTTCAAAACTATGAGGGTGTTTTTGAAAAGTTTTAAACTTGTGAGGTTTTTAAAGCTTTGATTTTTGAAGTAAAAAGATACTTAATACTTTTATTTGATTTTCGATGTGGGATTAGTTAAAAATCTTTTGATATAAAGTTTGTTGCAAATTTTTCGGAAAAATTGATGTTTATAAAAGTTTAGGGGTTGTTTTGTAAATCTGGAAAATAAAAGGAAAATTTTGCTATTTTGGCGCTGTTTTTGTAATTAGAATTTCGAGTTTTGAAAATAATAACTTTTAAGTAGAGTTGATGTCGTAAATTTTTAAGCACTTTTGTGTGATGTGTTAGTTTAGGAAATCCTTGTGTAGGATTTTCATCGGTTATGTTTAAGTAAGGTTGTTAAATATATTCTAAGTCGTATACGTACTTGCTCAGGTTTTGGATACGCTTCATTTGTGTAGTATTAGTCGCTATACTAAGCGACAAAGGTGAGCGCTGTGTGTTTAATTTGTATGTCGGTCCGATGTGCTAGTAGATCGAGTCCAAACATGCACTTAGGCTCTTAATAATCAAAGAATGAATTATATTCTAACTTTTCTTGCATGTCGTCACGAATAGGTTGACTTACTAGGTCAACATTACTCGCATGAAATCACTTAACATTTCAACATGATTATCCAAATACATGCTACGTCCGAATCTACTAGTTGCAAATGCATTTTACTAATTCATCATGACACCTAAAATTGCATATTATAAGTTGTCAAATGTTGATAATATGTTATATATGTTTGATATGTTATGTTCCGTTTGTTTCCGACTATATGTTTCCGTTTGTTTCCGATTATGTGTGGGCCCCCTTTTGATTGGTATATGGACCCGATGCCAACCTGGCCGGCAAGGGCCGGCAGGATTGTCACGGTTACCCGTAGGCCTGGCCTTACAATACAAGTGGGGAGGAACACTTGGGGAGTAAGGACGAACTCCGGCAAAGACATGTCGATGCATTTTTGATAGTAAGGTCGCTCCTTACTTGGTGTGTTTGGATGGACTTCAGACTGAGGATGGAGGGTAAGTGGAGGACGACATCAGCAATTATGAGTTATGTGAATTCCGTGTTTCTTTCGTCTTGATTATATGTTTATTGATTGATAACATGCTTATGTTTTATAATATGTTGCATTCACACATCACCATGCAAATTCGCACATAGCCTCACTAAGTTGGACGATCAACTTATGCGTTCTATGTTTCACTCTTTTCAGTTTCAGGCGTTCTGGAAATAATAGTCGGGTTGCGGTTAGGTCATCACGGTTGCGGTCCCACCCTAGTATTCGGGAGAGTAGTAATATTTTGTGGTCCATTTATTTTCTTTTCGATTTTGATTAAAACCTTGCTTATAATGTTGATTCGTTAAAGATGATTTATGTTTTCGCAAAAGAGTCAAAATTTTCATAATTACTTATTTATCTCTCTCTCGGCTGATTTTGTTCAAATATTTTGAGATGTTATGATAAAATGCTTCCGTTTTAAAACTCTACTATGAAAGTTGATTTTATTTGTTCGTCAAAAAAAAAAAAAAAAAAAAAAACTTAGTAATTTAAATTGTTCTTATTTCTCTTTAAACCGCTTCCGCTTTTAAACTTTTAATTCATCGTTTTCGTTTTAAAAAAAAAAAAGAGTTTCGATATTTTAACGCTTTTTCAAAATAACAATAATTTTTCGATCGTTTTCCGACGGGCCCGCGGAGCCGGGCCGTTACACTGGTCACGTAGCCTGGCCGCAAAGTGCCTAAGTTGGGTGCGTACACGACTGTACGCGATGGTTAGTACTTAGAAAGGATCTAGCGACTCGTCCCGATAAGATGAGAGAATTTCCTATACGTTTCTTAGATAATTGATTCCCAGAAACCTATGGCCATAGTCGGTGATGCATTTGGAAGGGGTTTCCAAATTTGGCAGTCACACTGGAATCATTGTCGGGAAATTAGAAAGTATAGTTATCGAGATAATTAGAGGTGCCGATCAATTCACACAACCTAGGTCTCGATCGGGAAATCATTCGTGGGAGGACCGTATGTACATGGCAATTATAAGAGGTGAGGTTCACAATAATCAATTCACCTTTGATTGGGCTTCATGGGCTTGTGGCTAGACATCAACCATGAAGTGTGGGTACTCCTAAATTAATAGGGAAATTAATTATAGGAGTGGTCAATTAAAAGTTGTTTAATTGATCGGAGCATTTAATTGCTCGTTAATTAAATCACGAAAGTCGTGGGCCTGCTGCCAGTTAATGGTGAACCCAGAGGGTCACACACAATACAATTGGACGGTGACTGTCTTAAAGGAAAGGAAATGATTTAACGTTGTTAAATCAAGATAATTGAATTATGGTATTAATTCAATTGGAGAATATTAATTAGATAACTAATTGATTAATGTTCAATTAATTAATTAGTGTTATCTGATTAATTATGAAATTAATTAAACTAGTTAATTAATTGGAAGAATAAATAATTAACCAATTTTAGGATTGGATAATTATGGGGTTGATTTTGCAATTAACCAAAAGTAGGGGTAGGGGCGATTTTTAGTAAGACAAGGAAAAAGAGTTTTTAATCTTGGAGAACAAGCAAGAAGAGATCTATCAAATCTCACATTCCTAAGTTGATAAGGAATAAAAGATTTGATAGATATGTGAAGGAGATATCTTTTTGGAGAAGGATTCTTCTCCTATAAATACTCCTTCTCTTCTCTTCTAAGAGAGGTTAGAGTTTTTGCACAAGATACACAACCCTAAAAAGCTTTTGAGAGAGAAAAACCTTTTGCTGAAAATTGAGAGAGAAAAAGTCGAGTGAGAAATCAGATTTTCGAACAAGAATTTTTAATTGCAAATCGCCCCCTATAGTTTCGCCCCAAACCCTAGTCGCCCAAAATTGATCTTGGCCGAACCCAAGCTCGACCAAATATGCCCTGGCCGAACCCTGCTCGATCACACAAGCCCTGTGATTCGATTCTTCCATCTGTATCTCCTAGTCCTGATCCAGATCTCAATTCCAGATCCAGATCCGAAATCCTTTGCTGACAAACCTGCGAGATCCAGTTCGTAGCCTAAGACTTGTAGGTGTCACTACAATCCGATTGGTGTGGACTAACTTTGGAGGTGAGACACATGGATCACTCAAGCTGTGGATCGAACCAAACACCTGGAGCAAACCACCACAAATCCGTGGTGAGGTAAATTGCGATTAACCCCCTGTGTTTATTTATTTGTTTATTTCATGCTTTTCGTATAAACAACTGTGGAGATCTATTTATGGGACCATTAGGATCCTCGAAAAATTTTAAATTCCGCACTTTGTTGTATTGACAATCGAGCCCTATTCTAGAATATCCCAACAGTGGTATCAGAGCCAACTCCATACATTTTTATACGAAAAGCCCTGAACATAATGTGTTTTCACTGTATATGCTTGACTGTATGTATGAGAACACGTGATAATTATGTTCTAGTGATTGATTCTTGCTTGTAATGACTGGATCTATGATTGGGCAAAATTGCTTTCTAAGATCTGTGGCGAATTTATAGTTTTTCGAAAAATCAGGACTCTTTGTGCAATTATCGCAAATCGCTAAAATTAGGGCTGAAAATTGAATTTTCTGTTTCGGGAAATTTTTGAAAAATCTGGGCTGTTTCTGAAAATTAGATTGCACGGGTTTTTAGGACCATTTTGCAATTTCCGAAAATTCAAGGACTGTTTTGTAATTTCCGAAAATTCAGGGGTCAGTTTGCAAATTCGAAAATTTTCTGGATTTCAAAATTTTAGTTTTCTGGTCCTTCTGTCCGAAAACTGTTTTGGGGGTAATTTGTAACTTTTCAAAAGTTTTGGGGTCAAAAGTGCAATTTCCAAAAGTATAGGGACCGAACTGCAATTTTCAAAAGTTGAAAAATCAGAATCTTATTTTAAGGCAGAAAACTTGTTTTATTTATCCAATAATTTATTTGTCATAATTAGTAGTGACTAAAATGCAAGAATCATAGGAAGTTAGTTTTAAAAGGTAGTTTTAAAATTAAGAAAGAAATACGTAAAAGTTGTTTGCTTGTTTCTTGCTCTACGTGAACTGTTTACGTGGTTTTCGATCTCGCCGAGCCTTGACCTTAGGTTAGATGTAATTGGTTTAATTTAATGCATGGTTTTTATTGGGCCTGCGAGCCTGTTATTATTTTTGGGCCACTTTGAGCCTTTGTAATAGAATAGGGCTTTACTGCTTTCCTAGTATAGGACGAAGGCCCATTTACAAGCAACGTGGGAGCCCAAGAAGAATTGAAGGCCATGTATGCATGGTACATTGTGTAATAGCATAGGCCCATTTACAAACCCCTTAGATTGACCAATTGGGCCAACATCATTGGCTCGATGATGGCCTGCATAGGAGGCTCCCGATCGAAAACATATTGTGGTAGTATGCATGCTAGGCTTGTATGGCTTTTATTTATTAGTCTATTTATGATTGCTTGTGTGTTTGCGCGCTAGAATCTAGATCGTAAATAAAAGATAAAGCATAACTGAAGCGGTGAGATCTCGAGGAGAGTTTCCTTAAACTTTCAAAACCGAAAATTCCCCTCTCGAATAAATGGGTTAGACTTAATGATTAATAGTGCCCAGCAAGCCAATATTAATTAGCTTGTTGAAATACTATTTTCTTATAGTTTATAATTAATACGCCGTTCATTCATAGTATGTGAAATTGAACAATGGCCAACTTCATCTCTCGCAAACTTATCTAAGCGATTGGATGAAATCCTAAGGTCACAATAGACTATGGGACGATTCACTTCAGTACTGAGTGCAATCATGAAACAGTCTCAAAGGTCGTGATCTTAAAACCGTTCCAAGTCATAGATTCCAAAACGAGACGGGGTATCGTAGGAATCGCCAAGACTTGTACAAGTATGCATGATTCACATGGAGTGAATTTGTAGCGTTTCATGAGCAAGGCATTTGAGGCCAGTGCATATGATTAGGTGGTTCAATGGAGGATTGAACGCATCGAACGACCCAAACAGAGAAACCCATTGTGGAAGCGCATGTCGCATATCGGTGATGGGATGTTTCTCAAGGCTTATAATAGTGTACGATTTAGTCCTTAGACTTGAGGTACTAGGGCGAATTCGGTGCACAAGTGTGCGTACTTAGGTTTAGGTACTGGTCACGTAGCCTGGCCGCAAAGTGCCTAAGTTGGGTTCGTACACGACTGTACGCGAGTGGTTAGTACTAAGAAAGGATCTAGCAACTCATCCCGATAAGATGAGAGAATTTCCTATACGTTTCTTAGATAATTGATTCCGAGAAACCTATGGCCATAGTCGGTGATGCATTTGGAAGGGGTTTCCAAATTTGGCAGTCACACTGGAATCATTGTCGGGAAATTAGAAAGTATAGTTATCGAGATAATTAAAGGTGCCGATCAATTCACACACCCTAGGTCTCGATCGGGAAATCATTCGTGGAAGGACTGTATGTACATGGCAATTATAAGAGGTGAGGTTCACAATAATCAATTCACCTTTGATTGGGCTTCATGGGCTTGTGGCTAGACATCGACCATGAAGTGTGGGTACTCCTAAATTAATAGGGAAATTTATTATAGGAGTGGTCAATTAAAAGTTGTTTAATTGATCGGAGCATTTAATTGCTCGTTAATTAAATCACGAAAGACGTGGGCCTGCTGCCAGTTGATGGTGAACCCAGAGGGTCACACACAATACAATTGGACGGTGACTGTCTTAAAGGAAAGGAAATGATTTAAAGTTTTTAAATCAAGATAATTGAATTATGGTATTAATTCAATTGGAGAATATTAATTAGATAACTAATTGATTAATGTTCAATTAATTAATTAAAGTTATCTGATTAATTATGAAATTAATTAAAGTAGTTAATTAATTGGAAGAATAAATAATTAACCAATTTTAGGATTGGATACTTATGGGGTTGATTTTGCAATTAACCAAAAGTAGGGGTAGGGGGCGATTTTTAGTAAGACAAGGAAAAAGAGTTTTTAATCTTGGAGAACAAGCAAGAAGAGATCTATCAAATCTCACATTCCTAAGTTGATAAGGAATAAAAGATTTGATAGATATGTGAAGGAGATATCTTTTTGGAGAAGGATTCTTCTCCTATAAATACTCCTTCTCTTCTCTTCTAAGAGAGGTTAGAGTTTTTGCACAAGATACACAACCCTAAAAAGCTTTTGAGAGAGAAAAACCTTTTGCTGAAAATTGAGAGAGAAAAAATCGAGTGAGAAATCAGATTTTCGAACAAGAATTTTTAATTGCAAATCGCCCCCTATAGTTTCGCCCCAAACCCTAGTCGCCCAAAATTGATCTTGGCCGAACCCAAGCTCGACCAAATATGCCCTGGCCGAACCCTGCTCGATCACACAAGCCCTGTGATTCGATTCTTCCATCTGTATCTCCTAGTCCTGATCCAGATCTCAATTCCAGATCCAGATCCGAAATCCTTTGCTGACAAACCTGCGAGATCCAGTTCGTAGCCTAAGACTTGTAGGTGTCACTACAATCCGATTGGTGTGGACTAACTTTGGAGGTGAGACACATGGATCACTCAAGCTGTGGATCGAACCAAACACCTGGAGGAAACCACCACAAATCCGTGGTGAGGTAAATTGCGATTAACCCCCTGTGTTTATTTATTTGTTTGATTCATGCTTTTCGTATAAACAATTGTGGAGATCTATTTATGGGACCATTAGGATCCTCGAAAAATTTTAAATTCCGCACTTTGTTGTATTGACATTCGAGCCCTATTCTAGAATATCCCAACACACTGAAGTCTGTTTCTTACTCATCCATGAGATCAGACGACTACCTAAGAACTGACAGGCACCTGTTGTGCTTTTTCTGTCAATCTTGCAGCCAGCAAGGTCTGAATCTGAATAACCAATAAGCTCAAATCCAGATTCTCTAGGATACCATAATCCCAATTCTTGAGTGCCTTTAACATATTTCAATATTCTCATGGCAGCTAAGAGATGAGATTCCTTGGGATTTGATTGAAATCTTGCATAAACCCCAACAGAGTACATAATGTCAGGTCTGCTTGCTGTTAAGTATAACAGTGACCCAATTATTCCTCTGTATTTGATTATGTCTACTGATTTGCCATCTTCATCTTTACCCAAACGAAGACTTGTAGACATTGGAATGGTAGCAGTAGAGCTAGTTTCCATACCAAATTTCTTAAACAGATCTCTTGTGTATTTTGATTGGCTTATAAAGATTCCATCAGGCAATTGTTTCACTTGTAAACGAAGAAAATAATTTAGTTCTCCCATCATGCTCATTTCAAACTTATTCTGCATCAGCCTAGAGAACTTTTCTTTCACATTTTTATACTTTTCTCATTTTGGATCAGTTCCATCAGATTAGTAAGATGTTCCTTGGTTTCACTTTTCTTTCTCATAAAGATCACCCAAGTATATCTTGAATAGTCATCCACAACAGCTAGGCAGTATTTCTTTCCACCATTGCTGACTGGATCAATAGGTCCAAATAAGTCCATATGTAGTAGCTCCAATATTCTTTCAGAAGATTGATGCTTCTTGCTTTTAAATGATGACTTGATTTGTTTGCCCTTCTGACATGCGTCACAGAGCTTATCCTTGCTCATGACCGTTTTTGGAATCCCTTCTACCAGATCATTCTTTATCAATCTGTTTATGGTCTTGAAGTTTAAATGATTCATTCTCTTGTGCCACAGCCAACTGACTTCACTTGGTGTTGATGCCACCAAACAAACACTTGAATTCTTGTCAACAGAGTTCCAGTCGACTATGTAGACATTCCCTTGTCGTCTTCCAGATAAAATTACCTTCTTTGTACCAATCTGTTCAACATAGCACTTATCTGTTGAGAAGATGACTGAATATCCTTTGTCACAAAATTGACTTATGCTCAGGAGGTTGTACTTTAGGCCTTTAACATATGAGACGTCAGATATCTCAATGCTTCCTTTGATTATTCTTCCTTTAGATACAATCTTGCCTTCTTTGTTGTCTCCAAAAGTGACAACTGGACCATCCACAGCAACAGCATCAGTCAGTTCATGTATGCTTCCACACATGTGTCTTGAACATCCACTGTCCAAGTACCAAATCTTCTCTACTTTACTCCTACTCCTAATCCTAACCTACAAAACAAAAATAAAATAATTTTAGGTACCCTTATTGAGAGGGTCCTGAAGGATTATTTTCACCTTTGACAACCCAAGATGTTGATGTCTTAGGCTTCTTAGGCTTCTGAGATTTGACAGGAGCATGAACAGTTTTATCTTTATCATATTCAGCAGATAAGTTATGTTGATGATCAGTATGATAAGGAAAATGTTCATAAGCAGGGTAAGGTGCATGATAAGCAGGATATGCATGCATTGGGTGAGCAGGGTAAGGTTCATAGTAACTTGGAAGTTGAGGTGCATGATACATAGGATGATATGCAGCAGGTTGCACATAATAAGACTCACTTCCATACCAAGCATTTTGATTTTTCTTGTTCTTATGCTTCTTTGGTTTACTAGATGCTTGCTCATTTGCAGATGACTTAGTTTTACCACTAGTTTGATTCAATTTAGCTTTATCAGCAGACTTCTTAGGACTCTGTTGTTTGGTCTTACTAGTCTGTTTTCCTAAACTAGGCTCTTTGCTTTTTTTAGCCTTAGGAGATTTCTTCTCCTATAATTCTTTCTCGGGTGAAGCAGGTTTAGTCGTTTGAACATACAGAATGACCTTACTATTGTCAGCAGATATGAATTTTTCAGTATGATTCAATTCTAACTTATCCTGTTCTAAAGGTATCTTCTGTGTTGCTAGACATATGAACGGATTCAACAGATGATTTCTCATGAGACTCAATAACTTTTTCAAGTTCCATGATTTTTCCTTTATAAACTTCACATTCAACTTTCAGATATTCATGTTTTTGCTCAAGCTGTTTATATTCAGCTGATTCTTTTGGCTTTTCAGCTAGAAGTTTCAGTGAACTATTTTGCTCTTTTAGCAATATCATCTCTTCCTTAAGCTTTTTACATGCTTCAGCAATACCAGTATTGTTAAGCATCATTTGTTCAAATGAACTAAATAATTCATTTTCAAGAGGAGTTACCTCATCCTCAGAGTCATCAGATTCTTTGCCATCAGGCAGATAATAGCAGGGTTCTCTTCATCAGAAGACTCTTCATCAGAAGTGTCTGAGTCTGAATCAGATGAGTAGACAGCAGTCAGCTTTTCTGCTTCAGCTATCATTGCCCTGCCTCTCTGATGCTTTCTTTCTTTTCTAATTCTCTCTCTTCCTAAGTGTACTTCTCTGCTTTTGGATATGGGCAGTCTCTAATGAAGTGTCCCAATTTCCTGCAGTTATAACACATTAGTTTGGCTTTATAATCATCCTTTTCTTGAGAAGAAGAGTTAGGTTTAGAAGTAGAAGCATTGTTATATTTGTTCTTCATTTTTCTTTTGTAACTTCTTGAAGTTGTTCATCAATAATGCTACATCTCCAGCTGTGTAATCCTTTTTGTTGAGCAATGTGGCTTCATCAGATGAGTCCACTTCTTTACTTCTTTGTGCAGGTCTTCTTGGATTTTCAGCAGCAACTAAGGCAGCTGTGGGTCCTGAAGTTGAGGTTTCTTCAATTCCCATTCTTGGCAATTTATACTCAAATGCCTTGAGTACGGAGAACAGTTCTGTAAGAGATATCTTTCCCAAATCCCTTGATTCTTCCATTGCTGTCACCTTCATGTTGAACTTAGGAGGTAAAGCTATTAGTACTCTGACTATGATTTCTTTGTCAGTAAAGGTTTTTCCCTACTTTAGAACTTCATTGAGTGTTCTGGTGAACCTGGTATCAATCTGATCAATGGTCTCTCCAGACTTCATCTTGAAGTTATCCAGTTTCTCCAAAGCAACAGTGAGCTGATGCTCCTTTATGGCATCATTTCCTTCGCTCATATCACGAACTTTGTCCCACATCTCTTTTGCAGTTTTGCAATGTTTGACTTTGTCAAACCTATCATTATCCAGGGCTTTAGTCATGATAAATCTTCCGACTTTATCCAGATTATATAACTTTATTTCTTCTGGTTTCATCTCATGAAGATCTTTTTCCACCATGGTATCAACTTCATTTATTTTTATCGTCTTGGTGAACCTGAATGGACCTTTAATGATACATGTGAAATGTTGTCATTTTAAGCAGCTAGGAAAATCTCCATTCTGATTTTTCAGTCTTCAAAAGACATACCAGCAATGTGGGGGACATGGCTGATACAATCCATTTTTCAAAAAGTTTTATTTTTCAAAAAGATGCTCTTTTGAAAAGTTTTCAAAACCTTTGAAAAACACTTGGATCAAGCTCGTTGATCAGGCAGCTGACTCTAATGAACAACCTGCTCTGATACCACTTGTTGGTCCCAAGTGGTCAGATGAGGTCTAGAGGGGGGGGGGGGTGAATAGACCTCTGAAAAATTTTAGACTTAAAAACTTTTCAGTCGTCCTTCAGCAGACTAAGCTTATGAAGAACAGTAAGCCGACAATGCTGATCGTGAACAAATCTTGAATAGCAGAGTGACCACTCTTATTCTAATTAATTAGCTGTTTTTCAGCAAAAAACAGTTTTTCTAGAGTATACTTGCAGCGGATTATTTGTAAGTGTTTTTCACAAGTAAACCAAGTCCTTTAAAAGATTTTATCCCCAGTTTAAAACTCCTTTAAAAATCTTTCAAAACAATTCAAAGTGTAATCTAATGCAGGTTTGAAATATGCAAGAAAACTTAATGCACAATTAACACAAAGAATTTTTATAATGGTTATATGGATGAAAATCCTTTAGTCTACTCTTCCAGATCACATAGATTCTGGGTTATACTATAAACAAAAAGTTTACAATATTTCTCCACTTACATCAAGACAACAAATGAAAAGGCTGTAAGCTCACAATAGGAAATCACTCAGAAAACCTATCCTCTGAAGTTAGATCACTCACAAAGATGGATCTAAACTCCGCACAACACTCAGCTAAATAAAATTTCACTCAGAGAGTATTTTCTATTTTGCTTCAACTGGGTTTCTGTCAACAGATGACTTCCACCAGACGAGTGAGCTGTTCGATCTTCTTGAGACTTAGAGAAATTTCTGCCTTGGAATCAAAATCTCAGAATGTTGTTGTGACCGTTGAAGGAAATCAAATCTTCAAATCCATAGCCTTAGCCAAAATTCAGAACGGCTCCCTGCTACAGTCCTTTTCTACTGTACTTTCCTGTAGCTGCATTAAATGCACTCTGCTGATCCGAGAATAACTTCAATCATTTGCCATTACTACCCTTCTCTTGCAGCATTTATTACACCAAGTGCATGTATTACAGTTGGACTAATCTCTTGATCTCTTCTACTCTGCTGATCGAAGCAACCCATCTGATAGGTACTCTGCTGATCAGACTCTGAACTAATCTGATTTGAGTCAGCTAATGGTCTACCCTTCTGTTCGCTGTTTCAGCATGAGATCAGTTGTCTTCTGGGCTTGGAATTTTGAACCCTTCTGATGTCTTCTTTACTTGTTTAAAATTCTTCTAAGGGACCTAAGCTTTCCATACTTAGCTGATTTTGACGTTTTGGAAATCATCAAAACCTTCCCTTATCTTCTTAACTTCCTTGCTCTTCATCTTCATCCAACAAATAGAATTACAGAAACATGTTTTAGAAAAATTACACTTATTTCCAAATAAAATAGAAGATAGAAAACAATTACAAAGGTTTCTTAGATGCCTAAATTACATATCTGAGTTAGGATATTTAAAAGGGTGTGCTAAGGAAAAGAAGAAATTGCAAGAAAAAATAAGTACAACAAAACAATGGTTTTGGGAAAATGAAGATAGTAGAATAGTTGAAAAAATAAAGCATATCTCAAAAAGTTTACCAAAATTATATAATCCAACCTCTAATGACTATTTAATTATCGAAACTGATGCATCCGACGAAGTATGGTCAGGATGTATCAAATTTATACAAGGCAAAAACACAAAAAAGTGAAGAAATTAAAGGAGCAGAAGTATGTAACTTAGACAATGAAACCAGCTCTACTAGCAAAAGTATACAGGATACTGATAAACTATTCATAGAAAAAGAAACAAATAAAAATCCCGAAATATTATGCAGGTATATATCCGGAACGTTTTCCGAAACAAAAAAAAAGGTATCCAATCCATGAAAAAGAAACATTAGCAAGTTTAAGAACGTTCAAGAAATGGAGAATCGATCTGTTACAGAAGGAATTTGAACTTAGAACAAATCCAACATATTTAACAGGATTCATTAGATACAAGTTGCAGGCCAACTATAACCAAGGACAGTTAATAAGATGGCAACTTGAATTAAGCAGATACCCAGCCAAAATAAAATATATAAAAAGCAGTAATAATATTATTGCGGATACAATAACAAGAGATTTTGCAACAGGAAACAACAACTAATGGAAGGAGCAATAGCAACATTAAAGAACCAAGCGAAACAAATAAAAGGAAACATTGAAGAAAAAATTCGTGAATTACAAGAATTGGAAAAGGCTATACAATATTTGGACACAACATACAAACCATCAGAGTTTAGCATGCTAAGCGTGGTGCACGAACAAAAAATAAAAGTAGAAGTTCCCACAGATATTAAAATTCAGGAAACATCTTCATCACAAAAGAAGTATTATGTCATCTTCAACGGACCAGCCAAGGGAGCAATTTTTTATGAATGGCATAAAGCATCATTGTACAGTAACGACCACAAAGGAAGTATTGACAAGGCGTACAAACCTTTGGCAGAAGCAAAACTCGCAGTCGATGAAAGCTAGGCGATCTCGGAAGGAGAAGTTAAAGCTCAACCATTCAAATAGGCATTAGTCAAACCAAAAACAACAATGGCAGATCAACCATCCTCTTCAATGAATGTACTTGGTAAAATAACAAGGCTAACACAGGTACCTACAAGGCAGGAACATATTCAACTTAAGCAACTAAGTAAAAAAGATTTTCAGGAACATTTAGAAATGCTATACACTTGGACAGATGAAGACATGACAAAAATTTTCTATTCAACAGAAAAAGAATAACAGGACCCAAAGCAGTTATTATTAGTGGAGCAATTCCATTAATGACGTACAAATTTTTCCAATATGGATTAATTGACACAATATACATCGACGAAAGTAACACAATACTTCAAGAATTCAATTAAGGCATTCAACAAACAATAAAAAATTATCGAAGGTATTTCGGTAAGGATAGAGAATTATATTTGAAAATATACAGCTCATATCCCTATTTTAATGAACAAGATGAAGTACAAGTGCCAGCATATTCACTTATTTACATGGGAGTATCTAACGGGACGTATCCAATTAGTGACCAACCAGTTAAGGAAGATAAATGAAGTCATCAAATTATAAATGTCGGATTAGTCCATGGAGTTGTTTCTATGCTGCAACGATTAACCGAAGAATAAAAAATAAAGATAAATTACAAGAATGAAAACATAATGATATATTCAAATTTTAAAGATAAAATTAGAAGCGATGAATTCAAAACATTTATGGACCTTGAAGATGATGTGATGAAGATCCAGGGAGTATTCAAAAAATTATCTGAGGAAGAAAAGCTCCAATTATGTGAAACATTGAAGGTTTTCAAAGCACACAAATGTGACCATTGCATGGACCAGTCTAGTGAGGAAGAAACTGAAGAAGAAGACAAAAGAAAAATAATTAAAGACTAGAAATTAGCAGAAGAAAATAAGAGAATAAAACAAAAGAAGAATAATTGAAGATTACAAACTAGTAGGAGAAAATAAGAGAAGAAGACAAAGGATAAAGTGTCGGCAAAGAAAATAAGTGGAAGTAATTATGTAACACCATTCTATAATTATACTATTTTGTAAGGCCTAAAATAAATCCTTATCACTTCATGTGATCTAGATGAGTGGTGGAAGATATATTCCCCCTCCTATAAATAATGTAATTTACTTCAGTTTTAAGGTGTGCGAAAATTAATATAAGAACTTTGTTTCGAAATTTCTTCTCTCAAGAGTAGATAAAAAAATCTTGATGTTTTAAACTTCTGAATAGGATTTTAGTTAAAAAATCAACTATATTACTACCAAGGAATTCAAATATCACCAGCAGGAAACTCCTAGGTCAAGATCAACCAAGACATAACATGTATGCATGATTTATATTTAATTGAGAATCCATTTCTACAATATCATATATTAGCAGAACAAAAATTGTTTCAGTACTTATAGATACAAGAGTATCTATATTTCATGTTCATCCAAGTATGCAGTAGCTAGATCTAAAGCACCACCAGTTATTGTAAAAATTGTAAAAGGAGAAAAAATATGTAATAAAAAACTACTATAGAACTTTTTTTTCATGAAGAATTAAAATTTAGTCTTACCATGTACATAGATGAATGCAATGTAGGAGATGATATACTATTAGGAATTGATTTTTAGAAAAATTAGACTATGAAATTCATTCAAAACATATACAGTTACAGGGAGTAAAAATTCCCAGAATAAAGTTACCTAGTTACGAAATGAATTTGCCTATATGAACTCATCAGTAGAAGAATTCGATAGGCATATACAATTATTAGAACAAGAAGAAACTTTTGGAATATTTTTAGCACAATCAGTCATTGAACATAAGATAGAAAAAACTAAAAAAGCAAAACTAGATCTTGAGGAAGGACAACACTTTAATACATCAATATTTGAAAAATTAAAATGAAAAAATATTGTTTATCACGGTTTATACTCTCAAGAAGTACCAATAGATATAAAAGCGCTAGAGGAACTATTGTGATCTCTATAATTTATGGTGAACAAATAGCCAGAATAGAATAAATTAAAAATAAAGAAGAAAGAAATAAAATAGGATATATTCAAATTGCTACCATACAAGTATTAATAAAATCAACTTTCAAGGAAGGTATTGATTCGCCAATAGCCTTAATAGCCTACGATCAAAGAATAAAAGACATTCAAGATTCAATTTTAGGTTTAACAATGGGAAATCTAGCATACAAAACATTAAAATTTAATTTAGGAATTAAATATGCTATTCCTCTATATACAAAAAATTTAGATAACAGTATTTGTTTAGGATATAAATTTGCAAGAGAAGAATTAATGGAAGAAGAAGACCATCCATTTAGTCTAACATATATGGTAGAATATGCTCTAACGAATAGCCATCATAGTATAAATTTTCTTGATCAAGAATCTACTTATTTAGATAAATTATTTGAATGAATAGTACAAATTAAAAAATTACCAATAAAGAATATAACAATGGAGGGAACTAGTGAACAAATTAGATGATCGATATCATTTAGGCCTTCTTATATAAAACAGCTACCTCTAGAACAGCTAATTTAACTGTATTTCGTCGGGTACGATTAAATCAATAAAGAAGATGATTAGGAGGTCTGAATCAGTAAGCTACTAGCTTATTCTTGTACTATACTATACGAAAATTGTTAACATGTCGAATATGAAAAAACAAATTCCTAATTTATGTCAATCAAGAATTAGAATAACGTGGATCAAACTCAAACATGTAAAGAAAAAAGTCATTTTTTTTTTGTTCAAGCACCAATTTCTGTGTACTATAAATTATGATCAAGAGACGAAAATTCATATTTACAACATTTTAACTTCTAGAAAATGTGAAAACCTTCAGTTGTTCTTTGATTTAGTTCAAATAATGTCTTTTGTATTTATGTGCATTCCTATATAACTATACCTATAGATTAATTGAGCAAAAGATAACAAACATAAATAACCTAATTAAAAATAAAAAAAATTGAAGATAAAACACGAGAAATGGGTGTTACCCTAAAAAATATACACAGATAGATGAGAAAAATTACAAAACTTAAAGAAAATATTAACACATATTAACAGTGATACTTTATAGGGTAACTAATACCACCCCAATACTTTAAGGTAAAAAATTATCCCATAACTAATACCACCCCAATACTTTAAGGTAAAAAATTACCCCATAACTAATACCACCCCAATACTTTATAGGATAACTTTATAGTGATATAAATATCAACATTACTATAACAGATGGGGTAAATATTAACAGTGATACTTTATAGGGTAACTAATACCACCCCAATACTTTTAAGGTAAAAAATTGTATTTCACCCTTTCCTTAATACATGAAACTATTTTTGGGGCCATGAATTTAAGATATTAATTAATTAGCTTCTAAATTCAATTTGAAAATTGAAAATCTTACGGCTTGTAAATTTGGGCTTCAGATCTACTGTTACAACATTGTGTAACATTTATACTACTCAACTAATGCCATGTGTCCGGTCTCACTAATTGAACACAAACTGCATTTCGTTAGAATATTTTAATAAATTAAGAAAAATATATATTTTAAATATTTTAATTGATTACTTAATATTTTAAGGATAAAGAGAAGATGAGGATGGTGACGGTAGATGGTGGTTGATTGAAGGAGGGAGGAGGTTAGGAGGTGATTTGGCTGACGTTTTCTTTTTTTGGTTTTTTTTTTTTAAATTTAGTAATTTCATGAAGAGAAACAATAGTCAATTATTTAATCAAGAATTGTATTATGCGGTGCATTTTATCTCAAGATGGTGAAATGAGATGTTACACAAGGTCGTTATAGGAATTCTGAAATAGTAATTTTGAGTGAAATGAGAATATTTTCTAACGCCGATGAGGCTTTAGTCAAGTGGTTAAGGATGAGACTCCATGACTTTAACCAGAAGGTCATGAGTTCAACTTCCACGAATGTGGTATTTTCTCTGAGAGAATTCCACTTTTGATACCACAATTATACATACTTTAGGGATTTGATACCACAACTATTTAGGTTGACACATTTGATACTATATCTCAAATCAACTTTACACATTTAATACTTCCGTCAAATTAATGACAGAATTGTCACGAGATTGTCACGAGATTGTCACGTGCCTGTTATTCTCTTGAAATCTGACTTTGGGAGGAGACTCATTCCAGATGGCAATGTTTTCGGAGGGAAAATTGTTATGTCACCTGGCCAAGATTCAGTACATAAAAGACGGGCACATAGGCAGAGCCCTAATTGTTTTCCTCATCATTCACAATCAAAAAAGCAAAAATATCTTCCTCTTCAACTGCAAACTCCAAGCGTTATTTCAGCACTGGAATTGTGTTGAAGTGTTTTTGTCAAGAAACCACTATTCTCAAGACTTCTTGGACAAAAGATAATCCAGGTAGGAGATTTCATTCTTGTAAGAATTATGACCGTGGGAATGGGTGTGGATTTTTTGAGTGGGAAGACATGCCCGCTTGTGAACAAGCTAGGCAAATTATTCCTGGATTACTGCGTAGAATGAATAGGCTTGAAGGTGAACTGAATAGGGCTCAAAGAGAAGCTTCAATTCAAGAAGATCGTGTGGGTGAACTGAAGAAGAAAAACAATTTGTACGGAGCAATGCTTGGCCTCACTTGGATGTTTCTTTTCGGGAAGATATTTTTTGAAGTTGTTGAAGTAGTGTTGAAGAACAATTGCGTGTTTAGATTTTTTAATATTAATGTGTGAGTTTAATTCATGTTTATGTATGAGTTTTATTATGATAAAATTGTTCGTCAACAGCAATGTAATGTTCTTGGTGTTTATGTAATGTAGTGTAGGTTGTTTAGATTAATGTAATGTAATTGGTGTTCAAATTCGGTGTTTAATGTAATGTATTTTGTTGTTCTTATTTGGACTGTTTAGTGAGTTTAACTTCACACAATTCTCTCCTGAAACATATAACAACATGAACGGTTAAAAAAAATACTACAAAATAACTTCATTTCGTTGATGGCCATATGACATACAACTTACATAATGGTTCAAAACATCCAAAAACCAACCTAGAACTAATCACAATTCAACTTCCCAAAAAAACCAAAACAATGGCTCAAAAAACATGAAGTATAACATCTTAACCAAAATAATGGTTCTATCAATTCATTTGGGACACAATGAAAATCAAAAGTGGTTCAATCCATTCACTTCTTCTTAGAACTCTGCAAACTTTGAGCTGCAGCAAGTACGTTTGATAACATGACATACTTCTTGCCATCCTTCTATATAACTTGAAACATCTCGCTTGTTGAACCACTTGAAGTTCTTATTGGAGCATGACCTCTTATATTTCCCCTATGGTACAGCCCCTGTGTTGGAACATGTGGTAGCTGAGTTGGAGGTCTTGGAGGGAGCTGAGTCGGAGGTCATGGTGGGAGCTGACTTGGAGGTCTGAATGGAGGTAGCTGACTTGAAGGTCTGAATGGAACCTGCATTTTATTTGAAAAATATTAAGTACAAAGAATATGATTAATAAGAAAACCATAAGTAGAAAGAATAAACTTACATTTTTAGTAGCAGTTACCAAATCCACTTCTACAAGTTTCTTCTTTCCCTTTGCCATCGATATTTAAACATGTAGCTAAACATGATTACAACCAACATGAAATCATTAAAAACCTCTTTAAAACAAAAGTAAGAAAATTTAGGGAATGGAACTTGAATTTCAGGTACCATATCCACATCTACAAGTGATTCTTTTCCCTTCTTACCTTGACCAAAAAATAATTTAAATCAATAAACCATTATAAAATATACTCATCAATCAACCACTATACTCATCACAAAAAAATCCTTGATCAAATACTTATATTATCTTGAGAGCTCATTTGACTGGAAAAAGGAGCATTATCATCCAAATTTATTTCACTTGCAAATGGGGTATCAGTAACCACCTTCTCATTAGCATCATTTGACCAAGTCCTTTTCCTTTTCTTTAGCCTGCACCATTTACAAATCACTTACAACTTTAAACAATATTGAGGTCCAAACTTTTTCTTTTGAAAAAAGTACTTACATTTTTTGAAGTAATTTTTGTCTTCTTGGCAACTTTTGGGATTGTTTCTGGAACAACTTCAGGGCCTATTTCAACAGCAACTTTTGGGCCTGTTTCAGGAACAACTTTTGGGCATGTTTCTGGAACAACTTCAGGGCCTGCTTCTGGAACATGTTCTGGTATATCTCATCTGGCCTCATCCTCTTTCCTCTTCTCACAAGTCAGCCTGTTATGACCCACAATTCCACAGTATTTGCATATGACTCCCTTGGCTTGCCTCTCAATTCTTAGACCTTTTTGTTTATCTTTTGTCCTTTTAATTTTCTTTTTCTTTTTCTTCTAAGCGTAATTTTCATAAGGACCAACTCTTCTTGCCTTCTTTGGTCTTTCTTTCTTTCTACCGAAGGTTGGTGTGGAAGAGATGGGATACGAAAAGTGTGATCCCATAACTCTAAACCATTAATGGGAAGTATATCTGGTCCATGAACTTTGTTATAAGTTTCTATGGGTTCACATAGTCTTCAGGATCATGCACCATATAGGTGATTGCACTCATGGCATGCATATAGGGAATACCACTAATATCCTATCTCCTACAAATACAAGTATGGTTTCTCAAGTCCACATTGTTCTTCGAAATTTCCCCTGTATGGATCTCAAAATACAAGTCATCTGACTTTGTTGGTATGCAATTAGCATCCTGTTGCATCCTCTTTTCAAGAACTTCCCTAATCTTGGGGCATATTTTATGGTTTCGCCACTTCTTTAATGCATTTTCTCTGTTTTGTTGGAATCTGGCCATTATGTACTTCCTAATCCACTCAAGCATTGTAAGTATAGGTCTATCACTTGCTTCCACCAACATTGCACTAAAATACTCACATGCATTGTTAAGTAGTGTTATGGGAAATGTACTTAAACGAGACCTATTTCAAAGGACTGGAGATCTTTCAGAAAACCATGCCACCAACTCATCATCAATCTCCAGTAGCTCTCTCATTCTAATCTCAAACTGAGGCATAGGTGTAGCTCTAACAACTGCCCATACTGCATCTTCATATTCCTCACCTTTGTAACCATCGTGTCTCATGTTATCAATCTAGTGCCTCACACAAAATCTATTATCTGAATATGGAAACACATTCCTAAATGAACATATTAAACCCTTTTGTTTATCAGACATAAAGGTATAACAATCATCTCTTTCAATCTCCAAATATTCTTTCAATAACTGCAAAAACCTCTCCCAATTAACTTTAGTTTCACTGCCCACAACTGCATAAGCTAGAGGATAGATACAATTATTGGGATTAAATGATACTGCAGTCAGTTGAATCTCAGCATGAGGAGAAGAATGATGTGCTCCATCTACCCCAATTAATGGTCTACAACCAGCCCTAAATCCAACATAAAATTTATGAAATCTTCTCTGCCCATCACTTGTCCCTTCATCAAGTTGTTTCAATATTACAGTTGATCCAGGGTTTCTTTTCCTTAACTCGTTCGCATAATCTCATAATTTGGCATATTGATCTACATGATTTCCTTATATAGCTTCTATGGATTTTCTTTGGGCTCTATATGCCAGAGTAGTTGATATATGACACTTTATCTCTTTAATGCACTCCAACCTAAATCCCTTCACACTTGTATTTGGATCAGTCCTAAACAAATCTTAATATTTTTTGGAAAGCCGCCTTGAGTTCAAATTCGTGCAGTGGGGATTTTTACCACACTTTTGTTCAGGTTGATATGCTCTGACATGGCTTCATTTTTAACCTTCAATGCATGGATGTGCCAGTCACAATTCTCTACCTGACACTTAGCATAAATTCTTCTTGGATCATTCACATTAATCTTCAAGTTTTTCATAGTCACTATTGCATGTGAATGCACAGCCTCCGTGATCTCTGTCCTAGTTGCAAATATTTGTTTTAATTCAAATGTGGGAGAAAATGTGTTCTCAACATTAAATTTGGGCCAAGTTTCACCTTCATCATTTCCTTTCCAATTTCTCGCATTATCAGTAGAAAGGACACCTTCTTCTTCCTCACTTGAATCTAAATTTTCACCAGAATATGTTTCATCATTTGAATCATTTTTCTCACTTGAATCTGATGACCTCATCATCATTATCACCCTCATTTCTCACCCCATCATTATCACCCTCATGTCTCACCTCATCATTCACACCATCACCCAAATCCTCATTTCTTACATTATCTTGTTCAACCCTACTCTCACTCTCATCATTTCTTACCTCTGCCTCATTACTCTCATAAGAGTTTATCATTGTATCCAAATCATCACTAGATTGATTGCTTCGCCGCCTCATTACCTCTGCCTCATTTCTTACATTTTCTTGTTCAACAACTACCCTCACTTCTTCTAACATTGACTCCTTTTCTAAAACTACCCCTTTACCCCTATCCACATCCACTTGTTTTTCAATGTGGCTTACATAAACTTACAATTCTCTACAACCTACAATATCAATCAATCCAAGTATATCAGTTTAATATTGTATAAATTCTGAATTTCTTGAAATATTCAATCCTATAAAAGCCTACCGTTGTACTAATACCCACTTCCTCACAAATAGCCATGATTAAGTCCAGACATAAAAGATTAACTTCAAGGTGGTCTATACAACTTGAAGTATCTCCTATATATTCGGCAGGGGAGCCATGTTCAAGCTTTCCACCAAGATGGATCCTTAGAGTAACCATTTGGGGAAGAACTGCTACACAAATACTATTTCATTAATAAACAAACCATAAACCCTAAAATATATAAATATTGTTTCATTAATAAAAAAATATATTTTCCCAAAGTATATACCCACGAAAACAAAATAAACAATTATATACTCCCAATAATCAACTTTATTGTACTTCGTATAAAAAAATAGCATAAATCTTCTATTGAAACTGATAAACATATAATACCTACAAATATTGCACATACCATAATTTGGGGGAGGTTCATGTTTGAACTGCTTCTTGCGCAATGACATTTCTAATTTAACGGGGAGATCTACTTGTGGCTTCGATTTTACTAGGGTTTCTGATTTGGGATTTTATATCGGAAGAGAATTTGTTTATTTTTTGTATTTGAGAATCTCCTGCCCGTTAATTCCTTTTGTGTCTTTTTTTTCTTTTGCTCGTAATGTCCTTGCTGATGTGGCAGGTGACATAGCAATTTTTCCTCCAAAAATGAGGCCACGTGGAATGAGTCTCTCCCCAAAATCAAATTTCACGAGAAATAAAGGGCACGTGACAATCTCTTGACAATTCCGTCGTTAATTTGGCTGAAGTATTAAATGTGTAAAGTTGATTTGAGATATGGTATCAAATGTGTCGACATGAATAATTGTGGTATTAAATCCCCAAAGTAGGTATAATTATGGTATCAAAAGTGAAATTCTCTATATTTACTCTAGTTTTGTATTAGTTTTTCTCTAGTTTATTACTAGTAATTAGTTCACTTTGATATCATTGTAATAGTTTCGAATCGATATAGTGTTTGATGTAACAACGTATTTATCATCTTAAAAAAAGAATATTTTCCGACAATTAATAGTATAATTTGACCAAAACTCAAATTAAATTAAGAATTGTGACTAAATAATTTTTTGAAATGAAAGGAAGCCACCTTTTTTTGTTATATGACGGCAATTAACGAGATTCTTTTAAAACTGAAAATAATTAATTTGTGCTGGCCATTCCAAACTTTATAAGAAAGAAAAAGTAAATCAAAATCACCAGAAAGTAGTATTGAGTCCAATTTACAAGATTTTGATCAAAAGACCATTAGCTTTTATTCAATATATATATATATATATATATATATATATATATATTTAAGATGGGTCAAATGATTCAAATCATTAATTTTATGAGATTATATTAAATCTGATATTTAATGAAATTCTTGAATTTGGGTAATATTGAAATTAAATTGATTTTATTAATTCTTTAATTCAGTTATGTTTTTATTTACTATAAATATATTTATATTATTATTTCAAATACCTATATGTCATAAAAATGGTCAAACTCAAGGTTACTTTTAACTAAGGGCAAATCTGGTATTTCATTAATATTTTGGTGATAAGATCACTTTTTCAATAAAATAAATTGCTTTTTTCATCCTTCTTATGAGCTAACTTTTGTACATCCGTCCCTTTTAAGTTTTTCGTAGGAGATTCGTTTTTCTTATCAATGTAATGTAACACATTCACCGCTCTTAATTTTTTTAGTAGATGTGTTCCTTTCGTCAATATAGTGTAATACATTCGTCCCTATTAAATCCAAAATATATCATCTTTTGTCCATTTTAAGTTGTATTTTGGATTTAAGAGGGATAAATGTGTTATAATACATTGATGAAAGGGATGTTTATGCTACAAAAATTTTAAGAGGGACGAATGTGTTACCCCCTCCCCCCCCTAAACCCCAAGCTAGCGAGCAACGACTTTTCAGCCGTTGTTGCTTGTTGCTTGCTATTCAAATCTCAGCTGCTATTACTGTTTGTGCTCGGATTCATATGTAATAATACATTTCTAAATCAGACTGTTACTATATCGATACTGATTCCACAATTCTAAGTAGTCCTTTGCTTGATGAGGAAGTATCTCCCATGGAATTAGGTAAAGTCAAGTTAGAAAATAATATAACTTACTCACGGCTATTCACGCATGAAGATTGTCGTATGTATGCTCTACTTCGGTTGCCGACAGTGATAAGAGGGACATAGCAGCTACGAAAAATTTAAGAGGGACGAATGTGTAAAAATTGACTCATAAAGAGGATGAATAGTGCGATTCACTACTTTGAATATAAATTTTTTGACGAATAGGATTTTTTGTCATATAAAAACACAACGTAAGTAGTGAGTAAAGAAACACAAGGTATGAATTCCTCTCTAGGTGAGGAAGAAGAAACAATGTATTGAGTATTTATATACAATTACAAGGATCAAAGAATGGAGAAGATCTTGCAACTATACTATATTTACAAGGAGTGAATTATTCTATCATAGGATTATGGGGGCGAGATTTTAGCTATCATATCAATCTTTCCTACAATAAATAAGGAATAAGTTGGGAATCCCTTGAATGCATCATTCATCCATATTTTCAGCCTCTATGGATTCACTTGTGTTAATAGCCCCCTTCAAACGGGGCTGCACATGCGGTGCGAGACCCAGTTTGGTACGAAGACTCTCATGGGACATGCGACTAAGAGCTTTAGTGAAGATATCAGCCAATTGCAAGGAAGATGGGACATACTTTGTTACAAGATTGCCCAATGCCACTTTCTCTCGAACAAAGTGGTAATCAATTTCGACATGTTTGGTTCTTCCATGAAATACCGGATTTGTTGTCATGTGCAAGGCACTAATATTATCACAAAACAATGTTGGAGGCTTGGAGAGTGGAATTCCAATATCACAAAGTAACTTGGAAAGCCATGTAAGTTCTGCTGCTGTAGAAGCCATTGAACGGTACTCAGCTTCAGCACTAGAACGCGAAATAGTAGGTTGTTTCTTTGAACTCCAAGACAAACAATTGCTGCCAAGAAATGTACAAAACCCGGAAGTTGACCGTCGTGTGAAAGAGCATCCAGCCCAATCAGCATCAGAAAAGGCATAGAGTTCTAGGGAACTTTTAGAATGAATGGTCATACCATAGTTAAGTGTTCCTGCCACATAACGAAGTATGCGCTTAACGTCTTGATAGTGTCCCTTCGTTGGATTATGCATAAATTGGCATACAAAGTTAACTGGATATGAGAGATCCGGTCGAGTGAATGTTAGGTATTGTAAAGCCCCAACTATGCTTCTATAATGTGTAGCATCCGGATATATATCTTCACTTTGAGCATTTTTCCTTTGTTTGACCGCCAAAGGTGTTGAGATGGGCTTGCATCCAATCATTTGTGCTCGTTGCAGAATGTCATGAGCATACTTAGATTGGCATAAAAACAGCCCCTCAGAAGAATATTTCACCTCAACTCCAAAAAAGTATTGCAGAGGCCCGAGATCTTTTATGGAAAATTCTTTTCCAAGAGTAATAACAAATTGATCTATAAGAGCAATATTATCACCTGTCAAGATCATATCATCTACATAAATAAGGAGAAGAAGTATACCATGTGCAGAATGTTTTATGAAAAGTGAGCAAAAATGAACTTAATATATCAAACCAAGCACGTGGTGCTTGTTTAAGTCCATAAAGTGCCTTTTTGAGACGACAAACATGTGACGGAAATTTGAGATCATGAAAGCCTGGAGGTTGTTCCATGTAAATAGATTCAAATATATGCCCATGGAGAAAGGCACTTTTCACATCTAGTTGGCGAAGATTCCATTTTTTGACAGTGGCAATAGCAAGAACTGCACGAATACTTCCTTGTTTTATTACCGGTGAAAATGTCTCAGAAAAGTCAGTCCCCGCAACTTGATGATAACCTTTCGCAACAAGTCTTGCTTTCAAGCGATCAAGAGTTCCATCCTATTTGAGTTTAGTTTTGAAAACCCACTTCGAACCGATTATATTAGAATCAGTCGGACGTGGGACTAATTCCCATGTGCTGTTTTGAGAAAGAGCATCTAGTTCTTCAAGCATTGCATTTTTTCAACCTTCATGTTTCAGTGCTGATTTGACTGATTTTGGCTCAAGTGGAATCGAGTCATAGGCTGAAACAATATGAAAATTGGCATAGCGGGGATTAGGCTTGAAGATTCCATGTTTTGAACGAGTTACAATTTGATTTGATTGGAAATCTGAAGGGAGGTGCTCATCAAGATACTCCGTAGATAGAGATTGTGACACGTCAGTATCGCCTATATGTATATTCTCTGGGCTTGCGAGGGAGATGGAATCTGCAACTGGATTTGACAACAAAACGTCTTGCTCTTGTATTGGAAAAACTTCATCTATGCTGTCCCTACACGGTGTCATAACGGCTGGAGTGTTAGATGCTTCTGTGCAAATGAAATCATTATTATATTGTACATTCACATTATTAAATGTACTTGGCACGCCTTGTTCATTTTGAGTCATACCACCAAGATCCATAACATCAGAAGAGTCAAGCCACTCATTATAAGTTGAAATTTCACCTTCAAACTTTTGCATTCTATATAACGAAGTTGGATCAGAGAATGGAAAGTAAGACTCATCAAATACTACATGCCGAGAGATAAAAATACGACCCGTCACAGGATACAAACATTTATAACCTTTATGTTTCATGCTATATCCAATGAAAACACACGGCAATGATTTAGGATCTAATTTATTTTTTCGGTAACTACCCAAATATGGAAAACACTTACAGCCCAACACTCGCAAAGACGTGTAATCTGGATGCTTCCCATAAATCCGGTAAAATGGTGACTCCATTTGTTGTTTCATTGTGGGCAAGCGGTTGATTAGAAAAACCGCAGTAGCAAAACAATCAACCCAATACCGTGGTGGAATTTTGGCATGAAACATCATAGTCAATCCCAACTCCGTAATGTTCCTATGTTTGCGCTCGGCCAAACCATTTTGCTCGGGTGTCTTTGGGCATGCTGATTGATGACGAACTCCATTATGATCAAGATATGCAATAAATTCTTTACTTGCAAATTCAGAACCTTCATCACTTTGAAAAATTTTGATTTTCTTGTCAAATTGGCATTCAACATAACTATGAAAATGAGTGAAACACTTGAGAAAATCAGATTTTTTCTTCATAGGGTAAAACCTTGTAAACTTTGTAAAACCATCGATGAATATAACATAGTAACGATAATTTTCCACATATTTTACAGGAGCAGGACCCTATAAATCACAATGAACTTTCATAAAAAGAGTGTCACATTCATCATCAGTTTGAAGAAAAGGCAATTTGGAAGCTTTTCCTAATTGACAACTATCACAAAAGAAATTACTACCATTATTTTTAGACTCAAATTCAATGAAATTTCTACTAGCTACAAATTCAACAACTCGTAAATGGGGATGTCCCAATCTTTGATGCCAACATTCTTTATTTGTCTTTCGAAAGCGGTTTGCAAAATAAGCAGTATGTCTTTGGCTATCAAAAGTGTATAGACCCCCTCTCCTTGATCCATTTGCAATTATGTCTCTTGTGTGTCTGTTCCTGATCACAAATCCATCTTTGTCAAATTCAAAAACATAAGGCATATGATCTGTTAGTTGGCTAATGGACAATAAATCTTTCTTGATTTCTGGAACTAGCAAAACATTGTTGAGATTTAATATAGTTTTACCACAATCAATTTTCGCATCACCAATTTGAGTTATTGGCAATGATTGTCCATTTCCAACAATGACTCCATCTCTTTCTTTATATGGCCTTAAATTGATTAACTTACCTGGATTTGAAGTCATATGTGCAGTAGCACCAGTATCAGGAAACCATTCAGTACTAGAATCTTCTGAAATAGTGAGAGCAGCTAATGCTTGGGGTACATCACTTGCTTGATAGGCATGATTGAACCGATTGTAGCAATTGAGTGCTGTGTGCCTTCTTTTGCCACAAATTTGACATACAATGTCGCTTTTGCTCTCATCAATTTTAGTTCCCCCATTAGTTTTCCCTGCATAAACTAATGAACTACCATTTCCTTTATTCATTGTGTTAGTATTGCTTTGAGTGAAACCTTTCCCTTTTGAATTAAAATGATTATACCCATTACCTCTCTTTTTGGATTGTCCACCTTTATTTTTTTGTGCATAGAAAGCCATTTGATGACTTTCAATAAGGTTTGAAGTGTTTCTTGCTTCATGATTCAAATGAAGAGGAACAATCTCATGATAGGATGGCACTGGGGGCTTGAGCATTGTGGTCACGAAATTTTCGTAACCATGACCAAGGCCTTGTAAAAGCTAAAATACTTTGCTCTTGTCCGGAACAGATCTTCCGATGGCTGAAAGGTCATCACAAATAGCTTTGAATTTTCTAAGATATTCATTCAGTGAGTCATTACCTTTGCGTAGAAGACTCATGTTCTGCATAAGTTGAAATTCTCGTTCTTGAGAATTGAGAGCATATGAATTCTCAAGAGCCTTCCATACTTCACTAGCAGTTTCGAGTCCAACAACTAGTGACAACACCTCTTCAGATAGAGTACCCGTAATCCATCCTCGGAGAAGCCGGTCAGATCGTCGCCAAGCTATATAGGTTGGATTTGGAGTTTTTTTCGCTCCGTCAGTATCAGTACCTTCGGACATGAGATTTGGCATAGGGTACCCCCCATCGATAAAGCCATTCTTCTCTTGACTTTCGACAAGTGCAGACATTTGGGTTTTCCATAACAAATAATTGTTAGGAGTAAGTTTCATTGAGACAAAATTACCAATGTTCAATGAAGCAGGGTATGGGTAAGAAATTGTGGAATTGGGAGTGGACATTTTAGAAGAAATACTCTTTGTTTCTAATTCCTCACCACTGGCTCTAGATACCATAAAGAAACACAAGGTATGAATTCCTCTCTAGGTGAGGAAGAAGAAACAATGTATTGAGTATTTATATACAATTACAAGGATCAAAGAATGGAGAAGATCTTGCAACTATACTATATTTACAAGGAGTGAATTATTCTTTCATAGGATTATGAGGGAGAGATTTTAGCTATCATATCAATCTTTCCTACAATAAATAAGGAATAAGTTGGGAGTCCCTTGAATGCATCATTCATGCATATTTTCAGCCTCTATGGATTCACTTGTGTTAATAGTGAGGGGTTTGTACATATTGAAACATAATTTTGAGTAGTAGATTCATTATTTTTACCGGATTTGAAGCACATCTTGTAGTCTGTTTTGCAGTTTATTGAGTGAAATGAAAATACACCCATGTAGTTTGTCAAAATAACAAAAAGAAAAGAAAATATTAGCAAAAAAAATTCTAAATTGAAATGACAATTATATCACTATCAAAAGATACATAAACACCCATTTTAACTTAAAATAATATCAATGATCCCTATATTAACTTTTAAAATTTACAGTTACTCCATGTTCACTTAAACAATTATCAACAACCTCTCTATGATATATGAAGGAATTTCAAATTGCTTTTTGTTACTGAAAGAAATACAGATGGGTTTTTTTATTTGTTAAAATAACATGGGAGGTTTTTGTTAGTTAGACAAAGCAAAAGAGGTATTTTGCATTTAGCTCGCAGTTTATTCATATTTTTCCTACTAAATTTTTGCAACATTGTTTGAATAGATATGCTGCAGAGTACATGTATCTGATGATGGCGATGTTATAACAATAGCAATCCTTTTTAAATATGGATGTCCCGATCTAGTTCTTACAATGGTGAATTTCCAAAATCAAAATTATTATATCCTTTCTACAATATATGTCGTTTCAGAGAAAAATAATTTTTTCAAAATATATGTCGTTTTATGATTCCAACACAATATTAGTTACTTTTTTTTTCAATTTTAGCCCTTATTTATTATACTCTAAAAACTATATCTTATTTATTCCAATTTTAGGTATATCTTTTATTTTATTTTTTACCAAAATTCATGCTATTTATTTGGATCTTTAATACTTTGTGCAATCCTCTAGAACGACAAATATTGTGGAATGAATGGAGTAATAGTCCAAAAAAATAATAATTGAAAAACAAAACTGAGAACTCACTTTTTAAATGTTTTTTTAAATTATTTACAGTCACACAAGCAATTTAATGAGTTGGCTTATGAAGTTAAAAGTCATGAAAAAGCCCCAAATTCCGTGGAAAGCTTCTCCCCCCGGAAGGAATTGAGAATAACTCCCCACAAGTATTATGAATATACTGGCTCTTCTAGTGTTCCTCCTTACGGTAAGGGTCTTACAAATCTCTTTCTTGCC
This sequence comes from Penstemon eatonii, assembly GCA_038501285.1. Lineage (NCBI taxonomy): Eukaryota > Viridiplantae > Streptophyta > Magnoliopsida > Lamiales > Plantaginaceae > Penstemon > Penstemon eatonii. The sequence continues at coordinate 63,663,880 of CM076710.1, forward strand.
AAGGTAAAATACAATAATTTGTAATGTGTGGTACAATATAATGTCTAATTTTAGACATTATTGTACCACCAAACGGTACTTAAACGATCGATTTGTGATTGTTTTATTAATGCTTTGTAGGCAAGATCGATATCTAAACAACAAGTGGAAGGTTTGAAGGCTCCTCTGGATTTGAAATGCAAGTACAATGCGAGGCCTTGTCAAGCAATCAATGGGCGCCATGTGGAGGTATACGAGGAGTAGGAGTCCATTACTCGAGAGAATGACAAAAAAGAATTGATGTATATGATGGTTAAGTTAGTAAAATAAATCACGAACACAAATATTTTTATTTGTCACATGGATATTAAGTGTGTACTAATGAGTTGTCGATCTGGTGGTTGGTGAACTTATGCTCGAATCTCCAAAGGAAAAAGTGTCACGTAATATACTGGATCTTTATTTGATTATCTAAATTATATAATGTATAAAAGTCACAATATCCAAAATATCATAAAAATGAAGATTACAACAAAACTTTATATAAGACTTTGACACTTAAAAATTGAAAGGAAATAAAACCCTCAGCAAAACTAATAGAAGGACACGATTGTCTTGGATTCTTTTGCATCACTTATGTTTCCAATGATAAGGTGTCTTACGATGATTTAAATAAATACCATCACTTCTTGCTGCCCGATAACAATGATTACCAGAACAAGGATTATTTTTCCACCATACAATTAAAAACTTCAAAACTCGAGATCTTCTTATCCCATTGAAGGGTACAAAAGAACAACGTTCCGAAATTCACACAAAAATCAAATTTAAATTCTTGATTTATTGTCAATGTATGATTCCAAGTTCATCATCTCTAGACGCGCAGTGTACAAATAATGGATTAGAATTTGGAGGAAGATTGTTTGTGACGGCCCGACTCCGCGGATCCGTCGGAGGACGGTCGAAAAATTATTATTATTTTAAAAAGAGTTAAAATATCGAAACATTTTAAAAGAAACGATAAATTAAAATCGAGAATTAAAGGTTTTAAGCGGAAGCGGTTTAAAATGAAATAAGAACAATTTTGATTACTATGTTTAAAGCGAAAGTAATTAAAAAAAATTTTAGCGGATGACATAACATTGTGAAACAACTTGTGGGATCCAATAGAAATACAAGAAGATTAAGATTAATATTTGATAAAATTTAAAAATCATTTGCGATAGATATTCCCATTTTACAAAATTAACTAAAATACCAAGATATTTAGCAAGATATAATAAAAATGAACTTAAACATTATAGAAGATTTAAAACATGAGTTCAAACGAAAATGTTAAAATCAAATAAGAATTTAAACAAAAGTTCAATTACTCTCTGGAACTAGGGTGGGACCGCAACCGTCATGACCTAACCGCAACATGAACTATCGTTTACCCCCAAACACCTGTAGCTGAAAAGATTGAAACATGAAATGCATAAGTTGGTCGTCCAACTTAGTGAGGATGTAGTGGACTTGTGCGTGATGCAACATAATATACATGAGCATATACTACAGTACAGTAAATGTGCTACAACAATTTAAGCACGTTAAACAAGTAACCAACATTTGTTGATGCCGTTCTCCTCTTACCCTCCAATCCACAGTCAGGAAAACCACCACCGAACACTACAAGTAAGGTGCGACCTTACATAACCGTGCGCATTGATGTCAAATGCCAGGAGTTTGACCTTCACTCCCCAAGTGTAACCTCCACACTTGGCTCGTGAAGTGGGTCTACGGTGGATCGAGGTAACCCTTCGTTCCTTACCTTCCGAGTTAACCACGATTCCGCACACCAAAATAGGGGCCCACATAGTAACAGTAAACAGTTCAGTAACAGGAAATCGGTAAACAATTCAATAACGGTTCAACATACAATATCAATTACTCATAAACACATAGACATAAACAATACTTCAACGTGTAACTTGTCTTAGCAGCCGAGTTCTTCATGTTATCGTACGTCACATGCTTGTTCGTTTAGTAACTAAGTTACAGTTGTGACTTGACCTACTAGCACATTTAGACTTACACACAAGTAACACAGAGCACTCACCTGAAGAGCTTATTACGGCGACCAAAATTCCACAGTGAAGTGTATTCGAAAACCTAAGTAGATACGTATACGACAAATAAATATCTTATAATCTTACTTAAATATAATTAAAGAAAATCCTATCACAAGGATTTCCTAAATTAACACATCACACAAAAATGCTTAGAACTTATGACATCAACTTCAATTAAGAGATATTATTTTCAAAACTCAAAATACTAATTTCATAAAACAATGCCAAAACAGCAAAAATTTCACCTTCATTTTCCAGATTTACAAAACAGTCCGTAAACTTTTAAAAATATTCATTTTTGCAAAAATTTGCAATAAACTTTAAATCAAAAGATTTTTAACTATACTCATATCGAAAATCAAATAAAAGTATTAACTATCTTGTTACTTCAAAATTCAACTTTATGAAAATCCCACAAGTTTAAACTTCCAAAAATACCCTCATAGATTTGAAAACTTAATAAAACCAATTTTCTTGAAAATTAATTCAAGATCCACGCATTTAAGCAATATTTAAAAATAATCAATCATAATTTCAATATAAAACTGAGATTTAACAATAAGTTTTAATAACTTTTCACAAACTAACAATGAGAAACAAAAGTTCTTTCATTATAAATTTTCTTAGGAAATTTTTCAAATTTTCAATCTTAAAACACAAGTTATCAAAGCACTACTTCAAATAAATTTATCAAAAGTTTATAAAAGTAACCATGTAAAAACAGCGACCAAACAGCACACTTACCCCCTTATTTTTAGATTTACAAAAAATAACCCCAAATATTTTAAAAACTCCAATTTTTACAAAATATCGAAACAAACTTTAAAAAAAATACTTTTCAAGTAAACCTAACCAAATATAAACAAAAAATTAGATTTTTTAGTCCATTAGACTCTCGAAATTTCCGCATCCCTAACCCTTGAACTTTTAAAATCTTTCAAAAATATCCACCAAAGTTTCATAAATTATAAACAAAAACTTTTTTTTTTACAAAAATAAATCAAGATCAAAATATCTAATAAACATTTATTTAAACCAAGCAAAACTACACCATCCTTATAGCTAAAATCGAGTTAATCGAGATACATGCATAACATAGTACGAACTCAAACTAAACTCTAAAGCCTAAAGTTAACCACAATGAAATTAATGCACAATAACATTTAGGCTCAATGAACTTCTAACGAACTCAAATCGAGAAATGAAGACCGTAAATGGAATACCCATTCCGAGACGAAGGCGCTGACCGAAGCAGGCACCGTTGATCGGTGTTGACCAGCCATTGACCGGTCGTTGACTGACACTGGAAAATGAGCCGAACCTACCATTCCGCTCTCCTCTAAGCCTAGAACATCGTGGTGAAGCTCGATTGTAGAAGAATTGACCGGAAAAGGGACATTCAAGGAAACCCACTTAAAACCGCCACTTTCTCCTCTAATTTCTGCCGGAAAAAACCTTATATTCCTTCAATTACCACCACCATTGTGTTCCTCTCGTCGAGTAGATCAATTTTGACTACTCATTTACTTGATTTGGTTAAGAAATGAAGAAGTTACACAAAATAAGGAAGTGGAGTTTTGTTTGTGAAAACACACATTTTAGTGTGTGTAAATGTAGGAGAAGAAGTGAATGAGGGAAATGGGTTGGTTTTAATTCATATTTAATGGGTGTTTTGTGACTTTAACACCCTAAAAAAGATGGGTAGGACATTTTAGTTCTCAAAGTCAATAACACAAGAGTGAGTATTTATAATTCATAATTTGCACAACAATATTAGTTCAAGTGAATATTAATTTAAAGCACTTAAAATATGCTCACTCGTTGAATTTTTTTTTTCAACAACATAGATATGAATTTTAGTTTCAATTATTAAATCTACATAATTAAAATTATCAATTTCAAGTAAATTAAAATTATAGGAAAGAAAATTCATTGTTCATCATGAAGACATAAATTCTAGGGTATAAGAAACAAGATAGTTTCACCATCACAAACAAGAGTTCAGAAAAGTTAAAGGTTTAGAAAAATTAGTTTCGTCATTTTGTGTAGGTCTTATTGCTTGTTGGAGAATTATGTAATGTGATTTCATCATTGATTATAATTTGACAATGTTATATAGTTGGGTTTTATTTCTCTACGTCTCTAAAAAAAAGTAAGCACATAATGTTAATAAACTTGTAATAATCTGGTCATTAGAATCTTCAGACTAAAAACGTATTAATAAAATTTATGGTAACATTGAATTTGATTTGCATAGGTTGTACATGATTTCAAAATGGCTAGCAATATATGTACATTGCCAATTGTTATAGATAGAACAAATAGAGCAAATTTATAATTTTGACTAATTTATTTTTATTTTCCTTCTTTGTTATATGGGTCAAATATAAAATTAATAAAAGTTCTCTCTCTTCTTCATTTCTTGGATTTTCCCAGCTTGTGTTCATTCCTTTTGAATCTCACATAATGTTGTTGCCAAATAAAATTTCTAATTTAGATTGCCTTCATTATTATATGAGCGAAAACTGAATTTAATTAATGTTCTTCTTTCTATTCGTCTTTATTTATAATTAGTTAAAGCAAATTTCTAATTTTGACTATGTATCCAGTGTTTCAAAAATTGGACCAGATCGGCAAATTCGATCAGTTTAATCGATAATGACAGTCAATTCGATCCAGTTAACCCTTCTAAATTATATAATGTATAAAAGTCACAATATCCAATATATCATAAAAATGGAGATTACAACAAAACTTTATATAAGACTTTGACACTTAAAAATCGAAAGGAAATAAAACCCTTAAGAAAACTAATAGAAGGACACGTTTGTCTTGGATTCTTTTGCATCACTTATGTTTCCAATGATAAGGTGTCTTACGATGATTTAAATAAATACCATCACTTCTTGCTGCCCAATCACAATGATTATTTTTCCACCATACATTAAAAACTTCAAAACTCGAGATCTTATTATCCCATTGAAAGGTACAAAAGAATAACATTCCAAAATTCACACATAAATCAAATTTAAATTCTTAATTTATTGTCAATGTATGATTTCCATGTTCATCATCTATAGATGCGCAGTGTACCAATAATGGATTAGAATTTGGAGGAAGATTGTTCATCACGGAGACATAAATTCTAGGGTATAAGAAACAAAATTGTTACCCATCACAAACAAGAGTTGCAGAAAAGTTAAAAGTTTAGAAAAATTAGTTTCGTCATTTTGTGTAGGTCTTATTGCTTGTTGGAGAATTATGTAATGTGATTTCATCATTGATTATAATTTGACAATGTTATATAGTTGGGTTTTATTTCTCTACGTCTATAAAAAAAAGTAAGTACATAATGGTAATAAACATGTCATAATATGGTCATTAGAATCTTCTGACTAAAAAAGTGTTAATAAAATTTATGGTAACTATGAATTTAATTTGCCTATGTTGTACATGATTTCAAAATGGCTAGCAATATATGTACAGTACCAATTGTTATAGATAGAACAAATAGAGCAAATTTATAATTTTGACTAATTTATATTTATTTGCCTTCTTTGTTATATGGGTCAAATATAAAATTAATAAAAATTCTCTCTCTTCTTCATTTCTTGGATTTTCCCAGCTTGTGTTCATTCCTTTTGAATCTCACATAATGTTATTGCCAAAGAAAATTTCTAATTTAGATTTGCCTTCTATATTCTATTAGCGAAAACTGAATTTAATTAATGTTCTTATCTCTCTTCTTCTTTATTTATAATTAGTTAAAGCAAATTTCTAATTTTGACTATGTATCCAGTGTTTCAAAAATTGGACCAGATCGGCAAGTTCAATCACTTTAACCGATAATAACTGTCAATTCGATGCAATTAACCCTTCTAAATTATATAATTTATAAAGTCACAATATCCAATATATCATAAAAATGAAGATTACAACAAAACTTTATATAAGACTTTGACACTTAAAAATTGAAAGGAAATAACCCTCAGCAAAACTAATAGAAGGACACGATTGTCTTGGATTCTTTTGCATCACTTATGTTTCCAATGATAAGGTGTCTTACGATGATTTAAATAAATACCATCACTTCTTGCTGCCCAATCACAATGATTACCAGAACAATGATTATTTTTCCACCATACATTAAAAACTTCAAAAATCGAGATCTTATTATCCCATTGAAGGGTACAAAAGAATAACGTTCCGAAATTCACACAAAAATCAAATTTAAATTCTTGATTTATTGTCAATGTATGATTTCAAAGTTCATCATCTCTAGACGCGCAGTGTACCAATAATGGATTAGAATTTGGAGGAAGATTGTTCATCACGGAGACATAAATTCTAGGGTATAAGAAACAAAATATTGTTTCCCATCACAAACAAGAGTTGCGAAAAAAGATAAAGGTTTAGAAAAATTTGTTTCGTCATTTTTTGTAGGTCTTATTACTTGTTGGAGAATTATGTAATGTGATATCATCATTGGTTATAATTTGACAATGTTATATAGTTGGGTTTTATTTCTCTAAAAAAAAGTAAGTACATAATGGTAATAAACTTGTCATAATCTGTTCATTAGAATCTTCTTACTAAAAACATGTTAATAAAATTTATGGTAACTTTGAATTTGATTTGCATAGGGTTTACATGATTTCAAAATGGCTAGCAATATATGTACAGTACTAATTGTTATAGATAGAACAAATAGAGCAAATTTATAATTTTGACTAATTTATTTTTATTTGCCTTCTTTGTTATATGTGTCAAATATAAAATTAATAAAAATTCTCTCTCTTCTTCTTTTTTTGGATTTTCCCAGCTTGTGTTCATTCCTTTTGAACCTCACATAATGTTGTTGCCAAAGAAAATTTCTAATTGAGATTTGCCTTCATTATTGTATGAGCGAAAACTGAATTTAATTAATGTTCTTCTCTCTCTTCTTCTTTATTTATAATTAGTTAAAGTAAATTTCTAATTTTGACTATGTATCCAGTGTTTCAAAAATTGGACCAGATCGGCAAGTTCGATCAGTTTAATTGATAATGACTGTCAATTCTATTCAGTTAACCCTTCAAAATCGGTATAGCTCATGTCTAATTCGAGTGGGAAGAGATAAGAAATATGAACATAAACACTTTAGAGATAAAATTATGTAAGTTTTAATTGGGAATAAATAATATGATGAAACTATTTAATATCAGAAATTATTTAGTTTAGGACTTGCAATATATTTAAAGGTCAAAAATGTCAAAAAATAATGTCAGATTGGAACAATGGGTAAAGGTAGAATAGAGTTCAAGAAAAGGGCACTTTAGGATTTCATGGAAACAAGAGGATTCAAAATAGGTTTGTATAGCCCCTAGCTTCCAAATATGAAAATGTTCATCGATTTGTTCCCAATGTGGATTTTGAGAAGCACATGATCGTTAGAGTTTTATAGATTTTTAAGTCGTGATAGATTAGAGATTAAAATTAATTTAAAAGCACAATCCAAATATCAAAATTATATAAACAAAAGCAACATTAAAAACCCTAGAGTGAATACTCTCGAAGTATTCAATATCTCAATAAATCAACTACCCCAAAATTTCCCACATGCTGACCGGTATAGCCACTAAGAGTAAAATAATAAAAATAAAACAAAGATGGAAAAAATTGAAAATAATAAAAAGTAAAAATATGAAATTAAATAACACAAGTCACCAAAATATGGCCCAAAGTTTGTTCAAATTGAGGATCTAATTAATTTTTATTTAAAAAAAAAACTTATACAAAAGGGCAAAAAGTATATATAAAAACTCATTTTTAAGGAAAAACGATGGAATTTGGGGACTCAGAAAGAAGTCAATGGATCGTAGCTCAACTGCCAAGGGCATGTATGCAATCAAGAAGTTTCTGAATTAGGCTTTAATCGTGTTTCGGATACTCGTAGAAAAATTATGCCAAAAGAAATGCCACATGCCCAAAAGAGCTCAATTCGGAACATTAATTTGGATTATCTTTTGTTTTCTTTGTCATTCACCAACTCGTGGTATTTCAACTAAAAAAAGTTCAGCATCGTTTGTACTTAATCGTCCACAATCAACATTAGAAACTGCAAGTGAGTATTGGATGTCTTTTCATGATTGTTGGGTATCAAACAAAAATTGTATGAAAGAACTAAAGTTCATTTTTGTTAAATTTCAAATTCAAAAATATGAGAAAGAACTAAATTGCGTTTTAATTGCTAGATGTTTGCAAAGCACAAGTGATATTTATTTTATTTTATTTTTTATGAAAAATATACTATTTTGAAATTTTTCATTCAGAGAATTGAACAATAGGGCAAAATGAATGAAAAATCGGGCATGTTACCTATTCAAGAACCGCTAGGGGACCAAAAACTAAGTTGAAGACGTGCCAGTTTTATTTAAGAACCCAAACTGACCCTTTTCAAATATATTTTCTACTTCATGACCGGTTAACTTAATATATAATTTAGGTAATTTATTTCAAATATAATTTGATAATATATTTATATATTGTAGTAAAATTAAATTATTTGAATGGATATGTTGAGGATATGCATATGATACACATATCCATTGATGGCGATGTTATAACATAAGCAACCCTAATAAAAAAAATGGACGCCTTGATCCATATCTTAGAAAGGTATATTTCAAAAATTATAATTACTCCATCCGTTCTACAATATATGTCGTTTTAAAGAATAAAAAAAATATTTTAAAATATATGTCGCATTAGGTTTCCAATGCAATATTAATTACCTTTTTTCTCCAATTTAGCCCTTATTTATCACACTCTAAAAACTCTATCTTATTTATTCCAATGAAATATTAATTAAAGGTACTATATGTATATATTTTATTTTATTTTTACCAAAATTCATACTATATATTTGAATCTTTAATATCCGTGCAACACTCTAGAACGACAAATATTGTGGAATAGAGGGAGTAATTAGTCCAACTAAATAATAATTGAGAAAAAAAAACATAGAACTCACTTTAGAAATGCTTTTAATAAATTACAGGACAAACAATTTAATGAATTGGCATATGAGGTTAAAAGTCATGAAAAGAACCCAAATCCAGTGGAAAACTTCCCCTAAAGGAATTGAGAATAACTCTCCACAAGTATTACAAGTACTGGCTCTTCTAGTGTTCCTCCTTCTGCTGAGGGTCTTACATATATTGTTCTTTCCAAGGTAAAATACTAGAATTAATTATAATGTTTTACAATATAATTGTCCATTTTTAATCATTATTGTACCACCAATCAACATTTAAATGAATGGTTTGTGCTCGGAATATAAATGTCTTGCAGACGAGATTGATATCTAGAGAAAAAGTGGAAGGCTTGAAGGTGCCTATGGATATGGAATGCAAGAACAATGTGAGGCCTTGCCAAGCAATAAATGGGCATCGTGTGGAGGTATACGAGGCGTAGGAGCCCACTGCTCGGGAGAATGACACAAAGAATTGATGTATATGATGGTTAAGTTTTTACAATAAATCACCAAGACAAATATTTCTATTTGTGACATATATATTAAGTGTGTACTAATGAATGATGGATTTAATGGTTGGTGACTTTATGCTAGAATCTCCACAAGGAAAAGTGCCACGTAATATAGTTGTCTTCATTTGATTATCTAAATTATTTAATATTTGTATATATACACACACTTACACATATATATAGAAAGTCATAATATCCAATATATCATCATAAAGAAAATTACAACAAAACTTTATATAAGACTTTGACACTTCAAAATTAAAAGGAAATATAACTCTCAAAGGAACTAAGGAAAACTAATAGAAGGACACGATTGTCTTGGATTCTTTTACATCACTTATTTTCCCACTGGTAAGGTGTCTCACGGTAATTTAATAATATACCATCACTTGTTGCTTCCCAATCGCAATGAGTATCATAACAAGGATTATAATTCCACTTGTCATTATAAACTTCAAAACTACAGATCTTATTACCCCATTGAAGGGTACAAAAGAATAAGGTTGAAAATAAATTAGGACAAAAATCAAATTTAAATGCTTGGTTTACCATCAATGTATGATGTCCAAGCTCGTCATCTCCAGATGCGCAGTGTACAAATAACGGATCAGAATTTGGGGGAAGATAGTTTGTCACGGAGACATAAAATCTACGGGATAAGAAACAACCCTGTACCCTATCACATTTAAGAGTTGCAGAATAGATAAAGATTAGAAAAAACAATTTTATCATTTTGTATAGGACTTATCGCTTGTTGAAAAATTATGAAATTTGTTAATATAATTAGTTATAACTAGACCATGTTATATAGTTGAGTTTTATTTTCCTATTTCTCCAAAAAAAGTAAGTACATAATGGTAATGATCTGTTTTGCAAAATTTGTCATAGGATTATAATAATTATTCAAGTTCTCATTATCGGATCATTAAAGTCTTCTGACTAAAATGGTGAAGTAATAATATTTATGGTAACTCTTAATACGATTCTCAAAGCTTGTATATGATTTCAAAATGGCTAGCGATACATGGAGAGTATCAATTGTTATAGCTAGAGCAAGTTTATATTTTTGACTAATTTGACTTTATTTGCCTTCTATGTTATACGAGTGAAAAATAAAATTAATTAAAATTTTATTTCTTCTTCAATTCTTAGATTTTACCAGCTTGTAATCATTCCTTCCTAATCTCATAAAATGTTGTTGCAAAAGAAGATTTCTAATTTAGATTTGCTTTCTTTATTATATGAACAAAAAGTTAAATTAATTAATGTTCTTCTCTTCTTCATTCCTCAGAATTTGTTAAGGCATAGTTCTTATTTTGACTATGTTATCCAATGCTTTAAAAATTGGACCATATAGGCCGGTTCGATCAGTTTAGTCGAATAATCGACTCAATCCGTAGTCGGATTAACCATTCAAAACAAGTATAGCTCATGTCCAGTTCGAATGGGAAGAGATAAGAATATGAACATAAACAATTTTGAGATAAGATGATGCAAGTTTCAATGGGAACAAATAACTTGATAAGAAACTAATTATTTTCAAAAATTATTTAAATCTAGCATTTGAAATATGTTTAAAAGTTCAAACATGTCAAAAAAAAGAAAAAAAAAAAAAGAAAAAGGCCAATATTGGACATTGGGTCTTGGTAGAATAGAGTTTAATCAAATAAAAGACACTTTAGGATTTCATGGAAACATGTGGTCTCAAAATAGATTTGGGTAGCCCCGAGCTTTCAAATATGAAAATTTTACTCTATTTGTTCCCAATGTGGATGATTGAGAAACACGTGATCATTAGAATTTTATAGAATTTGAGTCGGGACAAATTAGAGATTAAATTTAATTTATAGACACAATTTGAATATCAAAATTATATTAAAAAAAAAGAAACAATAAGAACCCTAGAGTGAATACTCTCGAAGTTCGATATCACATTCAATCAACTACCTCAAAATTTTCTACTCGATGATATAGCCACAAAGAGTAAAATAATAAAATATGTCCAAAAATGGAAAAAAATTGAAAATAATAAAAAGTCAAAACATGAAATTAAATCACATACCTGACCAAAATATGGCCCAAAGTTTGTTCAAATTGACATTCTAATTAATTTAATCAAAAATAAAAAAAAATGACAAAAAAAAAAGCATGACTCATTTTTTTTAACAAGAAAACGATGAAAATTGCGGACTCATAAAGAATTTGTAAGAATTAGAGAGCAAAAAGATAATGAAAAAAATAATATTGTGTTTACATCAATTAACATGCCTTATTTATAGGTAGATTACAATGTAAATAATGACTAAGAGTTTAACTCATCAACGATTTACAAAGATAAAACTAAGAAACTATATATATCTAAACTATTGTAGAAGATAATGACTAAGAGTTCAATTCTATCAACATACAAGAAAGAGATTACAATTAACAAAAGATAAACTTCAACAACCGCCACCACCCTCAAGTTTGAGTTAGGAGTGAAATGTCGAGAACACCCAACTTGGGAAGTTATCAGCGCTGAGCTTCACCTCCAAGTGGTTTGGCAAAAAGGTCCCCCAACTTGTTGCTAGAACGTACATGAGAAGGAACAATAATGCCTGCTTGAATTTTTTTCCAAGTGAAATGACAATCAATCTCAATATGTTTGGTTCTTTCGTGAAAGAATGGATTTTCAGCTATATGAATAACAGCTTAACTATCACAATGAATTGTAATTGTATGTGGATGGTTGAGACCAAAATCTGAAAGAAGACATTTTAACCATTGCAACTCAGAAGTAAGTGCGGCGAGAATATGATATTCATTTTCGGCAAAAGAACGAGAAATTGTTGGTTGTTTCTTATTTTTCCATGAAATGGGACTTGAACCTAACATGGTGAAATAACAAATGGTGGATCGACGAGTAGTGGGACAATCAGTCCAGTCTGAATCAGCATATCCTACTAAAGTAGGAGAACTAAAAGCAGTTTACCAATAGTGCCTTTAAGATAACGAAGGACCCAAGTAGCAGCATCAAGATGAGTGGAATGTAGACATTGCATGAATCGACTAAGAGTATTCACGACATATTGAATAGTGAGATATAATAGACGCCCCACAAGTTGATGATAAATTGATGGATCAGGAAGAGGAGTATCATTCTTCAGTAGTAAACAAAGGTGTTGCTCCATAGGAATATCAGATGGTCAACAACCAATTATACTAGAATCAGATAAGATATCAAGATCATATTACCGTTGACAAAAAAAAGTTACAATTCTTAGATCGAGATACTTCAATACCTAAAATATATCGAAGATTGCCAATATCTTTTATGTTGAAAGATCGGGGAAGAGATTGTTTGATGTCAGTGATGACTTGATCATTGTTCCCAATAATAACAATGTCATCATTATAGACGAGAATAAAGATAGAACTAAAGTCGTGATTATATGTAAAAAGACTATAATATGAAATTGATTAACGAAAAAACCACATTGAATAAGAGTGGTTGAAATTTAGATAACAATTGACGAGAAGCCCGTTTAAGAACTATATAGATTTATTTAATCTACATACATGGGTATCCCCTCTATTAGAGAATCCTTGAGGAAGTTTCATATAGACTTCTTCGGTGAGATCTCCTTGAAGAAATGCATTGTTGATATCAAGTTGGTGCAATGACCAATTTTTAATGGCAACAATGGAAAGAAAAGGACGAGCAATAATTAATTTGGCTACTGCGAATGTATTATGATAATCAATAACTTCAACTTGTATAACATTTAGCATTCAAACAAGCTTTATATTGTTGAATGAAGATGAAGATAGAAGTACAAGGAATTTAAAAGTTAAAGGAAGGTTTTGATGATTTCCAAAATATCAAGATTAGCTAAGTAAGGAACACTTAGTGAAATCCCTTAGAAGAATTTTGATCAACTTAAAGACAAGTCAAAATTCCATTAGGTCCAAAAGACTACTGATCTGCTGCTGAAGGAAGAAATCAGTTTGGTAAAAATCAGCCGACTCAAATCAGATAGGTTCTAGTTGAGATCAGCTCAGTACATCATCAAACGAGAGAACTTAATCAGCTAAGTGAAGAAGATCAGTAAGTCTCCTCAACGGTAATAAATGCACTCGGAGTAATAAATGTTGAAGAAGGAGAGTATTTATGGCTAATGATTGAAGAAATTCTCGTATCAACTTGGTGCTTTAAATGTTGCTGACAAGAAGTACAATAGACTGTACTTCAGCATTCGCTGAGAGCCGTTTTAAGAGATTGGGGACCAGTACTCGAGGATTTGTGTTGGTCCCAAGTGGTCAGATGAGGTCTAGAGGGGGGAGGGGGTGAATAGACCTCTGAAAATTTTAATCAAATTTTAACTTAAAAACTTTTGCTTAACTGTAAGCAGACTAAGCTGTTACAGAATAGTAAGCTTATAAGGCCGATCGCGAACAAATATTTGAACAGCTTTGTTGACCACTAGTCTGATGGTTACTTAGCTGATTTTAGTTAAAATCAGTTTTAATACCAGAATACTTGTAGCGGATTTATAAAGTGTTTTTCACAAGTATGCTTAGTAGTTTGAAAAATATTATCCCCAATTTTGTAAAAACTTCTTTAAGTCTTTTTCAAAGAGTTTTATAAAGTGTTTTATGCAGTCTCAAAATATGCAAGTAAAATGCAATGTAAAACACAAGGATTTTTATAGTGGTTATATGGATGTAAATATCCTTTAGTCCACTCTTCCAAGTCACACAGATCTTGGGTTATACTAAGAACACATAGTAATTAGTACACTCCACTTACACCAAACCAACAAATGAATATTGGTCGTAAGCTCACAATAGGAAATCACTAAGAACACCTATTCTACAGAGTTTTATCACTTCACACAGATGGATAAACACTCCTCACAACACTCTAACATATTTCACTCAGAAAAATGTATCTAACTTTGATCTTCAACTTCTGCTTAAGTCAACAAATGACGAAGCTGATGAGTGAGCTGTTCTTGAGCTTTTGAGACTTAGAAAATATTTTGCTTTGAAATCATTCTCTCAGTTGTTGTGTCTGTAGCATCTTTCTCTTTGTCTCTTCAGCTATTTATACTCACACTTTGAATTATGTTCGTTGAAGAGAGACACAATTCAAATTTCTTGGTTTCTGGTCCTTAATTTTCGCGAACGACTCTCTGCACAGTGACAGTACTGCAGATTGTACTTTCTGTCAGGCAGCATTAAATGCACCGAGCTGATACGAAGTCTTTCTTCAATCATTTGCCATTAATAACCTCGAACTTCAGCATTTATTACTCCAGTGGCATTTATTACCGTTGGGAAGACTTCTTGATCCTTTCCACTTGGCTGATGAGAGTACAAGTTTGATGATGAACATAGCTGATCTCAAATTTGAACAAATCTGATTTGAGTCGGCTGATTTTCGCCAGTCTGATTTCTTCCCTTCAGCAGATCAGTAGTCTTCTGGACCTTGAATATTTGACCCTTCTGATTTGTCAGCTTGCTTGGTCGAAATTCTTCTAAGGGTTTTAAACTAAGTTTTCCATACTTAGCTGATCTTGATGAGTTTTGGAAATCATCAAAACCTCCCTTAACTAACCTAAATTCAGTGCACTTCTATCTTCATCTTCATCTTCATCCAACAATTTACCCCTTTTTGATGATGACAAAACTTTCAGCTATGTACCTGTATACATATGCTAAAGTTTTAATCCTCAATTCTTTTTGAGATAGAAATTAAAGATATGTTGGAAAATAAGTCGACTATCATTAATGTTTGAAAATGATTACAGAGTACAAGTTTTCTAGATAAGATAACTGAACAAAAATAAAGAAACTGATTACAATAGTTTGATCTAATCTAGTCGTCAGCTTCGTCACTTTCTCCTTCAGCCTCCTCATAATACTCATATGAAGATTCTTCATCTTCATCTTCTTCATCACCTTCTTCATCAGCAGCATCATCTATAACCAGATTGGACTTGGCGCCTTCCATCTTCTGCTTGATTTCTTGCTCTTTCTTCAGTTCTTGTTCTACTTTATCCATCAGTCCCTTCATTCTCTTTGGCTCTTTGTACTTGGTGTATGGCTCCGATTGCTCTTCAGGAGATTCCTCGGATACAGCCTGTTCTTTATCAGACTTGGTTTGTTCCTTGGGTTCTTCTTCAGACTTTTCCTTGCCATCAGCCTTTCCAATTTCTTCATCAGCCTTTCCATCTTCCTTAGCAGCATCAGTCTCCTTAGTTTCAGCAGCTTCATTTTCCTTAGCCTTTTCTTCAAGTGCTTCATTCTCAGCAGCAGCTTGAATAGTTGTCTCTTCCCTTTTATCTTCCCCCTTTTTGTCATCATCAGGGTTGATAGGAGGGTTGAGTCCAACATCCTGGTTCTTTGTAGCAGCACACAAGGATTTGATGTTCTGGTTGATTAGGTCTTGGCTTGCATTGAGATGATTGAGATTGGTGTTGATGTTATCAACCTGGTCATTGATGCAGTCAATCTTGAGTTGAAGAGTGTTGGTCCCAAGTGGTCAGTTGAGGTCTAGAGGGGGGGGGGGGGTGAATAGACCTCTGAAAAATTTTAGACTTAAAAACTTTTCAGTCTTCTGTCAGCAGACTAAGCTGATGAATAACAGTAAGATGACTATGCTGATCGTGAACAAATCTGGAACAGCAGAGTGACCACTCTTCTTACAAATACTTAGCTGGTTTTTCAGCAAAACAGTTTTCTTAAGAGTATACTTGCAGCGGATGTTTAAAGTGTTTTTCACAAGTAACTTAAGTCCTTTTTAAAAAGATTTTATCCCCAGTTTTAAAACTCCTTTAAAATCTTTCAATCAATTCAAAGTGTTTACTTATGCAGTATGAAATATGCAAGAAAAACTTAAGTGCAAATCAACATAAAGAATTTTTATAGTGGTTATATGGATAAAAATCCTTTAGTCCACTCTTCCAGATCACTTAGATTCTGGGTTATACTATAAATACACAGTGTACAATATATCTCCACTTATACCTAGACAACAAATGAAAAGGCTATAAGCTCACAATAGGAAATCACTCAGAAATCCTACTCTCTGAAGTTTGATCACTCACAAAGATGGATCACAACTCTGCACAACACTCAGCTAATACAAATCACTGAGAATGTATTTTCAATTTAAGCTTCAACTAGGTTTCTGTCAACAGATGACTTCCACCAGATGAGTGAGCTGTTCGAGCTTCTTGAGACTTAGATAATTTCTGCATCAAAACGAAATCTCAGATTGTTGTTGTGTTGTTCGCTCGTTGAAATCAGCTCTATTTATACTTGAATTTGAATTTATGACCGTTGAAGGAAATCAAATCTTCAAATCCATAGCTTTAGCCCGAAATCAGAACGGCTACCTGCTACAGTCATTTCTCTGCTGTACTTCCCTGTAGCTGCATTAAATGCACTCTGCAGATCCGAGAATAACTTCAACCATTTGCCATTACTACCCTTCTCTTGCAGCATTTATTACACCAACTGCATTTATTACCGTTGGACTAATCTCTTGATCTCTTTTACTCTGCTGATCGAAACAACCCTTCTGATAGGTACTCTGCTGATCAAACTCTGAACTAACCTGATTTGAGTCAGCTGATGGTCTACCCTTCTGTTCGTTGTTTCAGCATGAGATCAGTAGTCTTTTGGGCTTTGAACTTTGAACTCTTCTGATGTCTTCTTTGCTTGTTCAAAATTCTTCTAAGGGAACTAAGATTTCAATACTTAGCTGATTATGATGTTTTGGAAATCATCAAAACGTTCCCTTAATTACTTATCTTCTTTGCACTTTAATCTTCATCTTCATCCAACAATTTTCCCCTTTTTGATGATGACAAAACTTCAGCTAAGTACCTGTACCTAAACTAAAGTTTTCATCCTCAAAGATTTCTGAGATAGAAATGGTCTGTTGGATTTAAACTTGCAATTTTATAGATATTTGAAAAAATTACATATTACAAGTCTTGAACAGATGAGGTGTGCAAAATGAAAGAAAATTATAAGAAAATTTAATAATACTAGTCTTCTTCTTTTTCCTTGTCTTCTTTTTCTTCGGCTGGCTCAGATGTCTCAGCTATAGATTCATTGAATCTTTTCCTTAGAAGCTCCATGTTCTTATACTTTACATCAGGGTCAAGCTATTCTTCAGCTGAGTCCTTAGCAGCAGCTACCTCTTTGTCAGATTTGACTTTTGCTTCAGCTTCAGTGTCTTCAGCTTCACTTTCTTCTTCTGTGTCAAAGTGATCTGCTGGTCTGCTGGTTCCTTCATTTTCATCTTCATTTGCAGACTCATCCAGCATCTCAGTCTCTACCAGTTCAACAGTCTTCTCTTCACTAGGTATCTTATCTTCCCCCTTTTTGTCATCATCAGCAGGGTTGACTTGATACTTTGGTGAGATGGGTGTGATCTGGAGAGAATCACAGAGAAGTCTGATGTTCTCATTCATTGCATTTATCTGAGCTCCTTGGCTTAGCTGATTTGCTTGTAGAACATCAACTTGAGCAGCATTGTTGATCTGATTTACTTCCAAAGCATGCATTCTGTTGAGTACTGCTTCACCTTGATCACCCAGCTGAAACTGAGTTTCAAGTACCATATCAGCAGAAGATTTGAAGGCTTGAGCCATGTTCATCAATGTTTCATCTTCAGCTTTTATGGCCATCTCAACAGTTTGAGTTATGTCTCTCCAACCAGCAGCTGTGCTCTTAGTTCTAGCTTGAATGACATCCATGTCCTGTGTGATAGTCTTCACATTATGTGCAGTCTCTTCAATTACATCAGAAGGGATATGAGCAGTTTTCTGGGTTGGTTGACTTAATGCAGCCAATATATTTGCAGTTATCCTTTCTTCCATTTCCTTCAGGGACTTGGTAATCATCTGTTGGATGGAATCAGATAGGGAATCCTGCAAAATCTTAGAAGTAGATGCAACATTAGTTGGAATAGAGGGTAAGGCAAGAATTTCATTTTCTGTTGTCTGATCCACTAAACCAGAGGCAATCTCCTGCCCTTTGGTTTCATCAGTATGACTGGGAGTGCTTTACTTCTCCTTAGTTTGATCAGCTGTCTTTTCATCCTTATTTTCCTCTAAGTCCTTGATCTGATCAGCAGGGTCGGAGGAGTCTTCTGTTTCGTTACTCTTCTCCTTTTGTTCAGTAGACTCATCTTTTTCCTTGCCTTGATCAGCAGGAGGTGCTTTGATTTTCTTCACCTCAGTGATGGTGTGGACTTTTCCAGCTTCATCCAAAGCAGTCCTGTGAGTGATCCATGTCAAGTCATCAATGGAAACGAATGGTGACACTGGATCCTCAGGTAGATCTTCATATGGTCTGATTGCAGGACCATATACAATTTGCTTCAGACTAGGAAAGGGGGATCATTGAGCTTGGTTGCCCCTTCATCTTTCTAGTCGTTTTTGCCCATGTCTTCATAGTTTGGGGATAGCCAGTCTGATAGACCGTTCCTTCAAGTCTTCATTTTCTGCATAGTCTTCTGGAACTGAGTCATATATCTTTTGGCTTCAGCCTTGACAACTTTGTTGATCCTCAGTCTAAGTTTGTCTAAAAAGAACTCTGAGTTAAGTGCTTGTGTTAGTGATCCTGTTTCAAGCCACTTGAGAACCAAGGCCTCTTCATAATTGAAGGCTTTCCATCTATTTATCTGCTCCTTGCTCTTTGTCAGACGATAGTCCCTCCATCTGTTGTAGCGGACTTTCTCCTTGTTGAACATCGTCAGACAGGTGATTTTGTCATTTTCAGCATCCAACCTTTGTATGAATTCATCAAAGGCTTCTGGATTGTCTCTCACAATCTCCAGAGCCAGTTTCACTTCAGAACGTCTCTTAGGTTGAACCTTAGGAGCAGGCATCATGAATTTGGGCTTGTTGGAGTCTCTTGGTTCCCCAATCTGTATTCCTCCAGCCTGCCTTGGACCATGAGCGTCCTTGGTGCTGGCTTCTATTGCAGCAGCTAACTCAGCTGCTTCAACAGCATCCCTTTCTGCTTGAGTCATTTTGCTGGCTTCTTCTTCCAGCCTCTTGAGCTCAAGACTTTTCAGTCTATCTTCCTCAGCTTTTTCTGCAGCTAATCTCTGCTTCTCAGCATCATCTATCTTTTTCTGTTCAGCAGCAGATATGTAAGGAAGCACAGTCTTCCCAGTCCTTAGCTTTCTAGCCTCAGGACTCTCTATTACTTGTAATGGAGTGGCAGCAACAGGAGTAGGGTGCAAAAGGGCTACACTCCCTTCACTTGTTGTGCCAGTCTGCTGTTCAACTTCTCCTTTAGCAGACTTTCCAATCTTATCAGCAGCACTCTCTCTGACTGGCTCTTCAATAGTAACAGGCCTTTCAGCTGATGTTGGTGATTCTCTGACTGCTATAGTTGGTTCTTCAGAGAAAGTGACTTTTCTCTTTGTCTTAGATTTAGGGATTCTTCCAGTGGGAGGCTTAGCTTGGGGAGGTCCCCTTGCTTCACTTCTGGTCCTCATTCTCTTCAGCCTTTGAAGAGGAATTCCTTCATCAGATTCGGTTCTTTCAGGGGAAGAACCTGTTTCCATTTTCTCAAGCTCAGCAGTGAAGTCATCTGTCACCTTCTCAGGGACTTCACTTTCAGCTTATAATGATCCAGCTTCAACAGCAGTGCTTGTTGTTTGATCAGCAAACTTACTAGTTTGACCTTCCTTCTTGCTTTTCTTAGAAGGAGTCTTTTTAGCCTTTGTAGGAGTCTTCCTTTTAGGAGCAGCCACACTCTTCACGGGCTCATACAATTTGAACTCTTTACTGGCATGGGTAGCTTTCCCACCTGCCATTGGACAGCTTAGTGACATGAACAGATGACTAAGCAAGATGGCATGCGAAGTCCTCTTGTCACTCAGCAGATCATAGACGTGAACTGCCCAGTTGACCTTCAGTCCATAGTAGATGCAAATCATGGTGTAATACCGCCTTCTTGGAAATCCATCCAAAGAGCTTGTACTGTAGTCCAGTACCTTTGCAATGATGTCTGCGAACCTCAGATACTCATCTTTCAACTGAGTTTTCATCAGAGTTCCAGTCATCTCTTCTCCCTCCTTAGCACAAATTGCCCAAATTCCTCCTCCTTTCCAGACCCCAAGTTTGTTACATCTCCTCCTTCATCCTTCAACTTATAAATCTCATTTAAAACGGCAGCTGAGATAGCAATCTTCTTACCTCCAATCATAGCCGACATAACTGTATCATTATCAGTGAATTTTCTGGTTTTGTAGAAGTGATCTATGTCTTCTAAATAAACCCTGTCCTCGTGAGCTTCCAGAACCGGTACCAAAGATGCTTCCTTGATTTTCTCCATGATTGAACGCATCAGATCGGTGCCAGAGGAGTGAAATTTGTTGTAGTTCAGGTATCTTCCGTCAATGATTTTCTCCATTTCTGAGATTTCTGAGTAGGATTCTGTGAGAGCAGTAAACATTGAAAGCGATAGAGTTTGAGAGTTAGAGAATTTGAGAGATTATGTGTGCGTAAGACGACTGGTCTGTTCAGATCAGATTTTATACGTTTCCTATAGTTTAGGTTATCGTGAATAACTTGAGACGTTAGATTGATATGACAGTTTATTAATCATGTGGATGGGAGCTGCGGATTTCAATTTTATTATTTTAATGTCAGACTGGCGGAAAACTCAATTGTTACCTATCTGTTACTTATAAAAGCGTGTTTCTAGAAATGCGATTTATAACCATGCTTATATAATGTATCAGATGAATAGAGTTTAACTTATCTGACAGACGAGTGATCTATTATCTGATATTACTAGAGAAAGCCAATAGCTAGTAATCTTCCTCTGCTGTTTGTCAATCCAGCAAGGTAATTTGATCTTTAATCTTCAGAACTTTAATCTTCTGTTGAAAACGTAACTTCAACTAACTATCATTAACAAATATCATCCTTTAATCAGAAGTACCGCTAGTCTTACACGTTCCCCCTGACTTTAAGAATTCATAAGTTAACTAGTCTGTTGAGAGTTAATCCTTGAAGATAATAACAGATGGCTGTGCTGATGAACTTTAGTCTTCTGTTAAGTTCCCCCTCAGCTTATGCATCCAAATTAAGTAGTCCTAGCTCAGCTCTTAGAGTTGAGAACCTTACTTCACTTAAAGGTTTAGTGAAAATGTCAGCAATCTGATTGTCAGTATGAACATACTCAATCATAACATTGCCTTTTTCCACATGATCTCTAATGAAGTGATGTTTGATCTCAATATGTTTAGTCCTTGAATGACTTGTAGTGTTCTGAGTGAGTGATATTGCACTTGTATTATCACAGTAGATTGGAATTCCACTGATTTTAATATTGTAGTCTTCTAGTTGATGCTTCAACCATAGTATATGTGCACAGCAAGCTCCATTCAGCTTCAGCAGTAGATATGGATACTAAAGTTTGTTTCTTACTCATCCAAGAGATCAGACGACTACCTAAGAATTGACAGGCACCTGTTGTGCTTTTTCTGTCAATCTTGCAGCCAGCAAGGTCAGAATCTGAATAACCAATAAGCTCAAACCAAGATTCCCTAGGATACCATAATCCCAATTCTTGAGTGCCTTTAACATATTTCAATATCCTCTTGGCAGCTAAGAGATGAGATTCCTTAGGATTTGATTGAAATCTTGCACAAACCCCAACTGAGTACATTATGTCAGGTCTGCTTGCTGTTAGGTACAACAGTGACCCTATAATGCCTCTGTATTTGGTTATGTCCACTGATTTGCCATCTTCAACTTTATCCAAACGAAGACTTGTAGACATTGGAATATTAGCAGTAGAGCTAGTTTCCATACCAAATTTCTTAAACAGATCTCTTGTATATTTAGCTTGATTTATAAAGATTTCGTCAGGCAGTTGTTTTACTTGTAAACCAAGAAAATAATTAAGTTCACCCATCATGCTCATTTCAAACTTGTTCTGCATCAGCTTGGAGAACTTGTCACACATCTGTTGGTTAGTTGAACCAAAAATAATATCGTCTACATATATTTGCACAATTAATATATGATTTTCCCATTCAATAGTAAACAAGGTTTTATCTACCTTACCTTTATGAAATCCTTTAATTAAAAGAAAATCAGATAGGGTATCATACCATGCTCTTGGAGCCTGTTTCAGTCCATAGAGGGCTTTCTTCAGACGATATACCTTATCTTCTTCTTGATAGACTTCAAATCCAGGTGGTTGTTCAACATATACTTCTTCTTGCAATTCTCCATTGAGAAAAGCAGACTTCACATCCATCTGACAGACAGTGAAGTTCTTGTAAGCAGCATAGGAAAGAAACAGTCTGATTGCTTCAAGTCTTGCTACTGGTGCAAATGTTTCATCAAAGTCAATTCATTCTTCTTGACAATACCCCTTGGCCACTAATCTTGCTTTGTTTCTGGTAACAATACCATTCTCATTCATCTTATTTCTGAATACCCATTTAGTGGCAATGACTCTTTGATGACTTGGTCTAGGAACTAAGTACCAAACTTCATTCCTTTCAAATTAATTCAACTCTTCTTGCATAGCTTCTATCCAGAAGGAATCACTGAGAGCTTCTTCAATTTGTTTAGGCTCTATTTGAGATAGAAATGTGACAAACATGGCATCTTGTGCAGCAGCCCTTCTTGTTTTCACTCTATCCAAAGGATCACCAATCACTAACTCAGGTGGGTGATTTTTGAGCCATCTGAGATCAGGTTGCAGGTCTGAATGTTGTCCTCTGTTGTGATCTTGCAACACTACTGTTGGATTTCCAGTAGTAGTCTGTTGAACATTTGTCGTCTGTTGAACAGTCTCTGGTCTGTCAGCTGTTTGTAACTCGTTCGTTAGACAATCAGTGATCTGATTTTGAACAGCACTTGAGTTGGCAGCTGAGTTGAGATCAGGTAGTATGATGGGAACATATTCTTCATTCCTTCCTACACTTAACTTCTATAAATCAGTAGATAGATCTTGATTAGTGCTTTGATTCTTTTCAGAAGATTGGTTTGGTTCATCAAATACTACATGAATGGATTCTTCTACTATTAATGTTCTTTTGTTAAAAACTCTATAAGCTTTACTGACAGTAGAGTATTCTACAAAGACAGCTTCATCAGTCTTTTCCGCAAAAGCAGTAAGGTGATTTTTCCCATTATTTGACACAAAGCATTTACAACCAAAAATTTTAAAGTAATGAATGTTTGGTTTTCTGTTGTTCCAAACTTCATATGGAGTCTTATTCTAATTTTTGTTGATCATGCATCTGTTTTGGGTAAAGCATGCTGTATTTGTTGCTTTTGCCCAAAATCTTTGTGGCAGCTTAGCTTCAGCTATCATAGTTCTGACAGCTTCCTTCAGTGTTCTGTTTTTCCTTTCAGCAACACCATTCTGTTGAGGGGTTCTAGCAGCTGAATACTCATGATGTATTCCTTTTATATTACAATACTCTTCAACAGTAGAGTTTGTAAACTCTGTCCCTCTATCTGATCTGATCTTCAATATCTTTGTACTTTTCTCATTCTGGATCAGTTCCATCAGATTGGTAAAATGTTCCTTGGTTTCACTTTTCTTCTTCATGAAAATCACCCAAGTATATCTTGAATAGTCATCCACAACAGCTAGGCAATATTTCTTTCCACCATTGCTGACTGGATCAATGGGTCCAAATAAGTCCATATGTAGTAGCTCCAACATTCTTTCAGAAGATTGATGCTTCTTGCTTTTGAAAGATGACTTGATTTGTTTACCCTTCTGACATGCGTCACAGAGCATGTCCTTGCTCATGACTGTTTTTGGAATCCCTTCTACCAGATCATACTTTATCAGTCTGTTTATGGTCTTGAAGTTTAAATGATTCATCATTTTGTGCCATAGCCAACTAACTTCACTTGGTGTTGATGCCACTAAACAAACATTTGAATTCTTGTCAGCAGAATTCCAGTCGACTATATAGACATTCCCTTGTCGCCTTCCAGATAAGATTACCTTCTTTGTACCAATCTGTTCAACATAGCACTTATCTGTTGAGAAGATGACGGAATATCCTTTGTCACAAAATTGACTTATGCTCAGCAGGTTGGACTTTAGGACTTTAACATATGAGACGTCAGATATCTCAATGTTTCCTTTGATTATTCTTCCTTTAGCTACAATCTTGTCTTCTTTGTTGTCTCCAAAAGTGACATTTGGACCATCCACAGCAACTGCATCAGTCAGCTCATGTATGCTTCCACACGTGTGCCTTGAACATCCACTGTCCAAGTACCATATCTTCTCTACTTTACTCCTACTCCTAATCCTAACCTACAAAACAAAAATAAAATTGTTTTAGGTACCCTTATTGAGAGGGTCCTGGAGGATTAGTTCCACCTTTCTCAACCCAAGATGTTAATGTCTTAGGCTTCTTAGGCTTCTGAGTTTTAACAGGAGCATGAACAGTTTTGTCTTTATCATATGCAGCAGATAAGTTATGTTGATGATCAGTATGATAAGGAAAATGTTCATAAGCAAGGTAAGGTGCATGATAAGCAGGGTATGCATGCATTGGATGAGCAGGATAAGGTGCATAGTAACTAGGAAACTGAGGTGCATGATACATAGGAGGATATGCAGCAGGTTGCACATGATATGACTAATTTCCATACCAAGCATTTTGATTTTTCTTATTCTTATGCTTCTTTGGTTTACTTGATGCTTGCTCATTAACAGACGACTTAGTTTTACCACTAGTCTGATTCAGTTTAGCTTTATCAGCAGACTTTTTAGTACTCTGCTGTTTGGTCTTACTAGTCTGTTTACCTACACTAGGCTCTTTGTTTTTTTTAGCCTTAGGAGATTTCTTCTCCTTTAACACATTCTCAGGTGAAGTAGGTCTAGCAGTTTGAACATACATAATGACCTTACTATTGTCAGCAGATATAAATTTTTCAGTATGATTCAATTCTTGCTTATCCTGTTCTAAAGGTGTCTTCTATTTGCTAGATGTATGCGCGGATGCAACAGATGATTTTTCATGAGACTAGATGACTTTTTCAAGTTCCATGATTTTTCCTTTATAAACTTCACATTCAGCTTTCAGAGATTCATTCTCGTGTTCAAGCAGTATATAGTCATCTGATTCTTTAGGCTTTTCAGCTTTAAGTTTCAGTGAGCTGTTTTGCTCTTTTAACAAGATCATCTCTTCCTTAAGCTTTTTATATGCTTCAGCAGTACCAGTATTGTTAAGCATCATTTGTTCAAATGAATTAAATAATTCATTATCAAGAGGAGTTACCTCATCCTCAGAGTCATCATATTCCTTTGCCATCAGGCACATGAGAGCAGGGTTCTCTTCATCAGAAGTGTCTGAATCTGAATCAGACGAGTAGACAGCAGTCAACTTCTCTGCTTCAGCTATCATTGCCTTGCCTCTCTGATGTTATCTTTCTTTTCTGATTCTCTTCTCTTCCTCAGTGTACTTCTCTGCTTTAGGATATGGGCAGTCTTTAATGAAGTGTCCCAATTTCCTGTAGTTATAACACATTAGTTTTGCTTTATAATCATTTTTTTCTTTAGAAGAAGAGTTAGGTTTAGAAGTAGAAGCATTGTTATATTTGTTCTTCATTTTTCTCTAGTAGAACTTCTTGAAATTGTTCATCAGCAATGCTACATCTCCAGCAGTGTACTCCTTTTTGTTGAGCAATGTGGCTTCATCAGAAGAGTCCACTTCTTTGCTTCTTTGAGCTGGTCTTCCTGAATTTTCAGCAGCAACCAGGGCAGTTGTGGGTCCTGAAGTTGAGGTTTCTTCAATTCCCATTCTAGGCAGTTTATACTCGAATGCCTTGAGTACGGAAAACAGTTCTGTAAGAGAGATTTTTCCCAAATCTCTTGATTCTTCCATAGCTGTCACCTTCATGTTGAACTTAGGAGGTAAAGCCTTTAGTACTCTGACGGTGATTTCTTTGTCAGTAAAGGTTTTTCCCAACTTTAGAACTTCATTCAGTGTTCTGGTGAATCGGGTATCCATCTGATCAATGGTTTCTCCAGATTTCATCTTCAAGTTGTCCAGTTTCTCCAAAGCAACAGTAAGCTGATGCTCTTTTATGGCATCATTTCCTTCACTCATATCTCTGACCTTGTCCCACATTTCCTTTGCAGTTTTGCAATGTTTGACTTTATCAAACCGATCATTGTCCAGGGCTTTAGTCATGATGAATCTTCCGACTTTATCTAGATTAAATAGCTTTATTTCCTCTGGTGTCATCTCATGAAGGTCTTTTTCCACCACAATATCAACTTCATTAATCTTTATTGTCTTGGTGAATCTGAATGGACCTTTTATGATACATGTGTACATGTTGTCATTGTAGGCAGCAAGGAAAATCTCCATTCTGATTTTCCATTCCTCAAAAGACATACCAGCAATGTGGGGAACATGGCTGCTACAATCCATTTTTCAAAAAGTTTTGATTTTTCAAAATATGCTCGTTTGAAAAGTTTTGAAAACCTTTGAAAAACACTTGGATCAAGCTCGTTGATCAGGCAACTGATTCTAATGAACCACCTGCTTTGATACCACTTGTTGGTCCCAAGTGGTCAGATGAGGTCTAGAGGGGGGGGGGAGGGTGAATAGACCTCTGAAAAATTTTAGACTTAAAAACATTTCAGTCTTCTGTCAGCAGACTAAGCTGATGAAGAACAGTAAGATGACTATGTTGATCGTGAACAAATCTGGAACAGCAGAGTGACCACTCTTCCTACAAATACTTAGCTGGTTTTTTAGCAAAACAGTTTTGTTAAGAGTATACTTGCAGCGAATGTTTAAAGTGTTTTTCACAAGTAACTTAAGTCCTTTTTAAAAAGATTTTATCCCCAGTTTTAAAACTCCTTTAAAATCTTTCAATCAATTCAAAGTGTTTACTTATGCAGTATGAAATATGCAAGAAAAATTTAAGTGCAAATCAACACAAAGAATTTTTATAGTGGTTACATGGATAAAAATCCTTTAGTCCACTCTTCCAGATCACTTAGATTCTGGGTTACTATAAACACACAGTTTACAATATATCTCCACTTATACCTAGACAAAAAATGAAAAGGCTATAAGCTCACAATAGGAAATCACTCAGAAATCCTACTCCATGAAGTTTGATCACTCACAAAGATGGATCACAACTTCTCACAACACTCAGCTAATACAAATCACTCATAATGTATTTTCAATTTAAGCTTCAACTATGTTTCTCTCAACATATGACTTCCACCAGATGAGTGAGTTGTTCGAGCTTCTTGAGACTTAGATAATTTCTGCTTCAAAACGAAATCTCAGATTGTTGTTGTTTTGTTCGCTCGTTGAAATCAGCTCTATTTATGCTTGAATTTGAATTTATGACCGTTGAAGGAAATCAAATCTTCAAATCCATAGCTTTAGCCCGAAATCAGAACGGCTACCTTCTACAGTCCTTTCTCTGCTGTACTTCCCTGTAGCTGCATTAAATGCACTCTGCTGATCCGAGAATAACTTCAATCATTTGCCATTACTACCCTTCTCTTGCAGCATTTATTACACCAAGTGCATTTATTACCGTTGGATTAATCTCTTGATCTCTTTTACTCTGCTGATCAAACTCTGAACTAATCTGATTTGAGTCAGCTGATGGTCTACCCTTCTGTTCGCTGTTTCAGCATGAGATCAGTAGTCTTTTGGGCTTTGAACTTTGAACTCTTCTGATGTCTTCTTTGCTTGTTCAAAATTCTTCTAAGGGAACTAAGCTTTCCATACATAGCTGATTATGATGTTTTGGAAATCATCAAAACCTTCCCTTAATTACTTATTTTCTTTGCACTTTAATCTTCATCTTCTTCCAATAAAGAGTAGAGAGTTCCTTGTCAATTCTGGTGGCAACCTTATTGACTTCTTCTATCAGCATCACATTCTTGGAAGTCTCTTCCTCACCCACATTGATGAAGGTATTAGTAAGATGAACAATTTTGTCTTCAGTTCTCTTGAAGGCAGAATGAAGATGATTCAAGTCAGCATTAACATCTTCAATGCTCTTGTTCATGTCCAAGACACTATGTGTCATCTTCAGAGTATTATCCTGAGGTAGAGAAAAGTTGTCAATGGCATCCTTCACGATTTTTGCAGTATTTTTCTGCAGTTGCTCCAGCTGCAGTCGGTTCCTCTCTCCCATTCTCTCTTCCATTTATTTTAAGGAATTCTCCATCATCATTTGGAAGGCTTCCATCAGTGATGAGTGCATATCAGCTGATGAAGCAGAAGGAGTTGCAGTCTGATCATTTCCAGCTTCCTGGTGGACAAATGCATCTTTCAGAACAGTTTTTTCATCAGCAGTTTTCTTCTTAGCTTTCCACTCAATAGGCAAGGGTTCCTTATCATCTTTATCAGCTTGCTGATATTTGACTTCTTCAAAGATTTGTTCTGCTATTGTTCCATCTTCATTACAACACTCGTCTGGCGAATGATTTTGAATGTAGGCAGACAGCTGGCAACAGATGTAATCTTTGTCAACGCCTGATATTCTCTCATTTCCTTGCCAAAAGTGATATGCTGGATGCTTGGCAAAGATGGCAGGTCACTTGGAGATCCATATCCATATCTTGACTTTTCAGCTCTCCAAGTCTGTCTTTAAAACTATTTGCACAACCCTCTTTATTGGATCATCTTGCTTTCTTCTCTTGGCTGGCAAAGAGTTAGAGATTATCTTAGCTTCATCGGTAGCAAACTCCTGTGCATACTGGTGCATGATATCTCTAACATAATATGGATCCAGTGCTCTGGTGATGGAAGTAGTTTTCAGCCAATTGAGGACCCACTTCTCCTCAGTAGCAAATTCTTCCCAGCTCTGGATCTCCTAAACAGTCTTGTTCACTCTATATTCTCTCCACTTCAGGTATCTTTGCTTTTCATAAGTGAAAAAGGACTTAAGCATGAGCTTCTTGTCCATGTACGCCAAGGCTGATTCAAACATATTGAAGACAGAAGGGTCAGAGTTTATGATTTCAAATGACCTTCTCACCTCAAACTTCTTCTTTGGTTTGGCCATGCTAGCAGGCATCTTCTTCTTGGCCTGTAAAGATTCAACAATCTTTATACCTCCAGCAATATCAGGACCATGAGCATCCTTCTTGCTGAGCTCAAGAACAAGAGCTAACTCAGCATCCTCGGCAGCTTTGCGTTCTGCTTCAGAAAATTTTCTCCTTTGTTCTTCTTTTTCAGCCTCTATCTTGCTGAGTTCAATTACTCTTTGTTCCTCCTGTTCTTCCTTCTTCCTCTGCTATGCCTCTTCCCTTTTTCTCTTATCAGCAGCAGATACTTTCTTCCTTTTGATGATAATTTTTCTTTTTCCTTTCTTAGTATCAGCTGGCTGGGCTTCTTGAGCAGCAGTAGGTTTAGGACCAGCAGATGCAAGTGGTGCAGCTGCTACAGGATTGATGATCTGCACTTCAGGATCATCATGAGGTTGAGCAACCTCAGTTGTTGGTTCTGTTGAAGCAGTCTGTTGGGCAGTTTGATCAGCAGTTTGCTTCTCCTTGGCAGACGCTTCTTCAGCTCCAGCAGGCGTCTCTGCTGATGGAGGACTTTTTCTGACTAAGTCAGACAGTTCAGTAGGGGATTCAATGAAAGTCATCCTCTTTCTGACTGTTTTCTTTGGCCTTCCTTGATCAGGAACAGGATGAGAAGCTCATGTATCCCCTAGCTGACTTCTTGTCCTACGAGCAACATTCTCACCAGGACTCTCAGCAGTAATTGTTCTGGAAGATGAGGCAGCAGGTTCATCTACTCTGGCTTGAACAGCTAGCTCAGCTGTTTGAGTAGATGCCTTCTTCATCTTCTTAGGGGCCACTTATTTAGGCTCATCAGCCTTCTTATTTTTATCAGCCTTTGCATGAGCAGCAGGCTGGGCTGTTTTAATACCTTTCTTCTGCTTCTTGGCAGGAACCTTTTACTTAGGTTCTTCATCTTCTTCTTCTTCCACTTCTTATGTTTTTCTCTTCTTCCCTCCCTTCACGGTCTGATAACTAGACATTGCTTTGGAACTGTGGATTTCCTTCTCATTGGTCATCCCACAACCCAAATTGGAAAACAGGTAACTCAAGGTTATCCTGTTATTTGACTACTTCTTATGGTGGAAATTGGCCAAGATGTACCAAATCACCATTGACTAGTTCACTTCAATGCCAGAATACACAACAACCATTATGCAGTACCTCTTCATGGTGATTGCATCTAGAGAGAAAGTGCAGTTCTCTATCAGCTTTGACACCATATCAGCCATGCGTTGAAACTCATCCTTCAACTATTTCTTTTTCAAGTTTCCAGTCATTACTTCATCATCCTTGGCACAGACTGCCCAGAACTCATGAATTTTGTCCTCTGCCATGGTGGTAACATCCTGTCTACCTTTATTTGACAGTCTGAACTGGTCGTGCAACAGAGGAGGGGTGATGACCATTGCTGTCCCGCAACGGTGGCCTTGATTTCCTTTTTGTCAAATTCAACAGCCTTCTCAGTGTTATAGTACTCCGTCACCTGGTCCTTCCAAACCATCTCAACATGTGATTCCATGAACTTAACCAGTGTAGCAGCTTGAAATTTTCCAAAGTTCTCCTTCATGACTGGCGTACCGGACTGATGATAGGCATCATAGACAATGTACATGCCTTCAGCCTTAGCTTCTTGAGCAGAATTCATCTTTGATTCTGTGAAGAGTTAGTGAAAAACAGAGAATTTGTAGAAAATTGAAGGCAGAAAATGATAGAAATAGTGTCCTGCAAGCCAGCTATATGGCTAGCATTTATTGTAATAAATAAGAAACTATTCATTTACTATTAATAAATTCACTTTATTAAATGGTCATCTTTATCTTATGTAATAATTATCTACGCATAATGATAGATGTCCTTAGATCACAGGGCTATGGAACAACCCGTGGACTGATCCCCAAGGCCGTGATCTAGAACATATTCAAGAGTCGTAGAATCCAATCGAGATAGGACATCGTTGGATTCGGTTAGACTCTCACTGTTGTGTATACTCCGATGAACTGGAGGACGATGGGATAGTCGATACACGTAAATGGGTGGCTTGCTGGGATGGCAAGCGCACTGAATACCCAATTAGGAAATAACTCAACATGGAAGCGGTAGTCGCATATCGGGGTTGAAGTTATTCCAATTTGCAATAGTATACGAGGAACAATCCCTAGTTACTTGAGGTGATAGGGTTTATCTTGTGCAAGAACGTTCATGCTTTGATATGAGTTCCGACTGACTGGAGATCACCAGAAGGTCTCTGTGAACTCATGTTGGGTATGGAGGAACTCGTATGCAGATTCATATCATCAATAAAGAATCCATTTACCCGACTTGATAGGTAGGGAAATTCTCCGATGGATTTCTGTGAGAAATTAATTCTGATAAAATCCTTGGCCAAGGTATCTGACACTTTATTTAAGTAGCTCATAAAGATTAAGTCAAAGAGAATTTATTTCGAGATCAGAATACATAAGGTCAAGACAAAAGAAAAGGGAATCCGATGAAAGACCATACCCTTAAGTCTCGACTGGGAGATTGATCGATGGAGATTATGTCGTATATGGAAATTGAAAATGAGTTAAAAGGTTCACTGAATTAATTAACCAGTGATTGGGCTTCATGGGCTTGTGGCTGGACATCGACCGTGGAGTGTGGGAGAATTCCTAAATTGGCAGGGGTGCTAATTTTGGAATGATCAATAGACAGAGTGTTCGATTGATTTAGAGTATATGTTTCTCGAATAATTAAATAATATTTAATTACAACCCACGGCCAATTATGTGGTGAACCTACAGGGACATACACAATACACATAAAGCGAAAGCGAGGAAATGAGAACGATCGAGTCGACTGGGTCGATTATAATGAGTGGGTCGACTGGGTTGACCCAATTGGAACTAAATAGGATCCAATTGGAATTGGATCAGGATCATAAATTAAATTGGAATTTAATTTGTGAATTAATTAATTAAGTTGGATTTAATTAATTATAGAAATGATTTAATTAAATAGACTGAGAGTCTGATTTAATTAATTGGGAGACTAGTTAATTAATTGGGCTATTTAATTGGGAGATTAAATAAAGCCTGGTCAAATTAATTAACTGGGTCATGTATTAATTAGAAGACTTAAAGAGGGCCATGGCCCATGTAAGAGAATAAAATCCTAGTCCTAGTAGGACTAGGTTAAGGGAGATAACTATAAGTAGGTAACTTGTAGTTATTTTTCACAGACAACTCTAAGCAAAATTGAGCAAGAGCGAAAATTCTCTCCCCCTCTCCCTGCACAAATCGGCCGAACCCTTTTTTTCTTCTAGGAAGAATTTTCCGACTTCGATTTTTGTTCCAAGGTTGTTCTTAAATCCTAGATATTAATATACCCTATGTTCTAGTCGATTAGGATATATTAATTTTCGTGATATTGTGGTGTATCAACTCGTAGAGGCGCAACACGTGGGGTGCTACAACAGGACTTTGGATCGACACACCTGAGGGAGAAAAACGCAACTTTGCTGAGCTACTTGGATTTGCAAGGAGACAGGTATAATTTGGATCTAAATTATTCTTGTCGTTTTAATATTCATAATAGGGTAGAATCCTGGCAAGATTCCGTAAGAGGTCCTATAAAAATTTTAAATTCCGTTGTGCCTAGGGTTGTTTATCTTACCGAATCCCAACAGTGGTATCAGAGCCAACTCTAGGCTTTGTATATATATGAGTTTGCAAATTCTGTGTTATAAATCATATGTTTGATTTATGTGTGACTAGTTCTTTAACTTTGCATGTTTTAGGACGTTTGTTAGTTAACTTAGAGTTAATGGAATATTTTGATTCGATAATTTTATCGTGCTAATTTTATTTTTGTATTGGGATTTAATTAGATCTACTTAATTAAATAATGGTTAATCAAATAACAAAATATATATATATATATATATATATATATATTAATTGGATCCAACCGCGGTGGCACGCGGCGGCAGCGCACCGCGACTGGGCGGCCACCGCGTGCTGCTGCCCACGGCAGCATGCGAATAGCACGCTGGCCGCGCGAGCAGTGCACGTCAGCAGCTTTCGGACAGCCACACGCGGACTTCGTGGCCGCGCGTGTGCTGTCCACGTGGCAGTCTTCGATTGGCCTCGACTGGTTGATTTTTGGTTTGAATCTATGCCTATTTTGGAAATTCTGAAAATTTTAGAATTATGGAAGATTAGGAAACTTGGAGTTTTTTGATAAGGTAGTTATCTTGTTAGATATGAACACTACCTTAATTAAACTAATCAAGTCAAAATAGAATTATCTTGAGAATACTGGAGATTTGGGATTGTTTGGGAAACTTGAAGTTTTGGATAAGGTAGGAATCTTAGAGATTTAGTCTACCTTAATTAACCAATTCTAATCAAGATAAGTTTTATAGATTACTTAGAACTCAAGTAAGAGTTAATTAATATTGGAGGTTAATTGTTAATTCAAAAAATAATTAACTTAGATAATTTTTGAGAATTAAAATTAAAGGAGCCGATAAATTTACATTTTTCCCTTTATGTGAATTTATGCATGTTCTAGAATGAATATATGGATTGATCGATTTTGCCCTTAAGCCCTGTGTAGTTTTTGGTTTATTTATTTTATGGGTTGTAATTAAATGGGCCTGATTGGTGCCCTTGCTTGCGCAAATGAATGTAATAAAATAGGACCATTTAAAAATTTGTAAGCTAGGCTTGGAACCAAGAAGACCTCATGAAGACTTGGAGATCTGCATGGAGGCCCATAACCTTGGAGGACATGGAGGCCCAATTCATTACATGGAGGCCCAATTAAGCTGGATATTACAAGAAGGCCCATGATGTATGGGTTTGAAAATTGTAATGGTTAGGACATTTAATTTCCACCCTAGACTGACCAATTGATTCATCACATGGCTCGTGATGAATCGCATAGGATGGGCAATCGATCAATCATATCCTGCTAGGTGATGTATGTTTTCTTTTATTCTTTGATGAATGTCTTGCATGCTTAGAATAGATCACGTAAACAAGATAAAGCATAATCTAATGAGACCTCGCACAAGAAAACTTAAAAACCTCCAATTGAACTTAAAATTCAATTAGAATATTAAATCATATAACGGGCACATAAGAATAGTGTCTATGGTCCGAGCCTATCCCATTACTAGGTCTTAGGCATATTGTACGAATTTATCTCGATGTCTCACGAGTCGTGGGTCAAGCTATAGGAAGATGATATGTCTATTACCTCGATGCATGAGTTTAGTGCCAAGGGAAGGGATAGCAAGGTTTTAGGCGCTGTCTCACGAGTCGTGGGGCGTCTAGGATAGAACTATTTCTCTCCACGAGTATTGGACATGATTTAACGCTAGTAAATATGGATGTCTCACGAGTCGTGGGTCCATATCGAAAAACGAGGCTAAATGAACTTAAGGGTTAGCTGCGATGGTTAACCGACGGCGTAGTCGACCACCAAGTGAATCAAATAGTATGGCCAACGAGTCGTGGGTAGTAGGAGATTGCATTTGGGCCTTAAGCCCGCTAGGATATTTTAAATTCCCGAATCTTATGGGGGGGCCATAAGATTTTAATTAAAATAGTGGGAGTAATTAACAAATAAAAACCATGTTTGTAAATTGTGCATATTAAATTAATCTTTCGCGTATTTATTTCTTCTCTCGTCATTTTATAGATATGATTTCAAAAGAGCTTAGAGCACTTAGAGATTTGTCTATCTCATCACTTGAACGTAATATTTTAACTGGACCCAACTTGCATTTCTGGACGCATCATTTGAATGGATTATTTGAAGCTGAAAACATATCATATGTTTTGTCTGTGCCACCACCCATTACTATTTCACATGATGTTCCTGATGAGCTCCGCAAAAGCATCACCAAATGGAAACTGGATGATGGCTTAGCTTGTGAATACATGTTGGAATATATGTCACTTGATCAGCGTTTGAACATTAGCATATGGCATCCGCAAAAGAGATTCTCTCGAATCTCAAATTCATTTATGGGATTAGAGATGGTTGTCGCATATTCGCGATCACGAGGGAATTCTTGCAGGCAAGAAAGAGAAGGGAAACTCCTGTCAGAATCCACGTACACAAGATGATTCGACTTCTGTCTGAACTCGATGATATGGGTGTCGTGATGGACAATGATTTCCGAGTAGATCTTATTCTACAATCTCTTCCTAGATCATATGACCGATTTATCGCGGACTTGAATCTCCAGAGGCGAGAGATCACTGTACTTGTCCTGCGACAAATGCTCGAGGAACACGAGGCTTCTTTTGGAAAGAATGCAAGGGTTGGCGAAAAGACTGGGCGGCGTTGAAAGCCAAAGCAAATGGAAACCAGAGCTCCTTACTGCACAAGGTCAAGGGAAAGGATTAAATTCGAACCTATGGAGAGTTCGAACAGGTATATTCCTTGTTGAAGTTAATTTTCAATTAAATGTGTATCTTGGTGTTAGACACTGACTGGAGTTCTCATCTTTGTAATGATTTACAGGTAATGGGAGCTACAAGGCAACTGGAGCCTGAGGATTGGATCCTTGAGTGAGACAATGGAGCTGGAGCTGCTACCAAGGCCGTAGGCAAAAGTGGATTTAGGTGGTTTGATAAAAGTCATTGAATTATTGACTTTACATCATAAAACCACCTAAGTTAGTTATGCACGTACAACAAAACCAAAGGAAACAAGATAATGAAATATCTTCCCAATTATGGCACGCTAGACTTGGACATATATCTAAGTCAAGGATTCAAAAGTTGGCATTTTCTGGCGCGATTAAAATCAATCGCATTGATGAAATGCAAACATGTGAACCATGTCTAAAGGGTAAAAGGCTAAGTTGCCATTTAAGGGAAACCCTGAGTGAGCCAAACAAACATTGGACATAATACATACTGACGTATGTGGACCACTAAGGAAAAGCGCCTGAGGAGGCTATGACTACTTCATCACTTTCACTGACGACTATAGTCGTTATGGATATGTGTTCTTGTTGAAACACAAGTCTGAAGCCTTTGAACGATTCAAAGAATTCAAGATGGAAGTAGAGAATTAACTTGGTCATACAATAAAGGCTCTTCGTTCTGACCGAGGTGGAGAATTTCT
This sequence comes from Penstemon eatonii, assembly GCA_038501285.1. Lineage (NCBI taxonomy): Eukaryota > Viridiplantae > Streptophyta > Magnoliopsida > Lamiales > Plantaginaceae > Penstemon > Penstemon eatonii. The sequence continues at coordinate 63,700,692 of CM076710.1, forward strand.
TAGTAACGAATTTCTAAATTATCTTGTAGAGCATGGAATACTATCGCAGTGGACTCCTCCTGCAACACCCCAACTAAATGGTGTAGCAGAGAGAAGGAATCGAACCTTGATGGACATGGTTCGATCCATGATGAGTGCCACTGACCTTCCTCTTTCATTTTTGGGGACATGCCCTCCTCACGGCAATGAAGATACTAAACATGGTACCTTCTAAATCCGTAGAAAAGACACCGTATGAATTATGGTTTGGCAAGGCACCCTCATACGCATTCATGCGCATATGGGGATCTCCCGCTTACGTTAAAAAGCTTGTGGGAGATAAATTGGAAACTAAATCCACTTTGTGCAAATTCGTGGGATATCCGGAAAACTCAATAGGATACGAGTTCTACGATCCTACAAGACAAACTACATTTGTCTCAAGGAACGCACACTTCTTGGAGAAGGATTTCTTGGTGGACAAGAAAGAAAATAACGTAAAACTGGATGAGGTCACTGAAGCTGAAAAGGCCGAAGAGGTCGATCAATCTGAGCCGTCGCCACAGGCAGTGGGAGAAGAGCATGAAAGTGCACCAGAAAGTATACCAATACTTCGTAGGTTAGAAAGACAACGTAGAGAACCCGAGAGGTACTACGGTCTGCTGCATGAGACCGGACAGTCTCTAACCGACCCAAGGACTTACGAAGAGGCTATGTTAGACATAGACTCGAGAAAGTGGCGCGAAGCCATGAAATTCGAATTGGACTCCATGCACTCAAACAAAGTCTGGACCTTGGTAGATCCACCAGTGGGAGTGACTCCCGTGGGTTGCAAGTGGATCTATAAGCGAGCTTGGAGTGAACGGAGAGGTAATAACCTACAATGTGGCAAAAGGATACACTTAAAGGCCAGGTATCGACTTTGAGGAGACCTTTTCGCCCATCGCAATGCCTAAATCCATTCGAATCTTGCTAGCCATAGCTGCGTGGTATAACTACAAGATATGGCAGATGGATGTAAAGACTGCCTTTCTCAATGGGGACATTGACAAGCCAAAGGAGATGAACACAAGGTGTGTAAACTCCAGGGGTCCATTTATGGACTGAAGCAAGCTTCCCGAAGTCCGAACATCCGTTTCGATGAAACAATCCAAACTTTTGGATTCATCAAAAACGTGTTCGAACCTTGTGTGTACAAGAAAATCAATGGGAGTACAGTTGAATTTTTGGTGCTTTACGTTGACGACATCCTTCTCATTGGAAATAATGTAAAGGTGTTGTCCGAAACTAAAGCATGGTTATCTACACAATTCTCGATGAAGGATTCGGGAGAAGCATCATTTGTACTAGGTATAAGGAAATACCGAGATAGATCAAAAGGACTGATGTGCCTCTCCCAATCCCAGTACATATATAAAATCTTGAAAAGATTTAGCATGGAAGAATCCAAGAGAGGTTTGCTTCCTATGAGACGCCTGAAGAGAAAAGCAATATGTCTCGAATACCATATGCATCCCCAATAGGAAGTATAATGTATGGTATGTTATGTACTAGACTAGACGTAGCGTACGCTTTAAGCGTTACAAGTCGCTACCAGTCTGATCCAGGTGAGCAGCACTGGATAGCCGTAAAGGCAATTCTGAAGTACCTAAAAAGGACTAAGGAATTGTTCTTGGTATACGGTAAAGGACAATTGAAATTGGAAGGCTATACAGACTCGAGCTTCCAATGTGATGTAGACGACTTCAAGTCGACATATGGATACGTGTTCTACCTCAATGGTGGTGCGGTTAGATGGAAGAGCTCCAAGCAAGACACTACCGCAGATTCATCAACCGAAGCAGAATACATTGCCGCGTGTGATGCAGCAAAGGAAGGTGTTTGGATGGGGAACTTCATCCAGGAATTGGATGTGATACCTAGCATCGTTGAGCCAATTACTATCTTCTGTGATAATAATGGGGCAATAGCGCAAGCAAAGGAGCCGAGATCTCATCAGAAATCCAAGCACGTACAAAGACGATACCACGTGATAAGAGATATCATTGGTAGAGGAGACATTAAGATGGAACGTGTCGACTCAGAAGATAATACCACGGACCCGGTAACGAAGCCACTGCCTCAAAAGGCATTTGAGAAACATCTGCATAAGATAGGACTCAAGAACATAAAAGATTGGCTTTAGGACAAGTGGGAGATTGATAGAAATAGTGTCCTGCAAGCCAGTTGTATGGCTAGCATTTATTGTAATAAATAAGAAACTATTCAATTTCGATTAATAAATGTACTTTATTAAATGGTCATCTTTATCTTATGTAATAATTATCTACGCATAAGGATAAAAGTCCTTAGATCACAGGGCTATGGGACAACAGGTGGACTGATCCCCAAGGCCGTGATCTAGAACATATTCAAGAGTCGTAGAATCCAATCGAGATAGGACATCGTTGGATTCGGTTAGACTCTCACTGTTGTGTATACTCCGATAAACTGGAGGACGCTGGGGTCCACGAGCGTGACTGGGATAGTCGATACACATAAGTGGGTGGCTTGCTGGGATGGCAAGCGCACTGAATGCCCCAATTAGGAAATAACTCACCATGGAAGCGGTAGCCTATCGGGGTTGAAGTTATTCCAATTTGCAATAGTATACGATGTACGATCCCTAGCTACTTGAGGTGATAGGATTTATCTTGTGCGAGAACGTTCATGCTTTGATATGAGTTCCGACTGACTGGAGATCATCAGAAGGTCTCTATGAACTCATGTTGGGTATGGAAGAACTCGTATGCAGATTCATATCATCAACAAATGATCCATTGACCAAACTTGATAGGTTGGGAAATTCACCTATGGATTTCTGTGAGAAATTAATTCTGATAAAATCCTTGGCCAAGGTATCTGACACTTTATATAAGTAGCTCATAAAGATTAAGTCAAAGATAATTTATTTCGAGATCAGAATACATAAGGTCAAGACAAAAGAAAAGGGAATCCGATGAAAGACCATACCCTTAAGTCTCGATTGGGAGATTGATCGATGGAGAGATTTTGTCGTATATGAAAATTGTAAATGAGTTAAAAGGTTCACTGAATTAATTCACCAGTGATTGGGCTCCATGGGCTTGTGGTGGAGTGTGTGAGAATTCCTAAATTGGCAGGGGTGCTAATTTTGGAATGATCAATTGTGGTGGAGTGTTTGATTGATTTAGAGAATATGTTGCTCAAATAATTAAATAATATTTAATTATAACCCACGGACAATTATGTGGTGAACCTACGGGGGCATACACAATACACATGAGGCGAAAGCGAGGAAATTAGAACGATCGAGTTAACTGGGTAAATAATCGACTGGGTCGACCCAATTGGAACTAAATTGGATCCAATTGGAATTGGATCAGGATCACAAATTAAATTGGAATTTAATTTGTGAATTAATTAATTAAGTTAGATTTTGTTGGTCCCAAGTGGTCAGATGAGGTCTAAAGGGGGGGGGGGGGTGAATAGACCTCATAACTTTAAAAATAAATCTTAAACTTTTCTTCTATAAGTAGAGTTCGCTCATCAGCACAATAAGATGACTAAGCTGATTTTGCACTTAGCTTATAAGCTGAGTAAGCTGATCTTATTCGTAAGACTACTATGCTGATTTATCACTTAGCTTATTCAGTAAAGTAGACTACTGTGCTGATTAAGCTCATCAAGCTTATGTAATCAGAGTTTCAAACAATGATGCAGCGGATAATGTATATGTGTATTTCAAACAATGTTTTCAACTCAATTAAACTTTTAAAGCACAAAGAACGTTTTACCCCAAGATGGAAATTCCTCAATTTAAAAGACTCTTCTTTAAAGTATTTACTTAGCTTATGAAATATGCAATGCAAGACAAATAAAGTAAATAACACAAGGAATTTTTATAGTGGTTATACAGGAACAAATCCTCTTAATCCACTCTTCCAAGTCACACAGTTCTTGGGTTATACTATAATCACTAAGTTTACAGTATACTCTGCTTGCGTCGAACAACAAAAGAAAGGACCACAAGTTCGCAATAGGAAATCACAAAGAAGACCTATTCTCCGAAGTAATATCACTCACAAAGATGGATATCTACTCCTCACAGCACTCAGTTGAATATCACTCAGATATACAAGGTTTCACTCTTTGTTCTTCAACAATCAGCTTCGTCATAAGATGACTCCGCTTATGAAAAGATGACTCAACTGATGGATTCTTGCTCTAAAGATTTGATCTTGAAAGTGTGCAAGTCTCATTTGAATCTTCAGTTTATCATCTATTTATACCCCTGGATTTGTATTTTTGCCCGTTGAAGGTTGGCAAAATTGCATTTAAGTTCTTAACCAACGGTCATAATTTGAATGTTAACTTTTGCAGACTGTCGAACTGTTCACTGTGCACTCTGCTGTACTTTCTGTCAGCAGCATTTAATGCACTTAGCTTGTTACCGTTGGAGAGCTTACTGACCGATTTTACTTAGCTGATGGGATCCACTCCGCTGATGATCACTAGTCTGATCACTAGTCTTATGCACTAGTCTGATGCACTAGTCTGATCACTAGTCTTATGCACTAGTCTTATGCACTAGTCTGATGCACTAGTCTAATCACTAGTCTTATGCACTAGTCTGATGCACTAGTCTGATCACTACTCTTGTGCACTAGTCTGATGCACTAGTCTGATCACTCATCTTTTTCCACTAAGCTGATTTTTACAAATCTGATTTTCAATCTTCCACTAATCTGATTTTCACTCTTCTCATAAGATTGAATCTTCATTTCTTGAATACTTCTATTTTGAATGATTTTCTTATAAACCATGTATCCAATCTTCAAAGGTTTACTAAGCTTCAATAACTTAGTTGATGACACCTTTTTGTTATCATCAAAACCTTTAACTAACTTATTTAACTCAACTGATAAGATCACTTAGCTTTTCTTGAGTTAATAAATTCTTCCAACAATTTCCCCCTTTTTGATGATGACAAAACCTTCAACTAAGAACGTCTTCCAAGTCTTCAGTTTAGTCTTCATACTCTAGGATTAAAATCATTAGATCCAATGCAACCTCTGAGAGTTCTTAGTTGCATCTCACTTTTTCCCCTTTTTGTCATCAACACCAAAACTTAGAATGCTGAAGACAAGTAGGTGAATACTTAGCTGTTCGGGGTAGTTGGCTGTTAATTAATTCTTCTTTATACGCAAGCCAGCAGTTTGTAGTCTTCTTTGCTGTTTATCACTCCAGTTAGAATAACTGTTTCCCCTGACTTCAAGAATTGATACCACATGATGGTTACTACCTTCACCCTTTTTGATGTGTATTCTTGAATGTCACTTGGTTGTTGAGTTTCAGACAGCTGATGAGAAGCAGTCTTCTAATAACTTCATTTGACTTACTGAAAACATCATCTCTAATCAGGAGTACCGCTTGTCGTTCCCCCTGAGTTCAAGAATCTGTGGTCAAGTAGTCTTATGAGAGTCAGTCTCGAAAGATACTCAGCCGTTGAATTTCAGTAAGCTATTTAGATGATTCTTCTTATATGTTCCCCCTCAGCTCATGAATCCAAGTTCAACAAACCCATTTTCAACTCTTGAGAGCTGAAAGATTGTTGTCACATGATAGACTATACCACTTGTTGGATACAAACGTATTTTCCAACAATCTTGCTTTTCTTGTTATTTCCAAACAACGCGGCTACACTTGTTGGTTGATATCACATGTTGATACAGTACTGGATACCAATTGTTGATATTCTCCCACTCGATGGTGAAACCACTTGTTGAACTTGTTGAAATTAGCAAGGGCAGTCAACTCACCTTTGTCATCACACATGCGTTTTTCCTACAAAACAGATTACTGTTTTTGGTACCCCTTATATTGGGTCCTGCATGGTTAGTATAACATTTAACATGTGATGATTTTGTGACTTTGTTTTATCATGAATTTCAGTAAATTTAGCATGGTAATAATTTTCACGATGAAAACAATGCTCATAAGCAAGGTAAGAAGCATGAAGTAAGTGATAAGCTGAGTTAACTAATGACTCTCCTATAGATTCAGCAGACTTAACATTTTTAATTTCACTCCTATCAGCAGCATCTTTCAGCTTACTAAGCTGATGAGTTTTACTAGTCTGTTTAATCTTAGGTTGCTTACTAGGTTTCTTAACCTTTTGAGCTTCAGTAAGCTTCTTCTCTTTAGCCTCTGATTTCTTTTTAGAGAATGATGCAATTACTTCTTCCAAATTCATTTATATTTTCTATACGAATTGCATACTCAGTTTTTAGAGTTTCATTCTCATGCCCAAGCTTTTTGAAGTCAGCTGATTCTTGAGGTTTTTCAACCTGAAGTTTCAGTGATCTGTTTTGCTCTTTTAGCAGAGTCATCTCTTCCTTAAGCTTGGCAAATACACCAACAATATTTGAATTTGAAATTAAAATTTGTTCAAACGATTCAAATAATGCAAGTTCATTAATTTGTAGAAGTTACCTCAGTTTCAGAATCATCAGATTCCTTGGCCATTAAGCATAGAGTTTCGGGTCCTTCTTCAAATTCTTTATCAAACGACTGGTTGTCTGAATAAGATATGCCGGAGTTTGTTAGCTTTGCTGCCTCGGCTAACTTTGCTTTGCTCTTACTTGGCTTATACTCCTTTTTGGCACCTTTTTCCTTGTTAGCAAACTTTTGAGAGATTGGATGTGGACGATCTTTGGTGAAGAGTCCATACGCCTTACAATTTTGGTCTCCAAGTTTTGCTTTTGAGGAATCCCTGTTTTCCTGAAAATGATCAGAAGAAGATGAAATAGTATTTTCATATTTTAATTTCATTTTCTTTTTATAAAACTTCTTGAAATCATTCAGAAGTAGGGCAACGTTATCAGCAGTGTATGCTTTTTCTGAATTCAGCAGAGTCTTCTCTTCGAACTTGTCCGCTGATTTTCTTGACTTGTCTGACGCGATAAGAGCAACAGTAGGGTCTGAACCAGATGACTCATCAATTCCCATTCTAGGCATCTTAAACTCGTAAGCTTTGAGTGACGAGAACAGTTCAGAAAAGGAAATCTTCCCTAAGTCTCTTTATTCTTCCATGGCTGTCACCTTCATGGTGATCTCCTTGTCTGAAAACTTTTTACCAAGCCTTAGAACTTCGTTCAGAGTTTTGGTAAATCTGGTATCCATTTGATCAATTATTTCACCAGACTTCATCTTGAAATTTTCAAACTCCTCAAGAGCCACACTAAGCTTATGTTCTTTGATAGCGTCGTTTCCTTCGCTCAGCTCACAGACTTTATCCCACATCTCCTTTTTTTTTTAGATGCTTGACCTTCTGGAATCTGTCTTCATCTAGAGCTTTGAAAATTATGAACTTAGCCCCCTTGTCTAGATTGACTAATCTGACTTCTTCGGGAGTTAGTTCATCCAGCTTTTTGTCAGCGATCTGATCAGGCTAGTCAGCAACCTTTACAGTCTTCTTAAACCTGAATGGTCCTTGTGTAATACATGTAAACATGTTATCATTATAAGCATCAAGAAGGATTTCCATTCTGATTTTCCAATCTTCAAAGTCCATATGGCCAATGTGAGGAACATGGCTTATGCACTCCATTTCAAAAAGTTTTTGATTTTTCAAAAATATGCTCTTTTGAAAAAGTTTGAAAACCTTTGAAAAACACTCGGATCAAACTCGTTGATCAGGCAGCAGATTCTAATGAACCACCTGCTCTGATACCACTTGTTGGTCCCAAGTGGTCAGATGAGGTCTAAAAGGGGGGGGTGAATAGACCTCATAACTTTAAAAATAAATCTTAAACTTTTCTTCTATAAGTAGAGTTCGCTCATCAGCACAATAAGATGACTAAGCTAATTTTGCACTTAGCTTATAAGCTGAGTAAGCTGATCTTATTCGTAAGACTATTATGCTGATTTAGCACTTAGCTTATTCGGTAAAGTAGACTACTGTGCTGATTTTGCTCATCAGGCTTATGTAATCAGAGTTTCAAACAATGATGCAGCGGATAATGTATATGTGTTTTTCAAACAATGTTTTCAACTCAATTAAACTTTTAAAGCACAAAGAAAGTTTTACCCCAAGATGGAAATTCCTCAATTTAAAAGACTCTTCTTTTAAAGTATTTACTTAGCTTATGAAATATGCAATGCAAGACAAATAAAGTAAATAACACAAGGAATTTTTATAGTGGTTATACAGGAACAAATCCTCTTAATCCACTCTTCCAAGTCACACAGATCTTGGGTTATACTATAATCAATAAGTTTACAGTATACTCTGCTTGCGTCGAACAACAAATGAAACGACCACAAGTTCGCAATAGGAAATCACAAAGAAGACCTATTCTCCGAAGTAATATCACTCACAAAGATGGATATCTACTCCTCACAGCACTCAGTTGAATATCACTCAGATATACAAGGTTTCACTCTTTGTTCTTCAACAATCAGCTTCGTCATAAGATGACTCCGCTTATGAAAAGATGACTCAACTGATGGATTCTTGCTCTAAAGATTTGATCTTGAAAGTGTGCAAGTCTCATTTGAATCTTCAGTTTACCATCTATTTATACTCCTGGATTTGTAATTTTGCCCATTGAAGGTTGGCAAAATTGCATTTAAGTCCTTGAGCAACGGTCATAATTTGAATGGTAAATTTTGCAAACTGTCGCATTGTTCACTGTGCACTCTGCTGTACTTTCTGTCAACAGCATTTAATGCACTTAGCTTGTTACCGTTGGAGAGCTTACTGATCGATTTTACTTAGTTGATGGGATCCACTCCGCTGATGATCACTAGTCTGATGCACTAGTCTAATCACTAGTCTTATGCACTAGTCTGATGCACTAGTATGATACACTAGTCTGATCACTAGTCTTATGCACTAGTCTGATGCACTAGTCTGTCACTCATCTTTTTCCACTAAGCTGATTTTTACAAATCTGATTTTCAATCTTCCACTAATCTGATTTTCACTCTTCTCATAAGATTGAATCTTCATTTCTTGAATACTTCTGTCTTGAATGATTTTCTTATAAACCAAGTATCCAATCTTCAAAGGTTTACTAAGCTTCAATAACTTTGTTGATGACACCTTTTTGTTATCATCAAAACCTTTAACTAACTTATTTAACTCAACTGATAAGATCACTTAGCTTTTCTTGAGTTAATAAATTCTTCCAACAGATTTAATTAATTATAGAAAGGATTTAATTAAATAGACTGAGAGTCTGATTTAATTAATTGGGAGACTAGTTAATTAATTGAGTTATTTAATTGGGAGATTAAATAAAGCCTGGTCAAATTAATTAACTGGGCCATGATTTAATTAGATGACTTAGTCTTCTAATTAAAGAGGGCCATGGCCCATGTAGGAGAATAAAGTCCTGGTCCTAGTAAGACTAGGTTAATGGAGATAACTACAAGTAGGTGACTTGTAGATATTTTTCACAGACAACTCTAAGCAAAATTGAGCACGAGCAAAAATTCTCTCTCCCTCTCCCTGCACAAATCGGCCAAACCCTTTTTTTCTTCTAGGAAGAATTTTTCGTCTTCGATTTTTTTTCCAAAGTTGTTCTTAAATCCTAGATATTAATATACCCTATGTTCTAGTCGATTATGATATATTAATTTTCGTGATATTGTGGTGTATCAACTCGTAGAGGCGCAACACGTGGGGCGCTACTGCAGGACTATGGATCGACACACCTGAGGGAGAAAAACGCAACTTTGCTGAGCTACTTGGATTTGCAAGGAGACAGGTATAATTTGGATCTAAATAATTCTTGTCGTTTTAATATTCATATATATACACCTAGGGTAGTATCCGGGCAAGATTTCGTAAGAAGTCCTATAAAAATTTTAAATTTCGCCGTGCCTAGGGCTGTTTATCTTACCGAATCCCAACAGAAATTTCTCACAAATGCGATTGAATGTATTTAGGTGTGTAAAGAGTCACAAGTCTGAACAGATCTGGATTTATAGAGTTAGGGTATTTCAGTTTCCGTGATACTCGCCAACCGTTAGATCCGTTTCTATCAGTTCTGATCGTGGGGCAACAGTTACGCGATTTGAAATTCAAAGCGCATTAAATGATGGGCGGGAATATTAACCACCTTAGTTTTACTTGTAAAAGCGTGTTTTATATAAAACATTTTAAACAGAAAGCTTTTACACAGCTAATCAGACGCATAACTAAAGTACTTATCTGATGGACTAGTGTCCTGATGACAGGCTATTATCAGTGAAAACCAATAACTAATAACCTTTCTCGGCTGTTTGTCAATCCAGCTAGGTGAATAATCTTTAATCTTCAATACTTTAATCTTCTGATGAAAACATAACTTCAACTAACTTTCATCAACAAATTTCATCTTTTATCAGAAGTACCGCTAGTCTTACACGTTCCCCCTGACTTTAAGAATTCATAAGTTAACTAGTCTGTTGAGAGTTAACCTTGAAGCCAATAATATGAGTAAGCTGGTGAACTTCAGTCTTCTGATGAGTTTTCCCTCAGCTTATGCTTCCAACTTTAGTAGACCTAGTTCAGCTCTTAGAGTTGAAAACCTTATCTCACTTAGAGGTTTTGTGAAGATGTCAGTGATCTAATTTTCAATATAAACATATTCTATCATGACATTTACTTTCTCCACATGATCTCTAATGAAGTGATGTTTGATCTCAATATGTTTAGTCTTTGAGTGACTTGTAGTGTTTTGAGTAAGAGAAATTGCACTTGTATTGTCACAGTAGATAGGTATCCCACTGATTTTAATGTTGTAATCTTCTAGTTGATGCTTCAACCATAATATCTGTGCACAGCAAGATCCAGCAGCTATGTATTCAGCTTCACCAATAGATATGGATACTGAAGTCTGTTTCTTACTCATCCAAGAGATCAGGCGACTACCTAAGAATTGACAGGCACCTATTGTGCTTTTCCCATCAATCTTGCAGCCAGCAAGGACAGAATCTGAATATCCAATAAGCTAAAATCCAGATTCTCTAGGATACCGCAATCCCAATTCTTCAGTGCCTTTAAGATATTTTAGTATTCTTTTGGCAGCTAAGAGATGAGATTTCTTAGGATTTGATTGATATCTCGCACAAACCCCAACAGAGTAAATAATATTAGGTCTGCTAACTGTTAAGTATAACAGTGACCCAATAATTTCTCTGTACTTGGTTATGTCCACTGATTTTTCATCTTCATCTTTATCAAAACGAAGACTAGCAGACACTGAAACATTAGCAGTAGATCTAGTTTCCATACCAAATTTCTTGAACAGATCATTTGTGTATTTTGCTTGGTTGATTAATATTCCATCAGGCAACTGTCTTACTTGCAAACCAAGAAAATAATTCAGTTCTCCCATCATGCTCATTTCAAACTTGTTCTGCATCAGCTTTGAGAACTTATCACACATCTGTTGATTTGTTGAACCGAAAATAATATCATCCACATATATTTGTACAAGCAATATATGTTCTTCTCATTCAATGGTGAACAAGGTCTTGTCTACCTTACCTTTACCAAATCCTTTAATTAAAAGAAAATCATATAGGGTATCATAACATGCTCTTGGAGCCTGTTTCAGTCCATAGAGGGCTTTCGTCAAACGATACACCTTGTCTTCTTCTTGATAAGCTTCAAATCCAGGTGGTTGTTCAACATATACTTCTTCTTGCAATTCTCCATTGAGAAAAGCAGATTTCACATCCATTTGATAGACTGTGATTTTTTTGTGAGCAGCATAGGCAAGAAAGAGTCTGATTGCCTCTAGTCTTGCTACTGGTGCAAAAGTTTCATCAAAATCAATACCTTCTTCTTGGCAATATCCTTTGGCGACTAATCTAGCTTTATTTTTGGTGACAACACCATCTTCATTCATTTTATTCTTGAATACCCATTTAGTGACAATTACCCTTTGATGACTTGGTCTAGGAACTAAGTACCAGACTTTATTCCTTTCAAATTGATTCAGCTCTTCCTGCATAGCTTCAATCCAGTTTGAGTCGTGGAGAGCTTCTTCAATCTGTTTAGGCTCTATTTGAGATAGGAATCTGAATAACATTGCATCACTTGAAACAGCTCTCCTTGTCTTTACTCTATCCAAAGGATCACCATCACCAGTGCTGGTGGGTGATTCTTGAGCCATCTAAGATCAGGTTACAAATCATAATGTTGTCCTCTGTTTTGATCTTGCAACACTATTGTTGGAGTTCCAGTAGTAGTCTGTTGAACAGAAGTCGTCTGTTGAACATTCTCTGGTCTGACAGCTGTTTGCAACTCTTCTGTTAGACAATCAGCACTGTGATTTTGAATAGCACTTGAGTTTGCAGCTGAGTTGAGATCAGGTAGTATGATGGAAATATATTCTTCATTCTTTTCAACACTCAATTTCTGAAAATCAGTAGAAAGATTTTGATCAGTAATTTTATTCTTTTCAGAAGATTCATTTGGTTCATCAAATACTACATGAATGGATTCTTCTATAAGTTCTTTTGTTAAAGACTATATACGCTTTACTAATAGTAGAATATCCTACAAAAATAGCTTCATCAGCCTTTTCTGCAAAAGCAGTAAGGTGATTTTTCCCATTATTTAAAACAAAGCATTTACAACCAAAAATTCTAAAGTAATGAATGTTTGGCTTCCTGTTGTTCCAAACTTCATATGGAGTCTTGTTTTGGTGTTTGTTGATCATGCATCTGTTTTGGGTAAAGCATGCTGTATTTGTTGCTTCTGCCCAAAATCTTTGAGTCAGCTTTGCTTCAGCTATCATTGTTCTGGTAGCTTCTTTCAGAGTTCTATTTATCCTTTTAGCAACTCCATTCTGTTGAGGGGTTCTGGCAGTAGAGTACTCATGCTTGATTTCTCGGACATTACAATACTCTTCAACTATAGAGTTTGTAAATTCAGTCCCTCTATCTGATCTGATCTTGAATATCTTCATACTCTTTTTATTATGTATCAGCTCCATCAGATTTGTAAGATGCTCTGTGGTTTCACTTTTCTTCTTCATGAAGATCACCCAAGTGTATCTTGAATAGTCATTCGCAACAGCTAGGCAGTATTTCTTTCCACCATTGCTGATTGGATCAATGGGTCCAAATAAGTCCATATGTAGTAGCTCCAATATTCTTCCAGAAGATTGATGCTACTTGCTTTTGAATCATAACCTGATTTGTTTACTCTTCGGACGGGCGTCACAAAGCTTGTCCTTGCTCAAGACTGTCTTTGGAATTCCTTCTACCAGATCATTCTTGATAAGTCTGTTTATGGTGTTGAAATTCACATGGTTCATTCTTTTGTGCCACAGCCAACTGACTTCACTTGCTGTTGATGCCACCAAACAAACACTTGAATTCTTATCAACAGAATTCCAGTCAACTGTGTAGATATTCCCTTGTCGCTTTCCAGATAAAATAACCTTATTTGTACCAATATGTTCAACATAGCACTTATCTGTTGAGAAGATGACTGAATATCCTTTGTCACAAAATTGACTTATGCTCAGCAAATTGTATTTGAGGCCTTTAACATAAGAGATGTCAGATATCTCAATGTTGTCTTTGATCAGCTTTCACTTGCTACAATCTTGCGTTCCTTGCTATCTCCAAACGTCACATTTGGACCATCCACAGCAACAACATCAGTCAGCCCTTGTATGCTTCCACACATGTGTCTTGAACAGCCACTGTCCGATTACCAGGTCTTCTATACTTTACTCCTACTCCTAATCCTAACCTACAAAATAAAATAAAATTGTTTTAGGTAACCTTGTTGAGATGGTCCTGGAGGATTAGTTCCACCTACGACAACCTAAGATGTTGAAGTCTTAGGCTTCTGAGTTTTGGCAGGAGCATGAACAGTTTCCTCTTCATCACGTTTATCAGATTTGCTATGTTGTTGATAATCAGCATGATAAGGATAATGTTCATAAGCAGAATAAGATGCAGGATAAGCAGGATATGCATGCATTGGATGAGCAGGATATGGTGCATAGTAAGTTGGAAATTGAGGTGCATGATACATAGGAGGATATGCAGCAGGTTGCACATAATAAGACTCATTTCCATACCAAGCATTTTGATCTTTCTTGTTTTTATGCTTCTTTGGTTTACTAGATGCTTGCTCATTAACAGACGACTTAGCTTTATTACTAGTCTGATTGGTTTTATCCTTGTCAGAAGATTTCTTGGGACTCTTCTGTTTAGACTTATCAGTCTGTTTTTCTACACTAGGCTCTTTGCTCTTTTAAGCCTAGGAGCTTTCTGCTCCTTTAAATCTTTCCCAGGTGAAGCAGGTTTAGTAGTCTGAACATACAAAATGACCTTAGTGTTGTCAGCTGATATAAACTTTTCAGTATGATTCAATTCTAACTTATCCTGATCTAAAGATGTCTTCTGTTTACTAGATATGTGAGTTGATGCAACAGATGACTTTTCATGAGACTCAATTATATTTTCAAGTTCCATGATTTTTCCTTTAAGGACTTCACATTCAGCTTTCAGAGATTCATTCTCTTGCTCAAGCAGTTTATATTCATTTGATTATTTTGGCTTTTCAGCTTTAAGTTTCAATGAACTGTTTTGCTCTCTTAGCAATATCATCTCTTCCTTAAGCTTTGTAAATGCTTCAGCAATACTAGTATTGTTAAGCATCATTTGTTTAAATGAATTAAACAATTCATTATTAAGAGGAGTTACCTCTTCGTCTTCAGAGTTATCAGATTCCTTAGCCATCAGGCAGATAAGAGCAGGATTTTCTTCATCAGAAGACTCTGTATCAGAAGTGTCTGAATTCGAATCTGATGAGTAGATAGCAGCTAGCTTTTCTGCTTCTGCTACCAACACCTTGCCTTTCTGATGCTTTCTTTCCTTTCTGATTCTCTTTTCTTCTTCAGTGTACTTTTCAGCTTTAGGATATGGGAAGTCTCTGATGAAATGACACAATTGCAGTTATAGCACATCATTTTAGATTTATATGAATCTTTATCTTGAGAAGAAGAAGTAGGGTTAGAAGTAGAAGCATTGTTGTATTTGTTCTTTATTTTTCTTTTATAGAATTTCTTGAAGTTGTTCATCAGCAATGCAACGTCTCCAGCAGTGTACTCCTTTTTGTTGAGTATTGTGGCTTCATCAGATGAGTCCACATCTTTGCTTTTATAGGCTGGCATTCTAGGATTTTCAGCAGCAACCAGGGCAGCTGTGGGACTTGAAGTTGAGGTTTCTTCAACACCCATTCTTGGCAGTTTATACTCATATGCCTTGAGTACTGAGAATAGCTCGGTGAGTGAGATCTTTCCCAAATCTCTTGACTATTCCATGGCTATCACCTTCATGTTGAACTTTGGAGGTAGAGCCTTCAGAACCCTGATGGTTATCTCCTTATCTGTGAAGGTTTTTCCAAGCTTTAGAACTTCATTCAATGTCCTTGTAAACCTTGCATCCATCTGGTCAATGGTTTCCGCAGACTTCATCTTGAAGTTGTCCAGCTTTTCCAGAGCAACACTCATCTGATGCTCTTTGATAGCATTATTTCCTTCGCTCATATCACGAACCTTATCTCACATTTCTTTGGCAGTCTTGCAATGCTTGACTTTGTCAAATCTGTCGTTGTCAAGGGCCTTGGTCATGATGAAACGACCATCTTTGTCCAAATAGAACAGCTCTATTTCTTTGGCTGTCATTTCGTGTAAATATTTTTCCACCACTATATCTACTTCATCAACCTTGATAGTCTTGGTGAATTTGAATGGACCTTTGATGATACATGTGTACATGTTATCATTGTAGGCAGCTAAGAAGATCTCCATTCTGATCTTCCAGTCTTCAAAGCTCATACCAGCGATGTGGGGAACATGGCTGATACAATTAATTTTTCAAAAATATGCCCTTTTTGTAAAAGTTTGAAAACCTTTGAAAAACACTCGGATCAAACTCGTTGATCAGGCAGCTGATTCTAATGAACCACCTGCTCTGATACCACTTGTTGGTCCCAAGTGGTCAGATGAGGTCTAGAGGGGGGGTGAATAGTCCTCTGAAAATTTTAATCAAATTTTAACTTTAAAACTTTTGCTTAACTGTATGCAAACTAAGCTGTTACAGAACAGTAATCTTACAAGGCTGATCACGAACAAATATTTGAACAGCTTTGTTAACCACTAGTCTGATGGTTACTTAGCTGATTTTAGTTAAAATCAGTTTTAATACCAGAATACTTGCAGCAGATTTATAAAGTGTTTTTCACAAGTATACTTAGTAGTTTGAAAAAATTTATCCCCTATTTTATAAAAACTTCTTTAAGTCTTTTCCAAACAGTTTTATGAAGTGTTTTATGCAGTCTGAAAATATGCAAGTAAAATGCAATGTAAAACACAAGGATTTTTATAGTGGTTATATGGATGTATATATTCGTTAGTTCACTCTTCCAAGTCACACAGATCTTGGGTTATACTAAGAACACACAGTAATTAGTACACTCCACTTACGCCAAAACAACAAATGAATCTGACTGTAAGCTCACAATAGGAAATCACTAAGAAGACCTATTCTACAGAATTATATCACTTCACACAGACGGATAAACACTCCTCACAACACTCTACCAGATTTCACTCAGAAAAATGTATCTAACTTTGATCTTCAACTTCTGCTTAAGTCAACAAATGACGAAGCTGACGAGTGAGCTGTTCTTGAGCTTTTGGGACTTAGAATATATTTTGCTTCGAAATCAATCTCTCAGTTGTTGTGTCTGTAGCATCTTTCTCTTTGTCTCTTCAGCTATTTATACTCACACTTTGAATTATATCCATTGAAGAGAGACACAATTCAAATTTCTTAGTTTCTGGTCCTTAATTTCCGCGAACGGCTCTCTGCACAGTGACAGTACTGCAAACTGTACTTTCTGTCAGGCAGCATTAAATGCACCGAGCTGATACGAAGTCTTTCTTCAATCATTTGCCATTAATAACCTCGGACTTCAGCATTTATTACTCCAATGGCATTTATTACAGTTGGGAAGACTTTTGATCCTTTCCACTAGGATGATGAGAGTACAAGTCTGATGATGAACAGAGCTGATCTCAAATTTGAACAAATCTGATTTGAGTCGGCTGATTTTCACCAGTCTGGTTTCTTCCCTTCAGCAGATCAGTAGTCTTCTGTACCTTGAATATTTAACCCTTCTGATTTGTCAGCTTGCTTGGTCAAAATTCTTCTAAGGGGTTTAAAACTAAGTTTTTCATACTTAGCTGATCTTGATGAGTTTTTGAAATCATCAAAACCTACCTTAACTAACCTAAATTCGGTGCACTTCTACCTTCATCTTCATCCAACAATTTGAATCTTGTCTTTCTTCAACGGACATTTTTCAAGACTGAGAGTATACATAGTTTGAGAGAAGAAGATACACAACAACACATTTTCTGAGAGAAAGTTTCGAAGCAGAATTCTTCTAAGTCTCAAGAACTCACGAACAGCTCACTCATCAGCTGAGTCATTTGCTGACGAAAGCCGAAGTTGAAGATCAAAGAAAAACATACAAATCTGAGTGATTTCTGTTAGAGAGTGTTGTGAGGAATTTTATCCGTCTTTGTGAGTTTTAAAATTTTGTAGATTAGGTCATCTTTGTGATTTCCTAGTGTGAACATGTGGCCTTTTCATTTGTTGATTGGCGCAAGCAGTGTATACTATTAAACTTTGTGTTTTCTAGTATAACCCAAGATCTAAGTGACTTGGAAGAGTGGACTAAATGATTTAAATCCATATAACTACTATAAAAATTCTTGTGTTCATTTTTGCATCAGTTTTTCAAGCATACTTTAAAATTGCATAAGTTTACTCTTGAACCAAATTGTTAAAAATTTTAAAGGATTTTTATAACTGGGGATAAAATCTCTAAAAGACTTAATTTACTTGTGAAAAATACTTTAAAACATCCGCTGCAAGTAATCTGATTCAAAACTAATTTTGTTGAAATCAGCTATGTATTTATCTAAATAGTGGTCAACTCTACTGTTCAAACTTTGTGTTCGATCAGCTTAGTCAGCTTACTGTTTACGATCAGCTTAGTCTACTAACAGTAAACTGAAAAAGTTTTCAAGTCTAAAATTTTTAGAGGTCTATTCACACTCCCCCCCCCCCCCTCTAGACCTCATCTACCAATTGGGACTAACATATATATTTCAATAGAACCATCAGAATGGTATTTAATTTTATAGACCTATTCGCAAGTTGCAACCAATGGGTGATTTTTCTTCCAGAAGAGAACATAGAGACCAAGTGTTATTTGATTCAAAAGACTGAATTTTTTTGGTCATGGCGTCACGTCATTCAATAGATTTCATGGCTTGAGAACAAGATTTCGGTTCTGGTTTTCAATAACATTAGTTAGAAATGCTCTATGAGAATGACTTAAATGAGATAAATTTAAATGATTTGTTAATAGAATGTAAATGAGAGTGATCTTACGTGATTTCGTTGGTTCGATCAAGAGTGGAATGTAGTGCAATAATAACAATATTAAAAGGAAAGTAAAGACCAAAGTAGATGTATTCGAGTTGACTGAGTACAAATACAAGTATTTAAGGTCCTATCCGAGCATTATTGGATGCCGTACAAGCTAGAGGGCGAAATACATATGATCCTATGCCTATATCCCATGCGGTTCCGAGCAGTAGCTTCGAGGAGGGAGCACCTGGGAAGTCGTGTCTGGCGTCATAAATGCATGGGGTATTTATAGCTGAAATCGGGGTCTAGGTGATCTACCCGCAGACATGCAATTCTTCGGCCCATAAGTTTGGGTCAGAGCTCGGCCCAACAGTAACTTTGGATCCAGGGCCGTTTTGTACTTATAGTTTTTTGGCATCGGGATCGAACTTGATATTCCGAGGTAGTACTGCTCGATCTCGCATGATCGTAGAAAAGTAGAGCCCGAAATATCCCTCATCAATACTCCCACACTTTTCGAGCGCAAAGTGGAACTTAAGCTCGAAGAAGTATGCATGGCCAAGGGCGCTGAGGTAGGATGAATCGGTTTCGGCTTAATGTTTCGGGTATACCTCGTTAAAAACCTGACTCGGAAAAACCCTTATGGGATAAAAACCGGGTCAGGGAAAAAGAGTGCATACCTAAGAAACCTCATAATAGCGCCGTCCTGACATTGTCCTTGTTGTTCGTTGTGTGGATCTTCAAATTAGGAATTCCGGGAAGTACGGGGGCTGTAGGTGCAATTTTTGAAAATATGGCTTTAAATTTACCTCGACGGAGTTCAACCGTCGCGGTTACTCGGGGACCGATTTGCAAATTCCCATTTTGTCCCTGTATATATAGTTATACGGAGGGTCGCTGTTCACCAAAGATTTCGAGGAGAGAACTTTAGATCGGAGCAAACAGGTCGATAAGTGAGTCCTAGCAGCCAATTTCGAGCAGTCTTCATACTTATTATGTCGAGTTCAGTAGACCTGAAGGGAAAATCTCCTTTGGAGGAGAATGAGGCCGATAACCGGAAGGGGAAAGAAGTTGTTGAAACTCGATCATCTGAGACCGAGAATCCAAAAAACTCGAGTCCCGCCTCCGATTCCAGCGGGGAGGGGCGGGAATCGAATTCTGAAATGGAAGACAGCGAAGATGAAAATTCGGGCGAAGCGACAGTCTCAGACGAGGAAGACGCAGAGAATGGGGACCTTCCCTTAGGGAAAAATGAGCAAAAGAAATATAGGTTGAACCGTAACGTGGTGGTCACGATCTTTGACTGGGAAGAGCCTTCGACCAGCGCTGGTCTAAACATGACTGAGGAGAGGGCAGATGAGATCGTCTGTTCTTACAAGGAAAAAGATCTGAACCAGTTGCAGGAAGAATTTGGCCAATATCTAGGCGCCGGTTTCTCGATTGTGCTTCCTACTTCTGATCAACGGGTTACCGACCCTCCCGCGGGTTGTCAAGCCTTCTATTCTAAACATTTCCATTATGGCCTACGCATCCCCTTCCCTCCTCTGATAGAAAACCTTCTGGATGCTTTCGAGTTGGCTCCCTGCCAGATTCTATCGAACTCGATCGGTCTAATTATAGCCTTTTGTGTGCTGATGAAAGCCAAAGGGAAAAAGGCGGTTTTTCAGAACTTTTGGCGGATATTCCAGATGAGTGCTTCCACTTCTTCGAACGCAGACTATGTATATTTCTCTCAGAGACCTAAGATCTCGATCTTATCAGCCAACGTCAGCAGCAATTTGAAAGGATGGAAACAAGAGTTCTTCTTTGTTCGAGGACCAGAGTCTCCACCTTCTGAAGATAATCCCGAACCTATTCCTTTCAATTGGCCTGGAGCTAAGACCTGGATATACGGTAAACGCCGTCTCGTGGGAAGTATGAAAAATGAGATAACAAACAAATTTCTGCAATCTCTTCGTGCTGACCCTCATCAGACCGCTTTGATGACTCAGGAGGCGGTCTTGCGATTGGCCGAGCTTAGTAGTTGCACTGTTCCTGCCGATCTGATCGAGTACGGGAAGGCTCAGATCAATCGCGCTAACCCCCCTTCCACGTTGGCTGATATTGTTGATAAATTCCGTACATCAGTAGCTGGTCCACATGTCGCTTCCTTTTCAAAGGGTAATAAAGGGCGGCCTCGTCCTCAAACGTCAACGACTTCTCGGAAAGCGAAAAAATCCAAGGCCCAAGTTGGGATCACGTCGACCTCAAATGCCTTGGTGATTATTCCCCCCATTACCGAAGTAGGGACCTCTCGGTCTCGGGCCGAGGCGGAGGGGACCTCCGATTTCCAGGGTCCCGGTATCCTTCGATCTGTTTTTCCGACCGTTTCTTCCAATCCGAACGACGAGGGGTACAGTAATTACACTCTCCTGGAGAATCGAGCCAGAGAGATTTTGCAGGCCAGGATGGCTCGCAAAAGAAGTAGTGATGTTCCTGAGTCCTCCAGGAGAGTCAAGCCCTTTGGTCGAGGACCGAATCCTATATCATGTCGGGCTGGCCATTCCGAACCAGATTTGGCTGATTTCATCGAGGATCATCTGCAAGGACCGAGGTCGACTGGATATCCGGATTGTGGGACTGCTGAATCTGATTTGGGCCCCGAGGGTGAGCATACGGTGGATAAATCTCTTCGGATGTTTCTGGCCGGGAGATTCAAGGACGACACTATCCAATCTTTTGTTAAGAAAGATTTCGAGATATTAGGCGATTATGCCCATGCTCATCAAAGGGTACTGTCTTCTGAGAGTTTCTAGCTTTTTCCTTATAATTCTTATTTCGTGTTTTTACATATCTTTTTCTTTGCAGGCCGGGGACCTGTTTACTCAAAATGCTCTTCGACTGGCCGTATTGAGCGAAGAGTCTCAGGCGGTGCAGAAAGCCTTATACAATGTTCTGAAGGACGAAGCTGCGAAGACCAGTCAGCTAGAGGATGCCAAAATTAAGTTGTCTGAGGTCGAGATAGAACTCGAGAGGACAAAGAAGGAGTTGGAAGCAAAGAGAGCCTTAGAGGGTGAGGTGGAGAAATTAAAGCTGGAGCTTGAGCAGACCAAAGTGTCGGCCGAACAGTCTTACGAGCGAGGTCGAGCTGAAGCCAGGCTTCCCGCCATAAGGGAGTTCCTGAAGTCTCCGATCCTTGACGCCCTAGTTCCCTTGCGGTCGGGTGAAATTAATCATGCCTTCTACTATAAAGGAGCTCAGCACCTTCTTACAGCCGCCGGGATCGAAGGCGCCCTCGACGACTACCTTCCTAACATGAATCCTTATAAGAATATCTTCGGTAAAGATTATAAAGCGTCTTCGCTTCCTCCCAAGCTCGAGGATTTGGCCGCTCATGAGTTCGCTCCTTTTCTCGAGGAATTTGGAGTGCCAATGCCAAACCATGATGCGCTTGAAGCCCAATCTGAGAGTGAAGATGTGGATATTGAAGGGGATTCTCGGGATCAGGGGGAGCAAGGCATTTCCTCTTCCGACTTGAGTAAACCTGTGGCCGATGCACAAAGTAATGATGGGGAAGGGAGCAGCTCGAGTAAAAGTGATTCTGTCAGCTCGGAAGATGGTTCTAGCGAAACAGAAGAACAAGATAGTTCGGACCATGGTTCCGGCGTGAAAGAATCCAACCAGGAATAATTACTATATAATAGGATTTACTCAGCGGACTAATGTACTTGTATATTTATAATCTTCTGCTCTTGCCTATTTAGTGGATGCTCGAATTTGAATTTCTTTCCTTGATGCTATTTTTAGGCCATTGTCTGTTTGAATTTTCTGTTGAATTTTATAACGTCACTCTTGCGTACGCAGCTTCGTCATTGAATCTTTCTTGGGAGTAGTGATTTACCAATTATTGCACTTCGCATGATGCCGTTTCTCTTATAAATACCAAGGCCATTTTATGTTGCTTTTCACGCCGATATTGCTCTCAGTGTTCGGAGCTTCCTAAAAATTATTTCGGTTGAATTTTACCCAAAAATCGAGAGATGAATAAAAATTCGAACGCTCTCGCGATTTCGTCCACGTCTTTCTCCAAGCCGAGTGTTGGTAGAAAAGTAAGGAAAAGAAAACGATCATAAATTACATCCATTAGCTCTGAACAGCAAAACTTCCCTGAAGGAAATAAATATTCGACTGTTGCCCTTTCTTCGTGTTTGAAAACTAGGGGCTCCAATAAGAGAGTAAAAAAGGTTTCTTTTGCGGAGGATGTAATTGGGCGCGTTCCTTTCCAATCCGTACCTTCCTTGATCAGAGGATCTTTGTTTAAAAGGGACATAGCTCCTTTTGATAAAGTGTCACATGTGAAATCTGACCTGACCCTTCTTCGGGCGGATGTTTCTCTCTCCGAGGCGGTCTTCTCGACTGGAGAATATTCCTCATTCCTGTTCTATTCTGGGTTGGAATCCCTTGCCCAAGTAACTCTTTCTAACTTCTTTATCATGTCTCTCTGATTTCTTTATTTCTGCCATAACATACTTTCTTATAAGTTCAGGCTGGCAAGGTCTTTTCTAGGCTTTATGCGTTGGCCAAGCATGAGATCGAACAACGGGCTTCTATTTCGCTCGAGCTGATCGGGAAAAAGATTGAGCTGGAACGTGCACTGGAAGCTAATAGATTTTTCAAGGAGAGATTGTCTCAGGACAAGTTAAGTTCGGAATTAGAGAGACTCAAAGGTATCTACGAACGTGAGAAGAGAAACTCTGAGCTTCGTGAGAAGGAAGCTTACATCCGCGGGTATACTTATTGTAGTGCTGAAGTTCGAAAGATCCTTTCCGAAAATAATTTCGTTTAGTAATACTGTGGTTTACCTTTGTATCATGAGTTAAGACTTCTCTTTGTTGTAACACCATATTCGTTGTAACGATATCTTTGTTGTAATGATAATATAGCTGGGATGTTGTTGTTCTCTCTCTCTCTCTCTCTCTTTTTTTTTTTTTTTTACCCCTCATTTCTCGGGAAGTGAAACGGTCAGAGCTTTTAATGCTCGTATCGTGGCCATTCAGCCCAAGAGATCTATACCGTTGATGCCGAATTCTTTCCCCTATATATAGTTCTAAGATTACCCTCATTTTTTACTTGTCTGTAAACGTCTCGTTCGATCGATATGGTCGTGTTTTTACTCCCGTCGATCCGCTCCATATTCCATTTGATGTCAGTAATTATAGCATTCGAGATTCTTATTCGAACTTTCTTTTCAGACTTCCTTGAAATTCCTATATGAAAAACTCTCGGCTAGGGTATCGACAGGCCAAAATAATTGCGACTAAGGTACCGGCAGGCGACCTGCTCTCTCTGATTCCAAGTCCTTGAGGCGGGCTCGACTTCCTGTACCCTGTCCTCCATCCAGTCGGGATAGTGGGTCCACTGCTGGAGAGGTATTCCTACGCTCGATCTCCATGTCTTCGAGGCGGCTTCTTGAAGGGTGTGGTCTTCGAACTTGCTAGGAGTACCTCCAACTGGAGTTGCTTCCCTGTCTCTTGACTTGGTTCTTCATCGACCCCTTTGCAAAGAAGCGTTGGATGAAGGGTAGAAGTGTACTAGTCTTACTTTCTCTTCTTTGGGCATTGATAGGAATAACCATTTGTAGTAGGGTTAAACTAGATGTAAAATATTCCGATTAGCTCAGTTTCTTGAATGTAAACAAGAGTTCATATGTAATTTATCTAAAAGTTTATGAATGACAATTTTCTTTATATTGTTGTCGATCTTTGAATTTGTTCTCCGTAATTTGCAATATTCGCGAGATAGTTTTTGAGATTCATAATTAATTTGACGTTCGATCTTTACAACTCTTGAATTTCTCGCGAGATATTTCTCATAGTTCAGGTCCTTTTCGGGACCATAGTCGTCGTGGAGAAATAATATGATAGAATTTAGATCGATCTTGAATATATTCTTGACTTAAGGGGCAACATCTTTCATATATTTGATAATTTCGATCTTAAGGAGCATAGCAGAGGCTTTCAGCCTTAGTCGTTTTCAGAGCATTTTTAGCCCTAGGGTCCTAGCAGAGGCTTTCACCCATTTGACAATTTCGATCTAAGGGGCATAGCAGAGGCTTTCACCCTTAGTCGTTTTCAGAGCATTTTTAGCTCGAGGGTCGTAGCAGAGGCTTTCACCCATTTGACAATTTCGATCTAAGGGGCATAGCAGAGGCTTTCACCCTTAGTCGTTTTCAGAGCATTTTTAGCTCGAGGGTCGTAGCAGAGGCTTTCACCCATTTGACAATTTCGATCTAAGGGGCATAGCAGAGGCTTTCACCCTTAGTCGTTTTCAGAGCATTTTTAGTTCGAGGGTCGTAGCAGAGGCTTTCACCCATTTGACAATTTCGATCTAAGGGGCATAGCAGAGGCTTTCACCCTTAGTCGTTTTCAGAGCATTTTTAGCTCGAGGGTCGTAGCAGAGGCTTTCACCCATTTGACAATTTCGATCTAAGGGGCATAGCAGAGGCTTTCACCCTTAGTCGTTTTCAGAGCATTTTTAGCTCGAGGGTCGTAGCAGAGGCTTTCACCCATTTGACAATTTCGATCTAAGGGGCAAAGCAGAGGCTTTCACCCTTAGTCGTTTTCAGAGCATTTTTAGCTCGAGGGTCGTCACCCATTTTATTCTTTTCGATCCAAGGGGCATAGCAACGGCTTTCACCCTTGGTCGATTTTCGAGTTAATAGTTGATGGAGAAAAAGTAGAGATTGATAATAGATGAATATAGTCAGGAATATCCAGAATATGACGAATAAATAAGAATTTAGGCGAAATAAACTTTCATCGAATAAATACTCAGTCTGAATAAACATTCCTTGAATAACTCGATCGAGATAAATCTTCATTGAATACGTAATTTACTAAACCACTAGAGACAACGAAAATAGAACAAGATAACTAAAAAGTAGAAGCCTCGAATGTAACTATCTTCCATAATATCTTCTTAAATTAACCGCATTCCATGCTCGAGGTAGTATCTCTCCGTTAGGGTGAGCAATCTTGTAAGAACCTTTTCTCCCCACTTCCACGATCACAAATGGGCCCTCCCAATTGGGCTGTAGTTTTCCGACGTGCCTTGATACTTCCGCTTTTTTGAGCACCAGATCTCCCACCTTGAAAGACCGAATCCTCACATTTCGATTATAAGACTTTTCCATGTTGGCCTTGGTGGCTTGAATTTTCAATTTCGCGCGGTCCCTTCGACCATCTGCATGATCAACTTCCAATTGCCTCAGAGATTGATTTTCTTCAGGATCATAAAATTCGACCCTGGGAGAGGGTATAAGATTCTCTACTGGGATAACAGCCTCCGAGCCATAAACCAAACTGAATGGAGTTTCTCCGGTTGCCGCTTTAACTGTCCTATTGGCCCATAATACCCCTGGCAGTTCATCCAGCCATTTTCCCTTTGCCTCCGATAAGCGCTTCTCCAGAGATCGAACAATTTTCCGATTTGCTACTTCAGTTTGTCCATTAGCCTGAGGGTGGCCGACAGACGCGAAATTCTGTTGTATCCCGAACTTTTCACACCAATCCATGATCCTTTTTCCCGCAAACTGTGTTCCGTTATCTGATATCAGTACCCTGGGGATTCCGAACCTGCAGACTATATTTTTCCATAGGAAATTGATGACTTGAAACTGGGTGATCTTGGTCAAGGCGACGCATTCGACCCATTTTGCTGAAATATTCCACCGCCACTAGTACATAATTTTTTCTGGCTCGTGCTGTTGGGAAAGGTCCAACAATATCAATGCCCCACTTGTCAAAGGGCCAACAAATAGGAATCGAATGCATATGCTCGGCCGGTTGGTGAATCAAGTTCGAATGAACTTGACAGTGATGGCATTTTTTCACATAATCGACAGAATTCGAAAAAAGAGTAGGCCAATAATATCCTGACCTCGAGCATTTAAGAGCTAATGCTCGAGCGCCACAATGATTTCCTGCTTCCCCTTCATGAACTTCTCTTAAGATGGCATTGTAGTGTGATTCATGGATACACTTCAATAGAATTCCCGAAGAAGACCGCTTATAAAGTTGATTGTCCATCAAAGTAAATGATGGCGCCCTATATTTGATTCTCCGAGCCTCATTTGCATTTTCCGGAAGTTTTTCATCCTTAAGATAGGCGACAAGAGGGTCGCTCCACGACTTGCTAGGCTCTTGAATTTCCATAACATCAATCGCAGGGGCTGCATCTAATTCGATGGCAGACATATTTGATAGCAACCAAGTGATCGTCCTCTCAGTTTTTCCGTCAACCAGTCCTGTGAACTTCGATAATATGTCTGCCCAGAGATTCTCCTCTCTTGGTATAGGTTGAATGTCGAACTTGTCGAACTCTGAGATTAACCTCTTCGTTTTGTTCAGATATTTAATCATGTTGAACTCTCTGGCTTCATAAGTTCCTTTCACTTGCCTGTGAACAAGTTCCGATTCTGTTAGCACGACAATCGATTTTACCTTTGCCTTAATGGCCATCTCTAGTCCAGCTATCAATGCTTCATATTCGGCCTCATTGTTGGTGACGACAAAGTCCAAGGTTATCGCTTAATTCAGGTCCTCAGCATTGGGCCCTTGAAAGTGAATCCCAGCTCCACCTCCTTCTTTGGTCGAAGATCCATCCACATGCATCAGCCAGACTTGATCGTTTGCTTCTTCCACCATACCTAATTCCGAGGTCATTCCTTCTTTTACGTTTGATATGTTGGTTGATTCGAGCACAAAGTCAGCTAGCACCTGTGCTTTTACGGCGACCCGTGGTTGGTATTCGATTTCGAACTGGCTGAGCTCGACCGCCCATTTTATTAACCTGCCCGAAGCTTCTGGCCTGGACATAACCTGCCTCAAGGTTGGTTAGTTAAAACAATGATCTTGTATGTTTGAAAATAAGGCCTTAACCTCCGGGCAGCCACAATTAGGGCAAGTGCGAATTTTTCAATTTCCATATAGTTCTTTTCAGCACCCTGCAACAATTTACTTAAATAGTAAACTGGTTTATGCTCAGCTTTATCGAGTTTGACCGGAACCGAGCTAATGGCTTCTTCTGACACAGCTATGTACAAATATAGGGGTTCCCCTTCAGAGGGTTTTTCTAGCATTGGCGTTGAGGTCAAGTATGCTTTCAGTTCTTCGAAAGCCTTGTCGCATTCAGCGTTCCACTCGAAATTCTTAGATTTGCGCAAGAGTTTGAAGAAAGGTAAGCTCTTGTCAGCAGATCTAGAGATGAATCTATTCAATGAAATAAATTTCCCGATCAAACTTTGAACATCTGAGAGTTTCCTTGGTGGATGGAGATCAGTGATTGTTCGAATTTTCTCGGGGTTCGCTTCGATCCCCCTCTCATGAACTAAATACCCGAGGAACTTTCCGGATCGCACACCAAATGTGCATTTTGCTGGATTTAACTTCATCCCATACTTCCTCAAAATTTGGAAACACCTATCAAGATGGTTAATATGATCCTCTTCGGACATGCTTTTTACGAGCATGTCGTCTACGTATACTTCCATGATTTCTCCTATCAATTCTTTGAACATCATGTTGACTAACCTCTGATATGTTGCGCCGGCGTTCCTTAAACCGAAGGGCATGACGATGAAGCAGTATACTCCTCGCTCGGTGATAAACGCCGTTTTGTCCTGATCTCTTTCATTCATGAAGATCTGATAAAATCCTTGAAAGGCATCCATCATGCTAAATAACACAAATCCCGCAGTGGAATCTACGAGCATGTCGATTCGAGGTAAGGGGTAGGGATCCCTTGGACATAATTTGTTCAAGTCGGTAAAATCGTTACACATTCTCCATTTGTTCTCGACCTTTTCGCCCTTGGAGACTAGGACCACATTACATAGCCATTCCGTGAATTTTATCTCCTTGATTTGCCCCGCTGCTAGCAATCTATCGACCTCCGCGTTAATTATCTTGTCTTTTTCGCGACCGTGATTGCACTTCTTCTGCCTCACCGGTCTGGCTTTTGGGTCAATATTTAAGGAATGCGTTATCACCCGCGGGTCGATTCCTATTTTGTCGTCCAAACTCCAGGCGAAAACATCCACATTTTCCTGCAAGAATCCGATGAGCTTCGCTTCCATGCCATTACTTAGTTCCGTTCCTATTCTTGTGAATTTTTCTGGAGATCCAGGGACCAAGTTCACATTTTTGTGGTCAGGTGCTTGCACACTCATGTCAATGATTCTTCCTTTCTTTCCATCTAATCTTTCACAATCAGGAACCGGAGTTCCGGAGTTAGAGACTAATTCATTTATCTTCCTTTTGCCAGGGAGCTCGGGATCCACTTTCTCCTTGATAGTTAAGGACGAACTATAACATTCCCAAGCCATGTACTGGTCGTTCCTCATTTCTCCTACTCCTCCCTCGGTTGGGAACTTTATCTTTTGATGATAGGTAGATACGATAGCCTTAAAAGTATTCAGAGCAGGTCTTCCCAAGATGGCATTGTAAGCAAACGGCGTGTCCACTACTAGGAACTTGATCATTCTCGTGACATTCTTTGGTTTGAGCCCTAGAGTGGTACTCAAAAGTATGGTTCCGAGGAATGATCTCCGATCCCCCGAAACCGACCAAAGGGGTGGTTACCTTATCCAAATGTGGATGACAGAGATTCATTCTTGTAAGAGCTTCCGATGAAATTATGTTTGCCGAGCTCCCATTATCGACCAACACTCTTTTGACCTCGAAATTTGCAATTTTTAGTGTCAACACCATGGAAAAGTCTGGATCGTCTTCATTCGTATCCCAACTAACATCCGCGGGTCGATCCGCCTCGCTAAAGCTGATGATTTGATTTTCCATCGATGGAAACTCCCAAGATAGAACTTCTCTTTTTGTGGATACTCCTGCCCTGATTGACCTTAAAGTCCTCTTTCTGGCATTCCTACTGTCTCCACCCGCCGGTCCGCCAGCAATCATGTTTATCACACCATTCGACTGTTCTTCTGCCTGACTTTGAATTTGCCTCTGCCGAGCGTTACATTTTCTCGGACTACGGGATCTGTAGCGATTGTTATAGTTGCCATTTTTAACAAATTCTTTGAGTTTTCCTTGGTTGATTAATTTTTCGATCTCGACCTTCAATTGATAACAATTTTCCGTACTATGACCTCTAGCTCGATGATATCGACAGTATTGGTCATATCCAGGCGCACCCGGCCTCGCCTGTGTGATTCTTTGGGCTTCCGGAATTAAATTCCCTTCTTCCAACACGGTCAGTACTTCTTCTTTTGAACTGTTAAGCTCAGTAAATTGAATTTTACCCGATCTCGGAGCTCGATTTCGATCATACGGAGGTCCGTATGAATTCGGACCTTGGGGCGGCATATGCGGCTTAAAAGTGTTGATTCGCTGCCAAACGGACCCTTTACTCGACCCTCCATAATCACCTGGTTTTGGGATCGGAGCCCGATCTTGTTTCTTGTTGAGATGAGACTTATCCAGATTTGAACTCTTTAATTTGTTCATCTCTTCCTGTATCATATATTTTTCAGCAATTTCCGTTATCCGTTCAAAGGATTTTGGTTGCTTTCTACATAATGCATTTCCAAACTGGGTGCTCCTAGTCAACTCAAACATCAGCGAGGACAGATACTCGATCTGCGGGGTATCCACTTTTAAGAGCTCGATACTAAATCTTGCCAGCCATTGCCTCAATGTCTCTCCTTCCAATTGTTTCATAGTACCCAGATGATTCGCTGGCAATCTTGGCTTCCTTTGACTAGCGAATTGATGTTTCAGCTTATCGCAAAATTCTTCGAAAGAAAATATGGAGTTCGGAGGTAATTTCCCGAACCAATCGAGAGCAATCCCTTCAAAAGTGGTGACCATAATCTTGCAACAGAAATTTTCCGAGTGTCCGTACAAGTTCATCACATTAACAAAGCTGTTAATGTGTTCTCCGGGGTCGGTAGTCCCGTTATACCGTGGGAGCCTGGTTGGCACTGTTTCTGTGTTTCGAGCTTCGCGTATCTCTCGACAAAAGGGTGAACAGCGCATGATACTATTCGAGACCTCCCTCTCTCGTAGGTTTCCTCTAGTCAGAGTATTCCCTACTTGCCTAGCAGCCTGATTAGTGAAGGGAATCTCTATCATAGTATCTTGCTCTTCCAATTTTTTAGCCACTCTTTCCTGTACTATTATCTCCAATTCTGATTCGGTAATTCTCTTGTAAGTTGGTTTGTTTCTTATCACGGCGCCGGCGGTGTGACTTTCCCCCACAACAGAGTCTCCAGGTCGTGCACTCGTGCAGGTGGGTTTTCAGATCGGGCATTGACTTTCGAGGGTGCAGCCCGACGTGGATGCGTCGATGGGGCATGCGACATATCGTTTTCCTTCTGTAAGTTTGATGAAGGTATCTCTGGTCTTCCCTGAATCCCGGGTTGGTCGACAGGTGATTGATCTGCCCTTCCGCTGTTCATGAATTCCCTGCACATTGTACCTATTATAGATCTTAAATCACCAATGGTCGTGTGTATTGGAATGTTATCTTGCGGAACCGCCGGTGGTGCCTCTGGTTGTTGTTGAGCGGCACGTGATAGGTTATCGGGTTCATTGTTGACAGAATTTTGTGCTCCCACTGCTTGGGAAGGCTCTCCTCTAACGTACGTATTTCTCCTCGTAGTAGGCATATTTCGATCTAAGACTCGAATAAGGCCCCACGATGGGCGCCAATTGATCTTACGTGATTTCGTTGGTTCGATCAAGAGTGGAATGTAGTGCAATAATAACAATATTAAAAGGAAAGTAAAGACCAAAGTAGATGTATTCGAGTTGACTGAGTACAAATACAAGTATTTAAGGTCCTATCCGAGCATTATTGGATGACGTACAAGCTAGAGGGCGAAATACATATGATCCTATGCCTATATCCCATGCGGTTCCGAGCAGTAGCTTCGAGGAGGGAGCACCTGGGAAGTCGTGTCTGGCGTCATAAATGCATGGGGTATTTATAGCTGAAATCGGGGTCTAGGTGATCTACCCGCAGACATGCAATTCTTCGGCCCATAAGTTTGGGTCAGAGCTCGGCCCAACAGTAACTTTGGATCCAGGGCCGTTTTGTACTTATAGTTTTTTGGCATCGGGATCGAACTTGATATTCTGAGGTAGTACTGCTCGATCTCGCATGATCGTAGAAAAGTAGAGCCCGAAATATCCCTCATCAGAGAGGGATATGTGAATACAAATATAATCATTGAGATGTCTGTTGGACAATGATTTCTTTTAGGATGATTGGCGGGAAAATAAAGGAAAATTAGTGGAAATGTTGCCCTCTGAAAGAGGTTGAGAATTGATTGAGTTATCGATGTAGAAATTGTTGGAGAATTATTTGAATAATCAACTGTACTCGGATGGATAAATTCACTAGAAGAAGTCTTAGTGAAATTAATTGGTGGTGCAACGTAGTCAAAAGTTCCATCATCTTCGATTGAAGTGATGGTAATTGCATTCTTTAATGATGAAGATGGAATATCATGATATGAAGAAGTTGACTTGTGGAATACGACATCATGAGAAACATAGATTTGATGAGTTTTGAAATCATATATGTGGTACCCCTTTTAACCATATGAATAACCAACAAAGATGCCAGGTTTGGCCCGTTCATCAAATTTATGTTTAATAGTCATATTTTTAGCAAAACTTAGACATCCGAAGACTCGGAGAGATGAAAATGATGGAATTGTTCCAATTAGAACTTCATGAGGTAGTTTATACTTAAGGATTGGAGTAAGAAATTTATTGACAAGATAAGTAGCAGTGAAAATACATTCACCCCAAAAAGAAAGATGCAAGTACCCCTAAAAGCGTAGAGCTCTACCAACATCAAGAAGATGTAGATGTTCACGTTCTAGAATGCCATTTTGTGGGGGAATCGCAACATAGCTGTGTTGGTGAATAATTTCAGGTCATTAAACCATGTTTGAAATTTATTTGAAAGAAATTCAGAAACATTGTATGAACGAATGGTTTGAAGTTGAGGAAGAAAAATGTTCCCACTAACAGAATTTATACGAGAAATTGTCTTGTTGAATTGATGATCGATTTGATTGGAAAAAATGGATCAACTATGTTGAAAGTTTTTTATTTATGTTTCATAAGATATGTTCAAGTACACCTTCAATAATCATCAACAATAGTTAAAAAAATGAGATCCATTTTTGTAAGGTAAAGAGAATGGACCCCGGATGTCAGCATGGATTACCTCAAAACAACGAGAAGTACAAGACATACTTCAAGCAAATGAAAGACGATATTTTTTAACCGCGAACATACATCACAAACATGATATTTATTTGCAATGACATTTGAAAATTTCTTAACAATGAAGTAAAAACGAGTTAATAAAGATGTTTGAAAGAAATAACATAATTGAATTTTAGGTCAGGATCTAGATAAAAAGACCATTTTGAACATGAATTCAACCAGTTTTTTTCTTTGTTGCTCGGTCTTGAAATATACATCCAGTAAATGAAAAAATTACATCACAATTAATCGATTTTATTAATTATGAGATAGATAACAAATTGAATTTAAATTATGGAATATGGACTACATTAATGAGGATAAGTGAAGATGAACATTGAACAGAGCCTATATGTATCACAGGCTCTTGAGAACCATCAGGTAAATGAACTGATATACTTTATATGGAAAATAGAATATGATGAAATAAATGAAAGAGATGTACATATATGATTAGAAGTACCTGAATCGATGATCCAACTAGTGGGTAGACAAGTGAGAGTAGTGCTTGCCAAATGATTGGAACAAGTAGCGGAATTGAATGTTGGTGGCTTTGATCTCTTCACTTGCTTATCTGAAAACCCAGGTTATAATGTTCAATTAGTGGACTATCTGAGTGATGAATGACATGAGGAGAAATTTTGAGTGATTTTGATGATGACATGGTATAGATCAAAGATGAAATCACTGGAACCATGTAAGAATTAGAGCATAAAGAGAAACGGAAAAATTATTCTGTTTATATCAATTAACATACCTTGTATTTATAGGCAGATTACAAAGTAGATAATGACAAAGAGTTTGACTCTATCAACTATTAAGATAAAGACTGAGAAGCTATATATATCTAAACTACTGTAATAGATAATAGCTAAGTGTTTAACTCTATCAACATAAAAGAAAGAAATTACAATTAACTAAAGATAAACATCAACACAAGTCAATAGATCATAGCTCAATTGCTGAGGGCATGCGTGTAATCAAGATTGTTTTAAAAGAAATACATGCCAAAAATAGCTCAATTCGGAACATTAATTCGATTATCTTATATTTCAGCTACAATAAGATGCAAAAAACAAGTTCAACCTAGTATGTATTGGATCTCTCAACATCAAAATTAGCAATTGAAAATAATGTATTCTTATGTTGGGTGTTTGGAAAAATATATAGAGCCATTAAAATTCTATCAAATAAAGAATGTGTAAAAGAACAAGTGTTATTGTTAAATATCAAATTAAAATATATGAGAAAGAACTAAAGTTCGTTTTGTTGCTAGGTGTTAGGAAAAGTCTACTGCTATCTATTCTATTTAATTCTTATATGTAAAATATAGTGTTCTGAAATTCTGAATCAAGAAACTTGAATTATAGGGTAGTGGTGAACACGGTTAGGTTTTGTCGGATATCTATGAAAAAATCAACCCTCTTTAATACATATGGGGCTAAAATTTCAAACAACAACTAAATTTTTATGTTCATAAACCATACGGTTTGGATGAGGCAAGCAGACGGGGTGGGTGGGCTAAATGAAAATAATGTCGTAAATTTTGAATTTAATAGACTAACAACAAATCGGTAAATATAAAGAAATAATCTTAAATTTTTCAAACAACAAATAAAATGTGTCAATAAGTGTTTGCGAATTTTGCTAGGAATTGAAGACTCAAAATATGTTGACACTATGTAAAGTATTTGGAAGACACTGCATAAAATAGGAAATCGTCAATGATAAGTTCGAGTAAAAAAATGTGATTACTTACTTATGTATCAACATATTCATACCGAACATTAATATTAACAAGAAACTTACAGAAATGTTGTTTTTTTTTCTTAGTCATTTGTTAACCAATGTGATAACTTTCACACTTTACTAAGACATGAATAAAAGTACATCAAAGATGTGGGTCAATTTTATTAACCATCAAACTCATCATTCGATCCATACTATGTGAGTTTATACATTAGCAACCCTTAATTGTTTATTTTAAAAATTAAACAGTCGGGTTGCAAGCGAGTTGGAACAGATCGAGCGAATGAGTCGGTGAGGCGGGTTTATGAACACCACTATTAATATAGGGAATGAAATGAATGCAAACAAGCAAGTGACCCTTTAAGAATCGCTAGTGGACCAAAAACCGAGTGAAGACGGCCCAATTTTATTTAAGGACCTAAAGTGACCCTTTTTAAATATAAGGGAAAAACACTTTTCATACCAAACTTGTATCAACTCGACACTTTTCATACCAAGCTTTTTTGAGAAAAACATTTGATACCACAACTTCGGAACTTTGGACACTTTTACATTTTCCTTTAAAAATTGGACACCCGTTTAATTCTGAAATGAGGGAAAAACACTTTTCATATCAAACATTTATCAACTTGACACTTTTCGTACCAAGCTTTGTCAAAAACACATTTCACAAGTTCAGAACTTTGGGCACTTTTGCCTTTTTTGTTAAAAATTAGACAGAAGAATGCGCATGTAACATCATAAACCGAGGAAGAAAATCACATGATGAGCACATGTGAATTTCGGGCGGGGGTACTTGCATTTGGGTAGGGAAGACCTAATTTTCCCTCA
Source organism: Penstemon eatonii (assembly GCA_038501285.1). Lineage (NCBI taxonomy): Eukaryota > Viridiplantae > Streptophyta > Magnoliopsida > Lamiales > Plantaginaceae > Penstemon > Penstemon eatonii. The sequence continues at coordinate 63,736,019 of CM076710.1, forward strand.
ATCTTAGTTAAAGTCCACTTTATAAGGTCTTGGCAACCCCTACCCTACAAGCTAGCTTTTGAGATTGAGTTAGACCCAAGCTATGCGAGTGAACTTAGCCCAAACATTTCGGTGAACTCTAATACAACAACAAAAATTCCTCCATTAATTTTCTTTTACACGTATACAACAAAAATAAAAAAATAGCCATGTGAATGAACTTAGCCCAAATCATGTGGTGAATTCTAATACAACAACAAAAAATCCTCCATTAGTTTCATACTATAAGCACCTGCTTTTTTTCCGTCTGTTTATGAAGTTTCCATCCAATTTCTAATGGAAAATGCAAAAGTATCCAAAGTTCTGAAATTGTGGTATGAAATGTGTTTTTAAAAAATGCTTGGTATGAAAAGTGTCGAGTTGATAAAAAAGTTAAGTATGAAAAGTGTTTTTCCACGTTAGTGAATTTAACGGGCGCATGTCTGTCAAATTTTTATCGGAAAATGTGAAAGTGTCCAAAGTTCTGAAATTATGGTATGAAATGTGTTTTTTGAAAAAAACTTGGTATAAAAAGTATCGAGTTAATAAAAGTTTGGTAGGAAAAGTGTTTTTTCCTCTTTCAAATATACTTTCTCCTTCTTGACCAGTTAACTTGATAAAAAAATAAAAAAAAAAACCTAAGCATATGACGTCACTCAAAAAGATTAAGAAATTTCTAGTTCTAAGTTTAGTGTTTTCAAATGTGGATTAGACATAGAATCGGAAGCTTTACTGATCAACTGGTGGTTGGATCGGTTAGATCAGTTCGACCAATAGTTCAATCATTATGTATCTTTATGATGCACAATTTACATAAATTTTCATTGAAAGTACAAAATATAATTAAAATAAATTGTCAATTTTTTTAGAACATTGTCCATTTTCTACAAATTAAAGGAAATTACATCTTATACATCAAAATCGACATCCACTGCTTTACAAGTTCAGAAATTTAAGTTTATCAGTATGTTTTAGCTCAATAGTATGACTCAAAAATCTAAACTATAATTATAATATACAAATTCAAAAAATTAAACTCTTCAGTAAAAACTCAATGCAGAAAACCAAACTAGAACTTCCAATTCCCACAATATACAAAAAAGAAAAAGGGGAACTTCCAATCCCCTTGAAACATTGCACCCTATAATTTTAAGCTATATTCCACAAAGTAAGGTTTAATTCTATTTTGCACCCTCAAAAAATATTAGTTTGATACTTTACTCTCTCGAAAAAATTCAATTTCAATTTGCAACGGCAAAATATATCTCCTTTCACTTTAATAGGGGTATTTTCTTCGAACCCTTGACAAAATTATTATTATTCCAAATAATTCTAAAAAAGTATAAAAAAAAAGTAAAAATTAACTGAAAATTAATTAATGAGAAAACTTGAATGGGAGAAGATTGAAGAAGTCCTCCAATATTGGAAACTAATCTCTAGACATAATATATTTTTAAATTTGTTACGTGAAGGAAAATAAGGGTTGTACAATGGAAAAGAGAAAAGGAATGGCAAAGAGTTATGACTTCATTTCACGTAAAACTCGAACAACTGACTATAATGGTTGATTCACTGATTTTACCGATTTTGATTGGTTCATATTGGCTAACAAGTAAGGTAATGTTGAGGGGCTAGTCCGACCGAACTAAGTTAATGGTTAAACCAACCTAATTAGCCGATATGATTGTGTTTTAAAAACAACGATGTACATCAAAATCAGCATTCGTTGTTTTACAAGTTCATAAAGCTGAATTTATCAATTTGTTATAGCTTTATACTCAAAAATCTAAATTGTCATCTATAATATTCAAATTCGAAAAATTCAGTACTATGACATATCATAATTAAAAAAAATAAAAAAAGGCCCATAGCTAGCTATAACCCCACAAGGTACAAAAATAAAGGGAACTTCCAACTCGCGCGATCCCTTAAAATCGTAAACACTTTCCACAAAGTAATTTGAATCAACTAATTTTAAACTTAACTCAAGACTCCATTATTTCAAATTTGATCATGTAAATTTATTCTAACTGAACGTCAAACAAGAGTTGATGGAATTAATAAATTGTAAAACCTATAAATTCTAAACATTAAAACATACCTGAAAATTAATGAGAGAAAACTCAATTGGAAGAAGATTGAAGAAGTCCCGATGGCCAATGTTAAGAATTAATCTCTCAAGACAAAATTTATTTTTCTATGAAGGATTGAGCAATGGAGAAGAGAAAAGAACGGGATTGAGTTAAGACCTTACGTAAAACCCTAATTTTTTTTTCCTTTAAGTAAATCGTAGGTTCATTGATTTTACCGGATTCGATCAGTTCATTCTTACTAATAAGTAAAGTGGTTTTGAGGGGTCGGTCAGATCAAACTAGATCCGATTAGTGGTTAAACCAATCAAACCGAACAGCCTGATCCAGTTTTGTAAACACTAAGCTCTAATGAAACAAAAAAATTGAGACTAAACGAGTGACTTTATATATTTATTTTTCAGTATGAGGTTCCACATATTGTTAGTTGAGGAAGATGTCGTATATATCGGAACGGATTTCCTATCACATATTGGTGTCACACCTTTGTGTCACACCGATATGTGATTGACATGTGTCTTTCTCATAAAAATTATTATGTATCAAGTAACATAAATTAACACTTAAGATTTAATAATAGAAGGTAACTAAATTAGATTGTAAATTAAGCAAGAAAAGAGATGAACTAAACATAAAAAAGGAAACAAAAAATTCCTTTTTATTTTGATTTTGTTTAATTTCTTTAGTTAGTTAGTTAGTTAGTATAACTAAAACTATTACGCTTAGACAAATTTTATTGTTTTCACTTAGAATTTTTACTAAAAAGGCGACTTCCAGCGTTTTTCTTTTATGGTAGATCATCACACCATGGCTCTTTCTTCTCCACCCTTCTTCTAAAAATCTCAACCATAGTTTATATGAGTGTCCAAGTGTTTGTGTATCAATAGTATTATGTTAAGGTATTGCAAATATATTCTCAAACCCTCAGTTTTGTTTTTGATCGTGTAATGCAAAAATATTCTCATATATTTATATGAGAACTTAAATTTTGAATAATTTGAAGAATTCGTAAAACATAATTTCATCTATGGGGAAAATGCATGCTCTTCAATTGGAGGCATCATGTTACTAGAATTACCTAAAGTTTAATAAAACTTTGGTTGAGATTTTTTAAAGAATGGTGAAAAAGGAGCCATAGTCTTGACCATAAAAAAATCTAGAGATTTTGTTTCCTTTTTTAAGGTTTATCCGATGCATAACAACTTTTAAGAGAGAGACACATGTCAATCATAATTATGAGAATAATGAAATTAAAAAAAAAAATTCAAAAGAAATGTGAGGTAATCATAATAGGTGTACAATTAATTCGCTAGTCAATGTGTTCTATGGAAATATATCTTATATAATAATTGTGTTCGACGTAAATCAATCAATTTGATTTTTGATACAAATTTAAATTCGATCTTCGAGTAACTGATAACTCTGTGAAAACAGTGTTATCAAGTCTATTTCCTTAACTCATTCGATTATTCTTATTAGAGTTTTGATAGAATCTTAGACAATTTTAGTTAGTTTTGTATTTTGTCACTCGAGTCATTGGTTTAATTGTTTTATGCATGAATTGAGATATTTTCTTATATATTGTGTTCATATTTGTAGGCCTAAGCTATTTTGGATGAAAGAACATGATTGGAAGCGAAGAACACCGAATTAAAGATCAAATGAAGTCAAGTAGTGCAAGAACAAAAAAGCTGTCAGAAATGTTGTTGTGCACTCCGATGAACATAACTCTTTCAAGAAAGCTCCAATTAAGTTGAATTTCGACTATGATGTAGAGGGATATGTTAGCTACACCACAGATTTTACGGATCTTGATTCGGAGTTTGGAGCTAAGAGTTATGACAATTACAAAACTGTCGCGCAAATCTGTCGCGATTTTCAGCGGGCTTTTAAGGGAATTCTTGGGCCCAAAGTCTCCTACTTGGACTCAACTTGGTAGATCTATATAAGGACTTCTAGGTCACGAAATTACACATCTTTGATCAGCTCTAAACATATTTCTTTCATAGAATACACATACAACATCAAAGATTTACTTGGAGAAAGATTGAAGAAGAAAAGAGAAAAGTCCTGTAGATCACCCAAGTAAGACGAACGCAATATTGAAGATCTTTATCTCAGATTCATCGTTTTGTCTATAAAACCACATGAACTCAGATTTGTTTTCCTTTATTATTTTCTTCTTATATTCATCATGAACTAATTCTTAGGATTTAGGGATTTTATGAAACTATGTTACTTTGATTAGTTTTATTGGATTATTCGTAGTTAGGGGCAATTCTTGCGTTTGATTTAATTTCGTTCTCTATGCTTGCAACTTGACTGATCACCTAGTTGTTAGATTTAATATTCTTTTCGAACTTGGAAAAGGGAGATTAGGATTAGATAGGAAATTGAATAGTAAATGACTCTTAGTATAGGAATATACTTAAGGCGTTTATACCCGTTACATGAGGATCTGTTTAATGCTTTGTGTTATTTATGAATCACCTAGGAATAGGATCGATTTGTATAATACATTAGGTTCTTACGTAATTCGGAAGATACGTACGAATATACTTGAATCCTCGGGTAGCACTCTTGTCACCACAATAATTACAAAAATCTCGATTGGACAATCGATAGATAACATAGTGGATTATAACCCTAAGTTTCTCTTCTCATTATTCGAACTCAATCCAAGTACTTAGGTTAGTTAAATCATTTAGTTAATCTAGTTAATTAAAACCCAAAAGCACATTTGAATTTGGAACCATATTAAAAGTAAATTAGGAATTGGAATTGGTATATAATAGTCAAGTCCCTGTGGACACGATACTCTTATACTTACTCTTTATTACTTGTTCGATACGTGCACTTGCGTTTATTTGCGTGTGTAAATTCCACAACAAGTTTTTGGCGCCGTTGCCGGGGACTTTGATAATTGATAATTTACCAAGTTTCAACTTTTATTTTTGTTTTAATTCGATTTATTTTTATAGTTCAAATTTTTCCTTGTAGGTACTCATACCTAGTTTATGCGCAGTGATAAAAAAGCTGAATTAGTAGATTTTGATCCAGAGATCGAGAGGACTTTCAGACAACAAAGATCGCTAAACAAGAACCAAGGAAAAGCTGATATAATGAAGAATCCACAGAATGAAAATCAGGTGAATCAACGGTTAGTAAATCAACAAATGGGTCCACACAATCCTGCCGAAATCGAAAGACCCGTTAATGAATACATAACACCAATCTTAGGTGTTCTAGATTCAAGTATTGTCAGACCAGAGATTGAAGCAAATCACTTTGAAGTGAAACCGGTAATGCTGAATCTGATCAATTCCTCTGCTATATTTTCGAGGTTGGCTATGGAAGATCCTCACGCCCTTTTGAAGAGCTTTATGGAAATTTGCGATTCATTCAAATTGAATGGGTTACAGCTGATCAACTACGAATGAAACTTTTCTCCTTTTCCTTAAGGGATCGAGCTTGAGTCTGGCTAAACTCAATGCCACCTAACTCCATCATATCCTAGACAGATTTGACTGAAAAATTCCTTAGGAAATATTTCCCACCCACCAAGAGTGCGAAAGTTCGAATGAAAATTCACTCATTCTAACAAATAGAGGGAGAGTCACTCTACGATGCATGGGAAAGGTTCAAGGGGCTAATGACACAATGTCCACAACATCACATTCCTGGTTGGCAACTGATACTGTTGGATGAAGATGAAGATTAAAGTGCAAAGAAGACAAGTAATTAAGGAAAGGTTTTGATGATTTCCAAAACATCATAATCAGCTAAGTTGGAAAGCTTAGTTCCCTTAGAAGAATTTTGAACAAGTAAAGAAGACATCAGAAGAGTTCAAAGTTCAAAGCCCAGAAGACTAGTGATCTCATGCTGAAACAGCGAACAGAAGGGTAGACCATCAACTGACTCAAATCAGATTAGTTCAGAGTTTGATCAGCAGAGTACCTATCAGATGGGTTGCTTCGATCAGCAGAGTAGAAGAGATCAAGAGATTAGTCCAACGGTAATAAATGCACTTAGTGTAATAAATGCTGCAAGAGAAGGGTAGTAATGGCAAATGATTGAAGATATCCTCGTATCAGCAGAGTGCATTTAATGCAGCTACAGGAAAGTACAACAGAGAAAGGATTGTAGCAGGTTACCGTTCTGATTTCGGGCTAAAGCTATGGATTTGAAGATATGACTTCCTTCAACGGTCATAAATTCAAATTCTTAAATAGAGCTGATTTTCAACGAGCGAAAATAACACAACAACAATCTGAAATTACGCTTTGAAGCAGAAATTATTCAAGTCTCAAAAGCTCGAACAGCTCACTCATCTGGTGGAAGTCATCTGTTGATAGAAACCTAGTTGAAGCTCAAATTGAAAATACTTTCTGAGTGATTTGTATTAGCTGAGTGTTGTGCGAAGTTGTGATCCATATTTGTGAGTGATCAAATATCAGAGGGTAGGATTTCTGAGTGATTTCCTATTGTGAGCTTAGAGCCTTTTCATTAGTTGTTTAGGTATAAGTGGAGATATATTGTAAACTGTGTGTTTATAGTATAACCCAGAATCTAAGTGATCTGGAAGAGTGGACTAAAGGATTTTTATCCATATAACCACTATAAAAATTCTTTGTGTTGATTTGCATTTAAGTTCTTCTTGCATATTTCAAACTGCATTTGCAAACACTTTTGAATTGATTGAAAGATTTTAAAGGAGTTTTAAAACTAGGGATAAATTCTTTTAAAAGAACTTAAGTTACATGTGAAAAACACTTTAAACATCCGCTGCAAGTATACTCTTAAGAAAACTATTCTGTTGAAAAACAGCTAAGTATTTGTTAGAAGAGTGGTCACTCTGATGTTCAAGATTTGTTCACGATCAGCATAGTCAGCTTACTGTTCTTCATCAGCTTAGTCTGCTGACAGAAGACTGAAAAGTTTTTAAGTCTAAAATTTTTCAGAGGTCTATTCACCGCCCCCCCCTCTAGACCTCATCTGACCACTTGGGACCAATAAGTGGTATCAGAGCAGGTGGTTCATTAGAATCAGCTGCCTGATCAACGTGCTTGATCCAAGTGTTTTTCAAAGGCTTTCAAAACTTTTTCAAAAGAGCATCTTTTTGAAAAATTAAAACTTTTTGAAAATGGATTGTATCAGTCATGTTCCCCACATTGCTGGAATGTCTTTTGAAGACTGGAAAATCATAATGGAGATTTTCTTGGCTGCTTATAATGACAACATGTATACATGTATCATTAAAGATCCATTCAGATTCACAAAGACCATAAAAATCAATGAAGTTGATACGGTTGTGGAAAAAGACCTTCATGAGATGACACCTAATGAAATAAAGCTATTTAATCTGGATAAAGTCGGAAGATTCATCATGACTAAAGCCCTGGACAATGATCTGTTTGATAAAGTCAAACATTGAAAGACTGCAAAAGAGATGTGGGACAAAGTCAGAGACATGAGTGAAGGAAATGATGCCATAAAGGAGCATCAGCTAACTGTTGCTTTGGAGAAACTGGACAACTTCAAGATGAAGTCTGGAGAAACCATTGATCAGATGGATACCAGATTCACCAGAACACTGAATGAAGTTCTAAAGTTGGGAAAAACCTTTACTGACAAAGAAATCACCGTCAGAGTACTAAAGGCTTCACCTCCTAAGTTCAACATGAAGGTGACAGCTATGGAAGAATCAAGAGATTTAGAAAAAATCTCTCTTACAGAACTGTTTTCCGTACTCAAGGCATTCGAGTATAAACTGCCTAGAATGGGAATTGAAGAAACCTCAACTTCAGGACCCACAGCTGCCCTGGTTGCTGCTGAAAATCAAAGAAGACCAGCTCAGAGAAGTAAAGAAGTGGACTCATCTGATGAAGTCACACTACTCAATAAAAAGGAGTACACTGCTGGAGACTCTGCATTGCTTATGAACAACTTCAAGAAGTTCTACAAGAGAAAAATGAAGAACAAATACAACAATGCTTCTACTTCTAAACCTAACTCTTCTTCTCAAGAAAAAGATGATTATAAAGCAAAACTAATGTGTTATAACTGCAGGAAATTGGGACACTTCATTAGAGACTGCCCATATCCAAAAGCAGAGAAGTACACTGAGGAAGAGAAGAGAATCAGAAAAGAAAGAAAACATCATAAAGGCAAGGCAATGATGGCTGAAGCAGAGAAGCTAAATGATGTCTACTCATCTGATTCAGATTCAGACACTTCTGATGAAGAGAACCCTGCTCTTATCTGCCTGATGGCAAAGGAATCTGATGACTCTGAGGATGAGGTAACTCCTCTTGATAATGAATTATTTAATTCATTTGAACAAATGATGCTTAACAATACTGGTATTGCTGAAGCATATAAAAAGCTTAAGGAAGAGACGATATTGCTGAAAGAGCAAAATAGTTCACTGAAACTTTTAGCTGAAAAGCCAAAAGAATCAGCTGAATATAAACAGCTTGAGCAAGAACATGAATCTCTGAAAGCTGAATGTGAGGTTTATAAAGGAAAAATCATGGAACTTGAAAAAGTCATTGAGTCTCATGAGAAATCATCTGTTACATCAACTCATATGTCTAGTAAACATAAGATACCTTTAGAACAGGATAAGTTAGAATTGAATCATACTGAAAAATTCATTTCTGCTGACAATAGTAAGGTCATTCTGTATGTTCAAACTGCTAGACATGCTTCACCTGAGAAAGAATTATAGGAGAAGAAATCTCCTAAGGCTAAAAAGAGCAAAGAGCCTAGTGTAGGAAAACAGACTAGTAAGACCAAACAGCAGAGTCCTAAGAAGTCTGCTGATAAAGCTAAACTGAATCAGACTAGTGGTAAAACTAAGTCATCTGTTAATGAGCAAGCATCAAGTAAACCAAAGAAGCATAAGAACAAGAAAAATCAAAATGCTTGGTATGGAAATGAGTCTTATTATGTGCAACCTGCTGCATATCCTCATATGTATCATGCACCTCAGTTTCCAGGTTACTATGCACCTTACCCTGCTCGTCCAATGCATGCATACCCTGCTTATCATGCACCTTACCCTGCTTATGAACATTTTCCTTATCATACTGATCATCAACATGACTTATCTGCTGCATATGATAAAGACAAGATTGTTCATGCTCCTGTCAAAACTCAAAAGCCTAAGAAGCCTAAGACATCAACATCTTGGGTTGTCAAAGGTGGAACTAATCCTCCAGGACCATCTCAATAGGGGTACCTAAAACAATTTTATTTTTGTTTTGTAGGTTAGGATTAGGAGTAGGAGTAAAGTAGAGAAGATTTGGTAATTGGACAGTGGATGTTCAAGGCACGTGTGTGGAAGCATACATGAGCTGACTGATGCTGTTGATGTGGATGGTCCAAGTGTTACATTTGGAGACAGCAAAGAAGGCAAGATTGTAGCTAAAGGAAGAATAATCAAAGGGAACAGTGAGATATCTGACGTCTCATATGTTAAAGGCCTAAAGTACAACCTGCTGAGCATAAGTCAACTTTGTGACAAAGGATATTCAGTCATCTTCTCAACAGATAAGTGCTACGTTGAACAGATTGGTACATAGAAGGTAATCTTATCTGGAAGGAGACAATGGAATGTCTATATAGTCGACTGGAATTCTGCTGATAAGAATTCAAATGTTTGTTTGGTGGCTTCTACACCAAGTAAAGTTAGTTGGCTATGGCACAAAAGAATGAATCATTTAAACTTCAAGACCATCAACAGATTAATCAAGAATAATTTGGTAGAAGGGATACCAAAAACAGTCATGAGCAAGGACAAGCTCTGTGACGCATGTCAGAAGGGTAAACAAATCAAGTCATCTTTCAAAAGCAAGAAGCATCAATCCTCTGAAAGAATATTGGAGCTACTACATATGGACTTATTTGGACCCATTGATCCAGTCAGCAATGGTGGAAAGAAATACTGCCTAGCTGTTGTGGATGATTATTCAAGATATACTTGGGTGATTTTCAAGAAGAAGAAAAGTGAAACCAAGGAACATCTTACTAATCTGATGGAACTGATCCAGAATGAGAAAAGTATAAAAATATTGAAGATCAGATCAGATAGAGGGACAGAGTTCACAAACTCTACTGTTGAAGAGTATTGTAACATTAAAGGAATACATCATGAGTATTCAGCTGCTAGAACCCCTCAACAGAATGGTGTTGCTGAAAGGAGAAACAGAACACTAAAGGAAGCTGTCACGACCATGATAGCTGAAGCTAAACTGCCACAAAGATTTTGGGCAGAAGCAACAAATACAGCCTGCTTTACCCAAAACAGATGCATGATCAACAAAAATCAGAACAAGACTCCATATGAAGTTTGGAACAACAGAAAACCAAACATTCATTATTTTAAAATTTTTGGTTGTAAATGCTTTGTGTTAAATAATGGGAAAAATCACCTTACTGCTTTTGCAGAAAAGGCTGATGAAGCTGTTTTTGTAGGATACTCTACTGTTAGTAAAGCTTATAGAGTTTTTAATAAAAGAACACTACTAGTAGAAGAATCCATTCATGTAGTATTTGATGAACCAAACCAATCTTCTGAAAAGAATCAAAGCACTAATCAAGATCTATCTACTGATTTACAGAAGTTAAGTGTTGGAAGGAATGAAGAATATGTTCCCATCATACTACATGATCTCAACACGGTTGCCAACTCAAGTGCTGTTCAAATCAGATCACTGATTATCTAACAGACGAGTTACAAACAGCCGACAGACCAGAGATTCTTCAACGGACGACAAATGTTCAACATACTACTACTGGAAATCCAACAGTAGTGTTGCAAGATCACAACAGAGGACAACATTCAGACCTGCAACCTGATCTTAGATGGCTCAGAAATCACCCACCTGAGTTAGTGATTGGTGATCCATTAGATAGAGTGAAAACAAGAAGAGCTGCTGCACAAGATGCCATGTTTGTCACCTTTCTATCTCAAATAGAGCCTAAACAAATTGAAGAAGCTCTCAGTGATTCCTTCTGGATAGAAGCTATGCAAGAAGAGTTAAATCAATTTGAAAGGAATGAAGTCTGGTACTTAGTTCCTAGACCAAGTCATCAAAGAGTCATTGGCACTAAATGGGTGTTCAGAAATAATATGAATGAAGATGGTATTGTTACCAAAAACAAAGCAAGATTAGTGGCCAAGGGATAATGTCAAGAAGAAGGAATTAACTTTGATGAAACATTTGCACCAGTAGCAAGACTTGAAGCAATCAGACTGTTTCTTGCCTATGCTGCTTACAAGAACTTCACTGTCTATCAGATGGATGTGAAGTCAGCTTTTCTCAATGGAGAATTTCAAGAAGAAGTATATGTTGAACAACCCCCTGGATTTGAAGTCTATCAAGAAGAGGATAAGGTATATCGTCTGAAGAAAGCCCTCTATGGACTGAAACAGACTTCAAGAGCATGGTATGATACCCTATCTGATTTTCTTTTAATTAAAGGATTTCATAAAGGTAAGGTAGATAAAACCTTGTTCACTATTGAATGGGAGAATCATATATTAATTGTGCAAATATATGTAGACGATATTATTTTTGGTTCAACTAACCAACAGATGTGTGACAAGTTCTCTAAGCTGATGCAGAATAAGTTTGAAATGAGCATGATGGGAGAACTTAATTATTTTCTTGGTTTACAAGTAAAACAGCTGCCTGATGGAATCTTTATAAATCAAGCTAAATACACAAGAGATCTGTTCAAAAAGTTTGGTATGGAAACTAGATCTACTGCTAACATTCCAATGTCTACAAGTCTTCGTTTGGATAAAGATGAAGATGGCAAATCAGTAGACATAACCAAATACAGAGGCATTATAGGTTCATTGTAGTACCTCACAGCAAGCAGACCTGACATAATGTACTCAGTTGGGGTTTGTGCAAGATTTCAATCAAATCCCAAGGAATCTCACCTCTTAGCTGCCAAGAGAATATTGAAATATGTTAAAGCCACTCAAGAATTGGGATTGTGGTATCCTAGAGAATCTGAATTTGAACTTATTGGATATTCAGATTCAGACCTTGCTGGCTGCAAGATTGACAGGAAAAGTACAACTGGTGCCTGTCAGTTCTTAGGTAGTCGTCTGATCTCATGGATGAGTAAGAAACAAACTTCAGTGTCCATATCTACTGCTGAAACTGAATATATAGCTGCTGGAGCTTGCTGTGCACAGATACTTTGGTTGAAGCATCAATTGGAAGATTACAATATCAAGATCAGTGGAATTCCAATCTACTGTGACAACACAAGTGCAATCTCTCTTACTCAGAACACTACAAGTCATTTAAGGACTAAACATATAGAGATCAAGCATCACTTCATTAGAGATCATGTGGAAAAAGGCAATGTTATGATTGAGTATGTTCATACTGACAATCAGATTGCTGATATTTTCACTAAACCTTTAAGTGAAGTAAGGTTTTCAACTTTAAGAGCTGAGCTAGGACTACTTAATATGGATGCATAAGCTGAGGGGGAACTTATCAGATCACTGAACTTCATCAGCACAGTCATCCGTTATTATCTTCAAGGATTAACTCTCAACAGACTAGTTAACTTATGAATTCTTAAAGTCAGGAGGAACGTGTAAGACTAGCGGTACATCTGATTAAAAGATGATATTTGTTAATGACAGTTAGTTGAAGTTATGTTCTCAAGAGAAGATTAACGTTCTGAAGATTGAAGATCAAATTACCTTGCTGGATTGACAAACAGCAGAGGAAAATTATTAGCTATTGGTTTTCTCTAGTAATATCAGATAACAGATCACTCGTCTGTCAGATAAGTTAAACTCTACTCATCTGATACATTGTATAAGCATGGTTATAAAATCGCATTTTTAGAAACACGCTTTTATAAGTAACAGATAGGTAACGATTGAGTTTCCCGCCAGTCTGACATTGAAATAATAAAATTGAAATCCGCAGCTCCCATCCACACGATTAGTAAACTGTCAGATTGATCCAACGTTTCAGATTAATCACGATAACCTAAACTATAGGAAACATATAAAATCCGATCTGAACAGATTAGTCATCTTACGCACTCATAAACTCTCAAATTCTCTAACTCTCAAACTCTCTCGCTTTCAAAAGTTTACTGCTTTCACAGAATTCTACACAGAAAATCTCAGAAATGGAGAAAATCATTGATGGAAGGTACCTGAACTACAGCAAATTCCACTTCTCTGGCACTGATCTGATGTGCTCAATCATGGAAAAGATCAAAGAGGCATTTTTGGTTCCAGTTTTGGAAGCTCACGAAGACAGGGTTTACCTAGAAAACATAGATCACTTCTACAAAACCAGGAAATTCACTAATAATGATACTGTTATGTCGGCTACCATTGGAGGTAAGAAAATTGATGTCTCTGCTGCCGTTCTAAGTGAGATTTATAAGTTGAAGAATGACTGAGGAGACGTAACAGACATAGGGTCTGAAAAAGAGGAAGTATTTTGGGGAACTTGTGCGAAGAAAGGAGAACAGATGACTGGGACTCTGATGAAGACTTAGTTGAAAGATGAGTATCAGAGATTCGCAGACATCATTGCGAAGGTACTGGATTGCAGTACGAGCTCTCTGGATGGGTTACCATGAAGAAGGTACTACACCATGATTTGCATCTACTATGGACTGAAGGTCAACTGGGCAGTTCACGTCTATGATCTGCTGAGTGACAAGAGGACTTCGCATGCCATCTTGCTTAGTCATCTGTTCATGTCACTAAGCTGTCCAATGGCAGGTGGGAAGGCTACCCACGCCAGTAAAGAGTTCAAGTTATATGAGCCAGTGAGGAGTGTGGCTGCTCCTAAAAGGAAGGCTCCTGCAAAGTCTAAGAAGACTCCTTCTAAGAAGAGCAAGAAGGAGGGTCAGACAAGTAAGTCTGCTGATCAAACAGCAAGCACTGCTGTTGAAGCTGAATCAGCACAAGCTGAGAGTGAAGTCCCTGAGAAGGTGATAGATGACTTCACTGCCGAGCTTGAATAGATGGAGACAGGTTCTTCGCCTGAAAGAACAGAGTCTGATGAAGAGATTCCTCTTCAAAGACTGAAAAGATTGAGGACCAGGAGTGAAGCAAGGGGACCCCCCCAAGCTAAGAAGCCCACTGGAAGAATTCCAAAATCAAAGGCAAAGAGAAAGGTCACGTTCTCTGAAGAACCAATCATAACAGTCAGAGAATCACCAACATCAGCTGAAAGGCCTGTTATTATTGAAGAACATTTAGTTGAGGCTGCTGTTGAACAAGTTGAAGAGCCTGCTAGAGAGGCTGTTGTTGATGTAATTGGAGAGTCTGCTGAGGGAGATGTTGAACAGCAGACTGGCACAGCAAGTGAAGGAAGTGTACCCCTTTTACACCCTACTCCTGTTGCTGCCACTCCTATACAAGTGATTGAGAGTCCTAAGGCTAGAAAGCTAAGGACTGGAAATATTGTTCTTCCTTACATATCTGCTGCTGAACAGAAGAGAATAGATGATGCTGAGAAGCAGAGAATAGCTGCAGAAAAACCTGAGGAAGATAGACTAAAAAGTCTTGAGCTCAAAAGGCTAGAAGAAGAAGCCAGCAAACTGACTCAAGCTGAAAGGGATGCTATTGAAGCAGCTGAGTTGGCTGCTGCAATAGAAGCCAGCACCAAGGACGCCCATGGTCCAAGGCAGGCTGGAGGAATCTGGATTGGGGAACCAAGAGACCCCAACAAGCCCACTCAAGTGATGCCAGCTCCTAAAATTCAACCTAAGAAAAGATCAGAAGTAAAATTGGCTCTGGAGATTGTGAGAGACACTCCAGAAGCCTTTGATGAGTTCATACAAAGGTTGGATGCTGAGAATGACAAATTAACTCGTCTGACGATGTTTAACAAGGAGAAAGTCCGCTACAACAGGTGGAGTGACTATCGTCTGACTAAGAGTAAGGAGCAGATCATTAGCTGGATAACCTTCAATGATGAAGAGGCCTGGGTTCTCAAGTGGCTTGAAACAGGATCAATAACACAACCACTTGACTCAGAGTTCTTTTTAGATAAACTTAGACTGATGATCAGCAAAGTTGCCAAGGCTGAAGCCAAAAAGATCTATGACTCAGTTCCAGAAGACTATGCAGAGAATGAAGACTTGAAGGAACGGTCCATCAGATTGGCTATCTCCCAGACTATGAAGACATGGGCAAAGAAAACTAGGAAGATGAAGGGGCAACCACGCTCACTGATTCCCCTTCCGAGTTTGAAACAAATAGTTTATGGTCCAGCAGTAGACCATTTGAAGATCTTCCTGAGGATCCAGTGTCACCATTTATTGCTATTGATGACCTGACATGGATCACTCATAGGACTGCCTTAGACGAGGCTGGTAAAGTCCACACCATTACTGAGGTAAAGAAGATCAAAGCACCCTCTGCTGATCAAAGCAAGGAAAAAGATGAGTCTGCTGAGCAAGAAAAGAAAAGAAAAGAAACAGAAGACACCTCCGACCCTGCTGATCAGATCAAGGATTTAGAGGAGAATAAGGAAGAAAAGGCTACTGATCAAATAGAGGAGAAGGAAAGCACTCCCAGTCAGACATGAGATTGCCTCTGGTTCAGCAGATCAGACAACAGAAAATGAAGTTCTAGTCATAACAAGCAAGAATCAACTTACAGAACATAATTATCACGCGTTCTCATACATATAATTAAACATATACAGTGAACACAATTATGTTCAGGCTTTTGTATAATAATAATGGAGTTGGCTCTGATACCACTGTTGGGATATGGCTCGATTTGTCAGACAACAAAGTGCGGAATTTAAAAATTTTCGAGTCATCCAATGGTCCCATAAAAGAAGTCTCCATATTATGTATACAAAAACATAAACAAAAACGCACACAATGAATTAACAAAGGGGGTTTTTGCGATATACCTCACCACAGGCAAGGTGGTGGAAACCTCCGGCTTCGTTTCTGATTCTGATCTGGTTCACAGGAGTGATCCAAGTGTCTCACCTCCAGGGACAGTCCACACCAATTGGATTCTGGCAACACCTCAAGATCTTAGGCTCAGAACTCGATTCAGGAGATTTGTTATTGCAGGATTGTGTTGAATCTCTTGACAGATCAAGATCTAACACATTGGAACAGGGAGTGGACGGCGGCGGCACCAAGGAGCCCACGCCAGCAGGTGGCGGCGGCAGCAGCTAGGGTTTCTAGCTTGGAGAGGGCGGCGGCTACTTAGGGCAAAAGGAGGCTAGGGTTTTCTTTCAGGGTGTTACCCATTTGAGCTCTAGTTGTGCTCTATTTATAAACTCCTTCTGACCTAGGTTTGCAAGACTCCTTATGGGCTTTAATTAATAAAAGCCCATGTCTTGCAATCCTCCATTTAATTAACAACTTTAATTAAATGCCCAGTCCAATTAAATCAATATTTCTTTTACATAAATAATTAGCAACTCAATTATTAATTAAGTTAGCCAATTAATTAATCTCCCACTTGAATTAAATACTCTTAATTCATTTAATTGATTTAATTACCTTTAAATCAATTAATTCCTTTTATGTCCTTTTATAACAGTCACCGTCCAATTGTATTGTGTGTGACCCTCTGGGTTCACCATCAATTGGCAGCAGGCCCGCGAATTCTTCGTGATTTAATTTATGAACAATAAATTGTTCCGGTCAATTAAACAACCTTTATTTGACCACTCCTAGAATTAAATCCTCTATTAATTCAGGAGTACCCACACTTCATGGTCGATGTCTAGCTACAAGCCCATGAAGCCCAATTTCAGGTGAATTGATATTTGTGAACCTCGTCTCATATAATTGCCATGTACATACGGTCCTTCTATCGACTAATATTCCCGATCGAGACTTAGGGTGTGTGAATTGACCGGCACCTCTAAATTTGTCTCGATAACTATACTTTCTAATTCAGGATAATATACCTTTGTGACCTTCTAAATTTGGAAACCCCTTTCCAAATCCGTCACCGACTGCGGCCGCAGATTCCTTGGATATATTATCTAAGAATCGTATAGGAAATTCTCTCACCCATTACAGTGAGACAATAGATTCCATATCGGTACTAACCACCCGCGTCATGTCCATACGCACCCAACCTAGGCATGTTATGACCAAGCTACGTGGCCTATACCTAGATCTAAGTACGCACTTTCATGCACCGAATTCGCCCTAGTACCTCAAGTTAAAGGACTAAATCGTACACTATTATATTCCTTGAGAAACATCCCATCACCGATATGCGTCATGCGCTTCCACAATGGGTTTCTCTGTTCGGGTCGTTCGATGCGTTCAATCTTCCATTGAACCACCTACTCGTATGCACTGGACTCAAATTCCTTGCTCATGAAACACTACAAATTCACTCCATGTGAATCATGCATACTCGTACAAGTCTTTGCGATTCATACGATACCCCGTCTCGTTTCAGAATCTATGACTTGGAACACTTTTAAGATTACGACCTTTGAGACTGTTTCATGATTGCACTCAGTACGGAAGTGAATCGTCCCATGGTCAAATGTAATCTAAGGGTTTCAACCAATCACTTAAATGTATTCGCGAAAGATGAAGTTGGCCATTGTTTATCCTTATACATATATAAATAAACATGCGTATTATAATAAAATCAAAGATCGTTTCATACAGGATAGATCTATTACAAGCTAACAGAACTGGCTTGCAGGGCACTATCCTATCAATCTCCCACTTGCCCTAAAGCCATTCACCTATGGTTCTTAGACCCATCTCTTCCAGATGTCCTTCGAACGCCTTTTGTGAAAGAGGCTTAGTTAGTGGGTCAGCTACGTTGTCTTCCGATTTGACATACTCCATGTGCATGTCTCCTCTACCAATGATCTCCCTGATCACATGTTATTTCCTCTGTACGTGTTTGGATTGATGGTGTGATCTCGGCTCCTTCGCTTGAGCTATCGCCTCGTTGTTGTCACAGAAGACGACTACAGGTTCAGCAATGCTAGGAACAACATCCAGTTCTTGGATGAAGTTTTTCATCCATACACTTTCTTTTGCTGCATCTGATGCTGCAATATATTCTGCTTCTGTGGTTGAATCAGCAGTGGTAGACTGTTTACAGCTCTTCCAACTAACTGCTCCACCATTGATGCGGAATATGTATCTAGAGTTGGAATTAAAGTCATCCACGTCAGACTGGAAACTCAAATAAGTGAATCCTTCAAGTTTCAGTTCTCCACTACCACCGTAGACCAAAAACATATCCTTAGTCCTTCGCAGGTACTTTAGGATTGCTTTTACGGCAGTCCAGTGCTCTTCACCTGGATTTGACTGATAGCGGCTCGTTACACTTAGAGCGTGTGCTATGTCTGGTCGAGTACACAACATCGCATACATTATGCTCCCTATAGCAGAGGCATAAGGTATGAGAGACATTCTCGTCTTTTCTTCGTCGGTTGTAGGGCACATAGACTTAGAAAGAGAGATACCATGTGTCATTGGAAGCAATCCTCTCTTGGATTCTTCCATCTTGAATCTTTCCAAGATTGTGTTGATGTACTGAGATTGGGAGAGTCCTATCATCTTCTTCGATCTATCCCTATAGATACGTATTCCCAGTACGTAAGATGCGTCTCCCATATCTTTCATAGAGAAATGCGCGGATAACCACACTTTAGTCTGCGCTAACATCTTGATATCGTCTCCGATCAGCAAAATGTCATCGACGTACAAAACAATGAATTGTACCGTGCTCCCACTATTCTTCTTGTACACACAAGGTTCATATACGTTTTTTATGAAGGCAAATGCCTTGACTGTCTCATCAAATCGTATGTTCCAGGTTCGGGATGCCTGTTTAAGGCCATATATTGACCTTTGAAGTTTACACAATTTGTGTTCACTTTCTTTGGACGCAAAACCTTCAGGTTGTTGCATAAAGATCTCATTGTCAATGTATCCATTGAGGAAGGCGGTCTTTACGTCCATTTGCCATATCTCATAATCATGCCATGCGGCAATGGCAAGTAATATCCGAATGGATTTGGACATCGCTACGGGAGAGAAGGTTTCCTCATAGTCTATTCCAGGTCTTTGAGAATACCCCTTCGCCACTAAGCGTGCCTTGTGAGTTAAAACCTCTCCATTCATTCCAAGCTTACGCTTGAAGATCCATTTGCATCCTACAGGGATAGTTCCCTCAGGTGGATCGACCAAGGTCCAAACCTTGTTGGAATGCTTGGATTCCATTTCGGATTGCATGTCTTCGAGCCACGCACCCGAGTCTATGTCTGACATCGCTTCTTGATAGGTCTTTGGATCACTATCAACTCTTTTGTTTTCGTGAATGAAACCAAATCGCTCTGGCTCCTTACGAATTCGATCAGACCTTCGAAGAGTAGGTGTACTAGTAGGTTCAGTAAATTCTGGTTCAGCTCCCACTGTTTGTGGGGATGGGTCCGATTCCTGGACTTCATCAAGTTCTACGATTGTCCCATTTCGATTAGAGAGGAAATCCTCTTCCAAGAAGTGGGCGTTCCTAGATACGAACGTATTACGTTATTTAGGATCGAAGAACAGGTATCCAATGGATTCCTTTGGATACCCCACAAATTTGCACAAACTAGATCTACTATCTAGCTTATCTCCCTTCTTGTTCTTTACATACGCAGGAGATCCCCATACTCGTAAGTACGAATACACGGGTGCTTTACCATACCATACTTGGTGCGGTGTTGTTGGCACTGACTTCGAAGGCACTATGTTTAGTATCTTCGATGCAGTTAATAGGGCCAAGCCCCAAAACGAAAAGGGAAGGTCAGCGAAGCTCATCATGGAATGAACCATGTCTAACAAAGTTCGGTTCCTCCGCTCGGACACTCCATTGAGTTGGGGCATCCTAGGGGGAGTTCGCTGGGCGAGAATTCCATTCTCTTTTAGATAATCAAGGAATTCTTGGCTTAAGTACTCTCCACCTCTATCAGAACGAAGTGCTTTAATACTATGTCCAAGTTGGTTCTCAACTTCCATTCGAAACTCTTTGAATTTCTCAAAAGTTTCGGATTTGTGTTTCATAAGATACACATATCCATAACGACTAAAATCGTCGGTGAATGTTACGAAGTAAGAGAATCCTCCTCTCGCATTGACACTCAATGGTCCACAAACGTCAGTATGAATTAAATCCAATGTTTGCTTAGTTCGCTCGGGATTCCCTGTGAAGGGTGATTTGGTCATCTTTCCTTTGAGACAAGATTCGCAAGTTGGGAGTTCATCCAAGTTCTTTATTTCAAGAGCCTTAGAGGAAACCAACTTTTGAATCCTACTCTTGGAAATATGTCCAAGTCTAGCGTGCCAAAGTTGTGGAGTTTGATTATCATATTTTCTTTTCCTATATTGAATGTGCATGACGTTGGATTTAACAGGTTCTAGGGAATAAAGACCATCCATCAAAGTACCACGAGCATACATTAAACCACCTTTAAATATGCATAAAGATCCATTTTAAATGGAAAAATTAAAACCATCAATGTCTAGCATCGGTATAGAAATGATGTTCTTAATTATCGTTGGTACGTACAGACAATCCCTTAAAACCAAAGTAAAATTTCCTAAAACCAATTCGACGTCCCCAATAGCCTCAGCGGCGATCCTAGCTCCGTTTCCAAAACGCAGGATTCTATCCCCGGGCTTCAGGTATCTTACCGCTCCCATCACCTGCAAATCATTGCAGATATGAGAACCTGCCGCGGTGTCTAACACCCACGATGCACAGTTAATAGAAATATTAACTTCAACCAAGAAAATACCTTTGGCTACCAATTTCATCTTTAGGTAGTCTGGGCAGTGTTGGGTTTTTGTGGGTATAATTGTCAACTACAACGGTGCGGAATTTAAATTTTTTTTTATACACCACATCCCAGGGTTCTTATTAGCACATATAAATGAGTATGAATTCATTTCAGCACACAGTTACTAAAATGAAAACTTGGTAAAGTTAAGATTTTACCTCACCACAGGCAAGGTGGTGGTTTCTCCGGTCTTCTTTTCGGATCACTAGAGCACCCCAAGTGTTGTGCCTCTAGAGAATAGTCCACACCGGCTGGATCTGCAATCACTTTAATCCTCAGGCTCAGAACTAGGAGAAAAGCAGCTCAGATTCAAGAGTTGGATTTGGATCCAACTCTAGATGTAGAACGGAAGAGGGAGAGAGATGCACGGCCCTTCTCAACCACGGTGGCGGCGGCGGCTTGGTGGTAGAAGTGGCGGCGGCTAGGGCTTCTTGGGAAGAGGGGCGGCGGCTATGTGGAGAGAAGATTAGGGTTTTTAGTTTTTGCTAGGGTTAGGGTTTTAAGTCTCCAAGACTCCCTTTTATAGTAGACTTCAAACCCTATCCCTAATCTTATCTCTTAGCTAATGGGCCATCAGATAACTTCGGCCCAATCTCTCTATTTAATTAGTCCTTTTAATTAAATAGCCCAAGTCATTTAATTAACCACTTTAATTAAATGGCCCATTTATTTAATTAACACTTTAATTAAATAATCCAATAAATCTAATTAAAGATTTAATTTAATTTAATTAATTAGATAAATCTAATTAATTTTCTCTCTCCAAGAATTAACCCTTTAATTCCTTACCTTGATTTAACTCCTTTAAATCATTTCGTTCTACAACTGACTATCACAGTTCCAGCTTTTGTGTGTGACCCTCTAGGTTCACCATCAATTGGCCGCAGGCTCACATTTCTGTGATTTAATTAATGAGCAATTAATTATTTAATTAATTGCTCCGATCAATTAAACTACTTTCAATTGACCACTCCATAATTAATCTACCATCAATTCAGGAGTACCCACACCTCATGGTCGATGTCTAGCCACAAGCCCATGAGGCCCAACTTCAGGTGAATTGACTTCAGTGAACCTTAAACCTCTTATAAGTACCATGTACATACGGTCCTTCTAACGACTAATTTCCCGATCGAGACCTAGGGTGTGTGAATTGGTCGGCACCTCTAATCATCTCGATTCTGTACTTTCTAATTCAGGATGATACTTTCAGTGTGACTGCTAAATCTGGAAACCCCTTTCCAAATCCGTCACTGACCATGGCCATGGATTTCTCGGAATGTATGATCGAAGAATGTACAGGAAATTTCCTCATCCATTACAATGAGTCGGTAGATCCTATATTGATGCTAACCATCCGCGCATACGACTACACGCACCCAACGTAGGCGCACAATGGACAAGCTATGTGCCCGGCTCCTAAATCAAAGTACGCACACCCGTATACCGAATTCGCCCTAGCACCTCAAGTCTAAGGACTAAATCGTACACTGTTATAAGTCTTGAGAGACATCCCACTACCGATATGCTTTTTACGCACTTCCACAATGGGTCTCTTTGTTCGGGTCGTTCGATGCGTTCGATCCCCTATCGAACCACCTAGTCATATGCACTGACATTAAGAATGTCTTGTTCATGAAACAACAACAAATTCACTTTAAGTGAATTATGCATAATCGTACAAGTCTTGACGATTCATTCGATACCCCGTCTCGATATGAATCTATGACTTGGAACATTTTTGAGATCACGACCTTTGAGACCGTTTCATGATTAATCGCACCCAATACTGAAGTGAATAATCCCGTAGTCATGAGTGATCTCAGGGTTTCAACCAATCGCTTAAATGTGATCGCGAAAGATGAAGATGGCTATTTGTTTATATTATGAATTCTCAATAAAATAAACAGTTCGTATTAATTGATAAATCAAAGATTCTTTCAAGATAAAATAATGTTCCTATTACAAGCTATTTTGTTGGCTTGCAGGGCACTATCCTATCAATCTCCCACTTGCCCTAAAGCCAATCACAAACGTTTCTAAGACCCATCCTTCCTAGATGCTCTTCGAACACCTTTTGCGATAATGGCTTAGTTAGTGGATCAGCTACGTTATCCTTTGAGTCGACACGCTCCATTTGAATGTCTCCTCTACCTATGATCTCCCTGATCACATGGTATTTCCTCAATACGTGTTTGGACTGGTGGTGTGATCTCGGCTCCTTCGCTTGAGCAATTGCCCCATTGTTGTCACAGAAGACTACTATGGGATTTGCAATGCTAGGTACCACATCCAGCTCTTGGATGAAGTTTCTCATCCAAACACTTTCTTTTGCTGCATCTGATGCGGCAATATATTCTGCTTCAATGGTTGAGTCTGCAGTGGTCGACTGTTTGGAGCTCTTCCAACTCACCGCTGCGCCGTTGAGGCAAAATATATTTCCAGAATTGGATTTAAAATCATCCACGTCAGACTGGAAACTCGAATCAGTGAATCCCTCGAGTTTCAATTCTCCACTCCCACCGTAGACCAAGAACATATCCTTAGTCCTTCTCAGGTACTTTAGGATAGCCTTTACGGCGGTCCAGTGTTCCTCCCCTGGATTTGACTGGTAGCGGCTCGTTACACTGAGAGCGTGAGCTACGTCAGGTCTAGTACATAACATTGCATACATTATGCTGCCAATGGCAGATGCATAAGGTATGAGAGACATTCTCTTTCTTTCTTCATCACTCGTAGGGCACATTGATTTAGAAAGATAGATTCCATGTCTCATTGGAAGCAATCCTTTCTTGGATTCTTATACTGAATCTCTTCAGTATAGTGTTAATGTACTGGGATTGGGAGAGACCTAACATCTTCTTCGATCTATCTCTATAGATACGTATGCCTAGTATGTAAGATGCGTCTCCCATATCCTTCATGGAGAATTGCGTGGATAACCACGCTTTTGTCTGCGTCAACGTTCTGATATCGTCTCCGATCAACAGAATGTCATCGACATATAACACAATAAATTGTACCGAACTCCCATCGAACTTCTTGTACACACATGACTCATAAACGTTCTTGATGAAGCCATACCCCTTAACTGTCTCATCAAAACGTATGTTCTAGGTTCGGAACGCCTGTTTTAGGCCATAGATTGACCTTTGAAGTTTGCAAACCTTATGCTCACTTCCTTTAGATGTAAAGCCTTTTGGCTGTTGCATATAAATTTCCTTATCAATGTCGCCATTGAGAAAGGCGGTCTTTACATCCATTTGCCATATCTCGTAGTCATACCACGCGGCTATGGCTAATAATATCCGAATGGATTTAGACATCGCTACTGGCGAAAAGGTTTCCTCATAGTCTATTCCAGGCCTTTGAGAATAACCTTTTGCCACAAGGCGAGCCTTATGAGTTAAAACCTCTCCATTCATTCCTAGCTTGCGCTTGAAGATCCACTTGCAGCCTACAGGGATGGTTCCCTCAGGTGGATCGACCAAAGTCCATACTTTGTTGGAATGCATGGAATCCATTTCGGATTGCATGGCCTCCTGCCACGCACCCGAATCTATGTCTGACATAGCTTCTTCGTATGTCCTTGGATCAGTGTCCAATTGATCATTTTCGTGAATAAAGCCATACCTTTCAGGCTCTTTACGAACTCGATCGGACCTACGAAGCACTGGTGTACTAGATGGTTCAACGGGTTCAGGATCAACTCCCACTGTTTGTGGGGATGGGTCCACTTCCTGGACTTCATCAAGTTCTACGGATATCCCGCTTCTTTTAGTGAGGAAGTCATCCTCTAAGAAGTGGGCGTTCCTGGACACAAACATCTTTTGTTCCTTAGGTTCGTAGAACAGGTATCCAATGGATTCCTTTGGATACCCCACAAATTTGCACAAACTAGATCTACTATCTAGTTTATCTCCTTTCTTGTTTCTTACATAGGCAGGAGATCCCCATACTCGTAAATATGAGTATATGGGTGCTTTACCAAACCACTCTTGGTATGGCGTCGTCGGCACCGACTTTGAAGGTACAATGTTAAGTATCTTCGAAGCAGTTAATAGGGCTTGGCCCCAAAACGAAAAAGGAAGGTCAGCGAAACTCATCATCGAACGAACCATGTCTAACAAAGTTCTGTTCCTTCTCTCAGACACACCATTCAACTGCGGTGTTCTAGGAGGAGTTCGCTGAGAGAGAATTCCATTCTCTACAAGATAATCGAGGAATTCTTGACTTAAGTATTCACCACCTCGATCCGACCGAAGTGCCTTGATACTATGTCCAAGTTGATTCTCAACTTCCATTCGAAACTCTTTGAATTTATCAAAAGCTTCGGACTTATACTTCATCAGGTATACATACCCATAACGACTGAAGTCGTCTGTGAAGGTTATGAAGTATGAGAATCCTCCTCTCGCACTGACACTCAGTGGTCCACAAACATCAGTATGGATTAAATCCAAGGTTTGTTTGGTTCGCTCCGGTTTCCCAGTAAAAGGCGCCTTGGTCATTTTTCCCTTGAGACAGGATTCGCAAGTTGGGAGATCATCTAGGTTCTTTATTTCAAGAGCCCTAGAGGAGACCAACTTTTGAATTCTACTCTTGGAAATATGTCCAAGCCTAGCGTGCCAAAGTTGTGGATTTCATGGGGGCTATTTTGCACCCAACATACAGCACGGATCGAGTAAAGAACATGAGATCGATTCGACCAAATGAGACAGTTCCGGATCATCTTGACGACCCGGCTGGATACAGCTCTTTTCGACTAGAAGACTATGGTCCGGCCCCAAGAAGGATATTTGGGCCGAGTCCTATAGGGACTATGATTCCTTGTAACGCTAGGTTTAGTGTGATATAAATACCTAGTTAATGATTGTATTAGACACATTCTACTTAACATATTTTATGCTTACGAAACAGCATAATCCCAAATAATACAAGGAGAATCACTGATTCACCATATTCATACGATCCTCTCTTTTTTTGTGTTGATGATCTTTATTGTTAATTGCTCTAACGAATATTACTTTTCCTTGAGATTGATCCATCCTGAATAAAGTAACATAGCCCAATAAATAAGCATATTGAAAACCCCAATATCACCAATTCACTGATACCAATAACCCGACGAAATCTGGATAAATCAGTTGGATCCCACCGTGGGGCTAGGTTAATTATTCGATCGACATATGGCTCGCCCAAGGAAAAGTGCTCGTATCGGAGCTAGAAGTAACACAACCACCGGTCATAACACATCTGAAGATCTACAGGATAACGACAATAATAACGCTCAAAACATTAAGGAAGATTTGCAAGATCCTCACCCCGATCAGCATGAACCCCAAGGAGATCTTCCCGGTACAATTCCAGAAGAACAGGAAGTCCCTGAAATCCCTGTTCCTCTCCCAGGCGCTCAGGAAAAATTGCGACAAATAGCAATGCTCGTTAAATCACTCTCTCCCGAAGAGTTACTCGTACTTGATCAGATCCCTCAGAGCATTAGGGCTCCCAGGACGACTCCTGCTCCGAGAGCGCCGAGGCAAAACGATCAGACGTCTCAACAAGCCGACACCCCAACAGGTGAGCAGCACTCGCTGCACAGTCCGAGGCGGGGCAATTCTAAGCCTTCCGATAACCATCCCCGAAGAAAATTAGGAAAAAGAAAACCACAGCCAGAACGCAGTGGGTCCAAGGAACATACGATAATCCCCGTCGAGGATGACATCGAAAATGTAATCCCAGACCGACCACATACAACCCGTTTTTTGGAAAGAGAAATCGAAAGGATGGTACAGGAACGACTCGAACAATGCCTACGATCTGCTCAAAACCCGTGGGCCCGAACCGCAGAACTCCAGGAGAGCCTTGCGGCTTGTTCTCCCTTCTGCAGAGAAATAAAAGAAGCACAATCCATTGGACAAGTCCCGGGTAGACTACCCCGATATGATGGAACTACTGACCCGGATGATTATATTTTTAGCTTCACGAATATAATGAGTTTATATGCTCACTCGGCCGAATTCACTGCCAAGCTAATGGTGACCACATTCGAAGGACTCGCGTTAGACTGGTTCGCCAAACAACCAGCCAACTCCATATTCAGTTTTAGGGAATTATGCAACAAACTGACGCAGCAGTTCGCCAGTCAGAAGAGACAAAAACTCCCGATGAGCTACTTAGGAACCATACACCAACAAGAGGGAGAATCCCTAAGAAATTGGTTGGCAAGATTCAACGTGGAGTTACTCAAAATCGATTCCCCGAATATCGATTACATAATATCTATTCTTTTCGACCTCACGAAGAATAGGCAGTTCGGAAATGCCCTCAGTCGAAAACAACCGAGAACATTTACCGACATCACGAGCTTAGCATCAAAGTATATGACCCAAGAAGAGATGAATTCTTTTAAGGATAAAAACAAAAACAAAGCCACAACTTCAAACTCCAAACGGCATGACAGGGTTCCTGCCCAAAGATCCATGGATTATGAGCAATCCATTAGAAAAGGCAACGTTTTCCAGCGATTGGAATACAACAAAGCCGACCAACAGAGGCAACCTAATTTCTATCAAAGACCAAGAAACCTTGAACCACCGATCAGAAGCAGGGTGAATCAAGTGGAACACCCGAGGTTAAATGCCTCGATGGAGGAAATATTGGAAATTCTAGAAAGAAATAACTGGATCCCCGAAGCCAGGAAAATCGCCCAGCCTAGGCCTGGGTCTCGAAACTACGACCTATATTGCAAGTACCATAGAGCACACGGGCATTGAACTGAAAATTGTTTTCATCTAAAAAGAAAAGTTGAGAAATTAATCGAACAAGGAAAATTAGATGAATATATAGACCATGATGACCGCAAAAGAGATAGAAGTAAAAGCCCTCGGAGTAATAATCAAAGAAGGAATTCTCGTCGAAGGACACCAGTGCGTGCTCCTACGCAGGAGCAAAACCACGACCAGATCAATGGGACCATTCATACAATATCCGGGGGACCCGCCGGCGGCGATAGTCGTAACGCTCGACGAAGAACCGCGAGATCCATAACCAGAAAC
This sequence comes from Penstemon eatonii, assembly GCA_038501285.1. Lineage (NCBI taxonomy): Eukaryota > Viridiplantae > Streptophyta > Magnoliopsida > Lamiales > Plantaginaceae > Penstemon > Penstemon eatonii. The sequence continues at coordinate 63,764,042 of CM076710.1, forward strand.
TCTAAATATCCAAAAGAAATATGGACTCTGGAAAACAAGTCGTTAAACGACCAGCCGATCAGCTTCAGCGAGGGCGAAGTTCCCAAAAACATCGTTTGGGACACAAAAGAGGATAACACCGATTTCCCAATGGTGGTATCGCTAGAAATAGCGAACTATAATGTCAAACGGATCCTAATCGATAATGGGAGTTCGGCGAATATCATCTCCCGAGAGGTTTTAGCCCAGATGAACTTGGGACAAATAAACCTACAAAGAGTAGCTACACCATTGGTAGGATTTGGAGGATCCGAAATCATCCCCAGTGGGACAATAAACCTAAGTGTATCGCTAGGAAAAAAACCACGCCGGACGGTGAAGCTAGTAAAATTTCTAGTAGTAGAAACACCCTTCGCTTATAATGCAATAATAGGACGACCAGCTCTCAACCTATTCCGAGCCGTTGTGTCTACTTATCACCAGAAGATAAAATTTCCTACCGACAACGGTGTCGGAGAAATAACCAATGATCACTATATGGCGTGGGATTGCTACAGTACCTCGTTAACTCTGAAACAACAGCCCAAATCAGTCACCCCGAGCAAAAGAAAAATCGAAGATGATCTACTTAGAAATGAAATTGAAATCCCTAGTACTGATCGAATAGATAAAAAGGGAAAGGAACCACTAGATCTGACCTTAAAACCCCCAGAGCATAAGGAGGTAATTCTAGTACAAGGGGACTCATCCAAAACGACGAGAATAGGTACTGAATTGAGCAAGGAAGGGGAAGTAATGTTAGTCAATTTCCTCAGAGATAATGTCGACGTATTCGCTTGGAGCGCGAATGACATTGAAGGAATTGATCCTCGAATAATCAAGCATTCCCTAAAAATAGATCCTGCGGCAAAGCCCGCCAGACAAAAGAAAAGAAATCATGGTCCAGTAAAAGATAAAATTATCAAAGCTGAGGTAGAAAGACTACTTGCAGCAAAACAAATCCGAGAAATCCATTTCTCAGAATGGCTATGTAATGTTGTTCTCGTAGCGAAAGGGGATAAAAGGGACAACAAATGGAGAATGTGTAACGATTTTACCGATCTCAACAAGTTATGCCCACGCGACCCATATCCTCTCCCAAGGATCGACTTATTAGTTGACTCTACTACTGGCTTCGCAATCTTCAGCATGATGGACGCCTTCCAAGGATTTTACCAAATATACATGGATGAGCGGGACCAAGAGAAGACTGCATTCGTAACCGAGCAGGGAGTATATTGTTTTAGAGTAATGCCATTCGGCTTAAGGAATGTCGGGGCCACCTACCAAAGATTGGTAAACCTAATGTTCAAAGAGTTAATCGGAGAATTAATGGAAGTCTATGTGGACGATATGTTGGTCAAAAGTATGAACGAAGCGGATCACATAAAACATCTCGATCGATGTTTCCAAATCTTAAGAAAATACCGTATGAAATTAAATCCCGCAAAATGCACTTTTGGTGTTCAGTCAGGAAAATTTTTGGGCTATTTGGTACACCAGCGAGGAATAGAAGCCAACCCAGAAAAAATTCGAGCCATAACTGAAATGAAACCTCCCAAGACCATCTCACAAGTACAAAGTTTGGTCGGGAAAATCGTAGCATTAAACAGATTCATATCAAAATCAGCAGACAGAAGCCTGCCTTTTTTCCAGACTCTCCGAAAGGCGAAAAACTTTGTTTGGACCGAAGAATGCGATCGAGCTTTCGAACAACTCAAAGAATATTTGACAACACCTCCGATGTTGGCCAAACCGACGGAAGGAGAACCATTGTATATGTACATCTCCATCTCCGACGTAGCCATCAGTTCAGTACTAATTAAAATTGAAGGATCAGATCATAAACCTGTCTACTATCTAAGCAAATTATTACAAGGGGCGGAGAAGAATTATTTGGAAATTGAAAAATTCACGCTGGCCTTAGTGGTGGCTGCACGAAAGCTTCGACCTTACTTCTTAACTTACAAAATCATTGTTTTAACGAATCAACCACTAAGACAAGTCTTAGCAAAACCGGAAGCCTCCGGAGGACTAATCAAATGGGCAATTGAGCTCGGCCAGTTCGAGATCGATTACAAGCCGAGAATAGCAATTAAAGCCCAAGTATTGGCTGATTTTCTATTGGAAACACCAACACAGGTAACTGAACCTTCGAGTAGCCTCAACGACGATGTTTTGTTCGTAGACAATCAAACTTGGTTAATGCATGTCGACGGTGCTTCATGCCGGGAAGGAGGAGGCGCCGGAATCAACTTCACTGGACCAAACAAAGAGGATTTGAATTATGCGATAACGTTGAACTTCGTCGTAACTAACAATGAAGCAGAATATGAAGCGTTGATCGCGGGAATGGAGATGGCGATTAAAGCCAACGTAAAGAATCTTAAAGTATTAACCGATTCAGAGTTAGTACAAAGACAAATAGAAGGCTTGTACGAAGCAAAAGAATTCAATATGATCAAATACCTTGCCAAAGTGAAAGCACTAGCCGAAAAATTTGACAGGTTCGGCATACAGAACATTCCACGATCGGAAAACAAATGGGCCGATCAATTGTCTAAATTCACAGGATCCCAAGACGGGAAGACCGAACGAGTGATCAACTGGTTAATCTCTAATACACCAGCGATCGATATCGATGAAACTCCGATGGTCGATATAATGGAAATCGAAGAAGTAGAAGAAAATTGGATGACGCCAATGATAGACGACCTTCGAGAGGGAAAGCTACCACCTGACCAGAATGAAGCTCGGAAATAAGATATCGAGCCCCAAAATACGCCCTCATAGAAGAAAAACTCTATCGAAGATCAGTATCGGGAATTCTTCTAAGATGCGTCTCCGAGTCACAAACCACCGATATACTACGAGAAATACACGAAGGGGACGCAGGAAATCACAGCGGATCAAGGGCTTTGGCTTTGAAATGCCTCAGAACAGGTTATTATTGGCCCACCATCAATAAGGATGCCGCTCAATATGTCCAAGAATGTCATCACTGCCAAGTCCATGCTAATATATGCCATCGACCAGCGGAAAATATGCACCCAATCCCTATATGTTGGCCATTCGATCAATGGGGAATGGACATCGTGGGACCATTCCCAGCGGCTAGATCCGAGAAATCTTATGTCCTGGTCGCCGTAGAATATTTCAGCAAATGGATAGAATGCGTTGCCCTTGCCCGGATAACTCAGTTCCAAGTAATTAACTTTCTTTGGAAATTCATAGTGTGCCGATTTGGCATCCCGAGAATTTTGATTTCTGACAATGGAACCCAATTCGCGGGGAAACAAGTAATTGAATTGTGTTCAAACTTAGGAATTCAGCAAAACTTTACCTCGGTCGGGCATCCTAGAGCGAACGGACAAACCGAAGTAGCAAATAGAGAAATAATAAAGTCTTTGGAGAAAAGATTAGGAGCAGCCAAAGGTAAATGGCTTGAGGAACTCCCTGGAGTACTTTGGGCTAATCGAACCATGGTCAGAACTTCAACAGGTGAGACACCATTCAGTTTAGTATATGGTTCAGAAGCTGTTATTCCTGTTGACATAAAGTACAATCAGAAAGTACGCATCCGGACCTTCAAAGAAGGAGACCTGGTCTTAAAAAAGGTAGAGGTATCCAAGCATGTGGGAAAATTGCAGCAAAATTGGGATGGACCTTACGTTGTCATTGGCATACAATCAGAAAGTACGCATCCGGACCTTCAAAGAAGGAGACCTGGTCTTAAAAAAGGTAGAGGTATCCAAGCATGTGGGAAAATTGCAGCAAAATTGGGATGGACCTTACGTTGTCATTGGCGTAGGAAAGAAAGGTTCATACAAGATAGCACACTTGGACGGAACAGCCTTACCAAGGACCTGGAATGCTGTCAACCTTAGAAAATATTATGGTAAATAAATTTTAATAAGTATTATTGTTTTACTTTGATTATTTCAATTAGTACTATTCGTTGTAATGAATGGCTTAAGCCTACAATTTAATTATAAATAAAGATCGGGTATAAATCGATTTGATTCGGTATACACTCCTCGCAATTCTACGATAAACTGTTGATTAAATTCAAAATTATAAACGAGTCGAGTATACATTGATCCGCTCAATAAAAACTCCTCGATTAAGTTCAACGACGAAAAAGACTTTTGGTATGAAAAACCTAAGTCTAAACAAAACGAGTTGAGTAAACATCGATCCGCTCGATAAAAACTCCTCGATATATCTACAACGATTGAAAGACTTCAGGTACTAAAAACCTAAGTCTAAATAAAATGAGTTGAGTAAACATCGATCCGCTCGATAAAAACTCCTCGATATATCTACAACGATTGAAAGACTTCAGGTAATAAAAACCTAAGTCTAAATAAAATGAGTTGAGTAAACATCGATCCGCTCGATAAAAACTCCTCGATATATCTACAACGATTAAAAAGACTTTTTGGTATGAAAAACCTAAGTCTAAATAATAACGAGTCGAGTATACATTGATCCGCTCAATAAACACTCCTCGAAGGATTTCAACGAGAAAAAGACTTTTGGTACGAAAAACCTAAGTCTAAATTATAACGAGTCGAGTATACATTGATCCGCTCAATAAACACTCCTCGAAGGATTTCAACGAGAAAAAGACTTTTGGTACGAAAAACCTAAGTCTAAACTATAACGAGTCGAGTATACATTGATCCGCTCAATAAACACTCCTCGATCAATTTTATTAATAAAAAGACTTTTGGTAAGAAAACCTAAGTCTAAATCATAAAAAAGAGTTGAGTATACATTGATCCGCTCAATAAACACTCCTCGATCAATCCCTAACGATCTAAAAAGAATCTACTAACGCGTCTATGTCATGAATATGAGTTAAGTACAAGTCCCTCCTCTCGGAAAGTGCTTCTCGTAAATAAATTATGACAACAACAACAAAAAAGAATGCAAGAAATATAATTTTATTGATCTTTTTACATGTAAAGGAGTTACAAAAGCTTGATTACAAAGCCTATCTACGATTACATTTGTTTATATAAAACGATCCTACATTATGGATTAGTGATCTTCACGACAATGTCCACGGAAACATCAATCTCCTCCCTAGTACCTCGACGATTATGAACAACCACCTAAGAAGCATGCTGCTCAGGATGGTCGACTTCTTTAGTTCGATGGCCTGGCTCTGAAGATCAAATGTTCTTCCAGATGAAATGAGCATTACCAGCCAGATATCTGGCAATACTCATTCACCCACAACAAGATACTGCTTCTACTTTAAAATATAAAACATTTTACTCTAAAGCAGCATCTCTCCGGGGCCATCGTAGAACAGTAAACTTACCAGCGCACCCCAGTAAGTCCATCACTCCGGAAGTAACATCGAAGAGCGAGGGGGGCTGGCAAGTATGAACCCTCCATGTGCAAACGGAAACCACGGACCTCTAATCAATGAAGACAAAAACTGAGGCCTCATGGGACCCGTTAGTACAAGGAAGGGCTGACATGGGACCCGTCAGTACAAGGCAAATGAAATCCAAGCCATTGCGATATAAATCACGATAATGTGACTTTTTGAATATTATGGGATCTGAAGGCAGAATAAAATCTAAAGAAGCTGAGATCTCCATTCTCTTTAGGAAATTGCAAACGAAGAATGCAAACCACCATCCTCTTTATAGGGAAAGACTTAAACAATCCAACGGCTGACAAAGTATTTGATCAACGGACACAGATGCGACCCCTTGACTCCCCGCAATAAATGCAAGTAAGTTAGAACGGCACTAACTAATCGCCTCAACTAGTCGATAACAAAAGAGGTCGTAGATCGAAACGATCAAACCTAAAAAGCTTTGGATCAGATAGACCGGCACAATCATACATGATGGTCGATTGATTACGAAGTTTAAGATCATCGTGAAAAGATTACTTGCTAGATAAAAGATGAAAGACGAAACCCTCCACCATGCGAGGACCGTCACTGCCTCACATGTCATATGAGTAACCATTAACTACCTCATACGAGAACTCCTCTGGAGTCCAAGATATCTGACATAGAAATCAGGAGAATAGTCCTCCTTATTTGAAATTGCAAGGACGTCACTGCCTAACATACCAAAGAATTGCTTAAGGAGGTCAGGACAGGTCAGATCTGGCCGAGACCCCTATACTTTCCAATTCCTCCCATATCAAGGAAATAATATAATGATACACTGACTGAGGAACGTACACTTCACAGTTAGTGCGGAAAAACATAAAGTCTACGAAGATACTGAAAAAGGACATCTTCTATTAGTCTTACGAAAAGAAGTGCAAATTTCAACAGGAGAAATATTAGCCTCCTTATATAAGATATATGTCACAAAAAGACAAAATTACAGGGCATGTCTTGAACATCGACCGAGATACTAAGCGTTCCTTAACGATCGCTTACCGACGTAAAAGAACCTACTATCCACATTTTTGCGGAACTGCGCAATTTTGGGTATAACCCATGGGACTATACTGAGTCATTCTCCATTCTTGGTATTCTGATAAAACGAGGGATTATCGACCAGTATATCATTCAATTACTACGCAAGGATTAATATCAGATAAATACGCCAAGTCTATGCCAGTTATTTCATGATGATATATTTGCGTATGACAGGAGATTGTGCACGACAGAAAATATAAACAGAATAAAATTGATCAAGACAAAGGTCTGCCTATGAAATATCAGATTTTCCAATTTCATTGTTCTCCCAGTACAAAGGTCCAGCCCAAAAACAACTACACAAAAAGTTGGGCACTAAAAAAAAAAAAAAAAAAAAAAAAAAAAAAAAAAAAGAGACAGTCTAAGGCCTGTCAGGTCAAATAAAATCACTGAGAAGCATCTCCAGCAGGGCGACTAGCAGAAACAGACCTCCGAGGAGTCAGATTACCGGCAAACGCCATCAACTCCTCTTGACGCTTTAGATAACCAGCATCATAACCTTCCTCATAGGCCTGCCGACGAGATTCCTCTGCCAAGGCAGCAGCCTGAACCAAGTCACTTTTCTCTTTCTCCCAGACAGACTTTTCCTCCTGTAATTTTTTCAAATCATCATTGGCAAGCTGCAGTTCGAGAGACAGCCCAGCAACCTTTGCCGACTCCGACTCCAAACGACGTTGATAAGCACCTCTACTTTTCCACAGATCATCGTTTTGCACACCTAGATGGAGTGCAAAGTACTTAGCCTGAAAAAAGAAAACAGCCTTTATGTAACAAGGCAGTCAAAGTAAAAACAAATTAAACAATGAAAGATTCATCCACCTGTTCGCATATCTTCACTAGCGACTGAACAAGGCGTACGTTTGAAGTACCCTCATGTTTCTTCAACTCTCCAGGCAGAATAGTGCTCAAACCCAGATCCCAAGACAAAGCATCGGGTTCAACAGAGCCCGGAAGCTCGCTAAGAAGAGGGACGTTGTCAGAACGGGGAGTTGATGCCCGTAAAATATCCTTAACCTGCTCAAGTATGCATCGATCGTCTAACAGACGAGGAGAATCTTTCTCATTGGGGCTAACGGAGGTTTCCTTGCCCGAAGCAGAAATAACAGTCCGACGACCGGACCTCGACCCAAACCGACCCTCAGAAGGTCCTCCAGATTCAAAAGAAGTAGTCATTACAGTGGTATCATGAAACAAATATTCAGGACAATCTTGCAAAATAGATTGTGTTGTGGAAGGATTAACAGAAAAGCTCTCACCAACTTGCCTTTCACTGGCAGTCATGGCAGTGGAAGTAGAAAAAGGAAGGGAACTAACAAAATCCCCTCCATGAGAACCATACTCATAAGAAGGAAAACATGAAGAAACAGGTATATTGTAAACCTGCTCCACATTAGATGAATCCCCGAAAGCCAATCGACCAGGGGAAGGCCTATTACCTACCTCTGTGGAAGAAGAAAAGTTTGGTTGAATAAGCGACGAACTAACTTCTGATAAAGGTTGGGACGTGATAACAGGATTATCGATCATCGAACTACTAATCGAGGACGAACGAGGAGGCTCCAACGAAGGCCCGTCTCTTCGAGATTTTTTGGATCTGTTATCCCGAGAGCCCTCACGGGAAGGTCGCTTCGAAGTATTGCCAAAAAGGTTGCTCATGATCGGATTATTGAAAAGTATAAATTGAATATCGAGAAAGCTTATCGACTAGCCGGCGGAAGAGTATTCTATTAAAAGAGAAGTATAGCAGTAAAAACAAGTCAAGTTTTTACCTTTAGTATTTATACTACACGAAAAGACGCTACAGACCTAAAGGAAAAGGCGCGAACTAGGAAAACTGACTTCGAAATACACACTAGAATTTGAAAAGACACACTCATAATGATTACGGCGGACTTAATGTCTTGTCTGAATTATTACGGAAAAGATAAAAATACGTGACTGTCGGAATATGAAACGTTTAGCGTACAACGGGATGAAAAGATAAAATTACAATTAAACCTACGGTCAGAAAATTACAGAGATTATTTCAAAAGTCAAAATATGTTATCATAGAGCCTGATCGCTATTTGGGATTCTCTGCTCGCTATCGACGTTCTCGCTCATACCAACATCCTCTTCCTTTTCTTCTTCGTCTTCTGGATCGATAAAAGTATTATCAACCTCGTCGTTGACATCAGAAGTAGGAATCGGCAATGGTTTTCCGAATTCTTCAACAAGGTGAGCCAAAGGAAAACCTTGATATACGACGTCGGGAAGCTCTGAAGAAGAATAAATTTTGCCATAACGATTCAACCGAACGTGTGCCGCCTTAAAATACTCCTTTCGACGGTCATCGATCATCTTTAGAGCGACCAGCTGATGAACCGACTTCTTGAAAGTACTCTCCAGAAGAGGACCGACCATCCGATACACCAACGCCGTGTGAACAGGAGAATTAAGAAATTCACGGATAACTCTTTCATCAGGGTTCCTACCATACCGATCCTTGAGTCCACTAAGAGGGACGTCTTCTTCATACTCCTCTAAAGAAGCTTGAAGATTTGAGACTTGGGCTTCTAGCTCGCTAATTCGAGCCGTACTCTGTAACTGAAATTCCTCCAACTTCTTTGCCATTCGATTGGCTTGCTCCTGAGCACGAGAAAGCTCCATTACCCTATTCATCGTCTCTTGATCTTCTGTCCCAGGAGCATGAGTCTCTAAGACCGGAACGGAAGAAGACGTGGAGGGACCAACCTCTAAACCAGAAGATTTACGAAGCAAAGCTTTATTCTTCTCTTCCAGGAACTCACACTGTTGTTTCCAAAGTGCATTTTCATAAGCGTATGATGCAAGACAAGTTTTAGTCTGGAAGTACAAAGAGAACGAGAAAGAAAGAGATGAATTAATAAACTAAGAAAGGGAACAAGAAAGAAAGAGAAGAATATGAACGAAAGAAAAAGATATCACCTTTTTAGCATAAAGGGAAGCTCGCTGGAATTTCTCCAGAGGATCCTTATGAAGAAGCTTATTCAAATCGCGAGTAAAAACACCAGACAAAAGAACACGAGTTGCCTTATCGACCGCATTCTCACTTTCGTCATGGATAAGAGAATCATTCTCAGAATACCCGGCGGCTCTCTTCCCCCCCAAATGATCTTCGATCATTTCAACCAAAGTAGATTTCGGATGATTGTCACCAAGTAGAGAAAGATCATTGCCGGAACGATCATAATAGCTTCTTTTTCTCTCCACTGGGTTGTCGCTAGGGTGAGGCATCGACCAACTACGACATCCGCGAATCCCCAAGGATGTCCTAAGCTAAAGGGGGGAATAACCAAGCCCAGTCCCTTGCCGAACGGGGGAATCTTGGGAAGAATTTGGAGACTCCTCTCCATTCTCCTCGGATTCATGGCCTAACTCCAGTTTTCTCTTCCGCGAAGCTCTCTGTTCGATCGGATTATTTTCTAAAGATTTAGAAGATTTGGATAATACCATTTTTCCCTTGGAAGAATGTCGAGAATTTTCTACCATATAAGCTGAACAAGAAACAAAACAAAGGTTAATTCCTCTATTTAAGAAAATGTTATCGTATCACTAAATTAAAGAAAAAGGCCTACCAAGTGATTCGGATGAATGACTGATCGGAAAATGATGTGTACTCAATCCCGCCTTACGAAGGAAGGCCTCCCCAATCAGAAGAGCACTCTGATATTTGTTAGCACGCATAGCAGGGATTTCACCTATAAACTGAGCATCATCAGGAATAAATTCACCGGAAGGCAGGCGTCCTCCGTAAACCCACTTGGAGCCATGATCCCACGAGAAGGGGATGCTCGAACCGACCGCCAAATGAAGATAGGATGGAGGGCGAACAAAGAAAAAATGAGATTTCCAAAAAGGGTTGCTAGAAACAGGGGAATCAAAGATTGCTCGACTAGGCCTTTGGCTAGCGAAAAAATATCCACGATTTGAAGAACTGGAAACATTGAACCGGAAAAGTTGCGTAAAATTACGAAAAGAAGGTTTAAACCCCTTCGCGATCATCAAAACAGAAAAACAAACCACAAAAGCAACAGAATTTGGGACTAACTGTGTCAAGCACACACTGAATGTTTTCAAAACTTCAAGAAAGAGAGGAGACAAGGGAAGACGCAGGCCGCAGTTGAAGTGAGCCGTATAAAAATCTCGACATCCCTCTGGTGGAGATGTGACTCTGTCAGAGGGAGAAGGAAGAATGATCTCGGAGCCATCCGGAAAGTATTTGGTATAATTATTCACGACCTCCGGAAATGTATCCGCCGTATAAGCACAAGCTACGTCCTCAATTGGTTCAGAAATCTGAGGAGCGGTACCTTTGCCCTTTTTGGCTCGGGCAGCAACATCCGCAAGGATTCATACTTTGAAAGTATCCTCTACAGGGATGACGAATTCCGAAACTGCAGCTTGATCGCTCAAAAGATTAGAATGTAATTCCTCCTCGTTATTAGGGGCAACATAATCCTTAGAAGAAGAAGAAGATCTTCTTACAGAAGCCATGTTTTCAGAATATCGAAAGATGAAGGTCGATAAAAGGAAACTTTGTGAGATAAACGACTAAACGACAAAATAACTATCAAGAGAAAGGAAGTATAAAGGAAAAATGGTGAACTCAAGGGTCACCTATTTATACTGAAGTGAGATAAGACGTTTCGAACTCATCACAACTAATCATATTCCCGCCAAAAACGTAAAGAAGACTAGAAGCCTCCCTAGTGGACGCGTGGCGATTCATATTTGGAAAGAGAAAAACGACTATCTATGAGGGTTTGCACTCTTTTCCTTACTTAAGATTTTTTCCCACTGGGTTTTTTCTTAAGGAAGGTTTTTAACGAGGCGCCACTCATAGACGAGAAACGGTCGTATAAAATAATCTACTTCTACGAGCTTCTATTATCTATACGCTCGAAGAAGTGAGGGAGTACTGATGGGGGCTATTTTGCACCCAACATACAGCACGGATCGAGTAAAGAACATGAGATCGATTCGACCAAATGAGACAGTTCCGGATCATCTTGACGACCCGGCTGGATACAGCTCTTTTCGACTAGAAGACTATGGTCCGGCCCCAAGAAGGATATTTGGGCCGAGTCCTATAGGGACTATGATTCCTTGTAACGCTAGGTTTAGTGTGATATAAATACCTAGTTAATGATTGTATTAGACACATTCTACTTAACAGATTTTATGCTTACGAAACAGCATAATCCCAAATAATACAAGGAGAATCACTGATTCACCATATTCATACGATCCTCTCTTTTTTTGTGTTGATGATCTTTATTGTTAATTGCTCTAACGAATATTACTTTTCCTTGAGATTGATCCATCCTGAATAAAGTAACAGAGCCCTATAAATAAGCATATTGAAAACCCCAATATCACCAATTCACTGATACCAATAACCCGACGAAATCTGGATAAATCAGGATTGTTTTCATCTTGTTTTCTTTTCTTTGATTGAATGTGCATGACATTAGAATTAGCAGGTTCTAAGGAATAAGGACCATCTATCAAAGTACCACAAGCATAAGTAAAACCACCTTTCATTATGCTAAAATTTCCATTAGAAATGGAAACACAAAAACCATCATTATCCAATAAAGGAATAGAAATAATGTTTTTGATAATTGTCGGTACGTACAAACAGTCTTTCAAAACCAAAGAAAAATTTCCTAGGCCTAATTCAATGTCTCCTATGGCCTCTGCCGCAACCCTAGCTCCGTTTCCAAAGCGCATGATTCTATCCCCAGGTTTAAGAGGCCTTACTGCTCCCATCACCTGCAAATCATTGCAGATATGAGAACCGGCTGCGGTGTCTAACACCCACGATGCACAGTTAATAGAAATATTAACTTCAATAAAGAAAATACCTTTGACCACCTCTTTCAGGTAGTCTGGGCAGTTCCTTTTCCAGTGCCCTGCTTTCTTGCAGTGGAAACATTCATCTTCTGGGCTTTTTCTTTTCTTCTCGACAACCTTCTTGGTTGTTTTAGAAGAGATTACTTTCTTCTTCTTTTTCTTGCCCTTCTTAGGCTTTGCAGCCTTGGGTTGCTCAGCAATCATGACAGACTTCTCCCTTTTCAGGGTTGATTCTGCCGTGACCAATAAATTGGTCAGTTCGTGTAGAGCGAGTTCTCTATCTTCCATATTGAAGTTTATCACGAACTGATCAAATGAGCGCGGCAGAGTATGGAGGAGCAGGTCAGTGGAGAGATCAGCGTGCAGGTCTACCTCCAAGTTCTCCAGTTTTTCAACCAGATTGATGAAGCGTAAACAGTGATCCTTCACACTTGAACCCTCAGCCATTCTCAGATTGAATAATTCTTTTTTAGTCTTGAACCTTTCGGTCCTAGACTTTTCTCCAAACAACTCTCGGAGATGAAGAATTATGTCAGCAGCATGCAACATCCTTGCATGCTGTTTCTGCAACTCATTGGTCATTGATGCCAGCATGAGGCAACGAACCTGAATATCATCATCGACCCATCTTTAATGGGTAGCTCGTTCCTCTTTCGAAACCCCTTCCGGAAGTGCACCAGGCATGGGTGCATCGAGAATGTAACTCCTTTTCTCGGAGTCGAGGACTATCCTCAGATTTCTAAGCCAGTCGATAAAATTTGATCCGTTCAATTTGTTAGAGTCAAGGATGATAGCTAATGGATTCTTAGACATTTTTGCAGAATGATCTACAAAAGTAAATGATAACGTTTAGCTGACTGATCTATATTAATACTTATAATTAACGATGTTGGACTTGTTATCGAAAAAGTTCTCCCACTATTTTCTCGAAACAATTACCCCTTCAATTGTTCGGGAAATCTAATCTCCTAGTAGGTCTTGACGTCCCAGCAGACATTAATTGCACCCACGACACGTGGCCATACAATTAACTCCCCAGGTAGGTATACTTTTACCAATTGTGTTCCTCCACAACCTTCAAGCTATTTTGCCTCGGTTTTCGCACTTATCTAGCACTGCTACATCATAAGTGTTACTAATCGTTAAGTCTAACCCATCAATCATGATGAGCAACTGGCCCGGTCGTGAAGTCCCCGTAACTGGTTATCGGTCGATAATCACATCCCGACCAGTCCCCATCCTTGTCAAGTTTAGTTAAAAACAAGAATCAAGGAATTTCGTGTATTGTCCCTTTCTTCGCCTAGGGTGCCAGACTCTGGATCACCTTCAACGATAAGTAGACAACTTACACTAGTCCCTATTGATGGAAGGCTTGGATCTTTAAAACATCATTTTAAATGTACCCAATATGACTTAATATTATTTTCAAGAGGGGTTTTCGGGTTTAAGAGTTTGAGGTAACTCTCCTCGAGATCTCACCGTTCCAGTTATGTATTATCTTTTATTTACGATCTAAATATAACTAGCGCGCATCACCATACAAGCTCAGAAATAAATACGTAAATAAACACATACACACCTAGCATGCATGCTACCACACTATGTTTTCGATCGGGAGCCTCCTATGTGAACCACCATCGAGCCAAAGATAATGGTCCTAGTGGTCAATCTATTAGGTTTCAAAGAGACCTACTCTATTACACATTTTACCATGCATACATGGCCTTTAGTCTTCTTGGGCTCCCACCTTGCTTGTAACGGGCCTCCATTCTAAACTAATAAAACAGTAAAGCCCTATCTGTTACAATGGCTCAAAGTGGCCCAAAACTTAAGGCTCGCAGGCCCAATAAAACCAACAAGATTAAAAATAACCCATCACATCTACCCTAAGGGTCAAGGCTCGGCGCGATCGAAAACCACGTAAACAATTTCACGTAGAGCAAGAAACAAGCAAAAACCCCTTTTTCTTATTTCTAACAATGTTTTAAAACAGCCTATAAAACATTTAGATTCTAGTTTTAAAACCCCTTCTAAAACAATCCCTAACATCATTTTAAACCCCTTTAAAATGACCCTTTGATTCTCACTTTAAGTCCCTACTAATTATGATAAAATTGACATTCCGGATTTACTAAACACCTTTAGTGCACAAAACAGTTTCTGTTTTTCAAGTCTGAAAAATTGCAGTTCGGCCCCTGAATTTTTGAAAATTACACTTTGCCCCCTCAACTTTTGGAAATTACAAATCAGCCCCAAAATTTCCAGAATACGCAAATTGGACCAGAAAGCAGAAAATTAATAAAATTTCCAGAAACTTTTGTTTGTTGCAAAACAGACCCCAGTTTTACGGAAAATAGCAAAAACACCCCTAACCTTTCGTAAATTGCAAAAATACCCAAAATTTGAAAAATTTCAGAATTTACAATTTGGTCCAGAATTGCAGAAAAACAAAATTTCAATTTCTATCCAGATTTATAGAAATCGCAATTTGCAAACAAGCCCTCTAATTTTCGGAAATTACATTTTAGGCCCAAAAACCGAAAAGTGCAAAAATACGAACACTCAATTTATCATAACAAGCAAGAATCAAATACCAGAACACAGCAATCATATATTAAACACATAAATTGATGCGTTCATGCCTTATTTATATGCGCATAATAAGTTAGGCTCTGATACCACCGTTGGGTTTTTGTGGGTATAATTGTCAACTACAACGGTGCGGAATTTAAATTTTTTTTTATACACCACATCCCAGGGTTCTTATTAGCACATATAAATGAGTATGAATTCATTTCAGCACACAGTTACTAAAATGAAAACTTGGTAAAGTTAAGATTTTACCTCACCACAGGCAAGGTGGTGGTTTCTCCGGTCTTCTTTTCGGATCACTAGAGCACCCCAAGTGTTGTGCCTCTAGAGAATAGTCCACACCGGCTGGATCTGCAATCACTTTAATCCTCAGGCTCAGAACTAGGAGAAAAGCAGCTCAGATTCAAGAGTTGGATTTGGATCCAACTCTAGATGTAGAACGGAAGAGGGAGAGAGATGCACGGCCCTTCTCAACCACGGTGGCGGCGGCGGCTTGGTGGTAGAAGTGGCGGCGGCTAGGGCTTCTTGGGAAGAGGGGCGGCGGCTATGTGGAGAGAAGATTAGGGTTTTTAGTTTTTGCTAGGGTTAGGGTTTTAAGTCTCCAAGACTCCCTTTTATAGTAGACTTCAAACCCTATCCCTAATCTTATCTCTTAGCTAATGGGCCATCAGATAAGTTTGGCCCAATCCCTCTATTTAATTAGTCCTTTTAATTAAATAGCCCAAGTCATTTAATTAACCACTTTAATTAAATGGCTCATTTATTTAATTAACACTTTAATTAAATAATCCAATAAATCTAATTAAAGATTTAATTTAATTTAATTAATTAGATAAATCTAATTAATTTTCTCTCTCCAAGAATTAACCCTTTAATTCCTTACCTTGATTTAACTCCTTTAAATCATTTCGTTCTACAACTGACTATCACAGTTCCAGCTTTTGTGTGTGACCCTCTAGGTTCACCATCAATTGGCCGCAGGCTCACATTTCTGTGATTTAATTAATGAGCAATTAATTATTTAATTAATTGCTCCGATCAATTAAACTACTTTCAATTGACCACTCCATAATTAATCTACCATCAATTCAGGAGTACCCACACCTCATGGTCGATGTCTAGCCACAAGCCCATGAGGCCCAACTTCAGGTGAATTGACTTCAGTGAACCTTAAACCTCTTATAAGTACCATGTACATACGGTCCTTCTAACGACTAATTTCCCGATCGAGACCTAGGGTGTGTGAATTGGTCGGCACCTCTAATCATCTCGATTCTGTACTTTCTAATTCAGGATAATACTTCCAGTGTGACTGCTAAATCTGGAAACCCCTTTCCAAATCCGTCACTGACCATGGCCATGGATTTCTCGGAATGTATGATCATAGAATGTACAGGAAATTTCCTCATCCATTACAATGAGTCGGTAGATCCTATATTGATGCTAACCATCCGCGCATACGACTACACGCACCCAACGTAGGCGCACAATGGACAAGCTATGTGCCCGGCTCCTAAATCAAAGTACGCACACCCGTATACCGAATTCGCCCTAGCACCTCAAGTCTAAGGACTAAATCGTACACTGTTATAAGTCTTGAGAGACATCCCACTACCGATATGCTTTTTAAGCACTTCCACAATGAGTCTCTCTGTTCGGGTCGTTCGATGCGTTCGATCCCCTATCGAACCACCTAGTCATATGCACTGACATTAAGAATGTCTTGTTCATGAAACAACAACAAATTCACTTTAAGTGAATTATGCATAATCGTACAAGTCTTGACGATTCATTCGATACCCCGTCTCGATATGAATCTATGACTTGGAACATTTTTGAGATCACGACCTTTGAGACCGTTTCATGATTAATCGCACCCAATACTGAAGTGAATAATCCCGTAGTCATGAGTGATCTCAGGGTTTCAACCAATCGCTTAAATGTGTTCGCGAAAGATGAAGATGGCCATTTGTTTATATTATGAATTCTCAATAAAATAAACAGTTCGTATTAATTGATAAATCAAAGATTCTTTCAAGATAAAATAATGTTCCTATTACAAGCTATTTTGTTGGCTTGCAGGGCACTATCCTATCAGGCAGTTCCTTTTCCAGTGCCCTGCTTTCTTGCAGTGGAAACATTCGTCTTCTGGGATTTTGCGCTTCTTTTCAACCACCTTGGTGATTGCCTTCGAAGAAACACTTTTCTTCTTCTTCTTACCTCTCTTAGGCTTTGCAGCCTTCGATTGGTATGCAATCATCACCGGCTTCTCTTTCTTGAGAGTCGACTCTGCCGTTACCAACAAGTTGGTCAGTCCGTGAAGGGCGAGGGTTCTGTCCTCCATGTTGATGTTCAACACGAACTGGTCAAAAGAACGGGGCAGCGTATGGAGGAGGAAGTCAGTGCTAAGATCAGCGTGCAATTCTACTTCCAATCGCCCCAGTTTTTCAACCAGGTTGATGAAACGTAGACAGTGATCCTTGACACTGCTTCCCTCAGCCATCTTGAGATGAAACAACTCCTTAGTGGTCGCGAACCTTTCGGTACGAGACCTCTCTCCAAACATCTGTTGGAGGTGGAGAAGTATATCTCTAGCAAGCGGTATTGCAGCATGCTGTTTCTGCAGTTCATTCGACATCGAGGCTAGCATGAGACATCGAACCTGAAGATCATCATCAACCCTTTTAGCATGGGCGGTTCGTTGTTCCTCACTAGCTCGTGCTGCGGGTGCAGCAGGCATGGGTGTGCCGAGCACATAGCTTCGTCGCTCGGAGTCGATCACGATTCTGAGATTTCTCAACCAGTCAACAAAGTTTGAGCCATTCAATTTGTTTGCGTCGAGGATAACAGATAATGGATTCTTAGACATTGTACTTAATATCTACAAATGGAAAGAAGACAACATTTAGCTAACTGATCTTATGTCTAATACTTATAATTATCGAATTTGGACTTGTTTTCGAAAAAGTTCTCCCACTATTTTATCGAAACAATCACCCCTTTGATTGCTCGGGAATTCTAATTCCTAGTAGGTCTTGACGTCCCAGCAGCAATTAATTGCACCCACGACTCGTGGCCATACAATCAATTCTCCAGGTAGGTATACTTTTACCAATTGTGACACCTCACAACCTTCAAGCTATTTTGCCTCGGTTTTCACATTTATCTAGCACTGCTACATCATAAATGCTACTAATCGATAAGTAACACCCATCAATCGTGATAAGCCACGGGCCCGGTCGTGAGTTCTCCGTAACTAGTTATCGGTCGATCCTCACATCCCGACCAGTCCTTATCCTTGTCGAGTTTAGTTAAAAACAAGAGTCGAGGAGTTTCGTGTATTGTCCCTTTCTTTGACTCGGGTGCCAGACTCTGGATCACCTCTATCAATAAGTAGACAACATACACTAGTTCCTATTGATGGAAGGCTTGGATCTTTAAAACTTCATTTTAAATGTACCCAATAGACTTAATATTCAATTCGAGAGGGGGTTTCTGGTTTTGAAAGTTATACTAACTCTCCACGAGATCTCACCGATTCAATTATGCTTTATCTTTTATTACGATCTAGATTCTAGCGCGCAGCTAAATATAAATCGACAAATAAATAAAAGCCATACAAGCCTAGCATGCATACTACCACAATATGTTTTCGATCGGGAGCCTCCTATGCAGGCCATCATCGAGCCAATGATGTTGGCCCTATTGGTCAATCTAAAGGTTTCTCAAACGGGCCCTATGCTATTACACAATGTACCATGCATTCATGGCCTTCTTATCTTCTTGGGCTCCCACCTTGCTTGTAAATGGGCCTCCATCCTAAACTAGGAAAGCAGTAAAGCCCTATTCTATTACAAAGGCTCAAAGTGGCCCAAAAACAATAATAGGCTCGCAGGCCCAATGAAAAACAAGCAATAAATCAAACCAATCACATCTACCCTAGGGTCAAGGCTCGTCTCGATCGAAAACCACGTAAACAGTTCACGTAGAGCAAGAAACATGTAAACATCTTTTACTTTCTTCTATCTTAATTTTAAAACATCCTTTTAAAACTACTTCCTGTGATTCTTGCTTTTTAGTCACTACTAATTATGACAAAATAAATATCCGGGTAAACAAAAGTTAATTTTCTGCTCAATTTCAGATTTTGTTTTTCAACTTTTGAAAATTGCATTTTCGCCCCTCAACTTTCGAAAATTGCATTTTGACCCCAAAACTTTTAAAAAGTTACAAAAACACCCCTGGCAGTTTCGGGCAGCAGACCAGAAAATAAAATTTTGAATTTTGAAAATTTTTGATTTTCCAAATTGACCCCTCAAGTTTCGGTAATTGCAAAATAGCCCCAAAGTTTTCAGAAATTGCAAAACGACCCCAAAAACCGTGCGACCAGAATTGCAAGAACAGTCCAGAATTTTCAAATTTCCAGATTTCAAAAATTTCGAATTTTCAGCCCCAAAAACCCTAATATGTGATTTTTGCCCCAAAAAGTCCTGAAGTTTTCAAAAAACTATAAAAACGACTAGATCTTGAAAAGCAGTTTTACCCAATGATAGATCTAGTCATAACAAGCAAGAATCAACTTACAGAACATAATTATCATGCGTTCTCATACATATAATTAAACATATACAGTGAACACAATTATGTTCAGGCTTTTGTATAATAATAATGGAGTTGGCTCTGATACCACTGTTGGGATATGGCTCGATTTGTCAGACAACAAAGTGCGGAATTTAAAATTTTTCGAGTCAACCAATGGTCCCATAAAAGAAGTCTCCATATTATGTATACAAAAACATAAACAAAAACGCACACAATGAATTAACAAAGGGGGTTTTTGCGATATACCTCACCACAGGAAAGGTGGTGGAAACCTCCGGCTTCGTTTCTGATTCTGATCTGGTTCACAGGAGTGATCCAAGTGTCTCACCTCCAGGGACAGTCCACACCAATTGGATTCTGGCAACACCTCAAGATCTTAGGCTTAGAACTCGATTCAGGAGATTTGTTATTGCAGGATTGTGTTGAATCTCTTGACAGATCAAGATCTAACACAATGGAACAGGGAGTGGACGGCGGCGGCACCAAGGAGCCCACGACAGCAGGTGGCGGCCGCTTAAGGTGGCGGCGGCGGCAGCTAGGGTTTCTAGCTTGGAAGGGGCGGCGGCTACTTAAGGCAAAAGGAGGCTAGGGTTTTCTTTCAGGGTGTTACCCATTTGAGCTCTAGTTGTGCTCTATTTATAAACTCCTTCTGACCTAGGTTTGCAAGACTCCTTATGGGCTTTAATTAATAAAAGCCCATGTCTTGCAATCCTCCATTTAATTAACAACTTTAATTAAATGCCCAGTCCAATTAAATCAATATTTCTTTTACATAAATAATTAGCAACTCAATTATTAATTAAGTTAGCCAATTAATTAATCTCCCACTTGAATTAAATACTCTTAATTCATTTAATTGATTTAATTACCTTTAAATCAATTAATTCCTTTTATGTCCTTTTATAACAGTCACCGTCCAATTGTATTGTGTGTGACCCTCTGGGTTCACCATCAATTGGCAGCAGGCCCGCGAATTCTTCGTGATTTAATTTATGAACAATAAATTGTTCCGGTCAATTAAACAACCTTTATTTGACCACTCCTAGAATTAAATCCTCTATTAATTCAGGAGTACCCACACTTCATGGTCGATGTCTAGCTACAAGCCCATGAAGCCCAATTTCAGGTGAATTGATATTTGTGAACCTCGTCTCATATAATTGCCATGTACATACGGTCCTTCTATCGACTAATATTCCCGATCAAGACTTAGGGTGTGTGAATTGATCGGCACCTCTAAATTTGTCTCGATAACTATACTTTCTAATTCAGGATAATATACCTTTGTGACCTTCTAAATTTGGAAACCCCTTTCCAAATCCGTCACCGACTGCGGCCGCAGATTCCTTGGATATATTATCTAAGAATCGTATAGGAAATTCTCTCACCCATTACAGTGAGACAATAGATTCCATATCGGTACTAACCACCCGCGTCATGTCCATACGCACCCAACCTAGGCATGTTATGACCAAGCTACGTGGCCTATACCTAGATCTAAGTACGCACTTTCATGCACCGAATTCGCCCTAGTACCTCAAGTTAAAGGACTAAATCGTACACTATTATATTCCTTGAGAAACATCCCATCACCGATATGCGTCATGCGCTTCCACAATGGGTTTCTCTGTTCGGGTCGTTCGATGCGTTCAATCTTCCATTGAACCACCTACTCGTATGCACTGGACTCAAATTCCTTGCTCATGAAACACTACAAATTCACTCCATGTGAATCATGCATACTCGTACAAGTCTTTGCGATTCATACGATACCCCGTCTCGTTTCAGAATCTATGACTTGGAACACTTTTAAGATTACGACCTTTGAGACTGTTTCATGATTGCACTCAGTACGGAAGTGAATCGTCCCATGGTCAAATGTAATCTAAGGGTTTCAACCAATCACTTAAATGTATTCGCGAAAGATGAAGTTGGCCATTGTTTATCCTTATACATATATAAATAAACATATTATAATAAAATCAAAGATCGTTTCATACAGGATAGATCTATTACAAGCTAACAGAACTGGCTTGCAGGGCACTATCCTATCAGTTATCCAAGCTAGAACTCGAAGCATAGCTGCTGGATGGAGAGATATCACTGAAACTGTGGAGATGGCTATAAAGGCAGAAGATGAAACCTTGATGAACATGGCTGCAGGTTTCAAGTCTTCTGCTGATATGGTACTTGCAACCCAGTTTCAGCTGGGTGATCAAGGTGAAGAAGTACTAAACAGAATGCATGCCCTGGAAGTGAATCAAATCAACAATGCTGCTCAGGTTGATGTCATTCAAACAAATCAGCTAAGGCAAGGATCTCAAATGGATGCAATGAATGAGAACATCAGACTTCTCTGTGATTCTCTCCAGATCACACCTGTCTCACTAAAATATCAAGTCAACCCTGCTGATGATGACAAAAAGGGGGAAGATAAGGTAGAAGAAGAGAAGACTGCTGAACTGGTAGAGACTGAGATGCTGGAAGAGTCTGCAAGTGAAAATGAAAATGAAGGAACCAGCAGACCAGCAAATCAATCAGACACAGAAGAAAGTGAACCTGAAAAAGACACTGAAGCTGAAGCAAAAGCCAAATCTGACAAAGAGATAGCTGCTGGTAAGGACTCAGCTGCTGAACAGCTTGACCCTGATGTGAAGTATAAAAATATAGAGCTACTAAGGAAAAGATTCAATGAATCTATAGCTGAATCATCTGAGCCAGTTCAAGAAAAGGAAGAAGAAGACAAGGAAAATACTAAAGACTAGTGCTGCTTAGTTTACTTGTAATTTTTACTTGTAATTTCCTTGTAATTTTCTTTCATTTTGCACATCTCATCTGATAAAGACTTGTAATATGTAATCTTTTCAAACATCTATAAAATTGCAAGTTTGAATCCTACAGACTATTTCTAACTCAGAAATTTTTGAGGATAAAAACTTTAGTTTAGGTACAGGTACTTAGCTGAAGTTTTGTCATCATCAAAAAGGGGGAAATTGTTGGACGAAGATGAAGATTAAAGTGCAAAGAAGATAAGTAATTAAGGGAAGGTTTTGATGATTTCCAAAACATCATAATCAGCTAAGTTGGAAAGCTTAGTTCCCTTAGAAGTATTTTGAACAAGTAAAGAAGACATCAGAAGAGTTCAAAGTTCAAAGCCCAGAAGACTAGTGATCTCATGCTGAAACAGCGAACAGAAGGGTAGACCATCAACTGACTCAAATCAGATTAGTTCAGAGTTTGATCAGCAGAGTACCTATCAGATGGGTTGCTTCGATCAGCAGAGTAGAAGAGATCAAGAGATTAGTCCAACGGTAATAAATGCACTTAGTGTAATAAATGCTGCAAGAGAAGGGTAGTAATGGCAAATGATTGAAGATATCCTCGTATCAGCAGAGTGCATTTAATGTAGCTACAGGAAAGTACAACAGAGAAAGGACTGTAGCAGGTTACCGTTCTGATTTCAGGCTAAAGCTATGGATTTGAAGATATGACTTCCTTCAACGGTCATAAATTCAAATTCAAGTATAAATAGAGCTGATTTTCAACGAGCGAAAATAACACAACAACAATCTGAAATTACGCTTTGAAGCAGAAATTATTCAAGTCTCAAAAGCTCGAACAGCTCACTCATCTGGTGGAAGTCATCTGTTGACAGAAACCTAGTTGAAGCTCAAATTGAAAATACTTTCTGAGTGATTTGTATTAGCTGAGTGTTGTGCGAAGTTGTGATCCATCTTTGTGAATGATCAAATTTCAGAGGGTAGGATTTCTGAGTGATTTCCTATTGTGAGCTTATAGCCTTTTCATTAGTTGTTTAGGTATAAGTGGAGATATATTGTAAACTGTGTGTTTATAGTATAACCCAGAATCTAAGTGATCTGGAAGAGTGGACTAAAGGATTTTTATCCATATAACCACTATAAAAATTCTTTGTGTTGATTTGCATTTAAGTTCTTCTTGCATATTTCAAACTGCATTTGCAAACACTTTTGAATTGATTGAAAGATTTTAAAGTAGTTTTAAAACTGGGGATAAAATCTTTTAAAAGAACTTAAGTTACTTGTGAAAAACACTTTAAACATCCGCTGCAAGTATACTCTTAAGAAAACTATTCTGTTGAAAAACAGCTAAGTATTTGTAAGAAGAGTGTTCACTCTGCTGTTCAAGATTTGTTCACGATCAGCATAGTCAGCTTACTGTTCTTCATCAGCTTAGTCTGCTGACAGAAGACTAAAAAGTTTTTAAGTCTAAAATTTTTCAGAGGTCTATTCACCCCTCCCCCCTCTAGACCTCATCTGACCACTTGGGACCAACAGATACATATCTTCTACACTGGACTAGGGGGACAAATCAGGACCATTCTTGATGCAGCAGCAGGGGGGACATTTTTGGGGAAGACGTATACAGATGCCTACGATGTATTAGAAAGAATGACCTAAAACAATTACCAATGGGCATCGGAACGCTCGTCAGTAAAACTTGCACATGGAAAATTTGAGTTAGATACAATGACAGCAGTGCAAGCACAATTAGCCGCTTTATCCAAAAAGATTGATGGTTTAAGTATGAGTAAACCTGGAGCTAACTCGTTTCAAGCTCAACCAGTCAATATGATTCACAACTCAGAGATTTTCTGTATCATTTGTGGGGGAGAGCATCCATATGAAAATTGCCCTTCAAATTCAGAATCAGCATGTTATGTGGGAAACAATCGAAACAATCAAGGGTATAATCCATACTCTAACAGCTATAATCCCGGATGGCGAAACCATCCTAACTTTTCATGGAGCAATAATCAGCATGTTGGACAGGGGTCAAACAACGCCAAAAATCAGCAAAACTCACCAGGATTTTAGGGTCAACAAAAACAACCACCAACGGACAATAAGCCATCATTAGAAGAGATGTTGGCACAGTTCATGACCCAGACAACTGCATCTATTCGAAACCTAGAAACTCAAATGGTTCAATTAGCTCAAGATAGGCAGCACCAACCTCCAGGCTCACTCCTAAGTGATACTGAAAACCCAAGGACCAATAATAACGAACATTGCAAAGCAATCACTCTGAGAAATGGTAGAGAACTCGAGGAGCCCCGCAGAACACGAGTTCGAGTTAAGGATCCCAAGGAAGCTCAAGACAAACCTGAAGAATCCGAGCTAAACAAAGAAAATGAGGTGGAAAAGAAGAATGAGAAGAAATATGTACCTAATCTACCGGAAATCAAACCTCCACCACCATTTCCTCAAAGGTTCCAACAACAAAGGAAGAATGATCAATTCAGAAAATTCCTTGATATCCTGAAACAACTTCACATCAACATTCCATTAGTTGAAGCATTCGAGCAGATGCCAAATTACGTCAAATTCATGAAGGATGTACTGTCGCGAAAGAAAAGATTAGGAGAATTCGAAAATGTAGCTCTCACCGAAGAATGCACTGCAATTTTGCAGAATAAGCTCCCGCCCAAACTCAAGGATCCTAGTAGTTTTACCATTCCATGTAACATTGGCGATAAGTACGTGGGACAAGCATTATGCGATTTAAGGGCCAGCATCAATCTCATGCCCAAATCCATCTTTCAAAAATTGGGAATTGGGGAAGCAAGACCAACTACAGTAACTCTTCAATTAGCAGATCCTTCCATTACATACCCCGAAGGAAAAATTGAAGAAGTGCTGGAAAAAGTAGATAAGTTTATCTTCCCTGTTGATTTTATTGTGTTAGACTATGAAGCAGATTCGAATGTACCCATCATTTTGGGTAGACCATTCTTAGCCACTGGAAGAGCATTAATTGACGTACAGAAAGGTGAATTAACCATGAGGGTGTAGGACGAGAAGATTACGTTCAATGTGTTCCAAGCCATGAAACATCCCAACGATGAGGAAGAATGTTCATCAGTATGCATGATCGACTCTTTGGTCGCTAAGACCTTTGAAATGTCTATGTACCGAGACCAGTTGGAAGCAGTCCTAATGTTGGATCCTGAGGAGATAGATAATAAAGAAATTGTACAAAGCGTGGCATTCTTACAAGCAAATTCGCAAGTCAATAAACCAGTCAACAAGATTGAAGGATTGGAACTACCCACTTGCAAGCCTCATCGACCTTAAATCGAAGAACCACCATCGCTGGACTTGAAGCCACTGCCAGCACATATGCAATATGAATATTTGGGTGAATCATCTACACTGCCAGTAATCATCTCTGCATATCTCTCTGAAACCCAAAAAGAGAAATTACTGAGAGTCCTTCGAAGTCATATACGAGCCATTAGGTGGACTATTGCAGACATTAAGGGGATTAGTACTGCATTTTGCATGCACAAGATCATACTCGATGATGAGAACAAGGGATCAGTCGAACATCAAAGAAGACTAAATCAAATCATGAAAGAGGTAGTCAAAAAGGAAATCATCAAGTGGTTGGATTCAGGAATTACCTTCCCTATTTCAGATAGTAGATGGGTTAGTCCAGTTTAGTGTGTTCCCAAGAAAGGTGGTATGACAGTGGTGAAAAATCAAAACAATGAATTAATCCCGTCAAGAACTGTCACGGGATGGCGCGTGTGCATGGATTATCAAAAACTGAACAAAGCTACAAGAAAAGATCACTTCCCGCTACCATTTATAGATCAAATGTTAGATAGATTAGCAGGAAGAGCTTATTTTTGTTTTCTAGACGGATTTTCGGGATACAATCAGATTTTCATCGCACCGGTGGATCAAGAAAAGACTACTTTCACATGCCCCTATGGCACATTTGTTTTTAGACGGATGCCTTTTGGATTATGCAATGCACCCGCCACGTTTCAACATTCCATGATGGCAATCTTCACGAACATGATAGAGAAATTTCTCGAAGTCTTCATGGATGATTTTTCTGTGTTTGGTGATTCGTATGATGAATGTCTTGATAACTTAGACAAGGTTTTGCGCAGGTGCGAAGAAACTAACTTAGTGCTAAACTGGGAAAAATGTCACTTCATGGTACAAGAAGGAATAGTTCTGGGACACAAAGTATCCAGCAAAGGCATTGAAGTGGACATAGCAAAGATAGAGACGATAGAGAAACTCCCTCCGCCCACGTCAGTCAAAGGAATTCGTAGCTTCCTGGGATATGCTGGATTCTATCGACAATTTATTAAGGATTTCTCTAAAATCTCTAAACCTTTATGTAATTTGCTTGAAAAGATGCTAAGTTTATTTTTGATGATTTGTGTATGCAGGCTTTCCAAACATTGAAGGAAAAGTTGGTGACAGCCCCAATAATAGTAGCTCCAGATTGGAATCTTCCATTTGAAGTAATGTGTGACGCGAGCGATGTCGCACTTGGAGCTGTTCTGGGATAGAAAAGGGATAAGATCTTTCACTCAATATACTACGCAAGCAAAACTCTCACTAATGCTCAAGTGAATTACACCATGACTGAAAAAGAATTTTTGGCAGTAGTGTTTGCTTTTGACAAGTTCCAAGCGTATCTGGTAGGAACAAAGGTGATAGTATATACAGACCACTCCGCAATCCGATATTTGATTGAGAAGAAGGATGCTAAGCCAAGGCTAATTCGATGGGTGCTCTTGTTGCAAGAGTTTGATCTCGAGATAAAAGATAGGAAAGGGACTGAGAATCAAGTGGCTGATCACTTGTCAAGATTGGAGGGAGAAAACAAAGAGTCAGACTCTGTGCTGATCAATGAAGTCTTTCCAGACGAACAATTGTTTGCGGTAAATCAAACAACACTTCCATGGTATGCCGACTATGTCAACTATCTAGTAAGTGGCCTACTTCCTCCCGACATTAATTTCCAGCAAAAGAAGAGATTTCTAAATTATGTGAAGAACTTCATTTGGAACGAGCCATACTTGTTTAAGAAATGTGTGGATAAATTGATAAGGAGGTGTATTCCCGATGAAAAGTTCGAGGAAATTCTGGGTAATTGTCACAATTCACCATACGGTGGGCATTTTAAAGGAGATCGCACATCAGCTAAAATTCTACAATCTGGGTTTTTCTGGCCCACATTACATAAAGATGCTCATGAGTTTGTGAAGCGTTGTGATCAATGTCAACGGGTTGGAAATTTAACGAAGCGTGATCAGATGCCACTGTCTACTATGTTGAAGTAGAGCTTTTTGATGTTTGGGGGATTGACTTCATGGGACCATTCATTCCCTCATTTGGAAATCGGTACGTCTTAGTTGCAGTTGATTACGTGTCTAAGTGGGTGGAGGCAGAAACATTCCCAACTGATGATTCGAAGGTGGTGATGCAATTCATTAAGAAGCACATTTTCACAAGATTTGGCACACCAAGAGCCATCATTAGTGATCAAGGATCCCACTTTTGCAATAAGTACTTCAACGCTCTCTTAGCAAAATATGGTGTGCGGCATAAGTAGCAACTGCATACCATCCGCAGACGATTGGGCAAGCAGAGATCTCTAATCGAGAAATCAAGAAGATCTTAGAAAAAACAGTCAGTCCCACAAGAAAATATTGGTCCAGGAAATTAGATGATGCTCTGTGGGCATACAGAACGGCTTTTAAGACACCAATTGGAATGTCAACCGTATAGGTTAGTTTTCGGAAAAGCATGTCACTTACCATTAGAATTGGATCATATGGCTTTTTGGGCTGTTCGTAACTTGAACATGAGTTTGGAACTGTCGGAGAAGGAACGGTTGATGCAACTGAACGAACTCGATGAATTTTGATACATAGCCTATGAGAATGCCAAACTATACAAGGAAAGAACAAAGAAATGGCATGACAGGACTATTACCACTAAGTGGTTTGAACCGGGTCAATTAGTACTCCTTTTCAATTCTCGTCTCAAACTTTTTCCTGGAAAACTAAAATCTCGATGGTCTGGACCGTTAGTTGTCATAAACTCATTCCCACATGGTGTCGTGGAGATAGCCGAAGCTGCGACCGGTAGACAATTCAAAGTAAATGGACAACGTCTCAAACATTACTTGGGTGGAGAAATTGTGAATGAAAAGACCTCGGTGGTCTTAGAATGAAATAACCTGAGTATCATGTCGAGCTAAGGACATAAAACTAAGCGCTTCTTGGGAGGCAACCCAAGCTTTTACTTGTTTTTGTTTTTGCGTTTTTATTTCATTTTGTTTTAGTTTTAGTGTGATATGTGGTGTTTTGTCGGGTTTTGCAGGCATATCGCGATGCAAGGTAACGAGGAGATGAATATTTCAGGGACTGGGACATTTTGGAGAAGAAGAATGATTAAGCCATGGCACAATTTGAACCAGGCCATGGCTCAATTTTGAACAAAAAGAATGCATAAATTCCAGAAGCTTGAAGCCATTGCACAACTTCAGTCAGGCCATGGCTCAATAAAATGCACAAATTCCAGCAGCCTTAAGCCATGGCACTACTTGAATAAGGCCATGGCTCCACTTCAAGTGCTACAAGACATCAATTTCCAGCAGCTTCAGGCCATGGCTCCAATTGGATCGAGCCATGGCCTCAAAAAAAAAAAAAAAAAAAAAAAAAATTTCAGAAACGAACGGGACTGCCTTCTCTCCAACTTCACAAACCAACAAAACCTTCATCTCTCACAAACCACCACCGAAACCCCAACGCCGCCGACCACCGCACACCAGCCGCACCCAACCCATCCCAGCCGCGACCCATCCGCACCTACCTCCTCCTCAACCACCGCCGAAACCGCAGCCGCACCTCCCTCTACCCACGCAAAACCCAACCGCGACCGCCGCGACCCTCAGATCTGCCCCCTGCCTCCGCCGAAGCACACATAGCCGCACCCAGCCGCGCAGATCTCCTCACGCCGCCGTCAATCTCTTCTTCACGCGATTCAGCCGCGGCTGCCCCGACCAAAACCTAACCCCCGCAGCCTTTCCTCTCCCCACGCAAACCTTAACCGCCGCACCCCCTCAGAGCTGAAACGCCGCCGCGACCTTGCCCTTCTTGGTTCGATTCCTGATTTTTGACTTTGATTGTTAGTTTGAGGGCGTATTTTGCTATTATTGGGATTTTGGTGTGTGATTATTTGCGAATTGTGGAGGAACGGGTTCTTGAACGGAGTGTAGATAATTGGATTGTTGCCTGATTGGGTGGGTAGTTGAGATTGATTTATGAATCACCTAGGAATAGGATCGATTTGTATAATACATTAGGTTCTGTTGGATAAGGATGAAGATGAAGGCACTAAAGGAAATTTGATAAGGGAGGTTTTGATGCATTCCAAAACTTCAAAGATTGGCTAAGTATGGAGTAACTTAGCTGATAAACTTATCAAGGAATTTTGACTAAGTAATGAAGACATCAGAAGAGTCAAAGTTTCAAGGTCCAAGACTTCTGATCTGCTGAAGTAAAGTTATCAGACTAGTGAAGATCAGCCGACTCAAATCAGATTTGTTCAAGTTGAGATCAGCCGAGTTCACCATCAGACTTATACTTTCGTCAGCCAAGTGAAGAAGATCATGAAGTGTTCCCAACGGTAATAAATGCCCCTTGGTGTAATAAATGCTGAAGTACGAGGATATTTAAGACAAATGATTGAAGAAAAGCTTCGCATCAGCCGAGTGCATTTAATGCTGCCTGCAGAATAGTACTGTTTACAGTACGGACAGACTGCAAAAGAGCCATTCGCGGATTTTAAGGACCAGTACTCGAGGAATTTGAATTCTGTCTCTCTTCAACGGACATTTTTCAATCCTCAAGTATAAATAGCTGAAAGAGACGAAGAAGAAATAAGCAACACACTTTCTGAGAGAAAATTCCGAAGCAAAATTCTTTAAGTCTCAAGAACAGCGCACTCATCAGCTGAGTCATTTGTTGACGAAAGCAGAGTTGAAGAACAAAGAAAAATACATCTTCTGAGTGATTTTGTAAACAAGAGTGTTGTGCGGAGTTGTGATCCATCTTTGTGAGTGATCAAACTTCAGAGAATAGGTTTTCTGTGTGATTTCCTATTGCGAACTTGTGGTCGTTTCATTTGTTGTTCGACGCAAGCAGAGTATACTGTAAACTTTGTGATTATAGTATAACCCAAGATCTGTGTGACTTGGAAGAGTGGACTAAAGGATATTCAAATCCATATAACCACTATAAAAATTACTTGTGTTTTTACATTGTTTTAAATCTGCATATTTTCTGTTTGCATAAAAACACATTAAGTTAACTGTTTGAAAAAGAGATAAAAAGGAGTTTATAAAACTGGGGAAGCATTTTTCAAACTGCTAAGATTACTTGTGAAAAACACTTTGAAAATCCGCTGCAAGTACTCTAAGTATTAAAACTGATTTTAACAGAATCAGCTAAGTAACTATCAGACGAGTGGTCAACAGACCTGTTCAAAGATTTGTTCGCGAACAGAATTGTAACTTACTAATCTGATCAGCTTAGTCTGTTCAATTAAAGTAAAGTTTTAAAGTTAAAATTGAAAGAAAATTTTAAAGAGGTTTATTCACACCCCCCCCTCTAAACCTCTTCTGACCACTTGGGACCAACAAGTGGTATCAAAGCAGGTGGTTCATTAGAATCAGCTGCCTGATCAACGAGCTTGATCCAAGTGTTTTTCAAAGGTTTTAAAACTTTTCAAAAGAGCATCTTTTTGAGAAACCAAAACTTTTTGAAAAATGGATTGTATCAGCCATGTTCCCCACATTGCTGGTATGTCCTTTGAGGACTGGAAGATTAGAATGGAAATCTTTCTAGCAGCCTACAATGATAACATGTACACATGTATCATTAAAGGTCCATTCAGATTCACAAAGACCATCAAAATAAATGAAGTAGATACGGTTGTGGAGAAAGACCTTCATGAGATGACTCCTGAAGAAATAAAGCTTTACAATCTAGATAAAGTTGGGAGATTCATCATGACTAAAGCCCTGGATAATGATCGGTTTGACAAGGTCAAGCATTGCAAGACTGCAAAGGAGATGTGGGACAAAGTCAGAGACATGAGTGAAGGCAATGATGCAATTAAAGAGCATCAGCTCAGTGTTGCCTTGGAGAAGCTGGACAACTTCAAGATGAAATCTGGAGAAACCATTGATCAAATGGATACCAGATTCACCAGAACTCTAAATGAAGTTTTGAAGCTGGGAAAGACTTTCACTGACAAAGAGATCACTGTCAGAGTACTGAAGGCTCTACCTTTCAAGTTCAACATGAAGGTGACAGCAATGGAAGAATCAAGAGATCTGGGCAAGATTTCTCTTACAGAGCTGTTCTCCGTACTCAAGGCTTATGAGTATAAACTGCCTAGAATGGGAATTGAAGAAACCTCAACTTCAGGACCCACAGCTGCACTGGTTGCTGCTGAAAATCAAAGAAGACCAGCTCAAAGAAATGCAGAAGTGGACTCATCTGATGAAGCCACTCTACTCAACAAAAAGGAGTACACTGCTGGAGATGTTGCACTGTTGATGAACAACTTCAAGAAGTTCTACAAAAGAAAAATGAAGAACAAATACAACAATGCTTCAACTTCTAAACCTAACTTTTCTTCTCAAGAAAAAGATGATTATAAAGCAAAACTAATGTGTTATAACTGCAGGAAATTGGGACATTTCATCAGAGACTGTCCATATCCAAAAGCAGAGAAGTACACTGAGGAAGAGAAGAAAATGAGAAAAGAAAGAAAGCATCAGAGAGGCAAGGCAATGATGGCTGAAGCAGAAAAGCTTGCTGCTGTCTACTCATCTGATTCAGATTCAGACTCGTCTGATGAAGAATCTTCTGATGAAGAAAAACCTGCTCTCCTGTGCCTAATGGCAAAGGAATCTAATGACTCTGAGGATGAGGTAACTCCTCAAGAAAATGAACTGTTTAATTCTCTAGAGCAAATGATGTTGAATAATACTACTATTGCTGGAGAATTTGTTAAGCTTAAGGAAGAGATGAACTTGCTAAAAGAGCAAAATAATTCACTGAAACTTCTAGCTGAAAAGCCAAAAGAATCAGCTGAATATAAACAGCTTGAGCAAGAGCATGAATCTCTGAAAGCTGAATGTGAGGTCTATAAAGGAAAAATCATGGAACTTGAGAAAATCATTGAGTCTCATGATAAGTCAACTGTTGCATCCATGCATACATCTAGTAAACAGGAGACACCTTTAGAAAAGGATAAACTAGAATTGAATCATACTGAAAAATTTATTTCAGCTGACAATGGTAAGGTCATTCTGTATGTTCAAACTTCTAAACCTACCTCATCTGAGAAAGTGGTAAAGGAGAAGAAATCTCCTAAGGCTAAAAAGAGCAAAGAGCCTAGTGTAGGAAATCAGACTAGTAAGACCAAACAGCAGAGTCCTAAGAAGTCTGCTGATAAAGCTAAATTGAATCAATCTGTTGGTAAAACTAAGTCAAAATCAAATGAGCAAGCATCTAGTAAGCCAAAGAAGCATAAACACAAGAAAAATCAAAATGCTTGGTATGGAAATGAGTCATATTATGTGCAACCTGCTGCATATCATCCTATGTATCATGCACCTCAATTTCCTAGTTACTATGCACCTTACCCTGCTCATCCAATGCATGCATATCATGCACCTTACCCTGCTTATGAACATTATTCATATCATACTGATCATCAACATGACTTATCTAATAACTATGATAGAAATGAAAATGTTCATGCTCCTAAAACTCAGAAGCCTAAGAAGCATAAGACTTCAACATCTTGGGTTGTCAAAGGTGGAACTAATCCTTCAGGACCCTCTCAATAAGGGTACCTAAAACAATTTTATTTTTGTTTTGTAGGTTAGGACTAGGAGTAGGAGTAAAGTAGAGAAGATCTGGTACTTGGACAGTGGATGTTCAAGGCACATGTGTGGAAACATACATGAGTTGACTGATGCAGTTGCTGTGGATGGTCCAAGTGTTACATTTGGAGACAGCAAAGAAGGCAAGATTAAAGCTAAAGGAAGATTAATCAAGGGAAACATAGAGATATCTGACGTCTCCTATGTTAAAGGCCTAAAGTATAATCTGCTGAGCATAAGTCAATTTTGTGACAAAGGATATTCAGTCATCTTCTCAACAGATAAGTGCTATGTTGAACAGATTGGTACAAAGAAGGTAATTTTATCTGGAAGACGACAAGGAAATATCTATATAGTTGACTGGAATTCTGTTGACAAGAATTCAAGTGTTTGTTTGTTGGCATCTGCACCAAGTGAAGTCAGTTGGCTATGGCACAAGAGAATGAATCATCTAAACTTCAAGACCATAAACAGATTAATCAAGAATGATCTGGTTGAAGGGATTCCAAAAGCTGTCATGAGCAAAAACAAGCTCTGTGACGCATGTCAGAAGGGTAAACAAATCAAGTCATTTTTCAAAAGCAAGAAGCATCAATCTTCTGAAAGAATATTGGAGCTACTACACATGGACTTATTTGGACCCATTGATCCAGTCAGCAATGGTGGAAAGAAATACTGCCTAGCTGTTCTGGATGATTATTCAAGATATACTTGGGTGATTTTCATGAAAAAGAAAAGTGAAACCAAGGAACATCTTACAAATCTGATGGAACTGATCCAGAATGAGAAGAGTATCAAAATATTGAAGATCAGATCAGATAGAGGGACAGAGTTTACAAACTCTACTGTTGAAGAGTATTGTAATATCAAAGGAATACATCATGAGTATTCAGCTGCTAGGACCCCTCAACAAAATGGTGTTGCTGAAAGGAGAAACAGAACACTAAAGGAAGCTGTCAGAACCATGATAGCTGAAGCTAAACTGCCTCAAAGATTTTGGGCAGAAGCAACAAATACAGCATGCTTTACCCAAAACAGATGTATGATCAACAAAAATCAGAACAAGACTCCATATGAAGTTTGGAACAACAGAAAACCAAACATTCATTACTTTAAGATTTTTGGTTGTAAATGTTTTGTATTGAATAATGGGAAAAATCACCTTACTGCATTTGCAGAAAAGGCTGATGAAGCTGTTTTTGTAGGATACTCATCTGTTAGTAAGGCTTATAGAGTGTTTAACAAAAGAACATTACTAATAGAAGAATCTATCCATGTAGTATTTGATGAGCCAAGTCAATCTTCTGAAAAGAATCAAAGTGTTAATCAAGATCTGTCTACTAATTTACAGAAGTTAGATGTTGGAAGAAATGAAGAATATGTTCCCATCATACTACCTAATCTAAGCTCAGCTGCTGACTCAAGTGCTGTTCAAAATCGCAGTGCTGATTGTCTAACAGACGAGTTGCTAACAGCTGACAGACCAGAGACTGTTCAACAGACTACAAATGTTCAACAGACTACTACTGGAACTCCAACAGTAGTGTTGCAAGATCAAGACAGAGGACAACATCCTGATCTGCAACCTGATCTCAGATGGCTCAAGAATCACCCTCCTGAGTTAGTAATTGGTGATCCTTTAGATAGAGTGAAAACAAGAAGAGCTGCTGCACAAGATGCTATGTTTGTCACATTTCTATCTCAAATAGAGCCTAAGCAAATTGAAGAGGCTCTGAATGATTCCTTCTGGATAGAAGCTATGCAAGAAGAGTTGAATCAATTTGAAAGGAATGAAGTCTGGTACTTAGTTCCTAGACCAAGTCATCAAAGAGTAATTGGCACTAAGTGGGTATTCAGAAATAAGATGAATGAAGATGGTATTGTTACCAGAAACAAAGCAAGATTAGTGGCCAAAGGTTATTGTCAAGAAGAAGGAATTGACTTTGATGAAACTTTTGCACCAGTAGCAAGACTTGAAGCAATCAGACTGTTTCTAGCCTATGCTGCTCATAAGAACTTCACTGTCTATCAGATGGATGTGAAGTCTGCTTTTCTCAATGGAGAATTACAAGAAGAAGTGTATGTTGAACAACCTCTAGGTTTTGAAGTCTATCAAGAAGAGGATAAAGTATATCGTCTGAAGAAAGCCTTATATGGACTGAAACAGGCTCCAAGAGCATGGTATGATACCCTATCTGATTTTCTTTTAATTAAAGGATTTCGAAAAGGTAAGGTAGATAAAACCTTGTTCACAATTGAATGGGAAAATCATATATTACTTGTGCAAATATATGTGGACGATATTATTTTTGGTTCAACTAATCAACAGATGTGTGATAAGTTCTCCAAGCTGATGCAAAATAAGTTTGAAATGAGCATGATGGGTGAACTTAATTATTTTCTTGGATTGCAAGTTAGACAGTTGCCTGATGGAATATTCATCAGCCAAGCAAAATACACAAGAGATCTGTTCAAGAAATTTGGTATGGAAACTAGCTCTACTGCTACAATTCCTATGTCTACAAGTCTTCGTTTGGATAAAGATGAAGATGGCAAATCAGTGGACATAACCAAATATAGAGGCATTATAGGTTCATTGTTGTATCTAACAGCAAGCAGGCCTGACATAATGTACTCAGTTGGAGTCTGTGCAAGATTTCAATCAAACCCCAAAGAATCTCATCTCTTAGCTGCCAAGAGGATATTGAAGTATGTTAAAGGCACTCAAGAATTGGGATTATGGTATCCTAGAGAATCTGGATTTGAACTTGTTGGCTATTCAGATTCAGATCTTGCTGGTTGCAAGATTGACAGAAATAGCACAACAGGTGCCTGTCAGTTCTTAGGCAGTCGTCTGATCTCATGGATGAGTAAGAAGCAAACCTCAGTCTCTATATCTACTGCTGAAGCTGAGTATATAGCTGCTGGAGCTTGCTGTGCACAGATACTTTGGTTGAAACATCAACTAGAAGACTACAACATCAAGATCAGTGGAATTCCAATCTACTGTGATAATACAAGTGCAATCTCTCTTACTCAGAACACTACAAGTCATTCAAGGACTAAACATATTGAGATCAAGCATCACTTTATTAGAGATCATGTGGAAAAAGGCAATGTTATGATTGAGTATGTTCATACAGACAATCAGATTGCTGATATTTTCACTAAACCTTTAAGTGAAGTAAGGTTTTCAACTCTAAGAGCTGAGCTAGGACTACTTAATTTGGAAGCATAAGCTGAGGGGGAACTCATCAGAAGACTGGAGTTCAACAACTTAGTTATTCGTTATTATCTTCAAGGATTAACTCTCAACAGACTAGTTAACTTATGAATTCTTAAACTCAGGGGGAACGTGTAAGACTAGCGGTACTTCTGATTTAAAGATGAAATTTGTTAATGACAGTTAGTTGAAGTTATGTTCTCATCAGAAGACTCAACTATCGAAGATTAAAGTCATTTTATCTAGCTGGATTGACAAACAGCTGAGGAAGGTTATCAGCTATCGGCATTCTCTGATAACAACTATGTCATCAGGACAGTAGTCCATCAGATAAGTACTTATGTTACTCATCTGATTACTTTAATAATAGCTGAACTATTCAAAACGTTTTATTCAAAATACGCTTTTATAAGTAACTGTTGGGCGGTACATATTCCCGCTCTTCATTAAATATCTTTTGAATTCGAAAAGTCGTAACTGACGCCGCACGATCAGCACTGACAGAAAAACAGATCTAACGGTTGGCGGATATCACGAAATTCAAGATACCCCAACTCTATAAATCCTCATCTGATCAGTCGAGTCGCTCTTTACGCACTCTAAGCATTCAAAAGTACTTGTGAGAAAAATATCTGCAATTCTCTGCATACTTCTCTTTGTTTTGCTAACCTTCAACAGATTAACAATGGCCGCTGAAGGTATGTTTCTCGTCTATGATTCCTACTACCAATCCGGTACGGATCTGATGAAAGAACTTCTCGAAAAGTTCAAAGCTGCTTCGCTGGTAAACTTCATGGAATACCACGAAGGAATTATCTGGACTGACCAAGTGATGGAGTACTACAACACTGCGAAAGCTGACTATAACTCACTAGCAATTAAGGCTACTGTGGGAGACAAATCTATCACTATCACCCCAGCTGTTCTTCACGAGACGTTTGGGCTTCCTAACAGTGGACGACATGACGTCACTGTGCTGACAGAGGACAAACACCAACAGTTCTGGGCGATCTGCGCCAAAGAGGGAGAAACGTTGTCTGGAAATATAAGGAAGAAGCAACTGAAGGATGAATATCAGCGGATGGCTGATATGGTAGCTAAGCTGATCGAGAACTGCACCTTCTCACTGGATGCTGTTACCATGAAAAGGTTCAGCATCATGGCTGCCATATACTATGGACTGGAGATCAACTGGTCAATCATAGTCTGGTACATATTAGCTGACTTTCTTGATGATAAGAAAGGAAAAGGCCCCACCACCAACCACAGAATCACTCTCAGTTATCTGCTGTCAAAACTGGGTTGTGATATGAAGAATGGAAAAGAGATCCATAAATCCAAGGCAGTATCCAAGTACTTGCCTGTTCAAAAGAGGAAGGCTGGTGAACCGGAGGAAGCTGATGTTGAGGAACCAAAAGAGGTTCCTGCCTAAAGGCAAAGGAAACTGGTCAAGACTGCTGACTTAGCTGTTGAGACTAAAAAGAAGAAGGCTGCTGATGAGCCTAAGAGGAAAGTTTCCAAGCAGATGGAGAAAGTGACTTCTGCAGCTGAAGCCACTAAAATCGTTGAAAACATAATTTCTGATGTAAGGACTGGATCCCCTGCATCACCATCAAGAACTCCATCAGCAGAGAGGCCTGCTGAAGGTATCTCTCAACGAACTAGAAGTCAACAGAGAGATACAGCTACAACCACTTACCGTGAAGGGAGAACCAAGAAGACTGCTAGAAAGCAGATGACTTTCATAGAAGAACCAACGGTTTTGGAAAATGTAGCTAGGGAAGACCCTGAAGCTGCTGAAAGGCCTGCTGAAACAGTTAAGACTGTTGAGACTGACAAAGCTGATGAGCAACAGCCAAGTCAAGTCACATCAACAGCTGAGGTTGCTCAACCTCAAGAAGATCCAGACGTCCAAATCATCTATCCTATTGCTGCTGCTCCCATATCATCTGCTGGACCAGCCCCTGCTGATAAAGGCAAGAGAAAAATAGTGCTGAGGAAAAAGAAAGTTTCCAAAGCTGACAAGAAGGCAAGGGAGGAGGCTGAACAAAGAAAACAGGATGAGTTGGAGGAAAAGAAGGCACTTGAGCTAAGCAAAGCTCAAGAAGCAAAGGATGAAGCCAGAAGACGCATGTCTGAAGCAGAGAGGAAAGCTGCTGAAGATGCTGAATTTGCAATGGTTTGGGAATTGAGCAAAGTTGATGCCTATGGACCTGTCCATGGAGGTGGCATCAAGATTGGAGAAGGCAAGAATGAAGAAGACAAAAAGAAGATATTACTGCCTGCCCCCAAAGTCAAGTCAAAAGACAAGTTTGAAGTCAGAAAAGCATTTGAAATAGTATATGCTGATAAGGAGCTTTTCAAGAAATTTGAGAAGTCTCTAGCTTACTATGATCAGAAGCTTATGTTGAAGACTCTGTTCAACCAAGAGAAGCCAAGATATATCAGTTGGAGAGACAACAGGCTGAACAAGTCAATAACAGAACTTCAAAGCATGAAGGAGTTAGCTGATGAAGAACAATGGGTTCTAACTTGGCTGAAGACAAACTCCATTCAAAAGGCCCTTGATCCCAGCTATGTAAGAGACATCATGCATAGTTATGCAAAAGGTTTTGCATTGGAGGAGGCCAAGAAAATTCAAAACACCTTGTCTGATAAGAAGAAAAAGTCTGAAGATGCTGAAGAAAGAGCAATTAAGTTTGCTGTTATGACCGCCCTGAAGAGATGGGCTAAAAAGTCAAAGTATCAGCAAGGATGTTCAAGTGACTTGCCACTGCTGCCAAGTATTCAACAAATCATTTTTGTCAAGGAAGTACAACAGTACTATGAAGTCCCAAAGGGTAACAATGCCTTTGTCAACCCTTGGATTATTGTAAGGCAGATTAGACAGACAACTTGCTTCAACGATGATGGAACCATTACTAATCTGTTCTACGATGATGTCACTGATGAGCTCAAAGAAGCTGATAAGTCCTTAGCTATTGAGCTGCCAGCTAAGACTTCTGAAGACCATCAGATGACGGACATGGAAGAAGTCCCTGTTCAACAGGCGACTGAAGAGAAGGATGCTGATGCTTCCACTTCATCAGGTGATGAACACTCATCACTAATGGAAGCCTTCCAATTACTTATTGAAAATCAAATAAAAGAGATGGAAGAGAGGAACAGTCTGCAGTTACAGAAGATGAAGAAAGAATTGGTTGAATCAAACACTCAACATATGGAAAGAATGCACCTTCTAACTGCCAGTACTATCAAATTGGCTATTGATAGTCTACCTATTCCTCAAGATCATTCATTGCAGTTGGTACACAGCTTAAGAGAACTGAACCAGAACGTAGAAGATGTGAAGGGTGATGTCAACCACCTTCACACTGCATTAAAAACAGCTGAGCACAAGATTGCTGATCTGACTGCAACCTTCATTCAAGTCAGTACGGAAGAGAAGGAAATCAATCTTGGGATGTTGCAAGAAGTGGCAAAAGCTTCACAGGAAGTTCAAAGTGAAATTGCAACTATCAACCTTAACATTGACTACTTCAATGACAAGACTGACGTCATCAGCACTGATATTCATCATCTAACAGCTAGTCATGACGTTGTTAATCAGAATCTAAAGGCTTTATGCGCTGGAGTAAAGATTCCAACAGTTGCTCTCAACCCTGCTGTTGAACCTTCTAATGTCATCAGAGTTGATGATGACAAAAAGGGGGAAGATAAAAGGGAAGAACCAGCAAAGGAATCTGCTGCTGAAGAATCAACTAAGGAGGAAACTACTGCTGCAACTACTGAAGCCAAGGAAACTGAAGAAACAGCTGACAAGACTGAAGCTGAAGCTGAAAAGCTTGGAAAGGTAGAAGAAGAAGGAAAGATTGAAGAAGAAACTACCAAGTACAAGAATACTGAATCTGCCAGGAAGGCCATGGAAGCTTTGAAAGTTCTTCAAGAACAGCAACTCAAAGAAAAGATGGAAGCTGCCAAAGCAACCTTGGAAGAAGAAGCTGATGATGAAGAAGATGATGAAGAATCATCTTATGAATATGAAGAAGTGCTTGAAGGATCAGATGAAGAAGCTGATAGCTAGAAATTGTAAAATCTTTGTAATCAGTTTACTTTTATCTATTCCTCAGAAATCTCATCTGATGAACTTGTACATGTAATACTTTTTCAATATTAATGAAAAGTCAAGTTCAATCCAATAAACTTTTTCTATCTCAGAAAATTTTGAGGATTACAATCTTTAGTTTAGGTATTCAACAGGTACTTAGCTGAAGTTTTGTCATCATCAAAAAGGGGGAAATTGTTGGATAAGGATGAAGATGAAGGCACTAAAGGAAATTTGATAAGGGAGGTTTTGATGCATTCCAAAACTTCAAAGATTGGCTAAGTATGGAGTAACTTAGCTGATAAACTTATCAAGGAATTTTGACTAAGTAATGAAGACATCAGAAGAGTCAAAGTTTCAAGGTCCAAGACTTCTGATCTGCTGAAGTAAAGTTATCAGACTAGTGAAGATCAGCCGACTCAAATCAGATTTGTTCAAGTTGAGATCAGCCGAGTTCACCATCAGACTTATACTTTCGTCAGCCAAGTGAAGAAGATCATGAAGTGTTCCCAACGGTAATAAATGCCCCTTGGTGTAATAAATGCTGAAGTACGAGGATATTTAAGACAAATGATTGAAGAAAAGCTTCGCATCAGCCGAGTGCATTTAATGCTGCCTGCAGAATAGTACTGTTTACAGTACGGACAGACTGCAAAAGAGCCGTTCGCGGATTTTAAGGACCAGTACTCGAGGAATTTGAATTCTGTCTCTCTTCAACGGACACTTTTCAATCCTCAAGTATAAATAGCTGAAAGAGACGAAGAAGAAATAAGCAACACACTTTCTGAGAGAAAATTCCGAAGCAAAATTCTTTAAGTCTCAAGAACAGCGCACTCATCAGCTGAGTCATTTGTTGACGAAAGCAGAGTTGAAGAACAAAGAAAAATACATCTTCTGAGTGATTTTGTAAACAAGAGTGTTGTGCGGAGTTGTGATCCATCTTTGTGAGTGATCAAACTTCAGAGAATAGGTTTTCTGTGTGATTTCCTATTGCGAACTTGTGGTCGTTTCATTTGTTGTTCGACGCAAGCAGAGTATACTGTAAACTTTGTGATTATAGTATAACCCAAGATCTGTGTGACTTGGAAGAGTGGACTAAAGGATATTCAAATCCATATAACAACTATAAAAATTACTTGTGTTTTTACATTGTTTTAAATCTGCATATTTTCTGTTTGCATAAAAACACATTAAGTTAACTGTTTGAAAAAGAGATAAAAAGGAGTTTATAAAACTGGGGAAGCATTTTTCAAACTGCTAAGATTACTTGTGAAAAACACTTTGAAAATCCGCTGCAAGTACTCTAAGTATTAAAACTGATTTTAACAGAATCAGCTAAGTAACTATCAGACGAGTGGTCAACAGACCTGTTCAAAGATTTGTTCGCGAACAGAATTGTAACTTACTAATCTGATCAGCTTAGTCTGTTCAATTAAAGTAAAGTTTTAAAGTTAAAATTGAAAGAAAATTTTAAAGAGGTTTATTCACCCCCCCTCTAAACCTCTTCTGACCACTTGGGACCAACAGGTTCTTACGTAATTCGGAAGATACGTATGAATATACTTGAATCCTCGGGTAGCACTCTTGTCACCACAATAATTACGAAAATCTCGATTGGACAATCGATAGATAACATAGTGGATTATAACCCTAAGTTTCTCTTCTCATTATTCGAACTCAATCCAAGTACTTAGGTTAGTTAAATCATTTAGTTAATCTAGTTAATTAAAACCTAAAAGCACATTTGAATTTGGAACCATATTAAAAGTAAATTAGGAATTGGAATTGGTATATAATAGTCAAGTCTATGTGGAGACGATACTCTTATACTTACTATTCATTACTTGTTCGATATGTGCACTTGCGTTTATTTGCGTGTGTAAATTCCGCAACAGTAACCTTGCCCCTAAAATTAATTTAAGGAGTTTTTTTATTTTTATATATATGATGCATGCATCAAAAATATCTTTTATTATTTTTGCATTTTAGACCTTATTGAAATAGGAAAGGAGTAGTTAAATTCGGTAGAAAAACCCTCACATTTTACAGAAAGGAAATTCTATTTTAAAGGAAAGAGAGTTATTTCACCAATTTGACTTGTTATATTATGAAATAATAAAATATATGAAAGTATCTCGTCTCTGAAACTCGAAAAGACCACATAAAATTTAGTATTACATTATCTTTATTCTGAAAATAATGTGTCGGATACGCCTCATCGAGTCTAAAATCTGAATAACTTGGAAGGAAAAAAATAGAAATAGTGCATAGGTGAATGAAATAGTGTTGAGATTAGGTAGGATTACGAAATTTGAGTCAAAATGTGATAGAAATACTTCACCAATCAAATTGTACTCTCTATTATTGAGCCGACATTTTCCTCAAGGCTAAAATCACAAGTTAAACTCTTAAGTCAACAAAATGTTCTTGATTTCCTCAAAATGCATTTCATATTAATTATTTCCACCAATCACAGACGTGGAAGCAATCCATTTGCGACAGAGTGGACTGTTCTTTGTTGATGGCACAATCAAAGTTGGCTTAGAGCAGAATTAATTTAATGTCCTCAAAACTAGGGGTGGGCGTTTGGATCGGGTATTTTGGGACCCGTCCCGACCCGTTTGGGTATTTTTCATTTGGGACAAAAAAATGGGTATTTTGATATTCGGGTTCGGAAACCCGAAATATATTTTCGGGTAGGGTATTGGGTATTAATTTCACACTCGAACGGGTATTCGGGTACCAGTTTGGGTATTTAACAAAACATTTTTACCCAATTAAATAATTGACAACCCAAAATATGCCCAATATTTATTGAATACTTGAATCTTGAAGGCTTGAGACATTTATATTGTTTTGTTTTGAAGTTATTGTGTACAATTAATGTTTGAATTCATTTATTTACAATTTTACGTATATATATGTTGAAAAAAAAAATTGAAAAAAATAGTTTGAAATTTTGGGTACCCAATACCCAATACCCGAAATACCCAAAAATTTCGGGTACCCGCCAAACCGGATAGGGTTTCGGGTATGAAAATTCACTACCCGCCAAGTCGGGTACCCGACCCGAAATACCCAATACCCGAAATACCCTACCCGCACCCACCCCTACTCAAAACTTTTGAAACAATAATGGTAAAATGCAACCACTATGGTTTTGTTGGTCCCAAGTGGTCAGAAGAGGTTTAGAGGGGGGTGAATAAACCTCTTTGAAATTTTCTTCTAATTCAACTTTAAAACTTTTACTCTAACTGAACAGACTAAGCTGATCAGATTAGTAAGTTACAATTATGTTCTCGAACAAATCTTTGAACAGGTTTGTTGACCACTCGTCTGATAGTTACTTAGCTGATTTAGTCAAAATCAGTTTTAATACTTAGAGTACTTGCAGCGGATTTTCAAAGTGTTTTTCACAAGTAATCTTAGTAGTTTGAAAAATGTTTTCCCCAGTTTTGTAAACTCCTTTTGAATCCTTTTTCAAACAGTTAACTTAATGTGTTTTATGCAATCAGTAAATATGCAAGTTTGAAAAGCAATGTAAAAACACAAGTAATTTTTATAGTGGTTATATGGATAAAAATCCTTTAGTCCACTCTTCCAGATCACTTAGATTCTGGGTTATACTATAATCACACAGATTACAATATTTCTCCACTTATACCTAGACAACTGATGAAAAGGCTATAAGCTCACAATAGAAAATCACTAAGAAATTCTACTCTCTGAAGTTTGATCACTCACAAAGATGGATCACAACTCCGCACAACACTCTTGTTTACAAAATCACTCAGAAGATGTATTTTTCTTGTTTCTTCAACTCTGCTTTCGTCAACAAATGACTCAGCTGATGAGTGAGCTGTTCTTGAGACTTAAAGAATTCTGCTTCGGAAATTTCTCTCAGAAAGTGTGTGTTGCTTCTTTCTTCTTCGTCTCTTTCAGCTATTTATACTTGAGGTTTGAAAAATGTCCGTTGAAGAGAGACAGGTTTCAAATTCCTCGAGTACTGGTCCTTAAAATCCGCGAACGGCTCTTTTGCAGTATGTCCGTACTATGAACAGTACTATTCTGCAGGCAGTATTAAATGCACCCAGCTGATGTGAAGTAAATCTTCAATCATTTGTCTTAAATAACCTCGTACTTCAGCATTTATTACTCCAAGGGGCATTTATTACCGTTGGGAACACTTCATGATCTTCTTCACTTGGCTGACAAAAAGTACAAGTCTGA
Source organism: Penstemon eatonii (assembly GCA_038501285.1). Classification (NCBI taxonomy): domain Eukaryota; kingdom Viridiplantae; phylum Streptophyta; class Magnoliopsida; order Lamiales; family Plantaginaceae; genus Penstemon; species Penstemon eatonii. The sequence goes on from CM076710.1 coordinate 63,808,910, forward strand.
TGGCGAACTCGGCTGATCTCAAATTTGAACAAATCTGATTTGAGTCGGCTGATCTTCATCAATCTGATAACTTTTCTTCAGCAGATCAGAAGTCTTGGACCTTGAAACTTTGACTCTTCTGATGTCTTCTTTACTTAGTCAAAATTCCTTGATAAGTCTATCAGCTAAGTTACTCCATACTTAGCCAATCTGGAAGTTTTGGAATGCATCAAAACCTCCCTTATCAATCTTCCTTTAGTGCCTTCATCTTCATCCTTATCCAACAATTTCCCCCTTTTTGATGATGACAAAACTTCAGCTAAGTACCTGTCAAATACCTAAACTAAAGATTGTAATCCTCAAAATTTTCTGAGATAGAAAAAGTTTATTGGATTGAACTTGACTTTTTATTAATATTGAAAAAGAATTACAAGGTACAAGTTCATCAGATGAGATTTCTGAAGAAATAGATAAAGTAAACTGATTACAAAGATTTTACAATTTCTAACTATCAGCTTCTTCATCTGATCCTTCAAGCACTTCTTCATATTCATAAGATGACTCTTCGTCATCTTCTTCATCATCAGCTTCTTCTTCCAAGATTGCTTTGGCAGCTTCCATCTTTTCTTTGGGTTGCTGTTCTTTTATCAGCTCCATTGCTTTCTTGGCAGATTCAGTGTTCTTGTACTTGGTAGTTTCTTGTTCAATCTTTTCTTTTTCTTCTACCTTTCCAAGCTCTTTAGTCTTGTCAGCAGTGTCTTCAGTCTCTTTGGCTTCAATAGTTGCAGCAGCAGTTTCCTTAGCTGGTTCTCCTTCTATATCTTCCCCCTTTTTGTCATCATCAGATTTGATGACATTAGAAGGTGCAACAGTAGGGTTGAGAGCAACTGTTGGAATCTTCATACCATCACACAAAGCCTTTAGATTCTGATTGACAACATCATGACTTGCTGTGAGATGATGAATATCAGTGTTGATGACGTCAGTCTGATCATTGAAGTAGTCAATGTTAAGGTTGATAGTTGCAAGTTCATTCTGAACCTCCTGTGAATGTTAAGCCTTTGCCACTTCTTGCAACATCCCTAGATTGATTTCCTTCTCTTCTTTACTGACTTGAATGAAAGTTGTAGTTAGATCAGCAATCTTGTGCTCAGCTGTTTTTAATGTAGTATGAAGGTGGTTGACATCACCCTTCACATCTTCTACATTTTTGTTCAGTTCTCTTAAGCTGTGCACTAACTGCAATGAATTGTCTTGAGGAATAGGAATACTGTCAATTTCTCTCTTGATGATCTCTTCTGTTGATCCTTGAACAGTTTCCAGCTGAAGTTTGTTGGTTTCTGCCAACTCTGCTTTAAGTTCAACCTTCAGTTCCTCCTTAACCTTCAATAGCTGTTGCTTGTGCTTGTCTTCCAGTTCCTTTAGTTGGTTTTCCATAAGCATCTGGATTGCTTCCATCAGTGATGAATGTTGATCAGCTGATGAAGCAGAAGCAGCAGCATCAGCTTCCTTCTCTTCAGTCGCCTGTTGAACAGGGACTTCTTCCATATCCGTCATCTGATGATCTTCATAAGCCTTAGCTTGTAGCTCAATGGCTAAGGACTTATCAGCTTCCTTGTGTTCATCAGTGACATCATCGTAAAATAAGTTAGTGATGGTGCCATCATCATTGAAGCAGGTTGTTTGTCTGATTTGCCTCACAATGATCCAAGGGTTAACAGGAGCATTGTTTCCCTTAGGCACTTCACTAAACTGTTGTACTTCCTTGCCAAAAATTATTTGCTGAATACTTGGCAGTAGTGGCAAGTCACTTGAGCATCCTTGCTGATATTTTGACCTTTTTGCCCATCTCTTCAGGGAGGTCATAACAGCAAACTTAATTGCCCTTTCTTCAGCATCTTCAGACTTTTTCTTCTTGTCAGGCAAGGTGCTTTTAATCTTCTTGGCCTCTTCCAATGCAAAGCCTTTAGCATAACTATGCATGACATCTCTTACATAGCTTGGATCAAGGGCCTTTTGGATGGAGTTTGTTTTCAGCCAAGTCAGAACCCATCGTTCTTCATCAGCCAACTCCTTCATACTTTGAAGTTCTGTTATTGACTTGTTCAGCCTGTTGTCCCTCCAACTGATATACCTTGGCTTTTCCTGGTTGAACAGAGTCCTCAACATAAGCTTCTGATCATAGTATGCCAAGGACTTCTCAAATTTCTTGAAGAGCTCCTTATCAGCATACACTATTTCAAAGGCTTTTCTAACTTCAAACTTGTCCTTTGACTTGGTTTTGGGGGCAGGCAGTAATATCTTTTTCTTGTCTTCTTCAGCTTTGCCTTCTCCAATCTTGATGCCACCTCCATGGACAGGTCCATAGGCATCAACTTTGCTCATTTCCAATACCATTTCCAGTTCAGCATCCTCAGCAGCTTTCCTTTCTGCCTCAGACATGTGCCTTCTGGCTTCATCCTTTGCTTCTTGAGCTTTGCTCAGCTCAAGTGCCTTCTTTTCCTCAGCTTCATCCAGCTTCCTCTGTTCAGCCTCCTCCCTTGCTTTCTTGTCAGCTTTGGAAACTTTCTTTTTCCTTAGCACTATTTTTCTCTTGTCTTTATCAGCAGGGGCTGGTCCAGCAGATGATATGGGATTTGCAGCAATTGGATGAATGATTTGGACGTCTGGATCTTCTTGAGGTTGAGCAACCTCAACTGTTGGTGTGACCAGACTTGGCTGTTGCTCATCAGCCTTGTCCGTCGCAACAGTCTCAACTGTTTTAGCAGGCCTTTCAGCAGCGTCAGGGTCTTCCCTAGCTACATTTTCCAAGTCCGTTGGTTCTTCTATGAAAGTCATCTGCTTTCTAGCAGTCTTCTTGGTTCTACCCTCACGGTAAGTAGAAGTAGCTGTATCTCTCTGTTGGCTTCTTGTTCTTTGAGAGATACCTTCAGCAGGCCTCTCTGCTGATGGAGTTCTTGATGGTGATGCAGGGGATCCAGTCCTTACATCAGCAATTATATTTTCAACGATTTTAGTGGCTTCAGCAGCAGAAGTCACTTTCTCCATCTGTTTAGTTTCTTTCTTCTTAGGCTCGTCAGCAGCCTTCTTCTTTTTAGTCTCAACAGCTAAGCTGGATGTTTTGACTAACCTCTTTTGCCTTTTGGCAGGAACCTCTTTTGGTTCCTCAACATCAGCTTCTTCAGGCTCACCAGCCTTCCTCTTTTGAACAGGCATGTACTTGGACAGTGCCTTGGATTTGTGGATCTCTTTCCCATTCATCATGTCACAGCCCAGTTTTGATAGCAGATAACTGAGTGTGATTCTGTGGTTGACCAGTTGACCTCCAGTCCATAGTATATGGCAGCCATGATGCTGAACCTCTTCATGGTGACAGCATCTAGTGAGAAGGTGCAGTTCTCGATCAGCTTAGACACCATATCAGCCATCCGCTGATATTCATCTCTCAGTTGTTTCTTTCTTATGTTTCCAGACATAACTTCTCCCTCCTTGGCGCAGATCGCCCAGAATTGTTGGTGCATATCTTCCGTCAGTACAGTGACGTCATGTCGTCCACTGTTAGGAAGTCCAAACGTCTCGTGCAAAACAGCAGGAGTAATAGCGATAGATTTACCTCCCACTGTAGCTTTAATCTCCAGTGCGTTGTAATCAGCTTTTGCTGTGTTGTAGTACTCCATCACTTGATCAGTCCAGATCACTCCCTCATTATATTCCATGAAATTTACCAAGTTTGCAGATTTGAACTTCTCCAGAAGTTCTTTCATCAGATTTGTACCGGATTGGTAGTAGGAATCATATACGAGAAACATACCTTCAGCGGCCATTGTTAATCTGTTGAAGGTTAGGAAAACAAAGAGAAATATGCAGAGAATTGCAGGTAATTTTCTCACAAGTACTTTTGAATGTTTGAGGTGCGTAAAGAGCTACTCGACTGATCAGAGGAGGATTTATAGAGTTGGGGTATTTCGGTTTCCGTGATATCCGCCAATCGTTAGATCCGTTTTTCTGTCAGTGCTGATCGTGCGGCGTCAGTTACGACTTTTCAAATTCAAAAGATATTTAATGAGGAGCGGGAATATGTACCGCCCTACAGTTACTTATAAAAGCGTGTTTTGAATAAAGCGTTTTAAATAGTTCGCTTTTATTTAAGTAATCAGATGAGTATAATAAACACCTATCTGATGGACTACTGTCCTGATGACATAGTTGTTATCAGAGAATGCCATTAGCTGATAACCTTCCTCAGCTGTTTGTCAATCCAGCCAGATAATATAACTTTGTTCTTCAATAGTTAAGTCTTCTGATGAAAACATAACTTCAACTAACTGGCATTAACAAATTTCATCTCTAGAACAGAAGTATCGCTAGTCTTACACGTTCCCCCTGTCTTTAAGAATTCATAAGTTAACTAGTCTGTTGAAAGTTAACCTTTGAAGATAATAACGGATAACTAAGCTGTTGAACTTCATTCTTCTAATGAGTTCCCCCTCAGCTTATGCGTCCAAATTTAGTAGTCCTAGTTCAGCTCTTAGAGTTGAAAACCTTACTTCACTTAAAGGTTTTGTGAAAATGTCAGCAATCTGATTGTCTGTATGAACATACTCAATCATTACATTGCCTTTTTCCACATGATCTCTAATGAAGTGATGCTTGATCTCAATATGCTTAGTCCTTGAATGACTTGTAGTGTTCTGAGTAAGAGAGATTGCACTTGTATTATCACAGTAGATTGGAATTCCACTGATCTTGATGTTGTAGTCTTCTAGTTGATGCTTCAACCAAAGTATCTGTGCACAGCAAGCTCCAGCGGCTATATATTCAGCTTCAGCAGTAGATATAGAAACTGAAGTCTGTTTCTTACTCATCCATGAGATCAGACGACTGCCTAAGAACTGACAAGCACCTGTTGTGCTCTTTCTGTCAATCTTGCAGCCAGCAAGGTCTGAATCTGAATAGCCAACAAGTTCAAATCCAGATTCTCTAGGATACCACAATCCCAATTCTTGAGTGCCTTTAACATATTTCAATATCCTCTTGGCAGCTAAAAGATGAGATTCCTTGGGGTTTGATTGAAATCTTGCACAGACTCCAACTGAGTACATTATATCAGGCCTACTTGCTGTTAGATACAACAATGAACCAATAATGCCTCTATATTTGGTTATGTCCACTGATTTGCCATCTTCATCTTTATCCAAACGAAGACTTGTAGACATAGGAATGGTAGCTGTTGAGCTAGTTTCCATACCAAACTTCTTGAACAGATCTCTTGTGTATTTTGCTTGGCTGATGAATATCCCATCAGGCAACTGTCTAACTTGCAATCCAAGAAAATAATTAAGTTCACCCATCATGCTCATTTCAAACTTATTCTGCATCAGCTTGGAGAACTTATCACACATCTGTTGGTTAGTCGAACCAAAAATAATATCGTCCACATATATTTGCACAAGTAATATATGATTTTCCCATTCAATTGTAAACAAGGTTTTATCTACCTTACCTTTATGAAATCCTTTAATTAAAAGAAAATCAGATAGGGTATCATACCATGCTCTTGGAGCCTGTTTCAGTCCATAGAGGACTTTCTTCAGACGATATACCTTGTCCTCTTCTTGATAGACTTCAAATCCAGGAGGTTGTTCAACATACACCTCTTCTTGCAGTTCTCCATTGAGAAAAGCTGACTTCACATCCATCTGATAGACAGTGAAGTTCTTGTAAGCAGCATAGGCTAGAAACAGTCTGATTGCTTCAAGTCTTGCTACTGGTGCAAAAGTTTCATCAAAGTCAATTCCTTCTTCTTGACAGTAACCCTTGGCCACTAATCTTGCTTTGTTTCTGGTAACAATACCATCTTCATTCATCTTATTTCTGAAAACCCATTTAGTGCCAATTACTCTTTGATGACTTGGTCTAGGAACTAAGTACCACACTTCATTCCTTTCAAATTGATTCAACTCTTCTTGCATAGCTTCAATCCAGAAGGAATCATTAAGAGCTTCTTCAATTTGCTTAGGCTCTATTTGAGATAGAAATGTGACAAACATAGCATCTTGTGCAGCAGCTCTTCTTGTTTTCACTCTATCTAAAGGATCACCAATTACTAACTCAGGAGGGTGATTCTTGAGCCATCTGAGATCAGGTTGCAGATCAGGATGTTGTCCTCTGTCTTGATCTTGCAACACTACTGTTGGAGTTCCAGTAGTAGTCTGTTGAACATTTGCAGTCTGTTGAACAGTCTCTGGTCTGTCAGCTGTTTGCAACTCGTCTGTTAGACAATCAGCACTGTGATTTTGAACAGCACTTGAGTTTGCAGCTGAACTTAGATTAGGTAGTATGATGGGAACATATTCTTCATTTCTTCCAATATCTAACTTCTGTAAATCAGCAGACAGGTCTTGGTTAACACTTTGATTCTTTTCAGAAGATTGACTTGGCTCATCAAATACTACATGGATAGATTCTTCTATTAGTAATGTTCTTTTGTTAAAAACTCTGTAAGCTTTACTAACAGTTGAGTATCCTACAAAAACAGCTTCATCAGCCTTTTCTGCAAATGCAGTAAGGTGATTTTTCCCATTATTCAATACAAAACATTTACAACCAAAAATCTTAAAGTAATGAATGTTTGGTCTTCTGTTGTTCCAAACTTCATATGGAGTCTTGTTCTGATTTTTGTTGATCATACATCTGTTTTGGGTAAAGCATGCTGTATTTGTTGCTTCTGCCCAAAATCTTTGTGGCAGCTTAGCTTCAGCTATCATGGTTCTGACAGCTTCTTTTAGTGTTCTGTTTCTCCTTTCGGCAACACCATTCTGTTGAGGGGTTCTAGCAGCTGAATACTCATGATGTATTCCTTTGATATTACAATACTCTTCAACAGTAGAGTTTGTAAACTCTGTCCCTCTATCTGATCTGATCTTCAATATTTTGATACTCTTCTCATTCTGGATCAGTTCCATCAGATTGGTAAGATGTTCCTTGGTTTCACTTTTCTTTTTCATGAATATCACCCAAGTATATCTTGAATAGTCATCCACAACAGCCAGGCAGTATTTCTTTCCACCATTGCTGACTGGATCAATGGGTCCAAATAAGTCCATATGCAGTAGCTCCAATATTCTTCCAGAAGATTGGTGCTTCTTTTCTTTGAATGATGACTTGATTTGTTTACCCTTCTGACATGCGTCACAGAGCTTGTCTTTGCTCATGACTGCCTTTGGAATCCCTTCTACCAAATCATTCTTGATTAATCTGTTTATGGTCTTGAAGTTTAGATGATTCATTCTCTTGTGACATAGCCAACTAACTTCACTTGGTGCAGATGTCACCAAACAAACACTTGAATTCTTATCAGCAGAATTCCAGTCGACTATGTAGATATTTCCTTGTCGTCTTCCAGATAAAATTACCTTCTTTGTACCAATTTGTTCAACATAGCACTTATCTGTTGAGAAGATGACTGAATATCCTTTGTCACAAAATTGACTTATGCTCAGCAGATTATATTTAAGGCCTTTAACATATGAGACGTCAGATATCTCTATGTTTCCTTTGATTAATCTTCCTTTAGCTTTAATCTTGCCTTCTTTGCTGTCTCCAAATGTAACACTTGGTCCATCCACAGCAACTGCATCAGTCAGCTCATGTATGTTTCCACACATGTGTCTTGAACATCCACTGTCCAAGTACCAAATCTTCTCTACTTTACTCCTACTCCTAATCCTAACCTACAAAACAAAAGTAAAATTGTTTTAGGTACCCTTATTGAGAGGGTCCTGAAGGATTAGTTCCACCTTTGACAACCCAAGATGTTGATGTCTTAGGCTTCTTAGGCTTCTGAGTTTTAATAGGAGCATGAACAGTTTCATTTTTATCATAATTATCAGATAAGTCATGTTGATGATCAGTATGATAAGAGTAATGTTCATAAGCAGGGTAAGGTGCATGATAAGCAGGGTATGCATGCATTGGATGAGCAGGGTAAGGTGCATAGTAACTAGGAAATTGAGGTGCATGATACATGGGATGATATGCATCAGGTTGCATGTAATATGACTCATTTCCATACCAAGCATTTTGATTTTTCTTGTTCTTATGATTCTTTGGTTTACTAGATGCTTGCTCTTTAACAGACGACTTAGCTTTATTACTAGTCTGATTAGTTTTAGCCTTATCAGATGATTTCCTAGGACTCTTCTGTTTAGGCTTACTAGTCTGTTTTCCTACACTAGGCTCTTTGCTCTTTTTAGCCTTAGGAGATTTCTTCTCCTTTAACACATTCTCAGGTGAAGTAGGTCTAGCAGTTTGAACATACAGAATGACCTTACTGTTGTCAGCTGATATGAATTTTTCAGTATGGTTCAACTCTTGCTTATCCTGTTCTAAAGGTATCTTCTGTTTACTAGACATGTGATTTAATGCAACAGATGATTTATCATGGGACTCAATAACTTTTTCAAGTTCCATGATTTTTCCTTTATAAACTTCACATTCAGCTTTCAGAGACTCATTTTCTTGCTCAAGCTGTTTATATTCAGCTGATTCCTTTGGCTTTTCAGCTAAAAGTTTCAGTGAACTATTTTGCTCTTTTATCAATATCATCTCTTCCTTAAGCTTTTTGTATGCTTCAGCAATACCAGTATTGTTGAGCATCATTTGTTCAAATGAATTAAATAATTCATCGTTAAGAGGAGTTACCTCATCCTCGGAGTCATCAGATTCCTTTGCCATCAGGCACAGGAGAGCAGGTTTTTCTTCATCAGATGATTCTTCATCAGACGTGTCTGAGTCTGAATCAGATGAGTAGACAGCAGCTAGCTTTTCTGCTTCTGCCATCATAGCCTTGCCTCTCTGATGCTTTCTCTCTTTTCTCATTTTCTTCTCCTCTTCAGTGTACTTTTCTGCTTTTGGATATGGGCAGTCTTTGATGAAGTGTCCCAATTTCTTGCAGTTGTAACACATTAGTTTTGCTTTATAATCATCTTTATCTTGAGAAGAAAAGTTAGGTTTAGAAGTAGAAGCATTGTTGTATTTGTTCTTCATTTTTCTTTTGTAGAACTTCTTGAAATTATTCATCAACAGTGCAACATCTCCAGCAGTGTACTCCTTTTTGTTGAGTAGAGTGGCTTCATCAGATGAGTCCACCTCTTTGCTTTTCTGTGCTGGTCTTCTGGTGTTTTCAGCAGCAACCAGTGCAGCTGTGGGTCCTGAAGTTGAGGTTTCTTCAATTCCCATCCTAGGCAGTTTATACTCGAATGCCTTGAGTACAGAGAACAGCTCAGTAAAAGAGATTTTTCCCAAATCCCTTGATTCTTCCATTGCTGTTACTTTCATGTTGAACTTTGGGGGTAGGGCCTTTAGTACTCTGACAGTGATCTCTTTGTCAGTGAAGGTCTTTCCCAGCTTTAAAACTTCATTCAGAGTTCTGGTGAATCTGGTATCCATCTGATCAATGGTTTCTCCAGACTTCATCTTGAAATTGTAAAGTTTCTCCAAAGCCACAGTGAGCTGATGCTCTTTTATAGCATCATTGCCTTCGCTCATGTCTCTGACTCTGTCCCACATCTCTTCTGCAGTCTTGCAATGTTTGACCTTGTCAAACCGATCATTATCCAGGGCTTTAGTCATGATGAATCTCCCAACTTTATCTAGATTGTAGAGCTTTATCTCTTCTGGAGTCATCTCATGAAGGTCTTTTTCCACAACCGTATCAACCTCATTGATTTTTATGGTCTTTGTGAATCTGAATGGACCTTTAATGATACATGTGTACATGTTGTCATTGTAGGCTGCTAGAAAGATTTCCATTCTAATCTTCCAGTCCTCAAAGGACATACCAGCAATGTGGGGAACATGGCTGATACAATCCATTTTTCAAAAAGTTTTGATTTTTCAAAAAGATGCTCTTTTGAAAAGTTTTGAAAACCTTTGAAAAACACTTGGATCAAGCTCGTTGATCAGGCAGCTGATTCTAATGAACCACCAACTCTGATACCACTTGTTGGTCCCAAGTGGTCAGAAGAGGTTTAGAGGGGGGGGTGAATAAACCTCTTTGAAATTTTCTTCTAATTCAACTTTAAAACTTTTACTCTAACTGAACAGACTAAGCTGATCAGATTAGTAAGTTACAATTCTGTTCTCGAACAAATCTTTGAACTGGTTTGTTGACCACTCGTCTGATAGTTACTTAGCTGATTTAGTCAAAATCAGTTTTAATACTTAGAGTACTTGCAGCGGATTTTCAAAGTGTTTTTCACAAGTAATCTTAGTAGTTTGAAAAATGTTTTCCCCAGTTTTGTAAACTCCTTTTGAATCCTTTTTCAAACAGTTAACTTAATGTGTTTTATGCAATCAGTAAATATGCAAGTTTGAAAATCAATGTAAAAACACAAGTAATTTTTATAGTGGTTATATGGATAAAAATCCTTTAGTCCACTCTTCCAGATCACTTAGATTCTGGGTTATACTATAATCACACAGATTACAATATTTCTCCACTTATACCTAGACAACTGATGAAAAGGCTATAAGCTCACAATAGAAAATCACTAAGAAATTCTACTCTCTGAAGTTTGATCACTCACAAAGATGGATCACAACTCCGCACAACACTCTTGTTTACAAAATCACTCAGAAGATGTATTTTTCTTGTTTCTTCAACTCTGCTTTCGTCAACAAATGACTCAGCTGATGAGTGAGCTGTTCTTGAGACTTAAAGAATTCTGCTTCGGAAATTTCTCTCAGAAAGTGTGTGTTGCTTCTTTCTTCTTCGTCTCTTTCAGCTATTTATACTTGAGGTTTGAAAAATGTCCGTTGAAGAGAGACATGTTTCAAATTCCTCGAGTACTGGTCCTTAAAATCCGCGAACGGCTCTTTTGCAGTCTGTCCGTACTATGAACAGTACTATTCTGCAGGCAGCATTAAATGCACCCAGCTGATGTGAAGTAAATCTTCAATCATTTGTCTTAAATAACCTCGTACTTCAGCATTTATTACTCTAAGGGGCATTTATTACCGTTGGGAACACTTCATGATCTTCTTCACTTGGCTGACAAAAGTACAAGTCTGATGGCGAACTCGGCTGATCTCAAATTTGAACAAATCTGATTTGAGTCGGCTGATCTTCATCAATCTGATAACTTTTCTTCAGCAGATCAGAAGTCTTGGACCTTGAAACTTTGACTCTTCTGATGTCTTCTTTACTTAGTCAAAATTCCTTGATAAGTCTATCAGCTAAGTTACTCCATACTTAGCCAATCTTGAAGTTTTGGAATGCATCAAAACCTCCCTTATCAATCTTCCTTTAGTGCCTTCATCTTCATCCTTATCCAACAGGTTTGTTACGTGAAACTTGCATTAAATTAATCTGTAAAAAAAAAATTTACCAAACTTATTTGTATTTTCGAAAAAATTTCACAAAACAATCAATCCTTCTCCTTTCGTCTATTTTTAATGTGCATGTGTTCCACGCAAAAAACTCCCCTGTACATTATATCTACTGCGCAAAACTCCCTTATAATTTTCAATACTTGAGCAAAACTCTCTTATATTACTAAACGTTATACAGAATCCTTTGTACTTAGGCAATTCAATTAAATATTAACGGTGTTAATAACTAATGAAATTGAGTGTTTTATACAAAAATATATTTAAAGTATAAAGGAGTTTGATGAAAAAGAATTTGACATGTAATTTGTGTAAGCTTCATATAACACAGGATAATATCGTACACTTTTCCCGAATTTAAAGAGACAAACATGGTAATTTCTTCTCTCCTTTTTTGGTCAAGTAAAAAGAAAAAAAGACAAAAAAACTATATAAAGTTTTCCTCTAGGGTATCACAAACACCAAGCGACGCCTCATCCCAAAAAATCTTCGTGCCAATTTCCGATAGGTGTTCCAATTTGACAAGTGAATTAGCCACCACATGATAATTTCTTCTAATCAATGAATTTTAAATGCATGAGAAAAAAGGCCAAATTCAAAAATCTAGCCATGTAGGCGTCACATTGAGCAAATATCACTTAACGGCGTAAAATGTTAATTTAAGTGAAGTATTATTCATTATAGTTTAATTGGCTTAAACGGTAAGGGTATGTGAAATGACATGAACCAAATTAAATGAACTGATAAATTGATGGTATAGTATTCAATAAATTGTTGACTTAGAAAATTCCTGCATTCTATGAATCATTTATGTCGATCTGACTTTGTTTGTAATTATATAAAGATTTGGAGTTGTTTGTACCCCAAAAATCACCCTTGATTAATCGAGGAATGACGGCTCGATGACAAGCCAAAAATGGCAATAAGGCTGCACCTAATTACTCCAAACGAGTTGGATCGGATCGGATCCAATTTGATCTGGAAATGGAGCCGACCGAAACCGTAAATGGGTCACGAGCCCAATTTGAGATACGGCCCAATTTTTATAATTAATTAATTTGGCTATTATAAATTAATTAATTAAGCCAATTAGTTAATTAATTGGGCCAAACATAAATCGGCCCATATGACAAATAAGGCCATTAAATAATTAATTACAATTATTACATAAGGAAAGTGGCCCAATTACTCCAACCGATCCAAAATGGCCCAATGATCCGAATGGCCCATGCGAGATTTAATTAAATAATGGATATTTAGATAATGGTTAATTAAAGAGATAAGGCCAGTTAGTTAAGTAGTGGCCACAATAATCTCTCTAACCATAACCACTTCCTAATTTATCTCAAAGGGGTTACACAAATTAATTGGCAGCACACGTTTATTTCTTCTCACATTCAAATTTGAAAATTGAGTAAGGAAGATGGAGGAAATAAACTGCCAAGTAGTGGAGGAAGTGGAGTTTAAAGAATTAGTGGAGATAGTGGGAGAGTGGCCATCAAGGAATCAGTTTCTGGCCATCAGCTCATCGATCCAGCAGCTATAAATACAACAGGACTGCCATTCGCGCAAGACACACACAACTCAATCTACAAAAACTCAGTCTACACTGATCGGCTCAACGCCTCCCCGGAAGTCCAGCGCTCCGCTGCTTCTTTTTCAGCAAACACCCTGTAGAACCCCTGATATCAACCGTCCCTCCTCAGCCACCAGCCACCCTCGACAGCCTGAAGTCTTGCCGCCGCCGCCGCCCAAAATCCTCCGCCGCCGCCGCCCAAGGTCCGCCGCCGCCGCCGCCGACATTAAGCCGCCGCCGCCGTCGATACTAAGCCGCCGCCGCCGCTGCTTCCGCTGTCCAGACGCTGTCTCGAGCGAAACACCTTGATAGCAGGCAGTTAACAGCTGTTTTCTGTCAAGTGATCAGTCTGTCAACTCGTTGATACCAGTCTGTCCCTCCTCAGCCACCAGTGATCCCTGACAGCCTAAAGTCTTGCCGCCGCCGCCGCCGCCGCTCACAGTAAGCCGCCGCCGTCGCCGCCGCTCTCTTCCGCCGTCAGCTGACACTGACTCGAGCGAAACCACTCGTATCAACCAAGTAGCACGCTGGTAACCGTCATGTAAGTGCCCACGTATTAATGTGACAAACTCATCGAGTAGCCATCTGCCTGATAATATTTACCAAGGCGGAAATTGAAAGAGTGACGAAGCCGTATGAGTTCTTACTGGTGGGACGGTTTAGCCATGGGGTCCCTGGATATCTTGCTCTGAGGAAGGCATTCGCCAACATTGGGCTGAAAGGAGAGTGGAGGATTGATATGCTGGACAGAAGGAATCTCTCCATTTTATGCTCTCTCGAGGAAGACTACACGAGACTGTGGATTAAGGGAGACTGGTCGTTTTACAACTGTCCAATGAAAATTTTCAAGTGGTCTCTTTTCTACAAGCCTTCAGAAGAATCCTCCATTGTCCCTTGCTGGATTATCTTGAAAGGGCTTCCTCTGCCGATGTATGATACTGAGATGCTATATGAAATATGTTTAAGGGTAGGGAAGCCACTTCGGACAGATGAAGCTACAAAGAACAAGACTAATCTATTTGATGGCGCTAGAGTCTGTGTGGAGATCGATTTACTACAGGATCCAGTCACCGAGATCGCTTTGGGGTTGGACGATGACGGGAATTGCATTTATCAGGAGGTTACCTATGAAAACAGACCTCTTTACTGTGCCAATTGCAAAGTCACTGGGCATCAGACTAATAACTGTGCTCAAACTAAAGCAAAAGGCAATGCTGGGGTGGAGAGTCAGAACTTACAACCTGCTCAAAGAATGGTCAAACAACCAGCTACTGTTCCTGGATCTTCTGTTGCTCCGAGAGACTCAAACAATGGAGGTACTCATGCTAAGAACCAGACTACTAATGACACTGATGGCACTGCTATACCAAGGACTTCATCTGTTCAGAAAGGCCTAGACAAAGGTAAGAAGCAGACCAAAAGTGCCACTGATACAGAGGGAGAGGATCAGTGGAAGGTTGTTAAGAGAAAAAAGAAATCAAAACAATCGAAACTCAGGTATGTTCCTAAATCTGGCATAGAGGGGAGTGCCACCCCTCAAACTGTTTTGCATGATGGGAAGGGGAGTGCCACCCCACTTTGTGCGCCTGAAGGATTACAGGGGGGTGCCCCCCCTGGAACTGTCTCTGTGAATGATTGTCTGAATGTTTCTGTGAGCAATTCTGTGCCTAATGTAACTTTGTTGCCTGAAAAAGATTCTAAGTCTGAAAATGTCGTCCCTAGAAAAGATGTTGCCCCCCCTATTTTCAATGAGTCTAATGAAGTTGGACAGACTAAGTCTAGGAAAGTAAAGACTGTTAGATTTAGTGAGAAACTTGTGGATGTGTCGGTTACTGAGTCTGAGGGGAAAACTTGTGTTCAGGGTTATCATTCTAGTGGGTCCCATGGTTCTCACTCTAGTGAGACCCTTATTGTGACTAGTCCAGATTTTGATGTTAGCGCTATACCCGAGGGTACTACTTTTGAGTGTAATGATTGTGGTGCTGAGTTTGATCATAATCTACACAAAATTAAAATGCCTTTGAATGAGTCTGATGTGCGTTTGATTAAAAAGGAAATTTTAAAACAAGTTGAATCTGAACATTCCTCTGATTATGCGGATACTGATTATGCAACCTCTGACTTTACAAACACTGACATTGAACTTGATGGTTTGCATGATGAGTATCTTCATACTCGAAGGAAGAGTAAGAAAAGAAAAAAACAGAAAAAAAGAAGTGGTCAGCGTCATGTTCCCGAGTCTGTCCCTCCTAGGTCCTCCCCTCTGAAGAGGCCTAGTGTTGCGCACATTTCTGAGTCGCTGCCACCTGTTACCTCTGACATTTCCCACCCTTGTCCCCCCACTCAGGCAGGTCCAGTTGTGGACTGTACTATTGAGGTAGAGGAGGATGGTGATAATGTCAAATCCTCTGATTTAGTTGATGCCACTTCTCCTGTTGATGATCCGATGGAGACTAGCCCTAAGGAGGGAGTCACTGCTTCTGACAACAGTGATCAGACTCTTGTTGAGGGTCCGCCTGCCTCTCTGTCTAGCCCGATTCTGAGTCAGTCCAAGGGTTCGAGTGGTCATCTATCTCTTCTTAGGCAGAACAAAGTTAAACTTTCTAGGGATTTTGAATGTCCCGGCACTCAATTTGATGATAATGCTATTGTGCCTTCTTCGTCTGTTCCTCTTGTTTTGGCCTTACCTGCGTCTGGTGCTCCTGAACCTTCTGTTGCTACTAAGTCTCCCCAGTCTAGACCTCATGTGTCTAAGACCCTTAAGACATAAATCTTCAAGGAATTAGGTGTGGATCCTGAGGCTGTGCTTCCTAAGAGGCATGTTTCTGATGGGGAGGGTATGGGTAATAGGAGGTCTAGTAGGTTGTCTGAAGATAGGAAGGGTGAAACTAGGAAGGATGGTCATGTTTCTCAATGATTCTGGTCTGGAATGTGCGTGGGATTGGGAACCCTAGATCCCAGCTGAATGTTAAGAAAATTAAAAAAGCTAATAAAATTAAGATTCTTGTTGTTATTGAACCTATGGTGTCTTTGGATAGCATGAATTTTAAGAAAATTTTCAAGTTTGATCATGTGGTCAGTAATTCTAATAATAAGGTGTGGGTGTTTTTTGATAGTAGTTACATGGTTTCTGTTATTGAGGATCATCCCCAATTTTTGCATGTTTCTTTTTCCTCTTCACTGCTCCCTAACGTGGTCTTCCTTACTTGTGTGTATGCTTTGCATCAGAGAAGTCAGAGGAGAGATTTGTGGGATGGGCTTAGGAGGAATTTCACTATTGAGCCTTGGCTTGTTGTTGGGGATTTTAACATCATCTTAGACCCTTCTGAGAAGAAGGGAGGGGCTGCACCTCATCTTAGTTCGATAGGGGACTTTTCTGATTGTCTTCTTGACTGCTCTTTGTCTGATGTAGATTCCATAGGATCCAAGTTTACTTGGTACAGGAACTTTGTTTGGCAGAAGTTAGATAGGTGTTTGGCCAATCCTGCTTTGCATGAGATGTTTGATTCCATTGTTGCTAATTTCCTCCCTAGGATGCAATCAGATCATTCCCCTATGCTACTTAACTTTCAATTTAAGCATATCCCGGTGATTACACCTTTCAGATACTTAAGTGCCTGGGCCCTTCATTCTGGGTTTTTGCAGGTGGTTAAGGACTGTTGGGATGTTAACACTGAATTTTCTGGTATACTTAATTTGAAAGTTAAGCTACAAAGGATGAAGCAAAGATTGAGGTGGTGGAACAAATCTGTTTTTGGTAACATTTTTGAGAGACTTAATAGTTCCACCACTGCTGTCAAAAATGCTCAGGAACGATTTGATGATGATCCCAGTGAGGAAAATTTGACTGAGTTAAATAGGCTAAATGCTTTACATACCCTTTCCTTGAAAATGGAGGAGGAGTATTGGAGACAAAAAGCCAACATTAAATGGGCTGGTGAGGGTGAGAGAAACACCAAGTTTTTTCATAATCTTGCTAAGAGGAAAAAAGGGCAATCTGTTATCCATAGAATTAAGGATGGGAATGGGAACTGGGTCACTGATTGTAATCTGATTAGATCTTCAGCTGCTGAGTACTTTGAAAATGTGTTGTCTACTGTTGAGCCTAATCTTGTGGTTGATAGTCTTGATTTGATTCCTTCTGTCCTTGACCAATGTGATAATGTTGCTTTGACTGCCACCCCCTCCCTTGATGAAGTGAAAGCTGCTGTCTTCAGCATTGCTCCCGAGAGTGCTGCTGGACCTGATGGCTTCAGCTCTCACTTTTATCAAACCTGTTGGGATATTGTCAAGAAGGACCTACTTGATGCTGTAGTAGACTTCTTCTCTGGCTCTTCTCTTCCCAAAAGCATCACTGCTACAACAATTGTGCTTATTCCGAAAGTACAAAATGCTGTTAGCTGGTCTCAGTTTCGCCCTATTAGTCTTTGTAATGTCTCCTGTAAGATTTTTACAAAGATTTTAAATGATAGGCTTGTGAGTGTGTTGCCTAGGCTTATTTCTGAAAATCAATCTGGTTTTATGCAGGATAGACTTATCGCTGATAATATTTTGCTTGCAAAAGAACTGGTGCATGAGATTAATCACCCTAGGGCTAAAAATGGTAATATGATTATCAAACTTGATATGGCTAAAGCGTATGATAGAGTCCATTGGCCTTTTTTGTTTGCTGTGCTTAGGAAGTTTGGTTTTTCTGATCATTTTATAGCCCTTCTTAGTTGCACTGTTGAACATACTTACTCCTCTGTGCTTGTTAATGGTCAGCCTACTGGCTTCTTTAGATCTAGGAGAGGGGTTAGACAGGGAGATCCCATTTCTCCCACCTTGTACATTTTGGCTTCTGAGTTTTTGAGTCGGGGCCTTAATAGGTTGTTCCTTGACCATCCTGATATTCAGTATTTCACTAATGGGGGTTTTTGTGTGTCTCACTTGGCTTATGCGGACGATTGCATAATTTTTGCAAAATCCACATATAAGTCTATCACGAAGATCATGAACTTTCTGGATTACTATTCTAGGGTGTCTGGTCAGGCTGTCAATCCGCAGAAGAGTAAGATTATTGTTGGGAAGGGGTGTCATAGGAGAGCCCGGGCCCATATTAAAACCATTTCTGGTTTTACTATGGATAGTCTCCCTTTAGAGTACCTGGGTGCCCCTTTGTTTAAAGGGAAGAAAAACATGGCCCTTTTTGACCCCTTATTGGCTAAGATTAGATCTCATCTGACTGGTTGGGAGACTAAGTCCCTTTCTCCTGGTGGTAAGTTGGTGCTTTTGAAGAGTGTGCTCACTTCTATTCCCACTTATACTTTACAGGTCACCCTCCCCTCTACTAGGTTGGTTAATGAGCTTGAGAGACTCTTTGCTAGATTCTTCTGGAGTAAGACCAGTGGTCAGAAGATACACTGGTCTTCCTGGAAGAATATCTGTTTTCCCTATTTGGAAGGTGGTCTTGGGGTTAGGAGGTTGTCTGATGTTGCTACTGCCTTTTCCTATAAACTTTGGTGGAGGGTTAGGGATAATGATGGGATTTGGTCTAGATTCATGGTCGAAAAATATACAAAGTCCCATCACTTCTATACTGCTTTGAATGCCAGATATAAATCTCAAGTGTGGAAGCGTATGTGTAAAGTTAGACACTTGTTTTCTGAGAATGTCTTTTGGGGGTTACGAAATGGACATATATCTTTCTGGCATGATCATTGGATTAGTGACAAGCCTTTAAAATATCTGTCTATTCCTAACCTCCCAGTTGATAATCTTAGAGTGTGTGATTTTTTTGTGCATGATGAGTGGAATGTGGATCTTCTCCTTTCCTGTCTGCCTCCTGATGTTGTGAGTGATATTGTCTTGTTGCATATTGATTTGAATGAGCAGGATGTGATTACTTGGAAGCACACCTCTGATGGTTTGTTCAATATAAAAAGTGCTTGGAATTTTACCAGACTTAAGAAGCCAGCAGACTTGTTGATGAAACATGCGTGGAACTCTCTTGTCATGCCTTCTGTTTCTATTTTTATTTGGAGGCTTTTGAACAATTGGATTCCTGTGGATAGTGTTATGCAGTCCAGAGGGATTCAAATGGCGTCAAAATGCCAATGTTGCTTTGACAACGAGAGTATTCAACATGTTTTTATCAATGGTTCGGTGGCCTCCCAAGTCTGGGAGTTTTTCTCTAATTTATTTGGTGTAAAGAAGGTCTTGACTGATAACCTCAAGTTTTTGTTGTCTGTTTGGATTAATTCCTCTACTTTTTGTGGTCCAGGACATTTGAGGTCTGTGGTGGCCATTTATGTTCTTTGGAACCTATGGAAGTGCAGGAATAACTCCAAACATCATAACAAAAATCACCCTGCTTTAAACATTATCAATAGGTCAATTTCTGAGGTGAAGTCTTTGTACTCAACTTCAAAAATTAGACCTTGTAATTGGAAGGGCGATTTAAGTATTCTTAGATCTTGGGGTATCAATGTCAAACCTCCTTTAGAACCTAGATGTTTTATGGTTAACTGGCTTCTCCCTCCTGTTGGTTTTGTTAAGTTGAATACAGATGGCTGTTCGAGGGGAAATCCAGGAGTTGGGAGTCTGGGTGGTATTGTTAGAGATGCTCATGGGGAGATGATATTTGGGTTTTGTGATTTTATTGGGCTTTGTACAAACACTGAATCAGAGATGAGGGCTTTAATCAGGGGACTGGAACTTTGTGTTTCTTTCGGATATTCAAATGTACTGGTTGAGGTGGACTCTCAGGTTCTGTGTTCGATCTTGAAAGGTAAAAAGCAGGTACACTGGAAACTTGTGAATTATTTATATAAAGCTCAAACTCTTTTGCAAAAACTCGATTCCTCAGTGAATCATATCTACAGGGAGGCTAATCAGGTTGCCGATCACTTAGCTAACCTGGGATGTGATTCACAGGAATCATACATTTTCCATCCTGGTGAGGGGGATAGAAAATTGAAAGGCCTTATTTGGTGTGACAAGTTTCAAATGCCTTCCTTTAGGCACACCAAATAAACCTTCCTTACCTCTATATGATATTGATGTCCAGGGTAGTTTATCAGACCGTTATGATACACTATCAGGGGGTAGTTCCTTAGCTGCATTTCATATAGAGTAGTTATCCTATCTGTGCATATAGCTGATCATTTTTACTTTGGCCCGCACCCCTGGTCTTTCTCTTTCCATCATTTGATTCTCCCTTGCTTTCTGAGGTTAGCTATCCTTGTTTTTGCATGATTCAGCCATCTCTCATGGCTTTATCAATTTTAGCTAACTTACAGGACACACTTCACTCACCTCTTCTAGATTGTGCCTCCTATGCACTGCACACACTTGTCGTGTCTTTGTCACAGTGTGTAAGTTGGTCTGCACCGACTCACTCACTCAGGGACAACCTTTAGATGCATCTCATTGCACTTTACAGCATATTTTCCCTTTGCATGATAGGAAGCCCTTTATTTTATTTTCTGGATGAGTTCCCTGGTCCATTGGCAATTCTACCATTTGGTTATCCTTGCTTCCAATGCCTGGCAGTCAATTTTTTGCATATAAGTCGGGTCATCTTTGATGGTGACTCGCAAGTTCATTCATCTCACATGTGTGGACTTCACTCATTATTTCTGCCAGGTAATTGATCCCAGTAAATCACCACTTCTATACTTAACCAGGCCTTTGCACTTTTCACACACTATTTTATGTTGGTTTTGGTGGCGGTGAGAGGTTGGTGGTGTTGGTTGTTTTGGTAGAGTTGTGGTGGCGCTTTTTATCTCTGTGCCTTGGCATCCACTTTGTTTCTTCGTGGTTGTTTTGGTTGGTGGACTTTTTGTTTGTGGTCCAGCTTTTCTCCCAGGGCTCAGAGGTGGCTATATGTTGGAGGCTGTTTGAGGAGTTGCTCAGAGGACTATGGATGGTGACTATAGATGGACTTTTGCTAGTGGCTTCTTTTCTCATCAGGGCTCAAAGGTGACTATACTATGGAGGCTGATGGAAGAAGTTGCTACTTTTGCTTTGGTTGTTATTTTGCTATACGTTGGAGGCTGCTTGAGGAGTTGCTCAGATGACTTTTGATGGTGGCTATAGATGGACTATTGCTAGTGGCTTCATTTCTCATCAGGGTTCAAAGGTGACTATATTATGGAGGCTGATGGAAGAAGTTGCTACTTTAGTTTTGGTTGTTATTTTGTTTTTGCCCCTGCGTGGGTGTGTTGGCTTGTTTCTTTTTGTGCCCCTGTGTGGGTTGTTTATTTTGCCTTTTCGCTTTGCTTTCTCGCTTTGTTGTATTCGTTTTTCTTTTGCCTCCCCTGTTTTTGGGGTTGGTCCCTTGGTTCCGTACATTTTATTGGGGTTATATAAATTGTGAGTTCCCCCTCACGTTATTTCATCTGCTCCGTCGATGCCCTTTTCAGTGGCCACCCGCTGATCAGGAGCCCGATTGGTGGTTATCCATCAAGGTTGGGCGAACCATTGACGGTGGTCTACCGTCGTCAATGTTACTTTCTGTCAACACACTGATTTGTCATGTTTTATCAGCTCATCGGCGGTTTCCCTGCCGATCAAGGAGTCGATTTTCAGAACTTATTAGACTTATCAACTCATTTGGCAGGCCCTGCCGAAACAGGAGACTTATCGTTTTGCATGTTGTTGTAAATTTCGTACATCGGGGAACTCATCAACATTCTTTTATTTTTAATGGGAGTAGTTTTGCCCTTATGTCTTGATGTTTTTACATAAATATGCTTTACGTCAATTGATTTCCATTGATATGCTGTTTTCTGTCAAGATTATGTTTTCTGTCAAGGTGTTGGTTTAAACTGATTGATCGTCAACCTATTTGCTGATTTACAAATCCGTTGATATGTTGGGCAGGCCATCAATTGGCTATAAAAATATGGCACTTAAGAGAGATTTTCATAAATTGTTTAAGTCCTGCGGCCAGGCAGGCATAGAAAAGAATTAGGGGTAGTGTTTGCCTACTCTGTCACAGTCGTTTAGAAGTCAGCCTTATCAGGACAACTTATTTCGATATCAATATGTCTTTATCAGGACACTTACATTATTAATTTACTGATATCATCATGTCTGATTTTGAATCGTTATGTTTGCACGCCCGCATTTATTTTATATCGCATCGAGGTATTTTACATCGAGCTATTGGCCCGTCGAGGTATCTGCTGACAGGTTTACAAAAACAGTGTTCTGGCACTCCTCGATGCCAGACATCCCTCGATGTCAATCCCTCGATGACAAGCACCCCTTGATGACAGTTTTATCGCAAACAATATTTTGGCACTTCTTGATGCCAAGGGTTGCTCGATGTCGTCGAGGCATTCCTCGATGCTAAGTTTATACGCAAACAGTTCCTTGATGCCAACTATTAATCGAGGCAAAATTATATGCAAACAATATTTTGGCACGCCCAGTGGGACATGAAAGTCTCTTTATCGAAAAATTCACCAGCCACACAATGTGATGGCTTGGGGGGCATGAAAGTGATTCTGTGTTTTAATTAAGTTGCCATAAAACGATTATCAGCCAATTTTGGCTAGCTGACAGCTTGATTATCTATTTGCCAAACAGTCAATCAGTTGATACTAAGTGGTTATTCTTTTGTTGTCATCAGATGATACCACAAATACCAAGGAGGACTCGATCTACCTTGACGAGGACACGCTCTGATTTAACGCATACTTTGGAAAATTTATCAACGGTTCCGCTAACTATGGAAGGGACCGACAGAATCGAGGAACTGACTGAACAGGTCCGTAGCTTCACCAGGGACCTTGAGACCAAACAGGAAGATTGGTCTAACATCGTCAGTAAGTTTGAAAACATGCTAGGCTCGGCCACTGCTGCTAGTCAGGCCAGTACAGAAGCCAGCCACACTGTAAATAACGCCTTGATACATTTGGAGGCAAAGTTGACGTCGCTCACTGAAAGCATCAACATGCTCGCCAATGGCATCCAAACGCAGGCCTGGACTGGGCCGCAGAGGACTGCTGTTGACAAGGGCAAAGGCCCTGCAATCCATATCGGGGGAAGCTCATCGAGAGACGAGACGCCTTTCAAGCAAGGCAATGGACAATCTAATGTCCCGGATAAGAAAGGAAGCACTTCCAAAGCAAGGAACACCCGTCAAGACTCGGGGGGCAGGTCCGAAGAGGACCGATTAGAGGCCGCCGGATACGGCCAAGAAGGATATCAAGCCAACTCAATGGCTTATGACAGGACTGCTCATCGAGCAGTAGAGAGTCCAGAGGACCTCTTGACGGTGAACCAAGCTGAACAAATGTTCGTCAGGAGACAAGGAAATAGGGCAGCGAGGTATAATAAGCCTCATCCGGAGTACATCGATCAGATCCCGTTCCCGTTGAACTATAGACCGCCAAATTTCACACTGTTTTCAGGCGAGGGATCACAATCTGCCACAGAGCATCTGGCTCGATTCTCTCTAGAATGTGGCAACATGACAAACGAGTTAAAATTGAAACTGTTTCCTAACTCCTTGACGGGAATGGCGTTCCACTGGTACGCCAATTTAAAGCCTGGATCGGTCCTCGATTGGCCATCCATGGAAAAAGTTTTTGTGATGAACCACTATCAGGCCCCACTCGAGGTGTCCGTCATCGAGCTGTCGAACATGAGGCAGCTGACAGGACAGACTGTCGAGGAATACATGAAAAAGTTCATCAGGGCCAGGGGGTTCTGCGCCATCCCGTTGCCAGAAAGGGAATGCATCAAAATTGCCATACATGGCATGCATTTCGAATTGCGAAAGATCATGATGGCACAATACCACGAAGACTTGTTTGAATTGACCGATCATGCGGTCCGATATGAAAGAGTATTGAGAGACGAGAACGGCCGACAGCCCAGAGGGAGCTACTATCAAGTGAGTATGGCCGACTCTAGCGAGGAGCAAATCGATCAGGTCAGCAGACCGATTGAGCAGCAGGGTATCGAGATCGGCCTGGCAGAAGTGGTCTGCCCTAAGAACATCGTCTGTCCGGCTCTCGCTAAGCCAAAAGAACCTCAACCTACTATCAAGGTGCCAAATAATTTGGTGCGTCGAGACGCTGAATATAAGACTGACAGAGAGAGACGCTACTCGTTCGACGTCTCAAAAACAGAGGCCATATTCGATCAGTTGCTGGCCGACAAGATCCTCCGCCTCAAAGGAGACCACGTGATTCCACCATCAATGAAAATATCAGGTAAAACGTATTGTAAGTATCATGATGTTTGGACTCACGCAACAAACGAGTGTCTAGTGTTCAGGTGGATGGTGCAGGACCACCTTGACAAGGGCATCTTGAGGTTCGCTCCGGATTGGAAAATCACAAAGCCGATGACGGTTGACGCCAATCCTTTCCAACAAAATGAAGTGGGAATTAATGTGATAATGGTCACAGATCCGTCAACGGGTGAACACTTATACGTCGACGAGGAACCAGAACGCTCGTCGGCAATCAGGGAGATGGGTTTATGCGCAAGATGCCAAACAGAGTTGGCAACGATTCCATTGTTCCTCAATCCAGTGTTCTACAGCCCATACATGCCCTGGCTAAATACAGTGCCGACAGGATACCCATATCAAACGATGCCACGACCGCCGGCAACGCCACAAACAGCGCCGCAACTGCAGGCGACACCACCACCACCACCACCTCGACCAATGGGACCTTGTCCAGTCCCAGCTCCAATTGAATATACAGAGTACGCGTTGTTGACAGAGAGGCAACGCCAAGAGCTGGCTGAGGGCAGAGGGCATCGACAACATCAAGAGGGTACTAGCCGTAGAAGCAGAATCAGGGAGAGATCCCCTGATAAAGCACCAATCAGGCAGGTCAGATCGACCGCCGGTCACAGAGACAGGACGTATGGTCCGTCGCCAAAAATTACACCGCCAGGCTCATCAAGGCCGCGGACTGTTCATACTCCCGCCGACACACAGGTGGATCGATGGGTGCCCGTCAGGCATCCTAAGTTTCCCGGAGATCGAAGGGTCGATCAGATGACTCGGACACAGTATAGGCGTTACTTACGCCAACGAAAGGAGATGGAAATTGCTAAAGGGAAGGCCCCGATGAAAGAATCAGTAAAGAAACCTCCGTCAAGGGAACAGAAACTGAAACAGGGAACGAGAGAGGCCAAATCTGGCCAAGGGGCCAATATCGAGGCCAAGACCTCGATGCAAATCGACACTTCCAAGTGGACTCCGGGGAAAGCCCAATTTGGCCCAATCGACATGGAAAAGATAATGGCAGATGATGACTTGTTGTCTGACGGGGAAGACGGAAACGATCTCGAGGCAAAATTTGCCGAGATTTTCGACGACAGGGGCAACAAGGAAAACGCGGCCAAATCTGACCAGACTGTCAAGGCCAAATCTGGCCATGAAATCGAGAAACAGGTCGATCGACCTATTGAGCAGCGGGGGATCGAGACACAGGAGGTCGCTAAACAAGCAGTCGACAAGGAAACAGAAACAAAGGTAGTAGAAAATCCTGCCACCAGTCAGCCGACGAACGGCTCGACGGTGATGGAATGCAACGCTATCGATTCTGAGCTTGTTGAATTCGTCAACGAGGAGCTGGAGTATGCCACTGATGGCTTTTGGGACGACAGCATGCCAGTGGTACAAATGGCAGAGGACCTAGAGCTGTTATCGGTCGACGACGAGAAAGAGACCGATTGGGATAAAAGAGTTGAAACTATTTTCCAAAAGCCACCATCATTTATGGCTCGACACATCAGGCCACTTTACGTATCGGGCCATATCGACGGAAAACCCATCGACAGAATGCTGGTCGACAATGGGGCAGCCGTCAACGTGATGCTTGCATCGACGATGCACAAACTGGGAAAGGTCAGCGAGGACTTGATGGAGACTAAGGTGATTGTCAGCAACTTCACAGGGGGAAAAGCTGACACGTTGGGAATCTTGCCCGTCGAGGTAAAGATTGGAAAAACCAGTTTGAAAATCGCTTTCTTTGTGGTAGATGCTGCCACTTCTTACAATGCATTGCTGGGAAGGGACTGGATTCACTCAGCCCTTTGTGTACCGTCCTCCCTGCATCAGTGCTTATTAATTTGGGGAGACGCCTCTGAACCCGAGATTATTATGGCCGACAACCGGCCATTCACCGCCAAGGTCAACGCTTTCGAGGCAGCATATTATCGAGATGACGTAGGACCTTACAGATTCATCGGGCAGGACAAATACGGACGACCGAAAGAGGTCACTTCAAGCAAGAAGTTGACACAATTGGAGATGGCTTGTTTAGCCAAGGAACTAAGTCAGCCCTGCAACGTCAAGGAGTCAGGGCCGCAGGAAGAACACTGTCAGGATTAATGGATTGGCCTGACGACGAAGGTTCATCGGCCTGTAAGGCCGACAGACTGGAGATTAATGAGATCGTTGTTATCAGGCCACAGCAAGAAGCATGTGCCGATTTGATCAGAAGGTTTCGGGCCTATGTGGCCGAATGCTATACAGGCGATCTCATCGATGAAGAAGAAGCGCCAATATCAGATGGCGACGAGATTCAGTTAGAGGAACTAGCGACGGCGCCAGCCAAGCTCGATGACATCAAGATACAGGTGCAAGACCCTGTCGTCGAGATTGAGTTAGGCACCGAGGATGATCATAGGCCAACTTACATCAGCGCATTGCTTGATGATGGCCAGAAGGATCGATTGATCCAAGTATTGACGGAGTACAAGGACTGTTTTGCCTGGAATTACGACGAGATGCTAGGGTTGAGCAGAGAGCTGGTAGAACACCGTATTCCGATACTTGAAGGATACTTACCCCGGAAACAGCCCCTGCAAAGGATGTCTGCAGACTGATCAGGGAAGAAATCGAGAAGCTGTTGAAGGCCAGTTTCATCGAGGTGGCCCGATATCCGGAGTGGGTAGCGAATGTTGTACCCGTAATGAAGAAGAACGGGAAAATCAGGATATGCATTGATTTCAGGGACCTGAATCTTGCATCTCCGAAAGACGAATATCCGATGCCAATGGCGGACATGCTGATCGATGCTGCCGCTGGTAACATGTTCCTGACAGCCGTCGATGGAAGTGCAGGCTACAATCAGATTTTTGTGGCTGTTGACGATGTACCAAAACTGGCTTTTCAATATCCCGGCGGAATAGGCACCTTCCAATGGAAAGTGATGCCATTCGGACTCAAAAATGCCGGAGCAACTTACCAACGAGCCATGAACTGCATCTTCAGTGAGTACATCGATGACTTTGTTAAAATTTACATCGATGATATCATTATCAAATCGGCTAGTTATGACGAACACCTAATACATTTGGCGAAGTCATTTGCCAAAATGAGGAAACATAAATTAAAGCTTAACCCTTTGAAGTGTGTGTTTGCAGTTGCGTCAGCCAATTTTCTTGGCTTCTTAGTACATCGCAAGGGGATTGAGATTGACAAAAATAAGTCCAAAGCTATCTTGACGGCCAGACCTCCGTCGACGAAGAAGGAATTACAACAATTCCTTGGGAAAGTCAACTTCTTACGGAGGTTTATTTCTAACTTGGCTGGAAAAACGAAGGTCTTCTCGCCTTTGTTGAAATTGAAGGACAAAGAAGAATTTTGCTGGCAAACGGAGCACGAGCAGGCGTTTCAGGAAATCAAGGACAAGCTGACAACGCCGCCTGTAATGATGCCGCCTGTCAAGGGGAAACCTTTGAAATTATACATATCTGCCACGGATGACACCGTCGGTGGATTTTTGGCACAAGACGACGAGGACGGATTCGAGCGAGCCATCTACTACTTGAGCAGGCACTTGATAGAAACAGAGCAGAGGTACTCGCCAATAGAAAAGGTATGACTCGCTTTATTTTTCTCTTGCAAGAAATTACGTCATTATATGTTGCCTGTGAAAGTGTTGGTTATTTCTGGTATTGATGTGATAAAGTACATGATAGCTAAGCCTGTAATGAGGGGAAGGATCGGTCGATGGGCCATCCAACTGATGGAGTATCAATTACAGTACGTACCGCAAAAAGCCGTCAAAGGCCAAGTATTGGCTGATTTTCTGGTTGACCATCCATGTCTCGATATCGATCAAGCCGTTCTCAAGGAACTGGACTCGATGACAATAGAGATCAGGCCATGGACACTGGCTTTCGATGGGTCTAGAACCGACAGGCTGTCTGGAGCAGGTATAGTCTTGATTTCTCCATTAAATGTAAAATCTAAGTTATCAATTCAATTTGATTTTGAATTTACTAACAATCAGGCCGAATATGAAGCCTTGATAATTGGACTGGAAATGCTTAGAGAGCTCGACAGCAAGTCTGTCGTCATCGTCGGGGACTCGCAGTTGGTTATCAGGCAGATACAAGGTACTTACAAATGCCGAAACCCAACGCTTGACAAATATTATTTAACTGCGATGTCTTTGTTGTCGGAGTTTGTTGATGTTACATGTTATCATGTAACGAGGGGAAACAACAGCGAGGCCAATACTTTGGACCAACTGGCGACTGGTGTCGATCTCCCTGATGACATCGAGGAATCCCTCTACGTTGTCAGGAGACGACACTGTCCTTCATTTATGTATCGAGACAACGTCCTGACTGTTTTGAGTGTGTTTCAGGACCCTGATGACTGGAGAGAGCCGATCAGAAAATATCTGGCTGATCCGTCGGACCGAGCATCTCGACAGACGAGGCTCAGGGCAGTCAATTATGTCTTGATAGGCGATCAACTGTTCAGAAAAAGCCATGACGGCGTGCTCTTGTTATGCGTCGATCAGCAAGAGGCCATGAGAATTATGATGGAGGCTCATGAAGGAATTTGTGGGGCCCATCAAAATGGTCGCAAGTTAGCATGGCTGCTGCGCCGATATGGCTATTACTGGCCGAAGATGGTGGGAGACTGTATTCAATTGGCAAGGGGTTGTGAGAAATGCCAACGCTTCGGGACAGTCCAAAGAATGCCCGTCGAGGAAATGAACATGATAATCAAGCCATGGCCTTTCAGATGTTGGGCCATCGATATCATCGGGGAGATTCACCCCTCGTCTTCCAAACACCATCGGTACATTATTGTGGCCACGGATTATTTTACTAAGTGGGTAGAGGCCAAACCGCTCAAACAGGCCAATCAGGCCGAGGTGATGAAGTTCATCAAGGACTTAATCATTCACAGGTTTGGTCTGCCACAGACCATTGTCACTGACAGGGGACTGATGTTCGTCGGTCAAGAAATCAAGGAGTTTGCCAGATCGATGGGTTTCGAATTGGTCCATTCAACACCGTATTATGCACAAAGGAATGGCCAAGCAGAAGCTTCTAATCGAGTCCTCAAGGACATTATCTCGAAAATGATCGAGAAGAACCCAAGAGCTTGGCACTTGATGCTGTCAGAGGCATTGTGGGCTTATCGGACAAGAAAACGGACAAGTACAGGCACCACTCCGTATAAGCTAACTTACGGACAGGAAGCCGTTCTACCGATGGAGATCAACGTCCGATCTCTGCGGGTGATGCAGCAAAACGAGCTGACGCTCGAAGAGTATACTGAAAATATGTTCCAGCAGCTCGATGAGCTCGACGAGATCAGGGTTGCCGCGTTAGACAAGATCGAGGCACAAAAAAGGCTAGTTGCTCGATGCTACGCCAAAAAGATACGCAGGAAACACTTTGACGTCGGGGACATGGTCTGGAGAGTCGTCTTGCCACTTCATCAGCGCGAGAAAAAGTATGGTAAATGGAGCGCGACATGGCAAGGACCATATGAAGTCTTCTCGATAACTCGAGGAGGAGGCTACATTTTGAAAAAGCCAGATGGGGACCTCTGTCGAGACCCCATTAATGGAATATACTTGAAAAAGTTTAGGCCCACTCTTTGTGAATCGATGTGTCTGGAACATCAGCGAGCCTTGGAACTTGAGATCGAACGGCGTCAAGAGTTTTTCAGCGCGCCGATCCCTCTGTAAATATAAGTTAAGTTTATTTTCAGTCTTGTTTTTATTTCCCTTTCCGTTTCGTTAGACTAAGTTTTTTAAAATTAATACTAGTAGTCGCATTTATTTTCAAAAAAAAAAAAAAAAATTTCCAAATACTTCCGTTTTAATTCAAATTTTTGTTTCCCCGATTTTCAAGTTTTTACATCAAGGCATTTCGGTTAAGTCTCTTGGGTTGATTTGATTTCAATTAAGTCTTGTTGACAAGAAAGTTGTGTTCTTGCTTGCGAAGTTGTTTGTTGAGTTGGAAAATCAATGGCTTCGGTTTTTGGTACTTCGCCATATTTGGTTTCGATTTTGGAGAAAAACAGAAAATAAACCAAGCCAAAAGAAATTCTACTAAGGAAATGAAAACTAGTCTATGGCCATCAGGCCATTACATCAAGCGAAGCAACAGAAAATAAAAGGAGTCTTTGGCCATCAGGCCATTGCATCAGTCACTTGAAGAAGTGAATTTGGTTAACTGCCAAAATTTTGGCTGACTGCTAAGTCCCCGATATATTACTATGTGGTGTCTTATATCGAGTTTATTCAATATCGAGAGGCCAACTGATATCGACGCGCTAGTATCAATAGATGTCCTGATATCAAGAGATGTCTTGATATCGGGAGATCCATAGTATCTTGATATCAAAGAGATCCATACTTGGCTGACAACGAGAGATCCGTCATCATCAAGGCCATTATAATTTGGTCTATTAATAATTTCGGTTTTTTAAAGCCGATGGTTGTTTATTAAATGAAGCATTGTCCCAATTTCTCATCTTTAAAAGAGAGAGAAAAACTTTAATCTAAGTCTAATTCGATTAAATTAATTTTTAAATTAATTACATCGAATACGACTTACGGGGGGCATTGTTTGTACCCAAAAAATCACCCTCGATTAATCGAGGAATGACGGCTCGATGACAAGCTAAAAATGGCAATAAGGCTGCACCTAATTACTCCAAACGAGTTGGATCGGATCGGATCCAATTTGATCTGGAAATGGAGCCGACCGAAACCGTAAATGGGTCACGAGCCCAATTTGAGATACGGCCCAATTTTTATAATTAATTAATTTGGCTATTATAAATTAATTAATTAAGCCAATTAGTTAATTAATTGGGCCAAACATAAATCGGCCCATATGACAAATAAGGCCATTAAGTAATTAATTGAATAATTAATTACAATTATTACATAAGGAAAGTGGCCCAATTAATCTAACCGATCCAAAATGGCCCAATGATCCGAATGGCCCATGCGAGATTTAATTAAATAATGGATATTTAGATAATGGTTAATTAAAGAGATAAGGCCAGTTAGTTAAGTAGTGGCCACAATAATCTCTCTAACCATAACCACTTCCTAATTTATCTCAAAGGGGTTACACAAATTAATTGGCAGCACACGTTTATTTCTTCTCACATTCAAATCTGAAAATTGAGTAAGGAAGATGGAGGAAATAAACTGCCAAGTAGTGGAGGAAATGGAGTTTAAAGAATTAGTGGAGATAGTGGGAGAGTGGCCATCAAGGAATCAGTTTCTGGCCATCAGCTCATCGATCCAGCAGCTATAAATACAACAGGACTGCCATTCGCGCAAGACACACACAACTCAATCTACAAAAACTCAGTCTACACTGATAGGCTCAACGCCTCCCCGGAAGTCCAGCGCTCCGCTGCTTTCTTTTCAGCAAACACCCTGTAGAACCCCTGATATCAACCGTCCCTCCTCAGCCACCTGCCACCCTCGACAGCCCGAAGTCTTGCCGCCGCCGCCGCCCAAAATCCTCCGCCGCCGCCGCCCAAGGTCCGCCGCCGCCGCCGTCGATACTAAGCCACCGCCGCCGCTGCTTCCGCTGTCCAGACGCTGTCTCGAGCGAAACACCTTGATAGCAGGCAGTTAACAGCTGTTTTCTGTCAAGTTATCAGTCTGTCAACTCGTTGATACCAGTCTGTCCCTCCTCAGCCACCAGTGATCCCTGACAGCCTGAAGTCTTGCCACCGCCGCCGCCGCCGCTCACAATAAGCCGCCGCCGCCGCCGCTCTCTTCCGCTGTCAGCTGACACTGACTCGAGCGAAACCACTCGTATCAACCAAGTAGCACACTGGTAACCGTCATGTAAGTGCCCACGTATTTATGTGACAAACTCATCGAGTAGCCATCTGCCTGATGAGCTCGTCGTCAAGTAGCCATCTGCTTGACGGCTATCGGCTGAGTAGCCATCTGCTCCGTCGATGCCCTTTTCAGTGGCCACCCGCTGATCAGGAGCCCGATTGGTGGTTATCCATCAAGGTTGGGCGAACCATTGACGGTGGTCTACCGTCGTCAATGTTACTTTCTGTCAACACACTGATTTGTCATGTTTTATCAGCTCATCGGCGGTTTCCCTGCCGATCAATGAGTCGATTTTCAGAACTTATTAGACTTATCAACTCATTTGGCAGGCCCTGCCGAAACAGGAGACTTATTGTTTTGCATGTTGTTGTAAATTTCGTACATCGGGGAACTCATCAACATTCTTTTATTTTTAATGGGAGTAGTTTTGCCCTTATGTCTTGATGTTTTTACATAAATATGCTTTACGTCAATTGATTTCCATTGATATGCTGTTTTCTGTCAAGATTATGTTTTCTGTCAAGGTGTTGGTTTAAACTGATTGATCGTCAACCTATTTGCTGATTTACAAATCCGTTGATATGTTGGGCAGGCCATCAATTGGCTATAAAAATATGGCACTTAAGAGAGATTTTCATAAATTGTTTAAGTCCTGCGGCCAGGCAGGCATATAAAAGAATTAGGGGTAGTGTTTGCCTACTCTGTCACAGTCGTTTAGAAGTCAGCCTTATCAGGACAACTTATTTCGATATCAATATGTCTTTATCAGGACACTTACATTATTAATTTACTGATATCATCATGTCTGATTTTGAATCGTTATGTTTGCACGCACAAGCATTGGCACGCCCGCATTTATTTTATATCGCATCGAGGTATTTTACATCGAGCTATTGGCCCGTCGAGGTATCTGCTGACAGGTTTACAAAAACAGTGTTCTGGCACTCCTCGATGCCAGACATCCCTCGATGTCAATCCCTCGATGACAAGCACCCCTTGATGACAGTTTTATCGCAAACAATATTTTGGCACTTCTTGATGCCAAGGGTTGCTCGATGTCGTCGAGGCATTCCTCGATGCTAAGTTTATACGCAAACAGTTCCTTGATGCCAACTATTAATCGAGGCAAAATTATATGCAAACAGGAGTAATTAACATTAATCAATATGTAATTATAAATTAACCAAAAAAAACCAGCAATAACAAAACATTGTTTAGAATATTCGAGAATATGAGAAATTTACAAACCCCACTCCAATTTATAAATGCATATTTACACTATAATAATGTATAGAGTATTTTCTTTTTCTTTTTTTTTTTTGGAAAAAAAGGGAAAAAACAAAAGGAAAAGTAAAATATTTAGCTGCAAATCTTTCGCCTGTAAAACCACGAGCAAAACAGTTGTTTCAACACTTCAACGTGCCCACGTCATCTAACAACATATTATCAACGACACTCACGCGCCTTCTTCAATCAAACTCTGCCTATATGATCCACGCGCCGGTCTAACTATTAAAATCCTCGCCGGTCCAAGACCCTGACCGTCGCCCGGATGCGAACCGCTTCATCCCTCCCAAACCCGGTGGCTCGGCATCCGGTTCAGAACTAACCGAGACTCTTCGCGCTTGAACACACACGCTCCTCCGCTGCGGTTCAACCAATACCAGTTCCTCCTTCACTTTTTTACTCCCAGACCGGCGCGGTTTATTTTTACCCTTCTTCGACCGGAACATACGCATTACCTTCGAATATAACCCGGTTTTCTGCTTCTCACCCGCGGTTTTCAATTTCTCCACCGGTTTCTCACTCCTCCTCAACGAATTCGACCACCGCCGACCACGCTTCGACCGAACTCTTCTCATACATGAAACTTTAGGTGAGCCGGGTTCAACTACAAATATCGGATTCGGCTTCCCGACTGAGTCGGACCGTTTCGGGAACAGCCTTATACTGGCCGATTTACAGGTCCTCCGTTTCGAATCCGCAAATGCGGCTTTTTGTGTTTTGGGTAATCCGATTATATACGCCTTAGATTTCAAATTAGCAGATGACTGCTGAGAATTGGAGTTCAAGCTAGGGTTTAAATCATAGATCAAAATTTGCATCTTTTACTTCGAAAACATCGAAAAGTTTCCATGTTTGAATCAAGAAAAACGATAATAAAATGTAATTTCGAAACTATTTGTTTGACTTAAACTCTGTTATTTATCTAAATTTAGTAATTTTTATTAAAAAAATCCTTAATGTTTCCGAAACATTTTCGAAAAATCTCGAAAAGTTTCTAATATTTGGCTGACCGAAACATACACTCGAAACGAAATTTTGATCCATGGCGTAGAGTTTGAATTGTTGCCTTTTGTGGATTCTTTTCGCTATAAAAATGCGTTTCGATCGAACCAGTCGTATTCAGCGTCCTTTGATAACCAGAAGGATTCAGGAGGCAAATCCATACGATTTTCAATACGTACCAATTGGCATTGATTTGTTGCATATTTGCCTGAGCTTCTGCCTTTCCCTCATCCATCTCAATATGATTTTCATATGCCTTTTGCTTGTTAGCCCTTTTATTCCAACTTCCTGACAATTCGCGAAAAGAAAAGAACCATTACGAAGTCACCAACATGTTATTATGCTAATGTCTTCAAATACAAAACTAAGAATGTTGGGTAGAAGAATCAGTGGTCCATGCGTCATTTGTCATACAATGGTATCATGTAATGCAATGGATTTACTGATTTCGTCCATATCATAAAAAAAAAAAAAAAAAAAAACCAACCAATCAAAATGCATTATGTAATTCATGTCGGGTCTTGACCGATAAAAAGGGCAAAATTGCAAAAATTATCCCAAGTTAATCACTGATTCTGGATTTTCGTCCAAAATTATTTAACTTTTGACCAATTTCGTCCCATAATTTAATTGGAATATCATCCCACCATAATTATAAGACGAAAATTGTGCATTTGCTGACGAGTTATCATATGGTTGCTTACGTGTTATGACATAGTAAATTTTAACAAGAATAATTATGTAATATTGAAGAGTTCGTCCCAAACTAATTAAAAAATTGAACCGTCATTTCCATTAAATCAGAAATTTAATATTGGGACTAAATCTATACAAAATGATAAATTATGGAACGAAATTTTGGGGAGTTGATATAGTTTGGGACGAAAAATTAAAATTAGTAATTAGTTTGGGACGATATTTAAAACAAATACTAAATTGCGGGACGAAATTCGGTGAGGCAATATAGTTTAAGACGAAAATCCAAAATCAATAATGAATTTGGGACGTTTACTGCAATTTTACCGACAAAAATCTATAGTTTTGCATGATTACAAGATACCATATGAAATGATGGATTATATGTTAAGACGCAAAAATTGGGAACCAAGAAGTATGGAATTCTGAAAATAGAACAATTTTATCAATGTTGTGTTGTTAAATAAGTTTAAAACAATCTGTGTATATAAAATATTATAGAATATTGTATATTTCTAAGTACTATAGTGAATTATAAAATATTATAAAAATACTTTATATTATAAAACTATAGTAAATTATCCCAACAGAATAATTATTTATAATTAACTATAATTATAAATCTTAGTATAGTTTATTCTCGCAGAACAAACAAAATCAGAATTTAATAACAGTGTACTTACTGAAATAATTCTGAACCGTAAAATCGACCGAGGCTTGCAAATGCAATATCCTTAAGACAATATTTCTGGGCTATCAAAGGTGCAACAGTTCGTCCCAGTAGTCTCCCAAGATACAGCGGTCGGATACTTGTTTCTTTGCACTAAGAACAAGTCCACAACGAACTTTAACAAATAAAAGATTTGAGTACTTGAGAAGAGAAGAAGAAGAGAAGAATAGAAATATAGGATTCTGCTTTGATTGCTAGAAAATGGGATGAGAGAATTGGGCAGATTCTCCCCCTATTTATAGCTGCAGAAAGGTGTTGTTTGGAGAGACATGACTTTTTGGATTGAACCTTTACATTGGTTCGGTCCGAAAAGATGCAACCGGTTCGATTTAAACCGAATCGATATAGACAATTCAAATAATGGCGCGCGGATCTTTTGGAGCAAACGGGTCAGCCGCGCGGATCTTGTTCGGGTCAACCGGATCTGGTACGCGGATCTAATCTTGTATGGATTTAAATTGGGCCTTTAATTTTGGGCTAAAAAAAATTAATTAAATTTTGTCCAAAAAGAATAATGTTATGTTGAGGCCCAAGCCTAAGCCCAAGCCCAATCCAAATCCAAACCCAAACCTGACCCGGACTGGACCATGCTGTGCCGAGCCGAGCCAAGTCGAGTCGATCGGTTGGACGGACGGCGGCGGCGGCGGCGCGCGCGCGCGTGTGGGAAACCATTGTCATCTATGTCTTCTCCCCTCATAAAACTTGGTACTTCCACGGGGCCCTCCCCTTATACATATTTTTTGCATTATAAATGACAAAAAACTTCTTACAAGGCATTTTTCATTCTTCTAAGCTTCTTTCATTTCTCATTTTGTGGGCTTAATTCCAATTGGGCTCAATCCAATTGGGTTAATACCCATAAAATCCAACAATTCCCCACAGATGAATGAAATTATTCTTCATATCTCGTCACACGGGACATATCAAAGTCAAATATCTTTTAGGTATAGTACTGCATCGAGATAGGTGAAATATTCCATCTTGAACCTTCCCTAGCTAGAATTAATGGGATTTACTTAGCCAATCAGTGAAATATTTCATCTTGAACTGTCGGATGTTTATGTAAACCAAAACAATAAACTTAACACAGCACTAGACCGATTTATTAAGAGTTCTCGGTTGTGTTCATTTTGGCCCTGAACATTCTTGGGTTCTGCGAGTGCTTTAGAGGATTCCAGCCTTATAAGAAATCTCAACGAGCCGACCCAGCTCACACTTATATAGGTGACCGCATCTATCAAGAGTACCCTACTATACTCCACTTGTTCTTGACAAGATATAGATGTCATTAAAATCATAAGCTTAACCTAATCAAACGCTGTAGGTTGCACTTTTTGCATCATAGGAATGAGCTAGAGTTAGACTCTAAAGTGCTCCACTTTTTAAGTTAACCAAGACTGGTTGTCCTATTGAACCTGGTCCGTGGGATCTCCAGTCGCCAAGTTAGGTTTCCGTACAAGGTAACTTAGTTATATTTTAGGCTTTTAATCACATTCCCCTCGACGCACATTCTACTCTCTCACCAGATAAACCTTTAGTAAACGGATCTGCAAGGTTATCTTTTGATTTCACAAAGTCAATGGAAATTATTCCATTTGAGAGTAAATGTCTCACGGTATTATGTCGACGACGAATGTGTCGTGATTTACCATTATACATAAAGTTATGAGCTCTATGTAATGCCGCCTGATTATCACAATGAATACATATAGCCAACACAGGTTTCAGCTATAGTGGAATATCTTCCAGAAAGTTATGAAGCCACTCAGCTTCTTCTCCAGCTTTATCCAACGCTATAACCTCTGATTCCATAGTGGATCGAGCTATACAAGTTTGTTGGGAAGATTTCCAAGAAATAGCGGCTCCCCCCAGAGTAAATACATATCCGCTTGTGGATTTTGATTCCTCTGAATCAGAAATCCAATTTGCATCACTATATCCCTCAAGGACAACTGGATATTTTCCATAGTGTAATGCATATTTTGATGTATTTTTTAAGTAGAGTGAATTGTACTTTTGGCCCCTCTTATGATTTGACTTTATCACTTTTGTCATTTTTAAATTTTTCGTAACAGATGCATCTCTTGTTGGATAAGGATGAAGATGAAGGCACAAAGGTAATTTGATAAGGGAGGTTTTGATGCATTCCAAAACTTCAAAAATTGGCTAAGTATGGAGTAACTTAGCTGATATCCTTATCAAGGAATTTTGACTAAGTATAGAAGACATCAGAAGAGTCAAAATTTCAAGGTCCAAGACTTCTGATCTGCCGAAGGAAAGTTATCAGACTGATGAAGATCAGCCGACTCAAATCAGATTTGTTCAAGTTTGAGATCAGCTTAGTTCGCCATCAGACGTGCACTTTTATCAGCCAAGTGGAGAAGATCATAAAATCTTCCCAAGGGTAATAAATGCCCCTTAGAGTAATAAATGCTGATGTACGAGGTTATTAAAGACAAATGATTGACGAAACGCTTCGCATCAGCTGGGTGCATTTAATGCTGCCTGCAGAATAGTACTGTTGACAGTACGAACAGACTGCAACGAGCCGTTCGCGGAAATTAAGGACCAGTACTCAAGGAATTTAAATCTTGTCTCTCTTCAACGGACATTTTTCAAATCTCAAGTATAAATAGCTGATAGAGACGAAGAGAATAACAAGCAACACAATCTCTGAGAAATTTTCGAAGCAGAATACTTTAAGTCTCAAGAACAGCTCACTCATCAGCTTAGTCATTTGTTGACAAAAAACAAAGTTGAAGAACAAAGCTAAATACATCTTCTGAGTGAATTTGTAGACACTGAGTGTTGTGAGAAGTAGATATCCATCTAATTGAGTGATATTACTTCAGAGAAGTAGGATTTCTGTGTGATTTCTTACTGCGAACTTACGGCCTGTTCATTTGTTGTAAGGCGTAAGCAGAGTGTACTAATTACTTTGTGTTCTTAGTATAACCCAAGATCTTTGTGACTTGGAAGAGTGGACTAAAGGATATTCAAATCCATATAACCACTATAAAAATTACTTGTGTTTTTACTTGCATTTTTACTAGCATATTTTCAGTCGTATAAAACACATTAAGTTAACTGTTTGAAAAAGGATTTAAAAAGGGAATTTATAAAACTGGGGAAACACTTTTCAAACTGCTAAGAATACTTGTGAAAAACACTTTAGATCCGCTGCAAGTAATCTAAGTATTAAGACTGATTTTAACAAAATCAGCTAAGTAACTATCAGACGTGTGGTCAGCAAACCTGTTCAAAGATTTGTTCGCGAACAGATTTGAAACTAACTACTATGATCAGCTTAGTCTGTTCAAAGTTAAAGTAAAGTTTTAGAGTTTAAATTGAGAAAGAAATTTTGAAGAGGTCTATTTACCCCCCCTCCTCCTCTAGACCTCATCTGACCACTTGGGACCAACAAGTGGTATCAGAGCAGGTGGTTCACTAGAATCAGCTGCCTGATCAACGAGCTTGATTCAAGTGTTTTTCAAAGGTTTTCAAAACTTTTCAAAAGAGCATATTTTTTAAAAATTAAAACTTTTTGAAAATGGATTGTATCAGTCATGTTCCCCACATTGCTGGTATGTCTTTTTAAGACAGGAAAATCAGAATGGAGATTCTCCTGGCTGCTTATAATGATAACATATATACATGTATCATTAAAGGTCCATTCAGATTCACAAAGACCATAAAGATCAATGAAGTTGATACGGTTGTGGAGAAAGACTTACACGAGATGACAGCAGAAGAAATAAAGCTGTTCAATCTTGACAAAGTCGGAAGATTCATCATGACTAAAGCCCTGGACAATGATCGGTTTGACAAAGTCAAACATTGCAAAACTGCAAAGGAGATGTGGGATAAAGTCAGAGACATGAGCGAAGGAAACGACGCCATAAAAGAGCATCAGCTGAGTGTTGCTCTAGAAAAGCTGGACAACTTCAAGATGAAGTCTGCGGAAACCATTGATCAGATGGATACAAGGTTTACAAGGATGCTGAATGAAGTTCTGAAGCTTGGAAAAACCTTCACAGACAAGGAGATAACCGCCAGAGTTCTGAAGGCTCTACCTCCAAAGTTCAATATGAATGTGACAGCCATGGAAAAGTCAAGAGATCTGGGCAAGATTTCTCTTACAGAGCTGTTCTCAGTACTCAAGGCGTATGAGTATAAACTGCCTAGAATGGGTGCTGAAGAAACCTCAACTTCAAGTCCCACAGCTGCACTGGTTGCTGCAGAAAATCCAAGAAGGCCAGCCTACAGAAGTAAAGATGTGGACTCATCTGATGAAGCCACTCTACTCAACAAAAAGGAGTACACTGCTGGAGACGTTGCATTGCTGATAAACAACTTTAAGAAGTTCTATAAAAGAAAAATGAAGAACAAATACAACAATGCTTCTACTTCTAAACCTAACTTTTCTTCTCAAGATAAAGATGATTATAAAGCAAAACTAATGTGTTACAACTGCAGGAAATTGGGACACTTCATCAAAGATTGCCCATATCCAAAAGCAGAAAAATACACTGAAGAGGAAAAGAAAATGAGAAAAGAAAGAAAGCATCAGAGAGGCAAGGCAATGATGGCCGAAGCAGAAAAGTTGGTTGCTGTCTACTCATCTGATTCAGATTCAGACACGTCTGATGAATTTCTGATGAAGAGAACCCTGCTCTCCTGTGCCTTATGGCAAATGAATCTGATGACTCTGAGGATGAGGTAACTCCTCTTGATAATGAATTATTTAATTCATTTGATTGGTACCCTTCTACATAGTCGACTGGAATTCTGCTGACAAGAATTCAAGTGTTTGTTTGGTGGCCTCTGCACCAAGTGAAGTCAGTTGGCTGTGGCACAAAAGAATGAATCATTTAAACTTCAAGACCATCAATAGATTAATCAAGAATGATTGGGTAGAAGGGATTCCAAAAACAGTCATGAGCAAAGACAAGCTATGTGACGCATGTCAGAAGGGTAAACAAATCAAGTCATCTTTCAAAAGCAAGAAGCATCAATCTTCTGGAAAAATATTGGAGCTACTACATATGGACTTATTTGGACCCATTGATCCAGTTAGCAATGGTGGAAAGAAATACTGCCTAGCTGTTGTGGATGACTATTCAAGATATACTTGGGTGATTTTCATGAAAAAGAAAAGTGAAACCAAGGAACATCTTACTAATCTGATGGAACTGATCCAGAATAAGAAAAGTATAAAAATATTGAAAATCAGATCAGATAGAGGGACAGAGTTCACAAACTCTACTGTTGAAGAGTATTGTAATATGAAAGGAATACATCATGAGTATTCAGCTGCTAGAACCCCTCAACAGAATGGTGTTGCTGAAAGGAGAAACAGAACACTGAAGAAAGCTGTCAGAACCATGATAGCTGAAGCTAAACTGCCACAAAGGTTTTGGGCAGAAGCAACAAATACACCCTGCTTTACCCAAAATAGATGCATGATCAACAAAAATCAGAACAAGACTCCATATGATGTTTGGAACAACAGAAAACCAAACATTCATTACTTTAAGATTTTTTATTGTAAATGTTTTGTATTGAATAATGGGAAAAATAACCTTACTGCATTTGCAGAAAAGGCTGATGAAGCTGTTTTTGTAGGATACTCTACTGTTAGTAAGGCTTATAGAGTTTTAAACAAAAGAACACTACTAATAGAAGAATCCATTCATGTAGTATTTGATGAGCCAAGTCAATCTTCTGAAAAGAATCAAAATGCTAATCAAAATCTGTCTACTGATTTTCAGAAATTGAGAGTTGAAAGAAATGAAGAATATGTTCCCATCATACTACCTGATCTCAACTCAGCTGCTAACTCAAATGCTGTTCAAAATCACAGTGCTGATTGTCATACATACGAGTTGCAAACAGCTGACAGACCAGAGACTGTTCAACAGACCCCAAATGTTCAACAGACTACTACTGGAACTCCAACAGTAGTGTTGCAAGATCTTAACAGAGGACAACATTCCGACCTGCAACCTGATCTCAGATGGCTCAAGAATCACCCACCTGAGTTAGTGATTGGTGATCCTTTAGATAGAGTGAGAACAAGAATAGCTGCTGCATAAGATGCCATGTTTGTCACTTTTCTATCTCAAATAGAGCCTAAACAAATTGAAGAAGCTCGCAGTGATTCCTTCTGGATAGAAGCTATGCAAGAAGAGTTGAATCAATTTGAAAGGAATGAAGTCTGGTACTTAGTTCCTAGACCAAGTCATCAAAGAGTAATTGGCACTAAATGGGTATTCAGAAATAAGATGAATGAAGATGGTATTGTTACCAGATACAAAGTAAGATTAGTGGCCAAAGGTTATTGTCAAGAAGAAGGAATTGACTTTGAAGAAACATTTGCACCAGTAGCAAGACTTGAAGTAATCAGACTGTTTCTTGCCTATGCTGCTTACAAGAACTTCACTGTCTATCAGATGGATGTGAAGTCTGGTTTTCTCAATGGAGAATTGCAAGAAGAAGTATATGTTGAACAACCTCCTGGATTTGAAGTCTATCAAGAAGAGGATAAAGTATATCTTCTGAAGAAAGCCCTATATGGACTGAAACAGGCTCCAAGAGCATGGTATGATACCCTATCTGATTTTCTTTTAGTTAAAGGATTTCGAAAAGGTAAGGTAGATAAGACCTTGTTTACAATTGAATAGGAAAATCATATATTACTTGTGCAAATATATGTGGACGATATTATTTTTGGTTCAACTAACCAACAGATGTGTGACAAGTTCTCCAAGCTGATGCAGAACAAGTTTGAAATGAGCATGATGGGTGAACTTAATTATTTTCTTGGTTTGCAAGTTAGACAGTTGGCTGATGGAATTTTCATCAACCAAGCAAAATACACAAAGGATCTGTTCAAGAAATTTGGTATGGAAACTAACTCTACTGCTAACATTCCAATGTCTACAAGTCTTCGTTTGGATAAAGATGAAGATGGCAAATCAGTAGACATAACCAAATATAGAGGCATTATTGGGTCACTGTTGTATCTAACAGCAAGCAGACCTGATATCATGTACTCTGTTGGGGTTTGTGCAAGATTTCAATCAAATCCCAAGGAATCTCATCTCTTAGCTGCCAAGAGGATATTGAAATACATCAAAGGCATTCAAGAATTGGGATTATGGTATCCTAGAGAATCTGGATTTGAGCTTATTGGTTATTCGGATTCAGACCTTGATGGCTGCAAGATTGACAGGAAAAGCACAACTGGTGCTTGTCAGTTTTTAGGTAGTCGTCTGATCTCATGGATGAGTAAGAAACATACTTCAGTGTCCATATCTACTGCTGAAGCTGAATATATAGTTGCTGGAGCATGTTGTGCACAGATACTTTGGTTGAAGCATCAACTAGAAAATTACAATATCAAAATCAGTGGAATTCCAATCTACTGTGACAATACAAGTGCAATCTCTCTTACTCAGAACACTACAAGTCATTCAAGGACTAAACATATAGAGATCAAGCATCACTTCATTAGAGATCATGTGGAAAAAGGCAATGTTATGATTGAGTATGTTCATACAGACAATCAGATTGCTGATATTTTCACTAAACCTTTATGTGAATTAAGGTTTTCAACTCTAAGAGCTGAGCTAGGACTGCTTAATTTGGATGCATAAGCTGAGGGGGAACTTATCAGAAGACTGAAGTTCATCAGCACAGTCATCCGTTATTATCTTCAAAGATTAACTTTCAACAGACTAGTTAACTTATGAATTCTTAAAGTCAGGGGGAACGTGTAAGACTAGCGGTACTTCTGAATTAAAGATGAAATTTGTTAATGTCAGTTAGTTGAAGTTTTGTTTTCAACAGAAGATTCAAATACTGAAGAATAAAGTTTTATTATCTAGCTGGATTGACAAACATCCGAGGAAGGTTATCAGCTATTGGCTTTCACTGATAACAGCTTTGTCATCAGGACAGCAGTCCATCAGATAATTATTTATTTTACTCATCTGATTACTTAAGTAAAAGCTGAACTATTTAAAACGTTTTATTCAAAATCACGCTTTTACAAGTAACGGAAGGGCGGTACAAATTCCCGCTCCTCATTTAAAGTATTTTGAATTTGAAAGGTCGTAACTGACGCCGCACGATCAGCACTGACAGGAAAACGGATCTAACGGTTGGCAGGTATCACGGAAACTGACATACCCCAACTCTATAAATCCCAATCTGATCAGCCATGTAGTTCTTTACGCACCCTAAACTTTCAAAAGCACTTGTGAGAAACTTAAGCAATTTTTCTGCAAAAATATCTTTTTTTTCTCTCCAATTTCAACAGATCTGCAATGGCTGCTGAAGGTATGTACCTCGTGTATGATTCCTATTACCTATCTGGTACGAAATTGAAGGAACTTTTGGAGAAGTTCAAATCTGCAACTCTGGTAAACTTCATGGAAAACAACGAAGACGTAATCTGGACTGACCAGGTTATGGAATATTACAAAACGACGACTGTTCATTTCAACAAGCTGGATATTAATGCTACAGTGGGAGACAAATCCATAGTTATCACTCCTGCAGTTCTTTATGAACAGTTTGGGCTCCGTAACAGTGGACGTCATGACGTCACTGTGCTGACAGAAGCCAAACACCAAGAATTTTGGGCGATCTGCGCCAAGGAAGGGGAGATACTGTCTGCAAATATAAAGAAGAAACAGTTGAAAGACGAGTATCAGCGGATGGCTGATATGGTGTCAAAGCTAATAGAAAATTGCACCTTTTCCCTTGATGATGTTACCATGAAAAGGTTCAGCATAATGGCTGCCATTTATTATGGACTGGAAGTCAACTGGTCCACAATCATCTGGTACATCTTTGCTGAGTTTTTGGAGGTAAAGAAAGGAAAAGAACCTCACACCAATCACAGGATTACACTCAGCTACTTGCTATCCCATCTGGGATGTGCTTTGATGAATGGCAAGGAAATTCACAAGTCTAAAGCAATGAACAAATACTTGCCTGTTCAGAAGAGAAAGGCTGATGAGCCTGAGAGAGTTGAGGATGAGGACCCAAAGGGGGTTCCTGCCAAAAGGCA
Organism: Penstemon eatonii; assembly: GCA_038501285.1. NCBI lineage: Eukaryota > Viridiplantae > Streptophyta > Magnoliopsida > Lamiales > Plantaginaceae > Penstemon > Penstemon eatonii. Next base: position 63,853,744 of record CM076710.1, read on the forward strand.
AAGGAGATTAGTCAAAACAGCTAACTTAGCTGTTGAGACTAAGAAAAAGAAGGATGCTGATGAGCTTAAAGAAAAAGAGTCAAAGAAGATGGAGACAGTGACTTCTGCTGCTGAAGCCACTAAGGTCACTGAACAAGTAACTGTTGATATCAGGACTGGATCCCCTGCATCATCTTCAAGAACTCCATCAGCTGAGAGGCCTGCTGAGGGTATCTCTCACAGAACAAGAAGTCAGCAGAAAGATACAGCTGCTTCAAATTATCATGAAGGAAGGACTAAGAAGACTGCTAGAAAGCAGATGACCTTCATTGAAGAACCTACAGAATTGGAAAATGTGGTTAGAGAAAATCCTGAAGCTGCTGAAAGGCCTGCTGTAACAGTTGAGGCTGCTGCTACTGACAAAGCTGATGAGCAACAGCTGAGTCAAGTTACACCATCAGTTGAGACCCAGATGTCATGATCGTACATCCCATTGCTGCCAATCCCATTTCATCTGTTGGCCCAGCTGACAAAGGCAAGAGAAAGATAGTGCTTAAGAGAAAGAAAATCTCTAAAGCAGAAAAGAAGAAAAGAGAAGAAGCTGAGCAAAGAAAACAAGATGAAGCTGAGGAGAAAAAGGCTCTTGAGTTGAGCAAAGCTCAAACAGCAAAGGATGAGGCCAGGAGGAAAATGTCTGAAGCAGAAAGAAAAGCTGCTGAGGATACTGAATTGGCCATGGTCATTGAAATGAGCAAAACTGATGCCTATGGACCTGTCCATGGAGGTGGCATCAAGATTAAAGAGGCTGAGGGAGGAGAAGAACCCCAAAACAGAAGATGCCTGCTGGGGAAGAAAAACCTAAGGAAAAGTTTGAAGTCAGAAGGGCGTTCAACATTGTATATGAAGAGAAAGAACTTTTCCAGAAGTTTGAAAAATTTTTAGCCTACTACAATCAGAAGTTGGTGTTAAAGACTATGTTCACTCAAGAGAAGCCAAGGTATATCAGATGGAGAGATAATAGCCTGAACAGGTCAATAACAGAACTTCAGAATCATAAGGACATAGCTGTTGAAGAAGAATGGGTTTTAAAGTGGCTAAAGACAGATTCAATTCAAAAAGCGCTGGATCCTCATTATGTAAGAGATGCTATGCATCATTATGATAGGGAGTTTGCCCTAGAGGAGGCCAAGCTGATCCAAAGCACCCTACCTGCCAAAAGGAAGACAACTGATAATGTTGAAGACAGGGTTGTTAAGATTGCTGTTATCACTGCACTGAAGAAATAGGCAGAAAGGTCCAGATATCAGCAGGGACATTCAAGTGAACTCCCTCAACTGCCAAGCATTCAACAGATAATCTTTGGCAAGGAAATGAAGGATTTTAGTGAAGTGCCTAAGGGTAATGATGCCTTCGTCAATCCTTGGATCATTGTGAGGCAAATCCGTCAGATAACTTGCTTCAATGATGATGGCACTATTACTAATCTGGTGTATGAAGATGTCACTGATGAACATAAGAAAGCTGATAAGCCTTTAGCAATTGAGTGGGATGCTAAGGCTTCTGAAGATCATCAGACGACAGGAATGGAAGATGTCCCTGTCCAACATGAGACCGAAGAGAAGGAAGCTGCTGCTTCTGCTTCATCAGCTGATCAACACTCATCACTGATGGAAGCTTTCCAGATGCTTATGGAGGATTCACTAAAGGAACTGGAAGAGAAGCACAATCAACAGCTGATAAAGATGAAGGAAGAGCTGAAGAATGAACTGAAAGCAGATTTGGTTGAGTCCAACAGACTTCAGCTGGAAGCCGTGCAACAATCAACTGCTCAAATCATCAAGAATGCAATTAATAACTTCCCAATGCCTGAGGATAGCTCAAAGCAGTTGCTGCAGAGTAATGTTGAGCTACATAAAAATGTGGAGGATGTAAAAGCTGATGTCAACCATCTTCATGGCGCATTGGAAAGAGCTCACAACAACATTGCACGACTGACTGAAACCTTTGTCAAAGTCAGTGAAGAGGAAAAAGCTGTCAATGTGAAGTTGTTGCAAGAAGTCACTCAAGCAGAAGAAGTAATTCAGAATGAACTTGCAACTATGCAGATCAACATTGATTGCTGCAATGACAAGACTGACGCTATCAGCACTGATATTCATCATCTTACAGCAAGTCATGACGTTGTAAATCAAAATCTGAAGGCTTTGTGTGCTGAAATGAAGATTCCAACAGTTGCTCTCAACCCTGCTGTTGCACCTTATAATGTCATCAGTTCTGATGATGACAAAAAGGGGGAAGATAAACGGGAAGAATCAGCTAAGGAAGCTAAGGAAGCTGATAAGGTTGATCTTGGAAAGTTTGAAGAACCTACCAAGTACAAGAACACAGAATCAGCCAGGAAAGCAATGGAACTTTTAAGGGAGCAGCAACTCAAAGAGAAAATGGAGGCTGCCAAAGCAAACATGAACCTGGATGATGAAGCTGGTGAAGAAGAATGTCGGATGAAGATGAAGATTAAAGTGCATAGAAGACAAGCAATTAAGGTAAGGTTTTGATGATTTCCAAAACATCATAATCAGCTAAGTATGGAAAGCTTAGTTCCCTTAGAAAAATTTTGAACAAGTAAAGAAGACATCTGAAGAGTTCAAAGTTCAAAGCCCAGAAGACTAGTGATCTCATGCTAAAACAACGAACAGAAGGGTAGACCATCAGCTGACTCAAATCAGATTAGTTCAGAGTTGGATCAGCAGAGTGCCTATCAGATGGGTTGCTTCGATCAGCAGAGTAGAATAGATCAAGAGATTAGTCCAATGGTAATAAATGCACTTGGTGTAATAAATGCTGTAAGAGAAGGGTAGTTGGCAAATGATTGAAGAAAACCTCGTATCAGCAGAGTGCATTAAATGCAGCTACAGGAATGTACAGCAGAGAAAGGACTGTAGCAGGTTACCGTTCTGATTTCGGGCTAAGGCTATGGATTTGAAAATTTGATTTCCTTCAACAGTCTCATTTTCAAATACAAGTATAAAAGGAGCTGATTTCAACGAGCGAGACACACAATAACAATCTGAGAATATTCTTTGAAGCAGAAATCATCTAAGTCTCAAAAAGCTCAAACAGCTCACTCGTCTGGTGGATGTCATCTGTTGACAGAAACCCAGTTGAAGAAAACAGAAAAATACAATCTGAGTGAATTTGTATTAGCTAAGTGTTGTGCGGAGTTGTGATCCATCTTTGTGAGTGATCAAACTTCAGAGGGTAGGATTTCTGAGTGATTTCCTATTGTAAGCTTATAGCCTTTTCATTTGTTGTCTAGGTATAAGTGGAGATATATTGTAAACTGTGTGTTTATAGTATAACCCAGAATCTAAGTGATCTGGAAGAGTGGACTAAAGGATTTTTATCCATATAACCACTATAAAAATTCTTTGTGTTAATTTGTACTTAAGTTTTTCTTGCATATTTCAAACTGCATAAACACTTTGAATTAATTGAAACTTTTTAAAGAAGTTTTTGAAACTGGGGATAAAATCTTTTAAAGGAACTTAAGTTACTTGTGAAAAACACTCTAAACATCCGCTGCAAGTAAACTCTTAAGAAAACTACTCTGTTGAAAAATAGCTAAGTATTTATAAGAAGAGTGGTCACTCTGCTGTTCTAGACTTGTTCTTGATCAGCGAAGTCATCCTACTGTTCTTCATCAGCTTAGTCTGCTGACAGAAGACTGAAAAGTTTTTTTTGTTAAAAATTTTCAGAGGTCTATTCACCCCCCCCCCCCTCTATACCTCATCTGACCACTTGGGACCAACAAGTGGTATCAGAGCAGGTGGTTCATTAGAATCAGCTGCCTCATCAGCGAGCTTGATCTGAGTGTTTTTCAAAGGTTTTCAAATCTTTTCAAAAGAGCATCTTTTTGAAAAATCAAAACTTTTTGAAAATGGATTGTATCAGTCATGTTCCCAACATTGCTGGTATGTCCTTTGAGGACTGGAAAATCAGAATGGAGATTTTCCTGGCTGCTTATAATGACACATGTATCATTAAAGGTCCATTCAGATTCACAAAGACCATAAAGATCAATGAAGTTGATACGGTTGTGGAAAAAGACCTTCATGAGATGACTCCAGAGGAAATCAAGCTATTTAATCTGGATAAAGTCGGAAGATTCATCATGACTAAAGCCCTGGACAATGATCGGTTTGACAAAGTCAAACATTGCAAGACTGCAAAGGATATGTGGGACAAAGTCAGAGATATGAGTGAAGGAAATGATGCCATAAAGGAGCATCAGCTAACTGTTGCTTTGGAGAAACTTGACAACTTCAAGATGAAGTCTGGAGAAACCATTGATCAGATGGATACAAGATTCACCAGAACACTGAATGAAGTTCTAAAGTTGGGAAAAACCTTTACTGACAAGGAAATCACCGTCAGAGTACTAAAGGCCCTACCTCCTAAGTTCAACATGAAGGTGACAGCAATGGAAGAATCAAGAGATTTGGGAAAGATCTCTCTTACTGAACTGTTTTCCGTACTCAAGGCATTCGAGTATAAACTGCCTAGAATGGGAATTGAAGAAACCTAAACTTCAGGACCCACAGCTGCCCTGGTTGCTGCTGAAAATCCAAGAAGACCAGCTCAGAGAAGTAAAGAAGTGGACTCATCTGATGAAGCCACACTGCTCAACAAAAAGGAGTACACCGCTGGAGATGTTGCATTGCTGATGAACATTTTCAAGAAGTTCTACAAGAGAAAAATGAAGAACAAATACAACAATGCCTCTACTTCTAAACCTAACTCTTCTTCTCAAGAAAAAGATGATTATAAAGCAAAACTAATGTGTTATAACTGCAGGAAATTGGGACACTTCATTAGAGACTGCCCATATCCAAAAGCAGAGAAGTACACTGAGGAATAGAAGAGAATCAGAAAAGAAAGAAAACATCATAAAGGCAAGGCAATGATGGCTGAAGCAGAGAAGCTGATTGTTGTCTACTCATCTGATTCAGATTCAGACACTTCTGATGAAGAGTCTTCTGATGAAGAGAACCCTACTTTTATCTGCCTGATGGCAAAGGAATCTGATGACTCTGAGGATGAGGTAACTCCTCTTAACAATGAATTATTTAATTCATTTGAACAAATGATGCTTAACAATACTGGTATTGCTGAAGCATATAAAAAGCTTAAGGAAGAGATGATATTGCTAAAAGAGCAGAATAGTTCACTGAAACTTTTAGCTGAAAAGCCAAAGGAATCAGCTGAATATAAACAACTTGAGCAAGAACATGAATCTCTGAAAGCTGAATGTGAGGTTTATAGAGGAAAAATCATGGAACTTGAAAAAATTATTGAGTCTCATGAGAAATCATCTGTTGCATCAAATCACATGTCTAGTAAACAGAAGATACCTTTAGAAAAGGATAAATTAGAATTGAATCATACTGAAAAATTCATTTCTGCTGACAATAGTAAGGTCATTCTGTATGTTCAAACTTCTAAACCTACCTCAACTGAGAAAGAATTAAAGGAGAAGAAATCTCCTAAGGCTAAAAAGAGCAAAGAGCCTAGTATAGTAAATCAGACTAGTAAGACCAAACAGCAGAGTCCTAAGAAGTCTGCTGATAAAGCAAAAATGAATCAGACTGCTGGTAAAACTAAGTCAAAATCTAATGAGCAAGCATCTAGTAGACCAAAGAAGCATAAAAACAAGAAAAATCAAAATGCTTGGTATGGAAATGAGTCTTATTATGTGCAACCTGGTGCATATCCTCCTATGTATCATGCACCTCAATTTCCAGGTTACTATGCACCTTACCCTGCTCATCCAATGCTTGCATATCATGCACCTTACCCTGCTTATGAACATTTTCCTTATCATACTAATCATCAACATGACTTATCTGATAATCATGGTAAAGACAAAACTGTTCATGCTCCCATCAAAGCTCAAAAGCCTAAGAAGCCTAACTCATCAACATCTTGGGTTATCAAAGGTGAAACTAATCCTTCAGGACCCTCTCAATAAGGGTACCTAAAACAATTTTATTTTTGTTTTGTAGGTTAGGATTAGGAGTAAGAGTAAAGTAGAGAAGATTTGGTACTTGGACAGTGGATGTTCAAGGCACATGTGTGGAAGCATACATGAGCTGACTGATGCAGTTGCTGTGGATGGTCCAAGTGTCACATTTGGAGACAGCAAAGAAGGCAAGATTGTAGCTAAAGGAAGAATAATCAAAGGAAACATTGAGATAGCTGACGTCTCATATGTTAAGGGCCTAAAGGACAACCTGCTGAGCATAAGTCAATTTTGTGACAAAGGATATTTAGTCATCTTCTCAACAAATAAGTGCTATGTTGAACAGATTGGTACAAAGAAGGTAATCTTATCTGGAAGGAGACAAGGGAATGTCTACATAGTCGACTGGAATTCTGCTGATAAGAATTCAAATGTTTGTTTGGTGGCTTCTACACCAAGTGAAGTTAGTTGGCTATGGCACAAAAGAATGAATCACTTAAACTTCAAGACCATCAACAGATTAATCAAGAATGATTTGGTAGAAGGGATTCCAAAAACAGTCATGAGCAAAGACAAGCTCTGTGACGCATGTCAGAAGGGTAAACAAATCAAGTCATCTTTCAAAAGTAAGAAGCATCAATCTTCTGGAAGAATATTGGAGCTACTACATATGGACTTATTTGGACCCATTGATCCAGTCAGCAATGGTGGAAAGAAATACTGCCTAGCTGTTGTGGATGATTATTCAAGATATACTTGGGTGATTTTCATGAAGAAGAAAAGTGAAACCAAGGAACATCTTACCAATCTGATGGAACTGGTCCAGAATGAGAAAAGCGTAAAGATATTGAAGATCAGATCAGATAGATGGACAGAGTTTACAAACTCTACTGTTGAAGAGTACTGTAACATGAAAGGAATACATCATGAGTATTCAGCTGCTAGAACCCCTCAACAGAATGGTGTTGCTGAAAGGAGAAACAGAACACTAAAGGAAGTTGTCAGAACCATGATAGCTGAAGCAAAGCTGCCTCAAAGATTTTGGGCAGAAGCAACAAATACAGCCTGCTTTACTCAAAACAGATGCATGATCAACAAAAATCAGAACAAGACTCCTTATGAAGTTTGGAACAACAGAAAACCAAACATTCATTACTTTAAAATTTTTGGTTGTAAATGCTTTGTATTGAATAATGGGAAAAATCACCTTACCGCTTTCGCAGAAAAGGCTGATGAAGCTGTTTTTGTAGGATACTCTACTGTTAGTAAGGCTTATAGAGTTTTTAACAAAAGAACATTACTAGTAGAAGAATCCTTCATGTAGTATTTGATGAACCAAACCAATCTTCTGAAAAGAATTAAAGCACTAATCAAGATCTATCTACTGATTTACAGAAGTTAAGTGTTGGAAGGAATGAAGAATATGTTCCCATCATACTACATGATCTTAACTCAGCTGTCAACTCAAGTGCTGTTCAAAATCAGATCACTGATTGTCTAACAGACGAGTTACAACCAGCTGACAGACCAGAGACTGTTCAACAGACTGCAAATGTTCAACAGACTACTACTGCAATTCCAACTGTAGTGTTGCAAGATTATAACAGAGGACAACATTAAGACCTGCAACCTGATCTCAGATGGCTCAGAAATCACCCACCTGAGTTAGTGATTGGTGATCCTTTAGATATAGTGAAAACAAGAAGGGCTGCTGCACAAGATGCCATGTTTGTCACCTTTCTATCTCAAATAGAGCCTAAGCAAATTGAAGAAGCTCTCAGTGATTCTTTCTGAATAGAAGCTATGCAAGAAGAGTTGAATGAATTTGAAAGGAATGAAGTCTGGTACTTAGTTCCTAGACCAAGTCATCAAAGAGTCATTGGCACTAAGTGGGTATTCAGAAATAAGATGAATGAAGATGGTATTGTTACCAGAAACAAAGCAAGACTAGTGGCCAAAGGTTATTGTCAAGAAGAAGGGATTGAATTTGATGAGACTTTTGCACCTGTAGCAAGACTTGAAGCAATAAGACTGTTTCTTGCCTATGCTGCTTACAAGAACTTCACTGTCTATTAGATGGATGTGAAGTCTGCCTTTCTCAATGGAGAATTGCAAGAAGAAGTATATGTTGAACAACCTCCTGGATTTGAAGTCTATCAAGAAGAGGATAAGGTATATCGTCTGAAGAAAGCCCTCTATGGACTGAAACAGGCTCCAAGAGCATGGTATGATACCCTATCTGATTTTCTTTTAATTAAAGGATTTCATAAAGGTAAGGTAGATAAAACCTTGTTCACTATTGAATGGGAAAATCATATATTGATTGTGCAAATATATGTAGACGATATTATTTTTGGTTCAACTAACCAACAGATGTGTGACAAGTTCTCTAAGCTGATGCAGAATAAGTTTGAAATGAGCATGATGGGAGAACTTAATTATTTTCTTGGTTTACAAGTTAAACAGTTGCCTAATGGAATCTTTATAAATCAAGCTAAATACACAAGAGATCTGTTCAAGAAATTTTGTATGGAAACTAGCTCTACTGCTACTATTCCTATGTCTACAAGTCTTCGTTTGGATAAAGATGAAGATGGCAAATCAGTAGACATAACCAAATATAGAGGCATTATAGGGTCACTGTTGTATTTAACAGCAAGCAGACCTGACATAATGTACTCAGTAGGGGTTTGTGCAAGATTTCAATCAAATCCCAAGGAATCTCATCTCTTAGCTGCCAAGAGGATATTGAAATATGTTAAAGGCACTCAAGAATTGGGACTGTGGTGTCCTAGAGAATCTGGATTTGAGCTTATTGGTTATTCAGATTCAGACCTTGCTGGCTGCAAGATTGACATGAAGAGCACAATTGGTGCTTGTCAGTTCTTAGGTAGTCGTCTGATCTCATAGATGAGTAAGAAACAGACTTCAGTGTCCATATCTACTGCTGAAGCTGAATATATAGCTGCTGGAGCATGCTGTGCACAGATACTATGGTTGAAGCATCAACTAGAAGATTACAATATCAAAATCAGTGGAATTATAATCTACTGTGACACTACAAGTGCAATCTCTCTTACTCAGAACACTACAAGTCATTCAAGGACTAAACATATTGAGATCAAGCATCACTTCATTAGAGATCATGTGGAAAAAGGCAATGTTGTGATTGAGTATGTTCATACTGATAATCAGATTGCTGATATTTTCACTAAACCTTTAAGTGAAGTAAGGTTTTCAACTCTAAGAGATGAACTAGGACTGCTAAATTTGGATGCATAAGCTGAGGGGGAACTTATCAGATCACTAAAGTTCAACAGCTTACTCATCTCAATTATCTTCAAGGATTAACTCTCAACAGACTAGTTAACTTATTAATTCTTAAAGTCAGGGGGAACGTGTAAGACTAGCGGTACTTCTGATTAAAAGATGATATTTGTTAATGACAGTTAGTTGAAGTTATGTTTTCAACAGAAGACTAAAGTTATGAAGATTGAAGATCAATTTATCTTGCTGGATTGACAAACAGCAGAGGAAGATTACTAGCTATTGGCTTTCTCTAGTAATATCAGATATCAGATCACTCGTCTGTCAGATAAGTTAAACTATACTCATCTGATACATTATATAAGCATGGTCATAAATCGCATTTCAGAAATACGCTTTTATAAGTAACAGATAAGTAACGTTTGAGTTTCCCGCCAGTCTGACAATAAAATAATAAAATTGAAATCCGCAGCTCCCGTCCACACGATTAGTAAACTGTCAGATTGATCCAACGTAACAGATCAATCACGTCTTACGCACTCACAATCTCTCAAATTCTCTAACTCTCAAACTCTCTTGCTTTCAAAAGTTTACTGCTTTCACAGATTCTCACTCAGTAATCTCAAAGATGGAAAAGATTATTGATGGAAGATACTTGAACTACAGCAAATTTCATTTCTCCGGTACTGATCTGATGCGATCAATCATGGAAAAGATCAAAGAGGCATCTCTGGTTCCAGTTCTGGAAGCACATGAAGATAGGGTCTACCTAGAAGACATTGATCACTTCTACAAGACCAGGAAATTCACCAATGACGACACTGTTATGTCTGCCGTTATTGGGGATAAGAAAATTGCTATCTCTGCTGCTGTTCTTAGTGAAATTTACAAGCTCAAAAATGAAGGAGGGGATGTGACAGACATTGGGTCTGAAAAAGAGGAAGAATTCTGGGGTATTTGTGCGAAGGAGGGAGAAGAGATGACTGGGACTCTGATGAAGACTCAGTTAAAAGATGAGTATTAGAGGTTCGCAGACATCATTGCGAAGGTGCTGGATTGCAGCACAAGTTCTTTAGATGGGTTACCTAGGAGGAGGTACTACACCATGATCTGCATATTGATAACGCCGTGAGAACGTCGTTATTACCTATCTCTTTAAGCTCAAAACATCTTGTTTTGATTCGAGTTTTTGTGTGTCTTTGCGTGTTTTCGTGTCTTTTGTGCTTTTGGCCCTTTGTTCGGTTTTTTTGTCTTTTTGTTCGTGTTTTGTTCGTTTTCTCCGTGGTTTGTAGGTAATGACATCTTAGAGAGATTCGGAGTTGCGTATCAATGATGAGAGTCGCTCTACCCACCCCGCGAGTCAAGCTTGAGCTTCAAAGGAAATAGAACTCGTAGCAAATTGTACAAGAATGTAGATAGCTTCTCACTAGAACTTGCATAAATATTTCATGGATGATCCAAATGAGCTGAATTTTGGATATGTCATAGATGAGTGAGTTAGCTACGCTACGGACTTTACGGATCTACATTCGAAGTTCAGAATCAAAAGATATTCTACTTGGAAGGAAGTACGGCAGAAAGCTCGCGGCCGCGAGGTGTTGGCAGAAAGTTTCTGCCCAGCTCTCGCGGCCGCGAGGTTCAGGCTCGCGGCCGCGAGGCCTGCTCTGTTTTTCAGCGTGTTTAGAGGGTGCTTTTTGTACTTTGCCTTGTATCTTCCACTTGTAAATTCCAACTTCTTTTGGGGACTTTTTGGCCTTAGTTGCCTTGTTTTGGAGGGTAACTTAGGCATGGAAAGTTGGTAGTTTACTAGGTTAAAGGCTTGAAGGTATATTCATTCAACTCATTCTACACTTCAATACTTCACTTTACATCTTGCCTCCAAAGGAAGAAAAGCTTTGTTTGGCACTTTTGAAAGAAGAACTCTCACTTGGACTCCCCAAAGAAGATGAAAAGGCATTGAGGGAGAAGTTGTTGAAGACCTCATCACCTAAGCTTGCTCTAACTTTCTTGTTTTGTTCATTTACATTTATGGTTTTCATTAATGTAATGAATGGTATATTTATTGTTATGAGTGGCTAATCTCTTTTGTTCTATGTTTTTATTGATCCTATGTTTGGTTCTTGATTCTTGATTAAATGATGAGTTAATGATTGTTTCTATGCTTATATACAAGTGTTTGTTAATCTAGTTTGAGCTTTTGTCAACTTATGGATTAGCTAACCATAGGATGAAATGGATTGATCTTTAATTGCTAGACATAGTGGATTAAAGATTAGATTGAAAAACTAGGTTGTGATTTGATTTTAGGATAGAAATATACCTAGGTCATTTCTTGTTCTAACAAGGTTTGGAGTTAATGCATCACTTAGGCTTAATCCTTTTAGACATAAATTGGATTAGTCTACTTTGGTAGGTTCGTACGCTATCGAAAGATACGTATGAATAATTTACGAAATCTTGAACAACAAACATGAGTGTGGTTGTCAATTGTTGAGTCGTTTGTCTTGAATTGAACTAGGTGACGTAAAAGCCTAGAAGCCTTTACATATTGTTAAGTCAAGTGTTAGTTTTCTTAGTCACCTTAATTGAGTTGTAGTATCAAAACCACCATCACCTCACCAAACTCAACTTACAAATCTAAGTCGAAGTAACAAGACGTTAGTTGGTAATTAATTGAACAATTCCTCGTGGGTTCGACACTCCTTATCACTTTATTACTTGTTGACGACCGTATACTTGCGCGATTACGTACTCGTATTTGGAGCGTAACACATATACTATGGGTTGAAAGTGAACTGGGCAGTTCACGTCTATGATCTGCTGAGTGACAAGAGGCCTTCACACGCCATTTTGCTTAGTCATCTGTTCATGTCACTAAGCTGTCCAATGGGTGGTGGAAAGGTTACCCATGCCAGCAAAGAATTTAAGATGTATGAGCCAGTCAGAAGTGTGGCTGCTCCCAAAAGAAAGGCACCCACTAAGTCTAAGAAGACCCCTTCTAAGAAGAGCAAGAAGGAAGGTCAGACAAGCAAGTCTGCTGATCAAGCAGCAAGCTCTGCTGTTGAAGCTGGATCAACAGAAGCTGAGAGTGAAGTCCCTGAGAAGGTGATAGATGACTTCACTGCTGAGCTTGAGAAGATGGATACAGGTTCTTCACCTGAAAGGACAGAATCTTATGAACAAATCCCTCTTCAAAGACTAAAAAGACTAAGGACCAACAAAGACTATGCAGAGGTCATTTTCTCTGAAGTACCAATCATTACAGTCAGAGAATCACCAACAGCAGAGAGGCCAATTATTATTGAAGAGCCTTCAGCTGAGGCTGCTGTTGAACAAGCTAAAGAGCCTGTTGAAGAGGCTGCTGCTGAATTGATTAAAGAGCCTGCTGGAGAGGCTGTTGTTGAAAAGAATGGAGAGTCTGCTATGGAAGCTGTTGAACAGCAGACTGGCACAGCAAGTGAAGGGACTGTACCCCTTATACACCATACTCCTGTTGCTGCCACTCCCATTCGAGTGATTGAAAGTCCTGAAGCTAGGAGGCTAAGGACTGGAAAGATTGTACTTCCTTATGTCTCTACTGCTGAGCAAAAGAAGATTGATGATGCTGAAAAGCAAAGAAAAGTTGCAGAGAAGGCAGAGGAAGACAGGTTGAAAAGCCTTGAGCTTAAGAAGCTGGAAGAAGAAGCCAACAAATTAACTCAAGCAGAAAGAGATGCTATTGAAGCAGTTGAGTTAGCTGCTGCAATAGAGGCCAGCACCAAGGACGCCCATGGTCCAAGGCAATCTGGTGGAATCAGAATTGGGGAGCCAAGGGACCCCAACAAGCCCAAGCAGATGATGCCTGCTCCAAAGGTCCAATCTAAGAAAAGATCAGAAGTGAAATTAGTTCTGGAAATTGTGAGAGACAATCCAGAAGCGTTTGATGAATTTATTCAAAGATTGGATGCTGAGAATGCAAAGCTGACTCGTCTGACGATGTTCAATAAAGAAAAGGTTTGTTGGAACAGATGGAGAGAATATCGTCTGACCAAGAGCAAGGAGCAGATTAATAGTTGGAGAGCCTTCAATGATGAAGAGGCCTGGGTTCTCAAGTGGCTTGAAACAGGATCAATCACACAAGCACTTGACTCAGAGTTCTTCTTGGATAAGCTAAGGCTGATGATCAGCAAGGTGGCCAAAGCTGAAGCCAAAAAGATTTACAACTCTGTGCCAGAGGACTACACTGAAGATGAAGATTTGAAGGAAAGGTCTATAAGACTGGCTATCTCTCAAACTATGGAGACATGGGCTAAGAAGACTAGAAAGATGGAGGGAACACCAAGCTCATTAATCGCTCTCCCTAGTCTAAAACAGATAGTGTATGGTCCAGCAATCAGACCATATGAAGATCTTCCTGAGAATCCAGTGTCACCCTTTGTTGCCATTGATGATATGACATGGGTTACTCATAGGACTGCCCTAGATGAGGCTGGCAAAGTCCACACCATAACTGAGGTGAAGAAGATCAAAGCCCCTGCTGCTGATCAAGGGAAGGAGCAAGATAAGTCTACTGAGCAAGAAAAGACAAACAAAGAAACAGAAGACTCATCTGACCCTGCTGATCAGAGTAAGGACTTAGAGGAGAAAAAGGAAGAGAAGATAGCTGATCAAACTGAGGAGAAGAAAAGCACTCCCAGTCTTGCTGATGAAGCCAAAATGCAGGAGATTGCATCTGGTTCAGCTGATCAGACCACCGAAGCTGAAGTTCTTGCCTTACCTTCTATTCCTACTAATGTTGCTTCAACTTCTCAAGTTTTGCAGGATTCCTTATCTGACATATTCCAACAGCTGATTGCCAAAACCCTGAAGGAAATGGAAGAAAGAATAACTGCGAACATATTGGCTGCATTAAGTCCACAAATCCAGAAGGCTACTTCTATCCCTGCTGATGAAATTAAGGAGAATGCTCATAATGTGAAGTCAATCAGACAGGACATAGATGTCATTCAAGCCAGAACCAAAAGCACAGCTGCTGGATGGAGGGACATTGCTGAAACTGTTGAGATGGCTATCAAGGCAGAGGATGAAACCTTGATGAATATGGGCATATCTTTCAAATCTACTGCTGATAAGGTACTTGTAACCCAATTTCAGCTGGGTGATCAAGGTGAAGAAGTTCTCAACAGAATGCATGCTATGGAAGCAAATCAAATAAATCATGCTACTCAAGCTGATGTCATTCAAGCTAATCAGCTAAGGCAAGGAGCTCAAATGGATGCCATGAATGAGAACATCAGACTTCTCTGTGATTCTCTTCAGATCACACCACTCTCTCCAAAATACCAAGTCAACCCTGCTGATGATGACAAAAAGGGGGAAGATAAGGTAGAAGAAGAGAAGACTGCTGAACTGGTGGAGACTGAGATGCTGGAAGAGTCTGCAAGTGAGAATGAAAATGAAGGAACCAGCAGACCAGCAGATCAATCAGACACAGAAGAAGACAGTGAAGCTGAAGAAACTGAAGCTGAAGCAAAGGCCAAATCTGACAAAGAGATAGCTGCTGCTAAGGACTCAACTGAAGAACAGCTTGACCCTGATGTCAAATACAAGAACATGGAGCTTCTAAGGAAAAGATTCAATGAATCAATAGCTGAGACATCTGAGCCAGCTGAAGATAAAGAAGAAGAAGACAAGGAAAAAGAAGAAGACAAATGATAGTTGAATTTACTTGTAATTTTCCTTGTAATCTTTCTTTCAGTTTGCACAACTCATCTGATAAAACTTGTAATCTGTAACTCTTTCATATATCTATAAAATTGCAAGTTTTGAATCCAACAGACTATTTCTAACTCAGAAATTTTTTAGGATAAAAACTTTAGTTTAGGTACAGGTACTTAGCTGAAGTTTTGTCATCATCAAAAAGGGGGAAATTGTTGGATGAAGATGAAGATTAAATTGCATAGAAGACAAGTAATTAAGGGAAGGTTTTGATGATTTCCAAAACATCATAATCAGCTAAGTATGGAAAGCTTAGTTCCCTTAGAAGAATTTTGAACAAGTAAAGAAGACATCAGAAGAGTTCAAAGTTCAAAGTCCAGAAGACTAGTGATCTCATGCTGAAACAGCGAACAGAAGGGTAGACCATCAGCTGACTCAAATCAGATTAGTTCAGAGTTTGATCAGCAGAGTGCCTATCAGATGGGTTGCTTCGATCAGCAGAGTAGAAGAGATCAAGAGATTAGTCCAACGGTAATAAATGCACTTGGTGTAATAAATGCTGTAAGAGAAGGTTAGTAATGGCAAATGATTGAAGAAAACCTCATATCAGCAGAGTGCATTAAATGCAGCTATAGGAAAGTACAACAGAGAAAAGGACTAAAGGATTTTTATCCATATAACCACTATAAAAATTCTTTGTGTTAATTTGCACTTAAGTTTTTCTTGCATATTTCAAACTGCATAAACACTTTGAATTAATTGAAAGGTTTTAAAGGAGTTTTTGACACTGGGGATAAAATCTTTTAAAGGAACTTAAGTTACTTGTGAAAAACACTCTAAACATCTGCTGCAAGTAAACTCTTAAGAAAACTACTCTGTTGAAAAATAGCTAAGTATTTATAAGAAGAGTGGTCACTCTGCTGTTCTAGACTTGTTCTTGATCAGCGAAGTCATCCTACTGTTCTTCATCAGCTTAGTCTGCTGACAGAAGACTGAAAAGATTTTTTTGTTAAAATTTTTCAGAGGTCTATTCACCCCCCCCCCCCTCTAGACCTCATCTGACCACTTGGGACCAACAAAGAAGAAGAAGATGATGACGAGTCTTCTTATGAGTATGAAGAAGTGCTTGAAGGATCAGATGAAGGAGCTGATAGTTAGAATTTATAATATCCTTGTAATCAGTTTACTTTTATCTATCTTTCAGACATCTCATCTGAAGAACTTGTACTTGTAATATGTTTTCTTATCAATAAAAAGTCAAGTTCATTCCAACATACTATTTTCTACCTTAGAAAATTTTTGAGGATTACATTCTTTAGTTTAGGTATTTAACTGGTTTTTAGCTGAAGTTTTGTCATCATCAAAAAGGGGGAAATTGTTGGATAAGGATGAAGATGAAGGCACTAAAGGTAATTTGATAAGGGAGGTTTTGATGCATTCCAAAACTTCAAAAATTGGCTAAGTATGGAGTAACATAGCTGATATCCTTATCAAGGAATTTTGACTAAGTATAGAAGACATCAGAAGAGTCAAAATTTCAAGGTCCAAGACTTCTGATCTGCTGAAGGAAAGTTATCAGACTGATGAAGGTCAGCCGACTCAAATCAGATTTTTTTCAAGTTTGAGATCAGCTTAGTTCGCCATCAGACATGCACTTTTATCAGCCAAGTGGAGAAGATCATAAAGTATTCCCAATGGTAATAAATTCCCCTTGGAGTAATAAATGCTGAAGTACGAGGTTATTAAAGACAAATGATTGAAGAAACGCTTCGCATCAGCTGGGTGCATTTAATGCTGCATTTAATGCTGCCTGCAGAATAGTAGTGTTGAAAGTATGGACACACTGCAAAGAGCCGTTCGCGGAAATTAAGGACCAGTACTCGAGGAATTTGAATCTTGTCTCTCTTCAACGGACATTTTTTAAATCTCAAGTATAAATAGCTGAAAGAGACGAAGAGAATAACAAGCAACACAATCTCTGAGGAATTTTCGAAGTAGAATTCTTTAAGTCTCAATAACAGCTCACTCATCAGCTTAGTCATTTGTTGACAAAAAGCAGAGTTGAAGAACAAAGCTAAATACATCTTCTGAGTGAATTTGAAAACATTGAGTGTTGTGAGAAGTAGATATCCATCTATGTGAGTGATATTACTTCAGAGAAGTAGGATTTCTGTGTGATTTCTTACTGCGAACTTACGGCCTGTTCATTTGTTGTAAGGCGTAAGCAGAGTGTACTAATTACTTTGTGTTCTTAGTATAACCCAATATCTTTGTGACTTGGAAGAGTGGACTAAAGGTTATTCAAATCAATATAACCACTATAAAAATTACTTGTGTTTTTACTTGCATTTTTACTAGCATGTTTTCAGTCGTATAAAACACATTAAGTTAACTGTTTGAAAAAGGATTTTAAAAGGGAATTTATAAAAATGGGGAAACACTTTTCAAACTGCTAAGAATACTTGTGAAAAACACTTTAAATCCGCTGCAAGTACTCTAAGTATTAAGACTGATTTTAACAAAATCAGCTAAGTAACTATCAGATGTGTGGTCAGCAAACCTGTTCAAAGATTTGTTCGCGAACAGATTTGAAACTAACTACTCTGATCAGCTTAGTCTGTTCAAAGTTAAAGTAAAGTTTTAGAGTTAAAATTGAGAAAGAAATTTTGAAGAGGTCTATTCACCCCCCCCCCCCCCCTCTAGACCTCATTTGACCACTTGAGACCAACATCCCTCTTACAAATATAGTGTATCACATTGGTCCCTCTTATCAATTTAGTGTAATACATTCATCCCTCTTAAATTTTTCATAGAAGATTCGTCCCTCTTATTAATGTATTGTAACACATTGGTCCCTCTTAAATCTAAAAACATCCTAAAATAGAAGTAAAATTTCATTTTTGACCATATAAAGTGGCTGCTTTTCAAAATTGGCCCTTTATTCTGGTACCTCGACAACATATGTCATTTATTGTGTCATCGTGATCAACATCAGTCTTTATCATCAAATTTTTTTAATTATCAGCGGAAATCATCAATTTATGTCCTATCTGACTGAAAATTTTAATTTTAGCGAAAAACATCATTCGTCGAGTGACACATAAAGATTGAAAATTTCATGTTATGACTCCAAATTTCAAGTCTAAGTCACTTGATAGGTTTATAACTTTAATTTTTATTTTAGAATACAATGAAATTCTTATAAATTTGAGGCAAATGTGATGTGAATTTGACCTATTTATTTGTTTATAAATAAAAATAGGTATCTTCGATTTATAGGGGAAACGAACTTTAACCGTTTTTCATTAAAAATTGAAGCTATAGACCTACCCACATGAATTGGACTAGCAAATTTTGGATTTAGAATATGAAATTCTTAAATTTTAATTGGCACTCTAAACTTAAATGTTTCGGTCAGATTGAACATAAATTGGTGTTTTTCGGCAAACAATTTAATTTTTCGATCAAATAAGACATAAATTGATGATTTTCGGCGTTAATTAAAAAAATTCGGTGATAAGGACTGAAATTGAAGATGATGACAAAATAAGTGACGTATTTTGTCGAGGTAACACAATAAAATGGCCAAACTTGAAATTCTACCACTTTAGAGGGCCAAAAATAAAATTTTGCCTTCTAAAATTGATGTATTTTAGATTTAATAGGGACCAATGTGTTACACTATAATGATAAGAGGGATGAATCTTGTTGGTCCCAAGTGGTCAGATGAGGTCTAGAGGGGGGGGAGGGGGTGAATAGACCTCTGAAAAATTTTAACTTAAAAACTTTTCAGTCTTCTGTCAGCAGACTAAGCTGATGAAGAACAGTAGGATGACTTCGCTGATCAAGAACAAGTCTAGAACAGCAGAGTAACCACTCTTCTTATAAATACTTAGTTGTTTTTCAACAGAGTAGTTTTCTTAAGAGATTACTTGCAGCGGATGTTTAGAGTGTTTTTCACAAGTAACTTAAGTTCCTTCAAAGATTTTATCCCCAGTTTCAAAAACTCCTTTAAAATCTTTTGATCAATTCAAAGTGTTTTATGCAGTTTGAAATATGCAAGAAAAACTTAAATGCAAATCAACACAAAGAATTTTTATAGTGGTTATATGGATAAAAATCCTTTAGTCCACTCTTCCAGATCACTTAGATTCTGGGTTATACTATAAACACACAGTTTACAATATATCTCCACTTATACCTAGACAACAAATGAAAAGGCTATAAGCTCACAATAGGAAATCACTCAGAAATCCTACCCTCTGAAGTTTGATCACTCACAAAGATGGATCACAACTCCGCACAACACTTAGCTAATACAAAATCACTCAGATTGTATTTTTCTGTTTTCTTCAACTGGGTTTCTGTCAACAGATGACTTCCACCAGACGAGTGAGCTATTGGAGCTTCTTGAGACTTAGATGATTTCTGCTTCAAAGAATATTCTCAGATTGTTGTTGTGTGTCTCGCTCATTAAAATCAGCTCCTTTTATACTTGTATATGAAAATGAGACCGTTGAAGGAGATCACATTTTCAAATCCATAGCCTTAGCCCGAAAATCAGAACGGTAACCTGCTACAGTCCTTTCTTTGCTGTACTTTCCTGTAGCTGCATTTAATGCACTCTGCTGATACGAGGTTTTCTTCAATCATTTGCCATTACTACCCTTCTCTTACAGCATTTATTACACCAAGTGCATTTATTACCGTTGGACTAATCTCTTGATCTATTCTACTCTGCTGATCGAAGCAACCCATCTGATAGGCACTCTGCTGATCAAACTCTGAACTAATCTGATTTGAGTCAGCTGATGGTCTACCCTTCTGTTCGCTGTTTCAGCATGAGATCACTAGTCTTCTGGGCTTTAAACTTTGAACTCTTCTGATGTCTTCTTTACTTGTTCAAAATTCTTCTAAGGGAACTAAGCTTTCCATACTTAGCTGATTATGATATTTTGGAAATCATCAAAACCTTCCCTTAATTACTTGTCTTCTTTGCACTTTGATCTTCATCTTCATCCAACAATTTCCCCTTTTTAATGATGACAAAACTTCAGCTAAGTACTTGTACCTGAACTAAAGTTTTTATCCTCAAAAATTTCTAAGATAGAAATAGTCTGTTGGATTCAAAACTTGCAATTTTATAGATATAAGAAAGAGTTACAGATTACAAGTTTCATCAGATGAGATGTGAAAAAAGAAAGAAAATTACAAGTAAATTCAATTATCATTTGTCTTCTTCTTTTTCCTTGTCTTCTTCTTCTTTATTTTCAGCTGGCTCAGATGTCTCAGCTATTGATTCATTGAATCTTTTCCTTAGAAGCTCCATATTTTTGTATTTTACATCAGGTCAAGCTGTTCTTCAGCTGAGTCCTTAGCAGCAGCTATCTCTTTGTCAGATTTGGCCTTTGCTTCAGCTTCAGTTTTTTCAGCTTCACTATCTTCTTCTGTGTCTGATTGATCTGCTGGTCTGCTGGTTCCTTCATTTTCATTCTCACTTGCAGACTCTTCCAGCATCTCAGTCTCCACCAGTTCAGCAGTCTTCTCTTCTTCTACCTTATCTTCCCCCTTTTTGTCATCATCAGCAGGGTTGACTTGGTATTTTGGAGAGAGTGGTGTGATCTGGAGAGAATCACAGAGAAGTCTGATGTTCTCGTTAATAGCATCCATTTGGGCTCCTTGCCTTAGCTGATTGGCTTGAATGACATCCACTTGAGCAGCATGAGTTATTTGATTTGCTTCCATAGCCTGCATTCTGTTGAGAACTTTTTCACCTTGATCACCCAGCTGAAATTGTGTTACAAGTACCTTATTAGCAGTAGATTTGAAAGATATGCCCATATTCATCAAGGTTTCATCCTCTGCCTTGATAGCCATCTCAACAGTCTCAGTAATGTCCCTCCATCCAGCAGCTGTGCTTTTGGTTCTGGCTTGAATAACATCTATGTCCTGTCTGATTGACTTCACATTATGAGCAGTCTCCTTAATTTCATCAGCAGGGATAGAAGTAGCCTTCTGGATTTGTGGACTTAATGCAGCTAATATGTTTGCAGTTATTCTTTCTTCCATTTCCTTCGGGGATTTGGCAATCAGCTGTTGGAATATGTCAGATAAGGAATCCTGCAAAACTTGAGAAGTTGAAGCAACATTAGTAGGAATAGGAGGTAAGGCAAGAACTTCAGCTTATGTAGTCTGATCAGCTGAACCAGATGCAATCTCCTGCATTTTGGCTTCATCATCAAGACTGGGAGTGCTTTCCTTCTCCTCAGTTTGATCAGCTATCTTCTCCTCCTTTTTCTCCTCTATGTCTTTACTCTGATCAGCATGGTCAGATGAGTCCTCTGTTTCCTTATTTGTCTTTTCTTGCTCAGTGGACTTGTCTTGCTCTTTCCCTTGATCAGCAGCAGGGGCTTTGATCTTCTTCACCTCAGTTATGGTGTGGACTTTACCAGCCTCATCTAAGGCAGTCCTGTGAGTAATCCATGTCAGATCATCAATGGGAACAAAGGGTGACTCTGGATCCTCAGGAAGATCTTCATATAGTCTGATTGCTGGACCATACACTATCTGTTTCAGACTAGGGAGGGGAATTAATGAGCTTGGTGTTCCCTCCATCTTTCTAGTCTTCTTAGCCCATGTCTTCATAGTTTGAGAGACGGCCAGTCTTATAGACCTCTCCTTCAAATCTTCATCTTCAGAGTAGTCCTCTGGCACAGAGCTGTAAATCATTTTGGCCTCAACTTTGGCTACCTTGCTGATCATCATCCTTAGCTTATCCAAAAAGAACTCTGAGTCAAGTGCTTGTGTGATTGATCTTGTTTCAAGCCACTTGAGAACCCAGGCCTCTTCATCATTGAAGGCTCTCCAACTATTGATTTGCTCCTTGCTCTTGGTCAGACGATATTCTCTCCATCTGTTCCAGCGAACCTTGTCTTTATTGAACATCGTCAGACGAGTCAGCTTTTCATTTTCAGCATCCAATCTTTGAATAAATTCATCAAATGCTTCTGGATTGTCTCTCACAATCTCCAGAGCTAACTTCACTTCTGATCTTTTCTTTGATTGGACCTTTGGAGCAGGCATCATCTGTTTGGGCTTGTTGGGGTCCCTTGGCTCCCCAATTCTGATTCCACCAGCTTGCCTTAGACCATGGGCGTCCTTGGTACTGGCCTCTATTGCAGCAGCTAACTCAGCTGCTTCAATAGCATCTCTTTCTGCTTGAGTTAATTTGTTGGCTTCTTCTTCCAGCTTTTTAAGCTCAAGGCTTTTCAATCTGTCTTCCTCTGCCTTCTCTGTAGTTTTTCTTTGCTTCTCAGCATCATCTATTTTCTTTTGCTCAGCAGCAGAAACATACGGAAGTACAATCTTTCCAGTCCTTAGCCTCCTTGCTTCAGGACTTTCAATCACTCTAATGGGAGTGGCAGCAACAGGAGTAGGGTGTATAAGGGGTACAGACCCTTCACTTGCTGTGCCAGTTTGTTGTTCAACAGCTTCCACAGCAGACTCTCCATTCTTCTCAACAACAGCCTCTCCAGCAGGCTCTTTAATCAAATCAGCAGCAGCCTCTTCAACAGGCTCTTTAATTTGTTCAACAGCAGCCTCAGCTGAAGGCTCTTCAGTAACAATAGGCCTTTCTGCTGTTGGTGATTCTCCGACTGTAATAACAGGCACTTCAGAGAAAGTGACCTTCCTCTTTGCCTTTGATTTAGGAATTTTACCAGTAGGCTTCTTAGCTTGGGGAGGTCCCCTTGCTTCATTTCTGGTCCTCATCCTCTTTAGTCTTTGAAGAGGGATCTGTTCATCAGATTCTGTCCTTTCAGGTGATGAACCTGTATCCATCTTCTCTAGCTCAGCAGTGAAGTCATCTATCACCTTTTCAGGGACTTCACTCTCAGCTTCTGTTGATCCAGCTTCAACAGCAGAGCTTGCTGCTTGATCAGCAGACTTGCTTGTCTGACCCTCCTTCTTGCTCTTCTTAGAAGGGGTCTTCTTAGACTTGGTGGGTGCCTTTCTTTTGGGAGCAGCTACACTTCTGACTGGCTCATACAGCTTAAATCTTTGCTTGCGTGAGTAACCTTTCCACCACCCATCTGACAACTTAGTGACATGAACAGATGACTAAGCAGAATGGCATGTGAAGGCCTCTTGTCACTCAGGAGATCATAAACGTGAACTGCCCAGTTCACTTCCAACCCATAGTAAATACAGATCGTGGTATAGTACCTCCTCCTAGGTAACCCATCCAAAGAACTTGTGCTGCAATCCAGCACCTTCGCAATGATGTCTGCGAACCTCTGATACTCATCTTTTAACTGAGTCTTCATCAGAGTCCCAGTCATCTCTTCTCCCTCCTTCGCACAAATACCCCAGAATACTTCATCTTTTTCAGACCCAAGGTCTGTCACATCCCCTCCTTCATTTTTCAGCTTGTAGATTTCACTAAGAACAGCAGCAGAGATGGCAATTTTCTTACCCCTAATAACAGCAGACATCACAGTGTCGTCATTGGTGAATTTCCTGGTCTTGTAGAAGTGATCAATGTCTTCTAAATAGACCCTATCTTCATGTGCTTCCAGAACTGGAACCAGAGATGCCTCTTTGATCTTTTCCATGATTGAGCGCATCAGATCAGTACCGGATAAATGAAATTTGTTGTAGTTCAAGTACCTTCCATCAATAATCTTTTCCATTTCTGAGATTATTGAGTGAGAATCTGTGAAAACAATAAACTTTTGAAAGCAAGAGAGTTTGAGAGTTAGAGAATTTGAGAGATTGTGAGTGCGTAAGTCGACTGATCTCTTCAGATCGGACTTTATACGTTTCCTATTGTTTAGGTTGTCGTGATTGATCTGGTACGTTGGATCAATCTGACAGTTTATTAATCGTGTGGACGGGAGCTGCGAATTTCAATTTTATTATTTTATTGTCAGACTGGCGGGGAACTCAAATGTTACTTATCTGTTACTTATAAGCGTATTTCTGAAATGCGATTTATGACCATGCTTATATAATATATCAAATGAGTAGAGTTTAGCTTATCTGACAGACGAGTGATCTGATATCTGATATTACTAGAGAAAGCCAATAGCTAGTAATCTTCCTCTGCTGTTTGTCAATCCAGCAAGATAAAATGATTTTTAATCTTCATAACTTTAGTCTTCTGTTGAAAACATAACTTCAACTTACTGTCATTAACAAATATCATCTTTTAATCAGAAGTACCACTAGTCTTACACGTTCCCCCTGAATTTAAGAATTCATAAGTTAACTAGTCAGTTGAGAGTTAATTCTTGAAGATAATAACGGATGACTATGCTGAAGAACTTCAGTGATCTGATAAGTTCCCCCTCAGCTTATGCATCCAAATTTAGTAGTCCTAGCTCAGCTCTTAAAGTTGAAAACCTTACTTCACTTAAAGGTTTAGTGAAAATATCAGCAATCTGATTGTCAGTATGAACATACTCAATCACAATATTGCCTTTCTCCACATGATCTCTAATGAAGTGATGCTTGATCTCAATATGTTTAGTCCTTGAATGACTTGTAGTTTTCTGAGTGAGTGAGATTGCACTTGTATTGTCACAGTAGATTGGAATTCCACTGATTTTGATATTGTAATCTTCTAGTTGATGCTTCAACCATAGTATATGTGCACAGCATGCTCCAGCAGCTATATATTCAGCTTCAGCAGTAGATATGGACACTGAAGTATGCTTCTTACTCATCCATGAGATCAGACGACTACCCAAGAACTGACAAGCACCTGTTGTGCTTTTTCTGTCAATCTTGCAGCCAGCAAGGTCTGAATCTGAACAACCAATAAGCTCAAATCCAGATTCTCTAGGATACCACAATCCCAATTCTTGAGTGCCTTTAACATATTTCAATATCCTTTTGGCAGCTAAGAGATGAGATTCTTTGGGATTTGATTGAAATCTTGCACAAACCCCTACTGAGTACATTATGTCAGGTCTGCTTGCTGTTAAATACAACAGTGACCCTATAATGCCTCTATATTTGGCTATGTCTGCTGATTTGCCATCTTTATCTTTATCCAAACGGAGACTTGTAGACATAGGGATAGTAGTAGTAGAGCTAGTTTTCATACCAAATTTCTTGAACAGATCTCTTGTGTATTTTGCTTGATTTATAAAGATTCCATCAGGCAGCTGTTTAACTTGTAAACCAAGAAAATAATTAAGTTCTCCCATCATGCTCATTTCAAACTTATTCTGCATCAGCTTAGAGAACTTGTCACACATCTGTTGGTTAGTTGAACCAAAAATAATATCGTCTACATATATTTGCACAATCAATATATGATTTTCCCATTCAATAGTAAACAAGGTTTTATCTACCTTACCTTTGTGAAATCCTTTAATTAAAAGAAAATCAGATAGGGTATCATACCATGCTCTTGGAGCATGTTTCAGTCCATAGAGGGCTTTCTTCAGACGATATACCTTATCCTCTTCTTGATAGACTTCAAATCCAGGAGGTTGTTCAACATATACTTTTTCTTGCAATTCTCCATTGAGAAAGGCAGAATTCACATCCATCTGATAGACAGTGAAGTTCTTATAAGCAGCATAGGCGAGAAACAGTCTGATTGCTTCAAGTCTTGCTACAGGTGCAAAAGTTTCATCAAAGTCAATTCCTTCTTCTTGACAATACCCTTTGGCCACTAGTCTTGCTTTGTTTCTGGTAACAATACAATCTTCATTCATCTTATTTCTGAATACCCACTTAGTGCCAATGAATCTTTGATGGCTTGGTCTAGGGACTAAGTACCAGACTTCATTCCTTTCAAATTGATTCAGCTCTTCTTGCATAGCTTCTATCCAGAAAGAATCACTGAGAGCTTCTTCAATTTGTTTAGACTCTATTTGAGATAGGAAAGTGACAAACATGGCATCTTGTGCAGCAGCCCTCCTTGTTTTCACTCTATCTAAAGGATCGCCAATCACTAACTCGGGTGGGTGATTTCTGAGCCATCTGAGATCAGGTTGCAGGTCTGAATGTTGTCCTCTGTTGAGATCTTGCAACACTACTGTTGGAGTTGCAGTAGTAGTCTGTTGAACATTTGCAGTCTGTTGAACAGTCTCTGGTCTGTCAGCTGGTTGTAAATCGTCTGTTAGACAATCAGTGATCTGATTTTGAATAGCACTTGAGGTGGCAGCTGAGTTAAGATCAGGTAGTATGATGGGAACATATTCTTCATTCCTTCCAACACTTAACTTCTGTAAATCAGTAGATAGTTTTTGATTAGTGCTTTGATTCTTTTCAGAAGATTGGTTTGATTCATCAAATAATACATGAATGGATTCTTCTACTAGTAATGTTCTTTTGTTAAAAACTTTATAAGACTTACTAACAGTAGAGTATCCTACAAAAACAGCTTCGTCAGCCTTTTCTGCAAAAGCAGTAAGGTGATTTTTCCCATTATTCAAAACAAAACATTTACAACCAAAAATTTTAAAATAATGAATGTTTGGTTTTCTGTTGTTCCAAACTTCATATGGAGTCTTGTTCTGATTTTTGTTGATCATGCATCTATTTTGAGTAAAGCAGGCTGTATTTGTTGCTTCTGCCCAAAATCTTTGAGGCAGCTTTGCTTCAGCTATCATGGTTCTGACAGCTTCCTTTAGCGTTCTGTTTCTCCTTTCAGCAACACCATTATGTTGAGGGGTTCTAGCAGCTGAATACTCATGATGTATTCCCTTCATATTACAATACTCTTCAACAGTAGAGTTTGTAAACTCTGTCCCTCTATCTGATCTGATCTTCAATATCTTTATGCTTTTCTCATTCTGGATCAGTTCCATTAGATTGGTAAGATGTTCCTTGGTTTCACTTTTCTTCTTCATGAAAATCACCCAAGTATATCTTGAATAATCATCCACAACAGCTAGGCAGTATTTCTTTCCACCATTGCTGACTGGATCAATGGGTCCAAATAAGTCCATATGTAGTAGCTTCAATATTCTTTCAGAAGATTGATGCTTCTTGCTTTTGAAAGATGACTTGATTTGTTTACCCTTCTGACATGCATCACAGAGCTTGTCTTTGCTCATG
The DNA here is from genome assembly GCA_038501285.1 of Penstemon eatonii. Lineage (NCBI taxonomy): Eukaryota > Viridiplantae > Streptophyta > Magnoliopsida > Lamiales > Plantaginaceae > Penstemon > Penstemon eatonii. The sequence goes on from CM076710.1 coordinate 63,880,781, forward strand.
ACTGTCTTTGGAATCCCTTCTACCAAATCATTCTTGATTAATCTGTTAATGGTCTTGAAGTTTAATTGATTCATTCTTTTGTGCCATAGCCAACTAACTTCACTTGGTGTAGAAGCCACCAAACAAACATTTGAACTCTTATCAGCAGAATTCCAGTCGACTATGTAGACATTCCCTTGTCTCCTTCCAGATAAGATTACCTTCTTTGTACCAATTTGTTCAACATAGCACTTATCTGTTGAGAAGATGACTGAATATCCTTTGTCACAAAATTGACTTATGCTCAGCAAGTTGTACTTTAGCCCCTTAACATATGAGACGTCAGCTATCTCAATGTTTTCTTTGATTATTCTTCCTTTAGCTACAATCTTGCCTTCTTTGCTGTCTCCAAATGTGACACTTGGACCATCCACAGCAACTGCATCAGTCAGCTCATGTATGCTTCCACACATGTGCCTTGAACATCCACTGTCCAAGTACGAAATCTTCTCTACTTTACTCCTACTCCTAATCCTAACCTACAAAACAAAAATAAAGTTGTTTTAGGTACCCTTATTGAGAGGGTCCTGAAGGATTAGTTTCACCTTTGATAACCTAAGATGTTGATGTCTTAGGCTTCTTATGCTTTTGAGCTTTGACAGGAGCATGAACAGTTTTGTCTTTACCATGATTATCTGATAAGTCATGTTGATGATCAGTATGATAAGGAAAATGTTCATAAGCAGGGTAAGGTGCATGATATGCAGGATATGTATGCATTGGATGAGCAGGCTAAGGTGCATAGTAACCTGGAAATTGAGGTGCATGATACATAGGAGGATATGCAGCAGGTTGCACATAATAAGACTCATTTCCATACCAAGCATTTTGATTTTTCTTGTTTTTATGCTTCTTTGGTCTACTAGATGCTTGCTCATTAGATTTTGACTTAGTTTTACCAGTAGTCTGATTCATTTTATCTTTATCAGCAGACTTCTTAGGACTCTGTTGTTTAGTCTTACTAGTCTGATTTCCTACACTAGGCTCTTTGCTCTTTTTAGCCTTAGGAGATTTCTTCTCCTTTAATTCTTTCTCAGTTGAGGTAGGTTTAGAAGTTTGAACATACAGAATGACCTTACTATTGTCAGCAGAAATGAATTTTTCAGTATGATTCAATTCTAATTTATCCTTTTCTAAAGGTATCTTCTGTTTACTAGACATGTGATTTGATGCAACAGATGATTTCTCATGAGACTCAATAACCTTTTCAAGTTCCATGATTTTTCCTTTATAAACCTCACATTCAGCTTTCAGAGATTCATGTTCTTGCTCAAGCTGTTTATATTCAGCTGATTCCTTTGGCTTTTCAGCTAAAAGTTTCAGTGAACTATTCTGCTCTTTTAGCAATATCATCTCTTCCTTAAGCTTTTTATATGCTTCAGCAATACCAGTATTGTTAAGCATCATTTGTTCAAATGAATTAAATAATTCATTGTCAAGAGGAGTTACCTCATCCTCAGAGTCATCAAATTCCTTTGCCATCAGGCAAATAAGAGCAGGGTTCTCTTCATCAGAAGACTCTTCATCAGAAGTGTCTGAATCTGAATCAGATGAGTAGACAGCAGTCAGCTTCTCTGCTTCAACCATCATTGCCTTGCCTTTCTGATGTTTCCTTTCTTTTCTGATTCTCTTCTCTTCCTCAGTGTACTTCTCTGCTTTTGGATATGGACAGTCTCTAATGAAGTGTCCCAATTTCCTGCAGTTATAACACATTAGTTTTGCTTTATAATCATCTTTTTCTTGAGAAGAAGAGTTAGGTTTAGAAGTAGAAGCATTGTTGTATTTGTTCTTCATTTTTCTCTTGTAGAACTTCTTGAAATTGTTTATCAGCAATGCAACGTCTCCAGCAGTGTACTCCTTTTTGTTGAGCAGTGTGGCTTCATCAGATGAGTCCACTTCTTTACTTCTCTGAGCTGGTCTTCTTGGATTTTCAGCAGCAACCAGGGCAGCTGTGGGTCCTGAAGTTGAGGTTTCTTCAATTCCCATTCTAGGCAATTTATACTCGAATGCCTTGAGTACGGAAAACAGTTCTGTAAGAGAGATCTTTCCCAAATCTCTTAATTCTTCCATTGATGTCAACTTCATGTTGAACTTAGGAGGTAAGGTCTTTAGTACTCTGACGGTGATTTCCTTGTCAGTAAAGGTTTTTCCCAACTTTAGAACTTCATTCAGTGTTCTGGTGAATATGGTATCCATCTGATCAATGGTTTCTCCAGACTTCATCTTGAAGTTGTCAAGTTTCTCCAAAGCAACAGTTAGCTGATGTTCCTTGATAGCATCATTTCCTTAGCTCATATCTCTAACTTTGTCCCACATCTCCTTTGCAGTCTTGCAATGTTTGACTTTGTCAAACCGATCATTGTCCAGGGCTTTAGTCATTATGAATCTTCCGACTTTATCCAGATTAAATAGCTTTATTTCCTCTAGAGTCATCTCATGAAGGTCTTTTTCCACAACCGTATCAACTTCATTGATCTTTATGGTCTTTGTGAATCTGAATGGACCTTTAATGATACATGTGTACATGTTCTCATTATAAGCAGCCAGGAATATCTCCACTCTGATTTTCCAGTCCTCAAAAGACATACCAACAATGTGGGGAACATGACTGATACAATCCATTTTCAAAAAGTTTTGATTTTTCAAAAAGATGCTCTTTTGAAACATTTTGAAAACCTTTGAAAAACACTCGGATCAAGCTCGTTGATCAGGCAGCTGATTCTAATGAACCACCTGCTCTGATACCACTTGTTGGTCCCCCAAGTGGTCAGATGAGGTCTAGAGGGGGAGGGGTGAATAGACCTCTGAAAAATTTTAACTTAAAAACTTTTCAGTCTTCTGTCAGCAGACTAAGCTGATGAAAAACAGTAGGATGACTTCGCTGATCAAGAACAAGTCTAGAACAGCAGAGTGACCACTCTTCTTATAAATACTTAGTTGTTTTTCAACAGAGTAGTTTTCTTAAGAGATTACTTGCAGCGGATGTTTAGAGTGTTTTTCACATGTAACTTAAGTTCCTTTAAAGATTTTATCCCCAGTTTCAAAAACTCCTTTAAAATCTTTTGATCAATTCAAAGTGTTTTATGCAGTTTGAAATATGCAAGAAAAACTTAAATGCAAATCAACACAAAGAATTTTTATAGTGGTTATATGGATAAAAATCCTTTAGTCCACTCTTCCAGATCACTTAGATTCTGGGTTATACTATAAACACACAGTTTACAATATATCTCCACTTATACCTAGACAACAAATGAAAAGGCTATAAGCTCACAATAGGAAATCACTCAGAAATCCTACCCTCTGAAGTTTGATCACTCACAAAGATGGATCACAACTCCGCACAACACTTAGCTAATACAAAATCACTCAGATTGTATTTTTCTGTTTTCTTCAACTGGGTTTCTGTCAACAGATGACTTCCACCGGACGAGTGAGCTGTTCGAGCTTCTTGAGACTTAGATGATTTCATCTTCAAAGAATATTCTCAGATTGTTGTTGTGTGTCTCGCTCATTAAAATCAGCTCCTTTTATACTTGTATTTGAAAATTAGACCGTTGAAGGAGATCACATTTTCAAATCCATAGCCTTAGCCTGAAAATCGGAACGGTAACCTGCTACAGTCCTTTCTCTGCTGTACTTTCCTGTAGCTGCATTTAATGCACTCTGCTGATACGAGGTTTTCTTCAATCATTTGCCATTACTACCCTTCTCTTACAGCATTTATTACACCAAGTGCATTTATTACCGTTGGACTAATCTCTTGATCTATTCTACTCTGCTGATCGAAGCAACCCATCTGATAGGCACTCTGCTGATCAAACTCTGAACTAATCTGATTTGAGTTAGCTAATGGTCTACCCTTCTGTTCGCTGTTTCAACATGAGATCACTAGTCTTCTGGGCTTTGAACTTTGAACTCTTCTGATGTCTTCTTTACTTGTTCAAAATTCTTAAAGGGAACTAAACTTTCCATACTTAGCTGATTATGATGTTTTGGAAATCATCAAAACCTTCCCTTAATTACTTGTCTTCTTTGCACTTTGATCTTCATCTACATCCAACAAATTTGCTACGAAAAAGTTAAGAGGGACGAATGTGGTACATTACAATGATAAGAGGGATTAATATGATACACTATATTGATAAGAAGGACGCATCTGCTACAAAAATTTTAAAAGGGACGAAAGTGATAAAGTCAAGTCATAAGAGGGACCAAAAATGCGATTCACTCTTTTAAGTATCCAAGCACTCTCTTCAGAGCGTTCCAATGTTCTTTGCTTGGATTGCTCGTGTACCTACTCAATTTATTGACTGAGTAAGCGATGTCTGGCCTCGTGCAATTCATGACATACATGAGACATCATACGAGCATACTCGTTTTGTGATACACTATCACCTTTATTCTTGTGAAAACAAGAGATGGAATAAATGGGTTATTTGTTCCCTTAATTCCATAGTTTTTAAATCTCTCAAGCACTTTATCTACATAATGTGACTGAGATAATTTAATCCCATCCGGTGATCTTGTTATTTTATTTCCCAAAATAACATCCGCTTCACCGAGATCTTTCATATCGAAGTGTTTTGTTAATATTTTCTTTGCGGACTTAATGACCTCCATATTAGTCCCAAGTATTAACATATCGTTTACATATAAACATATTATGACAGTTGATTGTCCAAATTGTTTAATATAGACACACTTGTTGCATTCATTGATTTGAAAACCATTTTAAATCATAACACTATCAAATTTTTCGTGCCATTGTTTAGGAGCTTGTTTAAGGCTATAAAGAGATCGAACAAGTTTACATACTTTGTTCACTTTGCCTTTAACGACGAAACCCTCAGGTTGCTCCATATATATTTTCTCATTCAATTCTCCATTGTGGAAAGAGGTTTTAACATGCATTTGATGAATCTCCAGATTATATATAGCTGCTAAAGCTATTAATGTTCTAATGGATGTTATCCTAGTCACTGGTGAATAGGTGTCAAAGAAATCTATTTATCTATTTTGACTATAACCTTTGGCTACTAATCTAGCCTTATATTTATCAATTGAGCCATCGGGTTTTAGTTTCTTTTTAAATACCCATTTACATCCAATTGGCTTACTTCCCTTAGGAAGATCTGCCAACTCCCAAGTATTATTACTTAGAATGGACTGTAATTCACTGTATATTGCCTCTTTCCAATAAGAGGCATCAGGAATATACATGGCTTCAGTATATGTTTTGGGATCATCCTCTAACATATAAGTTAAGAAATCTGGCCCGAATGATTTAGCAATTTTAGCTCACTTGCTTCTTCGGGGCTCGTCAGATTCTTTATTGATTTGAGAATCATTTTCCTTAGAGATTGATTTATTTGACCAATGATCAACAACCTCATTGCTGTTTTGAGAATTATCTTCCTTAGAAATTAATTCATATGGTCTTTTATGAGAAGTAACATCCGAGTTCTTCTTATGTGGAAATACATTCTCGAAGAATGTAGCATCACGTGATTCAATTATAGTATTCACGTGTATGTTGCTTACTTCAGATTTCAACACTAGAAATCAGTAAGCGCTACTATTTTCTGCATGACCTATATAGTAGCCCACGGTTTTTGGTCCAACCTTTTCTTTCATAGGTTTTGGTACAGCTACCTTTGCCAAGCACCCCCACACTTTGAGGTATTTATAACTTGGTTGTCTACCTTTCCATAACTCATACGGAATAGTATCATTTTTCTTGTGCGGAACTCTATTTAATATATGATTAGCCATAAATAAAGCTTCCCCCCACAAGTTCCTAGGTAAACCCGAATTCAAAAGTAATACATTGATCATGTCTCTTAAGGTTCGGTTTTTCCTTTCGGCTATTCCATTTGATTGAGGTGAGTATGGTGCTGTTGTTTGGTGAATTATCCCCGAGTCGGCACACAACTGTGCGAAGGGATATTCATATTCGCCACCTCTATCAGATCTAAGAATTTTTATCTTCTTATTTAACTGATTTTCTACTTCAGCCTTGTATCTTACAAAGGCATTAATTGCTTCCTTTTTCTTATTCAGTAAGTAAACATAGCAATATCGTGTACAATCATCAATAAATGTGATGAAGTACTTTTCCCCTCCTCTAGTTGGAGTTGACTTGAGATTGCACAAGTCTGTGTGAATTAGCTCTAATGGTTGTGAGCTCCTTTTCCACTGAAGGGAAAGGTTGTTTCGCAAACTTTGACTCAATGCAAATTTCACACTTATTAATAAATTTGTTGTTTTTGCCAATAATGGCTACATTAGCCTTAAATAGGCCATCACACACATATCATTTGCCTACGTACATACCCCATTTGGTCAGCACAAATTTATCTGACTCAAAGGCTAATCTAAAACTTTTCTTCGTTAGGACAGAACCAGAAATTAAATTATTCCTAATGTCTGGGACATGAAGAACTTCATTGAGAGTAACATCTTTTCCTGAGGTGAATTTGAGAACCAATGTGCCTTGTCCCTCCACCATGGAGTGCATTATTTCCCATGTACAACTTCTCTTCCTGATCAAACTTCTTGTATGAAGTGAACACGTTTATGTCAGAGAAAATGTGACGGGTAGCTCCAGTATCAACCCACCAGCCTTTGGTTTCACTTGTCAGAAATGCTTCAGCAACTGCAGATAAATGCATGTTATCGATGTCAGATGGAGCTAGGTTGATGCTAACATTTGCTTCATCCTTTGGCCGAGCACGGCTACGACAATCCTTTGCAAGGTATCCATTTTTTCCATATGTGAAGCAAGCTCCATTGAACTTTCGCTTCTTGTTACCCTTTTGTCCTTTGTTGGAGGTATTTGCCTTACGCTTCTTGCTTTTCTTTGAGCCTTCTACAACATGGACCTTAGCCCCTCCGGGCAGAGGCATAGCCACATAGTTACTACTGCCCTTGTCAGTATACCGATTGTTTTCTTCAGTTTTCAGATATCCTGTGAGATCTTGCAAATTCCACTTTGCAACAGATTTCTTGTGCCTCAAATGATGCTTGAACCCCGTCCAACCAGGAGGAAGCTTGCCAATGATACAAACAACCAGGTAAGACTCGCTAAGTTCATGTCCTTCGGCCAAGATGTCGTGGATCATATTTTGGAGTTCTTCCACTTGCTCATTCACAGTCTTACTGTCAACCATTCAATAAAATTGGAATTTATCCACCACGAATTTTCTGTAGCCTGCATCTTCAGTCTTAAACTTTTTGATTAAACCTTCCCACAAGAGTTTACTAGTCTTAAATTGACTATAAATCTTGTACAAAGATTCATCCAAATAGCTAAGAATGTAATTTCGGCACATAAAATCCGAGTGATTCCAAGCTTTTATCACAAGAGCCATTTCTTCAAGTTCCTCCGGACTAGCTTTCTCCTTTGGTTTAGGTACCTCCTCAGTGAGAAACCTAGCCATGCTCAAGGATGTGATGTAAAAGTACATCTTATTCTGCCACGTTGTAAAGTCAGTCCCTTTGAACTTGAATGGTGGTACTGCCGACGGAGCAGCAACTTTTGGCGTTTCAACCATTTCAGTGTTTGTTGCCATCTACACATATGAATTAAACAGATTAATCATATTGTCTTAAGATTGTTGTTAAATATGTTTAAAACAATCTGTGTATATAAAATATTCTATTATAGAATATTTTATATTTCTAAGTACTATAGTGAATTATAAAATATTATAAAAATACTTTATATTATAAAACTATAGTAAATTATTCCAACAGAATAATTATTTATAATTAACTATAATTATAAATCTTAGTATAGTTTATTCTCGCAGAACAAACAAAATCAGAATTTAATAACAGTGTACTTACTGAAATAATTCTGAATCGTAAAATCGACCGAGGCTTTCAAATACAATATCCTTAAGACAATATTTCTGTGCTGTCAAAGGTGCAACAGTTCGTCCCAGTAGTCTCCCAAGATACAGCGGTCGGATACTTGTTTCTTTGCACTAAGAACAAGTCCACAACGAACTTTAACAAATAAAATATTTGAGTACTTGAGAAGAGAAGAAGAAAAGAAGAATATAGAGAGAGGAGGATAAGATTCTGCTTTGATTGCTGGAAAACGGGATGAGAGAATTGGCCAGATTCTCCCCCTATTTATAGCTGCAGAAAGGTGTTGTTTGGAGAGACATGACTTTTCGGATTGAACCTTTACATTGGTTCTGTCCGAAAAGATGCAACCGGTTCGATTTAAATCGAATCGGTACAGACAATTCAAATAATGGCGCGCGGATCTTTTGGAGCAAACGGGTCAGCCGCGCGGATCTTGTTCGGGTCAACCGGATCTGTTACGCGGATCTAATCTTGTATGGATTTAAATTGGGCCTTTAATTTTGGGCTAAAAAAATTAATTAAATTTAGTCCAATAAGAATAATATTATGTTGAGGCCCAAGCCCAATCCAAATCCAAACCCAAACCCGACCAGGACCGGACCGTGCCGTGCCGAGCCGAGCCGAGCCGAGTCGAGTCGGTCGGTCGGACGGACGGCGACGGCGGCGGCGCGCGCGCGTGTGGTAAACCATTGTCATCTACGTCTTCTCCCCTCATAAAACTTGGTACCTCCAAGGGGCCCTCCCCTTATACATTTTTTTTGCATTATAAATGACAAAAAACTTCTTACAAGGCATTTTTCATTCTTCTAAGCTTCATTCATTTCTCATTTTGTGGGCTTAATTCCAATTGGGCTCAATCCAATTGGGTTAATACCCATAAAATCCAACAATTCCCCACAAATGAATGAAATTATTCTTCATATCTTGTCACACGGGACATATCAAAGTCAAATATCTTTTAGGAATAGTACTGCATCGAGATAGGTGAAATATTCCATCTTGAACCTTCCCTAGGTAGAATTTATCGGATTTACTTAGCCAATCTGTGAAATATTTCATCTTGAACTGTCGGTTGTTTATGTAAACCAAAACAATAAACTTAACTCAGCACTAGACCGATTTGTTAAGAGTTCTCGGTTGTGTTCATTTTGGCCCTGAACATTCTTGGGTTCTGCGAGTGCTTTAAAGGATTCCAGCCTTATAAGAATTCTCAACGAGCCGACCCAGCTCACACTTACATAGGTGACCGCATCTATCAAGAGTATCCTACTATACTCCACTTGTTCTTGATAAGATATAGACGTCATTAAAAGCATAAGCTTAACCTAATCAAACGCTGTAGGTTGCACTTTTTGCATCATAGGAATGAGCTAGAGTTAGACTCTAAAGTGCTCCACTTTTTAAGTTAACCAAGACTGGTTGTCCTATTGAACCTGGTCCGTGGGATCTCCAGTCGCCAAGTTAGGTTTTCGTACAAGGTAACTTAGTTATAATTTAGGCTTTTAATCCCATTTCCCTCGACGCACATTCTACTCTCTCACCAGATAAACCTTTAGTAAACGGATCTGCAAGGTTATCTTTTGATTTCACAAAGTCAATGGAAATTATTCCATTTGAGGGTAAATGTCTCACGGTATTATGTCGACGACGAATGTGTCATGATTTATCATTATACATAAAGTTATGAGCTCTATGTAATGCCGCCTGATTATCACAATGAATACATATAGCCGACACAAGTTTCGGCTATAGTAGAATATCTTCCAGAAAGTTATGAAGCCACTCAGCATCTTCTCCAGCTTTATCCAACGCTATAAACTCTGATTCCATAGTGGATCGAGCTATACAAATTTTTTTGGAAGATTTCCAAGAAATAGCGTCTCCCCCCAGAGTAAATACATATCCGCTTGTGGATTTTGATTCCTTTGAATCAGAAATCCAATTTGCATCACTATATCCCTCAAGGACGACTGGATATTTCCATAGTGTAATACATATTTTGATGTATTTTTTAAGTAGAGTGAATTGTACTTTTGGTCCCTCTTATGATATGACTTTATCACTTTTGTCCTTTTTTAATTTTTCGTAGCAGATGCATCCCTCTTATAAATATAGTGTATCACATTGGTCCATCTTATCAATTTAGTGTAATACATTCATCCCTCTTAAATTTTTCATAGCAGATTCGTCCCTCTTATCAATGTAGTGTAACACATTGGTCCCTCTTAAATCTAAAAACATCCTAAAATAGAAGTAAAATTTCATTTTTGACCATATAAAGTGGCTGCTTTTCAAAATTGGCCCTTTATTTTGGTACCTTGACAATATATGTCATTTATTGTGTCGTCTTGATCAACTTCAGTCTTTATCATCAAATTTTTTTAATTATCACCGGAAATCATCAATTTATGTCCTATCTGACTGAAGATTTTAATTTTAGCAAAAAACATCATTCGTCGAGTGACACTTAAAGATTGAAAATTTCATGTTATGACTCCAAAATTTCAAGTCTAAATCACTTGATAGATTTATAACTTTAAATTTTATTTTAGAATACAATGAAATTTGTATAAATTTGAGGCAAATGTGATGTGAATTTGACCTATTTATTTGTTTATAAATAAAAATAGGTATCTTCGATTTATAGGGGAAACGAACTTTAATCGTTTTTCAATAAAAATTGAAGCTATAGACCTACCCACATGAATTGGACTTGCAAATTTTGGATTTAGAATATGAAATTCCTAAATTTTAATTGGCACTCTAAACTTAAATGTTTCGGTCATATTGAACATAAATTGGTGTTTTTCGGCAAACAATTTAATTTTTCGATCAAATAGGACATAAATTGATTATTTTCGGCGTTAATTAAAAAAATTCGGTGATAAGGACTGAAATTGAAGTTGATGACACAATAAGTGACGTATTTTGTCGAGGTAACACAATAAAAGGGCCAAATTTGAAATTCTACCACTTTAGAGAGCGAAAAATAAAATTTTGCCTTCTAAAATTTATGTATTTTAGATTTAATAGGGACCAATGTGTTACACTATAATGATAAGAGGGATGAATCTGCTACGAAAAAGTTAAGAGGGACGAATGTGGTACATTACAATGATAAGAGGGATTACTATGATACACTATATTGATAAGAGGGACGCATCTGCTTAAAAAATTTAAAAGGGACGAAAGTGATAAAGTCAAGTCATAAGAGGGACCAAAAACGCGTTTCACTCTTTTAAGTATCAAAGAACTCTCTTCAGAGCGTTCCAATGTTCTTTGCTTGGATTGCTCGTGTACCTACTCAATTTATTGACTGAGTAAGCGATGTCTGGCCTCGTGCAATTCATGATATACATGAGACATCTAATGATATGAGCATACTCGTTTTGTGTTACACTATCACCTTTATTCTTGTGTAAAACAAGAGATGAAATAAATGGGTTATTTGTTCCCTTAATTCCATAGTTATTAAATCTCTCAAGAACTTTATCTACATAATGTGACTGAGATAATTTAATCCCATCCGGTGATCTTGTTATTTTAATTCCCAAAATAACATCCGCTTCACCGAGATCTTTCATATCGAAGTGTTTTGTTAATAATTTCTTTGCGGACTTAATGACCTCCATATTAGTCCCAAGTATTAACATATCGTCTACATATAAACATATTATGACAGTTGCTTGTCCAAATTGTTTAATATAGACACATTTGTCGCGTTCATTGATTTGAAAACCATTTTTAATCATGACACTATCAAATATTTCATGCCATTATTTAGGAGCTTGTTTAAGGCCATAAAGAGATCGAACATGTTTACATACTTTGTTCTCTTTGCCTTTAACGACGAAACCCTCAGGTTGCTCCATAAATATTTCCTCATTCAATTCTCCATTGAGGAAAGCGGTTTTAACATCCATTTGATGTATCTCCAGATTATATATAGCTGCTAAAGCTATTAATGTTCTAATGGATGTTATCCTAGTCACTGGTGAATAGGTGTCAAAGAAATCTATTGATCTCTGTTGACTATAATCTTTGGCTACTAATCTAGCCTTATATTTATCAATTGAGCCATCGGGTTTTATTTGCTTTTTAAATACCCATTTACATCCAATTGGCTTACTTCCCTTAGGAAGATCTGCCAACTCCCAAGTATTATTACTTAGAATGGACTGTAATTCACTGTCTATTGCCTCTTTCCAATAAGAGGCATCATGAATAGACATGGCTTCAGTATATGTTTTGGGATCATCCTCTAACATATAAGTTAAGACATCTGGTCCTAATGATTTAGCAATTTTAGCTCGCTTGCTTCTTCGGGGCTCGTCAGATTCTTCAGCAATCTCTTTATTGATTTGAGAATCATTTTCCTTAGAATTTGATTTATTTGACCAATGATCAACAACCTCATTGCTGTTTTGATAATTATCTTCCTTAGAAATTAATTCATATGGTCTTTTATGAGAAGTAACATCTGAGTTCTTCTTATGTGGAAATACATTCTTGAAGAATGTAGCATCACGTGATTCAATTATAGTATTCACGTGTATGTTGCTTACTTCAGATTTGAACACTAGAAATCGGTAAGCGCTACTATTTTCTGCATGACCTATATAGTAGCAATTCACGGTTTTTGGTCCAACCTTTTCTTTTATAGGTTTTGGTACAGCTACCTTTGCCAAGCACCCCCACACTTTGAAGTATTTATAACTTGGTTGTCTACCTTTCCATAACTCATACGGAATAGTATCATTTTTCTTGTGCTGAACTCTATTTAATATATGATTAGCCATAAATAAAGCTTCCCCCCACAAGTTCCTAGGTAAACCCGAATTCAAAAGTAATACATTGATCATGTCTCTTAAGGTTCGGTTTTTCCTTGCGGCTCTTCCATTTGATTGAGGTGAGTATGGTGCAGTTGTTTGGTGAATTATCCCCGAGTCGGCACACAACTGTGCGAAGGGATATTCATATTCGCCACCTCTATCAGATCTAAGAATTTTTATCTTCTTATTTAACTGATTTTCTACTTCAGCCTTGTATCTTACGGAGGCATTTATTGCTTCCTTTTTCTTATTCAATAAGTAAACATAGCAATATCGTGTACAATCATCAATAAATGTGATGAAGTATTTTTCCCCTCCTCGAGTTGGAGTTGACTTGAGATTGCACAAGTCTATGTGAATTAGCTCTAATGGTTGTGAGCTCCTTTTCCACTGAAGGGAAAGGTTGTTTCGCAAACTTTGACTCAATGCAAATTTCACACTCATAAGATTTATCAATATCAAATTTAGGAATTAATCCTAAGTTTGATAATTTTTTCATTTTTCTAAAATTAATATGGCCTAATCTATCATGCCAAAGTAAAGTGGACTCAAGCAAGTAAGCAGAAGAATTATTATTATTAATAAATTTGTTGTTTTTGCCAATAACGGCTACATTAGCCTTAAATAGGCCATCACACACATATCCTTTGCCTACGTACATAGCCCATTTGGTCAGCACAAATTTATCTGACTCAAAGGCTAATCTAAAACTTTTCTTCGTTAGGACAGAACCAGAAATTAAATTCTTCCTAATGTCTGGGACATGAAGAACTTCATTGAGAGTAACATCTTTTCCTGAGGTGAATTTGAGAACCAATATGCCTTGTCCCTCCACCACGGAGTGAGCATTATTTCCCATGTACAGCTTCTCTTCATGATCAAACTTCTTGTATGAGGTGAACATGTTTATGTTAGAGCAAATGTGACAGGTAGCTCCAGTATCCACGCACCAGCCTTTGGTTTCACTTGTCAGAAATGCTTCAGCAACTGCAGATAAATGCATGTTATCGATGTCAGATGGAGCTAGGTTGATGCTAACATTTGCTTCATCCTTTGGCTGAGCACGGCTACGACAATCCTTTGCAAGGTGTCCATTTTTTCCACATGTGAAGCAAGCTCCATTGAACTTTCTCTTCTTGTTACCCTTTTGTCCTTTGTTGGAGGTATTTGCCTAACGCTTCTTGCTTTTCTTTGAGCCTTCTACGACATGGACCTTAGCCCCTCCGGGCTGAGGCATAGCCACATAGTTACTGCTGCCCTTGTCAGTAAACCGATTGTTTTCTTCAGTTTTCAGATATCCTGTGAGATCTTGCAAATTCCACATTGCAACATATTTCTTGTGCCTCAAATGATGCTTGAACCCCGTCCAACCAGGAGGAAGCTTGCCAATGATACAAGCAACCAGGTAAGACTCGCTAAGTTCATGTCCTTCGGCCAAGATGTCGTGGATCATATTTTAGAGTTCTTCCACTTGCTCATTCACAGTCATACTGTCAACCATTCGATAAAATTGGAATTTATCCACCACGAATTTTCTGTAGCCTGCATCTTCAGTTTTAAACTTTTTGATTTAACCTTCCCACAAGAGTTTACTAGTTTTAAATTGACTATAAATCTTGTACAAAGATTCATCCAAATAGCTAAGAATGTAATTTCGGCAAATAAAATCCGAGTGATTCCAAGCTTTTATCACAAGAGCCATTTCTTCAAGTTCCTCCGGACTAGCTTTCTCCTTTGGTTTAGGAACCTCCTCAGTGAGAAACCTAGCCATGCTCAAGGATGTGATGTAAAAGTACATCTTATTCTGCCACGTTGCAAAATCCGTCCCTTTGAACTTGAATGGTGGTACTGCCGGCGGAGCAGCAATTTTTGGCGTTTCAACCATTTCAGTGTTTCTTGCCATCTACAGATATGACTTAAAAAGATTAATCATATTGTCTTAAGATTGTTGTTAAATATGTTTAAAACAATCTGTGTATATAAAATATTATAGAATATTTTATATTTCTAAGTACTATAGTGAATTATAAAATATTATAAAAATACTTTATATTGTAAAACTATAGTCAATTATTCCAACAGAATAATTATTTATAATTAACTATAATTATAAATCTTAGTATAGTTTATTCTCGTAGAATAAACAAAATCAGAATTTAATAACAGTGTACTTACTGAAATAATTCTGAACCGTAAAATCGACCGAGGCTTTCAAATGCAATATCCTTAAGACAATATTTCTGGGCTGTCAAAGGTGCAACAGTTCGTCCCAGTAGTCTCCCAAAATACAGCGGTCGGATACTTGTTTCTTTGCACTTAGAACAAGTCCACAACGAACTTTAACAAATAAAATATTTGAGTACTTGAGAAGAGAAGAAGAAAAGAAGAATATAGAGAGAGGAGGATAGGATTCTGCTTTGATTGCTAGAAAACGGGATGAGAGAATTGGCCAGATTCTCCTCCTATTTATAGCTGCAGAAGGTGTTCTTTGGAGAGACATGACTTTTCGGATTGAACCTTTACATTGGTTCGGTCCGAAAAGATGCAACCGGTTATATTTAAACCGAATCGGTACAGACAATTCAAATAATGGCGCGCGGATCTTTTGGAGCAAACGGGTCAGCCGCGCGGATCTTGTTCGGGTCAACCGGATCTGGTACGCGGATCTAATCTTGTATGGATTTAAATTGGGCCTTTAATTTTGGGCCAAAAAAATTAATTAAATTTTGTCCAAAAAGAATAATGTTATGTTGAGGCCCAAGCCCAAGCCCAATCCAAACCCGGACCGAGTCGAGTCGGACGGACGGCGGCGGCGGCGGTGCACGCGCGTGGGAAACCATTGTCATCTAAGTCTTCTCCCCTCATAAAACTTGGTACCCCCAAGGGGCCCTCCCCTTATACATTTTTTTTTGTATTATAAATGACAAAAAACTTCTTACTTTCCTCCATGTGGGATGAAGGCATTTTTCATTCTTCTAAGTTTCATTCATTTCTCATTTTATGGGCTTAATTCCCATTGGACTCAATCTAATTGGGTTATTACCCATAAAATCCAACATGTTGTGCCTAACAAGAGTCGAAAGGGATTTCTAATTTTGCATATGGAAAAAATATACAAATCAGTAGGTTGACGAATATCTAAGGTCCTACTCACACACTATGGATGGCTTGGAAATTTCATATTATGTACGCCTCTATGTACATATCTCAACCCTTAGATAGACCAAACAATTTCACAACAAAGAGAAATTTAGATGTACTTTTTCCCAAGAGCATCCATTGATGGGATTTGGTATGTGATCAGTTATATTGATTATTTAAATATTTCTACCAAAAGCTTATAGATTTGATTGCATATACGTGACCAATCATGCCGCCACCAGAAACTAATGTTATTAAAACTGGACCGGATCCGGAGCCTGGTCCAGTCCGATTTACCTCCTAAAACCAGTTACTTCAAAATCCAGTTTGAACCGGGTTGAACCGGTCCGAAACCGCCGAACCGGTATGGAACGGTTCAACCCGGTTTTGAATTTCCTTTTTTTTTTTTAATGTTAAAAATTCTTGTAAAAATTGGAATTTGAACACCTGACCTTTAGAGTAAAACATGACTTCCTTACCATTTGAGCTACATCATTTTTGTTGAACTTTTAGTACAAATTAAAGTTTATAAATTATAGAAACTTGTAGCCAAATTTATTTATAAATTAGATAATTAACTCAAATAAATATTTTACACATATAAATGAAAATTAATACTAAAATATTTATTTTCAATATTATTTTTAGGATAAAGAGTAAAATTGATATAATATTCAAGTTTGACTTTGAATATTAGACTTTTATACATAACCATATTTTAAAATTTATGAATTTCTTAGTTTGTTGTATTTTTAACTTACACTTTTAAATTTTTATAAAGAAGTATAATCATTTATATGAGCACACAAATTAGTACCATATTACCATTATGATATAAGTTAGATAAATATTATATGATTTAATTTTAATATAATATAACAAATTTTATATTTTTAATAAATTGTACGATAATGTTTAAATTTTACGCACATAACATATATTTTAAAATTAAATATATTTATTATATTATTATGACGTCATCCGGTCCGACCAGTGGTTCAACAGGTTCGACCAGTAAAACCAATAACCAGTTGGCTCACCGGTTCACTGTCCGGTCCGGTTATGAAAACATTGCCAGAAACCCGTATTTCTTGTAGAGATTCTCTTAAAGTGACAAGAAAGAGATTCTTTGACCAAAAATAATCTAGTTCAAATGTAGCATGCCTACAGAAGTTTTCACTACTCAATCAATAGATGATAGTAATTCAAGCCTCTTCATAAAAGCAGTAAAACAAATTAAACAAACAACTAAAAGGTTAATCTAATCTTGGGGGAAATGCAATATACTCCCCTGTGTTATGCTAAACCTGCAAGAAACTACCTTGTGAAATTTTTACAGTGTCAAACTTTCTTGTATTTTCAAAAACTCTGCAAAAAACACCCAATTTGTAAAAAAAAAGGTCTTTTTGGATCGACATATTTCAAGAAATAATTTTGAAAACACTTCAAGTTGGTCCTACAACTTCACGTGATATATTTTTAAAATGATTTCTTTAGAAATATCGATAAAAAACGACTTATTTTTTATAAATTGGGTGTTTTTTGCAGGGTTTTTGAAACACAAGGAAGTTTGGCGCAATAAAAATTTCACAAGATAGTTTCTTGCAGGTTTAGCAAACACATGGAGTATTTCGCATTTAACCCCTAATCTTCCTGCAATAAACATGTTTTTCAGATGAAAATATATATTTGCACCTTACATTCTAACAACTATTCCAAATGGGCATCAAGAGACAAGAAATGACCTGACAAAATCTGATAATCATGCATCACATACATCGTAAATTTTAACAATGATTATTATGTGTCTGATTTTTCACATAAAACATGCTTCTGGTATTCTAAAGCAAATAGATAACTTCAACTTTACATTGTCATAGCTAAACAAACATATTATCGAAAGAGATGATCGGTTTACCTTAACACGATCCCAGGTGTCAGCTACGGTTAGAGGACCTTGCTCCTTCAAAATGACCCTTGTTATAATCTGTGTTTGCTCTGGTGGAGTTCAAAGTTCAATTGGTTTCATTTTCGGCTTTGGTTTTTTTGCCATATACCTGATTGTTGAAGCAAACCTAATGTTTCCCTTCTCCTTTCCTAGCTGCACTGCAACAGATAATTTAGTGAACAAAAACAATACTTGAGAAAGTAGGCATAGCTACTACTATAATGGACCAAACAAGCATTTCATCAAACAGATTGCGCGCAATTACATAGTTATTACATATACTACATATCAATGAATCGTTATTAAAAGTTTAAAAAATAACTCGACTATATATACAAAGTTATTAGGAAAAATAACTCGGGATAACTTCAATCACGAAAATTTTCTTAAAATTTCTACGGATTTATTTCCGTCGAAATTTCTCGATTTTCTTGTTGTGAGAGGGATAAATTGAACATTATAAAAATTGCCATTAACTCTTTTCTCAGTAACGTTATCGGAGTCACTAGTACCTCAGTTTGTAAATAATTTGGATGTCGAGGTGGGTTTAGACTTGAATTCCCACTTTAACATTAAAAGGTTTTGATTATCAGTATAATTAAACTTGTCGAGTTGAATTGCATGATATATTATTGAAGATTGGGGAGTATTTAATCGAAATGATATGTTTAAAAGTTATATTTACAAAAATAATATAATTCTTTCTTATTGCAATATACTCATACCAACCTTATTTTCAAAACAAGCCCCTTTAGAAAATAAAAATAATAAAAAGACCAATAATTAATTAAATAATGGAAATAATTGAAGAAGTGATAGAATTAAAAAATCAATTAATTATAATAAATAAAATATTACAAAAAGAAGAGATTATTAAAGATAGTCATCAAAATTTTCTAGAAAAAATAGAACATAGATTTTTATATAATGAAATTTGGACAGAACAATATTTACAAGGAACGCATTTACCAATAGAATCCTACAGTTTAATAAAAGAAGAACATAAATGTCCACATGGATATAATTTTCCTCATTTATATCATACTTTAGACCCACAATTAAATAATATTACTGACATGCTAATACATTTAATAAATTACACTGTAAAACAAGAAGATATTCATGAAAACATAGTTATTATACGAGGACAATTGGGACATTTAGTTAATGAAATAGAAATAATTATAAAATGCATACCAGAAATACCTGATAAATAAATTCAACAAATTTTACCTCCAAGAAAATTTACCTAAATAATGGAAGAACAAGTAGAAGAAATTAGAAATATGATTGACCAGTTAAATATAGTTGAAGAAGAGCAAGGAAAAAACAAATGAAATTTACAAATAATAATGAAGTAATTTACGGGTATGAGTCAGATGATTCTATCCCTGCATATATGGAAAAAGGAGAAGGTAGTCAAGTAAAAGAGGAACAAGAAGATGGTGAAAATAATAAAAAACGAAAGTCTAGTAGGTTTGGATGGATCGATGTTGATCCAGAAAACCTTAGAGAAAGAAGTGGCTTTTACCAAAGAAAACAAGGAGGATTCCGAAACTACCAGATGAATATACACCCCATTTACAACAAATAAAACAAGGAATCTTAGATGTAGATTTTACCATAAATGCAGAAGGATTAATACAAGAATGGGCAAACCAGGTAAACCTAATTCTACAAACTGATGACATATTTAAAAATGCTCCAATGGATAATGTGTGGAATTATATGGTTTTCAAAACAAAAGGAAACGTGTTTCAATATTTAAGCGATTACAAAGATATTGAAAAACTAAAAGAAGCAAGTCAAAATAATGTAGAAAATTTTTACTGGTCAGTAATAGCACTTATATGGAGAGAATTTGTTGGCCAAAATCAAATAAATTATGCAGAAAAGGTTACAGAAAAACAAAATGAAATAGCAACCTGGCATATAAATAGTATTACTATCTGTGATATGTGTTACTTAGAGAATTATGTTTTGCGAGTTTTCAAAAAGTTTTTATAGATTAAAGAAAGAAAATCAGGTACATATGCAAAAATTATTACTAATGAAACTACCATACCCAATAAATAAAATTTGTTTGAACAGATTTAATGAAGGAGTAAAAAAGGGAACTGTAGCAGATAGTATAGGAGGAGCAGTTCTCGTAGGACGAGAGTATATAATAGAAAAATGTATACAGCAGAACGAAACAAAACTAGTGAAACAAGTTAGCAAAGTTTGATGTGAAGGTAATCCAGGAATACCACAACAATACGATTGTAAAGAAAATAAAGAAATTAAAAATAAAAGAAATATCATAAAAATAAATGTTATAATAAAAAATATAAATGGAAGAAACGACCTTTTCGAAGATATAAAGAAGAATTTTATAAAAAACCAGAACGATTTTTTAGACGAAAACAAAATAAAATATATTGTCCAGAAGGAAAAAAGAAATGTAAATGTTGGTTATGTAAGAAGAAGGACACTATGCAAACGAATGTCCAAAAAGGAAAAACAAAGAACAAAAGGAAATTCTAAAAGTTGCAGAATTAAGAAGTCTAGAACCAATTGACTCTGATATATCAGATATTGAAGATATATATGTTTTATTAACTGATTCAGATTACGAAACAGAAGATGAAGCAGAATCGTCTGCAGAATCAGAATAGAAGAAACCCAAATTCTACGTTCATAAAAATATAAATAAAAGGTTATTATTATTCAGCTTATATTGATACGGGAGCAAGTATTAGTTTTGCTTCCAAAAATATAAAAGGATTAGTCTGGAGAGAAACAGAAAGACCGGTAAGAATTATGATAGCAAATGGAAGTACACATAAAATAGAATTAGCGAGTTATTTTAATAAAATAAAAATTTTAGACAGAACAAAGACTCCTTATATATTTATGGTACCATCACTATATAGACAAGAATCAGGATTTGATATTATTTTAGGAAATAATTTTCTTAGATTATACCATCATTTTATACAATGGTTAGAATACATAGAGTTTAAGGCACCAATAGGAAAAATGATAAAAATTCCAATCATAGACAACTTTGAACGAACAACGTTAAAAATATTACATACCTTTAACGAAACATTATTTTATATGAAAGAAAACGGTAAGACAAGTGTCGAGCAAAAAATAAAAAATATTTTAGAAGAAACTTGCTCAGAAGATCCTCTAGATGTAAAAATAAATATTAATGAAGAACGATTGGTATAGAATTAAAAGATCCAAAACAAGAAGTAAATGTTCCAAATAGGATACCCTATTCAAAAAGAGATATAGAAGAATTCACAAGGGATTGTAGAGATTTGTTAGATAAAAAGTTAATAAGAGAAAGCAAAAGTAGACATGCTGCTCCAGCATTTTATGTAGAAAATCATAACGAAATAAAACGAGGAAAAAGAAGAATGGTAATAAATTACAAAAAATTGAATGATGCTACTGTAGAAGATGCACATAAATTGCCCCGAAGAGATTCAATAATGGAAAAAATAAAAGGAATGACTTGGTTTAGCTCTCTAGACACTAAATCTGGGTATTATCAATTATGGTTACATGAAAATACAAAATCATTAACTGCATTTACTTGTCCCCCAGAAAAACATTATGAATGGAATGTATTACCATTCGGTTAAAACAAGCACCCGGAATTTTTCAGAGATATACGAGTAAAAATTTGGAAGGATTAGAGGAAATATGTCTTGTATACATAGATGATATTTTGATCTTTAGCAATAGTTCTAAAGAAAACCATTTAAGGAAAGTAGCAATTGTACTTGAAAGGTTGTTGGTCCCAAGTGGTCAGATGAGGTCTAGAGAGGGGGGGGGGGTGAGTAGACCTCTGAAAATTTTATCAAATTTTCACTTTAAAACTTTTTGCTCAACTGTAAGCAGACTAAGCTGTTACAGAACAGTAAGCTGACAAAGCTGATCGCGAACAAATCTTTGAACAGCTTTGTTGACCACTAATCTGATAGTCACTTAGCTGATTTAGTTAAAATCAATTTTAATACTGGAATACTTGCAGCGGATATTTAAAGTGTTTTTCACAAGTAGACTTAGTAGTTTGAAAGATTTTATCCCCAAATTTATAAAAACTTCTTTAAATCTTTTTCAAACAGTTTATCAAGTGTTCATATGCAGTTTTATAAGTATGCTAGAAAAAGATGCAAGTTTGAGCTCATAGAAATTTTTATAGTGGTTATATGGATTTAAATCCTTTGGTCCACTCTTCCAAGCCACTTAGATCTTGGGTTATACTATAATCACTCAGTTTACAGTATACTCTGATTGCGTTGAACAACAAATGATACGACCACAAGTGCGCAATAGGAAATCACAAAGAAGACCTATTCTA
Source organism: Penstemon eatonii (assembly GCA_038501285.1). NCBI lineage: Eukaryota > Viridiplantae > Streptophyta > Magnoliopsida > Lamiales > Plantaginaceae > Penstemon > Penstemon eatonii. The sequence goes on from CM076710.1 coordinate 63,902,979, forward strand.
TAGAGACTTATCACTCACAAAGATGGATAAGTACTCCTCACAACACTCTCTTTACATATTCACTCAGAAAATGTATTCTTTTTAAATTTCAACAAGTTTCTGTCAACAAATGACTTCAGCAGGCGAGTGAGCTGTTCTTGAGCTTCTTGAGACTTAGAAAATTTTCTGCTTCGGATAATCTCTCTTAGATGTTGTGTTATTTTTCTTCGGCTCTTGAACTATTTATACTCACAGATTCAAAATGTATCCGTTGAAGAGAGACACATTTAAAATTTCTTGGTTTTTGGTCCTTAATTTCCACGAACGGCTCTCTGCACAATGACAGTACTGCAGACTGTACTTTCTGTTAGGCAGCATTTACTGCACCGAGCAGATACGAGGTATTTTTTCAATCATTTGCCATTAATATCCTCGTATTTCAGCATTTATTACTCCAGGGGCATTTATTATCGTTGGGAAGACTTCTTGATCCTTTCCACTCAGCTGATGAGAGTACAAGTCCGATGGTGAGCAGAGCTGATCTCAAATTTGAACAAATCTGATTTAAGTCGGCTGATTCACACCAGTCTGATTTCTTCCCTTCAGCAGATCAGTAGTCTTCTGGACCTTGAATATTTGACCCTTCTGATTTGTCTTCTTACTTGGACAAAATTCTTCCAATGGTATTAAACTAAGTTTTCCATACTTAGTTGATCTTGATGTGTTTTGGAAATCATCAAAACCCCCTTAACTTCTTTAACTTCAGTACACTCTATCTTCATCTTTATCCAACAATTTCCCCATTTTTGATAATGGCAAAACTTCAGCTAAGTACCTGTTACCTAAACTAAAGTTTTAATCCTCAAAATTTCTGAGATAGAAATATATGTTGGAGTGAAAACTTGAACTTTTATATATATTGGAAAAGATTACAAGTTACAAGTTTTTTTCCAGATGAGACAACTGAGAGGAAACTAAAGTAAACTGATTACAATGATAAGATAGTCTATTCTAATCATCAGCTTCTTCACTTCATTCTTCAATAACTTCCTCATACTCATATTTAGACTCATCGTCATCTTCTTCTTCATCAATTACATCATCAACAAGCAGATTTTCCTTGGCAGCTTCCGTCTTCTGTTTGATTTTCTTGTTCTCGTATCAGCTCCTTTTCTGCTTCATCAATCATTCTCTTCATATGCTCTAAGTTCTTGTACTTGGTGTATGACTCCAGTTGTTCTTCAGGAGTATCCTTTGATGCAGCCAATTCTTTATCAGACTTGACTGGTTCCTTGGGTTCTTCTTCAGAATCTTCAACATCAGTTTCCTTGCCATCAACATTTCCATCTCCTTTAGCAGGATCAGTTTCTTTGTCATCAGCCTTTTCTTCAAGTGCTTGTTTCTCTGGCTCTTCTGGTTTCTCTTAAGCAGCAGCAGAGTCTTCTTCAGCATCTTGAACAATTGTTTCTTCCCTTTTATCTTCCCCCTTTTTGTCATCATCAGGGTTAGTAGGAGGGTTGAGTTCAACAGCTTGGGTCTGGGCAGCAGCACACACAGTCTTGATGTTCTGTTCCATTAAGTCCTGTCTTATGTTGAGTTGATTTTGAGCAGAAGTGATGGTGCCAGCATGATCATTGATGCAATCCATGTTGAGTTGCAATGTAGAGATCTCTTTATCAACCTTATTGGCTGTCTTCTGAACCTCTTCAACCAATAACAAGTTTTTAGTAGTCTCTGCATTACCTACTTTGATGAATGTCTCTGTCAGATGAGCAATACTATTTTCACTTCTCTTGAGAGCAATATGAAGATGACCAACATCAACCTTGACGTCTTCAATACTTCTGTTCATGTCCAAAATGCTGGTTGTCATTCTAAGAGTATTGTCTTCTGGCAATGGGAAGTTATCAATGGCATACTTAACCATTTTTGCAGTTTCCTTCTGCATTTGCTCCATCTGTATTCTGTTCGTCTCTTCCATTTCCTTCAAAGAATTTTCAAGCATCATTTGGAAGGCTTCCATCAGTGATGAGTGCATATCAGCTGTTGGAATTGAGGGTGACGCAGTCTGATCTTTTTCTTCTTCCTGGTGGACGGGAGTGTCTTTCAGAACAGGTTCTTCTTCCATATTCTCCTTAGCCTTCCACTCAATAGCTAAGGGTTCTTTATCAGCTCACTGTTCCTGGACGTCTTCAAAGATCTGATTTGCATGAGTTCCATCTTCATTTACAACAGTCGTCTGACGGATAATCTTGAAAACAGGTAGACGACTGGCAACTGGTGTAACTTTGGGCAACTCTTGATACTTCTCATTTCTTTGCCAAAAGTAATTAATCTGCTGTACACTAGGTAGAGTAGGCAGATCAATTGGAGATCTATGTCCATATCTTGATTTGGCAGCCCAGTTCTCCAAGACAGTCATAACAGTAATTTGCACAGCCCTTCTTATAGGATCATCTTGTTTACAGTTAATTTGAAATTTTTACATCCATTTTTGTCATCTTTTAACTTGTTTCGAACATATTTAAGAGTTAATAAACAAATGGTATTGTTCATGTTCCATTTTGTTAGTTATGTATTACTATAAAACTCTAACAACAATGTTGGAGATGTAATTCAATTTGATTTATTTCATTTTCAAGCCTAGTCTTGAATTACATTAACCAAGTCCTCAAAAATCATCTTAAAAATTCAATCCTTGAGTTCAATTCATTTTAGTGTTTATGATTTGGTAAAATTGTATATAGGGTATCATATTATATGGCACTCATTGCAATCTTAGTATCATTAGATACTTAAATTCATATATAGAACCACAATTCAAATATTGGTTGTAAATTTGCAGTAGTTATACCATGAACCGTCAAATAATTGGACTGAATTGAAGGAATTGGACTCGTACACCACGTTACCCGTTATCTCATCTTGGAACATAAATTATCACGTGATATCATAATGACGCGAGGAAACATTATCATTTTCTCTCTAAAACATGATATAACGTGATAATTTTCCTTTCAAAACGAAGAAAATGCAAGATACTCCCCTGTGTTATGCTAAACCTGCAAGAAACTACCCTGCGAAATTTTTATTGAGCCAAATTTCTTTGTGTTTTTCAAAATCCTGCAAAAAACACCCAATCTGTAAAAAAATAGGTCATTTTGGATTGAAATATTTCAAGAAATAATTTTTAAAACACTTCAAGTTGGTCCCTACAACTTCATGTGATACATTTTTAATAATTTCTTGAAAAATGCAGATCCAAAATGACCTGTTTTTTACAAATTGGATTTCTTTGTTGGGTTTTTGAAAACATAAGGAAGTGTGGCGCAATAAAAATTTTACAAGGTAGTTTCTTGCAGGTTTAACATAACATGGGAGAGTATTTTGCATTTAGCCCTTTCAAAACTGAGGAAAATGATTTTCCTCCAAAAGATGAGATAACAAAACCCCGTGAACCTGCACATATACATAGCCAATTTAATCCATTTATATTCAATTATTTGATGGTGATATGAACATTGTGATTAATACTTAAATTGTGGTACTAAATATATATTTACGTGTTCAGTAGTGGTGGAACCAACCAATGTGTGTATGTTTAGAAAGTAAATTACCTAAATTATTACTAATTAATCTTTTTTTTTTTTTTTTTCTATGTTACAGAGGTTGAAGAACCTCTCCAGATCACTTACTCTGGAGAAAAAGGCCCTGAAAAATGGGGAACCCTAAATCCCAAATTCCCATTAGGTGGAAATGGGAAATCCCAATCACCAATCAACATTATTACAAATCAAGTTGTGCCTAATAAAAAGTTGAAGCCTTTGATTAGAAGATATCATCCTGTAAATGTTACATTGGTGAATAATAGAATTACTGTCGCGGTTAGTCAATTTCTTCTTTCTTTACATTACATTAGGACTACTATTTATTTACAATTTAATGTCAAGTAATGTACATTACCTCATCTGATCTAAAAAAATTAAAGAAGTAACTATTGTCGTAGAATGTAATTCACTCGCCAAAACAGAAAGTGGCAAAAAGTGATTTTATAGCATAGGGGGACAAAGTGCAATATTTATCATAATACGGGAGGAGGGAGGGTAAAGTACGACAATTATCATTACAAGGAGTAAAGTATATTTATTTAAGTTTAATAATGTCAGGAAGACGATGTGAAATTTTTTTAAAATTAAAATATTCTTTTTTAAATCACAGTGTGTGAATTGCCATTAACTTATTTATTTACTATGCTCTCAATAATTAATTAATTAAGCATTAAAAATAATACTAATATAGAATTACAAATTGAAGGACTAAATAATTAGTCTTTCTCTAATTTTGAAGCAGATTGACTATCCAGAGCAAACAGGCGGGATAACTGTGGATGCAAAATATTACGCCTTGAAACAAATGCACTGGCATTCTCCTTCTGAGCATAGAATTAATGGAAAAAGGTATATTTAATTTTTTTTTTAATCCGCCCCATAAAGCTTACTCTTATTTTTTTTTTGTGATGTCTCAATTCAAAACTCTTTTTTTTTTTAAAAAGTAGAATTATTTTTTTATATTATTCTTTCACATAAATTAATGATTTGACACTGCTAATTCTCAACCACTATTTTTAAAGACATTAATGTAAGAGTTTTAATTACTTTTTCAACTTTTACATAAATTTTTATGCAAAAAATAAATAGATTAAAAATAATGGGACGGAGGAGTTTATGATACTACTCCAATTTGTTAAGATTATTTTAAAGGATAATTACTTGACTTCCACCTTCCTTCAAATTACCAAAACTTCTTATGCTAATAGTTTTCATTGAAATAAAATAATAAATAAACACAATCTTTAAAATGTCTATCTTGTTCGTTGTTCTCCATATTTTTTAAGTAATAATTTTCCTTCAAAAAGGAAAAAGAGTTAAAATAGAAATAATAACATACCATACCCAAATAAAATGAGCAGTTGTTATATATAATGAGGCCCAATGATTCAACCCATTATTTTTTTAGACTAACAACTAAAATATAAAATCTGATCATATTCTTGAATTTGAATAATATTGATAATTGAGTTTATTTGTTATTTAATTCAATTATATTTTTACTATTACCAAATATATTTAGATTATTAATTTCAAATACCTATGTCATAAAAATGATCAAACTCAAGGTTACTTTTAATCAAGTGCAAAACTGTCGAAATTTCCTTATTTTCTAGTAGTGTTTGGTGAAAACATCACTTTTTCATTATAAAACATAATGGCGGAGAGGTCTAGTTGTCATATTAAAATTTAAAGTAAGGGAGGTGTTTGTACTTATTGAAACATAAGGGAAGGTTTCAATGATTTTACTTAACATCAAGGGAGGTTGAGTTAATACTTAATATCCCTGCTTTAAAATTTAGCGAATGTTCGATATAAATAAATTAAGGAATAGCATCTTCTGGGATTTTTGGCATTTTGCAGCATAAAATGACAGAGAAATATATCGGGGAGAAAAAGTGCTTTTATAAATAGGGACCAATTTATTAGGTACTTTGCATCCTAATGTGTGTTTTGGTGAGAAAATTCATTGATAAAAAGGTAGAATAGTCATTTCCGATTTTTTTTTGGCACTTTCCACCCTAGTAACATAGATTTTGGCACTCTGCATCCTATAAATATAGAATGTTGGCACTCTGCACCATTTTTCACCCCAACTTCAATATTTTGGCAATCTGCACCCTAGATATATAATTTGTATGACATTTTGCACTCTAAATTTATTTTTCTTGGATGGACGAAAAACTGTGTTTTTCTTTGATGGACAACTCATTGATGTCTTCGATGGAAATATAAAATGGTAATTTTTATGCAAAACCATCATAAACATGTTTTTTTTTACAATTTAATTAATTATTTTAACAGTTTTTCTGAGTAAAATTTAGATAAAAAAAATACAATGTCTACATTTTGTTTTCAAGTATCCTCTAGATTATTTATATTATATAAAAAATAAACACGTTTAAATATCTAACATGTTATTATATATATTGCATGATATTGTTTCTATAAGAATCACATATAATTGATATTAAATTTTTCTACACGACATACTCTATAAATCTAAAATTATTTACCAATAGCATATTAAATTTATTAAATCATAGAAAAGAAAAAAAAAAGAGTTCATACATAATCACTAATAACTAGTAATTTGGTTAAAATAAAAAGCGTGCACAAAACATTAATGAAGTCAAGGTTGAAAATGAAAAAAAAAAAATAGGGTGCAAAGTGCTAACATTCTATATTTTCAGGGTATAAAGTGCTAAAAATATTTAAAAATAACTATTCTACCTTTCCATCAATGAATTTTTGATCAAAACATACATTAGCATACAAAGTGCCATATAAATTATATTTCAAGAAAGCTAAGTGCTAAAATTTAAAATATAGTACAAATTGCCAAAATCTTATCATTTTATGGTAATTGAAATGGTACCCATAAACCATACTCCAATTTATTACAAGATAAGATGGACATATTTGTCTTTCTAAAAGTAAATGATTTAAAATTAAAGTGAAATTAGACGTGTTATGCAATGAAACCCTTTGTTACATGCTCTTCATTTAATTGAAATCTTATTTTAGACTACCATGATATAAAGTATAAACTAAAACACAAGTTAGTATTGTGCCAAAGCGAATGTTAGATATAAATAATTAAGAGTAGCATTTTGTGTATTATTTTAGTTTTGTGAATGAAAAATGAATTGAACATTAATTGAGATTCATAAATTGTATTGGTTTTGCAGCACGTCTTGAAGTCATTTATGCAGTTTATTGAGTGAAATGCAAATATACTCATTGTGGTTTGTTTAAATAACAAAAAATAAAACCCTGTGTTTTTTTTTTATTAGCTAAAAGATCTCTTCCAAGTCGAAATGAAAATTATACCACCACCAAATAATACAAAAACAGTCATTTTAACCTAAAATAATAACATTAACCTTCGATTAACTTTAAAAATTGACAGTAACTCCTTGTTCACTTAAACAATTATAAAAAACCTCCATATAATTTATGAATGAATTTCAAATGGACTTTATTGCTAATAAAAGAAAAACACATGAGGGTTTTCTTAGTTAAAATAACACGGGAGATTTTTATTAGTTAAACAAAGCACATGAAGTATTTTTGCATTTACCTCGTAGTTTATTCATATTTGTCCAACTAAATTTTTGTAACATTATTTGAATAGATATGCTGCGGAGATGCATACGGTACATGTATCTGATGATGACAATGTTATAACAGTAGCAACTCTTTTTAAATATGGACGCCCCGATCCAGTTCTTACAAAGGTGAATTTCAATATCAAAATTACTCCCTCCGTTCTACAATATATATCGTTTTCTAGAAAAAAAGAAAATTGTTAAATTGATAAAATATATGTCGCTTTAGGATTCCAATGCAATATTAATTACTTTTTTTTCAACTTAGCCCTTATTTATTACACTCTAAAAACTCTATCTTATTTGTTTCAATGCAACAAGAACTGACTTTAATTATCCCAACAAATCAATCATTTGAAAAAAAAACATAGAACTGACTTTAGAAATTCTTTTAATTATTTACAGTTACACAAGCAATTTAATGAACTGGCATATGAGGTTAAAAGTCATGAAAAAGTCCCAATTTCAGTGGAAAGCTTCCCTCCAAAGGAATTGAGAATAACTCCCCACAAGTACTACAAATACACTGGCTCTTCTAGTGTTCCTCCTTGTGGTGAAGGTCTTACATATCTCGTTCTTGCCAAGGTAAAATACTAGATTTTATAATGTGATTTACAATGTAATTGTTCATTTCTAATCATTATTGTACCACCAAACGACACTTAAACGATCGATTTGTGTTCGGAATATAAATGTTTTGTAGGCGAGATCGATATCTAGAGAACAAGTGGAAAGTTTGAAGGCTCCTTTGGATATGGAATGCAAGTACAATGCGAGGCCTTGTCAAGCAATAAATGGGCGTCATGTGGATGTATACGAGGAGTAGGAGTCAATTGCTCGGGCGAATGACCCAAAGAATTGATGTATATGATGGTTATGTTTGTACAATAAATCACCAAGACAATTTTTATTTTTATGACATAGATATTAAGTGTGTACTAACGAGTGGTCTAATGAACTTATGCTCAAATCTTCACAGGAAAAAGTGTCACGTAATATACTGGTCTATATTTGATTGCCTAAATTATTTAATGTATGAAATATATATATCCATTCTATCGTAATAAAGAAGATTATAAAAAATCTTTATATATACTTTGACACTGAAAAATTGAAGGAAAATAAACTCTCAAAGGAATTAAGAAAAACAAAAAGAAGGACACGATTGTCTTGGATTCTTTTGCATCGCTTATTTTTCCAATAATAAAGTGTCTTACGATGATCTAAATAAATACCATCAATTCTTGTTGCCTAATCACAATGATTATCATACCAAAAATTCTGTTTCCACATTACATTAAAAATATCAAAACTCGAGATCTTATTATCCCACTGAAAGGTACAAAATAATAAGATTTGAAACAATTTCACACAAAAATAAAATTTAAATTCTTGAATTATTGTCAATGTATGATTTTCAAGCACGTCATCTCCAGATGCGCAATATACCAATAACGGACCAGAATTTGAAGGAAGATTGTTCGTCATGCAGACATAAACTCAAGGGTATAAGAAACAAATCCGTTTCCCGTCACATACAAGAGTTGCAGAAAAAATAAAAATAAGAAAAATTATTTTCTCCATTTCAAGTAGGTCTTTTGTTGGAGAATTATGTAATGTGTTAGCATCATTAGTTATAATTAGACCATGTTATACATTTGAGTTTTATTTCTCTGAAAAACGTAAATACATAATGGTAATAAGTTTACAGTAATTTGAATCTGATATGCAAAATTTGTCAAATGATTATAATAATTATTAAAGTAGTCACTATTTGATCATTAAAGTCTTCTGACTAAAAATGTGTATTAATAAAATTTATGGTAACTTTGAATTCGATTTGCAAAGTTTGTATTTAATTTCAAAAATTGTCTAGCGATATCTGTAGAGTACCAACTGTTATAGCTAGAGCAAATTTATAATTTTGACTAATTTACCTTTATTTGCCTTTTTTGTTATACAAATGAAAAATAAAATTAGTTAAAATTCTTTTTCTTTTTCATTTATTAGATTTTCTCATGTTGTACTCATTCCTTCCAAATCTCACAAAATGCGTTGCAAAGAAAATTTCTAATTTAGATTTGCCTTCTTTATTATAAGTACGAAAAATTAAATTAATTAATGTTCTTCTCTCTCTTCTAATTTACTTCGAATTTGTTAAAGCAACTTTTTAATTTTGAATATAAACAATGTTTTAAAACCGGACCGGATCGATCGACTCGATTAGTTTAATCGATAATCGACTGTCAATCCGGTCGAATTAATCCTTCACAACCAGTATAGCTCCTTCCCAGTTCGAACGGGAAGAGATAATAATAAGAACATGAACAATTTAGAGCTAAGAATCCAAGTTTCCGTTGGGAAAAAATAATTTGATAAGTAATGTCAAAATTATTTAATATAGGACTTAGAATATATTCAAATTGTCAAAAATGTCAAAAAAATAATAATTTAAAGGCCATTTTGGGACATCGGATATTGTTAGAATAGAGTTTAATTAAAAGACACTTAATTTCATGGAAATATGGGAACTCAAAATAGGTTTGTATAGCCTCGAGCTTTCAAATATGAAAATTTTACTCAATTTGTTCCCAATGTGAATATTTGAGAAACACGTGATCATTAGAGTTTTATAGAATTTGAAGTCAGGACATATTACAGATTAAAATTGATTTATAGGCACAATCTGAATATCAAAATTATGTAAATAAAAGTAACAATAAGAATTCGTGAATACTCTATAAGTATTCTATATCACAATCAATCAACTACCTCATTATTTCCAACGTGTCAAACGGTATAGCCACTAAGAGTAAAATAATAAAAATATGCCGAACTGTTTTCCAATATAGTCTTCTAGACAAAAGTATTTCTCTAAATGTACTTTTTGCAATAAATTGTAGTTGACAACTGCGATTTAATTATTTTTATGGGGAAAAAATATTTACACATAAATAGCAGCTTATGGGTAATTTTTTTTTCTTGGGAATTTGACTGCTAATTTACAATACTATGGGCAATTGTTTGAAACTAAATTTTTTTTACATTGAAATCGAGAAAATATTTAATTTAATACCATTTTAAAAGTTGAGAGAAATGTTGTAGGTTAATCAAATGCTCAATCAAAGATAAACTTTTTGTTGTCTATCAAACTATACTTTCGTTTTGTAATTTTGATCTTTCTTAGATAGTAAAGAAAATAGATCATCACGTATTTATGAATTATCACATCTCTAAAGATGAAGCTTTTTCAGATTATGACATTGGTGGAACTTGAAATGTAAAGAATATTTTACTTCACAAATCATCAATTAGAGAAAAATGTTAGGATTCCTCATGGTTCGCCTGATTTCAAATTAAACAATTAATTAATTTCACTCACTAAGCTCACTTTTACCATATACCACAATTAGGTTAGGTTGTTCCTTGTTGTGCTTAGTTGGTTTTAAGATAACACCATATCATGAGCTCGAATATTTTTATTAATGGCAATCAAGCAATTAAATTTCAAGAAATTTACTCATCAAATCTAGTTATCATTAACTTAAAAATCTAACTCGTAATTTTATTTCCTCTTTCTTTGAGGGACCTTTAATAAAATAATTTCTAAATTGTTTTAGGTCTTAGACCTGACTTAATTTTAATCAATGCACGATGATCAAACACATTACACGAACACTTCAGCTAGACGAATTTGAACCTTGATTTGATATATTGTGTAAACTAGTCCCTTCTACTTGACCCAATACCCATTGGTGTACAAAATTCAATACTACAAACATATATACCTGGCTACTTCCAACAACTTTCTTTATGCTAATATTTTACAATTACTTTCTGACTCTCATCTTCTTCCCACCAGATTTTGGATCCAAATATACCGTGACAGTACAATTAATTGGATTTGGATGTTGCATGTCAAACTTATAATTATATTATTTTTTCGTTATGTAAATTACAACTGTAAGTCCAACCACCGGCGGAGGGAAATAGAGTTTAGATGGGTGCAATGACCCCTAAAAAAAGATATATTTTTTATCTAAATTACTTTTCCTTTTTAATGATTGGTAATGGACCCCACTAAATTAAAATTGAAATTACAAGGTATGGGGCAAATGTCTTAATTAAAATGCCATAGTGGAATATCTTGACATATTGCATCTTTTTCTCCATTTCCATATAATTTAAAGGGATTCTAGGGTGTCGCTACGTTAGGTGCCGTTAATTTAATTTGAACCGTTAGATTTTAATTATGTAATCAATACCACACAAAATTCAATATATTAAAAATATGAAAAATAAAATGGCAAAAGGTGACCTATTTAACCTGTTAATCTAATTTTAATCTAATTTTTATTATTTCTTTCCCCTTCTTTCTTTTCTCCCCAAACAATTCCTTCCCCTTCTTTCTATTCCCCCAAAATTCCCATAACCCGACTCCTGTTCACCTTCGCCTATGAGAAGAAATTTGAGTTTGCTCAAGTCCTCCGCTGTTGCAGGTGCCATCGTGATTCCTTACCCTTCTTTCTATTCTCCCCAAAAATCCCGTAACCCTCCTGTTCGCGTTCGCCCATCAGAAGAAATTTGTGTTTGCTCAAGTCCTCCGCCGCCATCGTCACACTGAATCGACTCTGCCTCCCCAAGAATCCCCAAAAATCGTGACAGCTTGTCAAATTGGTGATGCAGAGTTTGGTTTGCCTAATTTCATTGCTCAACTTTCTCGATTATAGGTATGATTTTGGAAATAAAAAACCCAAAAAAATTGATTTTGATTTGTTGTTTTGTATTCTTGTTGATTAAACTAAGTTTAGTACTGATTTTTGTGATATGGGATTTCATTTATGTTATGTTTGATTTATGGATTTCAGTGAGTAAAATGGTAAGTAAAATGCAAATGAACAATAAAAGAAGCTCAATGTTGCGTCATTGGATACAAGAGAAAACATTTTCCATAGCGCTTTCATCGCTGAAATCCTTGAATCAAACATAGCCTAAGGATTTTCAATGTTAAGATTTTTTAATCCAATTATTAGTCTCTTAGAGTAAGGCAAAGTTGCTTTGATTGTTGTTGTTGTTGTTGTTTTTTTTTTTTTTTTTTTTTTTGTGTTTTTGTGAGTGTATAATTAGATATAGATTGGTACTTGTTCATTTAATTGTTTTTAGAGATTTGCACTAGTTTTACTACTAAGAACAACAAAAAACGAAAAGAGATCAAAGAATTAGGAACACATAAGTTATACGGTTCATCGAAACTACGTCTTGTATCAGATCCTGTGATAATTCGATATGATACAGCTTCCTACCTATTTTATAAGCTAACACCGACAATTGAATTACAAGAGGAAAGTCTTTAGAAGTACCCTTAATAATCAAATCATCTTCAAACCTCCATGGAGATCTTACTACGAAGGTATATCCGTTTGTGAAAATGTAGTTAATACATAAAAGGAAATTACTTAATGTAAATTACTCGACATGACATGGGGGGCATTTAATTGAATTGAATTAGATAGTTTGTAAGGTAGGTTAGAGAGGAAGCTGACGATAATAAGGTAATGATGAAAAGGAAACAATGATGAAAGACTCGCATTTATTATGAGGATGAGATGAGGGAGGTTGCTTCTGCTTCTGAATATGTATACGCCTGATCAGTCTTCCATCTATCTATCAATTTCTCCTGTAAACTGCATTTCCACCATGACTGTGGTGACTTAATTTTTCTAAGCTCTGTGACATTCTGATTATCTAAATCACTGTGTTAATATAGTTATGTGTCTTAATTATCATAGGCAAGAAAATTACTTTTTAAGGATATTTTGTGCCAAAATAATGATGTATTGTCATGGAGAAGTTCTTGTTGTTTTGACATTGAATCTTGACTAGATATGCTTCCGATTATACTTATATTTTCTTGCTTCATATGTAAATCTGAAAACAAACTTAACAAAAAGTGAGTTTATGAAGAACACTAATTTCTTCTATCACTATGCTTCTTTTATACACCTCTGTTTACTCATTCAATAGTTGACTAATAAAGCATAGCTATCTGATCATTAATGTATTAGAAAATGGTTAGACTGGACATCTTAGATGCAAAAAGAGAGTGGTCCATTTGTATGTATATATAGCTTTTCAACTCACTAAATGAATACTAAGATTACTTTTTGTAAGTAATTATGCTTATGCTGAATTTGTGAATAGTTTATTCTCACATGTGACAATAAATTGTCCCCATAAATCTTGACAGTTGTTGCTACTGTGTTAATTAATAAAGTGTTGAACACTTGAATCACATATTTTCCACGTTCTATGAATTTATTCTAACTTATACCTTGATTTGCACGCAAAATCCACTGAATCACATGTGTTTAAAAGTTTTTCCTGTTTATTATTTAATTAACATTTTTATGAAACTTTATAACATGATTGCAGGATTCAAAGATGACATATTCAATTACTGGTCAGCAGAAGACGAGGTAACTTACCCCACATTTAGTATAATTAAACTTGTTTCCCTTTGAATTGTAGTATATGCACTTGTTTTTCATGTTAATTTAATTGTCACTGAAATATGAATTTGTGGACCTAAGTTTCAAATTTATATTTTAAATGACTCATTATTTGTATTTTGACCGAATTGAACTTAGTTAAGAGATCATGTTAATATTTATTATGTTTTGAACAAGTCATGTTGTTCCAAATTTATTTACATTGTATACCTCTGTTCGTAGATCGAAAAGAAGAAAAACTTCAGTAGTAAATAGTACGAATGTTCGTGCAAAATCTGAAAAAGAAAAGGTGAAAATGCCGGGATCTGCATGCATTTGGTTCTAGTAAGTTATATTGTATCATGCTAGATGTGATTGTAATAATATAGTTATTGTTAGATACATTTTGATTTGTGGTTTAATTGCTTAATAAAAAAACAGTTGAAGTTATATCGGATGCTTTCATATATTATTTTTATAATTATTGGTATAGGAATGCATTTGTCAAATAAAAGTAAGTATATAGAGGAAATGAAACCTTTCTTCTATATACTTTCTAACTTGACGGTCATTACACGTTATATATAAAATTGTGAATCATTATATGTAGGGACAAAGAGATCAAAATGCTAAATAGAAGCTAATTTTATGGGATGAAAGTGCAAAATAATTTGAAAAGCTGGGACAAAAACTACAATTTTTGAAAAGAGTAAGAAAAATTGAGACCATGTATGCAAATTTGTTATATATGAGATTAAAAATGGTGAGAGTCTTTAGCTTCCATGGACCTTGATTGAAATTTGTTTCCACATACCTTGATTCAATTTTGTGATAGTGTGAGACTTTAAAGTTTCTTTTACTAAACTGAATCTTTTGGTTATACAGCAAGCACGAACGAGAAAAAATGAAGAGTGCTAATATTGATGGAGGAAATGATTTGAATACAATTGGAGAAAGGGACTTAATGGAGCGTATCAAAATAAACAACGATAAAAAGGCAATGTACAAGGAGTACAAAGAAAAGTTGCCCCAAGGAGTACCAAAGGTTAGCGAGATATCATGTTAGCATGCATGTTGTTGAAGTATTATATTTATATTAATGTTATATTTTTTTCTATAAATCAATATTCAAGACACAATTTGCACTCGTATGTCAGTAATAGGAGCATACGATGTGGTTTCGAAGCGAACCGAAGAACAAAAAGATTACGTGAGGTTGATTGGGTTAGATGGTATTTTGGATCTAAGACCTTTTAAGATTTGTAGAGAATTGTGTCTATATTTGGTTAATGAATTTGATTGTGACACTTGTATGATAAACATTAACGGAAGGAAGATTAGTGTTGGTCCTAGTGATATTAGTCATGTATTGGGCTTAAAAGATCATGGGGTTAGAGTTGGTACATGTGTGCCATCTAATGATACTGCAGTAGATTCCAGTTATCTGAAACTAAACAAATTCAAGGATAACCTATTAAATATGGAAGATGCGGATGAACAATTTAAACGTAAATTTGCTCTTTATATGCTTGGAGCTTTATTATTATTTTTTTTTTTGTCCGGCTGTAAAGCCTGAAGTGGATAAGTGTTTTTTGTCCATTGCATGGATATTAACAAACTTGCTGAAATAAATTTAGCACATCTTGTATTTGACTGTTTGGTGCAAGGGATACGAGAAAGGCAACAAACAAAAATATGTATGTACATGGCTGCTTGTCATTTTTAATGGTAAGTATCATTTATATTTTAAGTCCTTATTTTAAATCCTTTACTAATTATTAATAATAATGAATTTTTTAATGCATATATTTTTCCTTGGACATATCGGATCAGAATCTTTATTTTTGGAAAAAGGTTTGATACCTCGCCTCAATTTGTGGGATAAAGATGCAGTCAAACTAAGGTGGAACAGTAAAAGCATCAGATTGGTATAAACAGGAAAAAGGTCTAACAGACAGTATTACCACTTGCTTACCTAAGACGAGAGGTTTCGACGACAAACAAGATGGTAAAAATCAAGAATCTGAAAGTGAGAGTGATTTTCATCAAAAGGTTAGGCAAAGTAATATAGGACCACAATTATTGCCAGTAAGTAAATCATTTTTAGATCAGCTATGTGGCATAAATGCTAGGTTAGATGAACTTGAGAAGCTGACATTAAATGTTAAGAAAGAAATTGATGGAGTGAGGATGGATGTTAAAAATGAGTTGGAGGCCTTTACTAGTAAGGTGGACACTTCTCTTAGTGTTATTTTACAAGAGTTGCAAAAGAGATATAATATTCCCTATGAATGCAAGAAGTGCAACTCTAAAGACTCCACCCATCATAAGATGAAGAAAGACTTCAATCCTACATACAACGAAAAAAAAGATATGGCTTGTAATTCTGTGTCATCAGCGAGCAATTCTATTGAAGAAATAGATTGTGGAAGTGGTGTACAAAGAGTAAATATAAGCGTGAGACCAAAATTAAAGTCAAAAGCTTCTTCATCTACTCTGTCAGAAACACTAGCCCATAAAATTAAACTCCAAAATCAAAGGGTGAGAAAACCTAGTCCGTATAAGAAGTCGACATGGATTATCAATGAGTCTAAACATAAGAGTTCTGATAAAATGACGAACTTAGACAATGCAACCAAAAAAGAGGTATGACTATATTATTTTAATTATTTTCTTTATGATATTTTAGAAATTTTAAGCTTAACTCTTTTGTTTGATGTGTAGCGTGATGGAGTTGCCAACATTGATATACGTTCATTGCCGAAGAAGAATAAAATTGTATGTAAATGGACGAATGATGTGACAATCCACAAACTCCTCGAGTTTATGTAAGATAAAAACTCTCCAGATTCAGGGTGAGTTGAAATAATGTATTACAATATTTTTATATTATGTTTTTTTTATTTACATTGACTTGCATGCAAATCTTACTTAATAGAGAAATGATTGTGGATTTGGGACTTGAGCAAGCGTACTGCTCAAGCATGATATCATTATCCGGTATTGAATGGATATCCAGTGAGGTTATTTCCTATTCAAAACTTATCTTTTGAGATTGACAAATTTTAAGTATTTACACAATCAATTCTAATCATGCAATTATTGGACAGATTATAAACTTAGTTGCTATAATAGAGAAGAGAAAGATAACGCAGTTGGATCCTTATGGAGACACTCGTGTGTGGTTCTTACCAACGCACTACTCTGTATGCTATAATAGTAAGCATGCAATTATTGGATAAATAACTTACTTTTTAGATTGAAAAAATCTTAGCTTAAATATGCTTTCGTTTCATGTAGTACTTACTCTTAGTGAATCCTCCACGTGTTGGTATTGAATATTTTGGAGAACGCTCTTGGGGAGGTGACAACATAGGTTCTTGTGATTTTTTTTTGATAAGTAGGTTCTTGTGATTCGGTAATATATGTAGTCAAGTTTGTAGCCTTTTTGTTATCGATTGTTAGAATCTAACATCTCTTTATTCAATGTGACATTTTTAGATTTTCGTTCCGATGAATGATCGTATGGTACACTGGTACACATTTGCCATAGATCTGACTGGACAAAGAATGGTAATTTTTTATTCACTTTGGAAGCGCATAAATACATACAACGAAGAACGATTTGCGGATGTAAAAAAAGTGGTATATTAAGTTTCATTAACATGATTATTGTTTGTTTATTGTTTACTTACCTTTAATGTTGTCTTTTATCCAATTTTAGATTCATCGGACCCATGATTTACTTAAAAAAAAGAAAGGCTACTCATATGACTTGAACCATTTCCCTATTGAAGCAGCAAGTTGGATTCCACGGCAAGTGGAAAATTACAATTATGGAATCTATGTCATCAACTTTATGAGAAAAATCCCTAGTATTGTTGTTGGTGTGTGAATGGCGGAGAAAAGATACAGATAATCTTGTAAGCTTCTTGAATTGGGACTCATTAATTATTCGATTGATGTTGATTCACTTGATTCCATGTGTAGTTTGATTCAGTTGATGAACGTCAAAAGATAGCAACAGAGCTTTTTATGGATAGTGGCAATAAAATCCGAGAGTCGATCATGGAAAAGATATTTATGGATAGTGGCATTAAAATCCAAGACTACACCATGGAAAAGCTATCTTTGTTATGGTATATTGGCATAAAGTATTATTTTATATATATGAATGATAGTTTTCTTTAAGGTCTTTAATGGTGATACTCATACAACATTTTCTTTTAAGTCTTGTTGTTTTGTAGATTAAAATGCGAGCTTCTTATAGATAGTTGATGAGATGTAGCATAAATTGGAGGAAAGGAGAAGAGGGAGATGATTTGATATTTGTGAAGAGAAACAGTTGGGGTTGTCCTTCATTAATCATTGCATTTTAATATGTGGAGAAATTCTTTTTGTTTCCATGGATTTATTCTGGTAGTTAGAGTAACATTTGGTGATTACAAGCAAGATTGCTGATATACGCGAACAAACTCATAGCAATGTTACTAAAAAATTTAATACATTTATGAAATGCAATTGTTTTTCAATTTGCCGCCTATTAATTTGTCCTTAAGTAATCAAGGTTCTGTGGTTGAAGTTGAGTTCCAGTAATTTTGTCAGTGACCTACTTGTTTGATTCAGTATAGTGAGATATTGGGTTTGTATTTTAGTTTATGAGTTTTGGTTCTTATATTCCAAGAACACTTTTTCACTTACTTTTATAAAATCATAATAAAATAAAATGTCAATCGGACTTCAAATACCAGTTCATGAAAAAAATTGTTTGCTTAGACTCAAATACGGCTGAGGTGCTTTTCTAAACTCGGGTTTATATTGGACAAGTTAAATACTACACATAACTAAACCCATTCAAAGAGAATAATCTTCTATATAAAAATTAATGTAGGATAAATTCCACTTTATCATAAATCCCAACTACAACCGCCTCGCTGAGCTAAATTCTTGTGATCCACAAACCTGCAATCACAATATTTGATGAAAAATACTTAGGATTATTTTAGTGCACAACTATGAAAATTATAAAAAGTGAAAATTCACAAAGACCAAGTAAAAAAAGATAAACAGTTTACTTTATTTGCCATGTCAATGTTCCAACCATCATAACTGATATTTTGAGCATTCACACTGTTGTTAAAGGTAAATGTTTGACTCTACAATAATAACATAAAAAAACACATTAAATATGTGCAAGATGCATTGAATAAAGAAATCAATGATACATATAGTGCTATACATATACCACATTTCTACTATTATGCCAGTCATTTGACATATAATCAACATTCATAGTGGAATTTTGGTGAAATGGAGTTTGTAATGCTGAATTCATATAGTCGCGAGTGAAAAATGTGTTGAAACTTGCATCATCGCCTTCGTCGTCGACACTCGTCCTTGTGTTTTGAGCATTTGTATTATCATTCTTCTTTTTACACGTAGACTTGTTGTGACCTTGAAGTCTAAAAAGATGAAAATAAAATAATAGTCATAACTTTCATTTATATATTCCATGGAAAAAAATATGTATAAGATTTTACCGGCATATGCTGCATTTTGGTCCTGATTTAGAACAATTTTCAGTTGCATGGTCCCACTTTGTCTTCACGTTTTGCGGATCACGGACGTTGAACTTGCGAACACTTTCAGCATTCGTAGTGCTTGCAGATTCACCATTATTATTCTTATTTTTCATGTATAGCGACTTCATCCTCTCAGTATGTGTGGCTATGAAAGAACTTAATTCTTGAGGACCTTCATCAACTTGAGATGCATAGAAACACATTTCCTTGCACTTTTGGATCAAAGATCCATAACATGCAAATTCTTTTACATCAGCAGGGATCGAGTCATGATACGGTTTTCTTGCTTCAATCTTGACCTCTATAGTCCACCTTTTCTTTATGTAACTTGACAGAATTTTCCTCATATTTTCAAATTTCATTACATTAAACAAATGCGAACAAGGCCACCCCACAGTTTCAAGTTGCAAACATGAGCATTGCATCTCATGATTATTGAAATTGATTGTTACATTCCAACTCGAAGATTTCTCATACTCGGACATCGAGTATGTACAACTGAATTCATGTCTCTCGATATTTAGTATATGATAAGACTGCAACCTTTTCAATTTCTTCTCTAACTTTGAAAAACACCTTACGAGTGAAGACGTTTGCAGCATGCGCCTCTAGATACTTTAATGGAGTGACCATGACTGTCATTGCATTCTTACAAATAGTATCCTGTTCAGCCTCCTTGGGTCGAAGCCAACCCATAGCCAATTCAAATGACCTGACAAACTCATACAGTTTGAATGCTTGATCAACATGTTTTTTTTTTTTAAAATGAATTCATTCCTTCGCAACGTTGTGTACTGCTCATTCCAGCGAAGAAATGTCCTCTCAGATATGATGTAGCCCATATATCTCGGATTAAATATGTATCATTAATCCAGTCACTACTCTCAAGATCAAACTTTGCAGCAAAATTTCTCCAGCTCTCATCAAATTCATCTTCAGTACACTATTTCCTTGTACACTTAACAAAGTTTTGAGTAGCTCCGACAACATGAACATTTTTAACAACATTGCGTTGTAGGTGCCAACTACACAATTTGTGATGTGCTTCTGGAATAACATCTTTTATAGCTTACATATAGCCTTGTCACCGTCGGTAACCACTGAGATCATATTTTTGTTTTCATCAGGCCTAAAAAGGTCCTAAACACCCAACTATACGTTTCTATAGATTCATCAGACAACAAAGCACATGCAAATATTGTTGTCATAAAATGGTTATTCACACCTGCTAAAACAACCGAAGGCTTATGATAAGCATTAGTTCGATAAGTCGAATCCAACAGTAACACATCACAGAAGAGCTCATAGTCGTATCTTGATTTTGAATCAGACCATAATAATCTACGCAGTCTCTTTTCATCGTCTACATCATATTCAACAGCAAACATTGGATCATCGTCTACCTTGGCATGCAGATAAGCTAATGCAGCTTCAGCACCTCCATCAACAATATCACATCTTTGTTGTTTATTCAAGTGATTGTAGAGGTCCTTTATAGTAAACCCTACATCTCGATAGCCACCGGCTTTATTCGCGAAATATGACATGATTTGACTTGTTCTAATTCCCACCTTGCTCATTGCACATGTCTCTACAATGTCACCATCTCTCAAATTTCTGTGCGAGTAAAGAAAAATAACATAGTCTTGGCTCATTAATTCATGGTTGTGCTCTTTCACAAAGTTAGACACAATGTAAGACTATCTTTTCTTCTCATATAGAACCCGAAATTGTGCTTTGCATCCACATTTTGTTAAAGCTTTGGGCTCTCTCTTTCGTTCTTCTCTCGTAAATGACTTTTTGTTTCGGAACCCATTCTTGCTACACACCCATTCCCTTGAAGTGATTATATCTTTTGTTTTTTGCATGTCTCTTTTCCGAATGCTGAAACCAATACATTTAGCATATGCATTGTAAAAAATTTCCGCATCTTCTACACTATCAAATGTCATCTGCATGACTTCATTCATTTCCATATCATCAGTACAGGGTCCAAATTCATTAAAACTAAAATTATTTTCATCCAAAGTTTCTTCACCATCTTTTTCCGACCAATCTTCATCATAGCTAGAATCTTTAGAACGTTCTGATGTCGGATCCGCATTCAAATCTACACCCAACTTTCTCTTTCCAAAATTGTTTATGTTAGGCTCCTCCATCTAAAAGTTAATAGTTGAAAAACAAATAATCATGCAAGTGCAATATACTAAAAATTGGTATCAATAGATGAAGCATTTTATCGAATAGTTGGTATCAATTTGAATCTAGAAATTGCTTATATGCTGGTAAGTGCTAATAAAATAATAGAAATGGAAGGATCATATACGTCTTCTTGCCTTTCTCTACAAAAGTTATAGCACATATTCATATTAATAAGATAATAGCCATGGAAGGATCATACACGTCTTCTTGCCTTTCTCTACAAAAGTTATAGCACATATTCAGATTTCAAATTGATTAGACAACTTCTCTGTTTTGTTGTGTAGAAACAAAACCATCATATTTATCCCTAAACTTCTCTGATCGTAATTATAGTAGAAATAAATATTAATAGGAACTATATTTACCCCATTAATCAATGGAGCATCGAACAAAGGCGGAGTTGATGAGGAGAAGAGAAACCTGCAAAATTGATTTAGCCGTAGGTTTTCTAAGCGTTTTCCAAATATAGACATAATTCTAGAAGGGTGCAAATTCTTTGATTTTTTTTTAAAATTCAAGGGTGCTAGGTGTTATTCTTTAGTTTTGAGGATTAAAATTGCTTATTTCGCCTATTTTGGGGTGGAAAATTCCAAAAATCAAAATTTAATAACAGTTGTTTGGTAAATTAGGTTAAGGGATTATTGATTTATAAAAAAAAAAAGGTTAAGGGATTATTGATTAAATTTCATAAACTTGGAAGAATTGCAAAAAGACCGGTGTGATATTAATATAGACAATCGATAAAAGTAATGTATAATTAAGTTAATCGTAATCCAAAGCGATAATTGGTTCAATTAATTGATGAAATTCAAAATAGTTGATCTTAGGGTAATGTATAATTAAGTTAATTGTAATCAAAATCGATAATCGATTCGACAACTTGACCGAAGTCAATATTATTAACATTAATAATGTATAATTGGACTAATAGTAATCCAAATTGATAATTGACTCGATTAGTTTATCAAAGTCGTCATTGTTGATCTTAGGGTAATGTATAATTAGGTTAATTATAATTAAAATCGATAATTAGCTCGACTTATTAACCAAATTCAACATCGTTGATCTTAGGATAATGTATAATTACGTTAATCAAAATCTAAATCGATAATTGGCTCGACTAATTGACAATTGTCAATATTTTTTTATATTAAGGTAATGTATAATTTATTTTAATGAACAAAAGTTTTTTTATTAAATTTGATAAAAACAAAAGTTCCTTTGATTCAATAAAAACTCTTATTTAATAAACTCAAATTTAATAAAAAAAATTTGTTTTTTTTAAAAAATTCCTTCGATTTGTTTATTATTTTGACAAAGTTAATTTTAGTTTAAATTATTAGAAACTCAAAATTTAATTTAATTAATAAAAATTAAACTTTAAAAGAACTCAATGAATCTTAAATACTAATTAATTGTTGTATTACTGTGTGTCAATGTTTATTTCTTGTTATTAATGTCAATCTTAAATTATTTTGAATTATTTACAAATCATGTCAATCTTAAAAATATTTTTCATTATTTCCTATTGAGAGTAAATGTCCCACATTGGTTGAAAATAATAGTGAAGTCCATCTTATAAGGTCTTTGACAATCCTCACCTTACAAGCTAGCTTTTAAGGTTGAGTTAGGCTCAAGCCAAGTAAGTGGACTTAGCCCAATCCATGTGGTGATGTCTAATATTTCCAAATCGGTTTGCATATTATTTATTATTATAATTGGCCATGTTGTATTACTGTGTGTCAATGTTTATTTCTTATTATTAATGTCAATCTTAAATTATTTTGAATTATTCACAAATCATGTCAATCTTAAAAATATTTTTCATTATTTTCTATTGAGACTAATTGCCCCACATTGGTTGAAAATAATAGTTAAGTCCACCTTATAAAGTATTGGACAATCCTCACCTTACAAGCTAGCTTTTAAGGTTGAGTTAGGCCCTAGCCAAGTAAGTGGACTTAGCCCAATACATATGGTGAATTCTAATATTTCCAAAAATTAAAATAAGAGTATAATAAAAAAATCTTTTAATTTGGTTAATATTTTGAAAACTAAAATTAAAATTTTAAAAATATTAACCAAATTAAAAGATTTTTTATAAAAAAAAAATTAAACAAATTTTTATTCAAATAAATATTAAATTAAAAAAAAAAAATAGGAAGAGCAGGTGGCCGACACCCGACACTGGTTGATAGGCGTGAGGCAAGGGGAAGCACATTGCCTCACGCATTGAGCTTAATATATAACTAAAAAAAATAGTAAAGCATCAATTTATCTTTTCTCAATGGATAGTGTTACTCACTCGCCCAAAATTGAGTATAAAAATTAAAAGTGAGCATAAAAAGACGAAATTACCTTCTCCATATAAAAAAAATATGAAATAAAGTGTCACATTTGTAATAACACATTGATGTAAAATGGTACATAAAATAATATACAGGGGAGTAAGTTGGACCATATGAAAATTACATGGGGGGTATATTGCTTTATTCTTTTGGGTTTAAAATAAATTTTTATATACCAATTTGCAATATCTAAACTTTGGGTTTTTAAAATAAGTTATGCTGAATATAGATATGTTCTGCTGTAATAGAAAGAACCGAACTCGTTAGACTAACATCTGAACTATGAAGTGATTAATTATGACCTTGGTCTTGAAGTGTCCGGTCCAGGCATCGTTGGCTTGATGTCAGGTTTCGTGAACCATGTCGTGTATAGAAATTGCTTATGAGGCCCAACATGGTTACATATTTGCCTGAGCTTTTGCCTTTCCCTCATCCATCTCAATACAATTTTCATATGCCTTTTGCTTGTTAGCCCTTTTATTCCAACTTCCTGACAATTTCCGAAAAGAAAAGAACCATTACTAAGTCACCAAAATGTTATTATGCTAATGTCTTCAAATACAAAACTAAGAATGCTGGGTAGAAGAATCAGTGTTCCATGTGTCATTTGTCATACAATGATATCATGCAATGCAATAGATTTAGTCGATATCATAATAAAAAAGCAACCAATCAAAATGCGTTATGTAATTCATACGGGGTCTTGACGACAAAAACCTCTAGTTTTGCATGATTACAAGATACCATATGAAATGATGGATTATATGTTAAGACGCAAAAATAGGGAAACCAAGAAGTATGGAATTCTGAAAATAGAGCAATTTTATCAATGTTATGCCAAACAAGGCTCGAAAGGGATTTTTAAATCAATAGGTTGATGAATTTCTAAGGTCCTACTCACACACTATGGATGACTTGGAAATTTCATATTATGTGCTTCTATGTACATAGCTCAACGCATAGATTGACCAAACAATTTCGCAACAAAGCCAAACTTAAATGTACTTTTTCCCAAGAGCATCCATTGATGGGATTTGGTATGTGATCAATTATATTGATGGGATTGATATTTAAATATTTTTACCAAAAGCACATAGATTTGACTGCATAAATGGGACCAATCATGTCACCACCAGAAACCCGTATTTCTTTGGAAAATATATATTTGCACCTTACATTGTAACAACTATTCCAAATGGGCATCAAGAGACAAGAAATGAACTAACAAAATCTGATTATCATGCATCACATACATCATAAAATTTTAACATTGATTATTATGTGTCTGATTTTTCACATAAAACATGCTTCTGGTATTCTAAAGCAAATAGATAACTTCAACTTTACATTGTCATAGCTAAACAAACATATTATCGAAAGAGATGATCGGTTTACCTTAACACGATCCCAGGTGTCAGCTACGGTTAGAGGACCATGCTCCTTCAAAATGTCAAAAATGACCCTTGTTATAGTCTGTGTTTGTTCTGGTGGAGTTCTGAGTTCAATTGGTTTTGATGGGGGCTATTTCGCACCCTACATACTACTCAAATCGAATGAAGAAGATAAGATCGATTCGACCAATTCAAACAGATCGGAATTATCTTACTGACCCGGCCAAGTGCAGCTCACTTCGATAGAAGATTATACTCCGGACTCAAGAAGGATATTTGGGCCGAGTCCTATTAGGACTATGTTTCCTTGTAACGCTAGGTTTAACATTATATAAATACCTAGTTAATCATTGTATTAGACAACGACGAAATTCCTAAACTCTAAGAATACAGGATTTAACACTGCTTACAACAGCACAACTCAATAATATTCAATATTATTACAGAGCTTTTTACCTTCATATCGGTGTGTTCTTAGCTTTGTTTTGTGGTTTTACTTCTTGTTCTTGAATATTGCTTTTCTTTGTAACCGATCCATCCGGAATAAAGTAACAGAGCCCTATATAACATATATATAAATATCGAAAACCCCCCGATATCACAAATTCACTGATATTCAATTAACCTGACGAAATCCGACTAAATCAGTTGGCGCCCACTGTGGGGCTACGTTAATTATTCGATCGACACATGGCTCGCCCAAAGAAAAGCGCTCGCATTGGAGCAAGAAGTAATACGACCACCGGCCACAACACATCCGAAGATCCACAAGACAACAACGATAACAACATTCCCAACACCAATGAAAATCTCCCAGATACCCGTTCCCGTCAGCAGGAACACCAAGGAGGTCTTACCGGTGCAATACAGGAAGAACCGGAACTCCCCGAAATACCCGTTCCTCTCCCAGGCGCTCAGGAAAAACTGAGACAAATAGCAGTGCTCTTCAAATCACTCTCTCCAGAAGAATTGCTAGTTTTAGACCAAATTCCTCGAAACGTTACGGCTCCCGGGACAACTCCTGCACCAGGAATGCCAAGGCCAAACGAACAAACCTCTCATCAAACGGACAGCCCAGCAAGTGAGCGACGCTCGCTACACAGCCCACAGCAGGGCAATTCTAAACCCTCCGATAACCATCCCCGAAGAAAACCAGGTCGAAGAAGGCCACAGGCGGGTCGCAGCGGATCGAAGGAACGAACAATAATCCCTATCGAGGATGACATAGATGATGCTATCCCAGATCGACCACGAGCGACTCGATTCTCGGAAAGAGAAATCGAGAGAATAGTACAGGAACGACTGGAGCAACGCCTACGACCTGTTCAAAACCCGTGGACCCGAACCGCGGAACTCCAGGAGAGCCTTGCAGCATGTTCTCCCTTCTGCAGAGAAATAAAAGAAGCGCAATCCATTGGACAGGTCCCGGGTAGACTACCCCGATATGACGGAACCACCGACCCGGATGATTATATTTTTAGCTTCACTAATATAATGAATTTATATGCCCACTCTGCCGAATTCACCGCCAAGTTAATGGTGACCACATTCGAGGGCCTAGCGTTGGATTGGTTCGCAAAACAACCTGCCAACTCCATATCCAGTTTCCGGGAATTATGCAATAAATTGACGCAGCAGTTTGCCAGTCAGAAAAGGCAAAAACTCCCGATGAGCTACCTAGGAACCATACATCAACAAGAAGGGGAATCCCTGAGGAACTGGTTGGCAAGATTTAATGTAGAACTACTCAAGATCGATTCTCCAAATATCGATTACATAATTTCTATTCTCTTTGACCTCACAAAAAACAGGCAGTTCGGAAACGCTCTTAGTAGAAAGCAACCAAGAACGTTTGCCGACATCATGAGCTTGGCGTCTAAATATATGACCCAAGAGGAGATGAATTCCTTTAAGGACAAAAACAAAAATAAAGCCACAGCTTCGGGCTCTAAACGACATGACAGGATTCCTGACCAAAGGTCCGTGGATTATGAGCGATCTATCAGAAAAAGGTAACGTCTTCCAACGATTGGAATACAGCAAAACCGACCGAGAAAGGCAACCTAATTTCTATCAAAAACCAAGAAACCCTGAACAACCAATCAGAAGCAGGGTGAATCAAGTGGAACACCCAAGGTTAAATGCTCCAATGGAAGAAATATTGGAAGTTCTAGAAAGAAATAACTGGATTCCCGAGGCGAGGAAAATCGCTCAGCCAAGACCAGGGTCTCGAAACTACGATCAATACTGTAAGTACCATAGGGCACATGGACACCGAACGGAGAATTGTTTTCACCTTAAGAGAGAAGTTGAAAAACTGATCGAACAAGGAAAATTAGACGAATACGTAGAGCGAGATAATCGCAAAAGGGAAAGAAGTAGAAGCCCTCGAAACGGTAATCAAAGGAGAAGTTCTCATCGAAGGTCGCCTGAACGTCGACCTACTCAGGAGTTGAATCACGACCAGATCAATGGGACTATCCATACGATATCCGGGGGACCCGCGGGTGGAGATAGTCGTAACGCACGACGAAGGACAGCCCGATCCATAATTGGAAATTCTAAATATCCAAAAGAAATATGGACTCTGGAAAACAGGTCGACAAATCACCAGCCGATCAGCTTTAACGAAGGCGAAGCACCTAAAAACATCATTTGGGACACAAAAGAGGATAACCCCGATTTTCCTATGGTAGTATCGTTAGAGATAGCGAATTATAATGTAAGAAGAATCCTAATCGATAATGGAAGCTCAGCAAATATCATCTCCCGGGAGATTTTAGCCCAAATGAACTTGGGACAAATAAACCTACAAAAAGTAGCTACGCCGTTAGTAGGCTTTGGAGGATCCGAGATCATCCCCAGCGGAACAATATCTTTAAGTGTGTCACTTGGAAAGAAACCACTTCGGACAGTGAAGTTAGTAAAATTCCTAGTGGTAGAAACACCCTTCGCTTATAACGCTATATTAGGGCGACCAGCCCTTAACCTTTTCCGAGCTGTAGTCTCTACCTATCATCAGAAGATAAAATTTCCGACCGATATGGGCATCGGAGAAATAACGAACGACCACTGTATGGCGTGGGATTGCTACAGCACATCGTTAACTTTGAAAGAACACCCTAAGTCTATTACTCCAAGCAAGAGAAAGATCGAAGACGATCTCATTAGAAATGAGGTTGAAATTCCTACTACTGATCGATTAGATAAAAAGGGAAAAGAACCACTAGACTTATCCTTGAAACCCCCAGAACATAAAGATATAATCCTAGTAGAAGGCGACTCGTCGAAAACAACAAGAATAGGAACAGAACTAAGCAAAGAAGGGGAAATAATGTTAATCGACTTCCTCAGAGACAATGCCGACGTCTTCGCCTGGAGCGCGAATGACATTGAAGGAATCGATCCTCGGGTAATCAAGCATACCCTAAAAATTGACCCTTCAGCAAAACCCGCCAGACAGAAGAAGAGAAATCATGGACCAGTAAAAGATAAAATTATCAAAGCCGAGGTAGAAAGACTGCTTGAAGCAAAACAAATCCGAGAAATACATTTCTCGGAATGGCTATGTAATGTTGTACTAGTAGCAAAAGGGGACAAAAAGGACAACAAATGGAGAATGTGTAATGATTTCACCGACCTTAACAAGTTATGTCCACGCGACCCATACCCCCTCCCAAGGATTGACTTATTGGTCGACTCGACCGCTGGCTTCGCGATATTCAGCATGATGGACGCCTTCCAAGGGTTTTACCAAATATACATGGACGAGCGGGATCAAGAGAAGACCGCGTTCATAACCGAGCAGGGAGTATACTGCTTTATTGTAATGCCATTCGGATTGAGGAATGCCGGGGCTACTTACCAAAGGTTAGTAAACCTAATGTTCAGAGAATTAATCGGAGAAATAATGGAAGCCTATGTAGACGACATGTTAGTCAAAAGTATGAATGAAGCGGATCACGTAAAACATCTAGATTGATGTTTCCAAATCCTAAGAAAATACCGTATGAAGTTGAACCCTGCGAAATGCACCTTCGGTGTTAAGTCAGGAAAATTTTTGGGATACTTGGTACACCAGCGAGGAATAGAAGCCAACCCAGAGAAAATTCGAGCCATAACTGAAATGAAACCTCCCAAAACCATCTCTCAAGTACAAAGCTTGGTTGGGAAAATTGTAGCATTGAATAGATTCATATCAAAATCTGCGGACAGAAGCTTGCCCTTTTTCCAAACGCTTCGAAAAGCAAAAAAAATTCGCTTGGACCGAAGAATGCGAACGAGCTTTCGAACAACTCAAAGAATATTTGACGACACCACCGATGTTAGCCAAACCAACGGAAGGGGAACCGTTGTATATCTACATCTCCATCTCCGATACGGCCATTAGTTCAGTACTAATTAAGATAGAGGGCTCAGAGCATAAGCCTGTCTATTATCTCAGCAAGTTATTGCAAGGGGCGGAGAAGAATTACTTGGAAATAGAAAAATTCACGCTGGCCTTAGTAGTGGCTGCACGAAAACTTCGACCTTACTTTTTAACTTACAAAATAGTGGTTTTGACAAATCAACCGCTAAGACAAGTCTTAGCAAAACCAGAAGCCTCAGGAAGACTAATTAAATGGGCGATCGAACTAGGCCATTTCGAAATCAATTACAAACCAAGAATCGCAATTAAGGCACAAGTGTTGGCTGACTTTATATTAGAAACACCGACACAGGCAACTGAATCATCGAGCAGCCTCAACGACGATGTCTTGATCATAGAAGATCAAACTTGGTTAATGCATGTCGACGGTGCTTCATGCCGAGAAGAAGGAGGCGCCGGAATCAACTTCACCGGACCAAATAAGGAAGATTTGAATTACGCGATAACATTGGACTTCGTTGTAACAAACAATGAAGCTGAATATGAAGCATTGATTGCGGGAATGGAAATGGCGATTAAAGCCAACATAAAAAGTATTAAAGTATTAACTGATTCAGAATTAGTGCAAAGACAAATTGAAGGCCTATACGAGGCTAAAGAATTCAATATGGTCAAATACCTCGCCAAAGTGAAAACACTAGCTAAAAAATTTGAAAGCTTCGGTATTCAAAACATTCCGCGTTCGGAAAATAAATGGGCCGACCAGCTATCAAAGTTCACAGGATCCCATGACGGAAAGACCGAACGGGTAATCAACTGGTTGATCTCTAATACGCCGGCAATCGATATCGATGAAACACCGGTAGTCGATATAATGGAAATCGAAGAAGTCGAAGAAAACTGGATGACCCCGATGATAGACTATCTTCGAGAAGGAAAATTACCACCTGACCAAAATGAAGCTCGGAAGATAAGATATCGAGCTCCAAAGTATACACTTGTAGAAGGAAAACTCTACCGAAGATCAGTATCAGGAATTCTTCTGAAATGCATCTCTGAATCACAAACCATTGATATACTACGAGAAATACACGAAGGAGATGCAGGAAATCACAGCGGATCAAGGGCATTGGCCTTAAAATGTCTCAGGACAGGTTACTATTGGCCTACCATCAATAAAGATGCCGCTCGATATGTCCAAGAATGTCATCACTGCCAGATCCATGCTAACATATGTCATCGACCAGCAGAAAACATGCATCCAATTCCAGTATGTTGGCCTTTCGATCAATGGGGAATGGACATCGTGGGGCCGTTCCCGGCGGCCAGATCCAAAAAAGCTTACGTCCTGGTCGCTGTAGAATATTTAAGCAAATGGATAGAATGCATCGCCCTCGCACGAATAACTCAATTCCAAGTGATCAACTTCCTATGGAAGTTCATAGTTTGTCGATTTGGCATCCCGAGGATCCTAATTTCCGATAATGGAACCCAATTCGCGGGAAAACAAGTAATAGAATGGTGTTCGAAACTGGGAATTCAACAAAATTTCACTTCGGTCGGGCATCCAAGAGCGAACGGACAAACCGAAGTAGCAAACCGAGAAATAATAAAATCTTTGGAAAAAAGATTAGGATCGGTCAAAGGAAAATGGCTTGATGAACTCCCAGGAGTACTATGGGCTAATCGAACCACAGTAAGGAGCTCAACCGGGGAAACCCCATTTAGCTTGGTATATGGGTCGGAGGCTGTTATTCCTGTTGAAACCTTAATCCCAACGCCAAGAATAGAGATGTTCGATGATCAAGAAAATGAAAAGGCGAGAGAAAATGACATTGATTTAACAGAAGCTTTAAGAGATAAAGCTGCCGTACGCCTACAAGCCACTAAAGCAAATATGGAGAAAGCATACAATCAAAAAGTACGCATCCGAACTTTCAAAGAAGGAGACTTGGTCTTGAAAAAGGTAGAAGTATCCAAGCATGTGGGAAAGTTACAACAAAATTGGGATGGACCTTACATCGTCATTGGCGTAGGAAAGAAAGGTTCATACAAAATTGCACACTTGGATGGAACAGCCTTACCAAGAACCTGGAATGCGGTCAACCTTAGGAAATACTATGGTAAATAAATTTTAGCAGATTATACTGCATTGTTTTATTTTACTTTATCAAGTTTTAATCCTTGTAACAAAGGCCTTAGCCTACAGTTTAATTAGTAAAGATTTTTTATACATCGATTATTTCGGTTAACGCTCCTTGGAATTACACTATCATATTGATAAAAATTAGAACGAAACGAGTCGAGTATACATTGATCCGCTCAATAAACACTCCTCGATTTATATCAACGACAAAAAGGACTTTTTGGTGATGAACCTAAGTCTAAATTACAGATGAGTTGAGTAAACATCGATCCGCTCGATAAAAACTCCTCGATATATTCAAAAGCGAGTCGAGTATACATTGATCTGCTCAATACAAACTCCTCGCCCATATCTTCAACGATCAAAAAGACTTTTTGGGTTAAAAACCTAAGTCTAATCAAAACGAGTTGGGTAAACATCGATCCGCTCGATAAAAACTCCTCGCCCATATCTTCAACGATCAAAAAGACTTTTTGGGTTAAAAACCTAAGTCTAATCAAAACGAGTTGAGTAAACATCGATCCGCTCGATAAAAACTCCTCGATATATCTTCAACGATCAAAAAGACTTTTTTGGGTTAAAAACCTAAGTCTAATCAAAACGAGTTGAGTAAACATCGATCCGCTCGATAAAAACTCCTCGATATATCTTCAACGATCAAAAAGACTTTTTGGGTTAAAAACCTAAGTCTAATAAAAAAGAGTCGAGTAAACATCGATCCGCTCGATAAAAACTCCTCGATACGTATCCAACATCCTAAAAAGACTTTTGGGTTAAAAACCTAAGTCTAATCAAAAAGAGTCGAGTATACATTGATCCGCTCAATAAAAACTCCTCGGTATATTTACAACGATCAGAAAAATTTCAGCTGATAAAAACCTAAGTCTAAATTGTAACAAATTGAATAAACATTGATCCGCTCAATAAACACTCCTCGATCTATTCCTAACGATCTAAAAGATCTGCTGATACTCCTAAAGTTTTGAAGATGAATCAAGTATGACTCCATCTGCTCGGAAATTGCTCCTCGTAAATAAAAATTATGACAGAATCAACGACAAAGAAGATGCAAGAGATAAAAGTAATATTTTATTCATCAAATCAGTTACATACAAAAATCCTACGTTACAAAGATCTGCTTGTTACTTAAAGATCATTACAATGATTTAGTTAAAATGATCCTATAGGATCGGCTATCTTCACGACAATGTCCACGGAAACACCAATCTCCTCCCTAGTACCTCGTCGATTATAATAAACCACCTAAGAAGCACGCTGCTCAGGATGGTCGACTTCTTTGGTTCGATGGCCAGGCTCTGAAGATCAAATGTTCTTCCAGATGAAATGAACATTACCAGCCAGATAACTAGCAATGCTCGCTCACCCGCAAGAAGATACTGCTTTTACATTATCTATAAAACATTTTATCCTAAAGCAGCATCTCTTCGGGACCGTCGTGAAACGGTGAGTTTACCAGCCACCCCGGTGGTCTATCACTCCGGAGGTAACATCGAAGAGCGGAGGTGGCTGGCAAGTATGAACCCTCCATGTGCAAACGGAAACCACGGACCTCTAATTGATGAAGACAAAAGCTGAGGCCTCATGGGACCCGTTAGTACAAGGAAGGGCTGACATGGGACCCGTCAGTACAAGGTAGATGAACATCAAGTTATTACAGAGTGAATCACGATAATGTGACTTTTTGAATATTATTGTATCTGAAGGCAGAATGAAATCCAAAGAAGTTGAGATCTCCATTCTCTTTGGGAAATTGCAAATGGAATATGCAAACCGTCTCCCTATTTATAAGGATAGACTCAAACAATCCAACGGTTGAAAAAACATTTGATCAACGGACACAGATGCGACCCCTTGACTCCCCGCAATAAATGCTAGTAAGTTGGAACGGCACTATCTAATCGCCTCAACTAGTCGATAACAAAAGAGGCCATAGATCGAAATGATCAAACCTAAAAAAGCTTTGGATTAGACATACCGGCACAATCATACTTCATGGTCGATGGCTTACAACCCTAGAATCCACAAACGAAGTCATACAAGCTTTAAAATCGCAGCGAAAAGGACAGTTGCTCGATAAAAGATAAAAGACCAAACCCTTCACCATACGAGGAACGTCACTGCCTCATACATCATATGGATGACCATTGACTAAGCCATACAAGAACTCCTCTGGAATCCAAGATATCTGATATAGAAATCAGGAGAATAGTCCTCCTTATTCAAAACAGCAAGGACGTAACTGCCTAACATACCAGAGAATTGCTTAAGGAGGTCTGAACAGGTCAGATCTGACTAAGACTTCTACAATTTCCAATTCCTCCCATATCAAAGATATGCTATAAACGAAACATTGGTTGAAGAACAAGTAGTTCGAAGTTGATAATGAGAAACATAAAGCTTTGGAGGATACTGAAAGGGTTATTTTCTCTTAGTCTTATGAAAAGAAAAGAAGAGTTCAACAAAAGGTATAAAAAGCCTCCTTATATAAAAGTATGTGTCACAAAAGGACAATTTTACAAGGCATGGATTGAACATCGACCAAAATGCTGAACGTTCCCTAACAGCAATTCAATCGACTATCCAATACGAATAAACCTACTATCTGCATGATTATGCGCAAACATGATTTTGAATATAACCCAAGGGACTATACTGGGTTGATCAACAAAGATTTGATTTGCAGAGCAAACATCAAGATCAAGCTAGCTTTTCTCTATCCTAAGTATTCTCCGCAAAGATCAATTTCAGATACGTGTGCTAAACAATTCTGATTATTTCATGATGATTATATTTATGCATAAAGGCAAAATGTGCATAACAAGGAGAAGAAAATAGATATAGGCAAGAATCTGCCTACAAGAAGGTCATAATTTCATATTTTGTACTTCTCCCATTACAAAAAATTTCAGCCCAAACATATGCACAAAAATTGGGCAGCAAAAAAAAAAAAAAAAAAAAAAAAAAAATAGACAGTCCAAGGCCTGCCAGGTCGAACAAAGATCACTGAGAAGAACGGTCAGTAGGTCGACTACTAGAAACAGTCCTCCGAGGAGTCAAGTTGCCAGCAAACGCCATCAACTCCTCTTGACGCTTTAGATAACCGGCGTCATATCCTTCCTCATAGGACCGCCGTTGAGACTCCTCTGCAAGGGCAGCAGCCTGAACCAAGTCGTTTTTCTCCTTCTCCCAGACAGACTTCTCCTCCTGCAATTTTTTCAAATCATCATTGACGAGCTGCAGCTGGAGAGTCTGCCCTGCGACCTTCGCCGACTCCGACGCCAACCGTTTTCGGTAAGAATCCTTACTATTCCACAGTTCATCGTTTTGCACACCCAGCTGGAGTGCAAAGTACTTAGCCTGGAAAAAGAAAACAGCCTTTATGTAACAAGGCAGTCAAAATAAAAACAAATAAAACAATGAAAGATTCATCCACCTGTTCGCATATCTTGACTAGCGATTGAACAAGGCGTACATTTGAAGTACCCTCAAGTTTCTTCAACTCTCCGGGCAGAATGGTGCTCAAACCCAGATCCCAAGACAAAGTATCAGGCTCAACTGAGCCAGGCAATTCACTATTAGAAGCGACACCATCAGGGCGTGGAGTCTCTGACAGCATAATATCCTTAACTTGTTCAAGGATGCATCGATCGTCTAACGGACGGGGAGAGTCTCTCTCGTTGGGGCTAACGGAGGTCTCCTTGCCCGAAGCAGAAATAACGGTTCGACGACCAGACCTCGACCCAAACCGACCCCCAGAAGGTCCCCCAGATTCAAAAGAAGCAGTCGTTACAGTGGTATCATGAAACAAATATTCAGGACAATCTTGCAAAATAGATTGCGTTACGGAAGGATTAACAGAAAAACCATCGCCAACTTGCCCTTCACTGGCAATCAGGGCAGTAGAAGCAGACAAAGGAAGGGAAATAGCAAAATCCCCTCCATGAAGAACGTGCTCAAAGGAAGAAGCATTTGAACTAACAACTATATTATAAACCGATTCCTCGTTGGACATATCGCCAAAAGCAACTCGACCAGGGGAAGGCATGCTTCCTACTTGAGTGGAAGCAGAAAAGATTGGTTCTGAAAACGACGAGTTTACCACGGAGAGAGGTTCAGAAGCAATAACACGAGTATCGATCTCCGACCTAATTGTTTGGGACGAACGAGGAGGCTCCATCGACGGCCCATCTCTTCGAGATCTTTTGGATCTATTATCCCGAGCGCCCTCATGGGATGGTCGCTTCGAAGTATTACCAAAAAGGTTACTCATGATCGGATTATGGAAAAATACAAATTAATATCGAGAAAGTTTATCGACTAGCTAAAGAAAGAGTATTCTGTTAAGAGAGGAGTATAGCAGTAAAAAACAAGTCAAGTTTTTACCTTTCGTATTTATACTACACGAAAGGACGCGACAGACCTAAAGAAAGGGCGCGAAACGGGAAAACTGACCTTGGAGCAAACGCTAGAATTTGAAAAGACACACACATAATGATTACGGCAAATCAAATGACTTGTCTGAATTATTACGGCGAATGTGAAAAGACACGACTGTCAGAATACGAAACGTTTAGCGTACAAAGTAAGGAAAGCTAAAGTTACAATTAAAACCTACGAATGAATAATTACAAAGATTATTTCAAAAATAAATCACTATTTCAAGAAGCCTGGTCGCTATCCGGAATCTTCTGTTCGCTACCGACGTCCTCAGTCATGCATATATCGTCTTCTTCTTCTTCTTCGTCTTCTGGATCGATAAAAGTATTATCGAGCTCATCGTTAACATCAGAAGGAGGAATCGGCAATGGATTTCCAAATTCTTCGACAAGGTGAGCCAGAGGAAAACCTTGATATACGACATCTGGAACCTCGGAAGAAGAATAAAGTTTGCCATAGCGATTCAACCGAATGTGCGCCGCCTTAAAATACTCCTTTCGACGGTCGTCGATCATCTCTAAAGCGACCAGCTGATGAATCGCCTTCTTAAAAGTATTCTCAATAAGAGGACCGACCATCCGATACACCAACGCCGTATGAACAGGAGAATTAAGGAATTCACGAACAACTCTTTCATCAGGATTCCTACCATATCGATCCCTAAGCCCACTAAGTGGGACATCCTTTTCGTAGTCCTCTAAAGAAGTTTCAAGGTTTGATACCTGAGATTCAAGCTCACTAATTCGAGTCGTGCTCTGTAACTGCAATTCCTCTAACTTTCTAGCCATTTGATTGGCCTGCTCTTGAGCACGAGAAACCTCCATCACCCTGTCTATCATTTCTTGATCTTCGGTCCCGGTAGCACGAGTCTCTACGATGGGACCGGAAGAAGATGTTGAGGGACCAACCTCTGAACCGGAGGATTTATGAAGTAAAGCTTTATACTTCTTTTCCAGGAACTCGCATTGTTGTTTCCAAAGTGCATTTTCATAGGCGTATGACGCGAGACAAGTTTTAGTCTGGAAGAACAAAGAGAGCAAGAAAAAGAGATGTATTAGTAAATTAAGGAAAACCCTTAAAATTATCTGTCAATATGATTGAAGGAAAAAGATATCACCTTCTCAGCATAAAGAGAAGCTCGCTGGAATTTCTCCAGAGGATCCTTATGAAGAAGCTTATTGAGATCGCGAGTAAAAACGCCAGACAAAAGAACACGGGTCGCCTTATCGACCGCGTTCTCACTATCATCATGAACAAGAGAATCCTTCTCGGAATAACCAGCGGCCCTCCTTCCCTCTAAATGATCCTCGATCATTTCGACCAGAGTAGGTTTTGGATGTTTATCTCCGAGTAAAGAAAGGTCGTCACCAGAACGTCCATAGTAACTCCTTTTTCTACCCACTGGATTATTAGTAGGATGAGACATTGACCAGCTGCGACATCCTCGAATACCCAAAGAGGATCTAAGAGGAAGAGGAGGATAACCAGATCCCGTGCCCTGATGAATAGGGGACTCACGAGAAGAATCTGGAGATTCCTCTCTATTCTCCTCAGATTCATGACCCAACTCCAGCTTCCTTTTTCGCGACGCTCTCTGCTCGATAGGGGCGTTCTCTACGGATTTGGAAGATTTCGACAGCACCATTTTTCCCTTCGAAGAATGTCGAGAGTTTTCTACCATATGGGCTGAAAAAGAAGCAAAATAAAAGTTAGTTTCTCCGTATAAAAGGTATAGTTACAGCACTAAGATAAAATAAAGTACTAACCAAGAGGTTCAGATGATGAACTGATGGGAAAGTTATGAACACTTAACCCCGCCTTACGAAGGAAAGCCTCCCCGATCAGAAGAGCGCTTTGATATTTGTTTGCACGCATTTCGGGGATCTCAGTGATAAACTGTACATCGTCAGGAACAAGTTCACCAGTCGGTAAGCGACCTCCAGGAATCCAACTGGAACCATGATCCCATGAAAAAGGCATGGTCGAACCATCCACCAAACAAATATTAGACGGAGGACGAACAAAGAAGAAATGAGATTTCCATGAAGGATTACTAGAAATAGGGGCGTCAAAGATTGCTCGACTAGGCCGCTGACTATCGAAGAAATATCCACGATTTGAAGAGCTAGAAATATTGAAGCGGAAAAGTTGCGTAAAATTACGAAAAGAAAGTTTAAACACCTTTGCGATCATCAAAACGGAAAAACAAACCACAAAAGCAACGGAATTTGGAACCAGCTGTGTCAAGCACACACTGAAAGTTTTCAAAACTTCGAGAAAGAGGGGAGACAAAGGAAGATGCAGTCCGCTATTGAAGTGAGCCGTATAAAAGGCTCGACATCCCTCCGGTGGAGACGTGACCCTATCAGTAGGGGAAGGAAGAATTATCTCAGAACCTTCCGGAAAATATTTGGTATAATTATTCACAACCTCCGGGAATGTTTCCACCGTATAGGCACAAGCTACGTCCTCAATTGGTTCGGAAATCTGAGGAACAGTACCTTTGCCCTTTTTGGCTCGGGCAGCCACATCTGCATCAGAAAGGATTCGTACCCTGAAAGTATCTTCTACAGGGACGACGAAGTCAGATACTGTAGTTTGTTTGCCCAAAGGATTAGAATGCAACTCCTCTTCGTTATCGGGGGCGACGATCTCTCTAGAAGAAGAAGAAGATCTTATTACAAAAGCCATATATTCTGGTTCTCGGAAGATGAAGGTCGATAAAAGGAAAAAATTTATGAGATGAACGACAAATCAGGAAAATGATTACGAGTTGTAAGGAAGTATAAAAGAGAAATGGCGAACTCAAAAGTCACCTATTTATAATAAGATGAGACAAGACGTTTCGAACTCATCGCAGCTACTCATATTCCCGCCAAAAACGGAAGGATATGAAAAGCCTCCTGAATAGACGCGTGGCGATTCGTAATCGGACAGAGAAAACGACTATCTATGATATGTAGCACTCTTTTCCTTACTTAAGATTTTTTCCCACAGGGTTTTTTCTTAAGAAAGGTTTTTAACGAGGCTCCATTCATAGAAAACAAACAGTCGTAAAGATTTATCTACTTCTACGAGCTTCTATTATCTATACGCTCGAAGAAGTGAGGGAGTACTGATGGGGGCTATTTCGCACCCTACATACTACTCGAATCGAATGAAGAAGATAAGATCGATTCGACCAATTCAAACAGATCGGAATTATCTTACTGACCCGGCCAAGTGCAGCTCGCTTCGATAGAAGATTATACTCCGGACTCAAGAAGGATATTTGGGCCGAGTCCTATTAGGACTATGTTTCCTTGTAACGCTAGGTTTAACATTATATAAATACCTAGTTAATCATTGTATTAGACAACGACGAAATTCCTGAACTCTAAGAATACATGATTTAACACTGCTTACAACAGCAAAACTCAATAATATTCAATATTATTACAGAGCTTTTTACCTTCATATCGGTGTGTTCTTAGCTTTGTTTTGTGGTTTTACTTCTTGTTCTTGAATATTGCTTTTCTTTGTAACCGATCCATCCGGAATAAAGTAACAGAGCCCTATATAACATATATATAAATATCGAAAACCCCCCGATATCACAAATTCACTGATATTCAATTAACCTGACGAAATCCGGCTAAATCAGGTTTCATCTTGGGCTTTGGTTTTTTTACCATATACCTGATTGTTGTAGCAAACATAATGTTTCCCTTCTCCTTTCCCAGCTGAACTGCAACAAATAATTTAGTGAACAAAACAATACTTGAGAAAGTAGGCATAGCTACTACTATAATGGACCCAAACAAGCATTTCATCAAGCAGATTGCGCACAATAACATAGTTATTACATATATTACATATCAATGAATCGTTATTAAAAGTTAAAAAAAGCTATATGTAAAAGAATACTTCAAGAGCATAACTCGACTATATATACAAAGTTATTAGGAAAAATAACTCGGGATAACTTCAATCACGAAAATTTTCTTAAAATTTCTACGGATTTATTTCCGTCGAAATTTCTCGATTTTCTTGTTGTGAGAGGGATAAATTGAACATTATAAAATTGCCATTAAATCTTTTCTCAGTAATGTTATCGAAGTCACTAGTACCTCAGTTTGTAGATAATTTGGATGTTGAGATGGGTTTAGACTTGAATTCCCACTTTAACATTAAAAGGTTTTGATTATCAGTATAATTAAACTTGTCGAGTTGAATTGCATGATATATTATTGAAGATTGGGTTGATTGTTTTTATAGATTAAAATTTCCACATTTTTCATCGAAATTTTTTCATTTTTGAATCAAGCGAAACGAAAATAATACGTAATTCTGAAACTATTTGTTTGTCATAAATTCTGTTATTTTCTAAATTTAATAACTTTTTTACAATTTTTCCTTAGAGTTTTCGAAACATTTTCGAAAAGTTTCGAATTTTTTTTAATATTTGACCGACTGAAACTTACACTCGAAACAAAATTTTGATTCATGATTATTTTTTCTTATTGAATTTGAGGTTTGTAATCTAACTTTCTTTTAACCCTAGCTAAACGAATTGAGATCACATGAACTTAAGTTGAAACATAGTTAGTCCATATCGAATAATTTGATACTATTAGATAGATTTTATCATCTTTTTAACTTGTAATGAGGATATTTAAGAGTTAATAAACAAGTGGTATTTTAAAATTCTACCAAAATAGTTGGAGGAGATGTAATTCAATTTGATTTATTTCATTTTCAACTCCAGTCTTGAATTACATAAACCACTAGTCCCCAAGAATCATCTAAAAATTTCAGTCCTTGTCTCCTTGAGATCAAATCAATTTAATGTTTATTATTAGGGAAAATTGTATATTTGGTATCTTTCAATATGGCACTCTGCAATCTTTGTGTCATTACATATGTAAATTTATATAAAGAACCACAATTCAAATATTGGTAGCAATAGTCATACTATGCATCATCAAATAATTAGACGTACGGAAATTGAAGGAATTGGACTTATACATCACATGTGACCTCTTAGGTCATCTCAATTGGTACGTAAATTATTATTTGATGTCATAATAACGTGAGGGAACATTGTATATTTATTTTTTCAGAAAATGATATAACGTTATAATTTTCTTTTCAAAAATGAGGAAAATGTTATAGTTTTCTCTCCAAAAGACTAAATAGCAGCCCTGTGAATCTGCACATGGCCAATTTCATTCATTTTTATTCAATTATTCCAAAAGACTAAATAACACTTCTTATGCTAATAGTTTTCATTGAAATAAATAAACATAATGTGTAAAATGACTATCTAGCTTGTTCGTTGTTCCTCATCATTTTTTAAGTAATAGTTTTCTTTATAGATGAAAATTAGTTAAAATACAAATAATAACGTACCATCAAAATGGATATACCTGTTATAAAATTAATCTAAAGAGCAAGAGAGAAATAAGATTTAGATAACAAAGTACAAGAGAACTAAGATTTAGATAACATAGTAGGAGAGAAAATTCTTTTCATTCATTTGAAAATTGGATATCACAAACATTCTACATAGGCTCTATTTATAGGCCTTGAATCATTAACACAAAATATGAGTTACAAAAGAGTAAATGAGAATACATGAATTACTTGGGGGTTACAAAGTATGGGGGTTACAAGGTTAGAGGTTACAAAATTTATACTCACTAATTGTAAGAATAATTTTTTGAAATTATGGACATCCACAATATATTTATTTACAACACTCCCCCTTGGATGTCCATAAAATAGTTATGTGCCTCATTAAAAACCTTACTTGGAAAAACCCAGTGGGATAAAAACCTAGTCAAGGAAAAAAGAGTGCAACATGTCATTACTCCCCCTGATAACAAAATCAAATAACGTCTTCTAGTCGACACATCACAATTACATTGGTCAATTTTTCAAATGTGGCAGTTGGCAATGCCTTAATTAACAAATCTGCCAAATTTTCAAATGAACGAATTTGTTGATTATTCATGTCACCATTCTTTTGAAGGTCATGAGTGAAGGGATATTTTGGTGAACTATGTTTCGCTATCCCCTTTGATATACCATTCTTTTAGTTGAGCTATGCAAATTGTTGGGGTATTTTTCTCAAATAATATGTCAAACATCATTGGATATGATGGGTCATCGATCTTAGACAAACACACTCTCAACTTGCCTCATGCATTGTAATTAATTAGAAGTGACAACTAAAGTTTGTTTCTTAGAACGCCATAAAATGGTCGTCCTCCATTTGTGAACACATAACATGTTTGAGAGCGGGCTTTGTGCGGATCAGATAAGTATCACCCATCAACATAGCCAACTAATTATGATTTAATATTATTGTGAAAAGTAACCCCATATCTATTGTTCCTCAGATTTATCAAAATATATGCTTCACTTCTTTTGAATGTCAACGTGTCGAGAAAAACCAAATCTTGCTAATAAACTTACAACAAAAGATATATTTGGATGTGTATTATTATCAAAATACATCAATGCTCCTATAGCACTGTGATATGATAATTTGTGACCAAATTGTTCTTTTTAACCCTCACGAGGATCAAAATGGTTCTTTTTCACATCTAGCGATCTTATAATCATTGTGGTACTTAGAGGATATGCCTTATCCATATTTAATCATCTTAAAATCTTTTTTATATAAGTTGACTGATGAAGAAGAATTTCGTTTGATAAGTGCTCGATCTGCAGGTCGAGACAAAATTTTACTTTAATATTTTTCGTCTCAAACCTTTTTTTCATTAAACAACCATCTACTTTTTGAAGCTCTTTAGGAGTTTTAATAATATTTAGATTATCAACATACACAACATTCATAACAAATTTTGATCCGAATCTTTTTATAAAAATACATGGGCATATTAGA
Organism: Penstemon eatonii; assembly: GCA_038501285.1. NCBI lineage: Eukaryota > Viridiplantae > Streptophyta > Magnoliopsida > Lamiales > Plantaginaceae > Penstemon > Penstemon eatonii. Next base: position 63,946,053 of record CM076710.1, read on the forward strand.
TCATTTTTATAACCTTCTTTCGACAAGTATTCAATAAGTCGATTATATCACTTATGCCCAGATTGTTTTAGTCCAAATGAAGATTTACGCAACCGTATTGAACAATTTTCCCGGGAGTTTTCACATGCATCGGAAATTTTAAATCCTTCAGGGACATTCATACATTAGACGCAAATCTAGTTTTTCACGTAGTGCCAGAATAATAAGATATCTAAAATTAATTGCATCCACCAAAAGAGAATAGTTCTCCTCATAATCAATTCCAGGTCTCTGCGAAAACCCTTGTGCTACTAGTCGTGCTTTATATCTAACAACTTCATTTTTCTCATTTCGTTTTCGCACAAATTAAATACCCATTTATACCCAATGGGTTTTACTCCTTTGGGTGTTTTTGGACTACTGGTCCAAAGACTTCACGTTTTGAAAGTGAACTTAATTCTGCTTGAATTACGTCTTTCCATTTTGGCCAATATATTCTATGACTACATTCTTCAACAGATTTAGGTTGAAGATCCTCATTCTCGTTTATAATTTTCACAGCAACATTATATGCAAAATTGTTGTCGACAACTATTTTATTTCGGTTCCATCTTTCTCTCGTAGTGACATAATTTACTGAGATTTCTTCATTATTTTCAGGTATCTGAACCTCTTCTGGGGTATTATCATTAGTTATGTCATACGACTCTTCATGAGTACTTGCCTCCACAATATGACCATCTTCAGTGTTTGCTCCTTTTCTTTTACAATGATTTTTTTTCTTCTTTGGAACCGTAGCTTATTTTCATTTGCATTAACAGATTGTCCTACCAGGACATCAATTTGAAATGGAGCATTTCAGCTGGTATATGAGATCTAATAACTCTTTTTATAATAGTAAATTCATTTGGCAGTAAAGTAAATTTTCAATATTTTGCAAATGCATTATCTTCTGAACTTCTAGTGTATAGTGATTTAATCGAGGATCTAGAGAAGATAATATTGATGCATTTTATTTAAATTCTTTTACCAGCTATTTATTCTCTCCCCCTAATGTCGAGAACTTTATTTGATCATGTATACTCTCCCCCATGTCGAGAACATTATATCAATAACAATCGACAAATCGTACCATAAATAAAAGTTAGGATAATTAATTATAGAAGGGGATTCATAACAAACATATTCTCAACTTTCTTTGAGGCCCATCATTGTGCGTTGTGGTGGAGCAATTGAAATATATTCCGCACATTTAAAAATCCTAAGATGGGAAATATTTGGCTTCTGGCCAAAAGCCAATTTCAATGGAGAGAAATGATCATAACTTCTTGGCATGATGCACCCAAGTGCCGCTGTATAATAGCATATCTACATTCTATAACAAGAAGTTTTGTTCTCGTTAACTATGGTCTAGCAGTTAATTGGAGGTATTTAATAAATAATTATACTAAACCATTTTGTGTATCATGAACATGGGCAACATGACTTTCAATTTTTTTTTTTTTAATTTATATTTGATAGTCATTGAAAGCCTCAGATGTGAACTCACCAGCATTATCAAGGTACATTGTAATGAATGAATAATCCAAAATTATGTTTTAAATTTAACTATTTGCGCAAATAATTATGCAAACACCAAGTTGCACATGGTGGATGAGTGGGCCCACATATATCACCTTGAGTGTTTTTTTAAAAAATGCTGGAGATTCTAACCAAATTATCTAGTAATCTTGAGAACAAGCGGCACAAAATGATTCTTTAAACTGAAGAATCTTCTGGTTCTTCAATGAGTATTCATGTGAATTCTTAACGATTTTTTTTTCGCAATATAATTTACCCGGGATGGTCTTCCGGTCATGCCAAATAATAAATATATTTTAATTAGTAAACTTCTGGTTTACTATAATATATGTTTCAGTTTTAGAAACACATTTATTTCTTATAAATTCTCATATTTAAAGTCTAAAGGAAAATAAGGTTAGTTAAGATAATATGTCTTAAGTTATTATGAAAAATTCGTGAGCTCAAACATCTCATCAAAGTAACCTCACATTACTCTTACTGTGGTGAATAATCTAATCAGGATGAAATAATTATCACACTATTGAGTTCTCAATTTTCTTTCAATCAAAGACTGACAAGGATAATTAATATCACTAAAGGCATAAAGAAAACAATATATATCATTATATGTAAAATGCCATTCATTGATCTTTATCACATGTTTGTAATCATGCAATCAATTGAAAGAAAGATAATAAAAATTTCTTACCCCTCATATCTCATTGGTATACTTAATACGAATTTATTTTCTGAACAAAACAAAACTCATCATGTTTATGAAACTACAAAATTATAACTACCGTTCGTATTTTAATTCAATGGAATTATTTTCGGCATAAGTTGTATTGACTATACAAAATATCAAAATTCAAATTTATCAATCAAAATCAAATGTATTCAAATCTTCAAGTTAGAATTTATCAATATCATAACGTTCAAGTTTGAGCTTTATGTTCTTGTCACTTAGGCATCAGGCCTAAAATAATATTATGAGATTATAATATTTGACAAAACATATGCCTCATTAGTACTTATAATTTTGTCAATTTGGCCTCATTTATAATTTGAATTGGGCCTACTTCCGTACGTTAGTTAGCAAAAATATTGATCAATTATGTGTAAGGTTAGTGATAGCACAATTCCATCAAAGTGATATCACCTCCTCTACTTACATCGTCACCGGCTCTCCGGCCAAAGTTAATTTATGCGGCCATGGCCAATATCACTACATAGAAAAGACTTTTACTTTTAAGTCAATATCACAGATCTTTTGTTCTACATATTTTTTTTTATTTTTTTTTTATATGGAAATATTAAGGCCAAGCCATGCCAATAAACATATTTGTAGCCTCTTTTGATACACTTCAATTTTAAACATATTTTCAAAATTGAAAGGCTATACCATATAAAATCAAATAGAATATGGGGTATTGAATTTCAGACCCTCTTTCAGGCTTCCGGCCTTAGTTTCATTTTTAATCGATGAAAATAATAAATCCCATTTACAGAAATATCAATCAACATCTTGAAAGTCAACAAAGAATTACTTTCAAATTAAAATATGATCACACAATTGCATATGAGATTTGAAGACAACTAAAACCAATTACTAATATGTATAATATTATACTTCATTATGATTACTATGTCAAAACAAATATAGTGAACATTATCTCATAGCAATAGGCAATAAATGTGGATCTTATCAAAATTAAGAAGAACCGATTATTATTCATTTCTAAAATGAAAAACAAGAAAAAAATCAATTTGGCCGAACTATTTACTAAACCAGTGCATAATCATGCCATCAAGACGATCATGTAATACAAGCCTTCAAATTTTTTATTTTTTATTTTTTTTTATTTTTTATACGTGTTCTGCCAAGAATTTTCTGAATCTTATGCAAATTAGAATTAAAGCCTCATTCAAAGAAGTCAAAATAGACATAAGATATTGGACTGACATCAAATTTTGAAAGAAAATTCCAAAGCATATTTTCAAAACTTATTATCAACAAGCATATCCTTTAAATCCAAGGCCCCAAATTAATTGAAATGTTGATTCAATTCAATTAATTAATATCATTGTTATATTATAGACTTCAAAGAAATAATATGAATATTTAACACCATAAAAATAGCATATGAATATAATGACCCTTCTATGAGATAGTTTCAATCTGTACAATTTCCTAAAGCAAAATAAGTAAACAAGAACATGGATATTTACCTTAGACATAGAACAAAATATAGTACCTGAGTAGGATTAATAATTTCGAGCAATTTCGTGCTGATAACGTGTTATAAAATTAATCTAAAGAGCAAGAGAGAAATAAGATTTAGATAACAAAGTACAAGAGAACTAAGATTTAGATAACATAGTAGGAGAGAAAATTCTTTTCATTCATTTGAAAATTGGATATTACAAACATTCTACATAGGCTCTATTTATAGGCCTTGAATCATTAACACAAAATATGAGTTACAAAAGAGTAAATGAGAATACATGAATTACTTGGGGGTTACAAAGTATGGGGGTTACAAGGTTAGAGGTTACAAAATTTATACTCACTAATTGTAAGAATAATTTTTTGAAGTTATGGACATCCACAATATATTTATTTACAACAATACCAACCCTAATAAAATGAGTAGTTCTTATTTATAAGCTACTAGCTTATTCTTGTACTATACAAAATTTCGTAAGATTATTTATATGAGTTACGAAAATTGTTAACATGTCGAATACGAAAAAAAAAATTCCTAATTTATGTCAATCAAGAATTAGAATAACGTGGATAAAACTCAAACATTGTTAGATAAAGATGAAGATGGAGTGCACTGAATTGATTTAGTTAAGGTAGGTTTTAATGATTTCCAAAACTTCAAATCAGCTAAGTAAAGACAACTTAGTTGAAATCCCTTAGAAGAATTTTGACCAAGTAAGAAGACATATCAGACGGGTCAAATATTCAAGGTCCAGAAGACTACTGATCTGCTGAAGAGAAGAAATCAGACTGGTGTAAATCAGCCGACTCAAATCAGATTTGTTCAAGTTTGAGATCTGCTCTGTTCATCATTAGACGCGTTCTCTCATCAGACAAGTGGAAAGATCAAGAAGTCGTCCCAACAGTAATAAATGCCACTGGAGTAATAAATGCTAAAGTCCGAGGTTATTAATGGCAAATGATTGAAGAAAAGACTCGTATCAGCTCAGTGCATTTAATGCTGCCTGACAGAAAGTACAATCTGCAGTACTGTTACTGTGCAAAGAGCCGTTCGCGAAAATTAAGGACCAGAAATCAAGAAATTTGAATTGTGTCTCTCTTCAACGGACATAATTCAAATAGTGAGTATAAATAGCTAAAGAGACGAAGAGAAAAGGAGCTACAACACAACAACTGAGAGATTGATTTCGATGTAAAATATTTTCTAAGTCTCAAAAGCTCAAGAACAGCTCACTCATCAGCCTTGTCATTTGTTGACTTAAGCTGAAGCTGAAGATCAAAGTTAAACACAATTTTCTGAGTGAAATCTGTTAGAGTGTTGTGAGGAGAGTTTATCCATCTGTGTGAAGTGATAAAACTCTGTAGAATAGGTCTTCTTTGTGATTTCCTATTGTGAGCTTACAGCCAGATTCATTTGTTGTTTTGTCGTAAGTAGATTATACTGTAAACTTTGTGATTATAGTATAACCCAAGATCTGTGTGACATGGAAGAGTGGACTAAATGATTTAAATCCATATAACCTCTATAAAAATTCTGGTGTTTGCTTTTTGCATAAGTTTTCTTGCATATTTATAAAAACTACATAAAACACTCTATTAACTGTTTGAAAAGTTTTAAAAGGAAGTTTACCAAAACTGGGGATAAGTTTTTCAAACTACTAAGTATACTTGTGAAAAACACTTCAAAAATCCGCTGCAAGTATTCTGGTATTAAAACTGATTTTCACCAAAATCAGCTAAGTAACTATCAGATTAGCGGTCAACAAAGCTGTTCAAAGATTTGTTCGCGATCAGCCTTGTAAACATACTGTTCTGTAACTGTTTAGTCTATTTAAGTTTGAGCAACAGTTTTAAAGTTAAAATTTGATTAAAAATTTTCAGAGGTCTATTCACCCCCCCCCCTCTAGACCTCATCTGACCACTTGGGACCAACAAGTGGTATCAGAGCAGGTGGTTCATTAGAATCAGCTGCCTGATCAACGTGCTTGATCCGAGTGTTTTTCAAAGATTTTCAAACTTTTCAAAAGAGCATCTTTTTGAAAAATTAACTTTTTTTGAAAAATGGATTGTATCAGCCATTTTCCCCACATAGCTGGTATGAGCTTCGAAGACTGGAAGATCAGAATGGAGATCTTCTTAGCTGCCTACAATGATAACATGTACACATGTATCATCAAAGGTGCATTCAAATTCACCAAGACCATCAAAGTTGATGAAGTCGATATAACTGTGGAAAAAGATTTACACGAGATGACAACCGAAGAAATAAAGCACCTGGACAAAGTTGGGCGATTCATCATGACCAAGGCCCTTGACAACGACAGATTTGACAAAGTCAAGCATTGCAAGACTGATAGAGTAGTGCCCAGCAAGCCAATATTAATTAGCTTGTTGAACTATTATTTTCTTATAGTTTATAATTAATACGCCCGTTCATTCATAGTACGTGAAACTGAACAATGGCCAACTTCATCTCTCGCGAACTTATCTAAGCGATTGGATGAAATCCTAAGGTCACAATAGACTATGGGACGATTCACCTCAGTAGTGAGTGCAATCATGAAACAGTCTCAAAGGTCGTGATCTTAAAACCGTTCCAAGTCATAGATTCCGAACGAGACGGGGTATCGTAGGAATCGCCAAGACTTGTACAAGTATGCATGATTCACATGGAGTGAATTTGTAGCGTTTCATGAGCAAGGAATTTGAGGCCAGTGCATATGAGTAGGTGGTTCAATGGAGGATTGAACGCATCGAACGACCCGAACAGAGAAACCCATTGTGGAAGCGCATGACGCATATCGGTGATGGGATGTTTCTCAAGGCTTATAATTGTTGGTCCCAAATGGTCAGATGAGGTCTAGAGGGGGGGGGGGGGTGGATAGACCTCTGAAAATTTTTAGACTTAAAAACTTTTCAGTCTTCTGTCAGCAGACTAAGCTGATGAAGAACAGTAAGATGACTATGCTGATCGTGAACAAATCTTGGACAACAGAGTGACCACTCTTCTTACAACTACTTAGCTGTTTTTCAGCAAAACAGTTTTATCAAGAGTATACTTGCAGCGGATGTTTGAAAGTGTTTTTCACAAGTAGACTAAGTCCTTAAAAATATTTTATCCCCAGTTTTAAAACTCCTTTTAAAATATTTTAACAATTCAAAGTGTAAACTTATGCAATTTCAAAATATGCAAGAAAACTTAAATGCAAGATTAACACCAAGAATTTTTATAGTGGTTATATGGATAGAAATCCTTTAGTCCACTCTTCCAGATCACTTAGATTCTGGGTTATACTATAAACACACACAATTTACAATATTTCTCTACTTATACCTAGACAACAAATGAAAAGGCTATAAGCTCACAACAGGAAATCACTCAGAAATCCTATCCTCTGAAGTTAAATCACTCACAAAGACGGATTTAAACTTCGCACAACACTCAGCTAATACAAATTCACTCAGATTTTATTTTTCTATTTTCTTCAACTGTGTTTCTGTCAACAGATGACTTCCACTATATGAGTGAGCTGTTTGAGCTTCTTGAGACTTAGACAAATTTTCTGCTTCAAAACGAAATCTCAGAATGTTGTTGTGTGTCTCTCTCTTCGAAATCAGCTCTATTTATACTTGGATTTGAAAATATGACCGTTGAAGGAAGTCACAAATCAAATCCATAGCCTTAGCCCGAATTCAGAACGGCTTCCTGCTACAGTACTTTTTCTGCTGTACTTTCCTGTAGCTGCATTAAATGCACTCTGCTGATCTGAGAATATTCTTCAATCATTTGTCATTACTACCATTCTCTTGCAGCATTTATTACACCAAGTGCATTTATTACCGTTGGACTTCTCTCATGATCTTTTCTACTCTGCTGATCGAAGCAACTCTGCTGATAGATACTCTGTTGATCAAATACTGAACTAATCTGATTTGAGTCAGCTGATGACCTACCCTTCTGTTCGCTGTTTCAGCACGAGATCAGTAGTCTTCTGGGCTTTGAACTCTTCAACGGACATAATTCAAATAGTGAGTATAAATAGCTAAAGAGACGAAGAGAAAAAGAGCTACAACACAAAAACTGAGATATTGATTTCGAAGCAAAATATTTTCTTAGTCTCAAAAGCTCAAGAACAGCTCACTCATCAGCCTTGTCATTTGTTGACTTAAGCTGAAGCTGAAGATCAAAGTTAAACACATTTTTCTGAGTGAAATCTGTTAGAGTGTTGTGAGGAGTGTTTATCCATCTGTGTGAAGTGATAAAACTCTGTAGAATAGGTTTTCTTCGTGATTTCCTATTGTGAGCTTACAACCAGATTCATTTGTTGTTTTGGCGTAAGTGGAGTATACTGTAAACTTTGTGATTATAGTATAACCCAAGATCTGTGTGACTTGGAAGAGTCGACTAAAGGATTTAAATCCATATAACCACTATAAAAATTCTGGTATTTGGTTTTTGCATAAGTTTTCTTGTATATTTATAAAAACTGCATAAAACACGCTATTAACTGTTTGAAAAGTTTCAAAAGGAAGTTTATCAAAACTGGGGATAAGTTTTTCAAACTACTAAGTATACTTGTGGAAAACACTTCAAAAATCCGCTGCAAGTATTCTGGTATTAAAACTGATTTTCACCAAAATCAGCTAAGTAACTATCAGATTAGTGGTCAACAAAGTTGTTCAAAGATTTGTTCGCGATCCGCCTTGTTATCATACTGTTCTGTAACAGCTTAGTCTATTTAAGTTTGAGCAACAGTTTTAAAGTTAAAATTTGATTAAAAATTTTCAGAGGTCTATTCACCTCCCCCCTCTAGACCTCATCTGACCACTTGGAACCAACAAACATATAAAGAAAAAAGTCTTTTTTTTTTCTGGTTCAAGCACCAATTTCTGTGTACTATAAATTATGATCAAGAGATGAAAATTCATATTTACAACATTTTAACTTCTAGAAAATGTGAAAACCTTCAGTTGTTCTTTGATTTAGTTCAAATAATGTCTTTTGTATTTATGTGCATCCTATATAACTATACCTATAGATTAATTGAGCAAAAGATAACAAACATAAATAACTTAATTAAAAATAAAAATTTTGAAGATAAAACACGAGAAATGGGTGTTATCCTAAAAAATATAGATGAGCAAAATTACCTTGTAACGAATTTATATCACTTATGACCTGATTATGAAATGTAAATTACCCTAAAAAATAAACATTACCCATGCATATTTGTAAATTAAAAAAAAAAAATTAAGCAAAATATGTTACTAAACTTGGCATACATATATTGATTATATATACTGATCCTATATCAAAAATAAAAAACAAATTTAATTGAAAAGATCAAAATGGTCAAAAAAATAGAAGAAATACAGTTTCTTCTATTCAAATTATAATTCCTTGAGGGTCAAATACAGTATCTTCCCTCAAATTATATGGGTGGTATTAATTACCCCCTAAAGTATCAATTGTAACACGTACCTTCCCTGTTATAGTATTGAATATTTTATTCAAAAACTTCCCTTATCTATTTATAACAAATAAATTATTTCTTTATTAATTTAATTAAAAATATTTATTAATATATTAATTCATCCATCCATCCATCAAATAATATTATGTTTCAATTTCTTCATTTCTTTTGTTTCCTTCGGTTTTATGTTTCGAATTTTTTCTTTATATTCATTTCATTTTATTTCATTATTTTTGTTTCAATTTGTTTTCTTTATTTTATGGATCAATTTTTTTTATTTCAATAAAAAAATTATAATTTTATTTAGTTTTTGATAATTATCACATTCGGTACTAATTATTAATCAAGAGGTTGAGTAATTAATAAAGATTTTTTTACAAATAAATGAAGAAATTAAAACATAATATTATTTGGTGTCAAAGTCAAATTTTGCGAAAAAGAATTTGAAGGAGAATATTATGTTTATAGTGTTTTAATTTCTTTATTTCTTTTGTTACATTCGATTAGAAAAAAAATGAGATGAAAAGAAAAAGATTAAGACCGAAAAAAGGAAAGAAACAAAAGAAATGAAAATTTTGAAACATAATGTTGTTTTGTGGATGAATAAATTCATAATTAATAAAGAAAATTATCATTTATGAACAAGGCGATGGTATTTTTGGAATAAGAACTACAAAACTATAACAGATGGGGTAAGTATTAACAATGATACTTTATAGGGTAACTAATACCACCCCAATACTTTTAAGGTAAAAAATTGTATTTCACCCTTTCCTTTATACATAAAACTATTTTTGGGGCCATGAATTTAAGATATTAATTAATTAGCTTCTAAATTCAATTTGAAATTTGAAAATCTTATGGCTTGTAATTTTGGGCTTCAAATCTATTATGACAACATTGTGTAACATTTATACTGCTCAATTAATGACATGTGTCTGGTCTCACTAATTGAACACAAACTGCATTTCATTAGAACATTTTAATAAATTAAGAAAAACATATATTCTAAAAATTTTAATTGATTATTTAATCTTTTAAGGATAAAGAGAAGATGGGAATGGTGACGGTAGATGGTGACTGATTGAAGGAGGGAGGAGGTTAGGAGGTGATTTGGCTGACCATCTCTTTTTTTGGTTTTTTTTTTTAAATTTTTTTAGTAATTTCATAGAGAGAAGCAATAATTAATTATTTAATCAAGAATTGTATTATGTGGTGCATTTTATCTCAAGATGGTGAAAGGAGATGTTACGCAAGGTCGTTATAGGAGATCAGAAACAGTAATTTTGAGTGAGATGAGAATATTTTCTGACGCCGATGAGGCTTTAGCCAAGTGGTTAAGGATGAGACTCCATGACTTTGACCAGAAGGTCATGAGTTCAACTTCCATGAATGTGGTATTTTCTCTAAGAGAATTTCACTTTTGATACCACAATTATACATATTTAGGGATTTGATACCACAACTATATAGATTGACACATTTGATACTATATCTCAAATCAACTTTACAAATTTAATACTTCCGTAAAATTAATGATAGAATTGTCACGAGATTGTCACGTGCCTGTTAGTTCTCTTGAAATCTGATTTTGGGAGTAGACTCATTCCAGATGGCATTATTTTCGGAGGGAAAATTGTTATGTCACCTGGCCCAAATTCAGTACATAAAAGACGGGCACATATGCAGAGCCCTTATTGTTTTCCTCTTCATTCACAATAAAAAAAGCAAAAATATCTTCCTCTTCAACTGCAAACTCCAGGCATTATTTCAGCACTGGAATTTTGTTGAAGAGTTCTTGTCAAGAAACCACTATTCTTAAGACTTCTTGGACAAAATAGAATCCAGGTAGGAGATTTCATTCTTGTAAGAATTATGGCCGTGGGAGTGGGTGTGGATTTTTTGAGTGGGAAGACATGCCCGCTTGTGAACGAGCTATGCAAATTATTCCTGGATTGCTGTGTAGAATGAACAGGCTCGAAGGTGAACTTAATAGGGCTCAAAGAGAAGCTTCAATTCATGAAGATCGTGTGGGCGAACTGAAGAAGAAAAACAATTTGTACGGAGCAATGCTTGGCCTCACTTGGATGTTTCTTTTAGGGAAGATGTTTTTTGAAGTTGTTGAAGTAGTGTTGAAGAACAATTGTGTGTTTAGATTGTTTAATATTAATGTGTGAGTTTAACTCATGTTTATGTATGAGTTTTATTATGATAAAATTGTTCTTCAACAGCAATGTAATGTTCTTGGTGTTAATGTAATGTAGTGTAGGTTGTTTAGGTTAATGTAATGTATTTGGTGTTCAAATTTGGTGTTTAATTTAATGTATTTTGTTGTTTTTATTTGGACTGTTAAGTAAGTTTAACTTCACACAATTCTCTCCTGAAACTCATAACAACATGAATGGTTAAAAAAAAATACTGCAAAATAACTTCATTTCGTTGATGATCATATGACATACAACTTACATAATGGTTCAAAACAGCCAAAAACCAACCTAGAACTAATCACAACTCAACTTCCCAAAAAAACCAAAACAATGGCTCAAAAAACATTAGGTCTAACATCTTAACCAAAACAATGGTTCTATCAATTCATTTGGCACACAGTGAAAATCAAAAGTGGTTCAATTCATTCACTTCTTCTTAGAACTCTGCAAACTTTTAGCTGCAGCAGGTACGTTTGATAACATGACATACTTCTTGCCATCCTTCTATATAACTTGAAACATCTCACTTGTTGAACCACTTGAAGTGCTTATTGGAGCATGACCTCTTATATTTTCCCTAAGGTACAGCCCCTGTGTTAGAAACATGTGGTAGTTGAGTTGGAGGTCTTGGAGGGAGCTGAGTTGGAGGTCTAGGTGGGAGCTGACTTGGAGGTCTGAATGGAGGTAGTTGACTTGAAGGTCTGAATGGAACCTGCATTTTATTTGAAAAATATTAAGTAAAAAGAATATGATTAATAAACAAACCATAAGTACAAAGAATAAACTTACATTTTTAGTAGTAGTTACCAAATCCACATCTACAAGTTACTTCTTTCCTTTTGCCACCTATATTTAAACATGTAGCTAAACATGATTACCACCAACATGACATCATTAAAAGTCTCTTTAAAACAAAACTAAGAAAATTTAGTGAATGAAACCTGAATTTCAGGTACCATATCCACATCTACAAGTGATTCCTTTCCCTTCCCACCTTGACCAAAAAATTATTTAAATCAATCAACCATTATACAAATATACTCATCAATCAACCACTATACTCATCACAAAAAAGCCTTGATCAAATACTTATATTATCTTGAGAGCTCATTTGACTGGACAAAGGGGCATTATCATCCAAATTTATTTCAACTTACATTTTTTGAAGAAATTTTTGTCTTCTTGGCAACTTTTGGGGTTGTTTCTAGAACAATTTCAGGGCCTATTTCAACATCAACTTTTGGGCCTTTTCTGGAAAAACTTTTGAGCATATTTCTGGAACAACTTTAGGGCCTGCTTCTGGAACATGTTCTGGTATATCTCATCTGACCTCATCCTCTTTCCTCTTCTCACAAGTCAGCCTGTTATGACCCACAATTCCATAGTATTTGCATGTGATTCCCTTGGTTTGCCTCTCCATTCTCAGAACTTTTTGATTACCTTTTGTCCATTTAGTTTTCTTTTTCTTTTTTTCTAAGCGTAATTTTCATAAGGACCAACTCTTCTTGCCTTCTTTGGTCTTTCTTTCTTTCTACCGAAGGTTGGTGTGGAAGAGATAGGATATGAAAAGTGTGATCCCATAACTTTGAACCATTAATGGGAAGTATATCTGGTCCATAAACTTTGTTCTATGTTTCTATGGGTTCACATAGTCTTCAGGATCATGCACCAAATAGGTGATTGCACTCATGGCATGCATATAGGGAATACCACTAATATCCCATCTCCTACAAATATAAGTATGGTTTCTCAAGTCCACATTGTTCTTCGAATTTTTCCCTGTATGGATCTTAAAATGCAAGTCATCTGACTTTGTTGGTATGCAATTAGCAGCCTGTTGCATCCTCTTTTCAAGAACTTCCCTCATTTTAGGGCATATTTTATGGTTTCCCCACTTCTTTAATGCCTTGTCTCTGTTTTGTTGGAATCTGGCCTTATGTACTTCCTAATCCACTGAAGCATTGTAAGTATAGGTCTATCACTTGCTTCCACCAACACTGCATTAAAAGACTCACATACATTGTTAAGTAGTATTATGGGAAATGTACTGAAACGAGACCTATTCCAATGGATTGGAGGTCTTTCAGAAAACCATGCCACCAACTCATCATCAATCTCCAATAGCTCTCTTATTTTATTCTCAAACCGAGGCATAGGGGTAGATCTAGCAACTGCCCACACTGCATCTTCATATTCTGTTGGAAGAATTTATTAACTCAAGAACAGCTAAGTGTTCTTATCAGTTGAGTTAATTAAGTTAGTTAAAAGATTTTGATGATAACAAAAAGGTGTCATCAACTAAGTTACGTGAAGCTTAGTAAGCCTTTGAAGATGTGATACTTGGTCTAAAAGAAAATCATTTAAGAACAGAAGTATTCAAGAAATGAAGATTCAATCTTATGATAAGAGTGAAAATCAGATTAGTGAAAGATTGAAAATCAGATTAGTAAAAATCAGCTTAGTGAAAATGAGATCATCAGATGACTGATCATGAGATGACTAGTGCATCAGCTTTGTGCATCAGCTTAGTGCATCAGCTTTGTGCATCAGACTAGTGCATCAGCTTAGTGCATCAGACTAGTGCATCAGACTAGTGCATCAGCTTAGTGCATCAGCTTAGTACATCAGACTAGTGCATCAGACTAGTGCATCAGCTTAGTGCATCAGACTAGTACATCAGACTAGTGATCATCAGCGGAGTGGATCCCATCAGCTAAGTAAAATCGGTCAGTAAGCTCTCCAACGGTAACAAGCTAAGTGCATTAAATGCTGCTGACAGAAAGTACATCAGAATGTACAGTAAACAGTGCAGAAAGTACAGCAGAGAGTACAGTGAACAGTGCGACAGTCTGCAAAAGTGACCATTCAAATTATGACCGTTGCTCAAGGACTAAAAATGCAATTTTGCCAACCTTCAACAAGCAAAATTACAAATCCAAGAGTATAAATAGATGGTGAACTGAAGATTCAAGAGAGACTTGCACACTTTCAGGATCAAATCTTTAGAGCAAGAATCCATCAGTTGAGTCATCTTTTCATAAGCGGAGTCATCTTATGACGAAGCTGATTGTTGAAGAACAAGAGTGAACCCTTGTATATCTGAGTGATATTCAACTGAGTGCTGTGAGGAGTAGATATCCATCTTTGTGAGTGATATTACTTCGGAGAATAGGTCTTCTTTGTGATTTCCTATTGCGAACTTGTGGTCGTTTCATTTGTTGTTCGACGCAAGCAGAGTATACTGTAAACTTAGTGATTATAGTATAACCCAAGATCTGTGTGACTTGGAAGAGTGGATTAAGAGGATTTGTTCCTGTATAACCACTATAAAAATTCCTTGTGTTATTTACTTTATTTGTCTTGCATTGCATATCTCATAAGCTAAGTAAATACTTTAAAAGAAGAGTCTTTTAAATTGAGGAATTTCCAACTTGGGGTAAAACTTTCTTTGTGCTTTAAAAGTTTAATTGAGTTGAAAACATTGTTTGAAAAACACGTAAACATTATCCGCTGCATCATTGTTTGAAACTCTGATTATATAAGCTTGATAAGCAAAATCAGCATAGTAGTCTACTCCACTGAATAAGCTAAGTGCTAAATCAGCATAGTAGTCTCACGAATAAGATCAGCTTACTCTACTGATAAGCCAAGTGCAAAATCAGCTTAGTCATCTTATTTAGCTGATGAGCGAACTCTACTTATTGAAGAGAAGTTAAAGAAAAAATTTTAAAGTTTATGAGGTCTATTCACCCCCCCCTCTAGACCTCATCTGACCACTTGGGACCAACAAGTGGTATCAGAGCAGGTGGTTCATTTGAATCAGCTGCCTGATCAACGAGCTTGATCCGAGTGTTTTTCAAAGGTTTTCAAATTTTTTCAAAAGAGCATATTTTTGAAAAATAATAACTTTTTGAAAATGGAGTGCATAAGCCATGTTCCTCACATTGGCCATATGGACTTTGAAGATTGGAAAATCAGAATGGAAATCCTACTTGCTGCTTATAATGATAACATGTTTACATGTATTACACGAGGACCTTTCAGGTTTAAGAAGACTGTAAAGGTTGCTGACCAGCCTGATCAGATCGTTGACAAAAAGCTGGATGAACTAACTCCCGAAGAAGTCAGATTAGTCAATCTAGACAAGGTGGCTAAGTTCATAATGTTCAAAGCTCTAGATGAAGAAAGATTCCAGAAGGTCAAGCATCTCGAAACAGCAAAGGAGATGTGGGATAAAGTCTGTGAGCTGAGCGAAGGAAACGACGCTATCAAAGAACATAAGCTTAGTGTGGCTCTTGAGGAGTTTGAAAATTTCAAGATGAAGTCTGGTGAAATGATTGATCAAATGGATACCAGATTTACCAAAACTCTGAACGAAGTTCTAAGGCTTGGTAAAAAGTTTTCAAACAAGGAGATCACCATGAAGGTTCTCAAGGCTCTTTCACCTAAATTCAACATGAAGGTGACAGCCATGGAAGAATCAAGGGACTTAGGGAAAACTTCCCTTTCTGAACTGTTCTCGTCACTCAAAGCTTATGAGTTTAAAATGCCTAGAATGGGAATAGATGAGTCATCTGGTTCAGACCCTACTATTGCTCTTATCGCGTCAGACAAGTCAAGAAAATCAGCGGACAAGTTCGAAGAAAAGACTCTGCTGAATTCGGAAAAAGCATACACTGCTGACGACGTTGCCCTACTTCTGAATGATTTCAAGAAGTTCTATAAAAAGAAAATGAAATTAAAATATGAAAATACTATTTCATCTTCTTCTAATCATTTTCAGGAAAACAGGGATTCCTCAAAAGCAAAACTTGGAGACAAAAATTGCAAGGAGTATGGACTCTTCACCAAAGATCGTCCGCATCTAATCTCTCAAAAGTTTGCTAACAAGGAAAAAGGTGCCAAAAAGGAGTATAAGCCAAGTAAGAGCAAAGCAAAGTTAGCTGAGGCAGCAAAGCTAACAAACTCCGGCATATCTTATTCAGACAACCAGTCGTCTGATAATAAATTTGAAGAAGTACCCGAAACTCTATGCTTAATGGCCAAGGAATCTGATGATTCTGAAACTGAGGTAACTTCTACCAATTAATGAACTTGCATTATTTGAATCGTTTGAACAAATGTTAATCTCAAATTCAAATATTGTTGGTGTATTTGTCAAGCTTAAGGAAGAGATGACTCTGCTAAAAAGAGCAAAACAGATCAGTGAAATTTCAGGTTGAAAAACCTCAAAAATCAGCTGACTACAAAAAGCTTGAGCATGAGAATGACACTCTAAAAGCTGAGTATGCAATTCGTATGGAAAATATAAATGAACTTGAAAGAAGTAATTGCATCATTCTCTATAAAGAAATCAGAGGCTAATGAGAAGAAGCCTGCTGAAGCTCAAAAGGTTAAGAAACTTAGTAAGCAACCTAAGACTAAACAGACTAGTAAAACTCATCAGCTTAGTAAGCTAAAAGATGCTGCTGATAGGAGTGAAATTAAAAATGTTAAGTCTGCTGAATCTATAGGAGAGTTATCAGTTAACTCAGCTTATCACTTACTTCATGTATCTTACCTTGCTTATGAGTACTGTTTTCATCATGAAAATTATTACCATGCTAAATTTACTGAAATTCATGATAAAACTGAGTCACAATTCCTCACATGTTAAAGGTTATACTAACCATGCAGGACCCAATATAAGGGGTACCAAAAACAGTAATCTGTTTTGTAGGAAAAACGCATGTGTGATGACAAAGGTGAGTTGACTGCCCTTGCTGATTTCAACAAGTTCAACAAGTGGTTTTACCATCGAGTGGGAAAATATCAACAATTGGTATCCAGTACTGTATCAACATGTGATATCAACCAACAAGTGGTAGCTGCGTTGTTTGGAAATAACAAGGAAAGCAAGATTGTTGGAAAATTGAAGTTTATCAAGTGAATCAACGTTTGTATCCAACAAGTGGTATAGTCAATCATGTGACAACAATCTTTCAGCTCTCAAGAGTTGAAAATGGATTTGTTGAATTTGGATTCATGAGCTGAGGGGGAACATATCAGAAAAATCATCTCAATAGCTTACTGGAATTCAACGGCTGAGTATCTTTCGAGACTGACTCTCATAAGACTACTTGACCACAGATTCTTGAACTCAGGGGGAACGTGTACGACGAGCGGTACTCCTGATTAGAGATGATGTTCTCAATAAGTCAAAAGAAGTTATCAGAAGACTGCTTCTCATCAGCCGACTGAAACTCAACAACCAAGTGACATTCAAGAATACACTTCAAAAAGGGTGAAGGAAGTAACCAACAAGTGGTATCAATTCTTGAAGTCAGGGGGAACAATTATTCTAACTGGAGTGATAAACAGCAAAGAAGACTACAAACTGCTGGCTTGCGTGTAAAGAAGAATTAATTAACAGCCAACTAGCCCGAACAGCTAAGTATTCACCTACGTGTCTTCAGCATACTAAGTTTTGGTGTTGATGACAAAAAGGGGGAAAAGTGAGATGCAACTAAGAACTTTCAAAGGTTGCATTGGATCTAATGATTTAAATCCTAGAGTGTGAAGACTAAACTGAAGACTTGGAAGACGTTCTTAGTTGAAGGTTTTGTCATCATCAAAAAGGGGGAAATTGTTGGAAGAATTTATTAACTCAAGAACAGCTAAGTGTTCTTATCAGTTGAGTTAATTAAGTTAGTTAAAAGGTTTTGATGATAACAAAAAGGTGTCATCAACTAAGTTACGTGAAGCTTAGTAAGCCTTTGAAGATGTGATACTTGGTCTAAAAGAAAATCATTTAAGAACAGAAGTATTCAAGAAATGAAGATTCAATCTTATGATAAGAGTGAAAATCAGATTAGTGAAAGATTGAAAATCAGATTAGTAAAAATCAGCTTAGTGAAAATGAGATCATCAGATGACTGATCATGAGATGACTAGTGCATCAGCTTTGTGCATCAGCTTAGTGCATCAGCTTTGTGCATCAGCTTAGTGCATCAGACTAGTGCATCAGACTAGTGCATCAGCTTAGTGCATCATACTAGTACATCAGACTAGTGATCATCAGCGGAGTGGATCCCATCAGCTAAGTAAAATCGGTCAGTAAGCTCTCCAAAGGTAACAAGCTAAGTGCATTAAATGCTGCTGACAGAAAGTACATCAGAATGTACAGTAAACAGTGCAGAAAGTACAGCAGAGTGTACAGTGAACAGTGCGACAGTCTGCAAAAGTTACCATTCAAATTATGACCGTTGCTCAAGGACTAAAAATGCAATTTTGCCAACCTTCAACAAGCAAAATTACAAATCCAAGAGTATAAATAGATGGTGAACTGAAGATTCAAGAGAGACTTGCACACTTTCAGGATCAAATCTTTAGAGCAAGAATCCATCAGTTGAGTCATCTTTTCATGAGCGGAGTCATCTTATGACGAAGCTGATTGTTGAAGAACAAGAGCGAACCCTTGTATATCTGAGTGATATTCAACTGAGTGATGTGAGGAGTAGATATCCATCTTTGTGAGTGATAATACTTCGAAGAATAGGTCTTCTTTGTGATTTCCTATTGCGAACTTGTGGTCGTTTCATTTGTTGTTCGACGCAAGCAGAGTATACTGTAAACTTAGTGATTATGGTATAACCCGAGATCTGTGTGACTTGGAAGAGTGGATTAAGAGGATTTGTTCCTGTATAACCACTATGAAAATTCCTTGTGTTATTTACTTTATTTGTCTTGCATTGCATATCTCATAAGCTAAGTAAATACTTTAAAAGAAGAGTCTTTTAAATTGAGGAATTTCCAACTTGGGGTAAAACTTTCTTTGTGCTTTAAAAGTTTAATTGAGTTGAAAACATTGTTTGAAAAACACGTAAACATTATCCGCTGCATCATTGTTTGAAACTCTGATTATATAAGCTTGATAAGCAAAATCAGCATAGTAGTCTACTCCACTGAATAAGCTAAGTGCTAAATCAGCATAGTAGTCTCACGAATAAGATCAGCTTACTCTGTTGATAAGCCAAGTGCAAAATCAGCTTAGTCATCTTATTTAGCTGATGAGCGAACTCTACTTATTGAAGAGAAGTTAAAGAAAAAATTTTAAAGTTTATGAGGTCTATTCATCCCCCCCCCCTCTAGACCTCATCTGACCACTTGTGACCAACATATTCCTCACTTTGTAACCATCTTGTCTCATGTTACCAATCTAATGCCTCACACAAAATCTATTATCTGAATATGGAAACACATTCCTAAATGCATATATTAAACCCTTTTGCTTATCAGACATAAAAGTGTAGAAATCATCTCTTTCAATCTCCAAATATTCTTTCAATAACTGCAAAAACCTCTCCCAATTGACTTTAGTTTCACTGCCCACAACTGCATAAGTTAGAGAATAAAGACAATTATTGGGATCAAATGCTACTGCAGTCAGTTGAATCTAAGCATGAGGAGAAGAAAAATGTGCTCCATCTACCCCAATTAATGGTCTACAACCAGCCCTAAATCCAACATAAAATTTATCAAATCTTCTCTGCCCATCACTTGTCTTTTCATCAAGTTGTTTCAATATTACAGTTGATCCAGGGTTTCTTTTCCTTAACTCATTCGCATAATCCCATAATTTGGCATATTGATCTACATGATTCCCTTATATAGCTTCTATGGCTTTTTTTTTGGCTCTATATGCCTGAGTAGCTGAGACATGACACTTTATCTCTTTAATGCCCTCCAACCTAAATCCCTTCACACTTCTATTTGGATCAGTCCTAAACAAATCCTGATATTTTTTGGAAAGCCACCTTGAGTTCAAATTTTTGCAGTGGGGATTTGTACCACACTTGTGTTCAGGTTGATATGCTCTGACATGGTAAGTTGCTTTATTTTTAACCTTCAGTGCATGGATGTGCCAATCACAATTCTCTACCTGACACTTAGCATAAATTCTTCTAGGATCATTCACAGTAATCTTCAGGTTTTTCATAATCACTATTGCATGTGAATGCACAGCCTCCCTGATCTCTGTCCTAGTTGCAAATATTTGTTTCAATTCAAATGTGGGACAAAATGTGTTCTCAACATTAAATTTGGGCCAAGTTTCACCTTCATCATTTCCTTTCCAATTTCTCCCATTATCACTAGATAGGACACCTTCTTCTTCCTCACTTGAATCTAAATTTTCATTTGAATATGTTTCATCATTTGAATCGTCTTTCTCACTTGAATCTGATGACCTCATCATCATTATCACCCTCATTTCTCACCCCATCATTATCACCCTCATGTCTCACCTCATCATTCACACCATCACCCAAATCCTCATTTATTACATTATCTTGTTCAACCCTACTCTCACTCTCATCATTTCTTACCTCTACCTCATTACTCACATTAGAGTTTATCATTGTATCCAAATCATCACTAGATTGGCTGCTTCGCCACCTCATTACCTCTGCCTCATTTCTTACATTTTCTTGTTCAACCACTACCCTCACTTCTTCTAACATTGACTCCTTTTCTAACACTAGTTTCTTTTCTAAAACTACCCCTTTATCCCTATCCACATCCACTTGTTTTTCAATGTGGCTTACATAAACTTGCTATTCTCTACAACCTGCAATATCAATCAATCCAAGTATATCAGTTTGATATTGTATAATTCTGAATTTCTTGAAATAGTCAATCCTATAAAAGCCTTCCGCTGCACTAATACCCACTTCCTCACAAATAGCCTTGATTAAGTCCAAACATAAAAGGTTAACTTCAAGGTGGTCTATACAGCTTGAAGTATCTCCTATATATTTGGCAGTTGGGCCATGTTCAAGCTTTCCACCATGATAGATCCTTAGAGTAACCATTTGGGGATGAACTGTTACACAAATACTATTTCATTAATAAACAAACCATAAACCCTAAATCACATAATATACAAATATTGTTTCATTGATAAAAAATATATTTTCCCAAAGTATATACCCACGACAACAAAATCAACAATAATATACCCCCAATTATCAACTTTATTGTACTTCCTATAAAAAATAGCATAAATCTTCTATTGAAACTGATAAACATATAAAACCTACAAATATTGCAGATACCATATTTTGGGGGAGGTTCATGATTGAACTGCTTCTTGCACAATGACACTTCTAATTTAGTGGGGAGATCTACTTGTGGCTTCGATTTTTCTAGGGTTTCTGATTTGGGATTCTATATCGAGGGAGAATTTGTTTTTTTTTTTTGTATTTGAGAATCTCCTGCCCGTTAATTCCTTTTGTCTTTTTTTTCTTTTGCCCGTAATGTCTTTGCTGATGTTTCAGGTGACATAACAATTTTTCCTCCAAAAAAGATGCCGCCTGGAATGAGTCTTTCCCCAAAATCAAATTTCATGAGAAATAAAGAGCACGTGACAATCTCTTGACAATTTCGTCGTTAATTTGGCGAAAGTATTAAATGTGTAGTTGATTTGAGATATGGTATCAAATATGTCGACATGAATAGTTGTAGTATTAAATCCCTAAAGTAGGTATAATTATGGTATCACAAGTGAAATTCTCAATATTTTCTCTAGTTTTGTATTAGTTTTTCGCTATTTTATTACTAGTAATTAGTTCACTTTGATATCAAGATATCATTGTAATAGTTTCGATTCGATATAGTGTTTGATGTAACAACGTATTTATCATCTTAAAAAAAAAATATTTTCTTACAATTAATAGCACAATTTGACCAAAACTCAAATTAAATTAAGAATTGTAACTAAATAATTTTTTGAAATGAAAGGAAGCCACCTTTTTTTGTTATATGACGGCAATTAACGAGATTCTTTAAAAATTGAAAATAATTAATTTGTGTTGGCCATTCAAAACTTTATAAGAAAGCAAAAGTAAATTAAAATCACCAGAAAGTAGAATTGAGTCCAATTTACAAGATTTTCATCAAAAGACCATTATCTTTTATTCAAATACATATATATATATATATATATATATATATATATATATATACATAACAAGATAAGATGGGTCAAATGATTGAAATCATTAATTTTTTTAGATTATATTAAATCTGATATTTAATGAAATTCTTGAATTTGAATAATATTGAAATTAAATTGAGTTTATTAATTCTTTAATTTAGTTATATTTTTATTTATTATAAATATATTTATATTATTATTTCAAATACCTGAATGTCATAAAAATGGTCAAACTCAAGGTTACTTTTAGCTAAAGGCAAATCTGGTATTTCATTAATATTTTTGTGATAAGATCACTTTTTTAATAAAATAAATTGCTTTTTTCATCCTTCTTATGAGCTAACTTTTGTACATCCGACCCTTTTAAGTTTTTCGTAGGAGAATCGTGTTTCTTATCAATGTAATGTAATACATTCACCGCTCTTAAATTTTTTAGTAGATGCATTTCGTCAATATAGTGTAATACATTCGTCCCTATTAAATCCAAAATATATCATCTTTTGTCCATTTTAAGTTGTATTTTGAATTTAAGAGGGATAAATGTGTTATACTACATTGATGAAAGGGACGTATATGCAATGAAAATTTTAAGAGGGACGAATGTGTTACACCCCCCTAAACTCCAAGCTAGCGAGAAACGGCTTTTCAGCCGTTTTTGCTTGTTGCCTGATATTCAAATCTCAGCTGCTATTACTGCTTGTGCTCGGATTCATATGTAATAATACATTTCTAAATCAGACTGTTACTATATTGATACTGACTCCGCAATTCTAGGCAGTCCTTTGCCTGATGAGGAAGTATCTCCCATTGAATTAGGTAAAGTCAAGTTAGAAAATAATATAACTGACTCCCGGCTATTCACGCATGAAGATTGTCGTATGTATGCTCTACTTCGGTTGCCGACATTGATAAGAGGGACATATCAGCTACGAAAAAATTTAAGAGGGACAAATGTGTAAAAATTGACTCATAAAGAGGATGAAAAGTGCCATTCACTACTTTAAATATAATTTTTTTTGACGAATAGGGTTTTCTAACATATAAAAACACAACGTAAATAGTGAGGGGTTTGTACATATTGAAACATAATTTTGCGTAGTAGATTCATTATTTTTATCGGATTTGTAGCACAAATAACAAAAAGAAACAAAACCATCATATTTATCCCTAAACTTCTCTGATCGTAATTATAGTAGAAACAAATATTAATAGGAACTATATTTACCTCATTAATCAATGGAGAATCGAACAAAGGCGGAGTTGATGAGGAGAAGAGAAACCTGCAAAATTGATTTAGCCGTAGGTTTTCTAAGCGTTTTCAAAATATAGACATAATTCTAGAAGGGTGCAAATTCTTTGATTTTTTTTTAAAATTCAAGGGTGCTAGATGTTATTCTTTAGTTTTAGTTTTGAGGATTAAAATTGCTTATTTCGCCTATTTTGGGGTGGAAAATTCCAAAAATCAAAATTTAATAAAAGTTGTTTGGTAAATTAGGTTAAGGGATTATTGATTAAATTTCATAAACTTGGAAGAATTGCAAAAAGACCGGTGTGATATTAATATAGGCAATCGATAAAAGTAATGTATAATTAAGTTAATCGTAATCCAAAGCGATAATTGGTTCAATTAATTGATGAAATTCAAAATAGTTGATCTTAGGGTAATGTATAATTATGTTAATTGTAATCAAAATCGATAATCGATTCGACAACTTGACCGAAGTCAATATTATTAACATTAATAATGTATAATTGGACTAATAGTAATCCAAATTGATAATTGACTCGATTAGTTGATCAAAGTCGTCATTGTTGATCTTAGGGTAATTTATAATTAGGTTAATTATAATTGAAATCGATAATTAGCTCGACTTATTAACCAAATTCAACATCGTTGATCTTAGGATAATGTATAATTACGTTAATCGAAATCTAAATCGATAATTGGCTCGACTAATTGACAGTTGTCAATATTTTTTATATTAAGGTAATGTATAATTTATTTTAAAGAACAAAAGTTTTTTATTAAATTTGATAAAAACAAAAGTTCCTTTGATTTAATAAAAACTCTTACTTAATAAACTCAAATTTAATAAAAAAACTTTTGTTTTATTAAAAAAATTCCTTCGATTTGTTTATTATTTTGACAAAGTTAATTTTAGTCTAAATTATTAGAAACTCAAAATTTAACTTAATTAATAAAAATTAAACTTTAAAAGAACTCAATGAATCTTAAATACTAATTAATTGTTGTATTACTGTGTGTCAATGTTTATTTCTTGTTATTAATGTCAATTTTAAATTATTTTGAATTATTCACAAATCATGTCAATCTTAAAAATATTTTTTATTATTTCCTATTGAGACTAATTGTCCCACATTGGTTGAAAATAATAGTGAAGTCCATCTTATAAGGTCTTGGGCAATCCTCACCTTACAAGCTAGCTTTTAAGGTTGAGTTAGGCCAAAGTCAAGTAAGTGGACTTAGCCCAATCCATGTGGTGAAGTCTAATATTTCCAAATCGGTTGCATATTATTTATTATTATAATTGGCTATGTTGTATTACTGTGTGTCAATGTTTATTTCTTATTATTAATGTCAATCTTAAATTATTTTTGAATTATTCACAAATCATGTCAATCTTAAAAATATTTTTCATTATTTCCTATTGAGACTAATTGTCCCACATTGGTTGAAAATAATAGTTAAGTCCACCTTATAAAGTATTGGACAATCCTCACCTTACAAGCTAGCTTTTAAGGTTGAGTTAGACCCAAGCCAAATAAGTGGACTTAGCCCATTCCATATGGTGAATTCTAATATTTCCAAAAATTAAAATAAGTGTATAATAAAAAAATCTTTTAATTTGGTTAATATTTTCAAAACTAAAATTAAATTAAAAGATTTTTTATAAAAAAAAAATTAAACAAATTTTTATTCAAATAAATATTAAATTAAAAAAAAAAAAAAGGAAGAACAAGTGGCCGACACTAGTTGATAGGCGTGAGGCAAGGGAAAGCGCATTGCCTCACGCATTGAGCTTAATATATAATTAAAAAAAATAGTAAAGCATCAATTTATCTTCTCTCATTGGATAGTGTTACTTACTCGCCCAAAATTGAGTATAAAAATTAAAAGTGAGCATAAAAAGACGAAATAACCTTCTCCATATAAAAAAATACAAAGTAAAGTGTTACATTTATAATAACACATTGAGGTAAAATGATACATAAAATAATACTGGGGAGTAAGTTGGTCCATATGAAAATTACATGGGGGGTATATTGCTTTATTCTTTTGGGTTTAAAATAAATTTTTATATACCAATTTGCAAAATCTAAACTTTGGGTTTTTAAAATAAGTTATGCTGAATATAGATATGTTCTGCTGTAATAGAAAGAACCGAACTCGTTAGACTAACATCTGAACTATGAAGTGATTAATTATGACCTTGGTCTTGAAGTGTCCGGTCCAGGCATCGTTGGCTTGATGTCAGGTTTCGTGAACCATGTCGTGTATAGAAATTGCTTATGAGGCCCAACATGGTTACATATTTGCCTGAGCTTTTGCCTTTCCCTCATCCATCTCAATACAATTTTCATATGCCTTTTGCTTGTTAGCCCTTTTATTCCAACTTCCTGACAATTTCCGAAAAGAAAAGAACCATTACTAAGTCACCAAAATGTTATTATGCTAATGTCTTCAAATACAAAACTAAGAATGCTGGGTAGAAGAATCAGTGTTCCATGTGTCATTTGTCATACAATGATATCATGCAATGCAATAGATTTAGTCGATATCATAATAAAAAAGCAACCAATCAAAATGCATTATGTAATTCATACGGGGTCTTGACGACAAAAACCTCTAGTTTTGCATGATTACAAGATACCATATGAAATGATGGATTATATGTTAAGACGCAAAAATTGGGAAACCAAGAAGTATGGAATTCTGAAAATAGAGCAATTTTATCAATGTTATGCCAAACAAGGCTCGAAAGGGATTTTTAAATCAATAGGTTGATGAATTTCTAAGGTCCTACTCACACACTATGGATGACTTGGAAATTTCATATTATGTGCTTCTATGTACATAGCTCAACGCATAGATTGACCAAACAATTTCGCAACAAAGCCAAACTTAAATGTACTTTTTCCCAAGAGCATCCATTGATGGGATTTGGTATGTGATCAATTATATTGATGGGATTGATATTTAAATATTTTTACCAAAAGCACATAGATTTGACTGCATAAATGGGACCAATCATGTCGCCACCAGAAACCCGTATTTCTTTGGAAAATATATATTTGCACCTTACATTGTAACAACTATTCCAAATGGGCATCAAGAGACAAGAAATGAACTAACAAAATCTGATTATCATGCATCACATACATCATAAAATTTTAACATTGATTATTAAGTGTCTGATTTTTCACATAAAACATGCTTCTGGTATTCTAAAGCAAATATAGATAACTTCAACTTTACATTGTCATAGCTAAACAAAAATATTATCGAAAGAGATGATCGGTTTACCTTAACACGATCCCAGGTGTCAGCTACGGTTAGAGGACCATGCTCCTTCAAAATGTCAAAAATGACCCTTGTTATAGTCTGTGTTTGTTCTGGTGGAGTTCTGAGTTCAATTGGTTTCATCTTGGGCTTTGGTTTTTTTGCCATATACCTGATTGTTGTAGCAAACATAATGTTTCCCTTCTCCTTTCCCAGCTGAACTGCAACAAATAATTTAGTGAACAAAACAATACTTGAGAAAGTAGGCATAGCTACTACTATAATGGACCCAAACAAGCATTTCATCAAGCAGATTGCGCACAATAACATAGTTATTACATATATTACATATCAATGAATCGTTATTAAAAGTTAAAAAAA
The DNA here is from genome assembly GCA_038501285.1 of Penstemon eatonii. NCBI lineage: Eukaryota > Viridiplantae > Streptophyta > Magnoliopsida > Lamiales > Plantaginaceae > Penstemon > Penstemon eatonii. Next base: position 63,973,381 of record CM076710.1, read on the forward strand.
GCTATATGTAAAAGAATACTTCAAGAGCATAACTCGACTATATATACCAAGTTATTAGGAAAAATAACTCGGGATAACTTCAATCACGAAAATTTTCTTAAAATTTCTACGGATTTATTTCCATCGAAATTTCTCGATTTTCTTGTTGTGAGAGGGATAAATTGAACATTATAAAATTGCCATTAAATCTTTTCTCAGTAATGTTATCGGAGTCACTAGTACCTCGTTGTAGATAATTTGGATGTTGAGATGGGTTTAGACTTGAATTCCCACTTTAACATTAAAAGGTTTTGATTATCAGTATAATTAAACTTGTCGAGTTGAATTGCATGATATATTATTGAAGATTGGGTTGATTATTTTTATAGATTAAAATTTCCACATTTTTCATCGAAAATTTTTCATTTTTGAATCAAGCGAAACGAAAATAAGACGTAATTATGAAACTATTTGTTTGTCATAAATTCTGTTATTTTCTAAATTTAATAACTTTTTTACAATTTTTCCTTAGAATTTTCGAAACATTTTCGAAAAGTTTCGAATTTTTTTTAATATTTGACCGACCGAAACTTACACTCGAAACAAAATTTTGATTCATGATTATTTTTTCTTATTGAATTTGAGGTTTGTAATCTAACTTTCTTTTAACCCTAGCTAAACGAATTGAGATCACATGAACTTAAGTTGAAACATAGTTAGTCCATATCGAATAATTTGATACTATTAGATAGATTTTATCATCTTTTTAACTTGTAATGAAGATATTTAAGAGTTAATAAACAAGTGGTATTTTAAAATTCTACCAACATAGTTGGAGGAGATGTAATTCAATTTGATTTATTTCATTTTCAACTCCAGTCTTGAATTACATAAACCACTAGTCCCCAAGAATCATCTAAAAATTTCAGTCCTTGTCTCCTTGAGATCAAATCAATTTAATGTTTATTATTAGGGAAAATTGTATATTTGGTATCTTTCAATATGGCACTCTGCAATCTTTGTGTTATTACATATGTAAATTTATATAAAGAACCACAATTCAAATATTGGTAGCAATAGTCATACTATGCATCGTCAAATAATTAGACGTACGGAAATTGAAGGAATTGGACTTATACATCACATGTGACCTCTTAGGTCATCTCAATTGGTACGTAAATTATTATTTGATGTCATAATAACGTGAGGGAACATTGTATATTTATTTTTTCAGAAAATGATATAACGTTATAATTTTCTTTTCAAAAATGAGGAAAATGTTATAGTTTTCTCTCCAAAAGACTAAATAGCAGCCCTGTGAATCTGCACATGGCCAATTTCATTCATTTTTATTCAATTATTCCAAAAGACTAAATAACACTTCTTATGCTAATAGTTTTCATTGAAATAAATAAACATAATGTGTAAAATGACTATCTAGCTTGTTCGTTGTTCCTCGTCATTTTTTAAGTAATAGTTTTCTTTATAGATGAAAATTAGTTAAATTACAAATAATAACGTACCATCAAAATGGATATACCAACCCTAATAAAATGAGTAGTTCTTATTTATAAGCTACTAGTTTATTCTTGTACTATACAAAATTTCGTAAGATTATTTATATGAGTTACGAAAATTGTTAACATGTCGAATACGAAAAAACAAATTCCTAATTTATGTCAATCAAGAATTAGAATAACGTGGATAAAACTCAAACATTGTTAGATAAAGATGAAGATGGAGTGCACTGAATTGATTTAGTTAAGGGAGGTTTTAATGATTTCCAAAACTTCAATCAGCTAAGTAAAGACAACTTAGTTGAAATCCCTTAGAAGAATTTTGACCAAGTAAGAAGACATATCAGACGGGTCAAATATTCAAGGTCCAGAAGACTACTGATCTGCTGAAGAGAAGAAATCAGACTGGTGTAAATCAGCCGACTCAAATCAGATTTGTTCAAGTTTGAGATCTGCTCTGTTCATCATCAGACGCGTTCTCTCATCAGACAAGTGTAAAGATCAAGAAGTCGTCCCAACAGTAATAAATGCCACTGGAGTAATAAATGCTGAAGTCCGAGGTTATTAATGGCAAATGATTGAAGAAAAGACTCGTATCAGCTCAGTGCATTTAATGCTGCCTGACAGAAAGTACAGTCTGCAGTACTGTTACTGTGCAAAGAGCCGTTCGTGAAAATTAAGGACCAGAAATCAAGAAATTTGAATTGTGTCTCTCTTCAACGGACATAATTCAAATAGTGAGTATAAATAGCTAAAGAGACGAAGAGAAAAGGAGCTACAACACAACAACTGAGAGATTGATTTCGAAGTAAAATATTTTCTAAGTCTCAAAAGCTCAAGAACAGCTCACTCATCAGCCTTGTCATTTGTTGACTTAAGCTGAAGCTGAAGATCAAAGTTAAACACAATTTTCTGAGTGAAATATGTTAGAGTGTTGTGAGGAGAGTTTATCCATCTGTGTGAAGTGATAAAACTCTGTAGAATAGGTCTTCTTTGTGATTTCCTATTGTGAGCTTACAGTCAGATTCATTTGTTGTTTTGTCGTAAGTAGATTATACTGTAAACTTTGTGATTATAGTATAACCCAAGATCTGTGTGACTTGGAAGAGTGGACTAAAGGATTTAAATCCATATAACCACTATAAAAATTTTGGTGTTTGCTTTTTGCATAAGTTTTCTTGCATATTTATAAAAACTACATAAAACACTCTATTAACTGTTTGAAAAGTTTTAAAAGGAAGTTTACCAAAACTGGGGATAAGTTTTTCAAACTACTAAGTATACTTGTGAAAAACACTTCAAAAATCCGCTGCAAGTATTCTGGTATTAAAACTGATTTTCACCAAAATCAGCTAAGTAACTATCAGATTAGCGGTCAACAAAGCTGTTCAAAGATTTGTTCACGATCAGCCTTGTAAACATACTGTTCTGTAACTGTTTAGTCTATTTAATTTTGAGCAACAGTTTTAAAGTTAAAATTTGATTAAAAATTTTCAGAGGTCTATTCACCCCCCCCCCTCTAGACCTCATCTGACCACTTGGGACCAACAAGTGGTATCAGAGAAGGTGGTTCATTAGAATCAGCTGCCTGATCAACGAGCTTGATCCGAGTGTTTTTCAAAGATTTTCAAACTTTTCAAAAGAGCATCTTTTTGAAAAATTAAATTTTTTGAAAAATGAATTGTACCAGCCATTTTCCCCACATAGCTGGTATGAGCTTCGAAGACTGGAAGATCAGAATGGAGATCTTCTTAGCTGCCTACAATGATAACATGTACACATGTATCATCAAAGGTGCATTCAAATTCACCAAGACCATCAAAGTTGATGAAGTCGATATAACGGTGGAAAAAGATTTACACGAGATGACAACCGAAGAAATAAAGCACCTGGACAAAGTTGGGCGATTCATCATGACCAAGGCCCTTGACAACGACAGATTTGACAAAGTCAAGCATTGCAAGACTAATAGAGTAGTGCCCAGCAAGCCAATATTAATTAGCTTGTTGAAATATTATTTTCTTATAGTTTATAATTAATACGCCCGTTCATTCATAGTACGTGAAACTGAACAATGGCCAACTTCATCTCTCGCGAACTTATCTAAGCGATTGGATGAAATCCTAAGGTCACAATAGACTATGGGACGATTCACTTCAGTAGTGAGTGCAATCATGAAACAGTCTCAAAGGTCGTGATCTTAAAACCGTTCCAAGTCATAGATTCCGAACGAGACGGGGTATCGTAGGAATCGCCAAGACTTGTACAAGTATGCATGATTCACATGGAGTGAATTTGTAGCGTTTCATGAGCAAGGAATTTGAGGCCAGTGCATATGAGTAGGTGGTTCAATGGAGGATTGAACGCATCGAACGACCCGAACAGAAACCCATTGTGGAAGCGCATGACGCATATCGGTGATGGGATGTTTCTCAAGGCTTATAATTGTTGGTCCCAAGTGGTCAGATGAGGTCTAGAGGGGGGGAGGGGTGAATAGACCTCTGAAAATTTTTAGACTTAAAAACTTTTCAGTCTTCTGTCAGCAGACTAAGCTGATGAAGAACAGTAAGATGACTATGCTGATCGTGAACAAATCTTGAACAGCAGAGTGACCACTCTTCTTACAACTACTTAGCTGTTTTTCAGCAAAACAGTTTTATCAAGAGTATACTTGCAGCGGATGTTTGAAAGTGTTTTTCACAAGTAGACTAAGTCCTTCAAAAGATTTTATCCCCAGTTTTAAAACTCCTTTTAAAATCTTTTAACAATTCAAAGTGTAAACTTATGCAATTTCAAAATATGCAAGAAAACTTAAATGCAAGATTAACACCAAGAATTTTTATAGTGGTTATATGGATAGAAATCCTTTAGTCCACTCTTCCAGATCACTTAGATTCTGGGTTATACTATAAACACACACAATTTACAATATTTCTCTACTTATACCTAGACAACAAATGAAAAGGTTATAAGCTCACAACAGGAAATTGTTGGGATATTCTGGCTAGGGCTCGATTGTCAATACAACAAAGTGCGGAATTTTAAAAATTTTCGAGTCCCTAACAGTCCCATGAATTCTTTCTCCATATTTATTATACGAATAAGGATGAATCAAACATCAATAAAAACACAGGGGGTTAATCGCAAATTACCTGACCACCAAGTTGTGGTTGTGTCCTCCAGGTGTTTGGTTTGATTCACAGTTTGAGTGATCCATGTGTCTCATTTCCAAAGCTAGTCCACACCAATCGGATTGTAGTGACGCCTACAAGTCTTAGGCTACGAACTGGATCTTGCAGGTTTGTCAGCAAAGGAACGGGAGATACCAATGGAAGAATCGACTCACAGAGCTTGTGTGATCGAGCAGGGTTCGGCCAGGGTCAGATCTGGTCCGATTTGGGTTCGGCCAAGACTAGATTGGGCGACTAGGGTTAGGGGCGAAAAACTATAGGGGGCGATTTGTAATAAAAAATTCTTGTTCGTAAAATCTGATTTGTCACTCGATTTTTCTCTCTCAATTTTCAGCAAAAACTTTGTTCTCTCAAAAGCTTTTTAGGGTTGTGCAACATATGTTTTATGAAGAGAAGGGGAAGAGTATTTATAAGAGAAGAATCCTTCTCTTGATAGATATCTTCTTCCCATATCTATCAAATCTCCAAATCTTTTATTCCTTATCAACTTTGGAATGTGAGATTTGATAGATCTCTTCTTGCTTGTTTTCCAAGAATCAAAACTCCTTTTCCTTTTAATCACCAAAATCGCCCCTAGCCCCTAATTTTAGATAATTCCAAAATCAACCCATAATTATCCAATACTCAAATTGGTTAATTATTTATTCTTCCAATTAATTAACTACTTTAATTAATTCCACTATTAATCAGATAACTCTAATTAATTAATTATCAATTAATCAATTAGTCATCTAATTAATAATCTCCAATTGAATTAATACCATAATTCAATTACCTTGATTTAACAACTTTAAATCATTTTGTTTCCTTTAAGACAGTCACCGTCCAATTGTATTGTGTGTGACCCTCTGGGTTCACCATCAACTGGCAGCAGGCCCACGACTTTCGTGATTTAATTAACGAGCAATTAAATGCTCCGATCAATTAAACTACTTCTAATTGACCATTCCTAGAATTAAATTCTCTATTAATTCCGGAGTACCCACACTTCATGGTCGATGTCTAGCCACAAGCCCATGAAGCCCAATCAAAGGTGAATTGATTTATTGTGAACCTCACCTCTTATAATTGCCATGTACATACGGTCCTTCTACGACTGATTTCCCGATCGAGACCTAGGGTGTGTGAATTGATCGGCACCTCTAATTATCTCGATAACTATACTTTCTAATTTTCCGACAATGATTCCAGTGTGACTGCCAAATTAGGAAACCCCTTCCAAATGCATCACCGACTATGGCCATAGATTCCTCGAAATCAATTATCTAAGAAACGTATAGGAAATTCTCTCATCTTATCAGGATGAGGCGTTAGATCCTCTCTTAGTACTAACCACTCGCGTACACTTTTGTACGCACCCAACTTAGGCACTTTATGGCCAGGCTACGTGACCAGTACCTAAATCTAAGTACGCACATCCATCCACCGAATTCGCCCTAGTACCTCAAGTCTAAGGACTAAATCGTACACTATTATAAGCCTTGAGAAACATCCCATCACCGATATGCGACATGCGCTTCCACAATGGGTTTCTCTGTTCGGGTCGTTCGATGCGTTCAATCCTCCATTGAACCACCTACTCATATGCACTGGACTCAAATTCCTTGCTCATGAAACTCTACAAATTCACTCCATGTGAATCATGCATATTTGTACAAGTCTTGGCGATTCCTACGATACCCCGTCTCGTTTGGAATCTGTGACTTGGAACGGTTTTAAGATCACGACCTTTGAGACTGTTTCATGATTGCACTCAGTACTGAAGTGAATCGTCCCATAGTCTATTGTGACCTCAGGATTTCATCCAATCGCTTAGATAAGTTCGCGAGAGATGAAGTTGGCCATTGTTCAGTTTCACATACTATGAATGAACGACGTATTAATTATAAACCATAAGAAAATAGTACTTCAACAAGCTAATTAATATTGGCTTGCTGGGCACTATTCCATCAATCTCCCACTTGCCCTAAAGCCAATCACAACAGACCCATCTATACCAAGATGTCCCTCGAACCATTTGTGAGAGAGCTTAATTAGTGGATCTGCTAAGTTGTCTTTGTTGAGATGAAGTAATACTTCTACTCGTCTCAACTACCTATGACTTGTTCAATCATACGGTATTGTGTTCAGATTATAGGTGAGATCTCGATTTCCTTTCAATAAGCAATAGCCTCATCTAAATCGGCTAAGATTATGATGGGCTTATGTCATGCTAGGTATTTCATCAAATGGATGAAAGTTTCTCATCTAAACACCTTCTCTTGTGCAGCATCATAATGGTGCCTCTTTATTCTTGTTTGAATCGGCAATGGTATATTATTGGAATCTCTTCCAATTTACCTTTGCTCTATCGAGACAGAATAAATTATCCACTTCAGACTGGAAATCTCGAATTTCAAAAATCCTTTGAGTTTCAATTCTCCATTACTACCATAGACCAGCGTTGCATCCTTTAATTATCTTCGAGGATTTGCTTTTATGGTAGACCAGTGTCCTTTACTGGTGTTTGACTATCAGTAGCTCGTTCAGAGCATTTTGACGAGTCAGGTCTAGTACAAGACTTTGCATGCTACATGCAATCCAAATGCCAAGCATAAGGCTTCTTGAGACAGTTACTTCTTCACTCATTAATTTAGGGCTCATTAAATAAGTGAGAGAGATTTTGTCTCTTTTGGAAACAATCCTCTCTTGGATTCTTCCATATTGAATTTAATCAATATAGTCTTTGTACTTTGATTTGGTAAATCACTACATCTTCTTCCTTCTATCTACCATAGATACGTATTGCCAGTACGTGAGATGTAATTCCAAATCTCATCATGGAGAATTGCGTGAAGAACACGCTTTCGTCTGTGCTTCTCTGATATTCTTATATCTTGCTTGATGTACCGGTCATCATCTTGTTGCGCTTCGAACTCAACTACACTCCCACTGATTCTTTTGCACAATTGGAATCCATATGCCATTTGACAAATTCAACATTCTTGATCAACTATCAAGTTGTATGTTCCAAATTTGGGAAAAAGTCATAGATTGACCTTTGGATTAGAATAGAGATCTTCTCATCAATTTTCAATTGTGAGATGCAGGATTCATATCCAATAGTCATGCCTTCGGTAGTCAAAACCACCTTTCTACGGCTAATAGTTTCGAAATGAATTTTGACGTAGTTAATGGACATAAGGCATTTTCATCAATCCTAAAAGGACTTTTGAATAATGACCTATTGCTATTAAGTGAGTCAAAGTTTTCAACTTCGAATCTTATGGCTATGTGCCATATCCCTTAGATCACGTTTAACATAATCTCTTTGTAATCTTTGATTAGAATCCAATTTCTCAATTTCGTAAAATGGAATTTTTGAGTTCCTTACGAATTTGATTAGATTACGATTTCTTTGTGCGTGGATTGATTCAGCAGTTTTTCAGCGTTTACTCCCACTGTTCATGGGGACGGGTCCAATCCTTGGACTTCATCAAGTTCTACGACATTCCTTATTTCCTTTGACAAGAGTCTCGTCAACAGAGGAACAAGCTACTTACGAGATACTTTTCGTTTCTCATTGTCGTGGAACAGGTATTCAATGGATTTTGTTGAATACCCCATAAACTTTATATGAACTAGATCTACCATCTAATTTCTCATATAAGGGTGTTCTGCTATGTCTTAAAAGACATGGCGATGTAAGGACTTACTTCGAAATATACTATACCAAGTATCTTTGAAGAGTCAAGGGAAGGTATCCCCTAATTTGAATAAAGGAAACTCAGCAAGATCAGAGTTGAGAATCAAACAAAGTTCGATTTCTTCTTTGATTTGCTTCATGAGAATTCTATTCTCGTCTTAGATAATCGAGGTGTTAAGCTTGCTTATGTTTCAGCAGGTTTGATTAAATCAAATTGCATTTGACATAATGCATCTAGTTACTTCATTTCCAAAGCTTCTATTGAATTACTTTAATAGTTTCAGAATTGTACTTCAGCCAAGTACACATATACTTTAACGATTGAAATCGCAAGTATATATGAAGTAGATCTCTTTTGAACTAGTGCTTTTAGTTCATGTCGATCGAAATGTTTTGGAATGCCTTAGCAATCCTTCACTTTGGTTATTATTCCTTCAAGATTTGACAGTTCCGAATTTACCTAAGTTCATTATTTCAGGAATCAGTAAATAAAAACTTTCCTTTCGCATCTCTCTTTAGGAAGAATGTCCAGAGTGAACATTTCAAGCGCGGACGATTATCCAGTTTGTCTTACTTGTTTTCGATTCAGCATATAGTCTTCAAAGTTTCGATTCGTTTATCATTGTTTATTTCTATGTTTCAAAACATCAACATTAGTACAAAGTTAAATTGCTCTAATTAAATAAATTTCATTTCTCAATGGTAAAGCAATAAGGTCTCGTACAAAATGTGAAATAATACTCAAAGTAAACTAAAACTTAAAACTCATGCTAATACGAAAAACTAAGAAAAACTTCTTTGCTAAAAAGGAATGTCTAGGTACAATTCTTCCTTGACCCAGTCCCGGAATTCCAGTTTCCTCATCTCGCTCTGCACTACTTGCATCTCTCTTTCAAGGATTTTCCTCCTTTTAGGTTGAGCGGGAAGACTATCATCGCCTGTAAATGCTTTTACAGAAATGAAAGTTTTAATCAGATGTCTTACATAAAAAAGATTCAACAAGTGTATAACTTAAAAAGTCATACCGTAGTCAAGTTTTTCCAGGAAATCCTTTTCAACAAGCTTCCTTATTTTCTCTTCGTACTTACACAGAGGGCAATTCCAATCATATAGTCCAAAACCACGTTGATGAGCTTCTTCATATTTGTCTAACAACTCATGCAATTGCTTTGTTTGTATTCCATCAGGCGGAATAATGCAATGTTGCATAAAATGAGTGAAGGTCTCAGATAATCCTTGAAGGGTTATCGTTATCTCATGTTCGAGAGTCAATTGGGCTCCAAACCCTTTGATCAGCTCGAATGTCTTGCTTAAGTAAGAACAATATTCCCTAACATTGTCAAACTTAGCCATGTCGGTTTCGTATAGGAAATTGCACATCACCTTTTTCAAAGTTGGTTCGGTTCTCAAATGCATCGAGTATCGGACAGTGGATGGTAAATGGCTAACATTTAAAAACAGACGACTATAAGTAGACAGGTTTAATATTAATACTTATAATTAACGAAATTTGGACTTTTTTATCGAAAAAGTTCTCCCACTATTTTATCGAAACAGTAACCCCTTATAGTTTCGGGAAAAATCTATTTCCTAGTAGGTCTTGACGTCCCAGCAGCAATTAATTGCACCCACGACTCGTGGCCATACAATTAATTCCCTAGGTAGGTATACATATTACCAATTGTGTCTACTACACAACCTTCAAGTTATTTTGCCTCGTTTTTCGCATTTATCTAGCACTGCTACATCATAAATGTTACTACGCGTTAAGTCTAACCCATTAATCATGATAAGCAACGGGCCCGGTCATGAATTCTCCGTAACTAGTTATCGGTCGATTTTCATGTCCCGACCAGTCCCTACCCTTGTCGAGTTTTAAGAAAAACTAGAATCAAGAATTTCGTGCATTGCCCCTTTCTTCGACTCGGGTGCCAGACTCTGGATCACCTCTATCGATAAGTAAACAACATACACTAGTCCCTATTAATGGAAGGCTTGGATTTTATAAAGCCTCATTTTATGTTTAACTCAATATGACTTAATATTCGTTCGAGAGGGGAATTTTCGGTTTTGAAAGTTTAAGGAAACTCTCCTCGAGATCTCACCGCTTCAATTATGCTTTATCTTTTATTTACGATCTAGATTCTAGCACGCAAACACACAAGCAATCATAAATCGACTAATAAATAAAAGCCATACAAGCCTAGCATGCATACTACCACAATATGTTTTCGATCGGGAGCCTCCTATGCGGGCCATCATCGAGCCAATGATGTTGGCCCAATTGGTCAATCTAAAGGGTTCTCAAAGAACCTATGCTATTACACAATGTACCACGCATACATGGCCTTCAATTCTTCTTGGGCTCCCACCTTGCTTGTAAATGGGCCTCCATCCTAAACTAGGAAAGCAGTAAAGCCCTATTCTATTACAAAGACTCAAAGTGGCCCAAAAATAATAACAGGCTCGCAGGCCCAATAAAAACCATGCATTAAATTAAACCAATCACATCTAACCTAAGGGCAAGGCTCGTCGCGGTCGAAAACCACGTAAACAGTTCACGTAGAGCAAAGAAACATGTAAACATCTTTTACTTTCTTCTATCTTAATTTTAAAACACCTTTTAAAACTAACTTCCTATGATTCTTGCCTTTTAGTCACTACTAATTATGACAAAATAAATTCTCGGATAAACAAAACAACTTTTCTGCCTTAATTTCAGATTCTGATTTTTCAACTTTTGAAAATTGCAGTTCGGCCCCTATACTTTCAGAAATTGCACTTTTGACCCCAAAACTTTTGAAAAGTTACAAAATACCCCGAAAACAGTTTTCGGACAGAATGAGCAGAAAATTAAAATTTTGAAATCCAGAAAATTTTCGAATTTGCAAACAGACCCCTGATGTTTCGGAAATTACAAAACAGTCCTCGAATTTTCGAAAATTGCAAAATGGTCCAAAATTGCGTGCGATCATATTTTCAGAAATTACCCATATTTTTTTTTCAAAAATTTCCAGAAATAGAAAATTCAATTTTCAGCCCTAATTTTCATGTTTTGCGATTTTTGCATAAAAGCCCTGATTTTTCGAAAAACTATAAATTCGCCACAGATCTAAAAAAGCAGTTTTACCCAATCATAGATCCAGTCATAACAAGCAAGAATCAATCATTAGAACATAATTAACATGCGTTCTCATACATACAATCAAGCATATACAGTGAAAACACATTATGTTCAGGCCTTTTCGTATAAAAACGTATGGAGTTGGCTCTGATACCACTGTTGGGATATTCTGGCTAGGGCTCGATTGTCAATACAACAAAGTGCGGAATTTTAAAATTTTTCGAGTCCCTAACAGTCCCATGAATTCTTTCTCCATATTTATTATACGAATAAGGATGAATCAAACATCAATAAAAACACAGGGGGTTAATCGCAAATTACCTGACCACCAAGTTGTGGTTGTGTCCTCCAGGTGTTTGGTTTGATTCACAGTTTGAGTGATCCATGTGTCTCACCTCCAAAGCTAGTCCACACCAATCGGATTGTAGTGACGCCTACAAGTCTTAGGCTACGAACTGGATCTTGCAGGTTTGTCAGCAAAGGAACGGGAGATACCAATGGAAGAATCGACTCACAGAGCTTGTGTGATCGAGCAGGGTTCGGCCAGGGTCAGATCTGGTCCGATTTGGGTTCGGCCAAGACTAGATTGGGCGACTAGGGTTAGGGGCGAAAAACTATAGGGGGCGATTTGTAATAAAAAATTCTTGTTCGTAAAATCTGATTTCTCACTCGATTTTTCTCTCTCAATTTTCAGCAAAAACTTTGTTCTCTCAAAAGCTTTTTAGGGTTGTGCAACATATGTTTTATGAAGAGAAGGGGAAGAGTATTTATAAGAGAAGAATCCTTCTCTTGATAGATATCTTCTTCCCATATCTATCAAATCTCCAAATCTTTTATTCCTTATCAACTTAGGAATGTGAGATTTGATAGATCTCTTCTTGCTTGTTTTCCAAGAATCAAAACTCCTTTTCCTTTTAATCACAAAAATCGCCCCTAGCCCCTAATTTTAGATAATTCCAAAATCAACCCATAATTATCCAATACTCAAATTGGTTAATTATTTATTCTTCCAATTAATTAACTACTTTAATTAATTCCACAATTAATCAGATAACTCTAATTAATTAATTATCAATTAATCAATTAGTCATCTAATTAATAATCTCCAATTGAATTAATACCATAATTCAATTACCTTGATTTAACAACTTTAAATCATTTTCTTTCCTTTAAGACAGTCACCGTCTAATTGTATTGTGTGTGACCCTCTGGGTTCACCATCAACTGGCAGCAGGCCCACGACTTTCGTGATTTAATTAACGAGCAATTAAATGCTCCGATCAATTAAACTACTTTTAATTGACCACTCCTAGAATTAAATCCTCTATTAATTCCGGAGTACCCACACTTCATGGTCGATGTCTAGCCACAAGCCCATGAAGCCCAATCAAAGGTGAATTGATTTATTGTGAACCTCACCTCTTATAATTGCCATGTACATACGGTCCTTCTACGACTGATTTCCCGATCGAGACCTAGGGTGTGTGAATTGATCGGCACCTCTAATTATTTCGATAACTATACTTTCTAATTTTCCGACAATGATTCCAGTGTGACAGCCAAATTTGGAAACCCCTTCCAAATGCATCACCGACTATGGCCATAGATTCCTCGAAATCAATTATCTAAGAAACGTATAGGAAATTCTCTCATCTTATCAGGATGAGGCGTTAGATCCTCTCTTAGTACTAACCACTCGCGTACACTTTTGTACGCACCCAACTTAGGCACTTTGTGGCCAGGCTACGTGACCAGTACCTAAATCTAAGTACGCACATCCATGCACCGAATTCGCCCTAGTACCTCAAGTCTAAGGACTAAATCGTACACTATTATAAGCCTTGAGAAACATCCCATCACCGATATGCGACATGCGCTTCCACAATGGGTTTCTCTGTACGGGTCGTTCGATGCGTTCAATCCTCCATTGAACCACCTACTCATATGCACTGGACTCAAATTCCTTGCTCATGAAACTCTACAAATTCACTCCATGTGAATCATGCATATTTGTACAAGTCTTGGCGATTCCTACGATACCCCGTCTCGATTGGAATCTGTGACTTGGAACGGTTTTAAGATCACGACCTTTGAGACTGTTTCATGATTGCACTCAGTACTGAAGTGAATCGTCCCATAGTCTATTGTGACCTCAGGATTTCATCCAATCGCTTAGATAAGTTCGCGAGAGATGAAGTTGGCCATTGTTCAGTTTCACATACTATGAATGAACGACGTATTAATTATAAACCATAAGAAAATAGTACTTCAACAAGCTAATTAATATTGGCTTGCTGGGCACTATTCCATCAGAAATCACTCAGAAATCCTATCCTCTGAAGTTAAATCTCTCACAAAGACGGATTTAAACTTCGCACAACACTCAGCTAATACAAATTCACTCAGATTGTATTTTTCTTTTTTCTTCAACTGGGTTTTTGTCAACAGATGACTTCCACCAGACGAGTGAGCTATTTGAGCTTTTTGAGACTTAGAAAAATTTTCTGCTTCAAAACGAAATCTCAGAATGTTGTTGTGTGTCTCTCTCTTCGAAATCAGCTCTATTTATACTTGGATTTGAAAATATGACCGTTGAAGGAAGTCACAAATCAAATCCATAGCCTTAGCCCGAATTCAGAACGACTTCCTGCTACAGTACTTTTTCTGCTGTACTTTCCTGTAGCTGCATTAAATGCACTCTGCTGATCTGAGAATATTCTTCAATCATTTGTCATTACTTCCATTCTCTTGCAGCATTTATTACACCAAGTGCATTTATTACCGTTGGACTTCTCTCATGATCTCTTCTACTCTGCTGATCGAAGCAACTCTGCTGATAGATACTCTGCTGATCAAATACTGAACTAATATGATTTGAGTCAGCTGATGACCTACCCTTCTGTTCGCTGTTTCAGCACGAGATCAATAGTCTTCTGGGCTTTGAACTTTGAACTCTTCTGATGTCTTCTTTACTTGTTCAAAATTCTTCTAAGGGAACTAAGCCTTCCATACTTAGCTGATTTTGACGTTTTGGAAATCATCAAAACCTTCCCTTATCTTCTTAACTTCTTTGCACTTCATCTTCATCCAACAATTTCCCCCTTTTTGATGATGACAAAACTTCAGCTAAGTGCCTGTACCTAAACTAAAGTTTTGATCCTCAAAAATTTCTGAGATAGAAATAGTCTATTGGATTTCAAACTTGAACTTTTTATAGATTCTGAAAGGATTACATGTTACAAGTTTAATCAGATAAGATGTGCAAAAATAAAAGATTACAAGGATTTCAACATAAGTAACCTAGACTAAACTAGTCTACTGTCTTGTCTTCTGCTTCCTTGTTTTCTTCTTTTTCTTCAGCAGGTTTGGAAGTCTCAGCTTCCAACTCCTCAAAGAATTTATGTTTTAAAAGCTCTACCTTCTTCTTCTTAACATCATGATCAAGATGTTCTTCAGCTGAATCCTTAGCAGCAGCTATCTCTTTGTCAGACTTAGCTTTTGCTTTAGCTTCAGATTTATCAGTTTCACCTTCTTCTTCTGTGATCTTATCTTCTGTTGGTCTGCTTGTGCCTTCATTTTCTTCATTAGTATTCTCATCTTCAGCAGCAGATTCCTCCAACACTTCAGTTCCTTCTAATTCAGCATTTTCCTCTTCATCACAAAGTACCTTATCTTCCCTAAGTACCCTTTCTTCCCCCTTTTTGTCATCATCAGCAGGGTTGATTGGATATTTTGGTAAGACTGGTGTGATCTGAAGTGAATCACAGAGAAGCTTGATGTTCTCTTCCATAGCATCCAGTTGAGCTTGTTGTCTTAGTTGATTGGCTTCAAATGCTTCCATTCTATTTAACACAACTTCTCCTTGGTCACCTAACTGAATCTGAGTTGCAAGTAACAGATCAGCAGATGCCTTGAAGTCCTTGGTCATATTGATTAAAACTTCATCTTCAGCTTGAATAGCCATCTCAACTGTTTCTGTAATCTGTCTCCAACCAGCAGCTGTACTTTGAGTTCTTCTCCTTAGTACATCCATATCTTGACAGATAGATTTGACATTCTGAGCAGTATCTTCTATCAGATAGGTTGGAACAGCAGCAGCTTTTTGAGTTGGTTGACTTACAGCAGTCAACAGATTTGCAGTTAACTTCTCTTCCATTTCCTTCATTGAATTTGAAATCATCTGCTGAATTGAATCCAACAGAGATGTTTGCTGTAAGTTCTGAGAAGTAGAAGCAACTTCAGATGGGATTGGAGGTAAGGCAAGAATGGCCTCTTCAGCAATTTGATATGCTGCAGGGGTTGTTTCTTCAGTTATCTGATCTGCCGGACCAGAAGCAGGGTCTTCTTTCTTGGTCTCATCATCTTGACTAGGAGTGCTTTCCTTCTCCTTAGTCTGATCAGAAATAACTTCCTTTTCCTTAATCTGGTCAGCTGGATTTGGAGAGCTTTCCTTTTCCTTATCAGCTGGCTCAGATGTTTCCCTTTTCTTTGTTCTGATCAACAGGATCAGAAATACCATCTTTTTCTTGTTCTTTGATCTGATCAGTAGGGTCAGATGTACCCTCTGTTTCTTTCTTTTGATCTGCATCATTAGAAGTCCCTTCTTTTTCTTTGGTAGAATCAGAAGCATCTTCTTTCTTTTTATCTTTATCAGCAGGGGGTTCTTGAACCTTCTTAACAGTAGAAACTGTCCGCATTAAACCTGCATTATCCACAGCAGATCTGTGAGAAATCCAAATAAAATCATCAAGAGGAGTGAACGTGCTTATTGGATTCTCAGGAAACTCTTCATATGGCCTAATAGTAGGACCATAGACAATCTGCTTCAGACTGGGAAGGGGAATCATGGAGCTTGGTTGTCCCCTCATCTTCCTAGTCTTCTTGGCCCATGTTTCCATTGTCTGGGATACAACCAACTTTATTGATCTTTCCTTGAGGTCTTCATCTTCAGCGTACTCCTCAGTAACAGACATAAAGCTTCTTTGCTTCAGCTTTGACAACTTGACTGATCCTCAGTCTTAACTTGTCCAAAAAGAACTCTGAGTCTAATGCTCGAGTAAGAGAACCTGTCTCAAGCCACTTTAGCACCCAGGCTTCTTCATCAGCAAAGGCTTTCCAGCTTGCAATTTGATCTTTGCTCTTTGTCAGACGATAGTCTCTCCATCAGTTATATCTGATCTTTTCTTTATTGAACATCGTCAGACGAGTGATCTTTGCATTCTCAGCATCCAACCTTTTGATGAACTCTTCAAAAGCATCAGGGTCATTTCTGACAATCTCCAATGCCAGTTTGACCTCTTCTCTTCTTTTAGGTTTTATTGCTGGAGCAGGCATGGCTGGTATAGGCTTGGTGGGATCTCTTGGTTCACCAATTACAATGCCACCAGTATGCTTAGGACCATGTGAGTCCTTAGTACTTGCTTCAAGAGCAGCAGCCAACTCTGCTGCCTCAACAGCATCCCTTTGCTCTTGAGTCATTTTACTGGCCTCTTCTGCCAGTCTCTTGAGTTCAAGTGCCTTAAGGCGAT
Source organism: Penstemon eatonii (assembly GCA_038501285.1). NCBI lineage: Eukaryota > Viridiplantae > Streptophyta > Magnoliopsida > Lamiales > Plantaginaceae > Penstemon > Penstemon eatonii. The sequence goes on from CM076710.1 coordinate 63,990,405, forward strand.
CTTCCTCAGCCTTTTCTTCGGCCTTCCTTTTCCTTTCTGCTTCATCTAATCTTTTCTTTTCAGCAGCAGTGACATAAGGAATTGTAATTTTGCCAGTCCTTTTCTTCTTTGTTTCAGGACTCTCCACTGATTGAAGTGGAGTGGCAGCAACATGAGTAGGGTGCAGAAGAAGTGCATCCCCTTCATGTGTTGTACTAGTCTGCTGTTCTTCTCTAACTTCAGTAGATAGTGCAACAGATGAGTCTTCAGCAGGTTTAGCAGCAGGTTCTTCAATGTTAGCAGGTCTCTTTGCTGTTGCTGGTGTTTCTCTCACTGTTTCTGTTGGTTCTTCAGAGAATGTTACTTTTCTTTTTGCCCTTGACTTGACAATTTTCTTTGAAGGTTCAGGTCTAGGAGGTCCTTTTGCAGCGCTCCTTGTCCTCATTCTCTTTTTGGATTGAACAGGGACAGCTTCCTCAGATTCTGTCCTTTCTGGAGATGATCCAGTCTCCATTTGCTCAATTTCTTTGGTGAAGTCATCAATTACCTTTTCAGTAATGACAACTTCAGGCTGTGCTGATCCAGCTTCAACAGTAGTGGTTACTGTTTGATCAGCAGACCTACTAGTCTGACCAGCCTTCTTGCTCTTCTTTGCAGGAACCTTAGCAGTTTTTGCAGGGCCCTTTCTCTTAGAAGTACCCACACTTCTAACAGGCTCATACAGCATAAATTCCTTTCCACCATGGATAGTCTTTCCATTTCCCATTGGACATCCTAGGCTCATGAACAGATGACTTAACAGAATAGCATACTTGACCTTTTTATCACACAATAGGTCAAATACATGAGCAGCCCAGTTTACCTTCAATCCATAGAATATACAAATCATGGTTTAGTACCTCCTTCTGGGTAAACCATCCAGAGAACTTGTACTGCAGTCCAGTACCTTTGCAATGATGTCAGCGAACCTCTGATACTCATCTTTCAATTGAGTCTTCATCAGAGTTCCTGTCATCTCCTCCCCTTCCTTAGCACAAATTGCCCATAATTCTTCTTCTTTTTCAGACCCTAGGTCTGTTACATCTCCTCCCTCATTCATCAGTTTGTACACTTCACTTAACACTGCAGCCGAAATACAAATCTTCTTCCCTCCGACAGTAGCAGTCATAGTAGTTCCTTCAGTGTTGATTTCTCTGTTGTTATAGAAGTTATCAACATCTTCAAGGTACACTCGCTCCTCATGAGCTTCCAGAACTGATACTAGTGATGCTTCTTTGATTTTCTTCATGATTTCTCGCATCAGATCGGTGCCAGATTTGTAAAATTTGTCATAGCTTAGATATCTTCCTTCAATGACCTCTATTTTTAGATTAAGTGATGAAAATCTGTAGAAAACAGAGAGCTAGAGAGTTAGAGAATTTAGGAATTTTGTGTGCGTAAGACGACTAGTCTGTTCAGATCGGATTTTATAGGTTTTTTTTTGTGTTGATTTTCGTGATAACCATGAACCGTAAGATTGATCTGACAGTTTTAAATCGTGCGGGTGAGAATTGCAGATTTGAAATTCATTATTTTATTGTCAGACGGGCGGGAAACTCTATCGACACCTATCTGTTACTTATAAAAGCGTGTTTCTATAGATATGATTTATAACCATGCTTATATAAGATATCAGATGAGTAGAGTTTAACTTATCTGACAGACGAGTGATCTGTTATCTGTTATTACTAGAGAAAGCCAATAGATAGTAATCTTCCTCTGCTGTTTGTCAATCCAGAAAGATAATTTAATCTTCAATCTTCAAGAATTAAGAAACAGACTTCAGTCACTATATCTACTGCTGAATATAATAGTGTACGATTTAGTCCTTGGACTTGAGGTGCTAGGGCGAATTCGGTGCACGAGTGTGCGTACTTAGATTTAGGTACTGGTCACGTAGCCTGGCCGCAAAGTGCCTAAGTTGGGTGCGTACACGACTGTACGCGAGTGGTTAGTACTAAGAAAGGCTCTATCGACTCATCCTGATAAGGTGGGAGCATTTCCTGTACGTTCTTAGATAATATGTTCCTAGAAATCCATGGCCATGGTTGGTGACGAATTTGTTAAGGGGTTTCCAAATTTAGCAGTCACACCGGAATTATTATCCAGAATTAGAAAGTACAGAATCAAGATAATTAGAGGTGCTGATCAATTCACACACCCTAGGTCTCGATCGGGAAATCAGTCGTAGAAGGACCGTATGTACATGGCAATTATAAGAGGTGAGGTTCACAATTATCAATTCACCTTTGATTGGGCTTCATGGGCTTGTGGCTAGACATCGACCATGAAGTGTGGGTACTCCTAAATTAATAGGGAAATTAATTCTAGGAGTGGTCAATTAAAAGTTGTTTAATTGATCGGAGCATTTAATTGCTCGTTAATTAAATCACGAAAGTCGTGGGCCTGCTGCCAGTTGATGGTGAACCCAGAGGGTCACACACAATACAATTGGACGGTGACTGTCTTAAAGGAAAGCAAATGATTTAAAGTTGTTAAATCGAGGTAATTGAATTATGGCATTAATTCAATCGGAGAATATTAATTAGATATCTAATTGATTAATGTTCAATTAATTAAATAGAGTTATCTGATTAATTATGAAATTAATTAAAGTAGTTAATTAATTGGAAGAATAAATAATTAACTAATTTTATGATTGGATAATTATGGGTTGATTTTGCAATTATCTTGAAATGGGGTAGGGATCTATCAAATCTCACATTCCTAAGTTGATAAGGAATGAAAGATTTGGAGATTTGATAGATAAGGGAAGAAGATATCTATCAAGAGAAGGATTCTTCTCTTATAAATACTACTTCCCTCTTCTCTTCATATGTGACTCCAACACAAGAAAACTTTTGAGAAAACAAAAATAGCTCTGCTGAAAATTAAAAGAAGAAATCGATTTTTGCATAAGAAAGAAATTCAGATTTTTGCACAAGAATTATTATTTGCAAAACCGCCCCACAAGTTCCCCACAAACCCAAGTCGCCCGAATCCAATCTTGGCCGAACCTAAGCTGGCCGAACCCAACCTGGCCGAGCCCTGTTTGAATCACATAAGTCCTGTGATTCGTTTCTTCCATCTGTATCTCCTAATCCTGATCCAGATCTTAAGTCCAGATCCAGATCTAAAATCCTTTGTAGACAAACCTACGAGATCCAGTTCGTAGCCTAAGACTTGTAGGTGTCACTATAATCCAATTGGTGTGGATCAACTTTGGAGGTGAGACACATGGATCACTCAAGCTGTGGATCGAACCAAACACCTGGACGAAACCACCACAAAACCATGGTGAGGTAAATTGCGATTAACCCCCTGTGTTTAATTAATTGTATGATTCAACCTTTTCGTATAATTAAACCGTGGAGAAAGATTTATGGGACTATTAGGGACTTCGAAAAATTTTAAATTCCGCACTTTGTTGTATTGACAATCGAGCCCTTTTCTAGAAAAATCCCAACAAAGACTGCCAAAGAGATGTGGGATAAGGTCCATGATATGAGCGAAGGAAACGACACCATAAAAGAGCACCAACTGAGTGTTGCTCTTGAAAAGCTAGACAACTTCAAGATAAAGTCTGCGGAAACCATTGATCATATGGATACAAGGTTTACAAGGACACCGTCAGAGTGTTGAAGGCTCTACCTCGAAAGTTCAACATGAAGGTGACAGCCATGGAAGAGTCCAGAGATTTGGGAAAAATCTCACTCACCGAGCTGTTCTCAGTACTCAAGGCGTACGAGTATAAACTGCCAAGAACGGGTGTTGAAGAAACCTCTACTTCAAGTCCCACAGCTGCCCTGGTTGCTGCTGAAAATCCTAGAAGGCCAGCCTATAAAAGCAAAGACGTGGACTCATCTGATGAAGCCACAATACTCAACAAAATGGAGTACACTGCTGGAGACGTTCATTGCTGTCAAGAAGTTCTATAAATGAAAAATGAAGAACATATACAACAATTCTTCTACTTCTAACCCTACTTCTTCTTCTGAAGATAAAGATTCTTATAAATCTAAAATGATGTGCTATAGCTGCAGGAAATTTTGTCATATCATCAGAGACTGTCCATATCCTAAAGCTAAAAAGTACACTGAAGAAGAAAAGAGAATCAGAAAGGAAAGAAAGCATCAGAAAGGCAAGGTGCTGGTGGCAGAAGCGGAAAAGCGAGCTGCTATCTACTCATCAGATTCGGATTCAGACACTTCTGATGAAGGATCTTTTGATGAAGACAGTCCTGCTCTTCTCAGCCTGATGGCTAAGGAATCTGATAGCTCTGAGGATGAAGAGGTAACTCCTCTTAATAATGAATTATTTAATTCATTTGAACAAATGATGCTTAACAATACCAGTATTCCTGAAGCATTTACAACGCTTAAGGAAGAGATGATATTGCTAAGAGAGCAAAACAATTCACTGAAACTTAAGGCTGAAAAGCCAAAAGAATCAGATGAATATAAACAGCTTGAGCAAGAAAATGAATCTCTGAAAGCTGAATGTGAAGTTCTTAAAGGAAAAGTCATGGAACTTGAGAAAACAATTGAGTCTCATGAAAAGTCATCTGTTGCATCCACTCATATGTCTAGTAAACAGAAGACACATTTAAATCAGGATAAGTTAGAACTGAACCATACTGAAAAATTTATATCAGCTGACAACAGTAAGGTCATTTATGTTCAGACTACTGAACCTACTTCACCTGAGAAAGTTTTAAAGGAGACGAAAACTCCTAAGGCCAAAACGAGCAAAGAGCCTAGTGTAGGAAAACATACATGAGCTGACTGATGCTGTTGCTGTGGATGGTCCAAATGTGACATTTGGAGACAGCAAGGAAGGCAAGATTTTAGCAAGTGGAAAGCTGATCAAAGGCAACATTGAGATATCTGACGTCTCTTATGTTAAAGGCCTCAAATACAATTTGCTGAGCATAAGCCAATTTTGTGACAAAGGATATTCCGTCATCTTCTCAACAGATAAGTGCTACGTTGAACAGATTGGAACAAAGAAGGTTATTTTATCTGGAAGATGACAAGGGAATGTCTACAAAGTGGACTGGAATTCTGTTGACAAGAATTCAAGTGTTTGTTTGATGGCATCAACACCAAGTGAAGTCAGTTGGCTATGGCACAAAAGAATGAATCATGTGAATTTCAAGACCATTAACGGACTTATCAAGAATGATCTGGTAGAAGGAATTCCAAAGACAATTATCAGCAAAGACGAGCTTTGTGACGCATGTCAGAAGGGTAAACAAATCATGTCATCATTCAAAAGCAAGAAGCACCAATCATCTGGAAGGATCTTGGAGCTGCTACATATGGACTTATTTGGACTCATTGATCCAATCAGCAATGGTGGAAAGATATATTGCCTAGCTGTTGTGGATGATTACTCAAGATACACTTGTGTGATTTTCATGAAGAAGAAAAGTGAGACCAAGGAGTATCTTACAAATCTGATGGAGCAAATTCAGAACAAAAAGAGTATGAAGATACTAAAGATCAAATCAGATAGAGGGAATGAATTTACAAACTCTACTGTTGAAGAGTAGTGTAATGCTAGAGGAATCAGCCATGAGTACTCTGCTGCCAGAACCCCTCAACATAATGGAGTTGCTGAAAGAAGAAACAGAACTCTGAAAGAAGCTACCAGAACCATAATAGCTGAAGTTAAGCTGCCTTAAAGATTTTTGGCAGAAGTAACAAATACAGCATGCTTTATATAAAATAGATGCATGATCAACAAGCACCAAAACAAGACTCCATATGAAGTTTGGAACAACAGGAAGCCAAACATTCATTACTTTAGAAATTTTCGGTTGTAAATACTTTATTTTAAATAATGGGAAAAATCACCTTACTGCTTTTGCGGAAAAGGCTGATGAAGCAGTATTTGTAGGATATTCTACTGTTAGTAAAGCTTATAGAGTCTTCAACAAAAGAACTTTACTTGTAGAAGAATCCATTCATGTAGTATTTGATGAACCAAGTCAATCTTCTGAAAAGAATCAAAGTACTGATCAAAAGTTGTCTACTGATTTCCAGAAATTGAATGTTGAAAAGTAGAAGAATATATTCCCATCATACTATCTGATCTCAACTCAGTTGCTAACTCAAGTGCTGTTCAAAATCACAATGCTGATTGTCTAACAAAGGAGTTGCAAACAGATGACAGACCAGAGATTGTTCAACAGACAACTGCTGTTCAACAAACTACTACTGGAACTCCAACAGTATTGTTACAAGATCAAAACAGAGGACAACATTATGATTTGCAACCTGATCTTAGATGGCTCAAGAATCACCCACCAGAGCTGGTGATTGATGATCATTTGGATAGAGTAAAGACAAGGAGAGCTGCTGCAAATGAAGCAATGTTTGTCAGCTTCATATCTCAAATTGAGCCCAAACAGATTGAAGAAGCTCTTAATGATTCAAACTGGATTGAAGCTATGCAAGAAGAGCTAAATCAATTTGAAAGGAATGAAGTCTGGTATTTAGTTCCTAGACCAAGTCATCAAAGAGTCATTGGCACTAAATAGGTATTCAGAAATAAAATGAATGAAGATGGTGTTTTCACCAGAAATAAAGCTAGATTAGTTACGAAAGGATATTGTCAAGAAGAAGGAATTGACTTTGATGAAACTTTTGCACCAGTAGCAAGATTAGAGGCAATCAGACTCTTTCTTGCCTATGCTGCTAATAAAAATTTCATAGTCTATCAAATGTATATGAAATCAGCTTTTCTCAATGGAGAATTGCAAGAAGAAGTTTATGTTGAACAACCACCTGGATTTGAAGCCTATCAAGAAGACGACAAGGTGTATCGTCTGAAGAAAGCCCTCTATGGACTGAAACAGGCTCCAAGGGCATGGTATGATACCCTATCTGATTTTCTTTTAATTAAAGGATTTCGCAAAGGTAAGGTTGACCAGACCCTGTTCACTATTCAATGGGAAAATCATATATTGCTTATGCAAATATATATGGACGACATTATTTTCGGTTCAACAAATCAACAGATGTGTGATAAGTTCTCAAAGCTGATGCAGAACAAGTTTGAAATGAGCATGATGGGAGAACTTAACTATTAACTTGGCTTGCAAGTAAGACAGTTGCCTGATGGAATATTCATCATCCAAGCAAAATACACAAAGGATCTGTTCAAGAAATTTGGTATGGAAACTAGCTCTACTGCTAATATTCCAATGTCTACTAGTCTTCGTTTGGATAAAGATGATGATGGAAAATCAATAGACATAACCAAGTACAGAGGAATTATTGGGTCACTGTTATACTTAACAACTAGCAGACCTGATATCATGTACTCTGTTGGGGTTTGTGCGATATATCAATCAAATTCTAAGGAATCTCATCTCTTAGCTGCCAAAAGAATTCTCAAATATCTTAAAGGCACTAAAGAATTGGGATTGTGGTACCCTAGGGAATCTGGATTTGAGCTTGTTGGTTATTCAGATTCTGACCTTGCTGGATGTAAGATTGACAGGAAAAGCACAACAGGTGCCTGTCAGTTCTTAGGTAGTCGTCTGATCTCTTGGATGAGTAAGAAACAGACTTCAGTATCCATATCAGCTCCTTAAGCTGAATACATAGCTGCTGGAGCTTGCTGTGCATAGATATTATGCTTGAAACATCAACTAGAAGATTACAACATCAAAATCAGTAGAATGCCTATCTACTGCGACAATATAAGTGCAATCAGTCTTACTCAAAATACTACAAGTCATTCAAGGACTAAACATATTGAGATCAAACATCACTTCATCAGAGATCATGTGGAGAAAGGAAATGTCATGATAGAATATGTTTTCACTGAAAATCAGATTGCTGACATCTTCACAAAACCTCTAAGTGAAAAAGGTTTTAAACTCTAAGAACTGAACTAGGTCTACTAAAATTGGATGCATAAGCTGAGGGGAAACTCATCAGAAGACTGGAGTTCATCAGCTTACACATCGTATCATCTTCAAGGATTAACTCTCAACAGACTAGATAACTTATGGATTCTTAAAGTCAGGGGGAACGTGTAAGACTAGCGGTACTTCTGATTAAAAGATGAAATTTGTTGATGAAAGTTAGTTGAAGTTATGTTTTCATCAGAAGATTAAATTCTTGAAGATTAAAGATTAAATATCTAGCTTGATTGACAAACAGCTGAGGAAGGTTATCAACTATTGGCTTTCACTGATAACAGACTGTCATTAGAACGGTAGTTCCTCAGATAAGTACTTTAGTTACTCGTCTGATCAACTGTGTAAAAGCATACTATTTTAAAAAAGTTTTATTCAAAAGTGCGCTTTTACAAATATGATAAGGCGGTTCGCATTCCCGCCTGTCATTAAGTGCTTTTTGAATTTTGAATCGCGTAACTGACGCCGCACGATTAGAACTGACAAGAAACGGATCTAACGGTAGGTGGGTATCACGGAAACCGAAATACCCTAACTCTATAAATTCAGATCTGATCAGACTTGTTGTTCTTTACGCACCCAAATATACTTAGAGCATTTGTGAGAAATCTCTTTGCATTCTATCTTCTACAAATTTCTGTCTTTCATTAACACCCCACATAATCAACATGAGTTCTACTCAAGAAGCTAAGGCCGAGGGTATGTATCTGGTTTATGATGCGTACTATCAGTCTGGTACCGATTTGATGAAGCAATTGTTGGAGAAATTCAAAGCTGCTTCCCTGGTAAATTTCATGGAACTATACGAAGGACTGGTCTGGAAGGACCAAGTTTTGGAATACTACATGACAGCCGAAGTGGATTTTGCCAAAAGGAAGATAAAATCTACAATTGGAGGCAAATCTATAGTCATCACCCCTGTTTTGCTTCATGAAACGTTTGGTCTGCCAAACAGTGGACGACATGATGTAACTACCTTTGCTGAGGAAAAACTTCAAGAATTCTGGGCAATTTGTGCCAAGGAGGGTGAGATGTTGACTGGCAACATCAAGAAAAAGCAACTGAAGGACGAGTATCAAAGCATGGCTGATATGGTTGCTTAGCTGATAGAGAACTGCACCTTCTCTCTTGATGCAGTGACTATGAAGAGATTCATCATTATGCTGGCTATCTTCTATGCCTTGGAAGTTAATTGGTCAGTGGTTGTCTGGTACATTCTGGCTAATTTTCATGAGAAGAAAGGCAAAAAGTCTACTCAACAGACTAATCATAGAATCACTTTGAGCTATCTGCTCCACCACATGGGTTGTGAAATGACTAATGGGAAGGAGATTCATAATGCTAAGGCAATAGCCTAGTACCTGCCTGTTATGAAGAGGAAAGCTAATGAAGTTGAAGCTGATGAAGATGCGGAGGAGCCCAAGGAAGAGGTTCCTTCCAAAAGGCAAAGAAAGTTGACTAAAACAGCTCAGCCTGCTGTTGAAGTTAAGAAGAAGGCTGATGAGCACAAGGAAGGGGATCCCAAGAAGATGCAGAAAGTATCTACTCAAACAGCTGAGCCAGCTGTTCAAGCCAGAGTAGACATGTCTGATGCTATGAAAGCTGATGAAAGCATCAAACATATTTGTTGGTCCCAAGTGGTCAGAAGAGGTTTAGAGGGGGGGGGGGGGGTGAATAAACTTCTTTAAAAATTTTCTTCCAATTTTAACTTTAAAACTTTTCTCTAACTGTGAGCAGACTAAGTTGATCAGAGTAATGAGTTACAAGTCTGTTCGCGAACAAATCTTTGAACAGGTTTGATGACCACTCGTCTGATAATTACTTAGCTGATTTTGTTAAAATCAGTTTTAATACTTAGAGTACTTGCAGCGGATTTTTCAAAGTGTTTTTCACAAGTATCCTTAGTAGTTTGAAAAATGTTTCCCCAGTTTTATAAACTCCTTTTAAATCTTTTTCAAACAGTTAACTAACGTGTTTTATGCAATCTTGAAATATGCAAGTAAAAATGCAAATAAAAACACAAGTAGTTTTTATAGTGGTTATATGGATTTGAATATCCTTTAATCCACTCTTCCAAGTCACAAAGATCTTGGGTTATACTAGAAACACAAAGTAACCAGTACACTCTGCTTACGCCTAACAACAAATGAACAGGCCGTAAGTGCGCAGTAAGAAATCACAAAGAAATCCTACTCTCTGAAGTAATATCACTCACTAAGATGGATATCTACTTCTCACAACACTCAGTTTTACAAATTCACTCAGAAGATGTATTTAGCTTTGTTCTTCAACTTCGCTTTTCGTCAACAAATGACTAAGCTGATGAGTGAGCTGTTCTTGAGACTTAAAGAGTTCTGCTCCGAAAAATTCTCTCAGAAAGTGTGTTGTTGTTGTTCTCTTCATCTCTTTCAGCTATTTATACTTGAGGTTTGAAAGATGTCCGTTGAAGAGAGACAAGATTCAAATTCCTCGAGTATTGGTCCTTAAAATCCGCGAACGGCTCTTTTGCAGTCTGTCCGTATTGTCAACAGTACTATTCTGCAGGCAGCATTAAATGCAACATTAAATGCACCCAGCTGATGCGAAGCATTTCTTCAATCATTTGTCTTTAATAACCTTGTACTTCAGCATTTATTACTTCCAGGGGCATTTATTACCGTTGGGAAGACTTTATGATCCTTTCCACTTGGCTGACGGAAGTGCAAGTCTGATGGCGAACTAGGCTGATCTCAAACTTTGAACAAATCTGATTTGAGTCGGCTGATCTTCATCAGTCTGATAACTTTCCTTCAGCAGATCAGAAGTCTTGGACCTTGAAATTTGACTCTTCTGATGTCTTCATTACTTGGTCAAAATTTCTTCAAAGGGATATCAGCTAAGTTGATTTATACTTAGCCAATTTTGAAGTTTTGGAATCCTTCAAAACCTCCCTTAACTAATTGTCTTCAGTGCCTTCATCTTCATCCTTATCCAACAATTTTCCCCTTTTTGATGATGACAAAACTTCAGCTAAGTACCTGTTAAAACCTATGCTAAAGATTGTAATCCTCAAAAATTTTCTGAGATAGAAAATGATATGTTGGAAAAACTTGACTTTTATTGATAATGCAAATATTACAAGTACTAGTTTTCAGATAAGATGTCTGAAGAATAGATAAGGTAAACTGATTACAAAATATGTTTAAAATTTCTAACTATCAACTCCTTCATCAGATTCTTCTAACACTTCTTCATATTCATAAGAAGACTCTTCATCGTCTTCTTCTTCATCATCAACTTCCTCATCCAGGAGAATGTTTGCTTTGGCAGCATCCATCTTTTCTTTAAGTTGCTGCTCCTTCAAAAGCTCCATTGCTTTCCTGGCTGATTCAGTGTTCTTGTACTTGGTAGATTCTTCTTCAGTCTTCTCTTTTTCTTCTACTTTTCCACGTTCTTCAGTCTTGTCAGTAGCTTCTTCAGTCTCTTTAGCTTCATCAGCAGCAGCAGTATTTTCCTTAGCTGATTCTTCCCTTTTATCTTCCCCCTTTTTGTCATCATCAGATTTGATGACATTAGAAGGTTCAGCAGCAGGGTTGAGAGCAACTGTAGGAATCTTCATCTCGGCACATAAAGCTTTCAGATTCTGATTAACTACATCATGACTTGCAGTTAAGTGATGAAGAGTGGTACTGATGTTGTCAGTCTGATCATTGAAGCAGTCAATATTTAGTTGCATTGTTGTAAGTTCATTGTGTAGATCTTTTCCAGCGTTGGAAACTTCTTGCAATAGTCCAATATTAACAGCCTTCTCTTCTTCACTAACTCTGATGAAGGTTGCAGTTAAATCAGCTATCTTGTGCTCAGCTCTTTGTAAGGCAGCATGAAGGTGATTTACATCAGCCTTCATATCTTCCACATTTCTGTTCATGTCATTTAAGTTGTGCACTAACTCCAAAGAGTTGTCTTGAGGTACAGGGAAACTGTCAATTTCAGTCTTGATAATCATGGTTGTTGATTTTTGCACAGTTTCCAGCTGAAGTCTGTTGGACTCTGCCAACTCTGCTTTAAGTTCATTTTTCAGCTCCTCTTTCAACTTCATCGGCTGCTGGCTATGCTTCTCTTCCAGTTCCTTCATTGAACTCTCCATAAGCATCTGGAAAGCTTCCATCAGTGATGAGTGTTCATCACCTGATGAAGCAGAAGCAGCAGCTTCCTTTTCTTCAGTCTCCTGGTGGACAGGGACATCTTCCATTTCGGTCTCCTGATCAGCTTTGGTAGCCTTAGCATTCCACTCAAGTGCTAAGGGTTCATCAACTTTCTTTTGCTCATCAGTGACATCATCATAGAACTGATTAGTGATCGTGCCATCATCATTGAAGCAAGTAGTTTGACGTATTTGCCTAACAATGATCCAAGGGTTGACAGGGGCATTGTTTCCTTTGGGCTCTTCACTATATTCTTTCACTTCCTTGCCAAAAATTATTTGCTGAATACTTGGCAGCTGAGGCAAGTCACTTGAGCATCCCTGCTGATACCTTGACCTTTTTGCCCATCTCTTCAAGGCGGTCAAAACAGCAAAGTTGATTGCCCTTTCTTCAGCATTATCAGACTTTCTTCTTTTATTAGGCAAGGTGTTCTTGATCTTTTTGGCCTCCTCTAATGCAAAATCTTTTGCATATTGATGCATGATATCTCTGACATAGTGAGGATCCAAAGCCTTCTAAATGGAGTCTGTCTTTAACCAATTTAGAACCCATTGTTCTTCATTACCTAACTCCTTCAGATTTTGAAGTTCTGCAATTGACTTGTTCATCCTGTTGTCTCTCCATCTTATGTATCTAGGCTTTTCTTGGGTGAACAGCGTCTTTAGCATGAGCTTCTGGTCATAGTACGCCAAGGACTTCTCAAACCTCTTAAAGAGCTCCTTATCAGCATATACAATTTCAAAGGCTCTTCTTACTTCATATTTGTCCTTTGACTTGACCTTTGCAGCAGGCATTTTGGGCTTTTTCTCTTTGTCTTCATCTTTGCCTTCGCCAATCTTAATGCCTCCTCCGTGAACAGGTCCATGAGCATCAGTCTTGCTGAGCTCAATGACCATGGCCAATTCAGCATCTTCAGCAGCTTTTCTCTCTGCCTCAGACATCTTCCTTCTGGCTTCATCTTTTGCAGCATGAGCTTTGCTCAGCTCAAGTGCTTTCTTCTCCTCCAGCTCATCTTGCTTTCTCTGTTCAGCTTCTTCCCTTGCTTTCTTATCAGCTTTAGAGATTTTCTTTCTTTTAAGCATAATTTTCTTCTTACCTTTATCAGCTGGGGCAGGGGCTGGACCAGCAGAAGAAATGGGAGCTGCAGCTATAGGATGGATGATCATGACATCTGGATCATCCTGAGGTTGAGCGGCCTAAACTGTTGGTGTAGCTTGTGTCATCTGTTGCGCATAAGCTTTGTCAGCAACAGAAGCCTTATCCGCTCCAACAGGTCTTTCAGCAGTTTTTGGACTTTGTCGTACTAAGTTTTCTAACTCAGTAGGCTCTTCAATGAATGTCATCTGCTTCCTTGCAGACTTCTTTGATAAACCCTGAATGGGTCTTGAAGCAGCAGTGTCCTTTTGTTGACTCCTTGTCCTGTGAGAGACATTCTCAGCAGGCATTTCAACAGATGGAGTCCTGGAAGGTGATGCAGGGGATGCATTCCTGACATCAGCAGTGACTTGATCTATTATCTTTGCAACTTCAACAGTAGCAGTCACTGTTCCAGTTTTCTTAGGAGCCTTCTCCTTTGGCTTATCAGCAGCCTTCTTTGTCTTTGTCTCAACATCCAAGTCAGCTGTTTCGACCAGTCTTCTGGGTCTTTTGGCAGGAACCTCCTTTTGTTCCTCATCTTCATCTTTCTCAGGCTCATCAGCCTTCCTCTTTAGAACAGGCAAGTACTTGGACATTGCCTTAGACTTGTGGATCTCTTTACCATTCAGCATAGGACACCCCAGTTTGAACAGTAGGTAACTGAGCGTGATCCTGTGATTGGTGTGAGGGCCTTTTCCTTTCTTTACCTCATGATCCTGTGATTGGTGTGAGGGCCTTTTCCTTTCTTTACCTCATGAAAGTCAGCCAAGATGTACCAAATTATGATGGACCAGTTGACTTCTAGTCCATAATAGATGGCAGCCATGATGCTGAACCTTTACATAGTAACAACATCCAGCGAGAAAGTACAGTTTTCAATCAACTTTGACACCATATCAGCCATCCGCTGATATTCGTCCTTTAACTGTTTCTTCCTTATGTTGCCAGACAACACTTCTCCTTCCTTGGCGCAGATCGCCCAGAATTGTTGGTGTTTGTCCTCTGTCAGAACAATGACGTCATGTCGTCCTCTGTTGGGAAGACCGAAGGTCTCGTGAAGAACTGCAGGGGTGATAATGACAGATTTTCCACCAACGGTTGCCTTGATTTCTAGAGAGTTGTAGTCGACAGTTGCAGTCTTGTAGTACTCTAGAACTTGATCCGTCCAGATTAAACCTTCGTTGTACTCCATAAAGTTTACCAAGGAGGCAGATTTGAACTTTTCAAGAAGTTCCTTCATCAAATTCGTACCAGATTGGTAGTAAGATTCATACACAAGAAACATACCTTCAGCAGCCATTGCAACTCTGTAGAAATTACAGAAAACAGGAAGAGTTTTGCAGAAAAAATGCAAGTATTTTCTCACAAGTGCTTTTGAAATTTTAGGGTGCGTAAAGAACTACACGGCTGATCAGATTGGGATTTATAGAGTTAGGGTATCTTGGTTTCCGTGATACCAGCTAACCGTTAGATCCGTTTCTTGTCAGTGCTGATTGTGCGGCGTCAGTTACGACCTTTCAAATTCAAATCGCATTAAATGAGGAGCGGGAATTTGTACCGCCCTTCTGTCACTTGTGAAAGCGTGTTTTGAAATAAAACGTTTTAAATAGTACACTTTTACACAAGCGATCAGATGAGTAAAATAAATACTTATCTGTTGGACTATTGTCCTGATGAGAAAGTTGTTATCAGTGAAAGCCACTAGCTGATAACCTTCCTCAGCTGTTTGTCAATCCAGCTAGATAATAAATCTTCATTCTTCAAGACTTTAATCTTCTGTTGAAAACATAACTTCAACTAACTGTTATCAACAAATTTCATCTTTTAATCAGAAGTACCGCTAGTCTTACACGTTCCCCCTGACTTTAAGAGTTCATAAGTTAACTAGTCTGTTGAGAGTTAATCCTTGAAGATAAATAAGATGAGTAAGCTGTTGAACTCTAGTCTTCTGATGAGTTCCCCCTCAGCTTATGCATCTAATTTTAATAAACCTAGTTCAGCTCTTAGAGTTGAAAACCTTGTCTCACTTAGAGGTTTTGTGAAGATGTCAGCAATCTGATTTTCAGTAAACACATATTCTATCATGACATTTCTTTTCTCCACATGATCTCTAATAAAGTGATGCTTAATCTCAATATGCTTAGTCCTTGAATGACTTGTAGTATTCTGAGTAAGGCTGATTGCACTTGTATTGTCACAGTAGATTGGTATTCCACTGATTTTGATATTGTAGTCTTCCAGTTGATGCTTCAACCATAAGATTTGTGCACAGCAAGCTCCAGCAGCTATGTACTCAGCTTCAGCAGTTGATATGGATACTGAAATCTGTTTCTTACTCATCCATGAGATCAGACGACTACCTAAGAATTGACAGGCACCTGTTGTGCTTTTTCTATCAATCTTGCAGCCAGCAAGGTCAGAATCTGAATATCCAATTAGTTCAAATCCAGATTCCCTAGGGTACCACAATCCCAATTCTTGAGTGCCCTTAATATATTTCAATATTCTCTTGGCAGCTAAGAGATGACATTCCTTAGGATTTGATTGAAATCTCGCACAAACCTCAACAGAGTACATGATATCAGGTCTGCTAGCTGTTAGATATAACAGTGACCCAATAATGCCTCTGTATTTGGTTATGTCCACTGATTTGCCATCTTCATCTTTATCCAAACGAAGACTTGTAGACATTGGAATAGTAGCAGTAGAGCTAGTTTCCATACCAAATTTCTTGAACAGATCCTTTGTGTATTTTGCTTGGCTGATGAATATTCCATTAGGCAACTGTCTAACTTGCAAACCAAGAAAATAATTAGGTTCTCCCATCATGCTCATTTCAAACTTGTTCTGCATCAGCTTTGAGAATTTATCACACATCTGTTGGTTAGTTGAACCAAAAATAATATCGTCCACATAAATTTGCACAAGCAAAATATGTTCTTCCCATTCAATAGTGAACAGGGTCTTGTCAACTTTACCTTTGCGAAATCCTTTAATTAAAAGAAAATCAGATAAGGTATCATACCATGCTCTTGGAGCCTGTTTCAGTCCATAGAGGGCTTTCTTCAGACGATACACCTTGTCTCCTTCTTGATAGACTTCAAAACCAGGTGGTTGTTCAACGTAAACTTCTTCTTGAAATTCTCCATTGAGAAAAGCTGATTTCACATCCATCTGATAGACGGTGAAATTCTTGTGAGCAGCATAGGCAAGAAAGAGTCTGATTGCCTCCAATCTTGCTACTGGTGCAAACGTTTCATCAAAGTCAATGCCTTCTTCTTGGCAGTAACCCTTGGCCACTAATCTTGCTTTGTTTCTGGTGACTTCACCATCTTCATGCATCTTATTCCTGAATACCCACTTAGTGCCAATGACTCTTTGATGACTTGGTCTAGGAACTAAGTACCAGACTTCGTTCCTTTCAAATTGGTTTAGCTCTTCTTGCATAGCTTCAATCCAGCTTGAATCACTAAGAGCTTCTTCAATCTGTTTGGGCTCAACATGAGACAGAAAGCTGGCAAACATTGCATCACTTGCAGAAGCTCTTCTTGTCTTCACTTTATCCAAAGGATCCCCAATCACCAATTCTGGTGGGTGATTCTTGAGCCATCTAAGATCAGGTTGCAAATCATAATGTTGTCCTTTGTTTTGATCTTGCAACACTACTGTTGGAGTTCCAGTAGTAGTCTGTTGAACTTCTCTTGTCTGTTGAACAGTCTCTGGTCTATCAGCTGTTTGCAACTCGTCTGTTAGACAATCAGCTCTGTGATTTTGAACAGCACTTGAGTTATCAGCTGGGTTGAGATCAGGTAGTATGATGGGAACATATTCTTCATTCCTTTCAACATTCAACTTCTGTAAATCAGTAGACAGATCTTGATTAACACTTTGATTCTTTTCAGAAGATTGACTTGGTTCATCAAATACTACATGGATGGATTCTTCTATTAGTAATGTTCTTTTGTTAAAAACTCTATAAGCTTTACTAACAGTAGAGTATCCTACAAAAACAGCTTCATCAGCCTTTTCTGCAAATGCAGTAAGGTGATTTTTACCATTATTTAAAACATAGCATTTACAACCAAATATCTTAAAGTAATGAATGTTTGGCTTCCTGTTGTTCCAAACTTCATATGGAGTCTTGTTTTGGTGCTTGTTGATCATGCATCTGTTTTGTGTAAAACATGCTGTGTTTGTTGCTTCTGCCAAAAATCTTTGTGGCAGCTTAGCTTCAGCTATCATGGTTCTGACAGCTTCTTTTAGTGTTCTGTTTCTCCTTTCAGCAACACCATTCTGTTGAGGGGTTCTAGCAGCTGAATACTCATGATGTAT
Source organism: Penstemon eatonii (assembly GCA_038501285.1). NCBI lineage: Eukaryota > Viridiplantae > Streptophyta > Magnoliopsida > Lamiales > Plantaginaceae > Penstemon > Penstemon eatonii. The sequence continues at coordinate 64,008,009 of CM076710.1, forward strand.
TCCTTTGATATTACAATACTCTTCAACAGTAGAGTTTGTAAACTCTGTCCCTCTATCTGATCTGATCTTCAATATCTTTATACTTTTCTCATTTTGGATCGGTTCCATCAGATTGGTAAGATGTTCCTTGGTTTCACTTTTCTTCTTCATGAATATCACCCAAGTATATCTTGAATAGTCATCCACAACAGCTAGGCAGTATTTCTTTCCACCATTGCTGACTGGATCAATGGGTCCAAATAAGTCCATATGTAGCAGCTCCAATATTCTTCCAGAAGATTGGTGCTTCTTGCTTTTGAATGATGGCTTGATTTGTTTACCCTTCTGACAGGTGTCACAGAGCTTGTCTTTGCTCATGACTGTTTTAGGAATCCCTTCTACCAGATCATTCTTTATCAATCTGTTGATGGTCTTGAAGTTTAAATGATTCATTCTTTTGTGCCACAGCCAACTAACTTCACTTGGTGTTGATGCCACCAAACAGACGTTTGAATTCTTGTCAACAGAATTCCAGTCGACTATGTAGATATTTCCTTGTCGTCTTCCAGATAAAATAACCTTCTTTGTACCAATCTGTTCAACATAGCACTTATCTGTTGAGAAGATAACTGAATATCCTTTGTCACAAAATTGACTTATGCTCAGCAGATTATATTTGAGGCCTTTAACATATGAGACGTCAGATATCTCTATGTTTCCTCTGATCAGTTTTCCTTTAGCTTTAATCTTGCCTTCTTTGCTGTCCCCAAAAGTAACCTTTGGACCATCCACAACAACTGCATCAATCAGCTCATGTATGTTTCCACACATGTGTCTTGAACAGCCACTGTCCAAGTACCAAATCTTCTCTACTTTACTCCTACTCCTAATCCTAACCTATAAAACAAAATAAAATTGTTTTAGGTACCCTTATTGAGAGGGTCATGAAGGATTAGTTCCACCTTTGACAACCCAAGATGATGAAGTCTTAGGCTTCATAGGCTTCTGAGTTTCAACAGGAGTATGAACAGCTTTGCTTTACCACGTTCATCAGATTTGTCATATTGTTGATGATCAGCATGATAAGGATAATGTTCAAATGCAGAGTAAGATGCATGATATGGAGGATATGCATGCATTGGGTGAGCAGAGTAAGGTGCATAGTAAGTTGGAAATTGAGGTGCATGATACATAGGATGATATGCAGCAGGTTGCACATAATAAGACTCATTTCCATACCAAGCATTTTGATTTTTCTTGTTTTTATGCTTCTTTGGTTTAGTAGACGCTTGCTCATTAACAGACGACTTAGTTTTATCACTAGTCTGATTAGTTTTAGCCTTGTCAGATGACTTCCTAGGACTCTTCTGTTTAGGCTTACTAGTCTGTTTTCCTACACTAGGCTCTTTGCTCTTTTTAGCCTTAGGAGTTTTCGTCTTCTTTAATACTTTCTCAGTTGAAGCAGGTTTAGTAGTCTGAACATACAGTATGACCTTACTATTGTCAGCTGATATGAATTTTTCAGTATGGTTCAGTTCTAACTTTTTCTGATCTAAAGGTGTCTTCTGTTTACTAGACATGTGAGTGGATGCAACAGACGACTTCTCATGAGACTCAATGACTTTCTCAAGCTCAATGATTTTACCCTTTAAAACTTCACGTTCAGCTTTCAGAGATTCATTCTCTTGCTCAAGCAGTTTGTATTCAGCTGATTCTTTTGGCTTTTCAGCTTTTAGTTTCAGTGAGCTGTTTTGCTCATTTAGCAATATCATCTCTTCCTTAAGCTTTTTAAATGCATCAACAATGCTAGTATTGTTGAGCATCATTTGTTCAAATGAACTAAATAGTTCATTTTCAAGAGGAGTTACCTCATCCTCAGAGTCATCAGATTCTTTAGCCATCAGGCAGAGAAGAGCAGGGCTCTCTTCATCAGAGGACTCTTCATCAGAAGTGTCTGAATCTGAATCAGATGAGTAGACAGCAGCTGGCTTTTCTGCTTCTGCTACCATCGCTTTTCCTTTCTGATGCTTTCTTTCTTTTCTGATTCTCTTTTCTTCTTCCGTATACTTCTCAGCTTTAGGATATGGGCAGTCTCTGATGAAATGACCCAGTTTCCTGCAATTATAACACATCATTTTGGATTTATAAGAATCCTTATCCTGAGAAGAAGAAGTAGGATTAGAAGTAGAAGCATTGTTATATTTGTTCTTCATTTTTCGTCTGTAGAACTTTTGGAAGTCGTTCATCAGCAATGCAACGTCTCCAGCAGTGTACTCCTTTTTGTTGAGTAGTGTGGCTTCATCAGATAAGTCCACATCTTTGCTTTTGTGAGCCGGCCTTCTTGGATTTTCAGCAGCAACAAGTGCAACTGTGGGACTTGAAGTTGAGGTTTCTTCAACACCCATTCTTGGCAGTTTATACTCATACGCCTTGAGTACGGAGAACAGCTCTGTAAGAGAAATCTTCCCCAGATCTCTTGATTCTTCCATTGTTGTCACCTTCATGTTGAACTTGGGAGGCAAGGCCTTTAGAACTCTGACGGTGATCTCCTTGTCAGTGAAGGTCTTTCCCAGCTTTAGAACTTCATTCAATGTTCTGGTAAACCTGGTATCCATCTGATCAATGGTCTCTCCAGATTTCATCTTGATATTGTCCAGCTTCTCCAAGGCAACACTGAGCTGATGCTCTTTGATGGCGTCGTTTCCTTCGCTCATGTCACGAACCTTATCCCACATCTCCTTTGCAGTTTTGCAATGTTTGACTTTATCAAACCGATCATTATCCAGGGCTTTGGTCATGATGAAACGGCCAACTTTATCCAGATTGAACAACTTTATTTCTTCGGCTGTCATCTCTGTTAGATCTTTTTCCACCACTAGTTCAACTTCATCAACTATGATAGTCTTGGTGAGTTTGAATGGACCTTTGATGATACATGTGTACATGTTATCATTATAAGCAGCTAGGAAAATCTCCATTCTGATTTTTCAGTCTTCAAACGACATACCAGCAATGTGGGGAACATGGCTGATACAGTCCATTTTTCGAAAAGTTTTAATTTTTCAAAAAGATGCTCTTTTGAAAAGTTATGAAAACCTTTGAAAAACACTTGGATAAAGCTCGTTGATCAGGCAGCTGATTCTAATGAACCACCTGCTTTGATACCACTTTTTGGTCCCAAGTGGTCAGAAGAGGTTTAGAGGGGGGGGGGGGGGGGAGGGGGTGAATAAACCTCTTTAAAAATTTTCTTCCAATTTTAACTTTAAAACTTTTCTCTAACTGTGAGCAGACTAAGCTGATCAGAGTAATGAGTTACAAGTCTGTTCGCGAACAAATCTTTGAACAGGTTTGATGACCACTCGTCTGATAATTACTTAGCTGATTTTGTTAAAATCAGTTTTAATACTTAGAGTACTTGCAGCGGATTTTTCAAAGTGTTTTTCACAAGTATCCTTAGTAGTTTGAAAAATGTTTCCCAAGTTTTATAAACTCCTTTTAAATCTTTTTCAAACAGTTAACTAACGTGTTTTATGCAATCTTGAAATATGCAAGTAAAAATGCAAATAAAAACACAAGTAGTTTTTATAGTGGTTATATGGATTTGAATATCCTTTAATCCACTCTTCCAAGTCACAAAGATCTTGGGTTATACTAGAAACACAAAGTAACCAGTACACTCTGCTTACGCCTAACAACAAATGAACAGGCCGTAAGTGCGCAGTAAGAAATCACAAAGAAATCCTACTCTCTGAAGTAATATCACTCACTAAGATGGATATCTACTTCTCACAACACTCAGTTTTACAAATTCACTCAGAAGATGTATTTAGCTTTGTTCTTCAACTTCGCTTTTCGTCAAGAAATGACTAAGCTGATGAGTGAGCTGTTCTTGAGACTTAAAGAGTTCTGCTTCGAAAAATTCTCTCAGAAAGTGTGTTGTTGTTGTTCTCTTCGTCTCTTTCAGCTATTTATACTTGAGGTTTGAAAGATGTCCGTTGAAGAGAGACAAGATTTAAATTCCTCGAGTACTGGTCCTTAAAATCTGCGAACGGCTCTTTTGCAGTCTGTCTGTACTGTCAACAGTACTATTCTGCAGGCAGCATTAAATGCACCCAGCTGATGCGAAGCATTTCTTCAATCATTTGTCTTTAATAACCTTGTACTTCAGCATTTATTACTTCCAGGGGCATTTATTACCGTTGGGAAGATTTTATGATCCTTTCTACTTGGCTGACGGAAGTGCAAGTCTGATGGCGAACTAGGCTGATCTCAAACTTTGAACAAATCTGATTTGAGTCGGCTGATCTTCATCAGTCTGATAACTTTCCTTCAGCAGATCAGAAGTCTTGGACCTTGAAATTTGACTCTTCTGATGTCTTCATTACTTGGTCAAAATTTCTTCAAAGGGATATCAGCTAAGTTGATTTATACTTAGCCAATTTTGAAGTTTTGGAATCCTTCAAAACCTCCCTTAACTAATTGTCTTTAATGCCTTCATCTTCATCCTTATCCAACAATATTACTGCGGAGATCAGGAATGTAACTCCTGCCTCATCTTCAAGCACACCATCTCCTGAACATCCTGATGAGACTGTTGCTCAAAGGACCAGAAGTCAACTTCGAGATATAGGTGCTTCCAAGCCTGTTTAAGGAAGAACAAAGAAAACAATAAGGAAGAAAATGACTTTTGTTGATTCACCCATTGAGTTATCTGACTTAGTGAGACAAAGCCCCCAATCAGCAGAGAGGCCTGCTGGTACTGAAGACAAGTCTACTGCTGAAAAGACTGATGCTCAACAGACTGCTCCAAAAGAACCAACAGCTGGGGTTGCTCAACCTCAAGATGATCCAGATGTGTAGATCATCAACCCCATTGCAGCTGCACCCCTTGCATCTGCTGGACCTGTTCCAGAACCTGCCCAAGCTGATAAAGGGAAAAGAAAAATCCTTATCAAAAGGAAGAAAATCTCTGCTGCTGATAAAAAGAAGAGAGAGGAAGCAGAGCAGAGAAAAAGAGATGAACAGGAGGAGCCCAAGGTCCTTGAACTCAGTAAGATTCAGGCCGAAAAGGATGAACATAGAAGGAGAATATCTGAAGCAGAACGTAAGGCTGCTGATGATGCTTAACTTGCCATGGTCCTTGAGCTGAGCAAGAAGGATGCTCATGGCCCTGAACATGCTGGAGGAGTAAAGACTGGTGAATCTTTACAAGCCAAGCCAAAGATGTCTGCTGGCATGGTCAAGCTTAAGGCCAAGTATGAAGTCAGAAGATCCTTTGATATTATTAATGCTGACAAATCTATTTTCAACTGGTTTGAGAAGGCTCTGGCTTACTTTGATCAAAAACTGATGCTCAAGACTTTATTCACCCATGAAAAACAAAGATACATGAAGTGGAGAGACTACAAAATGAATAAGTCTGTTGAAGAGCTTCAGAACTGGAAGGAGTTTGCTGATGAAGAAAAGTGGGTTCTTCAATGGTTGAAAACTACCTCCATCACAAGAGCCTTGAATCCTGATTTTGTCAGAGATGCTATGCATTAGTATGCCAAGGACTTTGCTACAGATGAAGCAAAGATTATTGCTAACACTTTGCCAGGCAAGTGAAGGAAATCTGATGATCATATTGAAAGGGCTATTCAAATTGCTGTGATGACTGCCCTGATGAAATGGGCTTCTAAGTCAAGATATCAGAAATGTTCTTCAAGTGAACTACCCTCGTTGCCAAGCGTTCAACATATTACTTTTGGCAAAGAACTGAGAGAATATCATGAAATGCCTAAGGTAAAGAACCCTGCTCCAAAGTTGTGGCCTGTTGTAAAACAGATTCGTCAAACAACAGTCTTTACTGATGATGGTAAAATCATTAATAAGATCTTTGAGGACGTCACTGATCAGCCCCGTACTGATAAAGAACCCTTAGCAATTGAGTGGAAAGCTAATGAGTCAAATGCCGATCAAGAGACTGAGTTACAGGATGCTCCTGTCCACCAGGAAACTGAAGATGACCAGACTGCTGATCCTTCTGCTTCATCAGCTGATATGTACTCATAATTAATGGAAGCCTTCCAAATGCTGCTGGAGAACAACTTAAATGAAATGGAAGAAAGGAACAGACTACAGCTGGAAATGATGCAGCAAGCTTTGGAAGAATCCAACAAGCTGCGATTTGAGCAAATGCAGAAAGCCACTGCAAGAATTGTTCAAGATGCAGTTGAAAATTTCCCACTGCCAGATGACAGTGCACTGAAGAGAAGTGTGTTGGACTTGAACAGAAATGTTGAAGACATTAAGGAAGATGTAAACCATCTTCATACTGCTCTGAAAAGAGCTGAAAACAACATTGCTGACCTCACTAAATCCTTCATCAATGTCAGTGAACAAGAGAAGGCAGTAAATGTAGAACTGTTGCAAGAAGTCACTAAAGCTGAAGCTGTTATTCAAGAAGAACTTGCAACAATGCAGCTAAATGTTGACTGTCTGAATGATCAGAATGATGCCATCAACACATCTCTCAATCATCTAACTGCCAGTCATGATGTAGTGAATCAGAACATAAAGGCTTTATGCGCAGCAATGAAGATTCAATCTGTTGCACTCAACCCTCCTACCAAACCTGCTAATGTCACCAGTTCTGATGATGACAAAAAGGGGGAATAGAAAAGGGAAGAGGAGCCAAAGCCAACTCTTCAGGCTGCTGATGAAAGTCAGAAACTTGAAGAAAAAGCTGAGGAAGCTGCTGCTATTGAAACCAAGAAGACTGATGCTACTGAAGAAACTGGAAAGGTTGAAGGCAAAGAAGAAGCTGCTGAAGAACCCAAGGAAATAGCCAAGACTGATGGGGAAAAGGCTACATCCAAGGATTCTGATTGAGAAAAATTAGAGCCCTATACCAAGTATAAAAATGAAGAAATAATTAAGAGGAAGATGGACGAAGTATACAAAGAGAAGATGGAAGCTGCTAAGTTTAATCTACTCTTAGATGATGATGCTGATGAAGTTGATGAAGAAGAAAATGATGATGAAGAGTCTTCATATGAATATTATGAAGAAGATGAAGGAAGTGAAGAAGCTGATGACTAGAATTAGTTAAATCTTATGTAATCAGTTTTTCTTTATTTTCTGACAGACATCTTATCTGAACAGAATTGTATTGTATAAAATTCCAAATTATCAATAAAAGTTGAAGTTCTGTTTCCAACATTTTTTCTATCTCAGAAAACTTTGAGAATCAAAAACTTTAGTATAGGTAAACAGGTACCAAGCTGAAGTTTTGTCATCATCAAAAAGGGGGAAATTGTTGGATAAAGACGAAGATGGAGTGCACTGAATTGATTTAGTTAAGGGAGGTTTTGATAATTTTCAAAACTTCAAATCAGCTAAGTAAAGACAACTTAGTTGAAATCCCTTAGAAGAATTTTGACCAAGTAAGAAGACATATCAGACGGGTCAAATATTCAAGGTCCAGAAGACTATTGATCTGCTGAAGAGAAGAAATCAGACTGGTGTAAATCAGCCGACTCAAATCAGATTTGTTCAAGTTTGAGATCTGCTCTGTTCATCATAAGACGCGTTCTCTCATCAGACAAGTGGAAAGATCAAGAAGTCGTCCCAACGGTAATAAATGCCACTGGAGTAATAAATGCTGAAGTCCGAGGTTATTAATGGCAAATGATTGAACAAAAGACTCGTATCAGCTCAGTGCATTTAATGCTATCTGACAGAAAGTACAGTCTGCAGTATTGTCACTGTGCAAAGAGCCGTTCGCGGAAATTAAGGACCAGAAATCAAGAAATTTGAATTGTGTCTCTCTTCAACGGACATAATTCAAATAGTGAGTATAAATAGCTAAAGAGACGAAGAGAAAAAGAGCTACAACACAAAAATTGAGAGATTGATTTCGAAGCAAAATATTTTCTAAGTCTCAAAAGCTCAAGAACATCTCACTCATCAGCCTTGTCATTTGTTGACTTAAGCTGAAGCTGAAGATCCAAGTTAAACACATTTTTCTGAGTGAAATCTGTTAGAGTGTTGTGAGGAGTGTTTATCCATCTGTGTGAAGTGATAAAACTCTGTAGAATAGGTTTTCTTTGTGATTTCCTATTGTGAGCTTACAACCAGATTCATTTGTTGTTTTGGCGTAAGTGGAGTATACTGTAAACTTTGTGATTATAGTATAACCCAAGATCTGTGTGACTTGGAAGAGTGGACTAAAGGATTTAAATCACTATAAAAATTCTGGTATTTGGTTTTTGCATAAGTTTTCTTGCATATTTATAAAAACTGCATAAAACACTCTATTAACTGTTTGAAAAGTTTCAAAAGGAAGTTTATCAAAACTGGGGATAAGTTTTTCAAACTACTAAGTATACTTGTGGAAAACACTTCAAAAATTCGCTGCAAGTATTCTGGTATTAAAACTGATTTTCACCAAAATCAGCTAAGTAACTATCAGATTAGTGGTCAACAAAGTTGTTCAAAGATTTGTTCGCGATCCGCCTTGTAATCATACTGTTCTGTAACAGCTTAGTCTATTTAAGTTTGAGCAACAGTTTTAAAGTTAAAATTTGATTAAAAATTTTCAGAGGTCTATTCACCTCCCCCCTCTAGACCTCACCTGACCACTTGGAACCAACAAACATATAAAGAAAAAAGTCTTTTTTTTTTCTGGTTCAAGCACCAATTTCTGTGTACTATAAATTATGATCAAGAGATGAAAATTCATATTTACAACATTTTAACTTCTAGAAAATGTGAAAACCTTCAGTTGTTCTTTGATTTAGTTCAAATAATGTCTTTTGTATTTATGTGCATCCTATATAACTATACCTATAGATTAATTGAGCAAAAGATAACAAACATAAATAACTTAATTAAAAATAAAAATTTTGAAGATAAAACACGAGAAATGGGTATTACCCTAAAAAATATAGATGGGCAAAATTACCTTGTAACGAATTTATATCACTTATGACCTGATTATGAAATGTAAATTACCCTAAAAAATATACATTACCCATGCATATTTGTAAATTAAAAAAACATTAAGCAAAATATGTTACTAAACTTGGCATACATATATTGATTATATATACTGATCATATATCAAAAATAAAAAACAAATTTAATTGAAAAGATCAAAATGGTCAAAAAAATAGAAGAAATACAATTTTTTCTATTCAAATTATAATTTCCTTGAGGTCAAATACAGTTTCTTCCCTCAAATTATATGGGTGGTATTAATTACCCCCTAAAGTATCAATTGTAACACGTACCTCCCCTGTTATAGTATTGAATATTTTATTCAAAAACTTCCGTTATCTATTTATAACAAATAAATTATTTCTTTATTAATTTAATTAAAAATATTTATTAATATATTAATTCATCCATCCATCCACCAAATAATATTATGTTTCAATTTCTTCATTTCTTTTGTTTCCTTCGGTTTTATGTTTCGATTTTTTTCTTTATATTCATTTCATTTTATTTCATTATTTTTGTTTCAATTTGTTTTCTTTATTTTATGGATCAATTTTTATTATTTCAATAAAAAAAATTATAATTTTATTTAGTTTTTGATAATTATCACATTCGGTACTAATTATTAATCAAGAGGTTGAGTAATTAATAAAGATTTTTTTACAAATAAATGAAGAAATTAAAACATAATATTATTTGGTGTCAAAGTCAAATTTTGCGAAAAAGAATTTGAAGGAGAATATTATGTTTATAGTGTTTTAATTTCTTTATTTCTTTTGTTACATTCGATTAGAAAAAAAAATGAGATGAAAAGAAAAAGATTAAGACCGAAAAAAGGAAAGAAACAAAAGAAATGAAAATTTTGAAAAATAATGTTGTTTTGTGGATGAATAAATTCATAATTAATAAAGAAAATTATCATTTATGAACAAGGCGATGGTATTTTTGGAATAAGAACTACAAAACTATAACAGATGGGGTAAGTATTAACAATGATACTTTATAGGGTAACTAATACCACCCCAATACTTTTAAGGTAAAAAATTGTATTTCACCCTTTCCTTTATACATAAAACTATTTTTGGGGCCATGAATTTAAGATATTAATTAATTAGCTTCTAAATTCAATTTGAAATTTGAAAATCTTATGGCTTGTAATTTTGGGCTTCAAATCTATTATGACAACATTGTGTAACATTTATACTGCTCAATTAATGACATGTGTCTGGTCTCACTAATTGAACACAAACTGCATTTCATTAGAACATTTTAATAAATTAAGAAAAACATATATTCTAAAAATTTTATTTGATTATTTAATCTTTTAAGGATAAAGAGAAGGTGGGAATGGTGACGGTAGATGGTGACTGATTGAAGGAGGGAGGAGGTTAGGAGGTGATTTGCTGACCATCTCTTTTTTTGGTTTTTTTTTTTAAATTTTTTTAGTAATTTCATAGAGAGAAGCAATAATTAATTATTTAATCAAGAATTGTATTATGTGGTGCATTTTATCTCAAGATGGTGAAAGGAAATGTTACACAAGGTCGTTATAGGAGATCAGAAACAGTAATTTTGAGTGAGATGAGAATATTTTCTGACGCCGATGAGGCTTTAGCCAAGTGGTTAAGGATGAGACTCCATGACTTTGACCAGAAGGTCATGAGTTCAACTTCCATGAATGTGGTATTTTCTCTAAGAGAATTTCACTTTTGATACCACAATTATACATATTTAGGGATTTGATACCACAACTATATAGATTGACACATTTGATACTATATCTCAAATCAACTTTACAAATTTAATACTTCCGTAAAATTAATGATAGAATTGTCACGAGATTGTCACGTGCCTGTTAGTTCTCTTGAAATCTGATTTTGGGAGTAGACTCATTCCAGATGGCATTATTTTCGGAGGGAAAATTGTTATGTCACCTGGCCCAAATTCAGTACATAAAAGACGGGCACATATGCAGAGCCCTTATTGTTTTCCTCTTCATTCACAATAAAAAAAGCAAAAATATCTTCTTCTTCAACTGCAAACTCCAGGCATTATTCAGCACTGGAATTTTGTTGAAGTGTTCTTGTCAAGAAACCACTATTCTTAAGACTTCTTGGACAAAATAGAATCCAGGTAGGAGATTTCATTCTTGTAAGAATTATGGCCGTGGGAGTGGGTGTGGATTTTTTGAGTGGGAAGACATGCCCGCTTGTGAACGAGCTATGCAAATTATTCCTGGATTGCTGTGTAGAATGAACAGGCTCGAAGGTGAACTGAATAGGGTTCAAAGAGAAGCTTCAATTCATGAAGATCGTGTGGGCGAACTGAAGAAGAAAAACAATTTGTACGGAGCAATGCTTGGCCTCACTTGGATGTTTCTTTTAGGGAAGATGTTTTTTGAAGTTGTTGAAGTAGTGTTGAAGAACAATTGTGTGTTTAGATTGTTTAATATTAATGTGTGAGTTTAATTCATGTTTATGTATGAGTTTTATTATGATAAAATTGTTCTTCAACAGCAATGTAATGTTCTTGGTGTTAATGTAATGTAGTGTAGGTTGTTTAGGTTAATGTAATGTATTTGGTGTTCAAATTTGGTGTTTAATGTAATGTATTTTGTTGTTTTTATTTGGACTGTTAAGTAAGTTTAACTTCACACAATTCTCTCCTGAAACTCATAACAACATGAATGGTTAAAAAAAAAATACTGCAAAATAACTTCATTTCGTTGATGACCATATGACATACAACTTACATAATGGTTCAAAACAGCCAAAAACCAACCTAGAACTAATCATAACTCAACTTCCCAAAAAAACCAAAACAATGGCTCAAAAACATTAGGTCTAACATCTTAACCAAAACAATGGTTCTATCAATTCATTTGCCACACAGTGAAAATCAAAAGTGGTTCAATTCATTCACTTCTTCTTAGAACTCTGCAAACTTTTAGCTGCAGCAGGTACGTTTGATAACATGACAAACTTCTTGCCATCCTTCTATATAACTTGAAACACCTCACTTGTTGAACCACTTGAAGTGCTTATTGGAGCATGACCTCTTATATTTTCCCTAAGGTACAACCCCTGTGTTGGAAACATGTGGTAGTTGAGTTGGAGGTCTTGGAGGGAGCTGAGTTGGAGGTCTAGGTGGGAGCTGACTTGGAGGTTTGAATGGAGGTAGCTGACTTGAAGGTCTGAATGGAACCTGCATTTTATTTGAAAAATATTAAGTAAAAAGAATATGATTAATAAACAAACCATAAGTACAAAGAATAAACTTACATTTTTAGTAGTAGTTACCAAATCCACATCTACAAGTTACTTCTTTCCTTTTGCCACCTATATTTAAACATGTAGCTAAACATGATTACCACCAACATGACATCATTAAAAGTCTCTTTAAAACAAAACTAAGAAAATTTAGTGAATGAAACCTGAATTTCAGGTACCACATCCACATCTACAAGTGATTCCTTTCCCTTCCCACCTTGACCAAAAAATTATTTAAATCAATCAACCATTATACAAATATACTCATCAATCAACCACTATACTCATCACAAAAAAGCCTTGATCAAATACTTATATTATCTTGAGAGCTCATTTGACTGGACAAAGGGGCATTATCATCCAAATTTATTTCACTTGCAAATGGGGTATCAGTAACCACCTTCTCACTTGCATCATTTGACCTAGTCATTTTCCTCTTCTTTAGTCTGCACCATTTAAACAAATCACTTACAACTTTAAACAATATTGAGGTTCAAATTTTTTCTTTTGAAAAAAATACTTACATTTTTTGAAGAAATTTTTGTCTTCTTGGCAACTTTTGGGGTTGTTTCTAGAACAATTTCAGGGCCTATTTCAACATCAACTTTTGGGCCTTTTTCTGGAAAAACTTTTGAGCATATTTCTGGAACAACTTCAGGGCCTGCTTCTGGAACATGTTCTGGTATATCTCATCTGACCTCATCCTCTTTCCTCTTCTCACAAGTCAGCCTGTTATGACCCACAATTCCATAGTATTTGCATCTGATTCCCTTGGTTTGCCTCTCCATTCTCAGAACTTTTTGTTTACCTTTTGTCCATTTAGTTTTCTTTTTCTTTTTTTCTAAGCGTAATTTTCATAAGGACCAACTCTTCTTGCCTTCTTTGGTCTTTCTTTATTTCTACCGAAGGTTGGTGTGGAAGAGATAGGATATGAAAAGTGTGATCCCATAACTTTGAACCATTAATGGGAAGTATATCTGGTCCATAAACTTTGTTCTATGTTTCTATGGGTTCACATAGTCTTCAGGATCATGCACCAAATAGGTGATTGCACTCATGGCATGCATATAGGGAATACCACTAATATCCCATCTCCTACAAATATAAGTATGGTTTCTCAAGTCCACATTGTTCTTCGAATTTTTCCCTGTATGGATCTTAAAATGCAAGTCATCTGACTTTGTTGGTATGCAATTAGCAGCCTGTTGCATCCTCTTTTCAAGAACTTCCCTCATTTTAGGGCATATTTTATGGTTTCCCCACTTCTTTAATGCCTTGTCTCTGTTTTGTTGGAATCTGGCCTTATGTACTTCCTAATCCACTGAAGCATTGTAAGTATAGGTCTATCACTTGCTTACACCAACACTGCATTAAAAGACTCACATACATTGTTAAGTAGTATTATGGGAAATGTACTGAAACGAGACCTATTCCAATGGATTGGAGGTCTTTCAGAAAACCATGCCACCAACTCATCATCAATCTCCAATAGCTCTCTTATTTTATTCTCAAACCGAGGCATAGGGGTAGATCTAGCAACTGCCCACACTGCATCTTCATATTCTGCTGGAAGAATTTATTAACTCAAGAACAGCTAAGTGTTCTTATCAGTTGAGTTAATTAAGTTAGTTAAAAGGTTTTGATGATAACAAAAAGGTGTCATCAACTAAGTTACGTGAAGCTTAGTAAGCCTTTGAAGATGTGATACTTGGTCTAAAAGAAAATCATTTAAGAACAGAAGTATTCAAGAAATGAAGATTCAATCTTATGATAAGAGTGAAAATCAGATTAGTGAAAGATTGAAAATCAGATTAGTAAAAATCAGCTTAGTGAAAATGAGATCATCAGATGACTGATCATGAGATGACTAGTGCATCAGCTTTGTGCATCAGCTTAGTGCATCAGCTTTGTGCATCAGCTTAGTGCATCAGACTAGTGCATCAGCTTAGTGGATCAGCTTAGTATATCAGACTAGTGCATCAGACTAGTACATCAGCTTAGTGCATCAGACTAGTACATCAGACTAGTGATCATCAGCAGAGTGGATCCCATCAGCTAAGTAAAATCGGTCAGTAAGCTCTCCAACGGTAACAAGCTAAGTGCATTAAATGCTGCTGACAGAAAGTACATCAGAATGTACAGTAAACAGTGCAGAAAGTACAGCAGAGTGTACAGTGAACAGTGCGACAGTCTGCAAAAGTTACCATTCAAATTATGACCGTTGCTCAAGGACTAAAAATGCAATTTTGCCAACCTTCAACAAGCAAAATTACAAATCCATGAGTATAAATAGATGGTGAACTGAAGATTCAAGAGAGACTTGCACACTTTCAGGATCAAATCTTTAGAGCAAGAATCCATCAGTTGAGTCATCTTTTCATAAGCGGAGTCATCTTATGACGAAGCTGATTGTTGAAGAACAAGAGTGAACCCTTGTATATCTGAGTGATATTCAACTGAGTGCTGTGAGGAGTAGATATCCATCTTTGTGAGTGATATTACTTCGGAGAATAGGTCTTCTTTCTGATTTCCTATTGCGAACTTGTGGTCGTTTCATTTGTTGTTCGACGCAAGCAGAGTATACTGTAAACTTAGTGATTATAGTATAACCCAAGATCTGTGTGACTTGGAAGAGTGGATTAAGAGGATTTGTTCCTGTATAACCACTATAAAAATTCCTTGTGTTATTTACTTTATTTGTCTTGCATTGCATATCTCATAAGCTAAGTAAATACTTTAAAAGAAGAGTCTTTTAAATTGAGGAATTTCCAACTTGGGGTAAAACTTTCTTTGTGCTTTAAAAGTTTAATTGAGTTGAAAACATTGTTTGAAAAACACGTAAACATTATCCGCTGCATCATTGTTTGAAACTCTGATTATATAAGCTTGATAAGAAAAATCAGCATAGTAGTCTACTCCACTGAATAAGCTAAGTGCTAAATCAGCATAGTAGTCTCACGAATAAGATCAGCTTACTCTACTGATAAGCCAAGTGCAAAATCAGCTTAGTCATCTTATTTAGCTGATGAGCGAACTCTACTTATTGAAGAGAAGTTAAAGAAAAAAATTTAAAGTTTATGAGGTCTATTCACCCCCCCCCCCCTCTAGACCTCATCTGACCACTTGGGACCAACAAGTGGTATCAGAGCAGGTGGTTCATTTGAATCAGCTGCTTGATCAACGAGCTTGAAACTAGACCTATTCCAATGGATTGGAGGTCTTTCAGAAAACCATGCCACCAACTCATCATCAATCTCCAATAGCTCTCTTATTTTATTCTCAAACCGAGGCATAGGGGTAGCTCTAGCAACTGCCCACACTGCATCTTCATATTCCTCACCTTTGTAACCATCTTGTCTCATGTTACCAATCTAATGCCTCACACAAAATCTATTATCTGAATATGGAAACACATTCCTAAATGCATATATTAAACCCTTTTGCTTATCAGACATAAAGGTGTAGCAATCATCTCTTTCAATCTCCAAATATTCTTTCAATAACTGCGAAAACCTCTCCCAATTGACTTTAGTTTCACTGCCCACAACTGCATAAGTTAGAGAATAAAGACAATTATTGGGATCAAATGCTACTGCAGTCAGTTGAATCTAAGCATGAGGAGAAGAAAAATGTGCTCCATCTACCCCAATTAATGGTCTACAACCAGCCCTAAATCCAACATAAAATTTATCAAATCTTCTCTGCCCATCACTTGTCTCTTCATCAAGTTGTTTCAATATTACAGTTGATCCATGGTTTCTTTTCCTTAACTCATTCGCATAATCCCATAATTTGGCATATTGATCTACATGATTCCCTTATATAGCTTCTATGGCTTTTCTTTTGGCTCTATATGCCTGAGTAGCTGAGACATGACACTTTATCTCTTTAATGCCCTCCAACCTAAATCCCTTCACACTTCTATTTGGATCAGTCCTAAACAAATCCTGATATTTTTTGGAAAGCCACCTTGAGTTCAAATTTTTGCAGTGGGGATTTGTACCACACTTGTGTTCAGGTTGATATGCTCTGACATGGTAAGTTGCTTTATTTTTAACCTTCAGTGCATGGATGTGCCAATCACAATTCTCTACCTGACATTTAGCATAAATTCTTCTTGGATCATTCACAGTAATCTTCAGGTTTTTCATAATCACTATTGCATGTGAATGCACAGCCTCCCTGATCTCTGTCCTAGTTGCAAATATTTGTTTCAATTCAAATGTGGGACAAAATGTGTTCTTAACATTAAATTTGGGCCAAGTTTCACCTTCATCATTTCCTTTCCAATTTCTCCCATTATCACTAGATAGGACACCTTCTTCTTCCTCACTTGAATCTAAATTTTCATTTGAATATGTTTCATCATTTGAATCGTCTTTCTCACTTGAATCTGATGACCTCATCATCATTATAACCCTCATTTCTCACCCCATCATTATCACCCTCATGTCTCACCTCATCATTCACACCATCACCCAAATCCTCATTTATTACATTATCTTGTTCAACCCTACTCTCACTCTCATCATTTCTTACCTCTACCTCATTACTCACATTAGAGTTTATCATTGTATCCAAATCATCACTAGATTGGCTGCTTCGCCACCTCATTACCTTTGCCTCATTTCTTACATTTTCTTGTTCAACCACTACCCTCACTTCTTCTAACATTGACTCCTTTTCTAACACTAGTTTCTTTTTTAAAACTACCCCTTTATCCCTATCCACATCCACTTGTTTTTCAATGTGGCTTACATAAACTTGCTATTCTCTACAACCTGCAATATCAATCAATCCAAGTATATCAGTTTGATATTGTATAATTCTGAATTTCTTGAAATAGTCAATCCTATAAAAGCCTTTCGCTGCACTAATACCCACTTCCTCACAAATAGCCTTGATTAAGTCCAAACATAAAAGGTTAACTTCAAGGTGGTCTATACAGCTTGAAGTATCTCCTATATATTTGGCAGTTGGGCCATGTTCAAGCTTTCCACCATGATAGATCCTTAGAGTAACCATTTGGGGATGAACTGTTACACAAATACTATTTCAATAATAAACAAACCATAAACCCTAAATCACATAATATACAAATATTGTTTCATTGATAAAAAATATATTTTCCCAAAGTATATACCCACGACAACAAAATAAACAATAATATACCCCCAATTATCAACTTTATTGTACTTCCTATAAAAAATAGCATAAATCTTCTATTGAAACTGATAAACATATAAAACCTACAAATATTGCAGATACCATATTTTGGGGGAGGTTCATGATTGAACTGCTTCTTGCACAATGACACTTCTAATTTAGTGGGGAGATCTACTTGTGGCTTCGATTTTTCTAGGGTTTCTGATTTGGGATTCTATATCGAGGGAGAATTTGTTTTTTTTTTTTTGTATTTGAGAATCTCCTGCCCGTTAATTCCTTTTGCCTTTTTTTCTTTTGCCCGTAATGTCCTTGCTGATGTTTCAGGTGACATAGCAATTTTTCCTCCAAAAAAGATGCCGCTTGGAATGAGTCTTTCCCCAAAATCAAATTTCATGAGAAATAAAGGGCACGTGACAATCTCTTGACAATTTCGTCGTTAATTTGGCGAAAGTATTAAATGTGTAGTTGATTTGAGATATGGTATCAAATATGTCGACATGAATAGTTGTAGTATTAAATCCCTAAAGTAGGTATAATTATGGTATCACAAGTGAAATTCTCAATATTTTCTCTAGTTTTGTATTAGTTTTTCGCTATTTTATTACTAGTAATTAGTTCACTTTGATATCAAGATATCATTGTAATAGTTTCGATTCGATATAGTGTTTGATGTAACAACGTATTTATCATCTTAAAAAAAGAATATTTTCTTACAATTAATAGCACAATTTGACCAAAACTCAAATTAAATTAAGAATTGTAACTAAATAATTTTTTGAAATGAAAGGAAGCCACCTTTTTTTGTTATATGACTGCAATTAACGAGATTCTTTAAAAATTGAAAATAATTAATTTGTGTTGGCCATTCAAAACTTTATAAGAAAGCAAAAGTAAATTAAAATCACCAGAAAGTAGAATTGAGTCCAATTTACAAGATTTTCATCAAAAGACCATTATCTTTTATTCAAATACATATATATATATATATAAGATAAGAGAAGATAAGATGGGTCAAATGATTGAAATCATTAATTTTTTTAGATTATATTAAATCTGATATTTAATGAAATTCTTGAATTTGAATAATATTGAAATTAAATTGAGTTTATTAATTCTTTAATTTAGTTATATTTTTATGTTGGTCCCAAGTGGTCAGAGGAGGTTTAGAGGGGGGGGGGGTGAATAAACCTCTTTAAAAATTTTCTTCAAATTTAACTTTAAAACTTTCACTCAACTGAACAGACTAAGCTGATCAGATTAGTTAGTTACAATTCTGCTCGCGAACAAATCTTTGAACAGCTTTGTTGACCACTCGTCTGATGGTTACTTAGCTGATTTTGTTAAAATCAGTTTTAATACTTAGAGTACTTGCAGCGGATTTTCAAAGTGTTTTTCACAAGTAATCTTAGCAGTTTGAAAAACGTTTCCCCAGTTTTATAAACTCCTTCTTAATACTTTTTCAAACAGTTAACTTATCGTGTTTTTATGCAAACAGAAATTATGCAGATTTAAATGCAATGTAAAAACACAAGTAATTTTTATAGTGGTTATATGGATTTAAATATCCTTTAGTCCACTCTTCCAAGTCACACAGATCTTGGGTTATACTATAATCACAAAGTTTACAGTATACTCTGCTTGCGTCGAACAACAAATGAAACGACCACAAGTTCGCAATAGGAAATCACACAGAAAACCTATTCTCTGAAGTTTGATCACTCACAAAGATGGATCACAACTCCGCACAACACTCTTGTTTACAAAATCACTCAGAAGATGTATTTTTCTTGATTCTTCAACTCTGCTTTCGTCAACAAATGACTCAGCTGATGAGTGAGCTGTTCTTGAGACATAAAGAATTTTGCTTCGAAAATTTCTCTCAGAAAGTGTGTTGCTTGTTTCTTCTTCGTCTCTTTCAGCTATTTATACTTGAGGATTGAAAAGTGTCCGTTGAAGAGAGACAGGATTCAAATTCCTCGAGTACTGGTCCTTAAAATCCGCGAACGGCTCTTTTGCAGTCTGTCCGTACTATGAACAGTACTATTCTGCAGGCAGCATTAAATGCACTCGGCTGATGCGAAGCTTTTCTTCAATCATTTGTCTTAAATATCCTCGTACTTCAGCATTTATTACACCAAGGGGCATTTATTACCGTTGGGAACACTTCATGATCTTCTTCACTTGGCTGACGAAAGTATAAGTCTGATGGTGAACTCGGCTGATCTCAAACTTGAACAAATCTGATTTGAGTCGGCTGATCTTCACTAGTCTGATAACTTTACTTCAGCAGATCAGAAGTCTTGGACTTTGAAACTTTGACTCTTCTGATGTCTTCATTACTTAGTCAAAATTCCTTGATAAGTTTATCAGCTAAGTTACTCCATACTTAGCCAATCTTTGAAGTTTTGGAATGCATCAAAACCTCCCTTATCAAACTTCCTTTAGTGCCTTCATCTTCATCCTTATCCAACAATTTCCCCCTTTTTGATGATGACAAAACTTCAGCTAAGTACCTGTTGAATACCTAAGCTAAAGAATGTAATCCTCAAAATTTTCTGAGATAGAAAAAGTATGTTGGATTGAACTTGACTTTTTATTGATTTTGAAAAAGCATTACATGTACAAGTTCATCAGATGAGATTTCTGAGGAATAGATAAAAGTAAACTGATTACAAAGATTTTACAATTTCTAACTATCAGCTTCTTCATCTGATCCTTCAAGCACTTCCTCATACTCAAAAGATGATTCTTCATCATCTTCTTCATCATCAGCTTCTTCTTCCAAGGTTGCTTTGGCAGCTTCCATCTTTTCTTTGAGTTGTTGTTCTCTGATTAGCTCCATTGCTTTCCTGGCAGATTCAGTGTTCTTGTACTTGGTATCTTCTTTTTCAATCTTTTCTGGTTCTTCTACCTTTCCAAGTTTTTCAGTCTTGTCAGCTGTTTCTTCAGTTTCCTTGGCTTCAATAGTTGCAGCAGTAGTTTCCTCCTTAGTTGATTCTTCAGTAGCAGATTCCTTTGCTGGTTCTTCAGCAGCAGATTCTTTAGCTGGTTCTTCCCTTTTATCTTCCCCCTTTTTGTCATCATCAACTCTGATGACATTAGAAGGTTCAACAGCAGGGTTGAGAGCAACTGTTGGAATCTTCACTCCAGCGCATAAAGCCTTTAGGTTCTGATTAACAACGTCATGACTTGCTGTTAGATGATGAATATCAGTGCTGATGACGTCAGTCTTGTCATTGAAGTAGTCAATGTTAAGGTTGATAGTTGCAATCTCATTCTGAACTTCCTGTGAGGCCTTTGCCACTTCTTGCAACATCCCTAGATTGATTTCCTTCTCTTCCTTACTGACTTGAATGAAGGTTGCAGTCAGATCAGCAATTTTGTGCTCAGCTGATTTTAAAGCAGTATGAAGATGATTTACATCACCCTTCACATCTTCAACATTTTGATTCAGGTCTCTCAGGCTGTGCACTAACTGCAATGAGTTGTCTTGAGGAATTGGAATACTGTTGATCTCTTTCTTGATGATTTCTTCAGTTGATCCTTGAACAGTTTCCAGCTGAAGTCTGTTGGTTTCAGCCAACTCTGCTTTAAGTTCAACCTTCAACTCCTCCTTAACCTTCAATAGCTGTTGCTTGTGCTTGTCTTCCAGTTCCTTTAATTGATTTTCCATCAGCATCTGGATTGCTTCCATCAGTGATGAGTGTTGATCAGCTGATGAAGCAGAAGCATCAGCATCAGCTTCCTTCTCTTCAGTCGCCTGTTGAACAGGGACCTCTTCCATATCCGTCATCTGATGATCTTCAGAAGTCTTAGCTTGGCATTCAATAGCTAAGGACTTGTCAGCAGACTTGTGCTCATCAGTGACATCATCGTAGAACAGATTAGTAACGGTTCCATCATCATTGAAGCAAGTTGTCTGTCTAATCTGCCTTACAATAATCCAAGGGTTGACAAAGGCATTGTTTCCCTTAGGGACTTCATAGTACGGTTGTACTTCCTTGCCAAAAATGATTTGTTGAATACTTGGCAACAGTGGCAAGTCACTTGAACATCCTTGCTGATACTTTGACTTCTTTGCCCATCTCTTCAAGGCGGTCATGACAGCAAACTTAATTGCTCTTTCTTCAGCGTCTTCAGACTTTTTCTTCTTATCAGACAAGGTGCTTTGAATCTTCTTGGCCTCTTCCAATGCAAAACCTTTTGCATAACTATGCATGATGTCTCTTACATAGCTGGGATCAAGGGCCTTTTGAATGGAGTTTGTTTTCAGCCAAGTCAGAACCCATCGTTCTTCATCAGCTAACTCCTTCATGCTTTGAAGTTCTGTTATTGACTTGTTCAGCCTGTTGTCTCTCCAACTGATATACCTTGGCTTTTCTTGGTTGAACAGAGTCTTCAACATAAGCTTCTGATCATAGTAAGCTAGAGACTTCTCAAACTTCTTGAAAAGCTCCTTATCAGCATACACTATCTCAAAGGCTTTTCTCACTTCAAATTTGTCCTTTGACTTGACTTTGGGGGCAGGCAGTAATATCTTTTTCTTGTCTTCTTCAGCATCTTTGCCTTCTCCAATTTTGATGCCACCTCCATGGACAGGTCCATAGGCATCAACTTTGCTCAATTCCAAAACCATTTCCATTTCAGCATCTTCAGCAGCTTTCCTTTCTGCTTCAGACATGCGCCTTCTGGATTCATCCTTTGCTTCTTGAGCTTTGCTTAGCTCAAGTGCTTTCTTTTCCTCCAACTCATCCTGTTTTCTTTGTTCAGCCTCCTCCCTTGCTTTCTTGTCAGCTTTGGAAACTTTCTTTTTCCTTAGCACTATTTTTCTCTTGCCTTTATCAGCAGGGGCTGGTCCAGCAGATGATATGGGAGCAGCAGCAATAGGAAAAATGATTTGGACGTCTGGATCTTCTTGAGGTTGAGCAACCTCAGCTGTTGGTGTGACTTGACTTGGCCGTTGCTCATCAGCTTTGTCAGTCACAACAGTCTTAACTGTTTCAGCAGGCCTTTCAGCAGCTTCAGGGTCTTCCCTAGCTACATTTTCCAAGTCCGTTGGTTCTTCTATGAAAGTCATCTGCTTTCTAGCAGTCTTCTTGGTTCTCCCTTCACGGTAAGTGGTTGTAGCTGTATCTCTCTGTTGACTTCTTGTTCGTTTAGAGATACCTTCAGCAGGCCTCTCTGCTGATGGAGTTCTTGATGGTGATGCAGGGGATCTAGTCCTTACATCAGCAATTATGTTTTCAACGATTTTAGTGGCTTCAGCAGCAGAAGTCACTTTCTCCATCTGCTTAGGAATCTTTTCCTTAGGCTTGTCAGCAGCCCTCTTCTTTTTGGTCTCACCAGCTAAGTCAGCAGTCTTGACCAGTTTCCTTTGCCTTTTGGCAGGAACCTCTTTTGGTTCCTCAACATCAGCTTCCTCAGGCTCACCAGCCTTCCTCTTTTGAACAGGCATGTACTTGGACAATGCCTTGGATTTGTGGATCTCTTTTCCATTCTTTGTTTCACAACCCAGTTTTGACAGCAGATAACTGAGTGTGATTCTGTGGTTGGTGGAGGGGCCTTTTCCTTTCTTGTCATCAAGAAAATCAGCCAATATGTACCAAACTATGATTGACCAGTTGACCTCTAGTCCATAGTATATGGCAGCCATGATGCTGAACCTCTTCATGGTAACAGCATCTAGTGAGAAGGTGCAGTTCTCGATCAGCTTTGCTACCATATCAGTCATCCGCTGATATTCATCCCTCAGTTGTCTCTTCCTTATGTTTCCAGACATCACTTCTCCCTCCTTGGCGCAGATCGCCCAAAATTGTTGGTGCTTATCTTCCGTCAGTACAGTGACGTCATGTCGTCCACTGTTAGGAAGTCCAAACGTTTCGTGCAGAACAGCAGGAGTAATGGTGATAGATTTACCTCCCACTGTAGCTTTAATCTCCAGTGTGTTGTAATCAGCTTTCGCTGTGTTGTAGTACTCCAACACTTGATCAGTCCAGATCACTCCCTCATTATATTCCATGAAATTCACCAAGTTCGCAGATTTGAACTTCTCCAGAAGTTCTTTCATCAGTGACGTACCAGATTGGTAGTAGGAATCATACACGAGAAACATACCTTCAGCGGCCATTGTTAATCTGTTGAAGGTTAGGAAAACAGAGAGAAATTTGCAGAGAATTGCAGATATTTTTCTCACAAGTACTTTTGAATGCTTAGAGTGCGTAAAGAACGACTCGACTGATCAGATGGGGATTTATAGAGTTGGGATAGCTTGAATTCCGTGATATCCGCCAACCGTTAGATCCGTTTTTCTGTCAGTGCTGATCGTGCGGCGTCAGTTACGACTTTTCGAATTCAAAAGATATTTAATGAAGAGCGGGAATATGTACCGCCCAACAGTTACTTATAAAAGCGTATTTTGAATAAAACGTTTTAGATAGTTCCGCTTTTATTAAAGTAATCAGATGAGTAACATAAATACTTATCTGATGGACTACTGTCCTGATGACAATGCTGTTATCAGAGAATGCCAATAGCTGATAACCTTCCTCAGCTGTTTGTCAATCCAGCTAGATAAAATAACTTTAATCTTCTATAGTTGAGTCTTCTGATGAAAACATAACTTCAACTAACTGTCATTAACAAATTTCATCTTTAATTCAGAAGTACCGCTAGTCTTACACGTTCCCCCTGAGTTTAAGAATTCATAAGTTAACTAGTCTGTTGAGAGTTAATCCTTGAAGATAATAACGAATAACTAAGCTGTTGAACTCCAGTCTTCTGATGAGTTCCCCCTCAGCTTATGCTTCCAAATTAAGTAGTCCTAACTCAGCTCTTAGAGTTGAGAACCTTACTTCACTTAAAGGTTTAGTGAAAATATCAGCAATCTGATTATCTGTATGAACATAAAAAATCATTACATTGCCTTTTTCCACATGATCTCTAATGAAATGATGCTTGATCTCAATATGCTTAGTCCTTGAATGACTTGTAGTGTTCTGAGTAAGAGAGATTGCACTTGTATTATCACAGTAGATTGGAATTCCACTGATCTTGATGTTGTAGTCTTCTAGTTGATGTTTCAACCAAAGTATCTGTGCACAACAAGCTCCAGCAGCTACATTCAGCTTCAGCAGTAGATATAGAAACTGAAGTCTGTTTCTTACTCATCCATGAGATCAGACGACTACCTAAGAACTGACAGGCACCTGTTGTTCTTTTTCTGTCAATCTTGCAGCCAGCAAGGTCTGAATCTGAATAACCAATAAGTTCAAATCCAGATTCTCTAGGA
Source organism: Penstemon eatonii (assembly GCA_038501285.1). Taxonomy (NCBI): domain Eukaryota; kingdom Viridiplantae; phylum Streptophyta; class Magnoliopsida; order Lamiales; family Plantaginaceae; genus Penstemon; species Penstemon eatonii. The sequence goes on from CM076710.1 coordinate 64,032,693, forward strand.
TACCACAATCCCAATTCTTGAGTGCCTTTAACATATTTCAATATCCTCTTGGCAGCTAAGAGATGAGATTCTTTGGGGTTTGATTGAAATCTTGCACAGACTCCAACTGAGTACATTATATCAGGTCTGCTTGCTGTTAGATACAACAATGAACCAATAATGCCTCTATATTTGGTTATGTCCACTGATTTGCCATCTTCATCTTTATCCAAACGAAGACTTGTAGACATAGGAATTGTAGCAGTAGAGCTAGTTTCCATACCAAATTTCTTGAACAGATCTCTTGTGTACTTTGCTTGGCTGATGAATATTCCATCAGGCAACTGTCTAACTTGCAATCCAAGAAAATAATTAAGTTCACCCATCATGCTCATTTCAAACTTATTCTGCATCAGCTTGGAGAACTTATCACACATCTGTTGGTTAGTTGAACCAAAAATAATATCGTCCACATATATTTGCACAAGTAATATATGATTTTCCCATTCAATTGTGAACAAGGTTTTATCTACCTTACCTTTTCGAAATCCTTTAATTAAAAGAAAATCAGATAGGGTATCATACCATGCTCTTGGAGCCTGTTTCAGTCCATATAAGGCTTTATTCAGACGATATACTTTGTCCTCTTCTTGATAGACTTCAAATCCAGGAGGTTGCTCAACATACACTTCTTCTTGCAGTTCTCCATTGAGAAAAACAGACTTCACATCCATCTGATAGACAGTGAAGTTTTTATAAGCAGCATAGGCAAGAAACAGTCTGATTGCTTCAAGTCTTGCTACTGGTGCAAATGTTTCATCAAAGTCAATTCCTTCTTCTTGACAATAACCTTTGGCCACTAGTCTTTTTCTGGTGACAACACCATCTTCATTCATCTTGTTTCTGAATACCCACTTAGTGCCAATTACTCTTTGATGACTTGGTCTAGGAACTAAGTACCAGACTTCATTCCTTTCAAATTGATTCAACTCTTCTTGCATAGCTTCTATCCAGAAGGAATCATTGAGAGCTTCTTCAATTTGCTTGGGCTCTATTTGAGATAGAAATGTGACAAACATAGCATCTTGTGCAGCAGCTCTTCTTGTTTTCACTCTATCTAGAGGATCACCAATGACTAATTCAGGTGGGTGATTCTTGAGCCATCTGAGATCAGGTTGTAGATCAGGATGTTGTCCTCTGTCTTGATCTTGCAACACTACTGTTGGAGTTCCAGTAGTAGTCTGTTGAACATTTGTAGTCTGTTGAACAGTCTCTGGTCTGTCAGCTGTTTGTAACTCGTATGTTAGACAATCAGCACTGTGATTTTGAACAGCACTTGAGTTAGCAGCTGAACTTAGATTAGGTAGTATGATGGGAACATATTCTTCATTTCTTCCAATGTCTAGCTTCTGTAAATCAGTAGACAGATCTTGATTAACACTTTGATTCTTTTCAGAAGATTGACTTGGCTCATCAAATACTACATGGATAGATTCTTCTATTAGTAATGTTCTTTTGTTAAACACTCTATAGGCTTTACTAACAGTAGAGTATCCTACAAAGACAGCTTCATCAGCCTTTTCTGCAAATGCAGCAAGGTGATTTTTCCCATTATTCAATACAAAACATTTACAACCAAAAATCTTAAAGTAATGAATGTTTGGTTTTCTGTTGTTCCAAACTTCATATGGAGTCTTGTTCTGATTTTTGTTGATCATACATCTGTTTTGGGTAAAGCATGCTGTGTTTGTTGCTTCTGCCCAAAACCTTTGAGGCAGTTAACTTCAGCTATCATGGTTCTGACAGCTTCCTTCAGTGTTCTGTTTCTCCTTTCAGCAACACCATTCTGTTGAGGGGTTCTAGCGGCTGAATACTCATGATGTATTCCTTTCATGTTACAATACTCTTCAACAGTAGAGTTTGTAAACTCTGTCCCTCTATCTGATCTGATCTTCAATATTTTGATACTCTTCTCATTCTGGATCAGTTCCATCAGATTTGTAAGATGTTCCTTGGTTTCACTTTTCTTCTTCATGAAAATCACCCAAGTATATCTTGAATAATCATCCACAACAGCTAGGCAGTATTTCTTTCCACCATTGCTGACTGGATCAATGGGTCCAAATAAGTCCATATGTAGTAGCTCCAATATTCTTTCAGAAGATTGATGCTTCTTGCTTTTGAAAGATGACTTGATTTGTTTACCCTTCTGACATGCGTCACAGAGCTTATCTTTGCTCATGACTGTTTTTGGAATCCCTTCTACCAAATCATTCTTGATTAATCTGTTTATGGTCTTGAAGTTTAAGTGATTCATTCTCTTGTGCCATAGCCAACTCACTTCACTTGGTGCAGATGCCACCAAACAAACACTTGAATTCTTGTCAACAGAATCCCAGTCGACTATGTAGATATTTCCTTGTCTTCTTCCAGATAAAATTACCTTCTTTGTACCAATCTGTTCAACGTAGCACTTATCTGTTGAGAAGATGACTGAATATCCTTTGTCACAAAATTGACTTATGCTCAGCAGATTATACTTTAGGCCTTTAACATATGAGATGTCAGATATCTCTATGTTTCCCTTGATTAATCTTCCTTTAGCTTTAATCTTGCCTTCTTTGCTGTCTCCAAAGGTAACTTTTGGACCATCCACAGCAACTGCATCAGTCAACTCATGTATGTTTCCACACATGTGCCTTGAACATCCACTGTCCAAGTACCAAATCTTCTCTACTTTACTCCTACTCCTAATCCTATCCTACAAAACAAAAATAAAATTGTTTTAGGTACCCTTATTGAGAGGGTCCTGAAGGATTAGTTCTACCTTTGACAACCCAAGATGTTGAAGTCTTAGGCTTCTTAGGCTTCTGAGTTTTAGGAGCATGAACAGCTTCATTTTTATCATAGTTATCAGATAAGTCATGTTGATGATCAGTATGATATGAATAATGTTCATAAGCAGGGTAAGGTGCATGATATGCAGGATATGCATGCATTGGATGAGCAGGGTAAGGTGCATAATAACCAGGAAATTGAGGTGCATGATACATAGGATGATATGCAGCAGGTTGCACATAATATGACTCATTTCCATACCAAGCATTTTGATTTTTCTTGTTTTTATGCTTCTTTGGCTTACTAGATGCTTGCTCTTTAACAGACGACTTAGTTTTCTCACCAGTCTGATTAGTTTTAACCTTATCAGAAGACTTCCTAGGACTCTTCTATTTAGGCTTACTAGTCTGTTTTCCTACACTAGGCTCTTTGCTCTTTTTAGCCTTAGGAGATTTCTTCTCCTTTACCACTTTCTCAGTTGAGGTAGGTTTAGAAGTTTGAACATACAGAATGACCTTACTATTGTCAGCAGAAATGAATTTTTCAGTATGGTTCAATTCTAGTTTATCCTTTTCTAAAGGTGTCTCCTGTTTACTAGATGTATGCATGAATGCAACAGTTGACTTATCATGAGACTCAATAATTTTCTCAAGTTCCATGATTTTTCCTTTATAAACCTCACATTCAGCTTTCAGAGATTCATGCTCTTGCTCAAGCTGTTTATATTCAGCTGATTCTTTTGGCTTTTCAGCTACAAGTTTCAGTGAACTATTTTGCTCTTTTAGCAGGATCATCTCTTCCTTAAGCTTCTTATATGCTTCAGCAATACCAGTATTGTTAAGCATCATTTGTTCAAATGAATTAAATAATTCATCATTAAGAGGAGTTACCTCATCCTCAGAGTCATCAGAGTCCTTTGCCATCAGGCACAGGAGAGCAGGTTTTTCTTCATCAGAAGATTCTTCATCAGACGAGTCTGAATCTGAATCAGATGAGTAGACAGCAGTCAGCTTTTCTGCTTCAGCCATCATTGCTTTTCCTCTATGATGTTTTCTTTCTTTTCTCACTTTCTTCTCCTCTTCAGTGTACTTTTCTGCTTTTGGATATGGGCAGTCTTTGATGAAGTGTCCCAATTTCCTGCAGTTGTAACACATTAGTTTTGATTTATAATCATCTTTATCTTGAGAAGAAAAGTTAGGTTTAGAAGTAGAAGCATTGTTGTATTTGTTCTTCATTTTTCTTTTGTAGAACTTCTTGAAATTATTCATCAACAGTGCAACATCTCCAGCTGTGTACTCCTTTTTGTTGAGTATTGTGGCTTCATCAGATGAGTCCACATCTTTGCTTTTCTGTGCTGGTCTCCTGGTGTTTTCAGCAGAAACCAGTGCAGCTGTGGGTCCTGAAGTTGAGGTTTCTTCAATTCCCATTCTAGGCAGTTTATACTCGAATGCCTTGAGTACAGAAAACAGCTCAGTAAGAGAGATTTTTCCCAAATCCCTTGATTCTTCCATTGCTGTAACTTTCATGTTGAACTTTGGAGGTAGGGCCTTTAGTACTCTGACAGTGATCTCTTTGTCAGTGAAGGTCTTTCCCAACTTTAAAACTTCATTCAGAGTCCTGGTGAATCTGGTATCCATCTGATCAATGGTTTCTCCAGACTTCATCTTGAAGTTGTCAAATTTCTCCAAGGCAACAGTGAGCTGATACAATCCATTTAATAGCATCATTGCCTTCGCTCATATCTCTGACTTTGTCCCACATCTCCTTTGCAGTTTTGCAATGTTTGACCTTGTCAAACCGATCATTATCCAGGGCTTTAGTCATGATGAATCTCCCAACTTTATCTAGATTGTAAAGCTTTATTTCCTCTGGAGTCATCTCATGAAGGTCTTTCTCCACAACCGTATCAACTTCATTTATTTTGATGGTCTTTGTGAATCTAAATGGACCTTTAATGATACATGTGTACATGTTGTCATTGTAGGCTGCTAGAAAGATTTCCATTCTAATCTTCCAGTCTTCAAAAGACATACCAGCAATGTGGGGAACATGGCTGATACAATCCATTTTTCAAAAAGTTTTGGTTTTTCAAAAAGATGCTCTTTTGAAAAGTTTTGAAAACCTTTGAAAAACACTTGGATCAAGCTCGTTGATCAGGCAGCTGATTCTAATGAACCACCTGCTCTGATACCACTTGTTGGTCCCAAGTGGTCAGAGGAGGTTTAGAGGGGGGGGGTGAATAAACCTCTTTAAAAATTTTCTTCAAATTTAACTTTAAAACTTTCACTCAACTGAACAGACTAAGCTGATCAGATTAGTTAGTTACAATTCTACTCGCGAACAAATCTTTGAACAGCTTTGTTGACCACTCGTCTGATGGTTACTTAGCTGATTTTGTTAAAATCAGTTTTAATACTTAGAGTACTTGCAGCGGATTTTCAAAGTGTTTTTCACAAGTAATCTTAGCAGTTTGAAAAACGTTTCCCCAGTTTTATAAACTCCTTCTTAATACTTTTTCAAACAGTTAACTTATCGTGTTTTTATGCAAACAGAAATTATGCAGATTTAAATGCAACGTAAAAACACAAGTAATTTTTATAGTGGTTATATGGATTTAAATATCCTTTAGTCCACTCTTCCAAGTCACACAGATCTTGGGTTATACTATAATCACAAAGTTTACAGTATACTCTGCTTACGTCGAACAACAAATGAAACGACCACAAGTTCGCAATAGGAAATCACACAGAAAACCTATTCTCTGAAGTTTGATCACTCACAAAGATGGATCACAACTCCGCACAACACTCTTGTTTACAAAATCACTCAGAAGATGTATTTTTCTTGATACTTCAACTCTGCTTTCGTCAACAAATGACTCAGCTGATGAGTGAGCTGTTCTTGAGACTTAAAGAATTTTGCTTCGGAAATTTCTCTCAGAAAGTGTGTTGCTTGTTTCTTCTTCGTCTCTTTCAGCTATTTATACTTGAGGATTGAAAAGTGTCCGTTGAAGAGAGACAGGATTCAAATTCCTCGAGTACTGGTCCTTAAAATCCGCGAACGGCTCTTTTGCAGTCTGTCCGTACTATGAACAGTACTATTCTGCAGGCAGCATTAAATGCAGCATTAAATGCACTCGGCTGATGCGAAGCTTTTCTTCAATCATTTGTCTTAAATATCCTCGTACTTCAGCATTTATTACACCAAGGGGCATTTATTACCGTTGGGAACACTTCATGATCTTCTTCACTTGGCTGACGAAAGTATAAGTCTGATGGTGAACACGGCTGATCTCAAACTTGAACAAATCTGATTTGAGTCGGCTGATCTTCACTAGTCGGATAACTTTACTTCAGCAGATCAGAAGTCTTGGACTTTGAAACTTTGACTCTTTTGATGTCTTCATTACTTAGTCAAAATTCCTTGATAAGTTTATCAGCTAAGTTACTCCATACTTAGCCAATCTTTGAAGTTTTGGAATGCATCAAAACCTCCCTTATCAAACTTCCTTTAGTGCCTTCATCTTCATCCTTATCCAACATTTTATTTATTATAAATATATTTATATTATTATTTCAAATACCTGAATGTCATAAAAATGGTCAAACTCAAGGTTACTTTTAACTAAAGGCAAATCTGGTATTTCATTAATATTTTTGTGATAAGATCACTTTTTTAATAAAATAAATTGCTTTTTTCATCCTTCTTATGAGCTAACTTTTGTACATCCGACCCTTTTAAGTTTTTCGTAGGAGAATCGTGTTTCTTATCAATGTAATGTAATACATTCACCGCTCTTAAATTTTTTAGTAGATGCATTTCGTCAATATAGTGTAATACATTCGTCCCTATTAAATAAAAAATATATCATCTTTTGTCCATTTTAAGTTGTATTTTGAATTTAAGAGGGATAAATGTGTTATACTACATTGATGAAAGAGACGTATATGCAATGAAAATTTTAAGAGGGACGAATGTATTACACCCCCCTAAACTCCAAGCTAGCGAGAAACGGCTTTTCAGCCGTTTTTGCTTGTTGCTTGATATTCAAATCTCAGCTGCTATTACTGCTTGTGCTCGGATTCATATGTACTAATACATTTCTAAATCAGACTGTTACTATATTGATACTGACTCCGCAATTCTAGGCAGTCCTTTGCCTGATGAGGAAGTATCTCCCATTGAATTAGGTAAAGTCAAGTTAGAAAATAATATAACTGACTCCCGGCTATTCACGCATGAAGATTGTCGTATGTATGCTCTACTTCGGTTGCCGACATTGATAAGAGGGACATATCAGCTACGAAAAAATTTAAGAGGGACGAATGTGTAAAAATTGACTCATAAAGAGGATGAAAAATGCCATTCACTACTTTAAATATAAATTTTTTTGACGAATAGGGTTTTCTATCATATAAAAACACAACGTAAATAGTGAGGGGTTTGTACATATTGAAACATAATTTTGCGTAGTAGATTCATTATTTTTACCGGATTTGTAGCACAAATAACAAAAAGAAAACAAAATATTAGCTAAAAAAATAATTCTAAATTGAAATGACAATTATATCACCACCAAAAGATACATAAACACCCATTTTAACTTAAAATAATATCAATAATCCCTCTATTAACTTTTAAAATTAACAGTAACTCCATGTTACTTAAACAATTATCAACAACCTCTCTATGATTTATGAAGGAATTTCAAATTGCTTTTTTGTTACTGAAAGAAATACAGATGGATTTTTTTATTTGTTAAAATAACATGGGAGATTTTTGTTAGTTAGACAAAGCAAAAGAGATATTTTGCATTTAGCTAGCAGTTTATTCATATTTTTTCCTACTAAATATTTGTAACATTATTTGAATAGCTATGATGCAGAGTACATGTATTTGATGATGGCGACGTTGTAACAGTAGCAATCCTTTTTAAATATGGATGTCCCGATCTAGTTCTTACAAAGGTGAATTTCTAAAATCAAAATTATTATATCCTTTCTACAATATATGTCGTTTTAGGATTCCAACAAAATATTAGTTATTTTTTATTTCAATTTTAGCCCTTATTTATTATACTCTAAAAACTATATCTTATTTATTCCAATTTTAGGTCTATCTTTTATTTTATCTTTTACCAAAATTCATGCTATTTATTTGGATCTTTAATACTTTGTGCAATCCTCTAGGACGACAAATATTGTGGAATGGAGGCCTTAATAGTCCAACAAAATAATAATTGAAAAAAAACATAGAACTCACTTTTTAAATGTTTTTTAAATTATTTACAGTCACACAAGCAATTTAATGAATTGGCTTATGAAGTTAAAAGTAATGAAAAAGCCCCAAATTCTGCCGAAAGCTTCCCCCCCGAAAGAATTGAGAATAACTCCCCACAAGTATTACGAATACACTGGCTCTTCTAGTGTTCCTCCTTATGGTAAGGGTCTTACAAATCTCCTTCTTGCCAAGGTAAAATACAATAATTTGTAATGTGTGGTACAATATAATGTCTATTTTTAGTCGTTATTATACCACCAAATGGTACTTAAACGATCGATTTGTTGTTGCTATATTAATGCTTTGTAGGAAAGATCGATATCTAAAGAACAAGTGGAAGGTTCGAAGGCTCCTCTGGATTTGAAATTCAAGTACAATTCGAGGTCTTGTCAAGCAATCAATGGGCACCATGTGGAGGTATACGAGGAGTAGGAGTCCATTACTCGAGAGAATGACAAAAAAGAATTGATGTATATGATGGTTAAGTTAGTAAAATAAATCACGAAGACAAATATTTTAGTTGTGACATGGATATTAGGTGTGTACTAATGAGTGGTCGATCTGGTGGTTGGTGAACTTATGCTCGAATCTCCAAAGGAAAAAGTGTCACGTAATATACTGGGTCTTTATTTGATTATCTAAATTATATAATGTATAAAAGTCACAATATCCAATATATCATAAAAATGAAGATTACAATAAAACTTTATATAAGACTTTGACACTTAAAAATTGAAAGGAAATAAAATCCTCAGGAAAACTAATAGAAGGACACGATTGTCTTGAATTCTTTTGCATCACTTATGTTTTCAATGATAAGGTGTCTTACGATGATGTAAATAAATACCATCACTTCTTGCTGCCCAATCACAATGATTACCAGAACAAGGATTATTTTACCACCATACATTAAAAACTTCAAAACTCGAGATCTTATTATCCCATTGAAGGCTACAAAAGAATAACATTCCAAAATTCACACAAAAATAAAATTTAAATTCTTGATTTTTTGTCAATGTATGATTTCCAAGTTCATCATCTCTAGACGCGCAGTGTGCCAATAATGGATTAGAATTTGGAGGAAGATTGTTCATCACGGAGACATAAATTCTAGGGTATAAGAAACAAAATTGTTTCCCATCACAAACAAGAGTTGCACAAAAGATAAAGGTTTAGAAAAATTAGTTTCGTCATTTTGTGTAGGTCTTATTGCTTGTTGGAGAATTGTTGGATAAAGATGAAGATGGAATGCACTGAATTGTATTTAGTTAATTGAGGTTTTGATGATTTCCAAAACTTAAAATCAGCTAAGTAAAGGCAACTTAGTTGAAATTCCTTAGAAGAATTTTAACCAAGTAAGAAGACATATCAGACGGGTCAAATATTCAAGGTCCAAAAGACTACTGATCTGATGAAGAGAAGAAATCAGACTGGTGTTAATCATCTGACTGAAATCAGATTTGTTCAAGTTTGAGATCAGCTCTGTTCATCATCAGACGTGTTCTCTCATCAGCCATGTGTAAAGATCAAGAAGTCGTACCAACGGTAATAAATGCCACTTGAGTAATAAATGCTGAAGTCTAAGGTTATTAATGACAAATGATTGAAAAAAGGACTCGTATCAGCTCGGTGCATTGAATGCTGCCTGACAAGAAGTACAGTCTGCAGTACTGTCACTGTGTAGAGAGCCGTTCGCTGATTTTAAGGACCAGAAATCAAGAAATTTGAATTATGTTTCTCTTCAACGGACATAATTCAAAGAGTGACTATAAATAGCTGAAGAGACGAAGAAGAAAAAAAACACAATTTCTGAGAGATTGAATTCGAAGCTAAATATGTTCTAAGTCTCAAAGCTCAAGAACAGCTCACTTGTCTGCTGAAAGTCATTTGTTGACAGAAGCTGTTGAAGTTCAAGAAAACATTTTCTGAGTGAATCTGTAAAAAGAGAGAGTTGTGAGAAGTAGATATTCATCTTAGTGAGTGATATTACTTCGGAGAAATGGAGTTTATTTGTGATTTCCTATTGCGAACTTGTGGCTGATCATTTGTTGTGAAGCACAAGCAGAGTGTACTAATTACTTTGTGTTCTTAGTATAACCCAAGATCTGTGTGACTTGGAAGAGTGGATTAAATGATATTTAAATCCATATAACCACTATAAAAATTCTTGTGTTTTTACATTGCTTTTACTTGCATATTTTCAGATCTGCATAAAACACATTATAAAACTGTTTGAAAATTAATCTAAAGGATTTTACAAAACAGGGGACAAAATTTTCAAACTACTAATCTTACTTGTGAAAAACACTATGAAAATCCGCAGCAAGTACTCTAGTAATAAAACTGATTTTAATAAAAATCAGCTAAGTAACCATCAGATTAGTGGTCAACAAAGCTGTTCAAAGATTTGTTCGCGATCAGCCTTGAAAGCTTACTACTCTGTATCAGCTTAGTCTGTTTACAGTTAAGTAAAAGTTTTAAAGTTAAAATTTGATTAAAATTTTCAGAGGTTTATTCAAACCCCCCCCCCCTCTCTAGACCTCATCTGACCACTTGGGACCAACAAGTGATATCAGAGCAGGTGGTTCATTAGAATCAACTGCCTGATCAACAAGCTTGATCCGAGTGTTTTTCAAAGGTTTTCAAACTTTTCAAAAGAGATATTTTTGAAAAATTAAAATTTTTGAAAAATGGATTGTATCAGCCATGTTCCCCACATAGCTGGTATGAGCTTCGAAGACTGGAAGATCAGAATGGAGATCTTCTTAGCTGCCTACAATGATAACATGTACACATGTATCATCAAAGGTCCATTCAAATTCACCAAGACCATCAAAGTTGATGAAGTCGATATAACGGTGGAAAAAGATTTAAATGAAATGATAGCTGAAGAAATAAAGCTATTCAACCGGGACAAAATTTGGCGATTTATCATGACCAATGCCCTTGACAACAATAGATTTGACAAAGTCAAGCATTGCAAGACTGCCAAAGAAATGTGGGACAAGGTCCGTGATATGAGCGAAGAAAACGATGCTATCAAAGAGCATCAGCTGAGTGTTGCTCTGAAAAAGCTGGACAACTTCAAGATGAAGTCTGCGGAAACCATTGATCAGATGGATACAAGGTTTACAAGGACGCTGAACGAAATTTTAAAGCTTGGAAAAACCTTCACTGATAAGGAGATAACCGTTAGAGTGCTGAAGGCTCTACCTCCGAAGTTCAACATGAAGGTGACAGCCATGGAAGAGTCCGGGGAACTGGGAAAGATCTCACTCACCGAGCTGTTCTCAGTACTCAAGGCATACAAGTATAAACTGCCAAGAATGGGTGTTGAAGAAACCTCTATTTCAAGTCCCACAGCTGCCCTGGTTGCTACTGAAAATCCTAGAAGGCCAGCTTATAAAAGCAAAGACGTGGACTCATCTGATGAAGCCACAATACTCAACAAAAAGTAGTACACTGCTGGAGACGTTGCATTGCTGATGAATAATTTCAAGAAGTTCTGGAAACGAAAAATGAAGAACAAATACAACAATGCTTCTACTTCTAACCCTCATTCTTCTTCTCAAGATAAAGATTCTTATAAATCTAAAATGATGTGCTATAACTGCAGGAAATTGGGTCATTTCATCAGAGACTGCCCATATCCTAAAGCTGAAAAGTACACTGAAGAAGAAAAGAGAGTCCGAAAGGAAAGAAAGCATCAGAAAGGCAAGGTGCTGGTCGCAGAAGCGGAAAAGCTAGCTGCTATCTACTCATCAGATTCGGATTCAGACACTTCAGATGAAGAATCTTCCGATGAAGAGAGTCCTGCTCTTCTCTGCCTGATGGCTAAGGAATCTGATGGCTCTGAGGATGTTGAACAAATGATGCTTAACAATACCAGTATTGCTGAAGCATTTACAAAGCTTAAGGAAGAGATGATATTACTAAGAGAGCAAAACAGTTCACTGAGATATAAGGTTGAAAAGCCAAAAGAATCAGATGAATATAAACAGCTGGAGCAAGAAAATGAATTTCTGAAAGCTGAATGTGAAATTCATAAAGAAAAAATCATGGAACTTGAGAAAACAATTGAGTCTCATGAAAAGTGATGGGGGCTATTTCGCACCCTACTTACTATTCGAATCGAACGAAGAAGATAAGATCGATTCGACCAAACCTAACAGATCGGGATCATCTTGCAGACCCGGCCAAGTGCAGCTCGCTTCGATAGAAGATTGTACTCCGGACCCAAGAAGGATATTTGGGCCGAGTCCTATTAGGACTATGTTTCCTTGTAACACTAGGTTTAGCATTATATAAATACCTAGTTAATCATTGTATTAGGGGACGACGAAATTCCTGAACTCTTAGAATACAGGATTTAACACTGCTTACAACAGCACAACTCAATAATATTCAATATTATTACTGAGCTTTTTACCTTCATATCGGTGTGTTTCTTAGCTTTGTTTTGTGGTTTTACTTCTTGTTCTTGAATATTGCTTTTCTTTGTAACCGATCCATCCGGAATAAAGTAACAGAGCCCTAAATAATATATATAAATATCGAAAACCCCCGATATCACAAATTCACTGATAATTGAATAACCTAACGAAATCCGGTTAAATCAGTTGGCGCCCACCGTGGGGCTACGTTAATTATTCGATCGACACATGGCTCGCCCAAGGAAAAGCGCTCGCATTGGAGCGAGAAGTAATACAACCACCGGCCACAACACATCCGAAGATCCACAAGACAACAACGATAACAACATTCCCAACACCAATGAAAATCTCCCAGATACCCGTTCTCGTCAACAGGAACACCAAGGAGGTCTTACCGGTGCAATACAGGAAGAACCGGAAGTCCCCGAAATACCCGTTCCTCTCCCAGGCGCTCAGGAAAAACTGAGACAAATAGCAATGCTCTTCAAATCACTCTCTCCAGAAGAATTGCTAGTTTTAGACCAAATTCCTCGAAACGCTGCGGCTCCCAGGACAACTCCTGCACCAGGAATGCCAGGGCCAAACAAACAAACCTCTCAACAAGCGGACAGCCCAGCAAGTGAGCGACGCTCGTTACGCAGCCCACAGCAGGACAATTCTAAACCCTCCGATAACCGTCCCCGAAGAAAACCAGGTCGAAGAAGGCCACAGGCGGATCGCAGCGGATCGAAGGAACGAACAATAATCCCTATCGAGGATGACATAGATGATGCTATCCCAGATCGACCACGAGCGACTCGATTCTCGGAAAGAGAAATCGAGAGAATAGTACAGGAACGACTGGAGCAACGCCTACGATCTGTTCAAAACCCGTGGACCCGAACCGCGGAACTCCAGGAGAGCCTTGCAGCATGTTCTCCCTTCTGCAGAGAAATAAAAGAAGCGCAATCCATTGGACATGTCCCGGGTAGACTACCCCGATATGACGGAACCACCGACCCGGATGATTATATTTTTAGCTTCACTAACATAATGAATTTATATGCCCACTCTGCCGAATTCACCGCCAAGTTAATGGTGACCACATTCGAGGGCCTAGCGTTGGATTGGTTCGCAAAACAACCTGCCAACTCCATATTCAGTTTCCGGGAATTATGCAATAAATTGACGCAGCAGTTTGCCAGTCAGAAGAGGCAAAAACTCCCGATGAGCTACCTAGGAACCATACATCAACAAGAAGGAGAATCCTTAAGAAACTGGTTGGCCAGATTCAACGTAGAATTACTCAAAATCGATTCTCCAAATATTGATTACATAATTTCTATCCTCTTCGATCTCACTAAAAACAGGCAGTTCGGAAATGCCCTCAGTCGAAAACAACCAAGAACGTTCGCCGACATCATGAGCTTGGCGTCTAAGTATATGACCCAAGAAGAGATGAATTCCTTTAAGGATAAAAACAAAAATAAATTCACAGCTTCAGGCTCCAAGCGGCATGATAAGATTCCTATTCAAAGACCCTTAGACTATGAGCGATCTTCCAGGAGAGGTAACGTTTTCCAGCGACTGGAATACAGCAAAGCCGATCAAGAAAGACAACCTAATTACTACCAAAGACCAAGAAACCCTGAGCAACCAATCAGAAGCAGGGTGAATCAAGTAGAACACCCAAGGTTAAATGCTCCAATGGAAGAAATATTGGAAGTCCTAGAAAGAAATAACTGGATTCCCGAGGCAAGGAAAATCGCTCAGCCCAGACCGGGGTCTAGAAACTATGATCAATACTGTAAGTACCACAGGGCACATGGGCATCTAACGGAAAATTGTTTTCACCTTAAGAGAGAAGTCGAAAAACTGATCGAGCAGGGAAAACTAGACGAATACATAGACCAAGATAATCGCAAAAGGGAAAGAAGTAGAAGCCCTCGGAACGGTAATCGAAGGAGAAGTTCTCGTCGAAGGTCGCCTGAACGTCGACCTACTCAGGAGTTAAATCAGGACCAGATCAATGGGACTATCCATACAATATCCGGGGGGCCCGCGGGTGGAGATAGTCGTAATGCACGACGAAGAACCGCCCGATCCATAATTCGAAATTTTAAATATCCAAAAGAAATATGGACTCTGGAAAACAGGCCGACAAATCACCAGCCGATCAGCTTCAACGAAGGCGAAGTACCTAAAAACATCATTTGGGACACAAAAGAGGATAACCCCGATTTTCCTATGGTAGTATCATTAGAGATAGCGAATTATAATGTAAGAAGAATCCTAATCGATAACGGAAGCTCAGCAAATATCATCTCCCGAGAGGTTTTAGCCCAAATGAACTTGGGACAAATAAACCTACAAAAAGTAGCTACACCATTAGTAGGCTTTGGAGGGTCCGAGATTATCCCCAGCGGAACAATATCTTTAAGTGTGTCACTTGGAAAGAAACCACTTAGGACAGTGAAGTTAGTAAAATTCCTACTAGTGGAAACACCCTTCGCTTATAACGCTATACTAGGGCGACCAGCCCTTAACCTTTTCCGAGCTGTAGTCTCCACCTATCATCAGAAGATAAAGTTTCCGACCGATATGGGCATCGGAGAAATAACGAACGACCACTGTATGGCGTGGAATTGCTACAACACATCGTTAACTTTGAAAGAACACCCTAAGTCAATTACTCCGAGCAAGAGAAAGATCGAAGACGATCTCATTAGAAATGAGGTTGAAATTCCTATTACTGATCGGTTAGATAAAAAGGGGAAAGAACCGCTAGACTTATCCTTGAAACCCCCAGAACATAAAGATATAATTCTAGTAAAAGGTGACTCGTCCAAAACGACAAGAATAGGTACAGAATTGAGCAAAGAAGGAGAAATAATGTTAATCGAATTCCTAAGAAATAATGTTGACATCTTCGCCTGGAGCGCGAATGAGATTGAAGGAATTGATCCTCGAATAATCAAGCATACCCTAAAAATCGACCCTTCGGCGAAACCCGCCAGACAGAAGAAAAAAAATCATGGACCAGTAAAAGATAGAATTATCAAAGCCGAAGTAGAGAGACTGCTCGAAGCAAAACAAATCCGAGAAATACATTTCTCGGAATGGCTATGTAATGTTGTACTAGTAGCAAAAGGGGATAAAAAGGACAACAAATGGAGAATGTGTAATGATTTCACCGACCTTAACAAGTTATGTCCACGCGACCCATACCCTCTCCCAAGGATTGACTTATTGGTCGACTCGACTGCTGGCTTCGCGATATTCAGCATGATGGACGCCTTCCAAGGATTTTACCAAATATACATGGATGAGCGGGATCAAGAGAAGACCGCGTTCGTAACTGAACAGGGAGTATACTGTTTTATTGTAATGCCATTCGGATTGAGGAATGCCGGCGCTACTTACCAAAGGTTAGTAAACTTAATGTTCAGGGAATTAATCGGAGAAATAATGGAAGTCTATGTAGACGACATGTTAGTCAAAAGTATGAATGAAGCAGATCACATAAAGCATCTAGATCGATGTTTCCAAATCTTAAGAAAATACCGTATGAAGTTGAACCCTGCAAAATGCACCTTCGGTGTTAAGTCAGGAAAATTTTTAGGATACTTGGTACACCAGCGAGGTATAGAGGCCAACCCAGAAAAAATTCGAGCCATAACTGAAATGAAACCTCCCAAGACCATCTCTCAAGTACAAAGCTTAGTTGGGAAAATCGTAGCATTGAATAGATTCATATCAAAATCTGCGGACAGAAGCTTGCCCTTTTTCCAAACACTTCGAAAAGCGAAAAAATTCGCTTGGACCGAAGAATGTGAACGAGCCTTCGAACAACTCAAAGAATATTTGACAACGCCTCCGATGTTAGCTAAACCGACGGAAGGGGAACCGTTGTACATCTACATCTCCATCTCTGATACGGCCATTAGTTCAGTACTAATTAAGATAGAGGGCTCCGAGCATAAGCCCGTCTATTATCTAAGTAAATTATTACAAGGGGCGGAGAAGAATTACTTGGAAATAGAAAAATTCACGCTGACCTTAGTAGTGGCCGCACGAAAACTCCGACCCTACTTCTTAACTTATAAAATCATCGTTTTGACGAATCAGCCGCTAAGGCAAGTTCTAGCAAAACCAGAAGCCTCCGGAAGGTTGATCAAATGGGCCATCGAACTCAGCCAATTCGAAGTAGACTACAAACCAAGGATTGCCATCAAGGCCCAAGTGTTAGCCGATTTTATATTAGAAACACCAACACAGGCTACTGAATCATCGAGCAGCCTCAACGACGATGTCTTGATTATAGAAGATCAAACTTGGTTAATGCATGTCGATGGTGGTTCATGCCGAGAAGGAGGAGGCGCCGGAATCAACTTCACCGGACCAAATAAGGAAGATTTGAATTACGCGATAACATTGGACTTCGTTGTAACAAACAACGAAGCTGAATATGAAGCGTTAATCGCAGGAATGGAAATGGCGATCAAAGCTAACATAAAAAGGCTTAAAGTGTTAACCGACTCAGAGTTAGTACAAAGACAAATAAGAGGCCTATACGAAGCTAAGGAATTCAATATGGTAAAATACCTCGCCAAAGTAAAAACACTAGCCGAGAAGTTTGAAAATTTCGACATACAGAACATCCCACGTTCGGAAAACAAATGGGCCGATCAACTGTCTAAGTTCACAGGAGCCCACGACGGAAAAACCGAACGGGTGATCAATTGGTTGATATCTTCTACACCGGCAGTCGATATCGATGAAACACCGGCAGTCGATATAATGGAAATAGATGAAGTCGAAGAAAATTGGATGACCCCAATGATAGACTATCTTCGTGAAGGAAAACTACCATCTGATCAGAATGCAGCTCGGAAAGTAAAATATCGAGCCCCAAAATATACGCTTGTAGAAGGAAAACTCTACCGAAGGTCAGTATCAGGAATTCTCCTGAAATGCATCCCTGAGTCACTAACCGCCGATATACTGCGAGAAATACATGAAGGAGACGCAGGAAATCACAGCGGATCAAGGGCATTGGCCTTAAAATGTCTCAGGACTGGTTACTATTGGCCTACCATCAATAAAGATGCCACTCTATATGTCCAAGAATGTCATCACTGCCAGATCCATGCTAACATATGTCATCAACCAGCAGAAAACATGCATCCAATTCCAGTATGTTGGCCCTTCGATCAATGGGGAATGGACATTGTGGAGCCTTTTCCAGCGGCCAGATCCAAAAAAGCTTACGTCCTGGTCGCTGTAGAATATTTCAGCAAATGGATAGAATGCATTGCACTCGCACGAATAACTCAATTCCAAGTGATCAACTTCCTATGGAAGTTCATAGTTTGCCGATTTGGCATCCCGAGGATCCTAATTTCAGATAATGGAACCCAATTCGCGGGAAAACAAGTAATAGAATGGTGTTCGAAACTGGGAATTCAACAAAATTTCACTTCGGTCGGACATCCAAGAGCGAACGGACAAACCGAAGTAGCAAACCGAGAAATAATAAAATCTTTGGAAAAAAGATTAGGTTCGGCCAAAGGAAGATGGCTCGATGAACTTCCAGGAGTACTATGGGCTAATCGAACTACAGTAAGAAGCTCAACCGGGGAAACACCATTCAGCTTGGTGTATGGGTCGGAGGCTGTTATTCCTGTTGAAACCCTAATCCCAACGCCAAGAATAGAGATGTTCGACGATCAAGAAAATGAAAAAGCGAGAGAAAATGACATTGATTTAACAGAAGCTTTAAGAGATAAAGCTGCTGTAAGCCTACAAGTCACTAAAGCAAATATGGAGAAAGCATACAATCAAAAAGTACGCATCCGAACTTTCAAAGAAGGAGACTTGGTCTTGAAAAAGGTAGAAGTATCCAAGCATGTGGGAAAGTTACAACAAAATTGGGATGGACCTTACATCGTCATTGGCGTAGGAAAGAAAGGTTCATACAAAATTGCACACTTGGATGGAACAGCCTTACCAAGAACCTGGAATGCGGTCAACCTTAGGAAATACTATGGTAAATAAATTTTAGCAAATTATACTGCATTCTTTTATTTTACTTTATCAAGTTTTAATCCTTGTAACAAAGGCCTTAGCCTACAAGTTCAATTAGTAAAGAGTTTTAGCATTCTATATACATCGATTATTTCGGTTAATGCTCCTCGGAATTACACTATCATATTAATGAAAATTGAGAACGAACCGAGTCGAGTATACATTGATCCGCTCAATAAACACTCCTCGATATATCTTCAACGATCGAAAAGACTTTTTGGGTTAAAAACCTAAGTCTAGTTAAAAAGAGTCGAGTAAACATCGATCCGCTCGATAAAAACTCCTCGATAAATTCAAAAACGAGTCGAGTATACATTGATCCGCTCAATAAACACTCCTCGACATATTTACAACGAGAAAAAGACTTTTTGGTACTAAAAACCTAAGTCTAAAATTATAAACGAGTCGAGTAAACATCGATCCGCTCGATAAACACTCCTCGAACTGTTTACAACGAGAAAAAGACTTTTTGGGTTAAAAACCTAAGTCTAGTTAAAAAGAGTCGAGTAAACATCGATCCGCTCGATAAAAACTCCTCGATAAATTAAAAAACGAGTCGAGTATACATTGATCCGCTCAATAAACACTCCTCGACATATTTACAACGAGAAAAAGACTTTTTGGTACTAAAAACCTAAGTCTAAAATTATAAACGAGTCGAGTAAACATCGATCCGCTCGATAAACACTCCTCGAACTGTTTACAACGAGAAAAAGACTTTTTGGTACTAAAAACCTAAGTCTAAAATTATAAACGAGTCGAGTAAACATCGATCCGCTCGATAAACACTCCTCGCCCATATTTACAACGAGAAAAAGACTTTTTGGTACTAAAAACCTAAGTCTAAAATTATAAACGAGTCGAGTAAACATCGATCCGCTCGATAAACACTCCTCGAACTGCTTACAACGATAAAAAGACTTTTTGGTACTAAAAACCTAAGTCTAAAATTATAAACGAGTCGAGTAAACATCGATCCGCTCGATAAACACTCCTCGCCCATACTTACAACGAGAAAAAGACTTTGCGGTATTAAAACCTAAGTCTGAATAAAACGAGTAGAGTATACATTGATCCGCTCAATAAAAACTCCTCGATATATTCCTAACGATCTAAAAAAGATCTGCTGATACTCCTAAAGTTTTGAAAGATAAATCAAGTATGAATTCATCTGCTCGGAAAATACTCCTCGTAAATAAAATTATCAACGACAAAGAAGATGCAAGAAATAAAGTAATATTTTATTCATCAAATCAATTACATACAAATATACTACGTTACAAAGATCTGCTTGCTACCTAAAGATCGTTACAATGATCTACTTAAATTGATCCTATGGGATCGACTATCTTCACGACAATGTCCACGGAAACACCAATCTCCTCCCTAGTACCTCATCGATTATAAGATGCGACCTAAGAAGCATGCTGCTCACGATGGTCGACTTCTTTAGTTCGGTGGCCAGGCTCTGAAGATCAAATGTTCTTCCAGATGAAATGAACATTACCAGCCAGATAACTAGCAATGCTCACCCACCCGTAAGAAGATACTGCTTTTACTTTATCTATAAAACATTTTACTCTCAAGCAGCATCTCTTCGGGACCGTCGTGAAACGGTAAGTTTACCAGCCACCCCGGCGGTCTATCACTCCGGAAGTCACATCCAAGAGCGAGGGTGACTGGCAAGTATGAACCCCCCATGTGCAAACGGAAACCACGGACCTCTAATTGATGAAGACTAAAGCGGAGGCCTCATGGGACCCGTTAGTACAAGGAAGGGCTAACATGGGACCCGTCAGTACAAGGTAGATGAACACCAAGTTATTACAGAGTGAATCACGATAATATGACTTTTTGAATATTATGGGATCTGAGGGCAGAATGAAATCCAAAGAAGTTGAGATCTCCATTCTCTTTGGGAAATTGCAAAGGAAGAATGCAAACCACCACCCTATTTATAGGGATAGACTCAAACAATCCAACGGCTGAAAAAGCATTTGATCAACGGACACAGATGCGACCCCTTGACTCCCCGCAATAAATGCAAGTAAGTTGGAACGGCACAATCTAATCGCCCCAACTAGTCGATAACAAAAGAGGCAATAGATCGATATGATCATATCTAAAAAAGCTTTGGATTAGACATTCCGGCACAATCATACTTCATGGTCGATGGCTTAAAACCCTAGAATCCACGAACGAAGCCATACAAGCTTTAAGATCGCAACGAAAGAGACAGTTGCTCGATAAGAGAGAAAAGACCAAAACCCTTCACCATATGAGGGACGTCACTGCCTCATACATCATTTGAGCGACCATTAACTACCTCATATCAGAACTCTTTCGGAGTCCAAGATATCTGACATAGAAATCAGGAGAATAGCTCTCTTTGTTTGAAAATGCAAGGACGTCACTGCCTAACATACCAAAGAATTGCTTAAGGAGGTCTGAACAGGCCAGATCTGGCCAAGACTTCTACATTTTCCAATTCCTCCCATATCAAGGATACGATATACTGGCTAAAAGAACGAATGATTAGAAGATAATAATGGAATATATGGATTTGTGAAAGACATTGAAAGGAAATTTTTCCTCTGACGAAAAGAAAAAGCAGAATTCAACAGGAGGAACAATAGCCTCCTTATATAAGGTATATGTCATAAAAGGACAAATTTACAAGGAATGGATCGAACATCGACCAAAATGTTGAACGTTCCCTAAATCAGATCGATCCGAATAAAGCTACTATCTGCATGATTATGCGCAAACATGATTTTGAATATAACCCAAAGGACTATACTGGTTTGATCAACAAAGATTGGATTTGCAGAACAAACATCGAGATTAAAGCTACCTTATTCTACATTCTTGGCAAAGATCAATTTCAGATAAGTATGCTAAACAATACTGATTATTTTACGATGATTATATTTATGCATAAAGGCAAATTTGCATAACAAAGAGAAGGAAATAGATATAGGCAAGAATCTGCCTGCAAGAAGGTCATAATTTTCAATTTAGTACTTCTCCCATTACAAAAATTTCAGCCCAAACAAATGCACAAAGCTGGGCAGTCAAAAAAAAAAA
Organism: Penstemon eatonii; assembly: GCA_038501285.1. Taxonomy (NCBI): domain Eukaryota; kingdom Viridiplantae; phylum Streptophyta; class Magnoliopsida; order Lamiales; family Plantaginaceae; genus Penstemon; species Penstemon eatonii. The sequence continues at coordinate 64,054,376 of CM076710.1, forward strand.
AAAAAAAAAATAGACAGTCCAAGGACTGCCAGGTCGAACAAAGATCACTGAGAAGAATGGTCAGGAGGTCGACTACCAGAAACAGTCCGCCGAGGAGTCAAGTTGCCAGCAAACGCCATCAACTCCTCTTGACGCTTTAAATAACCGGCGTCATATCCTTCCTCATAAGACCGCCGTTGAGACTCCTCTGCAAGGGCAGCAGCCTGAACTAAGTCACCTTTCTCCTTTTCAAGAACAACTTTATCGGCCTCCAATTTTTGAAGATCATCTTTGGCAAGTTGCAGCTGCAACTCCAAACCCCTGGCTTTAGCCTTTTCTGACTCCAACTGACCTTGAAGAACTCTCCGACTATTCCACAGTTCGTCATTTTGCACACCCAGCTGGAGTGGAAAATACTTGCCCTAAAAAAAAAAAAAAAAAAAAAAAAAAATATAGTGAGAAAAACCGCCATACAACAAGGCATTCAAAACAAAGAACAGGAAAAATATTCGAGATATGCTTACCTGCTCACATATCTTCACCAGAGATTGAACAAGGCGAACATTGGAAGTACCTTCGAGCTTCCTCAACTCGCCGGGCAAAATAGTACTCATACCTAAGTCCCAGGACAAAGCATCAGGTTCAACAGAACCAGGCAGTTCACTAGTCAAAGGGACACCATCGGAACGTGGAGTTTCCGACAAAAGAATGTCATTAACTTGCTCAAAGATACATCGATCATCTAATGGACGAGGAGATTCTCTCCCGTCGGGACTAACCGAGGTTTCCTTGCCCGAAGCAGAAATTACGGTTCGACGACCAGACCTGGAACCGGTCCCACCTCCGGAAGGTCCTCCCGATTCAAAGGACGTAGTCATTACAGTGGTATCATGAAACAAAAATTCAGGACAATCTTGCAAAATAGATTGTGTCGTGGAAGGATTGACAAAAAAGCCATCACTAGCTTGCCCTCCGCTGGCAATGGGGGCAGTAGAAGCAGACAAAGGAAGGGAAATAGCAAAATCCCCTCCGTGAAAAACGTGCTCAAAGGAAGAAGCGATGGAACTAACAGCTATATTATAAGCCGGTTCTTCATTGGACATATCCCCGAAAGGTAATCGACCAGGGGAAGGCATGTTCCTTTCTTGAGTGGAAGCAGAAAAAATTGGTTCTGAAAACGACGAATTTACCACGGAGAAAGGTTTAGAAGCAATAACAGGAGTATCGATCTCCGACCTAATTGATTGGGACAAACGAGGAGGCTCCATCGACGGCCCTTCTCTTCGAGATCTTTTGGATCTATTATCCCGAGCGCCCTCACGGGATGGTCGCTTCGAAGTATTACCAAAAAGGTTACTCATGATCAGATTATGGAAAAATACAGATTAATATCGAGAAAGTTTATCGACTAGCTGAAGAAAGAGTATTCTGTTAAGTGAGGAATATAGCAGTAAAAAACAAGTCAAGTTTTTACATTTCGTATTTATACTACACGAAAGGACGCGACAGACCTAAAGAAAGGGCGCGAAACGGGAAAAATAACCTTGGAGCAAATGCTGGAATTTGAAAAGACACACACATAATGATTACGGCAAATTAAATGACTTGTCTGAATTATTACGGCGGATGTGAAAAGACACGACTGTCTGAATACGAAACGTTTAGCGTACAGAGTGAGGAAAGCTAAAATTACAATTAAAACCTACGAGTAAATAATTACAAAGATTATTTTGAAAATAAATCACTATTTCAAGAAGCCTGATCGCTATCCGAAATCTTCTGTTCGCTACCGACGTCCTCAGTCATGCATACGTCGTTTTCTTCTTCTTCTTCTTCATCCTCTGGATCGATAAAAGTGTCATCGAGCTCATCATTAACATCAGAAGGAGGAATCGGCAATGGATTCCCAAATTCTTCGACAAGATGAGCCAGTGGAAAACCTTGATATTCAACATCTGGAACCTCGGAAGAAGAATAAAGTTTACCATAGCGATTCAACCGAATATGCGCCGCCTTAAAATACTCCTTTCGACGGTCATCGATCATCTCTAAGGCGACCAGCTGATGAATCGCCTTCTTAAAAGTATTCTCAAGAAGAGGACCGACCATCCGATACACCAACGCCGTATGAACAGGAGAATTAAGGAACTCACGAACGACTCTCTCGTCAGGATTCCTACCGTATCGATCCCTAAGTCCACTAAGTGGGACATCCTTTTCATACTCCTCTAAAGAAGCTTCAAGGTTTGATACTTGAGATTCAAGCTCACTAATTCGAGCCGTGCTCTGAAACTGGAATTCCTCTAACTTTCTAGCCATTTGATTGGCCTGCTCTTGAGCACGAGAAACCTCCATCACCCTGTCTATCATTTCTTGATCTTCAGTCCCGGTAGCACGAGTCTCTACGACGGGAACAGAAGAAGATGTTGAGGGACCAACCTCTGAACCGGAGGATTTATGGAGTAAAGCTTTATGCTTCTCTTCCAGAAACTCGCACTGTTGTTTCCAAAGTGCATTTTCATAGGCGTATGACGCAAGACAAGTTTTGGTCTGAAGAACAAAGAGAGCTGGATTAATAAATTAAGGAAGACCTTTAAAATTATCTATTAATATGTTTAAAGTAGAAAGATATCACCTTCTCGGCATAAAGAGAAGCTCGCTGGAATTTCTCCAGAGGATCCTTATGAAGAAGCTTATTGAGATCACGAGTGAAAACACCAGACAAAAGAACGCGGGTTGCCTTATCGACTGCGTTCTCACTATCATCATGAATAAGAGAATCCTTCTCAGAGTAACCAGCGGCCCTCCTTCCCTCTAAATGATCCTCGATCATTTCGACCAGGGTAGGTTTTGGATGTTTATCTCCGAATAAAGAAAGGTCGTCACCAGAACGTCCATAGTAACTCCTTTTTCTATCGACTGGATTATTAGTAGGATGAGGCATCGACCAGCTACGACATCCTCGAATACCCAAAGATGTTCTAAGGTGAAGAGGAGGATAACCAGATCCCGTGCCCTGACGAATAGGGGACTCACGAGAAGAATCTGGAGATTCCTCTCTATTATCCTCGGACTCATGACCCAACTCTAGTTTCCTTTTTCGCGAAGCTCTCTGCTCGATGGGGGCGTTCTCTACGGATTTTGAAGACTTCGACAACACCATTTTTCCCTTAGAAGAATGCCGAGAGTTTTCTACCATGTGGGCTGAAAAAGAAACGAAATAAAAGTTAGTCTCTCCGTATAAAAGGTATAGTTACAGCAATAAGATAAAATAAAGTACTAACCAAGAGGATCAGATGATGAACTGATAGGAAAGTTATGAACACTTAACCCCGCCTTACGAAGGAAAATCTCCCCGATCAGAAGAGCGCTTTGATATTTGTTTGCACGCATTTCGGGGATTTCAGTGATAAACTGTACATCGTCAGGAACAAGTTCACCGGTCGATAAGCGACCTCCAGGAATCCAATTGGAACCATGATCCCATGAAAAAGGCATGGTCGAACCGTCCGCAAAACAAATATTAGACGGAGGACGAACAAAGAAGAAATGAGATTTCCACGAAGGATTACTAGAAACAGGGGCGTCAAAGATTGCTCGACTAGGTTTTTGACTAGCGAAGAAATATCCACGATTTGAAGAACTGGAAATATTAAAGCGAAAAAGCTGCGTAAAATTACGAAAAGAAGGTTTGAACCCCTTCGCAATCATCAAAACGGAAAAACAAACCACAAAAGCAACGGAATTTGGAACCAGCTGTGTCAAGCACACACTGAAAGTTTTCAAAACTTCGAGAAAAAGGGGAGACAAAGGAAGACGCAATCCACTATTGAAGTGAGCCGTATAAAAGGCTCGACATCCCTCCGGGGGAGATGTGACTCTATCAGTAGAAGAAGGAAGAATTATCTCAGAACCTTCCGGAAAATATTTGGCGTAATTATTCACAACATCCGGGAATGTTTCCGCTGTATATGCGCAAGCTACGTCCTCAATCGGTTCAGAAATCTGAGGAACAGTACCTTTGCCCTTTTTGGCTCGGGCAGCCACGTCTGCATCAGAAAGGATTCGTACTTTGAAAGTATCTTCTACGGGGACAACGAAGTCAGATACTGTAGATTGCTCGCTCAAAGGATTAGGGTGCAACTCCTCATCGTGATCAGGAGCGACGATCTCTCTAGAAGAAGAAGAGGATTTTCTTACAAAAGCCATATATTCTGGTTTCCCAAAGATGAAGATCGACAAAAGAGAAAATTTTATGAGATAAACGACCAGGCAGGAAAATGAGTACAGGTTATAAGGAAGTATAAAAGAGAAATGGCGAACTCGAAAGTCACCTATTTATAACAAAATGAGAAAAGACGTTTCAAACTTATTGCAGCTACTCATATTCCCGCCAAAAACGGAAGGATACGAAGAGCTTCCTGAATAGACGCGTGGCGATCCGTACTTCGACAGAGAAAACGACTATCTATGATATGTAGCACTCTTTTCCTTATTTAAGATTTTTTCCCACAGGGTTTTTTCTTAAGTAAGGTTTTTAATGAGGCTCCATTCATAGAAAAGAAACAGTCGTAAAGATTTAACTACTTCTACGAGCTTCTATTATCTATACGCTCGAAGAAGTGAGGGAGTACTGATGGGGGCTATTTCGCACCCTACTTACTATTCGAATCGAACGAAGAAGATAAGATCGATTCGACCAAACCTAACAGATCGGGATCATCTTGCAGACCCGGCCAAGTGCAGCTCGCTTCGATAGAAGATTGTACTCTGGACCCAAGAAGGATATTTGGGCCGAGTCCTATTAGGACTATGTTTCCTTGTAACACTAGGTTTAGCATTATATAAATACCTAGTTAATCATTGTATTAGGGGACGACGAAATTCCTGAACTCTTAGAATACAGGATTTAACACTGCTTACAACAGCACAACTCAATAATATTCAATATTATTACTGAGCTTTTTACCTTCATATCGGTGTGTTTCTTAGCTTTGTTTTGTGGTTTTACTTCTTGTTCTTGAATATTGCTTTTCTTTGTAACCGATCCATCCGGAATAAAGTAACAGAGCCCTAAATAATATATATAAATATCGAAAACCCCCAATATCACAAATTCACTGATAATTGAATAACCTAACGAAATCCGGTTAAATCAAAAAGTCATCTGTTGCATCCACTCATATGTCTAGTAAACAGAAGACACCTTTAGATCAGGATAAGTTAGAAATGAACCATAATGAAAAATTTATATCAGCTGACAACAATAAGGTCATTTTGTATGTTCAGACTACTAAACCTGTTTCACCTGCGAAAGTGTTAAAGGAGACGAAAACTCCTAAGGCTAAAAAGAGCAAAGCGCCTAGTGTAGGAAAACAGACTGGTAAGTCTAAACAGAAGAGTCCTAGGAAGTCTTCTGATAAGGCTAAAACCAATCAGACTAGTGATAAAACTAAGTCGTCTGTTAATGAGCAAGCATCTAGTAAACCAAAGAAGCATAAAAACAAGAAAAATCAAAATGTTTGGTGTGCAACCTGCTGCATATCCTCCTATGTATCATGCACCTCAATTTCCTACTTACTATGCACCATATCCTGCTCATCCAATGCATGCATATCTTGCTTATCATGCATCTTATTCTGCTTATGAACATTACCCTTATCATGCTGATTATCAACAACATAGCAAATCTGATGAACGTGATAAAGGCAAAACTGTTCATGCTCCTGTTGAAACGCAGAAACCTAAGAAGCCTAAGACATCAACATCTTAGGTTGTCAAATGTGGATCTAATCCTTGAGGACCCTCTCAATAAGGGTACCTAAAATAATTTTTATTTTGTTTTGTAGGTTAGGATTAGGAGTAGGAGTAAAGTAGAGAAAATCTGGTACTTGGACAGTGGCTGTTCAAGACACATGTGTAGATATATTCATGAGCTGACTGATGATGTTGTTGTGGATGGTTCAAATGTGACGTTTGGAGACAGCAAGGAAGGCAAGATTGTAGCAAGTGGAAAGCTGATCAAAGGCAACATTGAGATATCTGACGTCTCTTATGTTAAAGGCCTCAAATACAATTTGCTGAGCATAAGTCAATTTTGTGACAAAGGATATTCAGTCATCTTCTCAACAGATAAGTGCTACGTTGAACAGATTGGTTCAAAGAAGGTTATTTTATCTGGAAGACGACAAGGAAATGTCTACACAATGGACTGGAATTATGTTGACAAGAATTCAAGTGTTTGTTTGGTGGCATCAACACCATGTGAAGTCAGTTGGCTGTGGCACAAAAGAATGAATCATGTGAATTTCAAGACCATCAACAGACTTATCAAGAATGATCTGGTAGAAGGAATTCCAAAGACAGTCATGAGCAAAGATAAGCTTTGTGACGCATGTCAGAAGGGTAAACAAATCAAGTCATCATTCAAAAGCAAGAAGCACCAATCATCTGGTAGGATATTGGAGCTGTTACATATGGACTTATTTGGACCCATTGATCCAATCAGCAACGGTGGAAAGAAATACTGCTTAGCTGTTGCGGATGATTATTCAAGATACACTTGGGTGATTATCATGAAGAAGAAAAGAGAGACCAAGGAGCATCTTACAAATCTGATGGAGCAAATTCAGAACAAAAAGAGTATGAAGATACTAAAGATCAGATCAGATAGAGGGACTGAGTTTACAAACTCTACCGTTGAAGAGTATTGTAATGCCAGAGGAATCAGCCATGAGTACTCTGCTGCCAGAACCCCTCAACAGAATGGAGTTGCTGAAAGGAGAAACAGAACTCTGAAAGAAGCTACCAGAACAATGATAGCTGAAGCAAAGCTACCTCAAAGATTTTGGGCAGAAGCAACAAATACAACATGTTTTACCCAAAACAGATGCATGATCAACAAGCACCAAAACAAGACTCCATATGAAGTGTGGAACAACAGGAAGCCAAACATTCATTATTTTAGAATTTTTGGTTGTAAATACTTTGTTTTAAATAATGGGAAAAATCACCTTACTGCTTTTGTAGAAAAGGCTGATGAAGCAGTATTTGTAGGATATTCTACTATTAGTAAAGCTTATAGAGTCTTCAACAAAAGAACTTTACTTATAGAAGAATCCATTCATGTAGTATTTGATGAACCAAGTCAATTTTCTGAAAAGAATCAAAGTATTGATCAAAAGCTGTCTACTGATTTTCAGAAATTGAATATTGAAAAGAATGAAGAATATGTTCCCATCATACTACCTGATCTCTGCTCAACTGCTAACTCGAGTGCTGTTCAAAATCACAGTGCTGATTGTCTAACAGAGGAGTTGCAAACATCTAACAGACCAGAGAATGTTCAACAGACAACTGCTGTTCAACAGACTACTACTGAAACTACAACAGTAGTGTTGCGAGATAAAAACAGAGGACAACATTATGATTTGCAACCTGATTTTAGATGGCTCAAGAATCACCAACCAGAGCTGGTGATTGGTGATCCTTTGGATAGAGTAAGACAAGGAGAGCTGCTGCAAGTGAAGCAATGTTTGTAAGCTTCCTATCTCAAATTGAGCCCAAACAGATTGAAGAAGCTCTTTGTGATTCAAACTGGATTGAAGCTATACAAGAAGAGCTAAATCAATTTGAAAGGAATGAAGTCTGGTACTTAGTTCCTACACCAAGTCATCAAAGAGCCATTGGCACTAAATGGGTATTCAGAAATAAAATGAATAAAGATGGTGTAGTCAACAGAAATAAAGCTAGATTAGTTGCCAAAAGATATTGTCAAGAAGAAGGTATTGACTTTGATGAAACGTTTGCACCAGTAGCAAGATTAGAGGCAATCAGACTCTTTCTTGCCTACGCTGCTCATAAGAAATTCACAGTCTATCAGATGGATGTGAAATCAGCTTTTCTCAATGGAGAATTGCATGAAGAAGTTTATCTTGAACAACCACCTAGATTTGAAGTATATCAAGAAGAAGACAAGGTGTATCGTCTGAAGAAAGCCCTCTATGGACTGAAATAGGTTCCAAGAGCATGGTATGATACCCTATCTGATTTTCTTTTAATTAAAGGATTTCACAAATGTAAGGTAGATAAGACCATGTTCACTATTGAATGGGAAAATCATTTATTGCTTGTGCAAATATATGTGGACGACATTATTTTCGGTTCAACAAATCAACAGATGTGTGATAAATTCTCAAAGTTGATGCAGAACAAGTTTGAAATGAGCATGATGGGAGAACATAACTATTTTCTTGGTTTGCAAGTAAGACAGTTGCCTGATGGAATATTCATCAGCCAAGCAAAATACACAAATGATCTGTTCATGAAATTTGGTATGGAAACTAGCTCTACTGCTAATATTCCAATGTCTACTAGTCTTCGTTTGGATAAAGATTGTTGGTCCCAAGTGGTCAGATGAGGTCTAGAGGGGGGGGGGTGAATAGACCTCTGAAAATTTTTTAACTTAAAAACTTTTCAGTCTTCTGTCAGCAGACTAAGCTGATGAAGAACAGTAAGCAGACTAGTCTGATCGTGAACAAATCTTGAACAGACGACTGACCACTCTTCTTACAGTGACTTAGCTGTTTTTCAGCAAAACAGTTTTCCAAGAGTATACTTGCAGCGGATTGTTTGAAAGTGTTTTTCACAAGTAGACTAAGTTCTAGAAAGATTTTATCCACAGTTTAAAACTCCTTATAAAATCTTTTGATTGATTCACAGTGTTTAAAATGCAGTCTTTAAAATATGCAAGAAAACTTTAAATGCAAAATAACACAAAGAATTTTTATAGTGGTTATATGGATAAAAATCCTTTAGTCCACTCTTCCAGATCACACAGATTCTGGGTTATACTATAATCACTTAGATTACAATATTTCTCCACTTACACCAAGACAACACATGAAATGGCTATAAGCTCACAATAGGAATTCACAAAGAAAACCTATCCTCTAAAGTAGAATCACTCACAAAGATGGATTCTCACTTCGCACAACACTCAGCTATTAAAAAATCACTCAGATAATGTTTTTCTGATTTCTTCAACTGGGTTTCTGTCAACAGATGACTTCCACCAGACGAGTGAGCTGTTCGAGCTTTTGAGACTTAGAGAAATTTTGCTTCAAAATTTCGATCTCTGATTTTTGTTGTGTGTTTGCTCGATTGAAATTCAGCTCTATTTATACATGGAGATGAAAATATGACCGTTGAAGGCAAGTCACAAATCAAATCCATTCTTCAGCTCTTTTGAAACGGCTCTCTGCAGCAAACCGTACAGTGTACAGTACTTTTCTGTCCATTGCATTTAATGCTGCATTTAATGCACTCTGCTGATCCGAGGATATCTTCAATCATTTGCCATTACTACCCTTCTCTTCCAGCATTTATTACACTAAGTGCATTTATTACCGTTGGACTAATCTCTTGATCTCTTCCACTCTGCTGATCAAAACGACTCTGCTGATAGATACTCTGCTGATCAAATACTGAACTAATCTGATTTGACTCGGCTGATGATCTACCCTTCTGTTTGCTGTTTCAGCAAGAGATCACTAGTCTTCTGAGCTTTGAACTTTGAACTCTTCTGATGTCTTCTTTGTTTGTTCAAAGATCTTTCTAAGGGAACTAAGCTTTCCATACTTAGCTGATTATGATGTTTTGGAATCATCAAAACCTTCCCTTAAATTTTGACTTCTTTCATCTTCATCTTCATCTTCATCCAACAATTTCCCCCTTTTTGATGATGACAAAACTCCAGCTAAGTACCTGTACCTAACCTAAAGTTTTGATCCTCAAAAATTTCTGAGATAGAAATAATATGTTGGAGTCAAACTTGCAATTTTATAAATGATTGAACTGATTACATATTACAAGTTTTGAAGAGTAAAAGATGCAAAGTAAAAGATTACAAGGTTTTAAAGATAAAGAAATCTAGTCTATACTAGTCTTCTTTCTTCTTTTCTTCTGCAGCTTCCTTGTCTTCTTTTTCAGATTCTTCATCAGATGATTTGGAAGACTCAGCTTCCAAATTTTCAAAGAATCTTTTTCTTAACAGCTCTATCTTTTTATATTTTACATCAGGGTCAAGCTGTTCTTCAGCTGAATCTTTGGCAGCAGCTAGTTCCTTGTCAGACTTGGCTTTTGCTTCAGATTCTTCAAATTCAGCTTGCTCTTCTTCTTCTGTAATTCTCTTATCTGTTGGTCTGCTTGATTCTCCCATGTCTCTTTCAGTCTCACCAGCAGATTCTTCTAACACTTCAGTTTCTTCAGCATCTTGATTTCCTTCTTCCCTTTGGAAATCAACCCTTTGCTGTCCAAATATCCTTTCTTCCCCCTTTTTGTCATCATCAGCAGGGACAGATGGATATTGTGGCACAACTGGTGTAATCAGAAGTGAATCACAGAGAAGCTTGATGTTCTCTTCTATAGCATTAATCTGAGCTTGTTGTTTAAGTTGATTGGCCTTAACAGTTTTGACTTCCTTGAGCAAGTCTTCTCCTTGATCACCCAATTGAATTTGAGTTCCCAAAATCCAATTTGATGAAGCAGTGAAGTCTTTCATCATGTTACCCATGACTTCATCTTCTGCTTGGAGAGCCAATTCAACAGTTTGTTCAATCTGCTTCCAACCTTCAGTAGTGCTCTGAGTCCGTCTTCTAAGAATATCCATATCCTGACAGATGGATTTAACATTCTGAGCAGTGTCTTCTATCAGATCTGTTGGGACAGCAGCAGCTTTCTGACTTGGTTGTTTAACAGCAGCTATCACTTCTGCAGCTAATTCTTTCTTCATATCCTTCAGAGAATTGGTGATCATTTGTTGGATGGAGTCCAACAGATTTGTCTGAACACCATGAGAGGTTGAAGGCATATCTGAAGTAGCAGCAGGTGTATCTTTCATAAGTTGCTCTGATGGTTGAGTTGTCAATGCAAGAGATTGATCTGCTGATCCATCAGCATGGCTTGGAGTGCTTTCCTTCTCCTTGGCTTGATCATCTCCTTCAGCAGCAACTTCTTTGTCCTTGGTCTGATCTGCTGGAATTTCTACTTCTTTCTTTGAGTCATCAGCAGCATCAAACTTATCACCCTGTGCAGTGTTCTGATCAGATGGGTCTGAAGTACCCTCTCTTTGCTTTGGTTGATCAGAGGACTCTGCTCTTCCTTTATCAGCAGGTGATATAATCTTCTTGACAGTTTCAACTGTCTTCATCAATCCTTCATTGTCCACTGCTGACCTGTTGGAAATCCAAGTAAAATTATCAAGTGGGATAAAAGTGGATGTAGGTTCGTCAGGCAGCTCCTCATAGGGTTTGATGTTTGGCCCGTAGACAATATGTTTGATGTTGGGAAGAGGGACCAATGAGCTTGGTTGTCCCCTTAACTTCCTTGATTTCTTTGCCCAAAGCTCCATTGCTTGAGCAACAGCCAGTTTGATAGATCTTTCTTTGAGGTCTACTGAATCATCATAGTCCTCAGCAATAGACTCAAAGATCTTCTTGGCTTCAGCTTTAACTAAGTGACTTATCCTCATTCTCAACCTGTCCAGAAAGAATTCTGAATCAAGTGCTTGAATGAGAGAACTCGTCTCAAGCCACTTCAGTACCCATGCTTCTTCAACAGCAAAGGCTTTCCATTTGGTCATTTCAGCTGGACTCTTTGTCAGTCTGAATTCCCTCCACCTGTTGTATCTGATCTTCTCATTTGTGAACTGTGTCAGGCGGTTCACCCTTTCATTCTCAGCATCAAGCCTTTTTAAGAATTCTTCAAAGATAGCAGGATCTTCCCTGACAATCTCCAAAGACAGTCTAATCTCTTCTCTCCTCTTTGGCTTTGTCTTAGGTGCAGGCATAGCTGGTATTGGCTTGTTTGGATCCCTTGGTTCACCAATAACTATCCCACCTGTATGCTGATGTCCGTAAGCATCCTTTGTGCTTGCTTCAATAGCAGCAGCCAACTCTGCTGCCTCAAGAGCATCCCTCTGCTCTTGGGTCATTTTGCTGGCTTCTTCCTCCAGCCTTTTTAGTTCTAGGCTCTTCAGCCTCTCCTCCTCAGCTTTCTTAGCTTTTCAGCATCATCTTGTCTTTTCTTTTCTGCAGCAGTCAGATAAGTAGCAATTTTGCCAGTCCTTCTTCTCCTTGTTTCAGGACTCTCAATTGCTTGAAGAGGGATTGCAGCAACTGGAGTAGGATGCAACAAAGGTGCATCTCCTTCATGTGTTGTACTAATCTGCTGTGCTCCTTCAACTTCAGCAGATGGTACAGCAGATGAGTCTTCTGTTGATACTCCAGCGTCAGAAACAACTTTAGCTTCAGCAGCAGGCTCTTTAATTTTCAATGGTCTTTCTGCTTCTGATGTTGTTTCTCTCACAGTTGCAACAGGTTCTTCAGAAAAAGTGACCTTTCTCTTAACCTTTGACTTTGCAATCTTTTTGACAATGGGGTTGGCAGTAGGAGGTCCCCTTGCCTCACTCTTTGTTCTCATCCTCTTCAACCTTTGAAGAGGAATTTCTTCCTCAGATTCTGTTCTCTCAGGAGAGGAGTCAGTCTTCATCTGCTCAATCTCCTTTGTGAAATCTTCAATTACTTTTTCAGGAACTTCATCCTCAGGAAGTGCTAAAACAGTCTCATAAGCAGACTGTGCTGTTGGCTCAGCAGACTGACTAGTCTGACCTTCCTTCTTGCTCTTCTTAGAAGGGGTCTTTTTAGATTTTGCAGCAGCCTTCCTCTTTGGAGCAGCCACTATCTGTCTCACTGGTTCATAGAGTTTGAACTCTTTGCTACCATGGGTTTGCTTTCCACCTCCCATAGGGCATTGTAGGGATGCAAACAGATTGCTCAATAAGATGGCATGTGAAGGCCTTTTGTCACTCAGCAGTTCATACACGTGAGCAGCCCAGTTAACCTTAAACCCATAATAGATACACACCATTGTGTAGTATCTTTTCCTTGGCAACCCATCCAAAGAACCTGTAGCACAATCCAGAACCTTTGCTATGATATCAGCAAATCTTTGGTATTCATCCTTCAGCTGGGTCTTCATCAAAGTCCCAGTCATCTTCTCTTCTTTCTTAGCACAAATGGCCCAGAACTCCTCTTCTTTTTCTGACCCTAACGAGGTCACATCTCCTCCCTTGTCTGTTAGTTTATAGATCTCACTGAGAACAGCAGCCGAGATCGCAATCTTCTTTCCACCTATTTCAGCAGACATGACCGTGTCATTCTTAGAGAATTTCCTGGTTATATAGAAGTGCTCAACATCTTCTAAGTAGACCCTTTCTTCGTGAGCTTCTAAAACAGGAACTAACGAAGCTTCTTCAATCTTTTCCAGTAACGAGCGCATCAGATCAGTGCCCGAGAAATGTAATTTGCTGTAGTTGAAGTATCTTCCTTCGATAATCTTCTCCATTTCTGAAATTTTGAGAGTAGAAATCTACAAAGATGCAGTTAACTTTTTCGCAACAGCAGGGTTTGAGAGTTAGAGAGTTTTGAGAGTATTTGGGTGCGTAAGACGACTGTACTGTTTAGATCGGATTTTATAGGTTTCCTTTTGATTAGGTTTCCGTGATTTATCAGAACCGTTGATCTAATCTGATAGTTTTTAATCGTGCGGATGAGAGACACGGATTTCAATTTTATTATTTTAATGTCAGATGGGCGGGAAACTCTATCGACACTAATCTGTTACTTATAAAAGCGCATTTCTAAAGATACGTTTTATGACCATGCTTATATAAGATATCAGATGAGTAGAGTTTAACTTATCTGACAGACGAGTGATCTGTTATCTGATATTACTAGAGAATGCCAATAGCTAGTAATCTTCCTCTGCTGTTTGTCAATCCAGCAAGATAAAATAATCTTCAATCTTCAAGAATTAAGAACACGTCTTCTTGATAATCTTAACTTCAACTAACTGACATTAACAGATTTCATCTTTTAGAGCAGAAGTACCGCTAGTCTTACACGTTCCCCCTGTCTTTAAGAATTCATAAGTTAACTAGTCTGTTGGAAGTTAATTCTTGAAATAAATAACTGATGACTAAGCTGTTGAACTCCAGTCTTCTGATGAGTTCCCCCTCAGCTTATGCATCCAAATTAAGTAATCCTAACTCAGCTCTTAGAGTTGAGAACCTTGCTTCACTTAGAGGTTTAGTGAAGATATCAGCAATCTGATTATCAGTATGAACATACTCAATCAAAACATTGCCTTTTTCCACATGATCTCTAATGAAATGATGTTTGATCTCAATATGCTTAGTCCTTGAATGACTTGTAGTGTTCTGAGTAAGTGAGATTGCACTTGTATTGTCACAGTAGATTGGAATTCCACTGATCTTGATGTTGTAGTCTTCTAGTTGATGCTTCAACTAAAGTATCTGTGCACAGCAAGCTCCAGCAGCTATATATTCAGCTTCAGCAGTAGATATAGAAACTGAGGTTTGCTTCTTACTCATCCAAGAGATCAGACGACTACCTAAGAACTGACAGGCACCTGTTGTGCTCTTTCTGTCAATCTTGCAGCCAGCAAGATCTGAATCTGAATAACCAATAAGCTCAAATCCAGATTCTCTAGGATACCACAATCCCAATTCTTGAGTGCCTTTAACATACTTTAATATCCTCTTGGCAGCTAAGAGATGAGATTCTTTGGGGTTTTATTGAAATCTTGCACAGACTCCAACTGAGTACATTATGTCAGGTCTGCTTGCTGTTAGATACAACAATGAACCAATAATGCCTCTATATTTGGTTATGTCCACTGATTTGCCATCTTCATCTTTATCCAAACGAAGACTTGTAGACATAGGAATGGTAGCTGTTGAGCTAGTTTCCATACCAAATTTCTTGAACAGATCTCTTGTGTACTTTGCTTGGCTGATGAATATCCCATCAGGCAACTGTCTAACTTGCAATCCAAGAAAGTAATTAAGTTCACCCATCATGCTCATTTCAAACTTATTCTGCATCAGCTTGGAGAACTTATCACACATCTGTTGGTTAGTTGAACCAAAAATAATATCGTCCACATATATTTGCACAAGTAATATATGATTTTCCCATTCAATTGTGAACAAGGTTTTATCTACCTTACCTTTACGAAATCCTTTGATTAAAAGAAAATCAGATAGGGTATCATACCATGCTCTTGGAGCCTGTTTCAGTCCATAGAGGGCTTTTCTTCAGACGATATACTTTGTCCTCTTCTTGATAGACTTCAAATCCAGGAGGTTGTTCAACATACACT
The DNA here is from genome assembly GCA_038501285.1 of Penstemon eatonii. Taxonomy (NCBI): domain Eukaryota; kingdom Viridiplantae; phylum Streptophyta; class Magnoliopsida; order Lamiales; family Plantaginaceae; genus Penstemon; species Penstemon eatonii. The sequence goes on from CM076710.1 coordinate 64,069,598, forward strand.
TCTTCTTGCAATTCTCCATTGAGAAAAGCAGACTTCACATCCATCTGATAGACAGTGAAGTTCTTGTAAGCAGCATAGGCTAGAAACAGTCTGATTGCTTCAAGTCTTGCTACTGGTGCAAAAGTTTCATCAAAGTCAATTCCTTCTTCTTGACAATATCCTTTGGCCACTAGTCTTGCTTTGTTTCTGGTGACAACACCATCTTCATTCATCTTATTTCTGAATACCCACTTAGTGCCAATTACTCTTTGATGACTTGGTCTAGGAACTAAGTACCAGACTTCATTCCTTTCAAATTGATTCAACTCTTCTTGCATAGCTTCTATCCAGAAGGAATCATTTAGAGCTTCTTCAATTTGTTTAGGCTCTATTTGAGATAGAAATGTGACAAACATGGCATCCTGTGCAACAGCTCTTCTTGTTTTCACTCTATCTAAAGGATCACCAATGACTAGTTCAAGTGGGTGATTCTTGAGCCATCTGAGATCAGGTTGCAAATCAGAATGTTGTCCTCTGTCTTGATCTTGCAACACTACTGTTGGAGTTCCAGTAGTAGTCTGTTGAACATTTGCAGTCTGTTGAACAGTCTCTGGTCTGTCAGCTGTTTGCAACTCGTCTGTTAGACAATCAGCACTGTGATTTTGAACAGCACTTGAGTTAGCAGCTGAACTTAGATTAGGTAGTATGATGGGAACATATTCTTCATTTCTTCCAATGTCTAGCTACTGTAAATTAGTAGACAGATCTTGATTAATACTTTGATTCTTTTCAGAAGATTGACTTGGCTCATCAAATACTACATGGATAGATTCTTCTATTAGTAATGTTCTTTTATTGAAAACTCTATAAGCCTTACTAACAGATGAGTATCCTACAAAGACAGCTTCATCAGCCTTTTCTGCAAATGCAGTAAGATGATTTTTCCCATTATTCAATACAAAACATTTACAACCAAAAATCTTAAAGTAGTGAATGTTTGGTTTTCTGTTGTTCCAAACTTCATATGGAGTCTTGTTCTGATTTTTGTTGATCATACATCTGTTTTGGGTAAAGCATGCTGTGTTTGTTGCTTCTGCCCAAAATCTTTGAGGCAGTTTAGCTTCAGCTATCATGGTTCTGACAGCTTCTTTCAGTGTTCTGTTTCTCCTTTCAGCAACACCATTCTGTTGAGGGGTTCTTGCAGCTGAATACTCATGATGTATTCCTTTCATGTTACAATACTCTTCAACAGTAGAGTTTGTAAACTCTGTCCCTCTATCTGATCTGATCTTCAATATTTTGATACTTTTCTCATTCTGGATCAGTTCCATCAGATTGGTAAGATGTTCCTTGGTTTCACTCTTCTTTTTCATGAAAATCACCCAAGTATATCTTGAATAATCATCCACAACAGCTAGGCAGTATTTCTTTCCACCATTGCTAACTGGATCAATGGGTCCAAATAAGTCCATATGCAACAGCTCCAATATTCTTCCAGAAGATTGGTGCTTCTTTTCTTTGAAGGATGACTTGATTTGTTTACCCTTCTGACATGCATCACAGAGCTTGTGTTTGCTCATGACTGCTTTTGGAATCCCTTCTACCAGATCATTCTTGATTAATCTGTTTATGGTCTTGAAGTTTAGATGATTCATTCTCTTGTGCCATAGCCAACTGACTTCACTTGGTGCAGATGCCACCAAACAAACACTTGAATTCTTGTCAACAGAATTTCAGTCAACTATGTAGATATTTCCCTGTCGTCTTCCAGATAAAATTACCTTCTTTGTATCAATCTGTTCAACATAGCACTTATCTGTTGAGAAGATGACTGAATATCCCTTGTCACAAAATTGACTTATGCTCAGTAGATTATACTTTAGGCCTTTAACATATGAGACGTCAGATATCTCTATGTTTCCCTTGATTAGTCTTCCTTTAGCTTTAATCTTGCCTTCTTTGCTGTCTCCAAAAGTAACTTTTGGACCATCCACAGCAACTGCATCAGTCAACTCATGTATGTTTCCACACATGTGCCTTGAACATCCACTGTCCAAGTACCAAATCTTCTCTACTTTACTCCTACTCCTAATCCTAACCTACAAAACAAAAATAAAATTGTTTTAGGTACCCTTATTGAGAGGGTCCTGAAGGATTAGTTCCACCTTTGACAACCCAAGATGTTGATGTCTTAGGCTTCTTAGGTTTCTGAGTTTTAGGAGCATGAACAGTTTCATTTTTATCATAGTTATCAGATAAGTCATGTTGATGATCAGTATGATAAGAATAATGTTCATAAGCAGGGTAAGGTGCATGATATGCAGGATATGCATGCATTGGATGAGCAGGGTAAGGTGCATAGTAACTAGGAAATTGAGGTGCATGATACATAGGATGATATGCAGCAGGTTGCACATAATATGACTCATTTCCATACCAAGCATTTTGATTTTTCTTGTTTTTATGCTTCTTTGGTTTACTAGATGCTTGCTCATTTGATTTTGACTTAGTTTTACCACTAGTCTGATTGACTTTAGCTTTATCAGCAGACTTCTTAGGGCTCTGCTGTTTGGTCTTACTAGTCTGATTTCCTACACTAGGCTCTTTGCTCTTTTTAGCCTTAGGAGATTTCTTCTCCTTTACCACTTTCTCAGATGAGGTAGGTTTAGAAGTTTGAACATACAGAATGACCTTACTATTGTCAGCTGATATGAATTTTTCAGTATGATTCAATTCTAATTTTTCCTTTTCTAAAGGTGTCTCCTGTTTACTAGATGTATGCATGGATGCAACAGTAGACTTATCATGAGACTCAATAATTTTCTCAAGTTCCATGATTTTTCCTTTATAAACCTCACACTCAGCTTTCAGAGATTCATGCTCTTGCTCAAGCTGTTTATATTCAGCTGATTCCCTTGGCTTTTCAGCTAAGATTTTCAGTGAACTATTTTGCTCTTTTAGCAGGATCATCTCTTCCTTAAGCTTTTTATATGCTTCAGCAATACCAATATTGTTAAGCATCATTTGTTCAAATGAATTAAATAATTCATCATTAAGAGGAGTTACCTCATCCTCAGAGTCATCAGAGTCCTTTGCCATCAGGCACATGAGAGCAGGTTTTTCTTCATCAGAAGATTCTTCATCAGACGAGTCTGAATCTGAATCAGATGAGTAGGCAGCAGTCAGCTTTTCTGCTTCAGCCATCATTGCTTTTCCTCTCTGATGCTTTCTTTCTTTTCTCACTTTCTTCTCCTCCTCAGTGTACTTTTCTGCTTTTGGATATGGGCAGTCTTTGATGAAGTGTCCCAATTTCTTGCAGTTGTAACACATTAGTTTTGATTTATAATCATCTTTATCTTGAGAAGAAAAGTTAGGTTTAGAAGAAGAAGCATTGTTGTATTTGTTCTTCATTTTTCTTTTGTAGAACTTCTTGAAATTATTCATCAACAGTGCAACATCTCCAGCAGTGTACTCCTTCTTGTTGAGTAGAGTGGCTTCATCAGATGAGTCCACTTCAGCATTTCATTGAGCTGGTCTTCTTTGGTTTTCAGCAGCAACCAGTGCAGCTGTGGGTCCTGAAGTTGAGGTTTCTTCAATTCCCATTCTAGGCAGTTTATACTCGAATGCCTTGAGTACAGAAAACAGCTCAGTAAGAGAGATTTTTCCCAAATCCCTTGATTCTTCCATTGCTGTAACTTTCATGTTGAACTTTGGAGGTAGAGCCTTTAGTACTCTGACAGTGATCTCTTTGTCAGTGAAGGTCTTTCCCAGCTTTAAGACTTCATTCAGAGTTCTGGTGAATCTGGTATCCATTTGATCAATGGTTTCTCCAGACTTCATCTTGAAGTTATCCAGCTTCTCCAAGGCAACAGTGAGCTGATGCTCCTTTATAGCATCATTGCCTTCGCTCATATCTCTGACTTTGTCCCACATTTCCTTTGCAGTTTTGCAATGTTTGACCTTGTCAAACCGATCATTATCCAGGGCTTTAGTCATGATGAATCTCCCAACTTTATCTAGATTGTAAAGCTTGATTTCCTCTGGAGTCATCTCGTGAAGGTCTTTCTCCACAACCGTATCTACTTCATTTATTTTTATGGTCTTTGTGAATCTGAATGGACCTTTAACGATACATGTATACATGTTGTCATTGTAGGCTGCTAGAAAGATTTCCATTCTAATCTTCCAGTCTTCAAAAGACATACCAGCAATGTGGGGAACATGGCTGATACAATCCATTTTTCAAAAAGTTTTGGTTTTTCAAAAAGATGCTCTTTTGAAAAGTTTTAAAAACCTTTGAAAAACACTTGGATCAAGCTCGTTGATCAGGCAGCTGATTCTAATGAACCACCTGCTCTGATACCACTTGTTGGTCCCAAGTGGTCAGATGAGGTCTAGAGGGGGGGGTGAATAGACCTCTGAAAATTTTTGAACTTAAAAACTTTTCAGTCTTCTGTCAGCAGACTAAGCTGATGAAGAACAGTAAGCAGACTAGTCTGATCGTGAACAAATCTTGAACAGACGACTGACCACTCTTCTTACAGTGACTTAGCTGTTTTTCAGCAAAACAGTTTTCCAAGAGTATACTTGCAGCGGATTGTTTGAAAGTGTTTTTCACAAGTAGACTAAGTTCTAGAAAGATTTTATCCACAGTTTAAAACTCCTTATAAAATCTTTTGATTGATTCACAGTGTTTAAAATGCAGTCTTTAAAATATGCAAGAAAACTTTAAATGCAAAATAACACAAAGAATTTTTATAGTGGTTATATGGATAAAAATCCTTTAGTCCACTCTTCCAGATCACACAGATTCTGGGTTATACTATAATCACTTAGATTACAATATTTCTCCACTTACACCAAGACAACACATGAAATGGCTATAAGCTCACAATAGGAATTCACAAAGAAAACCTATCCTCTAAAGTAGAATCACTCACAAAGATGGATTCTCACTTCGCACAAGACTCAGCTATTACAAAATCACTCAGATAATGTTTTTCTGATTTCTTCAACTGGGTTTCTGTCAACAGATGACTTCCACCAGACGAGTGAGCTGTTCGAGCTTTTGAGACTTAGAGAAATTTTGCTTCAAAATTTCGATCTCTGATTGTTGTTGTGTGTTTGCTCGATTGAAATTCAGCTCTATTTATACATGGAGATGAAAATATGACCGTTGAAGGCAAGTCACAAATCAAATCCATTCTTCAGCTCTTTTGAAACGGCTCTCTGCAGCAAACCGTACAGTGTACAGTACTTTTCTGTCCATTGCATTTAATGCTGCATTTAATGCACTCTGCTGATCCGAGGATATCTTCAATCATTTGCCATTACTACCCTTGTCTTCCAGCATTTATTACACTAAGTGCATTTATTACCGTTGGACTAATCTCTTGATCTCTTCCACTCTGCTGATCAAAACGACTCTGCTGATAGATACTCTGCTGATCAAATACTGAACTAATCTGATTTAACTCGGCTGATGATCTACCCTTCTGTTTGCTGTTTCAGCAAGAGATCACTAGTCTTCTGAGCTTTGAACTTTGAACTCTTCTGATGTCTTCTTTGTTTGTTCAAAGATCTTTCTAAGGGAACTGAGCTTTCCATACTTAGCTGATTATGATGTTTTGGAATAATCAAAACCTTCCCTTAAATTTTGACTTCTTTCATCTTCATCTTCATCTTCATCCAACAAAGATGAGGATGGCAAATCAGTAGACATAACCAAGTACGGAGGTATTATTGGGTCACTGTTATACTTAACAGCTAGCAGACCTGATATCATGTACTCTGTTGGGGTTTGTGCGAGGTATCAATCAAATCCTAAGGAATCTCATCTCTTAACTGCCAAAAGGATACTCAAATATCTTAAAGGTACTGATGATTTGGGATTGTGGTACCCTAGGGAATCTGGATTTGAGCTTATTGGTTATTCAGATTCTGACCTTGCTGGATGTAAGATTGACAGGAAAAGCATAACAGGTTCCTGTCAGTTCTTAGGTAGTCGTCTGATCTCATGGATAAGTAAGAAACAGACTTTAGTATCCATATCAACTATTGGCGGGATCACGGAAACCAAAATACCCTAACTCTATAAATTTAGATTTGATCAGACTTGTCGTTCTTTACGCACCCAAATATATTTAGAGCACTTTTGAGAAAATTCTTTGCACTCTATCTTCTGCAAACTTCGCTTTTCACTAACTTCCCTCAGATTCACTATGAGTTCTAGTCAAGAAGCTAAGGCCTAGGGTATGTATCTGGTTTATGATGCATACTATCAGTCTGGTACTGAGTTGATGAAGCAACTATTAGAGAAATTCAAAGTTGCTTCTTTGGTGAATTTCATGGAGCTACATAAAGGATTGGTCTGGAAGGACCAAGTTTTGGAGTATTACAAGACGGCTAAAGTGGATTTCACGAAGAGAGAGATTAAGGCAACTATTGGGGGTAAATCCAAAGTCATCACCCCTGCTTTGCTTCATGAAACGTTTGGTCTGCCAAACAGTGGTCGTCATGACGTCACCACTCTTGCTGAAGAAAAGCTTCAAGATTTCTGGGCAATTTGTGCCAAGGAAGGTGAGATGTTGACTGCCAACATCAAGAAGAAGCAACTTAAGGATGAGTATCAGCGCATGGCTGATATGGTTGCCAAGCTGATAGAAAACTGCACATTCTCTCGTGATGCAGTGACCATGAAGAGATACAGCATTATGCTGGCTATCTACTATGCCCTGGAAGTGAATTGATCAGTTGTTGTTTGGTACATACTGGCTAATTTTCATGAGAAGAAAGGAAAGAAGTCTTCTCAACAGACTAATCACAGAATCACTCTGAGCTATCTGCTCCACAACATGGGCTGTGAGATGACAAATGGGAAAGAAATTCATAATGCTAAGGCAATGGCCAAGTACCTGCCTATTATGAAAAGGAAAGCTGATGAAGTTGAGGCTGAAGAAGATGTGGAGGAACCTAAGGAAGAGGTTCCTGCCAAGAAGCAAAAGAGAGTAGTTCAGCCTGCTGTTCAGGCTAAGAAAAAGAAGGCTGATGAGCCAAAGGATGTGGCTCAGAAGAAGAAAACCAAGACTTCTGTTCAAACAGCCTAGCCAGCTATTGAAGCCAAAACAGAAGAGTCTGGTGCGAATGAGGTAGCTGATGCAATCATCAATCAGACTACTGCAGAGATCAAGAATATGTCTCCTGCCTCATCCTCAAGAACTCCATCTGCTGAACATCCTGATGAGGCTGTTGCTCACAGGACAAGAACTCAACTTCGTGATATAGGTGCTTCCAAACCTGTTCAAGGAGGAAGGGCAAAAAGAACTATAAGAAAAAGAATGACTTTTGTTGATTCACCCGCTGAGTTATCAAACTTAGTGAGGCAAAGCCCTCAATCAGCAAAGAGGCCTTCTGGTGCTGAGGAAAAGTCTGCTGTTGAAAAGGTTGATGCTCAACAGACTGCTCCAAAAGAACCAACAGCTGAGGTTGCTCAACCTCAAGATGATCCAGATGTGATGATCATCAACCCTATAGCAGCTGCACCCCTTGCATCTGCTGGTCCTGCTCCTAAACCTGCCCAGGCTGATAAGGGAAAAAGAAAAATCCTTATCAAGAAGAAGAAAATCTCTGCTGCTGACAAAAAGAAAATAGAGGAAGCTGAGCAGCGAAAGAGAGATGAACTGGAGGAGAAAAGGGTCCTGGAACTTAGCAAGATTCAAGCAGAGAAAGATGAACTGAGGAGAAACATGTCTAAAGCAGAGCGCAAGGCTGCTGAAGATGCTGAACTTGCTATGGTCCTTGAGTTAAGCAAAAAAGATGCGCATGGACCTGAATATACTGGTGGAGTAAAGATTGGTGAATCTTTACAAGCCAAGTCAAAGATGCCTGCTGGCATGGTCAAGTCTAAAGAGAAATTTGAAGTCAAGAGAGCCTTTAACATCATCAATTCTGACAAATCTATTTTCGACAGGTTTGAGAAGGCTGTGGCCTATTTTGACCAAAAACTGATGCTCAAGACTTTATTCACTCATGAAAAACCAAGATATATGAAGTGGAGAGACTACAGAATGAATAAGTCTGTTTAAGAGCTTCAGAGTTGGAAGGAGTTTGCTGCTAAAGAAGAGTGGGTTCTTCAATGGTTGAAAACTGACTCCATCCAAAAAGCCTTGGATCCTGATTTTGTCAGAGATGCTATGCATCAGTATGCCAAGGACTTTGCAACTGAAGAGGCCAAGATCATTGCTAACAGTTTGCCAAAGAAGAGAAGGAAATCTGATGATCATGTTGAAAGGGCAATTCAAATTGCTGTGATGACTGCATTGAAGAAATGGGATTCGAAGACAAGATATCAAAAAGGTTCTTCAAGTGAATTGCCATCATTGCCAAATGCTCAACAGATTACTTTTGGCAAAGAAGTAAGAGATTATCATGAATTACCTAAAGTAAAGAATCCAGCTCCACATCTATGGCCTGTTGTAAGACAAATCCGTCAAACAACAGTCTTTACTGATGATGGTAAAATCATTGATAAAATTTTTAAGGACGTCACTGATCAGCCCCGCACTGATAAAGAACCCTTAGCACTTGAGCGGAAAGCTAAGGAGTCATCGGCTGATCAAGAGACTGAGTTGAAAGATGCCCTTGTCCACCAGGAGAATGAAGATGACCAGGCTGCTGATCCTTCTGCTTCATCAGCTGATATGCATTCATCACTGATGGAAGCCATCCAAATGCTGTTAGAGAACAACTTAAAGGAAATGGAAGAAAGGAATAGACTACAGCTGGAAAAGATGCAGCATGCCTTGGAAGAATCAAACAGTCTGAAATTTGAGCAAATACAGAAAGCCAGTGCAAGCATAGTTCAAAATGCTGTTGAAAATTTCCCACTACCAGATGACAATGCACTGAAGAGAAGTGTGCTGGAATTGAACAGAAATGTTGAAGACGTGAAGGCAGATGTAAACCATCTTCATACAGTTCTAAAAAAAGCTGAAAACAACATTGATGATCTCACTACATCTTTCATCAATGTCAGCGAAGAAGAGAAGGCAGTAAATGTTGCACTGTTGCAAGAAGTCAGTAAAGCTGAAGTTGCTATTCAAGAAGAGCTTGCCACAATGCAAATCAATGTTGACTGTCTGAATGATCAAAATGACACCATCAGCACCACTCTCAATCATTTAACTGCCAGTTATGATGTAGCAAATCAGAACATCAAGGCTTTATATGCGGTAATGAAGATTCAATTTGTTGCACTCAACCCTGCTATCAAACATGCTAATGTCACCAATTCTGATGATGACAAAAAGGGGGAAGATAAAAGGGAAGAGGAGCCAACTCTACAGGCTGCTGATGCAAGTCAGAAACTTGAAGAAAAAGCTGAAGAAACTGCTGCCATTGAAACCTAGAAGACTGAAGCTGCTGAAGAAACTGGAAAGGTTGAAGGCAAAGAAGAAGCTGCTGAAGAACCTAAGGAAATAGCCAAGACTGATGAGGAAAGGCTACTTCCAATCATTCTGATGGAGAAAAATCAGACCCTTTTGCCAAGTATAAAAATGAAGAGAGAATTAAGAGGAAGATGGACGAAGCATTCAAGGAGCAAGAAATCAAAGAAAAAATGGAAGCTGCTAAGTCTAATCTGATCCCAGATGATGATGCTGATGAAGATGAAGAAGAAGGTGATGATGAAGAATCTTCATATGAATATTATGAAGAAGTTGAAGGAAGTGAAGAAGCTGATGATTAGAATAGACAAATCTTTTTGTAATCAGTTTTTCTTTATTTTCTGACAGACATCTCATCTGAACAGAATTGTACTTGTAATAATTTTCTTATTATAAATAAAAAGATCAGTTCTGTTTCCAACATATCTTTTCTAACTCAGAAAATTTTGAGGATCAAAACATTAGTAGAGGTAAATAGGTACCAAGCTGAAGTTTTGTCATCATCAAAAATGGGGAAATTGTTGGATAAAAATGAAGATGGAATGCACTGAAGTGTATTAAGTTAAGGAAGGTTTTGATGAATTCCAAAACTTCAAATCAGCTAAGTAATGACAACTTAGTTGAAATCCCTTAGAAGAATTTTGACCAAGTAAGAAGACATATCAGACGGGTCAAATATTCAAGGTCCAAAAGACTACTGATCTGCTGGAGAGAAGAAATCAGACTGGTGTTAATCAGCCTACTCAAATCAGATTTGTTCAAGTTTGAGATCATCTCTGTTCATCATCAGATGTGTTCTCTCATCAGCCAAGTGTGAAGATCAAGAAGTCGTCCCAACGGTAATAAATGCCACTGGAGTAATAAATGCTGAAGTCTAAGGTTATTAATGACAAATGATTGAAGAAAAGACTCGTATCAGCTCAGTGCATTTAATGCTGCCTGACAAGAAGTACAGTCTGTAGTACTGTCACTGTGCAGAGAGCCGTTCGCGGATTTTAAGGACCAAAAATCAAGAAATTTGAATTATGTTTCTCTTCAACGGACATAATTCAAAGAGTGACTATAAATAGCTGAAGAGACGAAGAAGAAAAAAAAACACAACTTCTGAGAGATTGAATTCGAAGCTAAATATTTTCTAAGTCTCAAAGCTCAAGAACAGCTCACTCGTCTGCTGAAAGTCATTTGCCGTTGAAGTTCAAGAAAACATTTTCTGAGTGAATCTGTAAAAAGTGAGAGTTGTGAGAAGTAGATATCCATCTTAGTGAATGATATTACTTCGGAGAATAGGAGTTTCTTTGTGATTTTCTATTGCGAACTTGTGGCTAATCATTTGTTGTGAAGCACAAGCAGAGTGTACTAATTACTTTGTGTTCTTAGTATAACCCAAGATCTGTGTGACTTGGAAGAGTGGATTAAAGGATATTTAAATCCATATAACCACTATAAAAATTCTTGTGTTTTTACATTGCTTTTACTTGCACTAGCAACTGGCGCACGCGTCCCCGCGTGCATAATTCCTATATTGTCATAATCCGTAATTTGAACAACTCTTCTTTTTATTAAAAAAAGAATTCAAGTTTGAACAGTGCCTTAAATAATATTCGGCCACTTAGATTTTAGATTTAAGTATTTGTGTAACTCATCACTTTGAGGATATAATAGGTCATTTGAACTATATATCGACTTTGAGGATATAATAGGTCATTTGAACTATATATCGACAATTGCAATGAGCATATGGAAAATAGTAATGAAGGACAAATACATTGTTTAAACACATAGAGAAACAATATCCAAAAATCTGATTTTTCCATGCAAAGATGCAATAATATGAACGTTTGTGAAATCAAAAGATGTCTTTGCTCACTCCTTGTCCTCTGTTTCTATGAAACAATCATATATAGAAGAGATAAAGAAAAAAAACAGAAAATAAGGTCTACGAAATTTGCATTTCTTGAAGTCTAAACCATAAATAGCTGCAGTTTCAATAATCCAATTTGCAACATATGCCCGAATAAAGTAATGAACTTCTCTTCAAACTAAAGGAATTAAAAAAGGAAGAAATATATAATAATCAAGTATACCTGAAGTGGCAGAGTCTTCCGCAAACCATAAACGTGCTCCACCTAAAAATTAAGAAGTTCAGATTATTGAGTCTAATGAGCTTATTAAACTGGCTAAACAATTAGAACCATGTTTTTTTAGTAAACAAATTTGCAGAACCTAAATAAAGTAAGAAAATCTGAAAATTGAGAAGAAAATAAACAATGGAGATTAGACTAACCTAAATAAACTAAGAAATTATTTTTAGCATCTCAAAATCAAGAAAATCTGAAAATTGAGAATAAAATAAACAATGGAGATTAGACTGGCCAAACAATTGTTGAAAAGGTTTTTCCCCAAAACCCAAAAACTGACCCAAATCATGAAAAAGAAACTGAGAATAAACAATGAAATTGAGAATAACAGAGAGAGAGAGAAAGAGACGGGTGGTTTCATGGTAGTGATAGTTGAGATGAGTTCAAATTTCCTTGGACTTCGGATGTGCGATTGAGTGGAGTAGAGGGAGAAATTAATTTTTGACAATTTAACCCTGATAATGAATAGACGTCTATAATGTGAAACAGGGTTAAATATGGAAAATACTTTTTTGGTATTAGAACTGTCCGAATTTTTCCTTTGTTGACATGATTGTCCTTGGATCTGAACTATATAATTTCTGTATTAGAAATTTGAGGGACAATTTTTGTAAATTTTGAGGAGAAACTGTCATTTTGTGAGAGGAAAAAGCCTTTGTTTTTATTAGTAGTATAGATATTTTCATATCTGCATTAAACACATTATAAAACTGTTTGAAAATTAATATAAAGGATTTTACAAAACTGGGGACAAAATTTTAAAACTACTAAGCTTACTTGTGAAAAACACTTTGAAATTCGTTGCAAGTACTCTAGTATTAAAACTAATTTTAATAAAAATCAGCTAAGTAACCATCAGATTAGTGGTCAACAAAGTTGTTCAAAGATTTGTTCGCGATCAGCCTTGAAAGCTTATTACTCTGTATCAGCTTAGTATGTTTACAGTTAAGTAAAAGTTTTAAAGTTAAAATTTGATTAAAATTTTCAGAGGTCTATTTACCTTCCCCCCCCCCCCTCTAGACCTCATCTGACCACTTGGGACCAACAAGAATTATGTAATGTGATTTCATCATTGGTTATAATTTGACAATGTTATATAGTTGGGTTATATTTCTCTACGTCTCTAAAAAAAAGTAAGTACATAATGGTAATAAACTTGTCATAATTTGGTCATGAGAATCTTCTGACTAAAAATGTGTTAATAAAATTTATGGTAACTTTGAATTTGATTTACATAGGTTGTACATGATTTCAAAATGGATAGCAATATATGTACCGTACCAATTGTTATAGATAGAACAAATAGGGCAAATTTATAATTTTGACTAATTTATTTTTATTCACCTTCTTTGTTATATGGGTCAAATATAAAATTAATAAAAATTCTCTCTTTTCTTCATTTCTTGGATTTTCCCAGCTTGTGTTCATTCCTTTTGAATCTCACATAATGTTGTTGCCAAAGAAAATTTCTAAATTAGATTTGCCTTCATTATTATATGAGCGAAAATTGAATTTAATTAATGTTCTTCTCTCTCTTCTTCTTTCTTCATAATTAGTTAAAGAAAATTTCTAATTTTGACTATGTATCCAGTGTTTCGAAAATTGGACCATAGTCGGCAAGTTCGATCAGTATAATCGATAATGACTGTCAATTCGATCTAGTTAACCTTTCAAAATCGGTATAGCTCATGTCTAATTCGAGTGGGAAGAGATAAGAATTATGAACATAAACACTTTAGAGATAAAATTATGTAAGTTTTAGTAGGGAATAAATAATTTGATGAAACTATTTAATATTAGAAATTATTTAGTCTAGGACTTGCAATATATTTAAACGGTTAAAAATGTCAAAAAATAATGGAGAGAATTGCATTTGTGGTACCAAACAATATAGTGATTCCAACTTGTGGTACCACAAAAAATGAGGTTGATCAATTTGGTACCACAATTTAAAATATTGCATCAGATTTGGTACTTCCGTGAAATTGGACCCAAAATCACCGTCAATTGAACACGTGCTCCTCACGTGGGCCGTTAAGTCGCGAATGGAGAGAAATTTTTGCACGTGAAATGCACGCCCCTGCCCAGATTTCGTTTTGTATAAGGGACGGGTAGTCCCTTCTTCCACTTCACCTTCTTCACTCCATTTGAGCACAAAATTAGGGCTCAAAATTTCTGCAAAAACCAAAGCTTTCATCTATCTTTGTCCTGAAGAATGGCAACTTCCAGTGCAAGTTCTAGTGCTAGGCGTGTTCCCAACCCAGCCCTCATTATGTGTTTCTGCCAAGAGACCACACTTGTGAGGACATCTTGGTCCAAAGACAACCCAGGAAGAAGATTTCGTTCTTGCCCGAATTATGACAGGGGGTATGGATGTGGTTTTTTTAAATGGGAAGATCCACCCATGTCGGGCTGTGGCCATTTTTCCCGGTTTACTCCGCATGAAGAACAAGTTGGAAACTGAAATTGTGAAGGTGAAGGTGAAGAAGAATTTGTATGGGGCTTTGTTTGGTCTTACATGGATGTTTATGATATGGAAGTTTTTATTTTTCTGAACATTGTTTTGGAGGTGATGAAGATGAAAATGGAGGTTGTTGGTGGCTGTTTTTACAATCTTTTGAATAGGGTGTATTTCGGATTTAGTTTTTTTTTTTTTTTTGGTTGCTTGATGAAGATGGAATGGTGTAGTTTGGTGTAATGTTGGTGTAATTTCCATTGCAATGTTGGTGTAATTTCACTTTTATGTCAATTTGTAGGGATTATGAAATGCATTGAAGTTTATGTAATGTTGGTGTAACTTTATGTCAATTTTCAACATGAACAAAAAATGCATTGAAGTTTATGAAATGTACCAAAATGAACATCCTTCAAGTTCAACATAAAGAACATCCAAATGATTCAATGTTAACAAAATGTACCAAATTGAATCGAGTCTAACAAAATGTACCAAAATGAACATCCTTCATTCAAATATAACAAGAAAATGATTCAATGTTAACAAAATGTACCAAATTGAATCAAGTCTAACCAAATGTGCCAAAATCTACCAAAAGCTGATAATGTTGACATCATAGGTATTAGATCTACTACCAGATTAACTTCTACTACTAGATCAAATACCTATTACCAAAACAGCAGCAAAAATACATTGACATGTTCCATAATACTAAGATTCAAGTTTCACCCAATTACACAAAACAACAAAATGTAAGAAATGTTGGATGAAGATGAAGAAGAAAGAAGTCAGAAGTTAAGGGAAGGTTTTGATGATTTCCAAAACATCATAATCAGCTAAGTATGGAAAGCTTAGTTCCCTTGGAAGAATCTTTGAACAAGTAAAGAAGATATCAGAAGAGTTCAAAGACCAGAAGACTAGTGATCTCTTGCTGAAACAGCAAACAGAAGGGTAGGTCATCAGCCGGGTCAAATCAGATTAGTTCAGTATTTGATCAGCAGAGTACCTATCAGAAGGGTTGCTTCGATCAGCAGAGTGGAAGAGATCATGAGATCAGTTCAACGGTAATAAATGCACTTGGTGTAATAAATGCTGAAAGAGAAGGGTAGTAATGGCAAATGATTGAAGATATCCTCGTATCAGCAGAGTGCATTTAATGCAGCATTAAATGTGATGGACAGAAAGTACTGTACACTGTACGGATTGCTGCAGGGAGCCGTTTCAAAAGAGCTGAAGGATGGATTTGAAGACTTGATTTGCCTTCAACGGTCATATTTTCATCTCCATGTATAAATAGAGCTAAGTTCGAAGAGAGAGACACACAACAACAATCAGAGATTTCGATTTTGAAGCAGAATTTTTCTAAGTCTCAAAAGCTCGAACAGCTCACTCGTCTGGTGGAAGTCATCTGTTGACAGAAACCAAGTTGAAGAAAACAGAAAAACATTATCTGAGTGATTTTGTAATAGCTGAGTGTTGTGCGAAGTGAGAATCCATCTTTGTGAGTGATTCTACTTTAGAGGATAGGATTTCTGAGTGATTTCCTATTGTGAGCTTATAGCCTTTACATTTGTTGTTTAGGTGTAAGTGGAGAAATATTGTAATCTGTGTGATTATAGTATAACCCAGAATCTGAGTGATCTGGAAGAGTGGACTAAAGGATTTCTATCCATATAACCACTATAAAAATTCTTTGTGTTATCTTGCATTTAAGCTTTCTTGCATATTTTAAAGTTTGCATATTTAAACACTTTGAATTACTGAAAGATTTTATAAGGAGTTTCAAAACTGGGGATAAAATCTTTTAAGAACTTAGTTTACTTGTGAAAAACACTTTCAAACAATCCGCTGCAAGTATACTCTTTGGAAAACTGTTTTGTTGAAAAACAGCTAAGTATATATAAGAAGAGTGGTCACTCTGCTGTTCTAGACTCGTTCTTGATCAGCGAAGTAATCTCACTGTTCTTCATCAGCTTAGTCTGCTGACAGAACACTGAAAAGTTTTAAGTTCAAAATTTTCAGAGGTCTATTCACCCCCCCTCTAGACCTCATCTGACCACTTGGGACCAACAAGAAAACAACAAATCACTTCTGCTTAGCACCACCACCTTTGCTGGAATTGATAGCACCTGGTAAGTTTGACAATGTCACAAATTTCTTCCCATCCTTCACTATAATCGGAAAAGGTGCAGGGTTGGTTCCTTCAAAAAAAGTTGGTGCATGGCCTCTTATGTTAGCTGCAGGTGTGGGGCTGGCAGTGGGATGCATTCCATGTGGATATAATGGTGGGAACACAAAATTTTGCCTCGGAGGTGCAAAGGCAATCTTTTTCTTTCCCTTATCCTGCTCAACAATACAAAATACACTTAATCACATAGAAAATAGAAAATCCTCAAATAATACAATAGAAAATACAAAATGCACATAATCACATCCTTTACTGTTAACATAACACAATCCTCAAAAAACTCAAATAATACACAATTACAATTCAAGATGCACTTAATGCCGATAATGCACAATACACAATAAAAAGTAATTTAAAACCATGACAGTTGAATATAGGTAACAATTTAAAACCTATCAATGAACTTACAATAGTTGGAGGCAGAACTGCAGAAGATGGCATTGGAGGTGCAAATTCAACCTTCTTCTTTCCCTTAGGTAGTGGATTTTTTCCTTTGATGGGCACATCAGCAGCAGCAATAGAAGCATCATTTTCATTCCTTTTCCTCTTTCTCACCTATATCAAATCCAATAAAATATCAATATGATGGGGGCTATTTCGCACCCTACATACTGATCAGATCGAACAAAGATTATAAGATCGATTCGACCAATTATAAAGGATCGGGATCTTCTTACAGACCCTGCCAAATGCCGCTCGCTCCGAGTAAAGATTACACTCCGGACCCAAGAAGGATAGTTGGGCCGAGTCCAAGCAGGACTATGACTCCTTGTAATACTAGGTTTAGCATAATATATATACCTAGTTATTCATTGTATGAGACAACTACGAATTCTCTCAATTCTGAGATTACACAAGAATACATTGATAACAATAGAACTCAATAATATCCATTATTATTGCAGAACTTTACCTTCATATCGTTGTGTTCTTAATTTTGTTAATGGTTTTACTTCTTGCCTTTGATTATTGCTTTTCTTTGTAAACGATCCATCCAGAATAAAGTAACAGAGCCCAATATACTGAATAATTCAATATCCAAACCCCCGATATCACAAATTCACTGATATTAAATTAACTTGACGAAAAACGGTTAAATCAGTTGGCGCCCACCGTGGGGCTAGGTTAATTATTCGATCGACATATGGCTCGCCCAAGGAAAAGCGCCCGTGTCGGAGCAAGAAGTAACACAACCACCGGTCATAACACATCTGAAGATCCACAGGAGAACGACAATAATAACGTTCCCAACACCGACGAGAATTTGCAGAATACCCATCCCCGACATCAGGAACCCCTAGAAGGTCCTCCCGGTACGATACAGGAAGAGCCGGAAGTCCCCGAGATCCCTGTTCCTCTCCCGGGTGCTCAGGAGAAATTACGACAAATAGCGATGCTCGTTAAATCGCTCTCCCCAGAAGAATTACTTGTGCTTGATCAAATTCCGCGAAACCCTAGGGCTGCCAGGACAATTCCTGCTCGGAGAACGCCCGGACAAAACGATCAAGTATCTCAACAAGCTGATAGCCCACCAAGAGAGCACCGCTCACTACACAGTCCACAACAGGACAATTCAAAACCCTCCGACAATAATCCTCGAAGAAAACCAGGTCACAGAAAAACCCAGGCGAAGCGCAGTGGATCCAGGGAACGTACAATTATCCCTACTGATGATGACATAGATGATACAATCCCTGATCGACCACGAACGGCTCGACTGACGGAAAGAGAAATTGAAAGGATGGTGCAGGACCGACTCGAACAACGCTTACGATCTATTCAAAATCCGTGGGCCCGAACCACGGAACTCCAGGAGAGCCTTGCGGCCTGTTCTCCCTTCTGCAGGGAAATAAAAGAGGCACAATCGATCGGACAAGTCCCGGGTAGACTACCTCGCTATGATGGAACCACTGACCCGGATGATTATATTTTTAGCTTTACGAATATAATGAATTTATATGCCCACTCTGCCGAATTCACTGCCAAATTAATGGTAACTACATTCGAAGGACTCGCATTGGACTGGTTCGCGAAACAACCTGCCGACTCCATATTCAGCTTTAGGGAACTCTGTAACAAATTGACGCAGCAGTTTGCCAGTCAGAAGAGACAAAAACTTCCGATGAGCTACCTTGGAACTATATATCAACAAGAAGGAGAATCCCTAAGGAATTGGTTGGCCAGATTCAACGTAGAATTACTTAAAATCGATTCCCCAAATATCGATCACATAATATCTATCCTCTTCGATCTCACTAAAAACAGGCAGTTCGGAAATGCCCTCAGTCGAAAACAACCAAGAACGTTCGCCGACATCATGAGCCTGGCGTCTAAGTATATGACCCAAGAAGAGATGAATTCCTTTAAGGACAAGAACAAAAACAAAGTCGCGGCTACAGGGTCTAAGCGGCATGACAAGATTCCCGCCCAAAGATCCTTGGATTACGAGCGATCTTCCAGGAGAGGTAACGTTTTCCAGCGACTGGAATACAGCAGAGCCGACCAAGAAAGGCAACCTAATTTCTACCAAAGACCAAGAAACCCTGAACAACCAATCAGAAGCAGAGTGAATCAAGTAGAACACCCAAGATTAAATGCTCCAATGGAAGAAATCTTGGAAGTTCTAGAAAGGAATAATTGGATTCCCGAGGCGAGGAAAATCGCTCAGCCCAGACCAGGGTCTAGAAACTATGATCAATACTGTAAGTACCATAGGGCACATGGGCATCGAACGGAAAATTGTTTTCACCTTAAGAGAGAAGTTGAAAAACTGATCGAGCAAGGAAAACTAGACGAATACATAGAACGAGATAATCGCAAAAGGGAAAGAAGCAGAAGCCCCCGGAACGGAACTCAAAGGAGAAGTTCTCATCGAAGATCACCTGAACGTCGGCCTACTCAGGAATTGAATCACGACCAGGTCAATGGGACTATCCACACTATATCCGGGGGGCCTGCGGGTGGAGATAGTCGTAATGCTAGACGAAGAACGACCAGATCCATAATTGCAAATTCTAAATATCCAAAAGAAATATGGACATTAGAAAACAGGCCAACAAATCACCAGCCGATCAGCTTTAACGAAGGTGAAGTACCTGAAAACATCACTTGGGATACAAAAGAGGATAACCCAGATTTCCCTATGGTAGTGTCGTTAGAAATAGCAAATTATAATGTGAGAAGAATCCTAATCGATAATGGAAGCTCAGCAAACATCATCTCCAGAGAGGTCTTAGCACAAATGAACCTCGGGCAAATAAACCTTCAAAGAGTAGCAACGCCGTTAGTAGGCTTTGGAGGCTCCGAGATCATCCCCAGCGGAACGATATCTTTAAGTGTATCGCTCGGAAAGAAACCACTTCGGACCGTGAAGTTGGTAAAATTCCTAGTGGTAGATACACCCTTCGCTTATAACGCTATATTAGGGCGACCAGCCCTTAACCTTTTTCGAGCTGTAGTCTCTACCTATCATCAGAAAATAAAATTTCCAACCGACAGCGGCATTGGAGAAATAACGAACGACCACTGTATGGCATGGGACTGCTACAGCACATCATTAACGTTGAAAGAACACCCCAAGTCAATTACTCCGAGCAAGAGAAAGATCGTAGACGATCTCACTAGAAACGAGGTCGAAATTCCTATTACTGATCGATTAGACAAAAAGGGGAAAGAACCACTAGACTTATCCTTGCAACCCCCAGAACATAAAGATATAATTCTGGTAGAAGGCGACTCGTCCAAAAAGACAAGAATTGGTACAGAATTGAGCAAAGAAGGAGAAGTAATGTTAATCGAATTTCTAAGAAATAACGTGGACGTCTTCACCTGGAGTGCAAATGACATCGAAGGGATCGATCCTCGGGTAATCAAGCATACCCTAAAAATTGACCCTTCAGCGAAACCCGCCAGACAGAAGAAAAGAAATCATGGACCAGTAAAAGATAAAATTATCAAAGCCGAGGTTGAAAAACTCCTGGAAGCAAAACAAATCCGAGAAATACATTTCTCGGAATGGCTATGTAATGTTGTACTAGTAACAAAAGGGGATAAAAAGGACAACAAATGGAGGATGTGTAATGATTTCACCGACCTTAACAAGTTATGTCCACGCGACCCTTACCCCCTCCCAAGAATTGACTTATTGGTCGACTCGACCGCTGGCTTTGCGCTGTTCAGCATGATGGACGCCTTCCAAGGTTTTTACCAAATATACATGGACGAGCGGGATCAAGAGAAGACCGCATTCATAACCGAACAGGGAGTATACTGCTTTATAGTAATGCCGTTCGGATTAAGGAACGCCGGGGCTACATACCAAAGATTGGTAAACCTAATGTTCAGAGAGTTAATCGGAGAAATAATGGAGGTCTATGTAGACGACATGTTAGTAAAAAGTATGAATGAAGCGGATCACGTAAAACATCTAGATCGATGTTTCCGAATCTTAAGAAAATACCGTATGAAGTTGAACCCTGCAAAATGCACCTTCGGTGTTAAGTCAGGAAAATTTTTGGGATATTTGGTACACCAGCGAGGAATAGAAGCCAACCCAGAAAAAATTCGAGCCATAACTGAAATGAAACCTCCCAAGACCATCTCTCAAGTGCAAAGCTTGGTTGGGAAGATCGTAGCATTGAATAGATTCATATCTAAATCTGCGGACAGAAGCTTGCCCTTTTTCCAAACGCTTCGAAAAGCAAAAAACTTCGTTTGGACCGAAGAATGTGAACGAGCCTTCGAACAACTCAAAGAATATTTGACATCCCCTCCGATGTTGGCCAAACCAACAGAAGGGGAACCATTGTACATATACATCTCCATCTCCGATACGGCCATTAGCTCAGTACTAATTAAGATAGAGGGTTCAGAGCATAAGCCTGTCTATTATCTCAGCAAGTTATTACAAGGGGCGGAGAAGAATTACTTGGAAATAGAAAAATTCACGCTGGCCTTAGTAGTGGCTGCTCGAAAACTCCGACCCTACTTCTTAACCTACAAAATCATCGTTTTGACGAACCAACCGCTTAGGCAGATCCTAGCAAAACCAGAAGCCTCCGGAAGACTAATCAAATGGGCCATCGAACTCAGCCAATTCGATATCGACTACAAACCAAGGGTCGCCATCAAGGCCCAAGTATTGGCTAATTTTTTATTGGAAACACCAACACAATCATCAAACACCCTCCATGAGGATATATTGATCATAGTAGATCAAACCAGGTTAATGCATGTAGATGGTGCTTCAAGCCGGGAAGGAGGAGGCGCCGGAATCAACTTCACCGGACCTAATAAAGAAGACTTGAATTATGCTATTACATTGGACTTTGTCGTAACAAATAACGAAGCAGAGTATGAGGCGTTAATCGCAGGAATGGAAATGGCAATCAAAGCCAACATAAAGAGGCTAAAAGTATTAACCGACTCAGAGTTAGTACAAAGGCAAATAGAAGGCTTATACGAGGCTAAGGAATTCAACATGATCAAATACCTCGCCAAAGTAAAAGCACTGGCCGAGAAGTTTGAAGATTTCGACATACAAAACATTCCACGTTCGGAAAATAAATGGGCCGATCAACTATCTAAGTTTACAGGATCCCAAGACGGAAAGACCGAACGAGTGATCAACTGGCTGATCTCTTCTACACCGGCTGTCGACATCGATGAGACACCGATAGTCGATATAATGGAAATCGAAGAAGTCGAAGATAATTGGATGACACCAATGATAGACTATCTTCGTGAAGGAAAACTATCATCTGATCAGAATGAAGCTCGAAAAATAAAATATCGAGCCCCAAAATATACACTCGTAGAAGGAAAACTCTACCGAAGGTCAGTATCAGGAATTCTCCTGAGATGCGTCTCTGAATCCCAAACCGCTGAAATACTGCGAGAAATACATGAAGGAGACGCGGGAAATCACAGCGGATCGAGGGCATTAGCTTTAAAATGCCTCAGAACAGGTTACTATTGGCCTACTGTCAATAAGGACGCCGCAAATTACGTCCGAGAATGTCATCATTGCCAAGTACATGCCAACGTATGTCATCAACCAGCGGAAAATATGCACCCGATTCCAATTTGTTGGCCTTTCGATCAATGGGGAATGGACATCGTGGGGCCTTTCCCAGCGGCCAGATCAAAGAAAGCTTACGTCCTGGTCGCTGTAGAGTATTTCAGCAAATGGATAGAGTGCATCGCCTTAGCGCGAATAACTCAATTCCAAGTGATCAACTTCCTTTGGAAATTCATAGTCTGTCGATTTGGCATCCCTAGGATCCTAATTTCCGATAATGGAACCCAATTCGCTGGAAAACAAGTGATAGAATGGTGTTCGAAACTGGGAATTCAACAAAATTTCACTTCAGTCGGGCATCCAAGAGCGAACGGACAAACCGAAGTAGCAAACCGAGAGATAATAAAATCTTTGGAAAAAAGATTAGGATCAGCCAAAGGAAAATGGCTCGATGAACTACCAGGAGTATTGTGGGCTAATCGAACCACGGTAAGAAACTCAACTGGGGAAACCCCATTCAGCTTGGTATATGGGTCGGAAGCTGTTATTCCTGTGGAAACTTTAATTCCAACGCCAAGAATAGAGATGTTTGATGAACAAGAAAATGAAAAGGCAAGAGAAAATGACATCGATCTAACAGAAGCCTTAAGGGATAAAGCTGCCGTACGCCTACAAGCCACTAAGGCAAATATGGAGAAAGCATACAATCAAAAGTACGCGTCCGAACCTTCAAAGAAGGAGACTTGGTTTTGAAAAAGGTAGAAGTATCCAAGCATGTGGGAAAGTTAGAACAAAATTGGGATGGACCTTACATCGTCATTGGCGTAGGAAAGAAAGGTTCATACAAAATTGCACACATGGATGGGACAGCCTTACCAAGAACCTGGAACGCAGTCAACCTTAGGAAATACTATGGTAAATAAATTTTAGCAGATTATACTGCATTGTTTTATTTTACTTTACTTTATCAAGTTTTAATCCTTGTAACAAAGGCCTTAGCCTAGAGTTCAATTAGTAAAAATTTTAGCATTTTATATACATCGATTATTTCGATTAACGCTCTGTGGAATTACACTAGCATATTGATAAATATCAGAACGAAGCGAGTCGAGTATACATTGATCCGCTCAATAAACACTCCTCGATTTATGTCAACGGCAAAAAGGACTTTTTGGTGACAAACCTAAGTCGAAATTATAATGAGTCGAGTATACATTGATCCGCTCAATAAACACTCCTCATTCCGACCACAAAAACAAAACGAGTCGAGTAAACATTGATCCGCTCAATAAAAACTCCTCGATCGAACACAACAAACATAAAGACTTATTGGTGCGAAAAACCTAAGTCCAAACAAAACGAGTTGAGTAAACATCGATCCGCTCGATAAAAACTCCTCGATATATATTCAACGATCAAAAAGACTTTCAGGTACTAAAAACCTAAGTCTAAACAAAACGAGTTGAGTAAACATCGATCCGCTCGATAAAAACTCCTCGATATATCTACAATGATTGAAAGACTTCAGGTACTAAAAACCTAAGTCTAAACAAAACGAGTTGAGTAAACATCGATCCGCTCGATAAAAACTCCTCGATATATATTCAATGATCAAAAAGACTTTCAGGTACTAAAAACCTAAGTCCAAACAAAACGAGTTGAGTAAACATCGATCCGCTCGATAAAAACTCCTCGATATATCTACAATGATTGAAAGACTTCAGGTACTAAAAACCTAAGTCTAAACAAAACGAGTTGAGTAAACATCGATCCGCTCGATAAAAACTCCTCAACATATATTTACAACGAGAAAAAGACTTTTGGTATTAAAAACCTAAGTCTAAATAAAACGAGTAGAGTAAACATCGATCCACTCGATATACACTCCTCGAACTATTTACAACGAGAAAAAGACTTTTTGGTATTAAAAACCTAAGTCTAAATAAAACGAGTAGAGTAAACATGGATCCGCTCGATATACACTCCTCGAACTATTTACAACGAGAAAAAGACTTTTTGGTATTAAAACCTAAGTCTAGATAAAACGAGTTGAGTAAACATCGATCCGCTCGATAAAAACTCCTCGATATGTTTTCAATGATTAAAAGACTTTTGGGTTAAAAACCTAAGTATAATTACAAACGAGTCGAGTATACATTGATCCGCTCAATAAAAACTCCTCGATCTACTCCTAACGATCTAAAAAAGATCCGCTGATACTCCTAAAGTTTTGAAAGATAAATCAAGTATGAATTCATCTGCTCGGAAATTACTCCTCGTAAATAAAATTATCAAACGACAAAGAAGATGCAAGAAATAAAATAATATTTTATTCATCAAATCAATTACATACAAATATCCTACGTTACAAAAATCTGCTTGCTACCTAAAGATCGTTACAGTGATCCAGTTAAATTGATCCTATGGGATCGACTATCTTCACGACAATGTCCACGGAAACACCAATCTCCTCCCTAGTACCTCATCGATCATAATAAACCACCTAAGAAGCATGCTGCTCAGGATGGTCGACTTCTTTGGTTCGATGGCCAGGCTCTGAAGATCAAATGTTATTCCAGATGAAATGAACACTACCAGCCAGATAAGCTAGCAATGCTCACTCACCCAGAGGAAGATACTGCTTTTACTTTATCTATAAAACATTTTACTCTAGAGCAGCATCTCTTCGGGACCGTCGTGAAACGGTAAGTTTACCAGCCACCCCGGCGATCTATCACTCCGGAAGTCACATCCAAGAGCGAGGGTGACTGGCAAGTATGAACCCCCCATGTGCAGACGGAAACCACGGACCTCTAAGGTGATGAAGACTAAAGCAGAGATCTCATGGGATCCGTCGATACAAGGAAGGGCTGACATGGGACCCGTCAATACAAGACTGGGGACAATTCCTTTACTGCGAACGAACAAATCACGATAATGTGACTTCTTGAACATTATGGGGTCCGAAGGCAAAATGAAATCTAAGGAAACAGAGATCTTCATTGTTATGAATGGAAAATAAGGAAACTACCTACTTATTTATAGGCGCCCGTGAGAATGATCCTACGGATAATAGGAGTTTAATCAAGGGACGAAAACGCGACCCTTTGACTTCCCGAATTAAATGCAAGTAAGGTGGAACGGCGCCCGTCTGATCGACTCAACTGATCGATGACAAACAAATCTACAGATCGAAGCGATCAACAAAATAATCCAAGAAAACTTAAAGAAGTTCAAAGACCAAAACGATCTGCACGATCATATATGAGGGTCGCCTAATAGAAAATATTAAGAACTCCTCAACGAAGGCATGCAAAGTTGAACCGTTGAAAGAGGATAATTGCTTAAAAACGACCAGAGCCTCCACCATACGGGGGTCGTAACTGCCTCATACATCATTAGGGGACTACTAAGTTGGCCATACAAGAAGTCCATTTAGAATCCAAGAAATCTGACATCGAAATCAGGAGAATAGCCCTCCCTATTCGAAACTATAAGGCCGTCACTGCCTAATTTTCCAAAGAATTGCTGAAGGAGGTCTGAACGGGTCAGATCTGGCCAGGACTGTTACATTTTCCAATTCCTCCCATATCAAGAGTATGATATATGGCTAGAGAAATGTATAATTGAAAAGCTAATGATGGAAGACATGGATAGGTGAAAAGCACCTAAAGGAAAATTTCCCTTTGAGGAAAAGAAAAACTGAAATTCAACAGGAGGATCGATAACCTCCTTATATAAGATATATGTCATATAAGGACAAATTTATAAGGAATGGATCGAACATCGACCAAAATGTTGAAAGTTCCCTAAATCAGATCGATCCGAATAAAGCTACTATCTGCATGATTATGCGCAAACATGATTTTGAATATAACCCAAGGGACTATACTGGTTTGATCAACAAAGAGTGGATTTGCAGAACAAACATCGAGATTAAAGCTACCTTATTCTACATTCTTGGCAAAGATCAATTTCAGATAAGTATGCTAAACAATACTGATTATTTTACGATGATTATATTTATGCATAAAGGCAAATTGTGCATAACAAAGAGAAGGAAATAGATATAGGCAAGAAACTGCCTGCAAGAAGGGTTTCTTGCCTGCAAGAAGGTCATAATTTTCAATTTAGTACTTCTCCCATTACAAAAATTTCAGCCCAAACAAATGCACAAAAGCTGGGCAGTCAAAAAAGAAAAAAAAAAAAAAAAAAAAAAAAAATAGACAGTCCAAGGACTGCCAGGTCGAACAAAGATCACTGAGAAGAACGGTCAGGAGGTCGACTACCAGAAATAGTCCGCCGAGGAGTCAAGTTGCCAGCAAACGCCATCAACTCCTCTTGACGTTTTAAATAACCGGCGTCATATCCTTCCTCATAAGACCGCCGTTGAGACTCCTCTGCAAGGGCAGCAGCCTGAACTAAGTCACTTTTCTCCTTTTCAAGAACAACTTTATCGGCCTCCAATTTTTGAAGATCATCTTTGGCAAGTTGCAGCTGCAACTCCAAACCCCTGGCTTTAGCCTTTTCTGACTCCAACTGACCTTGAAGAACTCTCCGACTATTCCACAGTTCGTCATTTTGCACACCCAGCTGGAGTGCAAAATACTTGCACTAAAAAAAAAAAAAAAAAAAAAGAGTGAGAAAAACCGCCATGCAACAAGGCATTCAAAACAAAGAACAGGAAAAATATTCGAGATATGCTTACCTGCTCACATATCTTCACCAGAGATTGAACAAGGCGAACATTGGAAGTACCTTCGAGCTTCCTCAACTCGCCGGGCAAAATAGTACTCATACCTAAGTCCCAGGACAAAGCATCAGGTTCAACAGAACCAGGCAGTTCACTAGTCAAAGGGACACCATCGGAACGTGGAGTTTCCGACAAAAGAATGTCATTAACTTGCTCAAAGATACATCGATCATCTAATGGACGAGGAGATTCTCTCTCGTCGGGACTAACCGAAGTTTCCTTGCCCGAAGCAGAAATTACGGTTCGACGACCAGACCTGGAACCGGTCCCACCTCCGGAAGGTCCTCCCGATTCAAAGGACGTAGTCATTACAGTGGTATCATGAAACAAAAATTCAGGACAATCTTGCAAAATAGATTGTGTCGTGGAAGGATTGACAAAAAAGCCATCACTAGCTTGCCCTCCGCTGGCAATGGGGGCAGTAGAAGCAGACAAAGGAAGGGAAATAGCAAAATCCCCTCCGTGAAAAACGTGCTCAAAGGAAGAAGCGATGGAACTAACAGCTATATTATAAGCCGGTTCTTCATTGGACATATCCCCGAAAGGTAATCGACCAGGGGAAGGCATGTTCCTTTCTTGAGTGGAAGCAGAAAAAATTGGTTCTGAAAACGACGAATTTACCACGGAGAAAGGTTTAGAAGCAATAACAGGAGTATCGATCTCCGACCTAATTGATTGGGACAAACGAGGAGGCTCCATCGACGGCCCTTCTCTTCGAGATCTTTTGGATCTACTATCCCGAGCGCCCTCACGGGATGGTCGCTTCGAAGTATTACCGAAAAGGTTACTCATGATCGGATTACGGAAAAATATAAATTAATATCGAGGAAGTTTATCGACTAGCTCAAGAAAGAGTATTATGTTAAGAGAGGAGTATAGCAGTAAAAAAGACAAGTCAAATTTTACCTCTCGTATTTATACTACACGAAAAGACGCGACTGACCCGAAGAAAGGGCGCGAAACAGGAAAACTGACCTTGGAGCAAATGCTAGAATTTGAAAAGACACATACATAATGATTACGGCAAATTAAATGACTTGTCTGAATCATTACAGCGAATGTGAAAGGACACGACTGTCAGAATAAGAAACGTTTAGTGTACAAAGCTAAGCTACAATTAAACCTACAAGCGGATAATTACAAAGATTATTTCAAAAATAAATCACTATTTCAAGAAGCCTGGTCGCTTTCCGGAATCTTCGGTTCACTACCGACGTCCTCAGTCATGCCTGTATCGTCTCCTTCTTCCTCTTCGTCTACTGGATCGATGAAAGTATTATCGAGCTCATCATTAACATCAGAAGGAGGAATCGGCAATGGATTTCCAAATTCCTCGACAAGATGAGCCAGAGGAAAACCTTGATATTCAACATCTGGAACCTCGGAAGAAGAATAAAGTTTACCATAACGATTCAACCGAATATGCGCCGCCTTAAAATACTCCTTTCGACGGTCATCGATCATCTCTAAAGCGACCAGCTGATGAATCGCCTTCTTAAAAGTATTCTCAAGAAGAGGACCGACCATCCGATACACCAACGCCGTATGAACAGGAGAATTAAGGAACTCGCGAACGACTCTCTCGTCAGGATTCCTACCGTATCGATCCCTAAGTCCACTAAGTGGGATATCCTTTTCATACTCCTCTAAAGAAGTTTCAAGGTCTAATACTTGAGATTCAAGCTCACTAATTCGAGTCGTGCTCTGTAACTGCAATTCCTCTAACTTTCTAGCCATTTGATTGGCCTGCTCTTGAGCACGAGAAATCTCCATCACCCTATCTATCATTTCTTGATCTTCAGTCCCGGTAGCACGAGTCTCTACGACGGGAACGGAAGAAGATGTTGAGGGACCAACTTCTGAACCAGAGGATTTAAGGAGTAAAGCTTTGTGCTTCTCTTCCAGAAACTCGCACTGTTGTTTCCAAAGTGCATTTTCATAGGCGTATGACGCAAGACAAGTTTTGGTCTGGAGAACAAAGAGAGCAAGAAAAAGAGATAGATTAATAAATTAAGGAAGACCTTTAATTATCTATTAATATGATTAAAGTAAAAAGATGTCACCTTCTCGGCATAAAGAGAAGCTCGCTGGAATTTCTCCAGAGGATCCTTATGAAGAAGCTTATTGAGATCACGAGTGAAAACACCAGACAAAAGAACGCGGGTTGCCTTATCGACTGCGTTCTCACTATCATCATGAATAAGAGAATCCTTCTCGGAGTAACCAGCGGCCCTCCTTCCCTCTAAATGATCCTCGATCATTTCAACCAGAGTAGGTTTTGGATGTTTATCTCCGAGTAAAGAAAGGTCGTCACCAGAACGTCCATAGTAACTCCTCTTTCTATCAACTGGATTATTAGTAGGATGAGGCATCGACCAGCTACGACATCCTCGAATACCCAAAGATGTTCTAAGATGAAGCGGAGGATAACCGGGTCCCATGCCCTGACGAATAGGGGACTCACGTGAAGAATCCGGAGATTCCTCTCTATTCTCCTCGGATTCGTGACCCAACTCCAATTTCCTTTTTCGAGACGCCCTCTGCTCGATAGGATTATTCTCCACTGACTTGGAAGATTTCGACAGCACCATTTTTCCCTTCGAAGAATGTCGGGAGTTTTCTACCATATGAGCTGAAAAAGAAACAAAATAAAGTTAATTTCTCCATATAAAAAGTATAGTGACAATACTAAAGATCAAATAAAATGCTAACCTAGAGGTTCAGATGATGAACTGATGGGAAAATTATGGACACTTAACCCCGCCTTACGAAGAAAAGATTCCCCAATCAGAAGAGCGCTTTGATATTTGTTTGTACGCATCTCGGGAATCTCAGTGATAAACTGTACATCGTCAGGAACAAGTTCACCAGTCGGTGAGCGACCTCCGGGAATCCACCTGGAACCATGATCCCACGAGAAAGGCGTGGTCGAACCATCCGCCAAACGGAGATTAGACGGAGAACGAACAAAGAAGAAATGAGATTTCCATGAGGGATTACTAGAAACCGGAGCATCAAAGATTGCTCGGCTAGGCCGCTGACTAGCGCAGAAATATCCACGGTTTGAAGAACTAGAAATATTAAAACGAAAAAGTTGCGTAAAGTTACGGAAAGAAGGTTTAAATCCCTTTGCAATCATCAGAACGGAAAAACAAACCACGAAAGCAACAGAATTTGGAACCAGTTGTGTCAAGCACACACTGAAAGTTTTTAGAACCTCCAGAAAAAGGGGAGACAAAGGAAGACGCAGTCCGCTATTAAAGTGAGCCGTATAAAAGGCTCGACATCCCTCCGGTGGAGAAGTGACCCTATCAGTAGGGGAAGGAAGAATTATTTCAGAACCTTCCGGAAAATATTTGGTATAGTTATTCACGACTTC
This sequence comes from Penstemon eatonii, assembly GCA_038501285.1. Taxonomy (NCBI): domain Eukaryota; kingdom Viridiplantae; phylum Streptophyta; class Magnoliopsida; order Lamiales; family Plantaginaceae; genus Penstemon; species Penstemon eatonii. Next base: position 64,099,952 of record CM076710.1, read on the forward strand.
AGGGAATGTTTCCTCTGTATATGCGCAAGCTACATCCTCAATTGGTTCAGAAATCTGAGGAACAGTACCTTTGCCCTTTTTGGCTCGGGCGGCTACATCCGCATCGGAAAGGATTCGTACCTTGTAAGTATCTTCTACAGGGATAACAAGGTCAGATACCGTAGTTTGTTCACCCAGAGGATTAGAATGTAACTCCTCCTCGTTATCAGGGGCGATGATCTCTCTAGGAGAAGAAGAAGATCTTCTTACGGAAGCCATCTATATTCTAGTTTTCGGAAGAAGAAGGTCGATGAAAGGAAAATTTTATACGACGAACGACCAAACTAGAAAATGACTGCGATCTAAAAGCAAATATAAAAGAGAAATGGCAAACTCGAAAGTCACCTATTTATAAGGAAATGAGAAAAGACGTTTTCGAACTCATCGCAGCTACTCAAATTCCCGCCAAAAAAACGGAAGGATACAAAAAGCCTCCTGAATAGACGCGTGGCGATCCATAATTAGACAGAAGAAACGACTATCTATGATACGTGGCACTCTTTTCCTTACTTAAGATTTTTTCCCACTGGGTTTTTTCTTAAGTAAGGTTTTTAACGAGGCTCCGTTCATAGAAAAGAAACAGTCGACCAGATTTATCTACTTCTACGAGCTCCTATTATCTATACGCTCGAAGAAGTGAGGGAGTACTGATGGGGGCTATTTCGCACCCTACATACTGATCAGATCGAACAAAGATTATAAGATCGATTCGACCAATTATAAAGGATCGGGATCTTCTTACAGACCCTGCCAAATGCCGCTCGCTCCGAGTAAAGATTACACTCCGGACCCAAGAAGGATAGTTGGGCCGAGTCCAAGCAGGACTATGACTCCTTGTAATACTAGGTTTAGCATAATATATATACCTAGTTATTCATTGTATGAGACAACTACGAATTCTCTCAATTCTGAGATTACACAAGAATACATTGATAACAATAGAACTCAATAATATCCATTATTATTGCAGAACTTTACCTTCATATCGTTGTGTTCTTAATTTTGTTAATGGTTTTACTTCTTGCCTTTGATTATTGCTTTTCTTTGTAAACGATCCATCCAGAATAAAGTAACAGAGCCCAATATACTGAATAATTCAATATCCAAACCCCCGATATCACAAATTCACTGATATTAAATTAACTTGACGAAAAACGGTTAAATCACAATACTAATCACTAATTTAACTAACAAGAAACAAAATCAATAAAAATAACTTACAGAGATGTCTTCAACATCAGTTGCATACACCTCACAATCATACATTGGCATGTCACTTGGTAAAGAATCTTGAGTCAACTCAACAGCTTCATTGTCAATGACTCTGTGACGGCCCGAGCCCCCGGGTCAGGTCCGACGTGGATCCACCCCCGAGTCCGAGTCCGTGTTCTGTGATCACAACCAAAATTTGACAAGAAATTTTTTTTTTGTTTTTTTTTTAAACAACACAGTAATTCGAATCATAATACATAAATAACAACATAAAAACCCGGTACACTGCGATATGCAGGAGCGGGCTCAAAATACAACATAAGCGCAACCGCGCATTAACCACAGGGATCCAAACACTACTTAGTCTTTACATACTTAATCATAATTAATACATACTAACACATAACATAACAAGATTCAAAAGATAACATGACGACCCACGAAGACCGACATACAGGATCTCGGAGACGGACAACACCAACGCTAGACATCAGACCATAGGAAGCCTGTATCTGAAAAGAAGTAAACACGAATGCGTAAGTTGATTGTCCAACTTAGTGAGGCTGTAGTGCACATGTGCGTGTGACACATGGATGCATTTTATTATACATGAACATATATAACATTACAGTAAATAAAAACATGCGATAACAATTTAAGCACATTGAACAAGTAACCAACAGTTGCTGATGCCGTCCTCCTCTTACCCTCCAGTCCATATTATGACGCCCCCACCGAACACTCCAAGTAAGGAGCTACCTTACTAACTGTGAGCATAGACGTCTCATGCTATGAGTTTGACATTCACTCCCCACGTGTAACCTTCACACTTGGTTCGTGAAGCGGGTCTACGGTGGATCGAGGTAACCTTCCGGCCCTAACTTTCCTGGTTATCCACGATTCCGCACACCAAAATAGGGCCCACATAATAATAACAAACAATACAGTACAGTAACAATTCAGTAACAATAATCAAGACAATTCGGTATACGATATCAAGTACTCATAGGCACATAAGCATTAGCATAATAATTCAACAAGAATAGGTCATCCTAGCAGTCGAGTTATTCATTGTATCATACATCACATGCTCGGTCATTTAGGAACTAAGTTACAGCTCTGACTCGACCTACTAGCACATTCATACATACGCACAAGTAACATACATCACTCACCTGTGTAGCTTACGATTCTCGAAGAAATGCGGAAAGTAGCGTCTTCACTTCCTGTACACGTTTATATAATGATCTTAGAATCTAATTACTCCACAATGATTATAGATTGACTAAAGCAATGCTTTAGTCGAGCAAACAATTGAATCGTGGTTTGTTCAATATCGAAACCACGATAAAAACTTGGACATTTACATCCGATCTAAAGGTTCTACGGTCCGTTCGTAAAGCGTGGTAATCATAGCCACGAAAGGGTTAGGAGTAGAACAAAATCGTTCTAATTGAGCTTTAAAATACTTAATTAAGGGTTTTAAGTTAAGTTATTACTTTCAAGATACTTTATATTCATTAAGTATTCAAACAATAACTTATTTTTAATTTAAGTTTATTTGAAATTATTTTCTTTTACAAAAATTATTATTGATTTTATTTCAAAAATAAAATTAATCATTTAACATCTTTATGTTATTTAAAATAGTTATTTAAATTCATTTTCAGAAAATTATTATAATTTATTGAATCCCCTTTTCAACATTAATCTTTATTTGAAATTATCATTCTCAAATTTGGTATTTATTATAAATTTTATAAAAATATTTTATTATTTATTTTCAGAAAATAAATATTCAAGATTAATTGAAATAGATATTTTATTTTCGGAAGAAGTTTATCATTATTTTTCAGAAATATTTACTTAAAATTATTTATTTTAATTTTTTATTAATTAAATTCATTTACCTTAATTATTAATTATTTTTAAGACCTCGTTTTAACTTTTCCTCGAAATTAATTTAAATTCAGATAAAGTTATTATTTATTTTCGAAATCATTTATAAATTTTTTTTTCAAAATTTATTTCTAGAAAAATTAATTACTTATTTTCGAATTTATTTATTTTCAGAAAAATAATTATCCAAATTATTTATTTCCATAAAATAATTATTCAAATTATTTACTAAATATTTTTTGTAAAAAAATTAATGATCAAGATTAATTAGAATTATTTTTAATCTTTAAAACATTTATTTTTGAATTTATTAAATTCAGAAAAATATTTAATCAAAATATTTTATTTTATTTTCAAATTACTTATTTTACCAAGAAATATTAATAAAAATTATTTTATTTTATTTTTACAATTTATGAATTATTTTATTTTATTTAATTAAGAATTAATGTACCCTTGAAATTATTTTTATTTCAAAAACTATTATTTGATCATGATCTTATTCGAAAAATAATTTATTATTATTTAACCTTATTTTATTTCTCAAAAATTAATTAGATTTCTTATTCGAAAAAATTCTTATATTTTATTTAACATTATTCTTTTTTTTTTCAAAATTATTTAAGTAAAATATTTATGTTTGGAGCATTTATTTTATTATTCGAAAAATGAGTATACTTTTATTTTTCAGAAAATAATTATTAAATTTTATTTTCTAAATGTTTTTTGTTTTTACTTCAAAATAAGTACAAATTTATTATTTTCATATAGATCTCTTTATTATAAAGTACTTTTCTTTTTATTTACAGATAGAAACTTAAATATTTACTTTATTTAAAAGTTATCATAATTTTATTCAATAATAAAATTATTCTATTCTTTAATGAAATTTTTGTTACTTAATTTTAATAAATCACCATTTTCAAAATTTAATATTAAAAGCAATAAACAATTATTTTTCTTTAAGACAAATATTTACTCATTAAATCTATCTACTTTAATATTTTAAAAGTAGATTAATAAAACATAACAAATTTAGGATTGGTAGCAACAGGCCCATTAATGGGCCTGTTGTTCTGTTGCAAATTGCAAAAGAGGATTGCCACTGTTGCAATTTTGCAACAGACAACAAACAAAGCAGCAGCCACGGTCACTGCTATGGCAGTGGCCGGTGGTTGCTTGCCGGTGGTGGGGTGGCTCCGGCCAATCCCACCGGAAAATACACACGAGAACAAATTTTTAGATTTGCATAAATAACCCCCAAATAAAATAGATCAAGTTTAGACACCAAAAATTTTCAAACTTTTATAAAAATTGAAATCTTGCATGAAAATCTATAGATCCAAATATCTAAAATCATAAACATATAGGTATAACATGCTTTCTAAATAACACTCTTTCACTTTATTTAGCCATAAAAATATTTTATAAAAATACTTACTTTCTCACACAAACTTCAACATATGAAATTAAAACAAGAACACCACAAAATTATCAAATCTTTTAACTAATATACAAATCTAAAAATTTGAACATTAAACATTCATCTAAAGTTGGGTTTCAAAACTTCAAATAAGTTTTTAAAGATTGTTCCACATAATCAAGTAAAAAGGTGCTTAAGGGATTTTTTTAACATTCTTACAAGCTTCCAAGTTAGCCTTTTCCTTTTTCCGATTCACGACAGTGATGAAAGTGCAGCGGCGGCGGCAGTGGTGGTGGTCCGTCAGAAGGTGGTGGTGATGATGGGGTTTTCCTCCTATATTCTTCTACCTTTTATATATTTTCAAGATCTTCTCTAACTTTCTCTCTAACTTTTCACTTTAACTTAGTAATGGTGTGGGGAGACAAGGATCAGATTTAAGGAGGTAGTAGAGAGGGTAGTGGAGTGTTTGAATGGAGAAATGGGTAGAGTGTTTGAATGGATAAAGTGGATTAAGGTATGGAGGGTCTATTCCCTTGGGAGAGAAAATTTCTCTACCCAAGGGCTGCCATAGCTGATTTCAATGAGAAGAAATCATGGCAAGTTCAGCCAATGGAGGAAAAGGGGCGTTTTTGCACTTTTGACCCCCAAAATTTCAAAAAGTGCAAAATGACCCCTAAATAAAAAAAATTGCACAATTTAGTCCAAACTAATTACAGAATGACCCCAATGTTTTTAAAAGGTAATAGACATGTTTTCTAAATTATATCCAAGTCCAATATGCTATAGAAAATAATTAATGCACACAAGGCACAAAAGAGAGTTCAATTTTTGGGCTCCAAAATTTTGATTCTATGTTTAGGTTTAAAGAAATGCTATGTTTATTAAATATAGAATGCGTCACACAAAATCGGGTTAAAAACTCAATAACTTCATTTTAAAATATTATAAATTTACGGGGTGTTACAATCCTCCCTCCTAAAAAGAATTTGGTCCCCAAATTCGCTCATGAACTTCAAAAAGTTCATGGTAGCAATTGACAACTTCTTATGATGATATCTTACTTTGGACATTCAGTCCATCATTATATCATAACCTAGGATAAGGAATGCGATCAGATTGGCAGGAAAAATTTCGTTATCCTGATCTTAACCCCGCATCTCTAAGTTGAACTCGTTATAAACTAGATTCCTGACGGAGTACGAAATCCTAACTTATACGGAACTCATTAAACCATACTCAATAACATAGCTCCATAACACAATAATGCGAAAGAATGAGATACCCCGTATCCACATAATACTACACCTAAATCCTAAATACAATATTGTATACCTTTCATAGCACTATAGGTTAGGTTCTGTCCGTCGCTCTCTTTCCATTTTAAGGGTTCACTTGAGAGTTTTGCGCTTTCGCGCTTTTTGCTGCTAATGATAGTCCTTTGCTAGCTAGAGCTGCTGCAGGTGGTGCCTTTGGACAATATTTTACCAAATGATCTTTATTTCCACATCTCAGGCACTTGCCAGGTTTCTTCCAGCACGTGGGCTCTCCATGCCCTTTTCCTCTACAATACGTGCAATCACCCTTATCTGATTTCCCTGATTGTTTTTGTGGTCGATTGAATTGGCGACAATTGTTCAGATTTTCCGAGCTTGAATTTCTAAACTTCGGTTCCTTGCCTTGAACTCTTCCAGTTTTCCAATTTGACAACGAAGGCCTCTTCCCTAGAACCCTAGATGCCTTGAGCTCGTTCAGGTCATTCTCAATTCGGGTGGCCCTCCCAACTACTTCGACATAAGAGGCTATGTTTTGGGAAAGAAGGGTTCGTTGAATTTCAGGCCTCAAGCACTTGATAAATTGGAGGGTGCGACGTGGCTCATCCATTGTCAAGTGGGGAGCATAACGAACTAGCCGGGAATAGACAACCTCAAACTCTGGCACACTCATATTCTCTTGCTTTAGAGTATTAAACTGCCCTTCTCGAAGCTCCCTAATAAAAGGCGGCACTTACTTATCTATAAAGTCCTTAACAAAGTTCTCCCAGGTTCTCTCGGTTCGATTCTGCTCCCAAACCATTTCTCTCTTTTGCCACCAGGCCTTAGCAACATCTATCAAACAATAAGTGGCCAATGAAATTTTTGGAATGTTTGGGTAGTCCATGACTCGGAAGATATATTCAATCTCGGCCAACCACACTTCAGCATTTTGATCGTCAGGCTTTCCAAGAAATTGGAGCGGTTGGAACTGCAGAAAACGTTCCAAGGTCTGGTCCAAAGCTAGCGGTGCAAGTGGTAGAGGCGCAACTCGTGCAGAGCCTTGCAAAGCTTGGGTGAACTCTGCCAAAGCGGAAATGATCAGCTCATCTTGTTCGACTGGTGGAGTTGTCAGTGCTCCCTCAGATTGACGAGAGGGAACCAATCGACTAGCACGACTATCACCATGAGTTCCTGCCATCTAAACAATGAAGGACGGCTCGTTAGTATAACAAGGCCGAACCTACTATTTTGACAAAAGAATCTCTCAGAACCAAACTTATTATCACATATTGGCAAACCGCCAGTCGATCAAATTTTTTATCGAACATCAGATAATCAATCATAGTGTATCAAAACAGAGACATAGTACGATAAAACATTCAACTAGCCAAGACGGCTTCAAAACAAACAAGGTTAAAAGGAAGATCTAAACGATCTCTCAATCTAAGTCATCTTAAATGCTGTCTCATGAGCACCAATCTCGGGGATCCTCACCATCCATAGGAGTTACCGCATCCGCGGGGTTCTCCTCTTTCGGGTTCTGATCACCCAGCTCCTCTAGCAACGAGGAGAGAATCGTTAATACTCCTCAACCTATCTTGAATCGTGTTGGATTGGAACAATCCATGATTCCTATGGAGCCGAAAATCCTCCACTTGGGCCCTCATTTCATTGAGTAGATCTTCAATCACTTGGACCCAAATTTTCGCTTCTTGAGCACAAGTTCTTACAAGTGATGCAACCCGAGAGTACCGATCGGGTCAACCTCCAGCTCATGCACTAATCTATTGGGATAATCAACCCTTGATCGACGACCTCCAAGTCGCACATGATCAGGGGATGGCGGATAGACCCGACGAGGTCAAGAACGTCGACTAACCGAGCGACGAGGGGGAGAATCATTACGAGTTGGTGCAGCATTGGTCCAGTGAGGCCCCAACTCAACCTCAAAAATCATGTCTCTCTCTCATGCGCTTGAAAACAATTATCTTGGCTCGACATGCTATCACACTCACAAGATATGAAACAAATACATAACATATAATAATTACACGAAAGGACTCGAAAAAATAGTTAAGAAATGACACAACAGACGACTTCTGAGGATCCTTGACCTGACTTATAAGCCTAAGCTCTGATACCACCTGTGACGGCCCGAGCCCCCGGGTCAGGTCCGACGTGGATCCACCCCCGAGTTCGGGTCCATGTTCGGTGATCACAACCAAAATTTGACAAGAAACTTTTTTTTTGTTTTTTTTTAAACAACACAGTAATTCGAATCATAATACATAAATAACAACATAAAAATCCGGTACACTGCGATATGCAAGAGCGGGCTCAAAATACAACATAAGCGCAACAGCGCATTAACCACATGGATCAAAACACTACTTAGTCTTTACATACTTAATCATAATTAATACATACTAATACATTACATAACAAGATTCAAAAGATAACATGACGACCGACGAAGACCGACAGACAGGATCTCGGAGACGGACAACACCAACGCTAGACATCAGACCATAGGAAGCCTGTATCTGAAAAGAAGTAAACACGAATGCGTAAGTTGATCGTCCAACTTAGTGAGGCTGTAGTGCACATGTGCGTGTGACACATGGATGCATTTTATTATACATGAACATATATAACATTACAGTAAATAAAAACATGCGATAACAATTTAATCACATTGAACAAGTAACCAACAGTTGCTGATGCCGTTCTCCTCTTACCCTCCAGTCCATATTATGACGCCCCCACCGAACACTCCAAGTAAGGAGCTACCTTACTAACTGTGCGCATAGACGTCTCATGCCAGGAGTTTGACATTCACTCCCCAAGTGTAACCTCCACACTTGGTTCGTGAAGCGGGTCTACGGTGGATCGAGGTAACCTTCCGGCCCTAACCTTCCGGGTTATCCACGATTCCGCACACTAAAATAGGGCCCACATAATAATAACAAACAATACAGTACAGTAACAATTCAGTAACAATAATCAAGACAATTCGGTATACGATATCAAGTACTCATAGGTACATAAGCATTAGCATAATAATTCAACAAGAATAGTTCATCCTAGCAGTCGAGTTATTCATTGTATCATACATCACATGCTCGTTCATTTAGGAACTAAGTTACAGCTCTGACTCGACCTACTAGCACATTCATACATACGCACAAGTAACATTTATTTCCAGAAAAATTAATTACTTATTTTCGAATTTATTTATTTTCAGAAAAATAATTATCCAAATTATTTATTTCCATAAAATAATTATTCAAATTATTTACTAAATTTTTTTTGTAAAAAAATTAATGATCAAGATTAATTAGAATTATTTTTAATCTTTAAAACATTTATTTTTGAATTTATTAAATTCAGAAAAATATTTAATCAAAATATTTTATTTTATTTTCAAATTACTTATTTTACCAAGAAATATTAATAAAAATATTTTATTTTACTTTTACAATTTATGAATTATTTTATTTTATTTAATTAAGAATTAATGTACCCTTGAAATTATTTTTATTTAAGAAACTATTATTTAATCATGATCTTATTCGAAAAATAATTTATTATTATTTAACCTTATTTTATTTCTCAAAAATTAATTAGATTTCTTATTCGGAAAAATTCTTATATTTTATTTAACATTATTCTTTTTTTTTCAAAATTATTTAAGTAAAATATTTATGTTTTTTATTTTTCGAAAAATGAGTATACTTTTATTTTTCAGAAAATAATTATTAAATTTTATTTTCTAAATGTTTTTTGTTTTTACTTCAAAATAAGTACAAATTTATTATTTTCATATAGATCTCTTTATTATAAAGTACTTTTCTTTTTATTTACACATAGAAACTTAAATATTTACTTTATTTAAAAGTTATCATAATTTTATTCAATAGTAAAATTATTTTATTCTTTAATGAAATTTTTGTTACTTAATTTTAATAAATCACCATTTTCAAAATTTAATATTAAAAGCAATAAAACAATTATTTTTCTTTAAGATAAATATTTACTCATTAAATCTATCTACTTTAATATTTTAAAAGTAGATTAATAAAACTTAACAAATTTAGGTTTACTAGTTTTTCCATATTTTCTCTTTTTAATTTTTATTAAATTTTTTTTTATAACTATGGGCTGGCCCTGATGGCCAGCCCACTTAATTGGTAGCAACAGGCCCATTAATGGGCCTGTTGTTCTGTTGCAAATTGCAACAGAGGATTGCCTCTGTTGCAATTTTGCAACAGACAACAAACAAAGCAGCAGCCACGGTCACTGCTATGGCAGTGGCTGGTGGTTGCTTGCCTGTGGTGGGGTGGCTCCGGCCAATCCCACCGGAAAATGCACACGAGAAGAAATTTTTAGATTTGCATAAATAACCCCCAAATTAAATAGATCAAGTTTAGACACCAAAAATTTTCAAACTTTTATAAAAATTGAAATCTTGCATGAAAATCTATAGATCCAAAAATCTAAAATCATAAACATATAGGTATAACATGCTTTCTAAATAACACTCTTTCACTTTATTTAGCCATAAAAATATTTTATAAAAATACTTACTTTCTCACACATACTTCAACATATGAAATTAAAACAAGAACACCACAAAATTATCAAATCTTTTAACTAATATATAAATCTAAAAATTTGAACATTAAACATTCATCTAAAGTTAGGTTTCAAAACTTCAAATAAGTTTTTAAAGATTGTTCCACATAATCAAGTAAAAAGGTGCTTAAGGGATTTTTTTAACATTCTTACAAGCTTCTAAGTTAGCCTTTTCCTTTTTCCGGTTCACGGCGGCAGCGGCAGCAGCGGCAGCAGCGGCGGTGGTGGCGGCAGTGATGAAAGTGCAGCGGCGGCGGCAGTGGTGGTGGTCCGTCGGAAGGTGGTGGTGATGATGGGGTTTTCCTCCTATATTCTCCTACCTTTTATATTTGCAAGATCTTCTCTAACTTTCTCTCTAACTTTTCACTTTAACTTAGTAATGGTGTGGGGAGACAAGGATCAAATTTAAGGAGGTAGTAGAGAGGGTAGTGGAGTGTTTGAATGGAGAAAGGGGTAGAGTGTTAGAATGGATAAAGTGGATGGAGGTATGGAGGGTCTATTCCCTTGGGAGAGAAAATTTCTCTACCCAAGGGCTGCCATAGCTGATTTCAATGAGGAGAAATCATGGCATGTTCAGCCAATGGAGGAAAAGGGGCCTTTTTGCACATTTGACCCCCAAAATTTCAAAAAGTGCAAAATGACCCCTAAATAAAAAAAAATTGCACAATTTAGTCCAAACTAATTACAGAATGACCCCAATGTTTTTAAAAGGTAATAGACATGTTTTCTAAATTATATCCAAGTCCAATATCCTATAAAAAATAATTAATGCACACAAGGCACAAAAGAGAGTTCAATTTTTGGGCTCGAAAATTTTGATTCTACGTTTAGGTTTAAAGAAATGCTATGTTTATTAAATATAGAATGCGTCACACAAAATCGGGTAAAAAAACTCAATAACTTCATTTTAAAATATTATAAATTTACGGGGTGTTACAATTTTTTAAAGACCTTGATCCACTTCTGGCCTTGTCAACATTGTTGGGCTCTAGTCCACTAGCCCAAAATGCTTAAGTCCATGTTGACAAGTAGAAGTAGGTCAAGTCTTTATTAACCATTCAAACAATTCATCCACAATCAATGTGGGATTGGGGTGTTACAATCTCCCCAACTCAAATACTCGACGTCCTCGTCGAGTCCAGATCAATAGCCCAAGACCGCCCTCATGGATAACACCACGAAGTCGGCCCCGATACCATTTTTAAAGACCTTGATCCACTTCTGGCCTTGTCAACATTGTTGGGCTCTAGTCCACTAGCCCAAAATGCTTAAGCCCATGTTGACAAGTAGAAGTAGGTCAAGTCTTTATTAACCATTCAAACAATTCATCCACAATCAATGTGGGATTGGGGTGTTACAGACTCCATCAGCAGCACTAACCCCAGCATCAACAGCACCAACTCCAGCATCAGCAGCAGTAACTCCATCACCAGCACCATCAGCAGCAGCAGCAGAAACTCCATCATCACCACCATCAGCAGCAGCAGCTGCTTCAGCAGCTAAATCTTGCTTTTTTGTCTTACAACCTCTCAAGTTGTGTCCTTTCTTCCCACAATATGAACAAGTCATTTGAAACTTTTGCTTCTTCAGTTTTATACTTGATTTCTTCCCTTTTCTCTTTTGTCTTTGGTTTTTTCCTTCTCATAAGGTCCTGATCTTCTTGCCTTTTTTGGTCTACCTCTTCTCTTTCCAAGGTTAGGAAGAAGATGGGGTATATGGCCAGTCTTCTCCCATAACTCAGGCCCATCAAGGGGTAACATTGCAGGGGCATACACTCTGTTATAAGTCTCCACATAGTAACACTCATTGACATAATCCTCTGGATCATGTACCATGAAGGATATGGCATTCATGGTATGTACACATGGAATCCCACTGATATACCATCTCCTACATGAACAAGTATGATCATGTAGGTCAACAGTGTAACCACTCCCTTCACTGCTATGAACCTCAAAGTACCTATCATTTGACTTCATGGGAATACAGTTGGAGGCATCTTGCATCCTCTTTTCCAAGATTATTCTGATCCTTGGGCATATCCTTTTGTCAGCCCATCTCTTTAATGCCTTGTCCCTACACTCTTGAAGTCTCACCATTAGGTATTGTCTAATCCACTCCAACATGGTCAAAATAGGCCTCTCTCTAGCCTCTAATAGCATACTATTGAAAGATTCACACATATTGTTCAGCAGGGTATCACACTTGGAGAAAGAACTGAAGTGAGATCTACTCCAGTGGTGAGCAGGCTTATCACTTAACCATTACTCCAGATTTGGATTGATTTGTAGAAATTCATCCAATTTTTTCTGAAACTCAGGCATTGTGGCAGCTCTGGCAACTGCCCACAAGGCATCTTCATATTCATCACCTCTGAATTTTGCTTCTTTCATGTTTCCTATCATGTGCCTTACACAGAATCTGTTGTCACTTCCAGGAAACACCTTGCCTAATGCTGGAATAAGGCCTTTCTGCTTGTCACTCATGAAAGTGTAACAATCCTCCCTTTCAATCCTTAAATCTTCTTTAAGCAGTTCCAAGAACCACTCCCATGCACTCTTAGTCTCACTCAAAACTACTGCATAAGCTATGGGAAACAAACAATTGTTTGGATCAATAGAAACAACTGTGATCAATACCCCATCATAAGGACCCTTCAAGTGTGTCCCATCAATGCCAATAAAAGGCCTGCACCAGCAAGAAACCCATCCATTAATGCCTCGAATCCTACATTGAACCTATCAAACTTTCTCCTACCACTACTATCACCTTCCTCTAACTGTTTCAATATAACAGTGGGTTTTTCTCCCTCAACTCATTTGCATTGTAGGACCTCAGGCGCTACCACTTGCCCCAAAACCAATTGGTGTTAGGGAATACGCATACCCTTCCCTTATAGTGCATTCACGCAAGCGCCCACGATATTCGATTGTGGCTCCACCCGCACAATCAGTTTGGGTCTCCATCCGCACACTCAGTTTGGATGCCACAGGACAATTGCTGTCACCCGCACACTTAGTTTGGGTGCCCAACAATCTCTCCCTCAGCAATTGCTCCTACTGGGAATCGAACACGTGACCTTGGCTCTGATACCACTTGTAGGACCTCAGACGCTACCACTTGCCCCAAAACCAATTGGTGTTAGGGAATTCGCATACCCTTCCCTTATAGTGCATTCACGCAAGCGCCCACGATATTCGATTGTGGCTCCACCCGCACACTCAGTTTAGGTCTCCATCCGCACACTCAGTTTGGATGCCACAAGATAATTGCTGTCACCCGCACACTTAGTTTGGGTGCCCAACATGCATAATCAAACAACTTGTCATACTGCTCTTCATAACTTTCCTCTATTATAGCCAATGCCTTCTTTTTAGTCCTGTAGGCTTGATTCTTAGAAATATGGCATTTTAACTCTTTGATGCTATCAAGCCTAAAACCCTTAACTGCTCTGCCTGGATCAGTCCTAAATGTTTCTTCATACTTCTTAGCAAGCCACCTTGATGTAACATTCTTGCAATGAGTGTCCATCCCACATTTGTGTTTTGGTTGATATTCTCTGATTTGATAAGTATTTTCATCCTTTATCTTCAAATAGTGTATGTGCCAATCACATCCTTCTGCAACACACTTAGCATATATTCTTCTCTTATCATTCCTAGTTATTTTCAATGTCCTCATTGTATTCACTGCATGGGAATTGATAGCTTCCTTGAAATGCTTCTTTGTGCTGAAGATTTGTTTCAACACAAACTTTGGATTAAATCTACTCTCATACTTAAACTTAGGGTAACACTCCTGACCCTCATCTTCTGAAATATATCTCCATTTTCCCTCATCTTCACTTGATAAAACAGAAAGATCATACTGATCATCTTCAACCTCAGTGTTTTCTTCACTATCTTCTACCATATTTTGTTGTCTGTTTTCTTCTTGGACTTCTTCCCTCATTTCTTCACTGTTTTCTCTAGTTCTTTCAAACCCTTATGAGATATCATTGTCAATGTTCTGCTCATAAAGAACATCATCATTTTCTCCATCACTTTGTTCCTGATTATAATCCACATCTTCTGAGTCATCACCACTGTCAACTTCTTCACTGTCAACATAATTTTCAATCAAGGTAGTTTCTTGCCCTTCTTGCTCACTTTCTTGGCCCTGTTGCTCAGTTTGAACTTGTTCAATAGGAGCATCAACCAAGGTCTCTGTCCCATTTAAAAGCTCTCTTTCACCCTCTCTCCCCAACAACCTTGCCTGACCCAGTAGAACCCCAAATACCAATAGTTCCAGGAAGTATGTTTATATGGTCTACATATATTTTAGCCACCTTCACAAGATCACACGCCACAAACAAGTCAGTTTCATACTTAATCACTCTAAAATTCTTGGTTTGATCAATGTAGTAATATCTTTTCACCCCAAAGAATCCCAACTCCTCACACATCCTGTCAACTTATCTCAGTGTCATACACCTCTTTTCAACAAAATTTATAGTCCGTATCAGACCTCCTTCATACTGTGCAACTGGAAAATGGATAAACCTCCCTTGAAAGTGTAGCTTCAATGAGAATTCTTTCACTGTAAAATTATAAACATACATTTACATAATCAGTTAATTAGAAATGGACAAAAAGAATTACAAAAAAATCATTGTCCCCTTAGTACCAAAAATTGCGCTGTAGAACCCTAAATATGGACCCCCCAAATAAAGTAATAGAATATGTCCCCCTTGAACATAAATAAAGTATTATATCCAGTCTAATTTGGGCATGAACATTAATAAAGTATTATATCCAACAGATTTAAAAATGCATTGCTGATTTAGAAACCCTACACCACATTTGGAACCCACACCCGATTCTGGGACCATAAACATTAAAGTAACTACACCCACCCACTTTAATGTTTAAAAATTGCTATATAAATCAGTGACATTCAATTACTTACCATGTAAAGCAGGTGGCTTGTTTTTTGGCTGCGGGTCCAGTTTCTTCATCTCGTTCAGTGAAGAAGCGTAATGGTGGGTGGGTTTCTAATGAGGGATTCTGAGAGTGAAGTTAATTAGCTTATTTGAGAGATTGAGTGATTGATTTTGAAGAGGGAAGGGGAAATTAGGTTTTTTTGTTTGGGAATTGATAGATCGATTTTGAAGAGTGAAGGGGAAATTCTGACCGTTTTCATCAGAGAAGAAATCTGGGCAGGGGCGTGCATTTCACGTGCAAAAATTTCCCTCCATTCGCGACTTAATGGCCCACGTGTTCAATTAACGGTGATTTTGGGTCCAATTTAACTGAAGTACCAAATCTGATGCAATGTTTTAAATTGTGGTACCAAATTGATCAACCTCATTTTTTGTGGTACCACAAGTTGGAATCATTATATTGTTTGGTACCACAAATGCAATTCTTTCAAAAATAATGTCAGTTTGGAACAATGGGTGAAGGTAGAATAGAGTTTAAGAAAAAGGCACTTTAGGATTTCATGGAAACAAGAGGATTCAAAATAGGTTTGTATAGCCCCTAGCTTCCAAATATGAAAATGTTCATCGCTTTGTTCCCAATGTGGATGTTTGAGAAGCACGTGATCATTAGAGTTTTATAGATTTTTAAGTCGTGATATATTAGAGATTAAAATTAATTTAAAAGCACAATAGAAATATCAAAATTATATAACAAAAGCAACATTAGAAACCCTAGAGTGAATACTCTCGAAGTATTCAATATCACAATCAATCAACTACCTCAAAATTTCCCACATGCTGAACGGTATAGCCACTAACAGTAAAATAATAAAAATAAAAAAAAGATGGAAAAAATTGAAAATATTAAAAAGTAAAAATATGAAATTAAATAATACAAGTCACCAAAATATGGCCCAAAGTTTGTTCAAATTGAGGATCTAATTAATTTTTTTTGAAAAAAAATTATACAAAATAACAAAAAGTGTATATAAAAACTCATTTTTAAGGGAAAACGATGGAATTTGGGGCCTCAGAAAGAAGTCAATGGATCGTAGCTCAACGGCCAAGGGCATGTATGCAATCAAGAAGTTTGTGAATTAGGCTTTAATCGTGTTTCTGATACTTGTAGAAAAAATTATGCCAAAAGAAATGCTACATGCCCAAAAGAGCTCAATTCGGAACACTAATTTGGATTATCTTTTGTTTTCTTTGTCATTCACCAACTCGTGGTATTACGAATACAAAAAAAGTTCAGCATCGTCTGTACTGTATCGTCCACCATCAACATTAGAAACTGCAAATGAGTATTGGATGTCTTTTCATGATTGTTGGTTATCAACCAAAAAATTTATGAAAGAACTAAAATTCATTTTTGTTAAATTTCAAATTCAAAAATATGAGAAAGAACTAAAGTGCGTTTTCATTGCTTGATATTTGCAAAGCACGAGTGGTATTTATTTTACTTTATATTTTATGAAAAATATACTATTTTGAAATTTTACATTCAGAGAATTGAACAATAGGGCAAAATGAATGCAAAATCGGGCATGTGACCTATTCAAGAACCGCAAGGGGACCAAAAACTAAGTTGAAGACGTGCCAGTTTTATTTAAGAACCCAAACTGACCCTTTTCAAATACATTTTCTACTTCGTGACCGGTTAACTTAATATATAATTTAGGTAATTTATTTCAAAAATAATTTGATAATATATTTATATATTGTAGTAAAATTACATTATTTGAATAGATATGCTACGAATATGCATATGATACACATATCCATTGATCGTGATGTTATAACATTAGCAACACTAATAAAAAAAATGGACGCCTTGATCCATATCTTAGAAAGGTATATTTCAAAAATTAAAATTACTCCATCCATTCAAAAATATATGTCGTTTTAAAGAATAAAAAAGTTATTTTAAAATATATGACGCATTAGGGTTCCAATGCAATATTAATTACCTTTTTTCTCCAATTTAGCCCTTACTTATTACACTCTGAAAACTCTATCTTATTTATTCCATTGAAATATTAATTAAAGGTATTATATGTATATATTTTATTTTATTTTTACCAAAATTCATACTATGTATTTGAATCTTTAATATCCGTGCAACACTCTAAAACGACAAATATTATGGAATAAAGGGAGTAATTAGTCCAACTAAATAATAATTGAGAAAAAAAAAACATAGAACTCACTTTAGAAATGCTTTTAATAAATTACAAGACATAAAAAATTTACTGAATTGGCATATGAGGTTAAAAGTCATGAAAAGACCCCAAATTTAGTGGGAAACTTCCCCCAAAGGAATTGAGAATAACTCTCCACAAGTATTACAAGTACTGGCTCTTCTAGTGTTCCTCCTTCTGCTGAGGGTCTTACATATATTGTTCTTGCCAAGGTAAAATACTAGAATTTATAATGTGTGTTACAATATAATTGTCCATTTTTAATCATTACTGTACCACCAATCAACACTTAAATGAACGGTTGGTGCTCGGAATATAAATGTTTTGCAGACGAGATTAATATCTAGAGAACAAGTGGAAGGCTTGAAGGTGCCTATGGATATGGAATGCAAGTACAATGTGAGGCCTTGCCAAGCAATAAATGGGCATCGTGTAGAGGTATACGAGGCGTAGGAGTCCACTGCTCGGGCGAATGACCGAAAGAATTGATGTATATGATGGTTAACTACTTACAATAAATCACCAAGACAAATGTTTCTATTTGTGACATAGATATTAAGTGTATACTAACGAATGATGGATTTAATGGTTGGTGAATTTATGCTAGAATCTCCACAAGGAAAAGTGCCACGTAATATAGTTGTCTTAATTTGATTATCTAAATTATTTAATATATGACAAATATATGTATATATACACACACATACACATATATATAGAAAGTCATAATATCCAATATATCATAATAAAGAAAATTACAACAAAACTTTATATAAGATTTTGACACTTCAAAATTAAAACGAAATAAAACTCTCAAAGAAATTAAGGAAAACTAATAGAAGGACACGATTGTCTTGGATTCTTTTACATCACTTATTTTTCCAATAGTAAGGTGTCTTACGGTAATTTAAAAAAATACCAATACTTCTTGCTGCCCAATCACAATGATTATCAGGACAAAGATCATATTTCCACCGGTCATTATAAACTTCAAAACTGCAGATCTTATTACCCCATTGAAGGGTACAAAAGAATAAGGTTGAAAAAAATTTAGCACAAAAATTAAATTTAAATGCTTGGTTTACCGTCAATGTATGATATCCAAGCTCGTCATCTCCAGATGCACAGTGTACCAATAACGGATCAGAATTTGGGGGGAGATAGTTTGTCACAGAGACATAAACTCTAGAGGATAAGAAACAACCTTGTATCCTATCACATACAAGAGTTGCAGAAAAGATAAAGATTAGAAAAAACAATTTTGTCATTTTGTATAGGACTATCGCTTGTTGAAAACTTACGAAATTTGTTAGCATCATTAGTTATAATTAGACCATGTTATATAGTTGAGTTTTATTTTTCTATTTCTCCAAAAAAAGTAAGTACATAATGGTAATTAGTTAACAGTAATATTAATCTGTTTTGCATAATTTGTCATAGGATTATAATTATAATAATTACTAAAGTTGTCATTATCGGATCATTAAAGTCTTCTGACTAAAATGGTGTAGTAATAATATTTATGGTAACTCTTAATACGATTCGCAAAGTTTGTATATGATTTCAAAATGGCTAGCGATATATGGAGAGTATCAATTGTTATAGCTAGAGCAAGTTTATATTTTTGCCTAATTTGACTTTATTTGCCTTCTATGTTATACGAGTGAAAAAGAAAATTAATTAAAATTCTATTTCTTCTTCAATTCTTAGATTTTATCAGCTTGTAATCATTCATTCCTAAAATGTTGTGGCCAAAGAATATTTCTAATTTAGATTTGCTTTCTTTATTATATGAGCAAAAAGTCAAATTAATTAATGTTCTTCTCTTCTTCATTCCTCAGAATTTGTTAAGGCATAGTTCTTATTTTATGTTATCCAATGCTTTAAAAATTGGACCACATAGCCCGGTTCGATCAGTTTAGTCGATAATCGACTCAATCCATAGTCGGATTAACCATTCAAAACAAGTATAGCTCATGTCCAGTTCGAATGGGAAGAGATAAGAATATGAACATAAACAATCTAGAGATAAGATGATGCAAGTTTCAATGGGAACAAATAATTTGATAAGAAACTAATTATTTTCAAAAATTATTTAAATTTAGCATTTAAAATATGTTTAAAAGTTCAAACATGTCAAAAAAAAGAAAAAAAAATTGCCAATATTGGACATTGGGTCTTGGTAGAATAGAGTTTAATAAAAAAAAAAGACATTTCAGGATTTCATGGAAACATGTGGTCTCAAAATAGATTTGGGTAGCCCCGAGCTTTCAAATATGAAAATTTTACTCTATTGTTCCCAATGTGGATGATTGAGAAACACGTGGTCATTAGAATTTTATAGAATTTGAGTCGGGACAAATTAGAGATTAAATTTAATTTATAAACACAATTTGAATATCAAAATTATATAAACAAAAGAAACAATAAGAACCCTAGAGTGAATACTCTCGAAGTTCAATATCACATTCAATCAACTACCTCAAAATTTTCTACTCGATGATATAGCCACAAAGAGTAAAATAATAAAATATGTCAAAATGGAAAAAATTGAAAATAATAAAAAGTCAAAACATGAAATTAAATCACATACCTGACCAAAATATGGCACAAAGTTTGTTCAAATTGACATTCTAATTAATTTAATTAAAAATAAAAAAAATGACAAAAAAAAAAGTATGACTCATTTTTTAAACAGTAAAACGATGAAATTTGCGGACTCATAAAGAATTTGTAAGAATTAGAGAGCAAAAAGATAATGAAAAAATATTATTGTGTTTACATCAATTAACATGCCTTGTAATTAATTATAGATAGATTACAATGTAAATAATGACTAAGAGTTTGACTCTATCAACTATTTACAAAGATAAAACTAAGAAACTATATATATCTAAACTATTGTAAAAGATAATGACTAAGAATTCAATTCTATCAACATACAAGAAAGAGATTACAATTAACAAAAGATAAACTTCAACAGCCCCCACCCCCTTCGTGAAAGAATGGATTTTCAGCTCTATGAATAACAACTTAACTATCACAATGAATTGTAATTGTATGTGGATGGTTGAGACCAAAATTTGAAAGAAGATATTTTAACCATTGCAATTCAGAAGTAAGTGCGGCGAGAATACAATATTCATTTTCGGAAAAAAGAACGAGAAATTGTTGGTTGTTTCTTAGTTTTCCATGAAATGGGACTTGAACCTAACATGGTGAAATAACCAATGGTGGATCGACGAGTAGTGGGACAATCAGTCCAGTCTGAATCAGCATATCCTACTAAAGTAAGAGAACTAAAAGCAGAAAGAAATAAACATTTACCAATAGTTCCTTTAAGATAACGAAGGACCCAAGTAGTAGCATCAAGATGAGTAGAATGTAGACATTGCTTGAATTGACTAAGAGTATTCACGACATATTGAATATTGAGATATAATAGACGCCCCACAAGTTGACAATAAATTGATGGATCAGGAAAAGAAGTGTCGTTTTTCAGTAGTAAACGAACGTGTTGCTCCATAGGAATATCAGATGGTCAACAACCAGTTATATCAGAATCAGATAAGATATCAAGAGCATATTATCGTTGACAAAAAAATTTCATTTCTTAGATCAAGATACTTCAATACCTAAAATATATCAAAGATTGCCAGTATTTTTTATGTTGAAAGATCGGAGAAGAGATTTGTTGGTCCCAAGTGGTTAGATGAGGTCTAGAGGGGAGGGAGGGGGGTGAATAGACCTCTAAAAATTTTAAACAAATTTTAACTTTAAATCTTTCTACTTAACTGTTCACAGACTAAGCAGTTATAGAGCAGTAAGTTAACTAAGCTGATCGCGAACAAATATTTGAACATCACAGTAGACCACTAATCTGATAATCACTTAGCTGATTTTAGTCAAAACCAGTTTTAACACCAGAATACTTGCAGCGGATAGTTTAAGTGTTTTTCACAAGTAGTTTGGTAGATTGAAAGATTTTAACCCCAGTTTTATAAAACTCCTTTTAAAATCCTTTCAAACAGTTTTTAAGTGTTCTAATGCAATTTTGTAAATATGCTAGAAAATAATGCAACTTTGAACACACAATATTTTTATAGTGGTTATATGGATTTAAATCCTTTAGTCCACTCTTCCAAGTCACTTAGATCTTGGGTTATACTATAAACACAAAGTTTACAATATCTCCACTTACGCCAAAACAACAAATGAATCTGGCCGTAAGCTCGCTGCAGGAAATCACAAAGAAACTCCTACTCTCTGAAGTAATATCACTCACTAAGATGGATATCTACTTCTCACAACTTTTCTCTCTTACAGATTCACTCAGAAAATGTTTTCTTGAACTTCAACGGCTTCAGTTAACTAATCATGTTCAACAAACGAGTGAGCTGTTCTTGAGCTTTTGAGACTTAGAAAATATTTGCTTTGATTTTGATTTCTCAGAAGTTGAGTCTCTTTTTCTTCCTTCGTCTTTGCAGCTATTTATGGTTCACTCTTTGAATTATGTCCGTTGAAGAGAGA
Source organism: Penstemon eatonii (assembly GCA_038501285.1). Classification (NCBI taxonomy): domain Eukaryota; kingdom Viridiplantae; phylum Streptophyta; class Magnoliopsida; order Lamiales; family Plantaginaceae; genus Penstemon; species Penstemon eatonii. The sequence goes on from CM076710.1 coordinate 64,122,104, forward strand.
CAAAATTCAAATTTCTTGATTTCTGGTCCTTAAAATCCGCGAACGGCTCTCTGCACAGTGACAGTACTGCGAACTGTACGATCTGTCAGACATCATTAAATGCACCAAGCTGATACGAAGTCTTTCTTCAATCATTTTTCTTTAATAACCTTGTACTTCAGCATTTATTACTTCCAGGGGCATTTATTACCATTGGGAAGACTTCTTGATCCTTTCCACTTGGCTGATCGAAAGTGCACGTCTGGTGGTGAACCGAGCTAATCCCAAACATGAATAAATCTGATTTGAGTTGGCTGATCTTCATCAGTCTGATATCTTTCCTTCAGCAGATCAGTAGTCTTTTGGACCTTGAATATTTGACCCGTCTGATAGTTTCCTTTACTTGGTCAAAAATCTTCTAAGGGATATCAGCGAAGTTGTCTTATACTTAGCAGATTTGAAGTTTTGGAAATCATCAAAACCTCCCTTTACTAATTGTCTTCAATGCTCTTCGTCTTCATCCTTATCCAACAATTTTCCCCTTTTTGATGATGACAAAACTTCAGCTAAGTACCTGTTTTACTTATACTAAAGTCTTGATCCTCAAAATTTTCTGAGATAGAAAAAGTTTATTGGAAACAGAACTTGAACTTTTTATTACTAATATGATAAAGTTTACAAGATACATGTTCTGTTCAGATGAGATGTCTGAAAAAGAAGTAAAGAAAACTGATTACAAAGGATTTGCCTATACTAGTCATCAGCTTCTTCATCATCTCCTTCAAGCACTTCTTCATACTCATACGATGATTCTTCATCATCTTCTTCATCAGCATCCTCATCTAAAAGTAGATTGGATTCGGCAGCTTCCATTTTATCTTTTAATTCTTGTTCCTTTGCCACTTCCTCCATCTTTCTCTTCTTTTCTTGCTCTTTAGCAGCTTCTTCTATTCTTCTCTTGTTCCTCTCTTCATCTTTATATTTAGTATAGGGCTCTGATTTTTCTCCGTCAGAAGCATTGTCCTTAGTTTCTTCAACAGCTTCATCTTTGCCTTTTACTTTTTCAACAGCCTTAGTCTCTTCAGCAGCTTCAGGCTTTTCAGCTTCAGTGGCAGCAGATTCTTCAACTTTTTGCTCTTCCTTCTTCTCTTCCCCCTTTTTGTCATCATCAGAAATGGTGACACTGGTAGGTCTGATAGGAGGGTTTAGTGCAGCAGACTGAATCTTCATAGCAGCACAGAAAGCCTTCAAGTTCTGATTGACTACATCGTGACTGGCAGTTAAGGGATGAAGAGATGTGATGATGTTGTCATTTTGATCATTTAAATAGTCAACGTTTATTTGCATTGTGGCAAGCTCTTCTTGAATAGCAACTTCAGCTTTACTAACTTCTTGCAACAAAGCAACGTTTACTGCTTTCTCTTCTTCACTAACACGTATGAAGTTTGCAGTGAGATCAACTATGTTGTGTTCAGCTCTTTTTAAGGTAGCATGAAGATGTTTGACATCAGCCTTCACATCTTCAACATTTCTGTTCATTTCAACAAAGCTTTGTATCATCTGCTTTGAATGATCTTCAGGCATGGGAAAACTATCAATGGCATTTCTGATAGTTCTTGCAGTGAGGAGTTGCATACTTTCAAGTTGTAACCTGTTGGACTCTGCCAACTCTTGCTGCAACTTCTTCAACTGCGTGCTGTTCTTCTCTTCCAATTCCTTCATTGAATTCTCCATTAATAACTAGAAGGCTTCCATTAGTGAAGAATGTTGATCACTTGATGAAGCAGAGTGAGCAGCAGCTTTCCTTCTTTCATCCTCCTGGTGGACAGGGGCATCCTTCAGTTTTGTCTCCTGATCAGCTTTGGATTCCTTAGCATTCCACTCAAGTGCCAAGGGTTCATTATCTTATTTGTGCTGATCAGTTACATCTTTAAATATTTTACTAATGATTTTGCCGTCATCAGTAAAGGTAGTTGTTTGACGGATTTGTCTCACAACAGGCCATAAGTCTGGCGTAGGATCTTTTACTTTAAGCACCTCATAGTAATCTTTTACCTCTTTGCCAAAGGTGATCTGTTGAATGCTTGGCAACAAAGGCAGTTCACTTGATGAACCTTGCTGATATCTTGATCTAGCAGCCCATCTCTTCAAGTCAGTCATCACAGCAATCTGAATTGCTCTTTCAACAGCATCATCAGTCTTCCTTTTCTTTGCAGGCAAAGTGTTTTCTATGATCTTGGCCTCCTCTGTAGCATAGTCTTTAGCCTACTGATGCATTGCATCTCTTACAAAGTGAGGATCCAAGGCTTGTTGAATTGAGTCAGTCCTTAGCCAATTTAGAACCCATCTTTCCTCATCAGCTAACTCCTTCCATCCTTGAAGCTCTTCAATAGATCTATTCAATCTATAATCCCTCCATTTCATGTATCAAGGCTTCTCGTGGGTGAACAGAGTCTTCAACATCAGCTTCTGGTCATAATACGCCAAGGCCTTTTCAAACCTTTTGAAGAGAGCTTTATCAGCATTGATGATATCAAAGGCTCTTCTTACTTCATATTTGCCTTTTGGTCTGACCTCACCAGCAGGCATCTTTGGGTTTTCCTTCTTTATTCTCATCAATCTTGATGCCTCCAGCATGAACTGGTCCATGAACATCAGTTTTACTGATCTCAATGACCATCGCAAGTTCAGCGTCTTCAGCAGCTTTCCTTTCTGCTTCAGACATCTTCCTTCTTTCTGGATCCTTAGCTTCTTGAATCTTGCTTAGCTCAAGGACTCTATTTTCTTCCAGCTCATCCCTTTTTCTCTGCTCAGCCTCCTCCTTTTTCTTCTTGTCAGCAGCAGATATCTTTTTCTTCTTGATAAAAATCTTTCTTTTTCCCTTATCAGCTGGGACAGGTTGAGGAGCAGCAGATGCAAGAGGTGCAGCTGCAATGGGACTGATGATCACAACGTCTTGATCATCTTGAGGTTCAGAAACCTCAACTGTTGTCTTTTCTTGATTAATCTTTTGCGTGCCAGTTTGTTCAGCAACATAAGCTTCTTCAGCTCCAACAGGCCTCTCTGCGGTCTGAGGACTTTCTCTTACCAAATATGTTAACTCAGTGGGTGAGTCAACAAATGTCATCTTCTTTCTAATAGTCCTTCTTGCCCTTCCACGAACAGGCACAGAAGCTCCTGTATCTCTGATTTGGCTTCTTGTCCTATGAGCAACATTCTCATCAGGACGCTTCGCAGATTGTGTTCTTGAAGAGGAAGCAGAAGATATGTTCTTGATTTCCTCTGTAGACTGATGGATGATTGCATCAGCTACCTCCCTTGCTTCGGACTGATCTGTTATGGCTTCAACAGCTGGAAAGGCTGTTTGAACAGAAGTCTTCACCTTCTTCTTTTGAGCCACTTCCTTGGGCTCCTCAGCTTTCTTCTTATTAGCAAGCTGGGCTGTTTTGACCAGTTTCCTTTGCCTTTTGGCAGAAACCTCTTTCTTAGGTTCCTCCAAGTCTTCATCAGCCTCGACTTCATCAGACTTTGTTTTCAACACAGGCATATACTTTGCCATTGCTTTAGATGTATGGATTTCTTTTCCATTTGTCATTCCACATCCCATACTGTGAAGCAGATATCTCAGAGTAATTCTGTGATTTGTCTGAGGCTTTTTCCCTTTCTTATCATGGAAGTTGGCTAGAATGTACCAGACTACAACCGACCAGTTCACTTCCAGAGAGTAGAAAATTGCGACCATCATACTGTACCTCTTCATCGTAACAGCATCCAGAGAGAAGGTGCAATTTTCAATCAGCTTTGCTAAGATATCAGCCATACGCTGATATTCATCCTTCAATTGCTTCTTCTTGATGTTGCAAGTCAACATCTCTCCTTCTTTTGCACAGATGGCCCATAAATCTTGGTGTTTCTCCTCAGCTATAGTGGTGATGTCATGTCGACCTCTGTTTGGCAGACCAAAGGTCTAATGAATCAGAGCAGGGGTGATTACGACCATGTCTCCACCAGCAGTAGCAGAAATTTCCAACTTTGTGAAATCCACCTTAGCCGTACTGTAGTACTCCAAAACTTGGTCCTTCCAGACAAGACCTTCATGCAACTCCATAAAATTTACCAGCGAAGCAGCCTTGAATTTCTCCAGTAGTTGCTTCATCAAATCAGTACCGGACTGATAGTACGCATTGTATACAAGATACATACCCTCAGCCTTTGCTTCTAGGTTTGAACCCATGATGAATCTGTAAAAATTAGTGAAGGAACGAAGAATGCAGGAAGTAGATTTGCAAGAATTTTCTCAAGAAATGCTTTAAGTCTTTTATCAGCGAAAGCCAATAGCTGATAACCTTCCTCAGTTGTTTGTCAATCCAGCTAGATAATTTAATCTTCAATCTTCAAGACTTTAATCTTCTGATGAAAACATAACTTCAACTAACTGTCATCAACAAATTTCATCTTTTTAATCAGAAGTACCGCTAGTCTTACACGTTCCCCCTGACTTTAAGAATTCATAAGTTAACTAGTCTGTTGAGAGTTAATCCTTGAAGATAATGAGATGAGTAAGCTGTTGAACTTCAGTCTTCTGATGAGTTCCCCCTCAGCTTATGCATCCAATTTTAATAAACCCAGTTCAGCTCTTAGAGTTGAAAACCTTGTCTCGCTTAGAGGTTTACTGAAGATGTCAGCAATCTGATTTTCAGTAAACACATATTCTATCATGACATTTCCTTTCTCCACATGATCTCTAATGAAATGATGTTTGATCTCAATATGCTTAGTCCTTGAATGACTTGTAGTATTCTGACTAAGGCTGATTGCACTTGTATTGTCACAGTAGATTGGCATTCCACTGATCTTGATGTTGTAATCTTCTAGTTAATGCTTCAACCATAATATTTGTGCACAATAAGCTTCAGCAACTATATATTCAGCTTCAGCAGTTGATATGGATACTGAAGTCTGTTTCTTACTCATCCAAGAGATCAGACGACTACCTAAGAACTGACAGGCACCTGTTGTGCTTTTCCTGTCAATCTTGCAGCCAGCAAGGTCAGAATCTGAATATCCAATAAGTTCAAATCCAGATTCCCTAGGATACCATAATCCCAAATCTTCAGTACCCTTAGATATTTGAGTATCCTTTTGGCAGCTAAGAGATGAGATTCCTTAGGATTTGATTGAAATCTCGCACAAACCCAAACATAGTATATAATATCAGGTCTGCTAGCTGTTAAGTACAACAGTGACCCAATAATTCCTCTGTACTTGGTTATGTCCACTGATTTGCCATCTTCATCTTTATCCAAGCGAAGACTAGTAGACATTGGAATATACGCAGTAGAGTTAGTTTCCATACCAAATTTCTTGAACAGATCCTTTGTGTATTTTGCTTGGCTGATGAATATTCCATCAGGCAACTGTCTTACTTGCAAGCCAAGAAAATAATTAAGTTCTCCCATCATGCAAATTTCAAACTTGTTCTGCATCAGCTTTGAGAACTTATCACACATCTGTTGATTTGTTGAACCAAAAATGATGTCGTCACAATATATTTGCACAAGCAAAATATGTTCTTCCTATTCAATAGTGAACAAAGTCTTGTCTACCTTACCTTTACGAAAACCTTCAATAAAAAGAAAATCAGATAGGGTATCATACCATGCTCTTGGAGCCTATTTCAGTCCATAGAGAGCGGCTTTCTTCAGACGATACACTTTGTCTTCTTCTTGATAAGATTCAAATCCAGGTGGTTGTTCAACATAAACTTCTTCTTGCAATTCTCCATTGAGAAAAGTTGATTTCACTTACATCTGATAGACTGTGAAATTCTTATGAGCAGCGTAGGCAAGAAAGAGTCTGATTGCCTCTAATCTTGCTACTGGTGCAAAAGTTTTCATCAAAGTCAATGCCTTCTTCTTCACAATACCCTTTGGCAACTAATCTTGCTTTATATCTGGTGACTTCACCATCTTCATTCATTTTATTCCTGAATACCCATTTAGTGCCAATGACTCTTTGATGACTTGGTCTAGGAACTAAGTACCAGACTTCATTCCTTTCAAATTGATTTAGATCTTCTTACATAGCTTCAATCCAGTTAGAATCACTAAGAGCTTCTTAAATTTGTTTAGGATCTATTTGAGATAGGAAGCTGACAAACATTGCTTCATTTGCAGCAGCTCTCCTTATCTTCACTCTATCCAAAGGATCACCAATCACCAGCTCTGGTGGGTGATACTTGAGCCATCTAAGATCAGGTTGCAAATAATGAAGTTGTCCTCTGTTTTGATCTTGCAACACTACTGTTGGAGTTCCAGTAGTAGTATGTTGAACAGTCTCTGGTCTATCAGCTGTTTGGAATGATAGGGTAGTGCCCTGCAAGCCAGTTCTGTTAGCTTGTAATAGATCTATCCTGTATGAAACGATCTTTGATTTTATAATAATACGCATGTTTATTTATATATGTATAAGGATAAACAATGGCCAACTTCATCTTTCGCGAATACATTTAAGCGATTGGTTGAAACCCTTAGATTACATTTGACTATGGGACGATTCACTTCAGTACTGAGTGCAATCATGAAACAGTCTCAAAGGTCGTAATCTTAAAAGTGTTCCAAGTCGTAGATTCCAAAACGAGACGGGGTATCGTAGGAATCGCCAAGACTTGTACGAGTATGCATGATTCACATGGAGTGAATTTGTAGTGTTTCATGAGCAAGGAATTTGAGTCCAGTGCATACGAGTAGGTGGTTCAATGGAAGATTGAACGCATCGAACAACCCGAACAGAGAAACCCATTGTGGAAGCGCATGACGCATATCGGTGATGGGATGTTTCTCAAGGAATATAATAGTGTACGATTTAGTCCTTTGACTTGAGGTACTAGGGCGAATTCGGTGCATGTTTAGATCTAGGTATAGGCCACGTAGCTTGGTCATAACATGCCTAGGTTGGGTGCGTATGGACATGTGCGCGAGTGGTTAGTACCGATATGGAATCTATTGACTCAGTGTAATGGGTGAGAGAATTTCCTATACGATTCTTAGATAATATATCCAAGGAATCTGCGGCCGCAGTCGGTGACGGATTTGGAAAGGGGTTTCCAAATTTAGAAGGTCACAAAGGTATATTATCCTGAATTAGAAAGTATAGCTATCGAGACAAATTTAGAGGTGCCGATCAATTCACACACCCTAAGTCTTGATCGGAAATATTAGTCGATAGAAGGACCGTATGTACATGGCAATTATATAAGACGAGGTTCACAAATATCAATTCACCTGAAATTGGGTTTCATGGGCTTGTGGCTAGACATCGACCATGAAGTGTGGGTACTCCTGAATTAATAGAGGATTTAATTCTAGGAGTGGTCAATTAAAGGTTGTTTAATTGACCGGAACAATTTATTGTTCATAAATTAAATCACGAGGGATTCGTGGGCCTGCTGCCAGTTGATGGTGAACCCAGAGGGTCACACACAATACAATTGGACGGTGACTGTTATAAAAGGACATGAAAGGAATTAATTGATTTAAAGGTAATTAAATCAATTAAATGAATTAAAAGTATTTAATTCAAGTGGGAGATTAATTAATTGGCTAACTTAATTATTGAGTTGCTAATTAATTATGTAAAAGAAATATTGATTTAATTGGACTGGGCATTTAATTAAAGTAGTTAATTAAATAAAGGATTGCAAGACATGGGCTTCTATTAATTAAAGCCCATAAGGAGTCTTGCAAACCTAGGTCAGAAGGAGTTTATAAATAGAGCACAACTAGAGCTCAAATGGGTAATACCCTGAAAGAAAACCCTAGCCTCCTTTTGCCCTAGAAGCGCCGCCCCCTAGCTAGGAACCCTAGCTGCCGCCGCCGCCACCTTAAGCCGTCGCCACCTGCTGCCGTGGGCTCCTTGGTGCTGCCGCCGCCATCTCCCTGTTCCATTGTGTTAGATCTTGATCTGTCAAGAGATTTAAGACAATCCTGCAATAACAAATCTCCTGAGTCCAGTTCTGAGCCTAAGATCTTGAGGTGTTGCCAGAATCCAATTGGTGTGGACTATCCCTGGAGGTGAGACACTTGGATCACTCCTGTGAACCAGATCAGATTCAGAAACGAAGCCGGAGGTTTCCACCACCTTGCCTGTGGTGAGGTATATCGCAAAAACCCCCTTTGTTAATTCATTGTGTGCGTTTTTGTTTAAGTTTTTGTATACATAATATGGAGACTTCTTTTATGGGACCATTGGATGACTCGAAAAATTTTAAATTCCGCACTTTGTTGTCTGACAAATCGAGCCATATCCCAACAGTGGTATCAGAGCCAACTCCATTATTATTATACAAAAGCCTGAACATAATTGTGTTCACCGTATATGTTTAATTATGTGTATGAGAACGCATGATAATTATGTTCTGTAAGTTGATTCTTGCTTGTTATGACTAGATCTATCATTGGGTAAAACTGCTCTTCAAGATCTGTGACGTTTTTATAGTTTTTGAAAACTTCAGGACTTTTTGAGGCAAAAATCGCATATTAGGGTTTTTGGGGCTGAAAATTCAAAATTTTTGAAATCTGGAAATTTGAAAATTATGGACTGTTCTTGCAATTCTGGTCGCATGGTTTTTGGGGTCGTTTTGCAATTTCTGAAAACTTAGGGGCTGTTTTGCAATTACCGAAACTTGAGGGGTCAATTTGAAAAATCAAAAATTTTCAAAATTCAAAATTTTATTTTCTGGTCTTCTACCCGAAACTGCCCAGGGGTGTTTTTGTAACTTTTTAAAAGTTTTGGGGTCAAAGTGCAATTTTTGAAAGTTGAGGGGTCGAAAATGCAATTTTCAAAAGTTGAAAAACAGATTCTGAAATTGAGCAGAAAATTAATTTTTGTTTACCCGGATATTTATTTTGTCATAATTAGTAGTGACTAAAAAGCAAGAATCATAGGAAGTTAGTTTTAAAAGGATGTTTTAAAATTAAGATAGAAGAAAGTAAAAGATGTTTACATGTTTCTTGCTCTACGTGAACTGTTTACGTGGTTTTCGATCGAGACGAGCATTAACCTTAGGGTAGATGTGATTGGTTTAATTTATTGCTTGGTTTTTATTGGGCCTGCGAGCCTATTATTGTTTTTGGGCCACTTTGAGCCTTTGTAATAGAATAGGGCTTTACTGCTTTCCTAGTTTAGGATGGAGGCCCATTTACAAGCAAGGTGGGAGCCCAAGAAGATAAGAAGGCCATGTATGCATGGTACAATGTGTAATAGAATAGGGCCTGTTTGAGAACCCTTTAGATTGACCAATTGGGCCAACATCATTGGCTCGATGATGGCCCACATAGGAGGCTCCCGATCGAAAACATATTGTGGTAGTATGCATGCTAGGCTTGTATGGCTTTTATTTATTTGTCGATTTATATTTAGCTGCGCGCTAGAATCTAGATCGTAATAAAAGATAAAGCATAACTGAATCGGTGAGATCTCGGGGAGAGTTAGCATAACTTTCAAAACCAGAAACCCCCTCTCGAATTAAATATTAAGTCATATTGGATTAAAATAAAATGAAGTATTTATATAAGTCCAAGCCTTCCATCAATAGGAACTAACGTATGTTGTCTACTTATCGATAGAGGTGATCCAGAGTCTGGCACCTGAGTCGAAGAAAGGGACAATACGTGAAATTCCTTGACTCCTATTTTTAACTAAACATGACAAGGGTGAGGACTGGTCGGGATGTGAGGATCGACCGATAACTAGTTACGGAGAACTCACGACCGGGCCCGTTGCTCATCACGATTGATGGGTTAGACTTAACGATTAGTAACACTTATGATGTAGCAGTGCTAGATAAGTGCGAAAGCCGAGGCAAAATAAGCTTGAAGGTTGTGGAGCAACACAATTGGTAAAAAGTATACCTACCTGGAAAATTGGTTGTATGGCCACGAGTCGTGGGTGCAATTAATTGCTGCTGGGACGTCAAGACCTACTAGGAATTAAATTTCCCGAGCAATCAAAGGGGTGATTGTTTCGATAAAATAGTGGGAGAACTTTTTCGAAAACAAGTCCAAATTCGATAATTATAAGTATTAGGCATAAGATCAGTTAGCTAAATGTTGTCTTATTTCCATTTGTAGATATTAAGTACAATGTCTAAGAATCCATTATCTGTTATCCTCGACGCAAACAAATTGAATGGCTCAAACTTTGTTGACTGGCTGAGAAATCTCAGAATCGTCCTCGACTCCGAGCGACGTAGCTATGTGCTCGACACACCCATGCCTGCTGCACCCGCAGCACGAGCTAGTGAGGAACAACGAACCGCCCATGCTAAAAGGGTTGATGATGATCTTCAGGTTCGATGTCTCATGCTAGCCTCGATGTCGAATGAACTGCAGAAACAGTATGCTGCAATACCGCTTGCTAGAGATATACTTCTCCACCTCCAACAGATGTTTGGAGAAAGGTCTCGTACCGAAAGGTTCGCGACCACTAAGGAGTTGTTTCATCTCAAGATGGCTGAGGGAAGCAGTGTCAAGGATCACTGTCTACGTTTCATCAACCTGGTTGAAAAACTGGGCCGATTGGAAGTAGACTTGCACGCTGATCTTAGCACTGACCTCCTCCTCCATACGCTGCCCCGTTCTTTTGACCAGTTCGTGATGAACTTCAACATGGAGGATAGAACCCTCGCTCTTCACGAACTGACCAATTTGTTGGTAACGGCAGAATCGACTCTCAAGAAAGAGAAGCCGGTGATGATTGCACACCAATCGAAGGCTGCAAAGCCTAAGAGAGGTAAGAAGAAGAAGAAAATTATTTCTTCGAAGGCAATCACCAAGGTAGTTGAAAAGAAGCGCAAAAGCCCAGAAGACGAATGTTTCCACTGCAAGAAAGCAGGGCACTGGAAAAGGAATTGCCCAGACTACCTGAAGATGAAAATGGTAGCCAAAGGTATTTTCTTGGTTGAAGTTAATATTTCTATTAACTGTGCATCGTGGGTGTTAGACACCGCGGCAGGTTCTCATATCTGCAATGATTTGCAGGCGATGGGAGCAGTAAGATACCTGAAGCCCGGGGATAGAATCCTGCGTTTTGGAAACGGAGCTAGGATCGCCGCTGAGGCTATTGGGGACGTCGAATTGGTTTTAGGAAATTTTACTTTGGTTTTAAGGGATTGTCTGTACGTACCAACGATAATTAAGAACATCATTTCTATACCAATGCTAGACATTGATGGTTTTAATTTTTCCATTCAAAATGGATATCTTTGCATATTAAAGTGTTGGGATTCGGTAAGATAAACAGCCCTAGGCACAGCGGAATATAAAATTTTTAAGGCCTCTTAAGGAATCTTGCCAGGATATTCTCTAGTTGTATATATATGAATATAAATAAACGACAGTATAAGTTTTCTCGTTTATACCTGTCTCCTTGCAAATCCTCGGCTAGCAAGACGAGCTCTGAATTCTGCCCCGGTAAGATCGACCCACACCTTTTGAGTAGCGCCCCACGTGTTGCGCCTCTACGAGTTGATACACCACAATATCACGAAAATTAATATATCCTAATCAACTGGAACATAGGGTATATTAATATCTAGGTTTTAGAACAACTTTGGAACGAAAAATTGAAGACGAAAATTCTTCCAAAGTGGAAGTAGGTTCGGTCGATCCAGAGAGGGAGAGGGAGAGAATTTTTGCTCTTCTTAATTTTCTTGTGGAGTTGTATATGAGATATGAGACCTAGTCTCTTATTTATAGATATCTCTCATAACCTAATCCTTCTAGGATTAGGATTCTAATTCTCCTACATGGGCCATGGCCCTCTTTAATTAATTTTTCAGGGCTTTATTTAATCTCTCAACTAAATAGCCCAATTAATTAAATCATCTCCCAATTAATTAATTAAACTCTAAGTCTAATTAATCAATTATTCCATTAATTAATTAAATCCTAATTAATCAATTTACTCATAAATTAAATTCCAATTTAATTTATAATCTTGATCCAATTCCAATTGGATCCAATTTCGTTCCACATGGGTCGACCCAGTCGACCCACCAATTTAATCGACCCATTCGATTTTGACTCAGTCGACCCAGTCGACTCGGTCGTTCTTATTTCCTCGCTTTCGCTACTTGTGTATTGTGTATGCCCCCGTAGGTTCACCACATAATTGGCCGTGGGTTTTAATCAAATATTATTAAATTATTCGAGTAAGACTTACTCTAAATCAATCGAACACTCTGTCGATTGACCATTCCAAAATTAGCACCCCTGCTAATTTGGGAATTCTCCCACACTCCACGGTCGATGTCCAGTCACAAGCCCATGGAGCCCAATCACTGGTGAATTAATTCAGTGAACCTTTTATCATTTATAATTTTCATATACGACATAATCTCTCCATCGATCAATCTCCCAGTCGAGACTTAAGGGCATGGTCTTTCATCGGATTCCCTTTTAGTTTGTCTTGACCTTATGCACTCTGATCTCGAAATAAATTCTCTTTGACTTAATCTTTATGAGCTACTTACATAAAGTCGTCAGATACCTTAGCCAAGGATTTACCAGAATTAATTTCTCATAGAAATTCATAGGAGAATTTCCCAACCTATCAAGTCGGGTCAATGGATCCTTTGTTGATGATATGAATCTGCATACGAGTTGCTCTATACCCAACATGAGTCCACAGAGACTTTCTGGTGATCCCCAGTCAGTCGGAACTCATATCAAAGTATAGACGTTCTCGCACCAGATAAACCCTATCACCTCAAGTAGTTAGGGATCGTTCCTCGTATACTATTATAAATATGGAATAACTTCAACCCCGATATGCGACTACCGCTTCCATGGTGAGTTATTTCCTAATTGGGGTATTCAGTGCGCTTGCCATCCCAGCAAGCCACCCACTTATGTGTATCGACTATCCCAGTCACGCTTGTGAACCCCAGCGTCCTCCAGTTCATCGGAGTATACACAACAGTGAGAGTCTATCCGAATCCAACGATGTCCTATCTCGATTGGATTCTACGACTCTTGAATATGTTCTAGATCACGGCCTTGGAGATCAGTCCACGGGTTGTCCCATAGCCCTGTGATCTAAGGACTTCTATCCTTATGCGTAGATAATTATTACATAAGATAAAGATGACCATTTAATAAAGTGCATTTATTAATCGAAATTGAATAGTTCCTCATTTATTACAATAAATACTAGCCATACAGCTGGCTTGCAGGACACTATTTCTATCAATCTCCCACTTGTCCTAAAGCCAGTCTTTTATGTTCTTGAGTCCCATCTTATGCAGATGTTTCTCAAATGCCTTTTGAGGCAGAGGCTTCGTTAGCGGGTCCGCCGTATTATCTTCTGAGTCGACACGTTCCATCTTAATGTCTCCTCTACCAATGATATCTCTTATCACATGGTATCGTCTTTGTACGTGCTTGGATTTCTGATGAGATATCGGCTCCTTTGCTTGCGCTATTGCCCCATTGTTATCACAGAATATAGTAATGGGCTCAGCGATGCTAGGTATCACATCCAATTCCTGGATGAAGTTCCTCATCCAAACACCTTCCTTTGCTGCATCACTCGCAACAATGTATTCTGCTTTGGTGGTTGAATCAGCGGTTGTTTCCTGCTTGGAGCTCTTCCAGCTAACCATACCACCATTGAGGCAGAACACGTATCCTGATGTCGACTTGAAGTCGTCTACATCACATTGGAAGCTCGAGCCTGTATAGCCTTCCAATTTCAATTCTCCTCCGCCGTATACCAAGAACAATTCCTTAGTCCTTCTCAGGTACTTCGGAATTGCCTTTACGGCTATCCAGTGCTGCTCACCTAGATCAGACTGGTAGCGACTTGTAACGCTTAGAGCGTACGCTACGTCTGGTCTCGTACATAGCATACCATACATTATGCTTCCTATTGCGGATGCATATGGTACTCGAGACATATTGCTTCTCTCTTCTGGCGTCTTTGGGGCCATAGACTTAGAGAGTGCAATCCCATGTCTCATTGGAAGCAATCCTCTCTTGGATTCTTCCATACTAAATCTTTTCAAGATTTTATCTATGTACTGGGATTGGGAGAGGCCCAGCAGTCCTTTTGATCTATCTCGGTAGATCCTTATACCTAGTACAAAGGATGCTTCTCCCATATCCTTCATCGAGAATTGTGTAGATAACCATGCTTTAGTTTCGGACAACGCTTTCACATTGTTTCCAATGAGAAGAATGTCGTCAACGTAAAGCACCAAAAATTCAACTGTACTCCCACTGATCTTCTTGTACACGCAAGGTTCGAACATGTTCTTGATGAATCCAAAAGTTTGGATTGTTTCATCAAAACGAATGTTCCAACTTCGGGAAGCTTGCTTCAGTCCATAAATGGACCTCTGGAGTTTGCACACCTTGTGTTCATCTCCTTTGGATGCATATCCTTTTGGTTGCTCCATGTAGATCTCCTTATCAATGTCCCCATTGAAAAAGGCAGTCTTTACATCCATCTGCCATATCTCGTAGTTATACCACGCAGCTATGGCCAGCAAGATCCGAATGGATTTGGGCATTGCGACGGGCGAGAAGGTCTCCTCAAAGTCGATACCTGGTCTTTGAGTGTATCCTTTTGCCACTAGTCGCGCCTTGTAGGTTATTACCTCTCCGTTCACTCCAAGCTTTCGCTTATAGATCCACTTGCAACCCACGGGAGCCACTCCCACTGGTGGATCTACCAAAGCCCAGACCTTGTTTGAGTGCCTGGAGTCCAATTCGGATTCCATGGCTTTGCGCCACTTTCCCGAGTCTATGTCCAGCATAGCCTCTTCGTAAGTCCTTGGGTCGGTTAGAGACTGTCCAGTCTCATGCAGCAGACCGTAGTACCTCTCGGGTTCTCTAAGTTGTCTTTTTGACCTACGAAGAATCGGTGTACCTTCTGGTGCACTTTCATGCTCATGTTCTCCCACTGCCTGTGACGACGGGTCAGTTTGATCGACCTCTTCGGCCTTTTCAGCTTCAGTGACCTCATCCAGTTCTACTTTATTTTCCTTCTTGTCCACCAAGAAATCCTTCTCCAAGAAGTGAGCGTTCCTCGAGACAAACGTAGTTTGTCTTGTAGGATCGTAGAACTCGTATCCTATTGAGTTTTCCGGATACCCCACGAATTTGCACAAAGTGGATTTAGTTTCCAATTTATCTCCCACTAGCTTTTTAACGTAAGTGGGAGATCCCCATATGCGCTTGAATGCGTATGAGGGTGCCTTGCCAAACCACAATTCGTATGGTGTCTTTTCTACGGATTTAGAAGGTACTATGTTTAGTATCTTCATTGCCGTGAGGAGGGCATGTCCCCAAAATGAAAGAGGAAGGTCAGTGGCACTCATCATGGATCGAACCATGTCCATCAAGGTTCGATTCCTTCTCTCTGCTACTCCATTTAATTGGGGTGTTGCAGGAGGAGTCCACTGCGATAGTATTCCATGCTCTACAAGATAATTCAGAAATTCGTTACTAAGAAACTCTCCACCTCGGTCAGAACGAAGAGCCTTTATCGTATGACCAAGTTGATTCTCTACTTTCATCTTGAATTCTTTGAATCGCTCAAAGGCTTCAGACTTGTGTTTCAACAAGAACACATATCCATAACGACTAAAGTCGTCAGTGAAAGTGATGAAGTAGTCATAGCCTCCTCGGGCGCTTTTTCTTAGTGGTCCACATACGTCAGTATGTATCAAGTCCAATGTTTGCTTGGCTCGCTCAGGGTTTCCCTTAAACGGCAACTTAGCCATTTTACCCTTTAAACATGGTTCACATGTTGGCATTTCATCAATGCGATTGATTTCAATCGCGCCAGATGATGCTAACTTTTGAATCCTTGACTTAGATATATGTCCAAGTCTAGCGTGCCATAATTGGGCCGATATTTCATTATCTTGTTTCCTTTTGTTTTGTTGTACGTGCATGACTAACTTAGGCAGTTTTATTATGTAAAGTCAATGTACCAAATGAAAAACTGAAACAGGAGCTTTTATTAAAATCAACATTATTCATTAATCATGAATAAAAGTTTTTCATTAATAACTAGGTACATAAATGAAAGTTTCCTAATGACTTTATCAAACCACCTAAATCTACTTTTGCCTACGGCCTTGGTAGCAGCTCCAGCTCCATTGCCTTATTCAAGGATCCAATCCTCAGGCTCCAGTTTCCTTAATGCTCCCATCACCTACAAGGATGAGAACTCCAGTCAGTGTCTAACACCAAAAATGCACAGTTAATTATAAAATTAACTTCAACAAGGAATATACCTATTCGAACTCTCCATAGGTTCGAATTTAATCCTTTCCTTTGACCTTGTGCAGTAAGGAGCTCTGGTTTCCATTTGCTTTGGTTTTGAACGCCGCCCAGTCCTTTCGCCAACCCTCGCTTTCTTTCCAAAAGAAGCTTCGTGTTCCTCGAGCATCTGTCGCAGGACATGCACAGTAATCTCTCGCCTCTGGAGATTCAAGTCCGCGATAAATCTGTCATATGATCTTGGAAGAGATTGTAGAATAAGATCTACTCGGAAATCATTGTCCATCACGACACCCATATCATCGAGTTCAGAAAGAAGTCGAATCATCTCGTGTACGTGGATTCCGACAGGAGTTTCCCTTCTCTTTCTTGCTTGCAAGAGTTCCCTCGTGATCGCGAATCTGCGACGACCATCTCTAATCCCATAAAGGAATTTGAGATTCGAGAGAATCTCTTTCGCGGATGCCATATGCTCATGTTGCAAACGCAGATCAAGTGACATATATTCCAACATGTATTCACGAGCTAAGCCATCATCCAATTTCCATTTGGTGATGCTTTTACGAAGCTCATCAGGAACGTCATGTGAAATAGTGATGGGTGGTGGCACAGACAAAACATAGGATATGTTTTCAGCTTCAAATAATCCATTCAAATGATGCATCCAGAAATTCAAGTTGGGTCCAGTTAAAATATTACGTTCAAGTGATGAGATGGACAAATCTCTAAGTGCTCTAAGCTCTTTTGACATCATATCTATAAAATGACGAAAGAAGAAATAAATACGCGAAAGATTAATTTAAAATGCACAATTTACAAACATGGTTTTTATTTGTAAATTACTCCCACTATTTTAATCAAAATCTTATGCCCCCACATAAGTTTCGGGAATTTAAAATATCCTAGCGGGCTTAAGGCCCAAATGCAATCTCCTAGTACCCACGACTCGTTGGCCATACTATTTGATTCACTTGGTGGTCGAATACGTCGACGGTTAACCATCGCAGCTAACCCTTAAGTTCATTTAGCCTCGGTTTTCGATATGGACCCACGACTCGTGAGACATCCATACTTACTAGCGTTAAATCATGTCCAATACTCGTGGAGAGAAATAGTTCAATCTTAGACGCCCCACGACTCGTGAGACAGCGCCTAAAACCTTGCTATCCCCTCCCTTGGCACTAAACTCGTGCATCGAGGCAATAGACATATCATCTTCCTATAGCTCGACCCATGACTCGTGAGACATCGAGATATATTCGTACAATATGCCTAAGACCTAGTAATTGGATAGGCTTCGGACCATAGACTCCATTCATATGCGCCCGTTATTCGATTTAATATTCTAATTGAATTTTAAGTTCAATTGGAGGTTTCTAAGTGTGCCAGGTCTCATCAGATTATGCTTATCTTGTTTACGTTTTCTATCCTAAGCATGCATCTCATACATCAAAGAATAATTTGCGAAAAAGTAAACATTCATCACCTAGCAAGATATGATTGGTCGATTGCCCATCCTATGCGATCCATCACGAGCCACGTGATGAATCAATTGGTCAGTCTAGGGTGAAAAATTAAATGTCCTAACTATTACAATTTTCAAACCCATACATCATGGGCCTTCTTGTAATATCCAGCTTGATTGGGCCTCCATGTAATGAATTGGGCCTCCATGTCCTCCAAGGTAAATGGGCCTCCATGCGGATCTCCAAGTCTTCATGAGGTCTTCTTGGCTCCAAGCCTAATCTAAGCCTAGCTTATAAAAATAAATGGTCCTATTCTATTACATTTGTTTGCGCAAGCAAGAGCACCAATCAGGCCCATTTAATTACAACCCATAAAATAAATAAACCAAAAACTACATAGGGCTTAAGGGCAAAATCGACCAATCCACATATTCACACAAGAACATGCATAAATTCACATAAGGGCAATAATGTAAATTTACCGGCTTCATTAATTTTAATTCGCAAAAATTTATCCAAGTTAATTAATTTTGAATTATCAATTAATCTCTAAGATTAATTAGCTCTTACTTGAGCTCTAAGTAATCTACAATTCTTATCTTGATTGAATTGGTTAATTAAGGTAATCTAAATCTCTAAGATTCTTACCTTATCCAAAACTCTAAGTTTCCCAAAATTCCCAAATCTCCAAGATTTTCAAGATAATCCTATTTTGACTAGATTAGTTTAATTAAGGTAGTGTTCACATCTAACAAGATAACTACCTTATCCAAAAACTCTAAGTTTCCTAATCTTCCAAAATTCTCCAAGATTTTCAGGACTTTCAAAATAGGCAGAATTAGAGTCCAACCCAAAAACGACTAGTCGAGACCAATCACGGGCTGCCACGTGGACAACCCACGCGCTACCACCAGGTGCGCGTGAGCTGCACGCGACAGCAGCCGCGGCGCGTGGACTGCGTGCGGCAGCAGGCTGCCGCGCACCGCCGCGTGCCACCGCGTGTTGGATCCAAATTTTTTTTTTTGTTTCTTCGATTACTTATGATTTAATTAAACAAACCCAGTCAATTAAATCCCAATCCAAAAATAAAACTAACATGATAAATTTTTCGAATCCAAAATTAAACATTAACTCCAAGTTAATTAAACATACGTTCTAAAACATGCAAAGTTAAAGAACTAGCCACATAAATCAAACATATGATTTAATAAACACAGAATTTGCAAATTCATATATATACAAAGCCTAGAGTTGGCTCTGATACCACTGTTGGGATTCGGTAAGATAAACAGCCCTAGGCACAGCGGAATATAAAATTTTTAAGGCCTCTTAAGGAATCTTGCCAGGTTATTCTCTAGTTGTATATATATGAATATAAATAAACGACAGTATAAGTTTTCTCGTTTATACCTGTCTCCTTGCAAATCCTCGGCTAGCAAGACGAGCTCTGAATTCTGCCCCGGTAAGATCGACCCACACCTTTTGAGTAGCGCCCCACGTGTTGCGCCTCTACGAGTTGATACACCACAATATCACGAAAATTAATATATCCTAATCAACTGGAACATAGGGTATATTAATATCTAGGTTTTAGAACAACTTTGGAACGAAAAATTGAAGACGAAAATTCTTCCAAAGTGGAAGTAGGTTCACCCGATCCAGAGAGGGAGAGGGAGAGAATTTTTGCTCTTCTTAATTTTCTTGTGGAGTTGTATATGAGATATGAGACCTAGTCTCTTATTTATAGATATCTCTCATAACCTAATCCTTCTAGGATTAGGATACTAATTCTCCTACATGGGCCATGGCCCTCTTTAATTAATTTTTCAGGGCTTTATTTAATCTCCCAACTAAATAGCCCAATTAATTAAATCATCTCCCAATTAATTAATTAAACTCTAAGTCTAATTAATCAATTATTCCATTAATTAATTAAATCCTAATTAATCAATTTACTCATAAATTAAATTCCAATTTAATTTATAATCTTGATCCAATTCCAATTGGATCCAATTTCGTTCCACATGGGTCGACCCAGTCTACCCACCAATTTAATCGACCCAGTCGATTTTGACTCAGTCGACCCAGTCGACTCGATCGTTCTTATTTCTTCACTTTCGCTACTTGTGTATTGTGTATGCCCCCGTAGGTTCACCACATAATTGGCCGTGGGTTTTAATCAAATATTATTTAATTATTCGAGTAAGACTTACTCTAAATCAATCGAACACTCTGTCGATTGACCATTCCAAAATTAGCACCCCTGCTAATTTGGGAATTCTCCCACACTCCACGGTCGATGTCCAGTCACAAGCCCATGGAGCCCAATCACTGGTGAATTAATTCAGTGAACCTTTTATCATTTATAATTTCCATATACGACATAATCTCTCCATCGATCAATCTCCCAGTCAAGACTTAAGGGCATGGTCTTTCATCGGATTCCCTTTTAGTTTGTCTTGACCTTATGCACTCTGATCTCGAAATAAATTCTCTTTGACTTAATCTTTATGAGCTACTTACATAAAGTCGTCAGATACCTTGGCCAAGGATTTACCAGAATTAATTTCTCACAGAAATTCATAGGAGAATTTCCCAACCTATCAAGTCGGGTCAATGGATCCTTTGTTGATGATATGAATCTGCATACGAGTTCCTCTATACCCAACATGAGTCCACAGAGACTTTCTGGTGATCCCCAGTCAGTCGGAACTCATATCAAAGTATAAATGTTCTCGCACCAGATAAACCCTATCACCTCAAGTAGTTAGGGATCGTTCCTCGTATACTATTATAAATATGGAATAACTTCAACCCCGATATGCGACTACCGCTTCCATGGTGAGTTATTTCCTAATTGGGGTATTCAGTGCGCTTGCCATCCCAGCAAGCCACCCACTTATGTGTATCGACTATCCCAGTCACGCTCGTGGACCCCAGCGTCCTCCAGTTCATCGGAGTATACACAACAGTGAGAG
This sequence comes from Penstemon eatonii, assembly GCA_038501285.1. NCBI lineage: Eukaryota > Viridiplantae > Streptophyta > Magnoliopsida > Lamiales > Plantaginaceae > Penstemon > Penstemon eatonii. Next base: position 64,142,819 of record CM076710.1, read on the forward strand.
TCTATCCGAATCCAACGATGTCCTATCTCGATTGGATTCTACGACTCTTGAATATGTTCTAGATCACGGCCTTGGAGATCAGTCCACGGGTTGTCCCATAGCCCTGTGATCTAAGGACTTCTATCCTTATGCGTAGATAATTATTACATAAGATAAAGAGGACCATTTAATAAAGTGCATTTATTAATCGAAATTGAATAGTTCCTCATTTATTACAATAAATACTAGCCATACAGCTGGCTTGCAGGACACTATTTCTATCATAAAGGTGGTTTAATGTATGCTCGTGGTACTTTGATGGATGGTCTTTATTCCCTAGAACCTGTTAAATCCGACGTTATGCACATTCAATCTAAGAAAAGAAAATATGATAATCAAACTCCACAACTTTGGCACGCTAGACTTGGACATATTTCCAAGAGTAGGATTCAAAAGTTGGTTTCCTCTAAGGCTCTTGAAATAAAGAACTTGGATGAACTCCTAACTTGCGAATCTTGTCTCAAAGGAAAGATGACCAAATCACCCTTCACAGGGAATCCCGAGCGAACCAAGCAAACATTGGATTTAATCCATACTGACGTTTGTGGACCATTGAGTGTCAATGCGAGAGGAGGATTCTCTTACTTCGTAACATTCACCGACGATTTTAGTCGTTATGGATATGTGTATCTCATGAAACACAAATCCGAAACTTTTGAGAAATTCAAAGAGTTTCGAATGGAAGTTGAGAATCAACTTGGACATAGTATTAAAGCACTTCGTTCTGATAGAGGTGGAGAGTACTTAAGCCAAGAATTCCTTGATTATCTAAAAAAGAATGGAATTCTCGCCCAGCGAACTCCCCCTAGGACGCCCCAACTCAATGGAGTGTCCGAGCGGAGGAACCTAACTTTGTTAGACATGGTTCGTTCCATGATGAGCTTCGCTGACCTTCCCTTTTCATTTTGGGGCTTGGCCCTATTAACTGCATCGAAGATACTAAACATAGTACCTTCGAAGTCAGTGCCGACAACACCGCACCAAGTATGGTATGGTAAGGCACCCGTGTATTCGTACTTACGAGTATGGGGATCTCCTGCGTATGTAAAGAACAAGAAGGGAGATAAGCTAGATAGTAGATCTAGTTTGTGCAAATTTGTGGGGTATCCAAAGGAATCCATTGGATACCTGTTCTTCGATCCTAAAGAACGTAATGCGTTCGTATCTAGGAACGCCCACTTCTTGGAAGAGGATTTCCTCACCAATAGAAATGGGACAATCGTAGAACTTGATGAAGTCCAGGAATCGGACCCATCCCCACAAACAGTGGGAGCTGAACCAGAATTTACTGAACCTACTAGTACACCTACTCTTCGAAGGTCTGATCGAATTCGTAAGGAGCCAGAGCGATTTGGTCTCATTCACGAAAACGAAAGAGGTGATAATGATCCAAAGACCTATCAAGAAGCGATGTCAGACATAGACTCGGGTGCGTGGCTCGAAGCCATGCAATCCGAAATGGATTCCATGCATTTAAACAAGGTTTGGACCTTGGTCGATCCACCTGAGGGAACTATCCCTGTAGGATGTAAATGGATCTTCAAGCGTAAGCTTGGAATGAATGGAGAGGTTTTAACTCACAAGGCACGCTTAGTGGCGAAGGGGTATTCTCAAAGGCCTGGAATAGACTATGAGGAAACCTTCTCTCCCGTAGCGATGTCCAAATCCATTCGGATATTGCTTGCCATTGCCGCATGGCATGATTATGAGATATGGCAAATGGACGTAAAGACCGCCTTCCTCAATGGAGACATTGACAAGGAGATCTTTATGCAACAACCTGAAGGTTTTGCGTCCAAAGGAAGTGAACACAAATTATGTAAACTTCAAAGGTCGATATATGGCCTCAAACAGGCATCCCGAACCTGGAACATACGATTTGATGAGACAGTCAAGGCATTTGGCTTCATCAAAAATGTATATGAACCTTGTGTGTACAAGAAGAATAGTGGGAGCACAGTACAATTCATTGTTTTGTACGTCGATGACATTTTGTTGATCGGAGACGATATCAAGATGTTAGCACATACTAAAGCGTGGTTATCCGCGCAGTTCTCTATGAAAGATATGGGAGACGCATCTTATGTATTAGGAATACGTATCTATAGGGATAGATCGAAGAAGATGATTGGACTCTCCCAGTCTCAGTACATTAACACAATCTTGAAAAGATTCAAGATGGAAGAATCCAAGAGAGGATTGCTTCCAATGAGACATGGTATCTCTCTTTCTAAGTCTATGTGCCCTACAACCGACGAAGAAAAGACGAGAATGTCTCTCATACCTTATGCCTCTGCTATAGGGAGCATAATGTATGCGATGTTGTGTACTCGACCAGACATAGCACACGCTCTAAGTGTAACGAGCCGCTATCAGTCAAATCCAGGCGAAGAGCACTGGACTGCCGTAAAAGCAATCCAAAAGTACCTGCGAAGGACTAAGGATATGTTTTTGGTCTACGGTGGTAGTGGAGAACTGAAACTTGAAGGATTCACTGATGCAAGTTTCCAGTCTGATGTGGATGACTTCAAATCCAACTCTGGATACATATTCCGCATCAATGGTGGAGCAGTTAGTTGGAAGAGCTGTAAACAGTCTACCACTGCTGATTCAACCACAGAAGCAGAATATATTGCAGCATCAGATGCAACAAAAGAAAGTGTATGGATGAAAAACTTCATCCAAGAACTGGATGTTGTTCCTAGCATTGCTGAACCTGTAGTCGTCTTCTGTGACAACAACGGGGCGATAGCTCAAGCGAAGGAGCCGAGATCACACCATCAATCCAAACACGTACAGAGGAAATACCACGTGATCAGGGAGATCATGGGTAGAGGAGACATGCACATGGAGTATGTCAAATCGGAAGACAACGTAGCTGACCCACTAACTAAGCCACTTTCACAAAAGGCGTTCGATAGTCATCTAGAGAAGATGGGTCTTAGAACCATAGGTGAATGGCTTTAGGGCAAGTGGGAGATTGATAGGGTAGTGCCCTGCAAGCCAGTTCTGTTAGCTTGTAATAGATCTATCCTGTATGAAACGATCTTTGATTTTATAATAATACGCATGTTTATTTATATATGTATAAGGATAAACAATGGCCAACTTCATCTTTCGCGAATACATTTAAGCGATTGGTTGAAACCCTTAGATTACATTTGACTATGGGACGATTCACTTCAGTACTGAGTGCAATCATGAAACAGTCTCAAAGGTCGTAATCTTAAAAGTGTTCCAAGTCGTAGATTCCAAAACGAGACGGGGTATCGTAGGAATCGCCAAGACTTGTACGAGTATGCATGATTCACATGGAGTGAATTTGTAGTGTTTCATGAGCAAGGAATTTGAGTCCAGTGCATACGAGTAGGTGGTTCAATGGAAGATTGAACGCATCGAACGACCCGAACAGAGAAACCCATTGTGGAAGCGCATGACGCATATCGGTGATGGGATGTTTCTCAAGGAATATAATAGTGTACGATTTAGTCCTTTGACTTGAGGTACTAGGGCGAATTCGGTGCATGAAAGTGCGTACTTAGATCTAGGTATAGGCCACGTAGCTTGGTCATAACATGCCTAGGTTGGGTGCGTATGGACATGTGCGCGAGTGGTTAGTACCGATATGGAATCTATTGACTCACTGTAATGGGTGAGAGAATTTCCTATACGATTCTTAGATAATATATCCAAGGAATCTGCGGCCGCAGTCGGTGACGGATTTGGAAAGGGGTTTCCAAATTTAGAAGGTCACAAAGGTATATTATCCTGAATTAGAAAGTATAGCTATCGAGACAAATTTAGAGGTGCCGATCAATTCACACACCCTAAGTCTTGATCGGGAATATTAGTCGATAGAAGGACCGTATGTACATGGCAATTATATAAGACGAGGTTCACAAATATCAATTCACCTGAAATTGGGCTTCATGGGCTTGTGGCTAGACATCGACCATGAAGTGTGGGTACTCCTGAATTAATAGAGGATTTAATTCTAGGAGTGGTCAATTAAAGGTTGTTTAATTGACCGGAACAATTTATTGTTCATAAATTAAATCACGAGGGATTCGTGGGCCTGCTGCCAGTTGATGGTGAACCCAGAGGGTCACACACAATACAATTGGACGGTGACTGTTATAAAAGGACATGAAAGGAATTAATTGATTTAAAGGTAATTAAATCAATTAAATAAATTAAAAGTATTTAATTCAAGTGGGAGATTAATTAATTGGCTAACTTAATTATTGAGTTGCTAATTAATTATGTAAAAGAAAAATTGATTTAATTGGACTGGGCATTTAATTAAAGTAGTTAATTAAATAAAGGATTGCAAGACATGGGCTTCTATTAATTAAAGCCCATAAGGAGTCTTGCAAACCTAGGTCAGAAGGAGTTTATAAATAGAGCACAACTAGAGCTCAAATGGGTAACACCCTGAAAGAAAACCCTAGCCTCCTTTTGCCCTAGAAGCGCTAGCTGCCGCCGCCGCCGCCGCCACCTTAAGCCGCCGCCACCTGCTGCCGTGGGCTCCTTGGTGCCGCCGCCGCCATCTCCCTGTTCCATTGTGTTAGATCTTGATCTGTCAAGAGATTCAACACAATCCTGCAATAACAAATCTCCTGAATCCAGTTCTGAGCCTAAGATCTTGAGGTGTTGCCAGAATCCAATTGGTGTGGACTATCCCTGGAGGTGAGACACTTGGATCACTCCTGTGAACCAGATCAGATTCAGAAACGAAGCCGGAGGTTTCCACCACCTTGCCTGTGGTGAGGTATATCGCAAAAACCCCCTTTGTTAATTCATTGTGTGCGTTTTTGTTTAAGTTTTTGTATACATAATATGGAGACTTCTTTTATGGGACCATTGGATGACTCGAAAAATTTTAAATTCCGCACTTTGTTGTCTGACAAATCGAGCCATATCCCAACATGGAACTCCTCTGTTAGACAATCAACACTGTGATTTTGAACAGCACTTGAGTTAGCAGCTGAGTTGAGATTATGTAGTATGATGGGAACATATTCTTCATTCTTTTCAACACTCAACTTCTGAAAATCAGTAGACAACTTTTGATCAGTACTTTGATTCTTTTCAGAAGATTGACTTGGATCATCAAATACTTCATGAATGGATTCTTCTACATGTAAAGTTCTTTTGTTAAAGACTCTATAAGCTTTACTAACAGTAGAGTATCCTACAAATACTGCTTCATCAGTCTTTTCTGCGAAAGCAGTAAGGTGATTTTTCCCATTATTTAAAACAAGGCATTTACAACCGAAAATTATAAAGTAATGAATGTTTGACTTTCTGTTGTTCCAAACTTCATATGGAGTCTTGTTTTGGTGCTTGTTGATCATGCATCTGTTTTGGGTAAAGCATGCTGTATTTGTTGCTTCTGCCCAAAATCTTTGAGGCAGCTTAGCTTCAGCTATCATGGTTCTGGTAGCTTCCTTTAGTGTTTTGTTTCTCCTTTCAGCAACTCCGTTCTGTTGAGGGGTTCTGGCAGCAGAGTACTCATGACTGATTCCTCTGGCATTACAATACTCTTCAACAGTAGAGTTTGTAAACTCAGTCCCTCTGTCTGATTTGATCTTCAGTATTTTCATACTTTTTTTGTTCTGGATCTGCTCCATCAGATTTGTGAGATGCTCCTTTGTTTCACTTTTCTTCTTCATGAAAATCACCCAAGTGTATCTTGAATAATCATCCACAACAGCTAGGCAGTATTTTTTTCCACCATTGCTGATTGGATCAATGGGTCCAAATAAGTTCATATGTAACAGCTCCAAGATCCTTCCAGATGATTGGTGCTTCTTGCTTTTGACTGATGACTTGATTTGTTTACCCTTCTGACAAGCGTCACAAAGCTTATCTTTGCTCATGATTGTCTTTGGAATTCCTTCTACCAGATCATTCTTGATAAATCTGTTGATGGTCTTGAAATTCACAGGATTTATTCTTTTGTGCCACAGCCAACTGACTTCACTTTGTGTTGATGCCACCAAACAAAACTTGAATTCTTTTCAACAGAATTCCAGTCCACTGTGTAGACATTCCCTTGTCGTCTTCCAGATAAAATAAACTTCTTTGTACCAATCTGTTCAACGTAGCACTTATCTGTTGAGAAGATGACTGAATATCATTTGTCACAAAATTGACTTATGCTCAACAAATTGTATTTGAGGCCTTTAACGTAAGAGACGTCAGATATCTCGATGTTGCCTTTGATCAGCTTTTCACTTGCTACAATCTTGCCTTCATTGCAGTCTCCAAACGTCACATTTGGACTATCCATAGCAACAGCATCAGTCAGCTCATGTATGTTTCCGCACATGTGTCTTGAACAGCCACTATCCAAGTACCAGATTTTCTCTACTTTACTCCTACTCCTAATCCTCACCTACAAAACAAAATAAAATTGTTTTAGGTACCCTTATTGAGAGGGTCCTGAAGGATTAGTTCCACCTTTGACAACAAAGATGTTAATGTCTTAGGCTTCTTACGCTTTTGAGTTTCAACAGAAGCATGAACAGCTTTGCCTTTATCACGTTCATCAGATTTACCATATTATTGATGATCAGTATGATAAGGATAATGTTCATAAGCAGAATAAGATGCATGATAAGCAGAATATGCATGCATTGGATGAGCAGGATATGGTGCATAGTAAGTTGGAAATTGAGGTGCATGATACATAGGAGGATATGCAGCAGGTTGCACATAATAAGACTCATTTCCATACCAATCATTTTGATTTTTCTTGTTCTTATGCTTCTTTGCTTTACTAGATGCTTGCTCATTAATAGAGGACTTAGTTTTATCACTAGTCTGATTTGTTTAAGCCTTATCAGAAGACTTCCTAGGACTTTTCTGTTTACACTTACCAGTCTGTTTTCCTACACTAGGCTCTTTGCTCTTTTTAGCCTTAGGAGTTTCCGTCTCCTTTAATACCTTCTCAGGTGAAGCAGGTTTAGTAGTCTGAACATACAAGATGACCTTACTGTTGTCAGCGGATATAAATTTTTCAGTATGGTTCAGTTCTAACTTATCCTAATCTAAAGGTGTCTTCTGTTTACTAGACATGTGAGTGGATGCAACAGATGACTTTTCATGAGACTCAATTATTTTCTCAAGTTCCATTACTTTTCCTTTAAGGACTTCACATTCATCTTTCAGAGATTCATTTTCTTGCTCATGCTGTTTATATTCATCTGATTCTTTGGGCTTTTCTGCCTTGAGTTTCAGTGAAATATTTTGCTCTTTTAGCAATATCATCTCTTCCTTAAGCATTACAAATGCTTCAGCAATACTTGTATTGTTAAGCATCATTTGTTCAAATGAATTAAATAATTCATTATCAAGAGGAGTTACCTTATCATCCTCAGATTCATCAGATTCCTTAGCCATCAGGCAGAGAAGAGCAGGACTCTCTTCGTCAGAAGTTCCTTCATCAGAGGTGTCTGAATCCGAATCTGATGAGTAGATAGCAGCTAGCTTTTCCGCTTCTGCCACCAGCACATTGCCTTTCTGATGCTCTCTTTCCTTTTTAATTATCTTTTCTTCTTTAGTGTACTTTTCAGCTTTAGGATATGGGCAGTCTCTGACGAAATGACCCAGTTTCCTGTAGTTGTAGCACATCATTTTAGATTTATAAGAATCTTTATCCTGAGAAGAATAAGTCGGGTTAGAAGTAGAAGCATTGTTGTATTTGTTCTTCATATTTCTTTTGTAGAACTTCTTAAAATTGTTCATCAGCAATGCAACGTCTCCAGCAGTGTACTCCATTTTGTTGAGTAGTGTGGCTTCATCAGATGAGTCCACTTCTTTGCTTTTGTAGGCTGGTCTTCTAGGATTTTCAGCAGCAACTAGGGCAGCCGTGGGACTTGAAGTAGAGGTTTCTTCAACACTCATTATTGGCAGTTTATACTCGTACGCCTTAAGTACTGAGAACAGCTCGGTGAGTGAGATCTTTCCCAGATCCATGGACTCCTCCATGGCTGTCACCTTCATATTGAACTTCGGAGGTAGAGCCTTCAGCACCCTGATGGTTATCTCCTTATCAGTGAAGGTTTTTCCAAGCTTTAAAACTTCGTTCAGCATCCTTGTAAACCTTGTATCCATCTGATCAATGGTTTCCGTAGACTTCATCTTGAAGTTGTCCAGCTTTTCCAGAGCAACACTCAGCTGATGCTCTTTGATTGCGTCGTTTCCTTCGCTCATATCACGGACGTTATCCCACATTTCTTTTGCAGTCTTGCAATGCTTGACTTTGTCAAATCTGTCATTGTCAAGGGCCTTGGTCATGATAAAACGCCCAACTTTGTCCAGATTGAACAGCTTTATTTCTTCAGCCATCATTTCATTCAGATCTTTTTCCACCGTTATATCGACCTCATCAACTTTGATGGTCTTGGTGAATTTAAATGGACCTTTTATGATACATGTATACATGTTGTCATTATAGACGGCTAAGAAGATCTCCATTCTTATCTTCCAGTCTTCAAAGCTCATACCAGCTATGTGGGGAACATGGCTGATACAATCCGTTTTTCAAAAATTTTAGTTTTTCAAAAATATGCTCTTTTTGAAAAAGTTTGAAAACCTTTGAAAAACACTCGAATCAAGCTCGTTGATCAGGCAGTTGATTCTAATTAACCACCCGCTCTGATACCACTTGTTGGTCCCAAGTAGTCAGAAGAGGTCTAGAAGGGGGGGGGGGGGAAGGTGAATAGACCTCTGAAAATTTTAAACAAATTTTAACTTTAAAACTTTCTACTTAACTGTTGACAGACTAAGCTGTTATAGAGCATTAAGTTAACTAAGCTGATCGCGAACAAATCTTTGAACAACACAGTAGACCACTAATCTGATAATCACTTAGCTGATTTTAGTCAAAATCAGATTTAACACCAGAATACTTGCAGCAGATAGTTTAAGTGTTTTTGACAAGTAGTTTGGTAGATTGAAAGATTTTATCCCCAGTTTTATAAAACTCCTTTTAAAATCCTTTCAAACAGTTTTTAAGTGTTCTTATGCAATTTTGTAAATATGCTAGAAAATAATGCAACTTTGAACACACAATATTTTTATAGTGGTTATATGGATTTAAATCCTTTAGTCCACTCTTCCAAGTCACTTAGATCTTGGGTTATACTATAAACACAGAGTTTACAATATCTCCACTAACGCCAAAACAACAAATGAATCTGGCCGTAAGCTCGCAGCAGGAAATCACAAAGAAACTCCTACTCTCTGAAGTAATATCACTCACTAAGATGGATATCTACTTCTCTCAACATTTCTCTCTTACAAATTTGATAAGGGATATTTCGGGTTTTCACTCTTTTCTTTACAGCTACACGAGATCGAGCGGTTATTTATCTCGAAAGGTCCAGTTCGACCCCGATGACGGAATATTGTAAGTACAAGGCTGCCCTAGATCCAAAATTACTATTGGGCCGAGCTCTGACCCCAAACTTATGGGCCGAAGAATTGCACATCTGCGGGTAGACCACCTGAACCCCATTCTCAGCTATAAATACCCCATGCATTTATGATGCTGGACACGATTTTCCAGGTGCTCTCTCTTCGAAGCTACAGCTCGGAACCACTTGGTAATATAGGCTTAAGATCTATTGTTTTTCACCCTCTAGCTTGTACGGCATCCAATAATGCTCGAATAGAACCCTTGAATACTTGTATTTGTACTCACTCAATTCGAATACAATTACTTTGGTCTTTTCTTTACTTTATATCACTTATTATCGTATACATCCCACCCTTGATCGAACTAACGAAACCACGTAAGATCAATTGGCGCCCACCGTGGGGCCCTTATTCGAGTATTAGACCGAAATATGCCTACTACGAGGAGAAATACATATATTAGAGGAGAGCCTTCCCACGCAGGGGGAGCACAAAATTCTGTCAACAATGAACCTGATAACTTGTCGCGCGCCGCTCAACAACAACCAGAGGCACCGCCGGCGGTTCCGCAAGATAACATTCCAATACACACGACCATTGGAGATTTGAGGTCTATAATAGGCCCCATGTGCAGGGAGTTTATGAACAGCGGAAGAGCAGATCAATCACCCGTCGACCAACCAGGGATTCAGGGAAGACCTGAAATACCTTCATCGAACTTACAGAAGGAAAATGATATGTCACATATCCCATCAATGCGTCCACAAAGGACTGCACCCTCGAAAGTCAATGCCCGATCAGAAAACCCACCTGCACGAGTGCACGATCTGGAGAATTCTGTTGTGGGGGAAAGTCACACCGCTGGCGCTGCGAAAAGAAATAAACCAACTTACAAGAGAGTTACAGAATCCGAATTGGAGATAATAGTACAGGAAAGAGTAGCTAAGAAATTGGAAGAACAGGATACTATGATAGAGATTCCCTTCCCTAATCAAGCTGCCAGGAAAATGGGGAATACCCTGACCAGAGAAAACCTACGAGAGAGGGAGGTCTCGAATAATATCATGCGATGTTCACCCTTTTGTCGAGAAATACGCGAAGCACGAAACACAGAAACATTGCCAACCAGGCTCCCACGGTATAACGGGACTACCGTCCCCGGCGAACACATTAACAGCTTTGTTAATGTTATGAACTTGTATGGACACTCGGATAATTTCTGTTGCAAGATTATGGTCACCACTTTTGAAGGGATTGCCCTCGATTGGTTCGGAAAGTTACCTCCGAACTCCATATTTTCTTTCGAAGAATTTTGCGATAAGCTGAAGCATCAATTCGCTAGCCAGAGGAAGCCAAGACTGCCGGCGAATCATCTGGGCACGGTGAAACAATTGGAAGGAGAGACGTTGAGGCAATGGCTGGCAAGATTTAGTATTGAGCTCTTGAAAGTGGATACCCCGCAGATTGAATATCTGTCCTCGTTGATGTTCGAGCTGACTAGAAGCACCCAGTTTGGGAATGCGTTGTGCAGAAAGCAACCAAAATCCTTCGAACGGATAATGGAAATTGCTGAAAAGTATATGATACAGGAAGAGATGAACAAATTGAAGAGTTCACATTTAGATAAGTCTCATCTCAACAGAAAACAAGATCGGGCTCCGATCCCAAAACCGAGTGATTATGGAGGATCGAGTAAAGGATCCGTTTGGCAGAGAATCAACACTTTTAAGCCGCATATGCCACCACAAGGACCGAATTCGTATGGACCTCCCTATGATCGAAATCGAGCCCCAAGGCCGGGTAAAATTCAATTTACCGAGCTTAACAGTTCAAAAGAAGAAGTGTTGACCGTATTGGAAGAAGGGAATTTAATTCCGGAAGCCCAAAGAATCACACAGGCAAGGCCGGGCGCGCCTGGATATGACCAATACTGTCGGTATCATCGAGCTAGAGGCCACAGTACGGAAAATTGTTATCAGTTGAAGGTCGAGATCGAAAAGTTAATCAACCAAGGAAAACTAAAAGAATTTGTTAAGAATGGCAACTATAACAATCGCTACAGATCCCGTAGTCCGAGGAAACTTAATGCTCGGCAGAGGCAGATTCAAAGTCAGGCGGAAGAACAATCGAACGGTGTAATTAACATGATTGCAGGTGGACCGGCGGGTGGAGATAGTAGGAATGCTAGAAAAAGAACTTTAAGGTCAATCAGGACAGGAGTGTCCACAAAAAGGGAAGTTCTATCTTTGGAGTTTCCATCAATGGAGAATCAAGTCATCAGCTTTAGCGAGGCAGACCGACCCGCAGATGTTAGTTGGGACACGAATGAAGATGATCCAGACTTTTCCATGGTATTAACACTAAGAATTGCAAATTTCGAGGTCAAAAGAGTGCTGGTCGATAACGGGAGCTCGGCAAACATAATTTCATCAGAAGCTCTTACGAGAATGAAACTCTGTCATCCACATTTGAATAAGGTAACCACCCCTTTGGTCGGTTTCGGGGGATCGGAGATCACTCCACTCGGAACCATACTTTTGAGTACCACTCTAGGATCAAAACCAAAGAACGTCACGAGAATGATCAAGTTCCTAGTGGTGGACACACCGTTTGCTTACAATGCCATCTTGGGAAGACCCGCTCTGAATACTTTTAAGGCTATCGTATCCACCTACCATCAGAAGATAAAGTTCCCAACCGACGGAGGAGTAGGTGAGATGAGGAACGACCAGTACATGGCCTGGGAGTGTTATAGTTCATCCTTGACTATCAAGGAAAAGGTGGAGCCTGAACTCCCTAACAAAAGAAAGATAAATGAATTAGTTTCCAACTCCGGAACTCCGATTCCTGATTATGAAAGACTGGATGGAAAGAAAGGAAAAATCATTGACATGAGTGTGCAAGCACCTGATTACAAAAAGGTGAACTTGGTACCTGGATCTCCAGAAAAATTCACGAAAATAGGAACAGAGCTAAGTAATGGCATGGAAGCCAAACTCATCGGATTCTTGCAGGAAAATGTGGATGTCTTCGCATGGAGTTCGGATGACATAGTAGGAATCGATCCGCGTGTGATAACGCATTCCTTGAATATTGACCCAAGGGCAAGACCGGTAAGGCAGAAAAAGCGTAATCATGGACGAGAAAAAGACAAAATAATTAACGCAGAGGTCGATAGATTGTTAGCAGCAGGACAAATCAAAGAGATAAAATTCACGGAATGGCTGTGCAATGTGGTCTTAGTTTCCAAGGGGGAAAAGGTCGAGAACAAATGGAGGATGTGCAATGATTTCACCGACCTAAACAAATTATGTCCAAGGGACCCTTACCCCTTGCCCCGAATTGACATGCTCGTAGATTCCACTGCAGGATTCGTGTTGTTTAGCATTATGGACGCATTTCAAGGATTTTATCAGATCTTCATGAACGAAAGAGATCAGGACAAAACGGCATTTATCACCGAACGAGGAGTGTATTGTTTCATCGTGATGCCATTCGGATTAAGAAATGCCGGTGCAACGTATCAGAGATTGGTCAATATGATGTTCAAAGAGTTAATAGGAGAAATTATGGAAGTATATGTAGATGACATGCTCGTGAAAAGTATGTCTGAAGAAGATCATATTAACCATCTTGATAGGTGTTTCCAAATCTTAAGAAAGTATGGGATGAAGTTAAATCCTGCAAAGTGCACATTTGGGGTGCGATCAGGAAAGTTCCTTGGATATTTAGTTCATGAGAGGGGGATCGAAGCTAATCCAGAAAAAATCCGAGCAATCAGTAATCTCCATCCACCGAGGAAACTCTCAGACGTTCAAAGTCTGATCGGAAAAATCATCTCATTAAATAGATTCATCTCCAGATCCGCTGACAAGAGTTTACCTTTCTTCAAACTGTTGCGTAAATCCAAGAATTTCGAGTGGAACGATGAATGCGATAAGGCTTTCGAAGAGCTGAAAGCATACTTAACCTCGACACCCATGCTGGCAAAACCGTCCGAAGGGGAACCCCTATATTTGTACATAGCTGTGTCAGATGAAGCTATTAGCTCGGTTCTGGTCAAAATAGATAAAGCTGAACATAAACCAGTTTACTATTTGAGTAAATTGTTGCAGGGTGCCGAAAAGAACTATATGGAGATTGAAAAATTCGCGCTTGCCCTAATTGTGGCTGCCCGGAGATTGAGACCCTATTTTCAAACATATAAAATCATTGTTTTAACTAACCAGCCTTTAAGACAGGTTCTATCCAAACCAGAAGCTTCAGGCAGATTGATAAAGTGGGCCGTCGAGCTCAGCCAATTTGAAATTGAATACCGACCACGGGTCGCTGTGAAGGCGCAAGTGCTAGCTGATTTTGTGCTTGAATCAACCAACATATCAAACGGGAAAGAAGAAACAACCTCGGAATTATCTATGGTGGAGGAAGCAAACGATCAAGTTTGGCTAATGCATGTGGACGGATCTTCGACCAAGGAAGGAGGAGGAGCTGGGATACACTTCCAAGGGCCCAATGCTGAAGACCTGAGCTATGCGATAACTTTGGACTTTGTCGTCACCAACAATGAGGCCGAATATGAAGCATTGATAACTGGATTAGAAATGGCCATTAAGGCAAAGGTAAAATCGATTGTCGTGCTAACTGATTCGGAACTTGTTCATAGACAGGTGAAAGGCACTTATGAAGCCAGAGAATTCAACATGATTAAATATTTGAACAAAGCGAAGAAATTAATCTCAGAATTCGATAAGTTTGACATTCAACCGATACCAAGAGAAGAGAATCTCTGGGCCGATGTATTGTCAAAGTTTACAGGACTCGCCGACGGAAAGACTGAGAGAACAATCACTTGGCTGCTATCGAATATGTCTGCCATCGAGTTAGATGCAGCCCCTGCAATTGATGTTATGGAAATAGAAGAGCCAAGCGAGTCATGGAGCGACCCTCTTGTCGCCTATCTTAGGGACGGAAAACTGCCGGGAAATGCAAATGAGGCTCGGAGAATCAAATATAGAGCGCCGTCATTTACTTTGATGGATAATCAACTCTATAAGCGTTCCTCTTCGGGAATTCTATTGAAATGCGTCCATGAAACACGCTACAACGCAATATTGAGAGAAGTTCATGAAGGGGAAGCAGGAAATCATTGTGGAGCCCGAGCGTTAGCTCTTAAATGCTCGAGATCTGGATATTATTGGCCTACACTCTTTTCTGATTCTGTCGAGTATGTGAAAAAATGCCATCACTGTCAAATTCATTCGAACTTAATACACCAACCAGCCGAACATATGCATTCGATCCCTATTTGTTGGCCCTTCGACAAATGGGGCATCGATATTGTGGGACCTTTTCCAACTGCGCGAGCCAGAAAAAATTATGTACTAGTAGCGGTGGAATACTTCAGCAAGTGTGTCGAATGTGTTGCCTTGACCAAAATCACCCAATTTCAAGTTATTAATTTTTTATGGAAAAATATCGTCTGTAGGTTCGGAATCCCCAGGGTTCTAATATCAGATAACGGAACGCAGTTTGCAGGAAAAAGGATCACAGATTGGTGTGAAAGATTTGGAATACAACAGAACTTTGCGTATGTCGGCCACCCTCAGGCTAATGGACAAACTGAAGTACTAAATCGGGAAATTGTTCGATCTCTGGAGAAGCGCTTATCGGAGGCGAAGGGAAAATGGCTGGATGAACTACCGGGAGTATTATGGGCCAACAGGACAACAGTCAAAGCAGCAACCGGAGAAACTCCATTCAGTTTGGTCTATGGGTCGGAGGCCGTTATCCCAGTAGAAAATCTTATACCTTCTCCCAGGGTCGAATTTTATGATCCCGAAGAAAACCAATCACTGAGTGATCTTACGTGGTTTCGTTGGTTCGATCAAGGGTGTGGATGTATCACAATAATCACAAATAAAATAAAGTAAAGATCAAATGTAATTGTATTCGAGTTAAATGAGTACAAGTACAAATATATCTAGGGTCCTATCCGAGCATTATAGGATGCCGTACAAGCTAGAGGGTGAAATACATATGTTCGATCTAGATCTATAATCCCGAGCTGCTATGAACTATAGCTTCGAGAAGAGAGCACCTGGGAAGTTGTTTAACATCATAAATGCGCGGGTATTTATAGCTGAACAGATGGGCTTGGGTCTGCCTTCAGCCCAACAGTACCCCCTAATTGATCTTCTCGAGCAAGCCGTGGATATATGATCATGAGCTCGGGTTCGACAACTTCTCTCTGTATTGGGGAGTCAAAACCACTCGATCGGAGTTGGATCGGGGAAGATAGCGGGGTCTAAATTACCCCTCATCAATACTCCCCCACTTCTCGAGCGTAAAGAGGAGCTTGCGCTCGAAGAAGTTTAATTTGCGTTGTCCGTTGGATTGAAATGAGTCGTTGGGAATGTGTTTCGGATATGCCTCATTAAAAACCTAACTCGGAAAAACCCATTGGGATAAAAAACCGAGCCAGGGAAAAAGAGTGCATATGCTAGAAATTTCATTTAGGAGTGCAGAGGGAATACTTAGACGTCCATTGTTTTAGTAGAGCCCCTCAATTGAAATGCCCTTAGCTGTGAATTATTACGAGACTTTCTTCGAATGCTTTCCTTATTTTCGAGCAACAACTTAGAGGGCCAATAATATTTTCCGGAAGCGTCTTCCATAGTATAATCCCCAGTCTTTGGAAACAAAGGACTGAAAGTGCAATTTTCAGAGAAATAGCTTTGAGTTTTATCCATGGTAAGTTCAACCGTCGCGGTTACTCGGGGACCTGTTTGCAATTTACCTTTTTAACCCCATATATATAAGTTGACTCGTTGAAAATTTATTTACATATTAAATTCCTTCTTTAGCTCGAAGTATTTGGGTTCGAAACAGCATCTGCATTATATATTTGTCTTTCAATTCGTTATGTCAAGCTCTAGGAACGTCAAGGGCAAAAGTAAGGTCGAAGAGAGTCAAGAATCTGATCCTCTGTTAAAGCTTGTTGACGATTATGAAGATGGTGAATTTCATCCAGGAGGCGAGAATGATGATCCAAGCGAGGATCTCGAAGAAAATGAGGTTGAGAAGCGCAGCATCGGTGAGGGAGCCTTTGTCAGAATTTTCAAACCTGTGCCAGCCCCCGAGACAATGGCCTTAAACAGGTCGGAACTCCCCGCTAAAGAGACTTCCTGTTGCTTTTCGAAGAAAGATCGTGTTCATCTCGAGGGGGAATATGGGAAATTTCTTCCCAAAGGGTTTTCCATCGTAATTCCCTCTTATTCCGAACGCGCCACCGAGCCCCCGACAGGCTGTCAATCCTTCTATGAAGGTCAATTTTCGTGTGGTTTGCGCATTCCATTCAGTCCCCTCTTAAGGTGTATACTTTCTTTCTTTTCGCTGTCCCCCGCTCAGCTTCTTCCGCACTCTATTGCTTATATAGCAGCATTCAGTGTTCTCATGGAGGCGAAAGGAGAAGAGGCCTCCTTTAGCAATTTTTGGGATACCTTCCGAATGGACCTAGGCAAAGGTTCGAATGCGGGATTCGTATCCATCCGTCAGAGGTCGAAACGGCCTTTTCTTACCAACATAACGACGAAAAAGGACAAAGGTTGGAAAAGGCGGTTCTTCTTTGTGAAAGGTCCTGATGTTCCAACGTCCGAAGGGAGTTCGAGGACAAGACCATATCGATGGGATGGCGTAACCTCTTGGTCGTATGGTTCTCGTAGCATCAAAGAGAAGCTTAGGCAATGTCTTTCCGATGAATTTCTCGAGCAGCTGAGGTCCAATCCTTACCATACCAGGTTCCTAGTTCAGGAAGGCGTTTTGCGATTGGCTGGACTGAGCCATTGCGACTATCTTGCCCCCGCGATTAAATATCCCAACCAAACTTCCGAAGGATCGCTTGTGCAGGTCGAAGGCCTTCCAATTCCTAGTGTTCCGCCTTTTGCCACTCCTTCCTTGGGTATGTTTATTACCTTGTCTATTTAAGGTGTTATCGAATAGTTTTTCTTGGTAAAGAACCGTGCCTAAAGCGTATTGTTCCTGTAGGTCGAGTCGTTGAGAAACTCCGAGTATCTGCTGCCGAATTAATTGAAGATAAACCATTTTATTTTGACCCGTTGTCTCATACTCCCAGAAATAGAACTGGTACAAGTAACTTGGGCGGAAACTCTGTTATTGTTCCGCTCACGATTCCCGAACTGAGAGGTGTTGGTACTATGAGCTCCTTGAATTCCGCTTCTGCTGGGCCACTTCGAGCCCTATTCTCCCCTGACACTCCTGCTCTTTCTTCGGTTGGTTATAGTCAGCATTCCTGGAATCGGGTTCTGGGTGTTCAGGAGTACGAGAAACTTTTGAGTCGCAAGAGAAATGCTGAACATCCTGGACCCTCTAGGAGGGTAAAACCCTTTGGTGTGAGTTCTGACCCTGTTCCGTGTCGAGAAGGCAGATCAGAACCTGATGTGGCAGATTTCATGGACGAGCACCTTCGGGGTAGCAGGGCTGCTGGGTACCCTGAAGATGGTAGCATTCTAACTGATCTGGATACGGGTGGTGAGAACGAGTTCGACAAGTCCGTCAGAATTTATATGGCTAGTCGGTTCAAGCGGGATATCCTGCTTCAGAGCGTTAAAAGTGACTTCGAGGTTTTGAGTGACTTTTCCCGAACGTATCACGAGGTAAACGTTTATCTTTGATTTTCTTTTCTTTCTTTGGTGCCCTCGACATTTTGCTGATGTGCTTGAACTACATCGCAGATCGGAGACTTATTTGCTATCCAAACCTATCGCTTAGCTTTATTGGAGCAAGAATCGCAGGATGCTCATGACGCGTGTGCTCAGATTCTTGTTGATAACAAAACTATTCGAGCCCAGTTAGAAGAAAATCAACGAGAATTATCTCGAGTGAAGAAGGAGCTCGAAAAAGCTACTGTGAAATGTTCCTCGTCCATGGAAGAGGATCTGCTGGCATCCGTCAAAGAGAGAAGTGCCCTCGAGGAGGAGCTGAAGAAGGTGAGAATAGAGCTGGAGCTGGCGAAGCAAGACTCCGAGCGTGCGTATGCCCAAGGTCGGGAAGAGGCTACTATTCCAGCCATACGAGAATTTTTGGAATCTCCCGTATTAAATCCTTTAGTCCAAAGGAAGATGGGAGAAATTGCTCAGACGATCTTTTACAAAGGGGTTCAACAATTGGTTGCGGCCAAGAAAATTCCGGATGACATGGACGAGTATTTTAAGCACATGAACCCTTTCAAGAACGCTGAAGGGAAGGATTACAAAGCTTCCTCTCTACCCAAGATGGATGCTAATTGGCAGAATCATCGCTTCGCCCCCTTAGTTGAGGAATACGGCATTCCGATTCCTAACCCCGATGTGCTCGAGTACGCCTGCGACGATCCTCCCGTTGTGCTAGGGGAAAAGGGTGGGGATGCCAATGCAAGCAATGCTTTGGTTGAGGGAGACAATCGATCTTTCGACCAAGCTGGGTAATTATCCAATTTCAATATCGGAGTCGAGTATGCCGGGGGAGCAACTTAAAGTTTTGTAGTTAGGAATTTAATCGTATCGACCCATGTAATCCATTTTTGTAATCGGATTTGTTTTCTGTCTCTACCTGACTGTCGTAACTTGTAAATTCCGATCTTACTAATATCCAGTTACTATTAATTTTTAAGATTTCGATAACATTATGCTCAGATATTCGCTCTTTCCATACGGGATTTTTCTTTAAATGTTGCGTCGATCCATTATCGCAATCGGAGGGCGTAGTGTCTATAAATATTAGGGTTTCTTTTCATTATTCATACGACGCCTTGCTTATAGAGATCGGAGCTCTCGCCATATTTCCTGTCTTCTCTGAATCCCTTCCAGAGTAATAGTCCGAACTATCGACCTTCAATCCACTCATCATGGAAGACACACTAGGGAAGCCTATCAACCCCAAAATGCTATTTGGCGGCTCGAAGACTAAGAATCCAAGTAAGGAGCATAAAATTGCTAAGGAAACCAAAACATCCAAGTCTTCTTCTAAGGCCTCTGCGTCTTCCCCGGGAACCGCTAAAGAAGGAGAGGACAAGAAGGAGAAAGGTGTCTCTTCAAAACAAAACAAAGGTGGTTCCCGCAAGTCCATCTTGGACGAAGAACTCGAAGCTGTGTACGAGTGTTCTTCTCCAAAAGTTATCGATTCATCGAACAAGAATCCCGTGGGAGAAAATCCTTTTGTTCCTTCTTCCAACAAGAGGCCTTACCCTGACGGGCCCACTCCTATTGAGGCCTTGCAAAATCTTGTCATTGGGAGTAAATCGTCTCTCGACACTTCGACTGTTCCTCCCGAAGGAGGTTTTAGTAAGAAATTCAAATTAGGAACCGACGAGGGGGCTTCTGCTGACGCTTTAAAAACTGATAATCCTCCGGAACCCCGGGTCGATCCCGATCATCCAAAAGTTGCTTCTTCCGGGGCTGAAGAGTCGAAAGATGGGTCCGATCCCTTGGATAGCCTGTTGCAGGTTAACTTTACTTCTTCGGAGACTAACATGCCCAAAGGGGGAAATGCGTCTAAGGAGAGGAATATAGAGGAGTTGTTCGAGTCCGGGCAGCATTTCCTGTTTCAGGTATATCTATTTATATATATATGTATATTATTATTATATTATATTTTTTTTTTTTTTTTTTTTTTTTTTTTTTTTTTTTTTTTTTTTTATGAAGATCAATTTGAAAAATGTCCAACTTCTTTGGCAGGCCGGGCAAGATTTTATCGAGCTTAAGACATTTGCTGAGCGGGAGATCAATTATCGTGCTGCTATTTCTCAGGAGCTGGAGAAGAAGAAAACCGAGTTCGACCGTGTCCTTGCGGAGAAGCTCGCTCTAGAGAGAGAGAAATCTGTTAGAGAAAAAGGAGAGGAGATCCATAAGCAGCTGAGCGAAGAGCTCGGAAAACTGAAAAGTCTTCACGAGCAGGATAAGCAGGAATTCACTCGTCGAGAAAAGGAAGCTTTCGATCGTGGATATAAAGCTGGATATGAGGCTCGTAGTGCCGAGCTTCGGAAGATTTTATCTGACAATAAGCTCCTCTAGGCGTTGTCTTTTATTTTCTCGGACTTGTAGTACAGCTGAAAATGTTTTTTTTTTTTTTTTTTTTTTTGTTGTGTAATCCTGAATAATTTTCAGACATTCTATTTTCTATGGTTTGCAGTAATTTACTTTCTTCTCGAATCGTATGCTTCTTTTGTGTGTTCTTTCTTTTATCATTCTTTAGTTTGCTTTCCTGAATTTTCGATCTTGGCGTAGTAATTCCGCTTAAATCCAAAAAGTAATATCACTTTCTTTTCCTGGTGAAGTTCTTGGGAGTCGTGAAAATCTTTTGACCTGGATCGCTTTCTTATAGCCGATGGATTTTTGAGAATAGTATTTTCTTCGTTTTGCATTCTTATAATATTTTCTGAATACAGATTCCTTCGATCATGCTGAATAGAAGATCTTGTTGCATGCCTCAATATTTCGAATTTCGGGTTAGGAGCTACTTTGCGTATTATAGTCAGGTTTATACTTTAATTTCGACTAGGGCATCTGCAGGCGAAACTATTTCAACTCTGAAAGTCTCGATCCTTTGTAGTTTAGGGTATGATGCAATTTGCTAGGCTTCTCTTTTGAAAATGTTTCGGGCATTGCTTCGGAGATTGACGTCCTTTATAAAATGTTCACATTTCTCCTAGTAAGAGATGTATTGCCCTTCTCTTTTTCGAAAAAGTATGACCACAGTCGAAGACCTGCTGGCTCGATAGGCGTCTCCTGGTTGAGTAAGGACATTATCGTCCGCCGAAAATATGATGGTCGGTCAGTTACGAAGGTGTGATGGTGGTTGATATCTTTTATCTTGTAATTACTTCCTATGTCAAGCTCGGAAAATACTTTTTGTCAATATTTCGACGGCTTTACTTATCCTCGTGCCATTATCTGATGACGCTTTCTTTACACACTGTATTTAGATCTCTTTATGATTTCTCTTGGATGATAGGTACTGATGAATTCGGATAGGAATGAACTCGAGTAGAATAATTTTGACATTTTCTTCATTTCTCTTCCGGAATGGTTTCTGCAATTTCGGGAATCGTAACGGTCAGCGCATTTACTGCTCATATCTCAGCCGTTAGCACCATCAAATCTTAGTCGTCGATTGCTCTTTCTCCTCATTATATATAGTTCCACGGATACCCTCAGATTTTACATTTTAGTAACAATTTTGATCAGTCCTATGACTCAAGATTTACTCTTTCTAGCCATCATGCCTCGTTTCCTTTCTTTGATCAAGTTGTTCGAAGTTTTCCTTCGAACTATTTTTAAATTCCTCTATCTCATGATGGCAACCCAATTCGACTAGGGTATCGACAGGCGAAAAAAATTGCGACTGGGGTACCGGCAGGCGACCTGCTTCTTTGGACTCATCCCTCCTGAGACAGGTTAGAATTCCGGTACCCTGATTTCCATCCAGTCGGATAGTGGGTCAACTGCTGGAGGAGTTTTCCTGCTCTCGACCTCTACTTCTTCAAGATATTTCTTGAAGATGTTACCTTCGAGACTGCGTGGAATAATTTTTCTAGGTGCCTCGCTATTTTTCGATCTGGACCGGTGTGGAGCAAGTACCGAGGAAGTGATGAATGAAGGGTAGAAGCGTTGTTCTGGCCCAGTCTTACTCCTTCAACCACGGAGAAAATCTAGTGTAAGATTTATTTGTAATAGGGTTACATTAAGTGTAAAGTCTTTGCTTGACTTCTCTTATCCTTGTAATTTTGAATTCTTTTGTAACTGTTTGGAATTACATGAATAAGATATTCATTTCTTTATCACCCTTCCTTGTGGAATTGCTTTTGTATGTTGTTATCGAGCGTCAATTTTTCATGCCTCCAAAATATGATCAAGTGACATTCTTTATCTACTTTGAATAATACTTAGATGATAGATGATAATCGATATCCCTCGACTTTGAGTATAGCTTGTAAGGGGCTTTTATTCTCTCGCCATATAATTAAGACATCCAGGTAGAGGAATACAAAATGTTCTTCGAGTGACAAATTCTAATTTGAAGGGCCAAATTCTGTACTTTGGACAAATAATTGTGAAGTAATAATCGAACAGGGTCTTGTTCAATCTCGAATAATAGCTTTGATTTAAGTGTTGTGAAGATGGCTACTAGCCTTAGACGATCGAATAATAATAGAACAGAGTACCAGTTGATCTTGGTTGATCGAGGGTAATAGTTTCGATCTAAGGGGCGTAGCAACAGCTTTCACCCTTAGTCGTATCAGAGCATTTTTAGCTCGAGGGTCATAGCAGAGGCTTTCACCCGTTCAATAATTTCGATCTAAGGGGCATAGCAGAGGCTTTCACCCTTAGTCGTTTTTAGAGCATTTTTAGCCCTAGGGTCGTAGCAGAGGCTTTCACCCGTTCAATAATTTCGATCTAAGGGGCATAGCAGAGGCTTTCACCCTTAGTCGTTTTTAGAGCATTTTTAGCCCTAGGGTCGTAGCAGAGGCTTTCACCCGTTCAATAATTTCGATCTAAGGGGCATAGCAGAGGCTTTCACCCTTAATCGTTTTTAGAGCATTTTTAGCCCTAGGGTCGTAGCAGAGGCTTTCACCCGTTCAATAATTTCGATCTAAGGGGCATAGCAGAGGCTTTCACCCTTAATCGTTTTTAGAGCATTTTTAGCCCTAGGGTCGTAGCAGAGGCTTTCACCCGTTCAATAATTTCGATCTAAGGGGCATAGCAGAGGCTTTCACCCTTAGTCGTTTTTAGAGCATTTTTAGCCCTAGGGTCGTAGCAGAGGCTTTCACCCGTTCAATAATTTCGATCTAAGGGGCATAGCAGAGGCTTTCACCCTTAATCGTTTTTAGAGCATTTTTAGCCCTAGGGTCGTAGCAGAGGCTTTCACCCGTTCAATAATTTCGATCTAAGGGGCATAGCAGAGGCTTTCACCCTTAGTCGTTTTTAGAGCATTTTTAGCCCTAGGGTCGTAGCAGAGGCTTTCACCCGTTCAATAATTTCGATCTAAGGGGCATAGCAGAGGCTTTCACCCTTAATCGTTTTTAGAGCATTTTTAGCCCTAGGGTCGTAGCAGAGGCTTTCACCCGTTCAATAATTTCGATCTAAGGGGCATAGCAGAGGCTTTCACCCTTAGTCGTTTTTAGAGCATTTTTAGCCCTAGGGTCGTAGCAGAGGCTTTCACCCGTTCAATAATTTCGATCTAAGGGGCATAGCAGAGGCTTTCACCCTTATATAATAGTAGACTGAGATAAGTACAGAATAAATAACAAAGATCGATAATATCAGGAAGAGATGAGCGAATATGAATTTTGACGGGATCAGTTTCCATTGAATATATAACTTTCGATTGCAATAAATACTGAAGAAAAAATAGTCTTCTGCAATTATGGAGAAAGAGGCAGTAGTGAATAGCCCTAGAAAATAATCCTTATGCCTTTGTCGAGAAAATTCTTTGTTCGTAGGTTCCTAATTCTGATAAGTTTGATCTTTTCCAATAGGTTCCCGTTTTACCGGGAATTGCAACGGTCGACAAATCATGTCCACTCAATTTGCGAATTATACGTCGTTGGATTCTTTTCTGTTTTTGGCTATAAAAGGCTGGCACATCGCTGAAATTATCTCATTCGTTGCATCGAGAATTTTTTCATCTGATTATGGCGGTCAAGAGAACTATTCGATTAATTCAATTGTTTGAGTTCGGACTTCGAACGGTCTTTAAGCGGAATAGTCGCCGAGCGGAAAAATTACAGCCACCACGCTTAGAATATCGACAGGCAAACGCGACTTCCTTCTGGAAAGCCAATAAGCTAGGCCCATGGCCTTGCTGCTCCAATGCATTTAGGAAGACGTTGGGCCGATAGCGTTCGATCCTCTGTCTTCTGAAGAATGCAAATAAAGTTAAAAGCCTGCGGGTCCTAGGGATATTCCTTGTTCGGAGGAAACGATAGGAAGGGAGACCGAAAATTTCATAGGATTGTAATAACATATTGATGTAATATATAGGCTTATGCTATACTCGATGTATTTTCCCACTTCTTGTAATCTTTCGAGATAATATAAATACATTTCATCTCCCTTTTGTTGATAACCTCAATATAACTAGGTAGAATTTTATCTTTCATAATTCCATCTTGATCTTCTAACATCGATCGATCAAGAAGTAATCTATCACCACTTGCGCGAGTGGATAATATATAAATATCTTAGCGGATCTGAGACTGATAAGGAAAAATGATGCCATAAATCTTTATCACTGTTGAATTTTCATAATTGCATAACTTCCAGGTCGAGAAACTCTGTTCGACTGAATCGATTATATTCCTTCTCAGTTGGCAGCGTAAAAGCATAGCAACAAATACTTGTGTAAAAATATCCGAAATAATCGAATAAGAATCCGACATGCCGTCCCTTCATAATAATGATATTAATACATCGTCAAATTCTATAGAATGTCGTAATTCTTCTGCACCCATTGTTGAATTGCGTGTCCTTCGTTACCAAACAGGGCCCTATTTCTCGGGAAATGTAATGGTCCTTCCATTTAATGCGGACATCCAGATCGCCCATAAGATACTATCTGGGCCGTTGATTTTAAATTCCCTACCCCTATAAATAGGTTCCTTCGCGTATTCAACACTTCTCGCTTTTCTCCTTATGCCCCATCCGATCACCATGGGTCGAGTTTTAGATTTGATTCGCATTTCGTCCCAAATAAAAGAGTTTGAGATTAGAGTTCGAACTCTGTTTTTCGACCTTGCTTCCCTTGGTAAAAGCTTTTCCGCTTAGAATATCGACAGGCAAAAGAAATTGCGCCTAGAATACCGGCAGGCAACCTGTTTTGCCAGACATATCATCTCTGGTGCGGGTTAGAGTTCCGGATTCTAGGCGTAGTACTTGATCAGGCAGCTGGTTACTCCGAGCGGAGTTCTTTAAGTCTGAGGCACCAGCTTCCTCGAGGGCTTTCTTGCGAGATAGTTCCTTCGAGCTCCCTTGAAGCGCCTCTGCTGGGATAACCCCTTGCTGCTCCGGTTCAGATCGATCGGTAGATAATGGTTGATTTCGACCATCATTGTTTACCGACAAAGACCTAAGATCGGTTTAAAGTCCTGGAAAGGAGCTCCGATCCGGCCTTTATCCCGTACGAAGACGGACGTGCGACACGTGGCAAGTGATTGCCAGGAAAGAATCACTGCTGAGTTCTGCATCTGGGGCGATCTTAGGGATGGGAGAACAAGTCGTAATAGCACAGAATTATTCGGAGAATTTGTAATGGGGTAGGAATAATTGTACTTTATTTCTGGAACTCGAACTCTGTATTCGAAGCTTCGCATTTGTAATTTGTTTGAATGACATCAATAATAAAAATTTGCTCTTGAATGAACTTTGTGTAATTTTCGAGGATTTGCATAACTTCGCATAACTTCATTTAATCACTCCCAATTGATTTGAGAACTCCCATAAATTTCATTCTCGAAATTAATCAATACTATGATCGGAAAAATAAATTCCGACCATTAATAACCTATACATCTATAGATTTCCTCTTCCCTTATTCTTTAAGTTGATGATTGAATCGATTGGGCTAATTTTGTATTAGTTCTCTGTGGACGATATCCTTGCACTTCTTACTTGCTTATGTTAGTTGAGAATGGATCACTCATAGAAAATAAATCCAATGAGGTAACAAATAAGCTTGATAATCGTAAAATAACCGTCGATCTTAAGGTCGGAAATTCGTCCCATAGACCTTATTTTCGAACTCAAACTGACGAATGCTCCGCTGGTCGGAGGTTCAACCTAGACAGTGAATCGCGGAGTTCTGGTTAGTGAGGCTCTCTGCTAACATATGTACCTCTCCTCGTAGTAGGCATATTTCGATCTAATACTCGAATAAGTGCCCCTCGGTGGGCGCCAATTGATCTTACGTGGTTTCGTTGGTTCGATCAAGGGTGTGGATGTATCACAATAATCACAAATAAAATAAAGTAAAGATCAAATGTAATTGTATTCGAGTTAAATGAGTACAAGTACAAATATATCTAGGGTCCTATCCGAGCATTATAGGATGCCGTACAAGCTAGAGGGTGAAATACATATGTTCGATCTAGATCTATAATCCCGAGCTGCTATGAACTATAGCTTCGAGAAGAGAGCACCTGGGAAGTTGTTTAACATCATAAATGCGCGGGTATTTATAGCTGAACAGATGGGCTTGGGCCTGCCTTCAGCCCAACAGTACCCCCTAATTGATCTTCTCGAGCAAGCCGTGGATATATGATCATGAGCTCGGGTTCGACAACTTCTCTCTGTATTGGGGAGTCAAAACCACTCGATCGGAGTTGGATCGGGGAAGATAGCGGGGTCTAAATTACCCCTCATCACTGAGGCAAGTGGAAGTCGATCACACAGATGCTCGAAGGGACCGCGCGAAGTTAAAAATTCAAGCCGCCAAGGCCAACATGGAAAAGTCCTATAATCGGAATGTGAGGATTCGATCCTTCAAGGTGGGAGATCTGGTGCTCAAAAAAGTAGAAGTATCAAAGCACGTAGGGAAACTACAGCCCAATTGGGAGGGCCCCTTCGTGATCGTGGAGGTTGGGAGAAAAGGTTCTTATAAGATTGCACACCCTAACGGAGAGATACTGCCTCGAGCTTGGAATGCGGTCAATTTAAGAAGATATTATGGAAGATAGTTACAATCAAGGCTTCTACTTTTTAGATATTTTGTTCCATTTCCTTTAACTATTTGGCAAGCCATATGTATTTAATGAAGAATTGGGTTATTTGAAGAATGTTTATTCGGACTATTTATTCAATGAAAGCTTATTCCGCCTACATTCTTACTTATTCGCAATATTCTCGATCTATATTCGTTATTATTGATCTCTATTTTTCTCGAAATTATTGAATGGGTGAAAGCCTCTGCTATGACCAAGGGCTAAAAACGCTCTAAAAAACGACTAAGGGTGAAAGCCTCTGCTATGCCCCTTAGATCGAAATTATTGAATGGGTGAAAGCCTCTGCTATGACCCAAGGGCTAAAAACGCTCTAAAAAACGACTAAGGGTGAAAGCCTCTGCTATGCCCCTTAGATCGAAATTATTGAATGGGTGAAAGCCTCTGCTATGACCCAAGGGCTAAAAACGCTCTAAAAAACGACTAAGGGTGAAAGCCTCTGCTATGCCCTTAGATCGAAATTATTGAATGGGTGAAAGCCTCTGCTATGACCCAAGGGCTAAAAACGCTCTAAAAAACGACTAAGGGTGAAAGCCTCTGCTATGCCCCTTAGATCGAAATTATTGAATGGGTGAAAGCCTCTGCTATGACCCAAGGG
This sequence comes from Penstemon eatonii, assembly GCA_038501285.1. Classification (NCBI taxonomy): domain Eukaryota; kingdom Viridiplantae; phylum Streptophyta; class Magnoliopsida; order Lamiales; family Plantaginaceae; genus Penstemon; species Penstemon eatonii. The sequence goes on from CM076710.1 coordinate 64,170,649, forward strand.
CTAAAAACGCTCTAAAAAAAAAAAAAAAAAAAAAAAACGACTAAGGGTGAAAGCCTCTGCTATGCCCCTTAGATCGAAATTATTGAATGGGTGAAAGCCTCTGCTATGACCCAAGGGCTAAAAACGCTCTAAAAACGACTAAGGGTGAAAGCCTCTGCTATGCCCCTTAGATCGAAATTATTGAATGGGTGAAAGCCTCTGCTATGAGCCAAGGGCTAAAAACGCTCTAAAAAACGACTAAGGGTGAAAGCCTCTGCTATGCCCCTTAGATCGAAATTATTGAATGGGTGAAAGCCTCTGCTATGACCCAAGGGCTAAAAACGCTCTAAAAAACGACTAAGGGTGAAAGCCTCTGCTATGCCCCTTAGATCGAAATTATTGAATGGGTGAAAGCCTCTGCTATGACCCAAGGGCTAAAAACGCTCTAAAAAAAAAAAAAAAAAAAAAAAAAAGAAACGACTAAGGGTGAAAGCCTCTGCTATGCCCCTTAGATCGAAATTATTGAATGGGTGAAAGCCTCTGCTATGACCCAAGGGCTAAAAACGCTCTAAAAAACGACTAAGGGTGAAAGCCTCTGCTATGCCCCTTAGATCGAAATTATTGAATGGGTGAAAGCCTCTGCTATGACCCAAGGGCTAAAAACGCTCTAAAAAACGACTAAGGGTGAAAGCCTCTGCTATGCCCCTTAGATCGAAATTATTGAATGGGTGAAAGCCTCTGCTATGACCCAAGGGCTAAAAACGCTCTAAAAAAAAAAAAAAAAAAAAAAAAACGACTAAGGGTGAAAGCCTCTGCTATGCCCCTTAGATCGAAATTATTGAATGGGTAAAAGCCTCTGTTATGACCCTCGGGCATAAAACGCTCTAATAATAAAAAAAAAAAAAAAAAAAGAAAAAAAAGAGAAAGACGGAGGATATCATTCCAAGCAAATATTATATCATTACAACAAGGATAATACTACAACAAGAAAGGAAAACTGTTACAGCAAGGATGGTGTTACAAAGAGAAGTCTTAACTCATTATACAAAGGTAAACCACAGCATTACTAAACGAAATTATTTTCGGAAAAGATCTTTCGAACTTCAACACTACGATCAGTATACCCGCGAACGTAAGCCTCTTTCTCACGAAGCTCAGAGTGTCTCTTCTCACGTTCGTAAATACCTTTGAGTTTCTCTAATTCTGAATTTAACTTGTCCTGAGATATTTTCTCTTTGAAGAATTTGTTAGTTTCCAATGCTCGTTCCAGCTCGATCTTCTTCCCGATAAGCTCGAGCGAAATAGAGGTCCGCAGTTCGAACTCATGTTTGGCCAATGCATAAAGCTTAGAGAGGACCACCCTAGCCTGAACTTATAAGAAATATATTATAACAGAAATAAAGAGATTAAACAGTCATGACAAAGAGGAAAAAATAAATTACTTGGGCAAGGGATTCCAACCCAGAGTAAAGCAGGAACGAGGAATATTCCCCAATCGAAAAACCACCCTCGGAGATAGAAACATTGGACCGAAGAAGGGCCAGGTCGGTTTTCTCGTGTGACGCTTTATCAAAAGGAGCTGTGTCCCTTTTAAACAAAGTTCCGCTGACCGACGAAGATACGGATTGAGAAGGGACGTGCCCAGTGACATCCTCCGCAAAGGAAACCTTTTTTATTCTCTTATTGGAGCCCCTAGTTTTCAAGCACGAAGAAAGGGCAGCGGTCGGATATTTCTTTCCCTCGGGGAAGTTTTGCTGATTGGACCTAATGGATGAAATTGACAATCGATTTCTTTTCCTTGATTTTCTACCAACATCTGACTTAGAGAAAGACATGGAAGAAATGGCAAGAACATTCGAATTTCTATTCATCTCTCGTTTTTCGGATAAAGATCCTACCAAGATAATTTTAAGGAAAGCTCCGAACACTGTGAGGAATATCAGTGCAAAGACAACATAAAGTGGTCATGCTATTTATAAGAAAAACGACATCATGCAAATTGCAATGATTGGTAAAACACTACTTCCAAGAAAGATTCGATGACGCTGCTGAATACGCAAGACTGACGTTATAAAATTTAGCAGAAAGTTCAAACAAGCGATAGCCTAAAAAAGCATAAAGGAAAAGAGATTCAATTTCAGGCACCCACTAAGTATACAAGAGCAAAAATTATAAAATAAATACATTGGTTCGATAAATCGGACAAATTACATAGCGAGCGTTATTGAATTAAGACTCTTTCACGCCTGAACCATGGTCCGACCTATCTAGCTCCTCTGATCCGCTAGAACTGCTTTCCGAGCCGTCGGAATCACCTTGATTCGAGCTACTGCCTTCCCTATCTTGACTTTGCGCATCAGACGAAGATTTACTCGAACCAGAAGAAGGGGTGCCTGATACACTCTGACCGCGGGAATCCCCTTCAATATCCACATCTTCGCTTTCGGATTGGGCTTCGAGCTCATCAGGGTTTGGCATCGGTGCCCCAAATTCCTCAAGGAAAGGAGCAAACTCATGAGTGGCAAATTCCTCGAGCTTAGGAGGAAGGGAAGACGCTTTATAGTCTTTACCGAAGATATTCTTGTAGGGATTCAACTTAGGAAGGAAGTCATCAAGGGCGCCTTCAATCTTAGCAGCTGTAAGGAGATGCTGAGCTCCTTTAAAGTAGAAGGCTTGATTGATTTCTCCCGACCGTAATCGAACCAAGGCGTCGAGGATCGGAGACTCTAGGAACTCCCTTATGACGGGAAGCCTGGCTTCGACTCGACCCCGCTCATAAGACTGTTCGGCAGACACTTTGGTTTGCTCAAGCTCCTGCTTTAATCTCTCCACTTCCTCCTCTAAGGCCCTCTTTGTTTCCAACTCTTTCTTAGTTCTCTCGAGTTCAATTTCGACCTCAGACAACTTAATCTTGGCATCCTCAAGCTGACTGGCTTTCGCAGCTTCATCCTTCAGAACACCGCATAAGGCTTTCTGTACTGCCTGAGACTCTTCGCTCAACACGGATAGCCGAAGAGCAGTTTGAGTAAATAGGTCTCCGGCCTGTAAAGGAAAAGATACGTAAAAGCACGAGATGAGGATTATAGGGAAAAAGCTAGAGACTTTTAGAATTAGAAAGTACCATCTGATGAGCATGGGCATAATCGCCAAATATCTCAAAATCTTTTTTAACAAAGGACTGGACAGTATCATCCCTGAATCTTCCGGCCAAGAACATCCGGAGAGACTTATCCACCGTGTGCTCACCCTCGGAACCCAAATCGGATTCGATAGTCCCATAGTCCGGATATCCGGCCGCCCTCGGTCCTTGCAAATGATTCTCGATGAAATCTGCCAAATCTGGCTCGGAATGACCAGCCCGAAATGGTAAAGGGTTCGACCCTCGAGCAAAAGGCTTGACTCTCCTGGAAGACTCTGGAACATTGCTACTTCTTTTGCGATTCATCCTGGCCTGCAAAATCTCTCTGGCGCGATCCTCCAGGAGAGTATAGTTACTGAATCCCTCATTATTCGGGTTAGAGGAGGTATTCGGAAAGACTGATCGAAGAATTCCAGGACCTTGGAAATCGGAGGTCCCCTCCGCCTCGGCCCTAGACCGAGAGGTTCCTACTTGGGAAATCGGGGGAACAATCATTAAAGCATTTGAGGTCGACGCGATCCCAGCTGGGACCTTAGACTTCTTCGTTTTCCGAAGATTCGTTGATGTTTGAGGACGAGGTCTACCCTTATTACCCTTCGAAAAGGAAGCAACGTGCGGGCCAGATACTGATGTACGAAATTTGTCAACGATGTCAGCTAACGTGGAAGGGGGGTTAGCGGGTTCGATCTGAGCTTTTCCGAAGTCGATCGGATCGACAGGAAAAGTGCAACTACTGAGCTCGGCCAATCGCAGGACTGCTTCTTGAGTCATTAGAGCGGTCTGATGAGGATCAGCACGAAGAGATTGCAGAAATTTATTTGTTATCTCATTTTTCATACTCCCCATGAGACGGCGTTTTCCGTATATCCACTCCTTTGCTCCAGGCCAATCGAAGGGAGTAGGCTCTGGATTTTCTTCAGAAGGCGGAGATTCTGGCCCTCGGACAAAGAAGAACTCATGCTTCCATCCTTTCAGATTACTACTCACGTTGGTCGATAAGATCGAAATTTTCGGCCTCTGAGAAAAGTATACGTAACCTGCGTTTGAAGAGGTGGAAGCACTCATCTGGAATATCCGCCAAAAATTCTGAAAGGATGCCTTTTTCCCCTTTGCTTTCATTAACACGCAAAAAGCTATAATTAGGCCGATCGAATTCGGTAAGATCTGGCAAGGAGTCAACTTAAAAGCATCTAGAATGTTTTCTAGCAAAGGGGGGAAAGGGATGCGTAAGCCGTAGTGGAAGTGTTTGGAATAAAAAGCTTGACAATCGGCAGGTGGGTCGGTAACTCGTTGATCGGGAGAGGGAAGCACTATCGAAAAGCCGGCGCCTAGATACCGACCGAATTCTTCTTGCAATTGCACCAGGTCTGTCTCTTTATAGGAACAGACGATCTCATCTGCCCTCTCCTCAGTCATGTTTAGAGCTGCGCTAGTCGAAGGCTCTTCCCAATCAAAGATCGTAATCACCACATTACGATTAAGTCTATATTTCTGCTGCTCATTGTTACCCAAGGGAAGCTCCCCATCTTCTGTATCTTCCTTTTCAGAAACTGTTGCCTCGTCGGAATTTTCATCTTCGCTATTTCCAGTGTCAGAATTCGACTCACGTTCCTCTCCGCTGGAATCTGAGGCGGAACCTGAGTTTTGCGGATTCTCGTTCTCAGATGATCGATTCTCTACAACCTTTTTTCCTTTGAGGATATCGACCTCATTCTCCTCTAAGGGAGATTTCCCCTTCAAGTCTACCGAACTCGACATAATAAATATGAGTTGACTGTTCGAAAATGGCTAATAAAACTCACTTATCGACCTGTCTGCTCCGATCTAAAGTTCTCTCCTCAGAATTTGTGAGGAACAGCGACCCTCCATATAACTATATATACAGGGACAAAATGGGAAATTGCAAATCAGTCCCCGAGTAACCGCGGCGGTTGGACTCCTTTGAGGTAAATTTGAAGTCATATTCTCAGAAATTGCACTTACAGCCCCTGTACTTTTCAGAATTCCTGAATTAAAGACCCACATCACGAACAACAAGTACTATGTCAAGACGGCCCTATCAAGAAATCGCTTAAGTATGCACTCTTTTTCCCTGACCCGGCTTTTATCCCAGAAGGGTTTTTCCGAGCCAGGTTTTTAATGAGGCATACCCGAAACGATAAGCTGAAATCGATTTATCCTACTGATATATATACTTCTTCGAGCTTAAGTTCCACTTTGCGCTCGAGAAGTGGGGGAGTATTGATAAGGGATATTTCGGGTTTTCACTCTTTTCTTTACAGCTACACGAGATCGAGCGGTTATTTATCTCGAAAGGTCCAGTTCGACCCCGATGACGGAATATTGTAAGTACAAGGCTGCCCTAGATCCAAAATTACTATTGGGCCGAGCTCTGACCCCAAACTTATGGGCCGAAGAATTGCACATCTGCGGGTAGACCACCTGAACCCCATTCTCAGCTATAAATACCCCATGCATTTATGATGCTGGACACGATTTTCCAGGTGCTCTCTCTTCGAAGCTACAGCTCGGAACCACTTGGTAATATAGGCTTAAGATCTATTGTTTTTCACCCTCTAGCTTGTACGGCATCCAATAATGCTCGAATAGGACCCTTGAATACTTGTATTTGTACTCACTCAATTCGAATACAATTACTTTGGTATTTTCTTTACTTTATATCACTTATTATCGTATACATCCCACCCTTGATCGAACTAACGAAACCACGTAAGATCAAAATTCACTCAGAAAATGTTTTCTTGAACTTCAACGGCTTCAGTCAACTAATGATGTTCAACAAACGAGTAAGCTGTTCTTGAGATTTTGAGACTTAGAAAATATTTGCTTTGATTTTGATCTCTCAGAAGTTGTGTCTCCTTTTCTTCCTTCGTCTCTGCAGCTATTTATAGTTCACTCTTTGAATTATGTCTTTTGAAGAGAGACAAAATTCAAATCTCTTGATTTCTGGTCCTTAAAATCTGCGAACGGCTCTCTGCACAGTGACAGTACTGCGAACTGTTGATAACGCCATGAAAATGTCGTTATTACCTATCTCTTTAAGCCCAAAACATCTTGTTTTGATTCGAGTTTTTGTGTGTCTTCTCGTGTTTTCGTTTCTTTTGTGCTTTTGGCCCCTTTGTTTGGCCTTTGTTCGTCTTTTGTGTTTTTGTTCTCGTATTGATCGTTTTCTCCGTGGTTTGTAGGTATTAACATCATAGAGAGATTCGGAGTTGCGTATCAATTATACGAGTCGCTCTACCAACCCCGCGAGTCAAGCTTGAGCTTCAAAGGAAATAGAATCCGAAGTAAATCGTATAAGAACGTAGATAGCTGCTCACTAGAATATTCATAAATATTTCATGGATGATCCAAATGAGCTGAATTTTGGATATGTCATAGATGAGTGAGTTAGCTACGCTACGGACTTTACGGATCTGGATTTGGAGTTTGGAATCAAAAGATATGCTGCTCAGAAGAAAGTGTGGCGGAGCAGAAAATCTGCAGAGAGCTTACTGCCTGAGCTCGCGGCCGCGAGCTCAGGGATCGCGGCCGCGAGACCTGCTGCCAGAAAAGCTGCGTGTTTTGAAGGTGTTTTATGTCCTTTGCCTTTTCCCTCCCACTTGTAATTCCAACTTCTTTTGGGGGACTTTTTGGCCTTAGTTGCCTTGTTTTGGAGGGTAACTTAGGCATGGAAAGTTGGTAGTTTTGCTAGGTTAGATATTATGAGGTGAAATTCATCACAACTTTAACACTTCAACACTTTACACTTACATCTTGCCTCCAAAGGAAGAAAAGCTTTGTTTTGGCACTTTTGAAAGAAGAACTTCACTTGGACTCCTCAAAGAACAACAAGGGCTTGAAGAAGAAGTTGATATTGACTTCATCACCTAAGCTTACTCTATCTTTCTTACTTTGTTCATTTACACTTATGACTTTGTTTAATGTAATGAATATGGTATTGATTAATATGTGTAGCTAATTTCCTTTATTCTATGTTTTTATTGATCCTATGTTTGGTTCTTGATTCTTGATTAAATGATGAGTTAATGATTGTTGTTATGCTTGTATACAAGTGTTTGTTAAATTAGTTTGAGCTTTTGTCAACTTGTGGTAAGATCAACCATAAGATGAAATGAATTGATCTTTAATTGCTAGGCATAGTGGATTAAAGATTAGATTGTAAAACTAGGTTGTGATTTGATTTTAGGATAGGAATATACCTAGGCCATTTCAAGTTCTAACAAGGTTTGGAGTTAATGCATCACTTAGGTTTAATTCTTTTAGACATAAATTGGATTAGTCTAGTTTGGTAGGTTCGTACGATATCGGAAGATACGTATGAATATTTTATGAAATCTTGAACAACAAGCATAAGTGTAGTTGTCAATTGTTGAGTCGTTTGTCTTGAATCGAACTAGGTGACGTAAAATCCTAGAAGCCTTTACATATTGTTAAGTCAAGTGTTAGTTTAATAATCACCTTACCTTAGCTTTAAATATCACACCACCACCATTTTACCTTAATCGTCTTACAAATCTAAGTCGAAGTAACAAGACGTTTGTCGGTAATTAATTGAACAATTCCTCGTGGGTTCGACACTCCTTATCACTTTATTACTTGTAACGACCGTATACTTGCGTGTTTGCGTATTAGTATTTGGAACGCAACAAGTTTTTGGCGCCGTTGCCGGGGAATTGTAACGATTGTTTGCCAATTTATATTCTTGTATATCTTAGCTTGGATTTGCTATTTATGTTGTGATCTTTGTCTTCCTAGGTACGATGGCCTACAGTGATTGTTATCCAAGGTCTACCGAGGGACGATCACTTTGTTATTGTATGCATTTCATGGGGGAGAGCACAATCGCCGGTTGCCCAATGAGTCCAACTCATTTTCAATATGAGAATTCATACATGGGTAATCATTATGAGCCGAGTCCCACTTACAATGGCTACAATATCGAATGGGGAAATAACCCGTATTATCCAAGGAACAATGAGTGTGGAGGTAGATCACACCCGGATATGATGATGACTACTTCATTCATCCAACCGAACTATCATGAATATTCTCAACCTTCGGTAGAAGCAAAATCATCTTTGGAAGAAGCATTCACTATGTTCATGGAGCACACCACCAAATACATGGTTGACAATGATTCTAAATTGGAAGAAATTTCCAAACAATTGCAAGAAGACTCGGGGACATTAAGGGATCTTCAAACACAAATGGAGAAAATCTCACAAGCTTTAAGCATAAGACCCCCGGGAGCTTTGTCGAGTACAATTGAATCAGTTGCTCCTAATGAAAGTTTTAATGAACCGAGTGAAATGTTCGAAACAAATGGGCCTCCTATTAGAGAGGAAGAACAAGGTGGATCGAAAGAGCTTGCAAAGGAAGATAAATTTATCATGGATGAAGGGTTTGATCAAAAGGTCATCAAATGTTCTTATGTGGACTTGATTATTCCCAAAGAAGACAAGTGGATCCACCCGAGCAAAGCAACGTGGATAATTATGGGTAAAGATTACAAAAGATTTGAACCGGGAGATAAAAGTTTTCGATTTGATATGAGGTTCAAATCCGTCCCAAAAGGCCGTACAATGGAAAAATTAAGGCGTGGGACGAATTTAAAAGCGAGGAGGCCGGGGCTCATACTTGATCCCGATGGGATCCTATTTGATTATTGGTCACCCTAAAAGAAAAGGAAAGTTTAAAGTTGAGCTACCAACTATAAATAAGCGCTTCTCGGGAGGCAACCCAAGCCTATTTTTTTTCCATTGTTGTTTTGTGTTTTGCGTTTTGTGTTTTTTGTGTTGTCTTTCTTTTTTGTTTTTGTTTTCGTTTTGCGTTTTGTGTTGTAGGTAAATGAGCGCGCACGAAAGATCGAGGATTAACAAGAATAATTCAAGTGAGATCGAGCGAACGAACCATGGATTGCGAATGGCGTAGGGTGAGTTTATGTTGAATTATTCGATCGAGTGGAAGGGGAAATTTTTCTGCCAACCCTCGCGGCCGCGAGCATCCAGCTCGCCGCCGCGAGGATTTGGCAGAAACTTTCTGCCCGACCTCGTGGCCGCGAGCATCCAGCTCGTCGCCGCGAGGATTTGGCAGAAACTTTCTGCCCGACCTCCAGGTCTCGCGGCCGCGAGACGAAATTTAAAAAAAAAAAAAGGGTTTTTTCCGAATTTAAACTCCCTTACTCCCTTATACTCCCTGACTTCTCATTTCAAATACACCCTCAAACTCTCTCTCTCAAACTCTCTTAATTCATCACATATCTTACTCAATCAACTAATTACTAATACAAACACTCCCTCAATCACTCAAAACTCTCAACTTCACCCACATAGCACCAAATCCGAAAATTCACCCTAAGGGTTCGAAAATCCGAAATTATTCGATTCCAATCCGAAGGTAAGTGTGGCTAAACTTGTGGTATTGCTTTGTTGATGATATTGTTGGTATTGAATTTTTTTTGGGTTGAAGCTCTTGTAAATTTTGAAGAAAAGTAGTAATTTTGGGTGTGCACGGAAGGTGTTCGATAAATTGCTTGTGAGAGTAGTTTTGCCATTTTGCTAGTTTTCGATTATAGATTGCCGGGGTATTGGTTTATTGAGGTTGTGTAGTTGCAACATAAGTTTAGGGGAATTTTGCGCATTTGAACTAAAAAGGGAAGAGTACGGGAAAGCAATGGAGCGTGCTCTCAACGCACGAAACCATTAAAGACGGGAGCAACCGCGGGATGCATATGAAAAGGGACGTTGGATTTAAATTTACGCAGTCCCGTCGGTTTAAATTGAGCTTACAATGTTTTAATTCTATTCTCGTCTTTTATTGGTTTTGTTATTAACTCTTGAGAGATATTGGTATGTTTGCTTGTTTAAAGTTATAACGTTTGCTTGTTGACCTTATTTAGAGTCGTGCTCGCTCGTTTATCGTTTCGTTTCGTTTTGTTTTGTTTTGTTTTGCTTGTGTTTTTGTTGTGTTCTTGTTTTTGTCGTGTCGTACCTTGTTCCGTCACTCTCAATTCACACAATGGGGACATTGTGCATTTTAAGTTTGGGGGAGTAAGGTCGCGCTTGTTGCATGCTAGGTCGACCCGCCAAAATTTTTCAAATTCTTATTATTATTTGAACATGCTCTACAAAGTTCAAAGCACATTGGCTAAGGTTAGGTAATATTTAAAGTGGATAACGAACTTTAGCGATAATATGTTCTAGGACTCCTTTTGCTTAACTTAGAATCCCTCCAATCCATAGCTTGGAATCTAAATGTAAAAAGAGCATAAATGGCCTAAGTTTGGGGGAGTAAACCCTTTTCGAGAATGAAAAATCTTTGAACACCTAACTCTTAAAAGAAATGAGTAGAGAAGTTGCTAAAATGTACGCACTTCTATTAGAGAAAAGAAAGGCTAAGCCTTCAATTGATAATACTCATTGATCATTTTTTGTAATTGCTCTATCTCATTGTTTTAGTGCAAAAGTTGTAATAGAAGAAAAGAGTGTGGTGCTAGTAGCCCACAAAAGCAAAATTGCATCAAGTTCGCCATTAGTGCTAATATCGTACTGTAATATTCTTATAAAGCACAAAGTGCCTTGTTTCATTGTAAAAACAAGTGTGGTGAGAAAAGAGTTAGGAGCTAAAATCATCAATTAATTCAAGAATAGGGAAAACACTCTTAAATTACCTATAACTTAGTCCCGTGAAGTGATTTGAGCATTAAGTTTGTAATCTACGGTAAGGAGAGATTCTTTGTTAAACATTAGAAGTCCATGAAAATAGAACCGATGATTTTGACCTATCAGAAATTATTCACCTAAGATAGAATCTAGCCGAAGCCATCACACACACACGTGGAGCTTGTTTAAAGAATAATTTGAAAGTGTTAAGTTTTAGCATTTCGATCTTATGTATGTTTGTTTTGTTCTTGTTCTGTTTTCTTTGCTCGAGGACGAGCAAATGTTTAAGTTTGGGGGTGTTGATAACGCCGTGAAAATGTCATTATTACCTATCTCTTTAAGCCTAAAACATCTTGTTTTGATTCGAGTTTTTGTGTGTCTTCTCGTGTTTTCGTTTCTTTTGTGCTTTTGGCCCCTTTGTTTGGCCTTTGTTCGTCTTTTGTGTTTTTGTTCTCGTATTGATCGTTTTCTCCGTGGTTTGTAGGTATTAACATCATAGAGAGACTCGGAGTTGCGTATCAATTATACGAGTCGCTCTACCAACCCCGCGAGTCAAGCTTGAGCTTCAAAGGAAATAGAATCCGAAGTAAATCGTACAAGAACGTAGATAGCTGCTCACTAGAACATTCATAAATATTTCATGGATGATCCAAATGAGCTGAATTTTGGATATGTCATAGATGAGTGAGTTAGCTACGCTACGGACTTTACGGATCTAGATTTGGAGTTCGGAATCAAAAGATATGCTGCTCAGAAGAAAGTGTGGCGGAGCAAAAAATCTGCAGAGAGCTTACTGCCTGAGCTCGCGGCCGCGAGCTCAGGGCTCGCGGCCGCGAGACCTGCTGCCAGAAAAGCTGCGTGTTTTGAAGGTGTTTTATGTCCTTTGCCTTTTCCCTCCCACTTGTAATTCCAACTTCTTTTGGGGGATTTTTTGGCCTTAGTTGCCTTGTTTTGGAGGGTAACTTAGGCATGGAAAGTTGGTAGTTTTGCTAGGTTAGATATTATGAGGTGAAATTCATCACAACTTTAACACTTCAACACTTTACACTTACATCTTGCCTCCAAAGGAAGAAAAGCTTTGTTTTGGCACTTTTGAAAGAAGAACTTCACTTGGACTCCTCAAAGAACAACAAGGGCTTGAAGAAGAAGTTGATATTGACTTCATCACCTAATCTTACTCTATCTTTCTTACTTTGTTCATTTACACTTATGACTTTGTTTAATGTAATGAATATGGTATTGATTAATATGAGTAGCTAATTTCCTTTATTCTATGTTTTTATTGATCCTATGTTTGGTTCTTGATTCTTGATTAATTGATGAGTTAATGATTGTTGCTATGCTTGTATACAAGTGTTTATTAAATTAGTTTGAGCTTTTGTCAACTTGTAGTAAGATCAACCATAAGATGAAATGAATTGATCTTTAATTGCTAGGCATAGTGGATTAAAGATTAGATTGTAAAACTAGGTTGTGATTTGATTTTAGGATAGGAATATACCTAGGCCATTTCATGTTCTAACAAGGTTTGGAGTTGATGCATCACTTAGGTTTAATTCTTTTAGACATAAATTGGATTAGTCTACTTTGGTAGGTTCGTACAATATCGGAAGATACGTATTAATATTTTATGAAATCTTGAACAACAAGCATAAGTGTAGTTGTCAATTGTTGAGTCATTTGTCTTGAATCGAACTAGGTGACGTAAAATCCTAGAAGCCTTTACATATTGTTAACTCAAGTGTTAGTTTAATAATCACCTTACCTTAGCTTTAAATATCACACCACCACCATTTTAACTTAATCATCTTACAAATCTAAGTCGAAGTAACAAGACGTTTGTCGGTAATTAATTGAACAATTCCTCGTGGGTTCGACACTCCTTATCACTTTATTACTTGTAACGACCGTATACTTGCGTGTTTGCGTATTAGTATTTGGAACGCAACAAATGTACGATCTGTCAGGCAGCATTTAATGCACCAAGCTGATACGAAGTCTTTCTTCAATCATTTGTCTTTAATAACCTTGTACTCAGCATTTATTACTTCCAGGGGCATTTATTACCGTTGGGAATACTTCTTGATCCTTTCCACTTGGCTGATTGAAAGTGCACGTCTGATGGTGAACCGAGCTGATCCCAAACTTGAACAAATCTGATTTGAGTCGGCTGATCTTTATCAGTCTGAGATCTTTCCTTCAGCAGATCAGTAGTCTTTTGGACCTTGAATATTTGACCCGTCTGATAGTTTCCTTTACTTGGTCAAAATTCTTCTAAGGGATATCGGCTAAGTTATCTTATACTTAGCAAATTGGAAGTTTTGGAAATCATCAAAACCTCCCTTTACTAATTTTCTTCAGTGCTCTTCATCTTCATCCTTATCCAACAAGATTGTTTGATGTCAGTGATGACTTGATCATTGTTCCCAATGATAACAATGTCATCATTATAGATGAGAATAAAAATAGAACTAAAGTCATGATTATATGTAAAAGGACTATAATCTGAAATTGATTAACGAAAACCACTTCGAATAAGAGTGGTTGAAAATTTAGATAACCATTGACGAGGAGCCTGTTTAAGAACTATATAGATTTATTTAATCTACATACATGGGTATCCCCTCTATGAGAGAATCCTTGAGGAAGTTTCATATAGACTTCTTCGGTGAGATCTCCTTGAAGAAATGCATTGTTGACATCAAGTTGGTGCAATGACCAATTTTTAATGTCAACAATGGAAAGAAAAAGACGAACATTAATTAATTTGGCTACTGCGAAGGTATCATGATAATCAATAACTTCAACTTGAGTATAACATTTAGCAATCAAACAAGCTTTATATTGTTGGATGAAGATGAAGATAGAAGTACAAGGAATTTAAAAGTTAAAGGAAGGTTTTGATGATTTCCAAATCATCAAGATCAGCTAAGGAAGGAACACCTAGTGAAATCCCTTAGAAGAATTTTGATCAACTTAAAGACAAGTCAAAATTCCATCAGGTCCAAAAGACTACTGATCTGCTGCTGAAGGAAGAAATCATGGTGAAAATTAGCCGACTCAAATCAGATGGATTCTAATAGAGATCAGCTCAGTATATCGTCAGACGAGAGGACTTAATCAGCTAAGTGAAGAAGATCGGTAAGTCTCTTCAACTGTAATAAATGCACTCAGAGTAATAAATGTTGAAGAAGGAGAGTATTTATGGCTAATGATTGAAGAAAATCTCGTATCATCTTGGTGCATTAAATGCTGCTAACAAGAAGTACAACAGATTGTACTGTAGCAGTCGTAGAGAGCCGTTTTCAGAGATTAGGGACCAGTACTCGAGGATTTGAATCTTGTCTTTCTTCAACGGACATTTTTCAAGACTGAGAGTATAAATAGTTCAAGAGTATGAGAGAAGAAGATACACAACAACACATTTTCTGAGAGAATGTTTTGAAGCAGAATTCTTCTAAGTCTCAAGAACTCAGGAACAACTCATTCATCAGCTGAGTCATTTGCTGACGAAAGGAGAAGTTGAAGATCAAAGAAAAACATACAAATCTGAGTTATTTCTGTTAGAGAGTGTTGTGAGGAATTTTATCCGTCTTTGTGAGTGATAAAATTCTGTAGATTAGGTCATCTTTATGATTTCCTAGTGTGAACTTGTGGACTTTTCATTTGTTGATTGGCGCAAGCAGTGTATACTATTAAACTTTGTGTTTTCTAGTATAACCCAAGATCTAAGTGACTTGGAAGAGTGGACTAAAGGATTTAAATCCATATAACCACTATAAAATTCTTATGTTCATTTTTTGCATAACATACTTTAAAATTGCATAAGTTTACAATTGAACCAAATTGTTAAAGATTTTAAAGGATTCTTATAACTGGGGATAAAATCTTTAAAGACTTAGTTTACTTACGAAAAACACTTTAAAACATTCGCTGCAAATAATCTAATTTAAAACTGGTTTTTCTCAAATTAGCTAAGTATTTATCTGAAGAGTGGTCAACTCTACTGTTCAAACTTTGTGTTCGATCAGCTTAGTCAGCTTACTATTTACGATCAGATTAGTTTACTAACAGTCAACTGAAAAAAGTTTTTAAGTCTAAAATTTTTAGAGGTCTATTCACCCCCCTCCCCCTCTAGACCTCATCTGACCACTTGGGACCAACATATATATTTCAATAGAACCATCAGAACGGTATTTAATTTTATAGACCTATTCGCAAGTTGCAACCAATGGGTGATTTTTCTTGCAAAAGAGAACATAGAGATCAAGTGTTATTTGATTCAAAAGATTGAATTTTTTTGGTCATGGCATCATGTCATTCAATAGATTTTATGGCTTGAGAACAAGATTTCGGTTCTTGGTTTTCAATAATATTAGTTAGAAATGCTCGATGAGAATGACTTAAATGAGATAAATTTAAATGATTTGTTAATAGAATGTAAATGAGAAGGATATGTGAATATAAATATAATCATTGAGATGTCTGGTGGACAATGATTTCTTTGAGGATGATTGGCGGGAAAATGAAGGAGAATTAGTGGAAATGTTGCCCTCTGAAAGAGGTTGAGAATTGATTGAGTTATCAACTTGAGACGATGTAGAAACTGTTGGAGAATTATTTGAATAATCAACTGTACTCGGATGGATAGACTCACTAGAAGAAGTCTTAGTGAAATTAATTGGTGGTGCAACATAGTCAAAACTTCCATCATATTCGATTGAAGTGATGATAACTGCATTATTTAATGATGAAGATGGAATATCATGATATGAAGAAGTTGACATGTGGAATATGACATCATGAGAAACATAGATTTGATGAGTTTTGAAATCATATATGTGGTACCCCTTTTAACCATATGGATAACCAACAAAGATGTCAGGTTTGGGCCGTTCATCAAATTTATGTTTAATATTCATATTTTTAGCAAAACTTAGACATCCGAAGTCTCGGAGAGACGAAAATGATTGAATGGTTCCAATTAAAACTTCATGAGGTAGTTTATACTTAAGGATTGGAGTAAGAAATTTATTGATAAGATAAGTAGCTGTGAAAATACATTAACCTTGAAAGTGTAGAGCTCTACCAACATCAAGAATATGTTGATGTTCACATTCTACAATGCAACACAGCTGTGTTGGTGAATAATTTCAGGTCATTAATCCATGTTTGAAATTTATTTGAAAGAAATTCAGAAACATTGTCTGAACGAATGGTTTGAAGTTGAGGAAGAAAAATGTTCCCACTAACAGAATTTATACGAGAAATTGTCTTGTTAAATTGATGGTCGATTCGATTGAAAAAAATGGATGAACATGTTGAAAGTTTTGATAAATGTTTCATAAGATATGTTCAAGTACACCTTCAATATTCATCAACAATAGTTAAAAAAATGAGATCCGTTTTTGGAAGGTAAAGAGAATGGACCCCGGATGTCAACAAGGATTACCTCAAAACAACGAGAAGTACAAGACATACTTCAAGCAAATGAAAGACGCAATTTTTTAACCCGCGAACATACATCACAAACATGATCTTTATTTGCAATGACATTTGAAAATTTCTTAACAATAAAGTACAAACGAGTTAATAAGGATGTTTGAAAGAAATAACAAAACTGAATTTTAGGTCAGGATCTAGATAAAAAGACCATTTTGAACATGAATTCGACCAGTTTTTTTCTTTGTTGCTCGGTCTTGAAATATACATTCAGTAAATGAAAAAATTACATCCCAACTAATCGATTTTATTAATTGTGAGATAGATAACAAATTGAATTTAAATTACGGAATATGGACTACATTCATGAGGATAAGTGAAGATGAACATTGAACAGAGCCTATATGTACCACAAGCGCTTGAGAACCATCAAGTAAATAAACTGATATACTTTTATGGAAAATAGAATATGATGAAAGAAATGAAAGAGATGTACATATATGATTAGAAGTACCTGAATCGATGATCCACTTGAAATGCTTATTGGAGCATGACCTCTTACACTTTCCCTTAAGTAAAGCCCCTGTGTTGGAACATGTGGTAGCTGAGTTGGAGGTCTTGGAGGGAGCTGAGTTGGAGGTCTTGGTGGGAGCTAACGTGGAGGTAGCTGACTTGAAGGTCTGAATGGAACCTGCATTTTATTTGAAAAACATTAAGTACAAATAATATGATTAATAAACAAACCATAAGTACAAAGAATAAACTTACATTTTTAGTAGGAGTTACCAAATCCATATCTACAAGTTTCTTCTTTCCCTTTGCAACCTATATTTAAACATGTAGCTAAACATGATTACAACCAACATGACATCATTAAAAGTCTATTTAAAACAAAAGTAAGAAAATTTAGGGAATGGAACCTGAATTTCAGATACCATATCCACATCTACAAGTGATTCTTTTCCCTTCCTACCTTGACCAAAAAATTATTTAAATCAATCAACCATTATAAAAATATACACATCAATCAACCACTATACTCATCACAAAAAGCCTTGATCAAATACTTATATTATCTTGAGAGCTCATTTGACTGGACAAAGGGGCATTATCATCCAAATTTATTTCACTTGCAAATGGGGTATCAGTAACCACCTTCTCACTAGCATCATTTGACCCAGTCCTTTTTCCTCTTCTTTAGTCTGCACCATTAAATAAATCACTTACAACTTTAAACGATATTGAGGTTCAAATTTTTTCTTTTGAAAAAAGTACTTACATTTTTTGAAGTAATTTTTGTCTTCTTGGCAACTTTTGGGGTTGTTTCTGGAACAACTTAAGGGCCTATTTCAACAGCAACTTTTGGGCCTGTTTCTGGAACAACTTCAGGGCCTGCTTCTGGAACATGTTCTGGTATATCTCATCTGTCCTCAGCCTCTTTCCTCTTCTCACAAGTCAGCCTGTTATGACCCACAATTTCACAGTATTTGCATGTGATTCCCTTGGTTTGCCTCTCCATTATTAGACCTTTTTGTTTATCTTTCGTCCATTTAATTTTCTTTTTCTTTTTCTTCTAAGCGTAATTTTCATAAGGACCAACTCTTCTTGTCTTCTTGGTCTTTTTTTCTTTCTACACAAGGTTGGTGTGGAAGAGATGGGATATGAAAAGTGTGATCCCATGACTCTGAACCATTAATGGGAAGCATATCTGGTCCATAAACTTTGTTATATGTTTCTATGGGTTCACATAGTCTTCAGGATCATGCACCATGTTGGTCCCAAGTGCTCAGATGAGGTCTAGAGGGGGGTGAATAGACCTCTGAAAATTTTATCAAATTTTGACTTTAAAACCTTCTGCTTAACTGTCAGCAGACTAAGCTGTTATAGGGCAGTAAGCTGACTAAGCTGATCGCGAACAAATCTTTGAACAACACAGTAGACCACTAATCTGATAATCACTTAGCTGATTTAGTCAAAATCAGTATTAACACCAGAATACTTGCAGCGGATATTTTAAGTGTTTTTCACAAGTAAGCTTGGTAGATTGAAAGATTTTATCCCCAGTTTTATAAAACTCCTTTAAAATCTTTTCAAACAGTTTTCAAGTGTTCTTATGCAGTTTAGTAAATATGCTAGAAAATTATGCAAGTTTGAACACACATAATTTTTATAGTGGTTATATGAATTTAAATCCTTTAGTCCACTCTTCCAAGTCACTTAGATCTTGGGTTATACTAGAAAACACAAAGTTTAATAGTATACACTGCTTGCGCCAATCAACAAATGAAAAGGCCACAAGTGCGCAATAGGAAATCACAAAGAAGACCTATTCTACAGAGATTTATAACTCACAAAGATGGATAAGAACTCCTCACAACTCTTTTCTCTCTTAAAGATTCACTCAGAAAATGTTTTCTTGAACTTCAACGGCTTCTGTCAATAAAAGACGTTCAGCAGACGAGTGAGTTGTTCTTGAGCTTTTGAGACTTAGAAAATATTTTTCTTTGAATTCGATCTGTCAGAAGTTGTGTTCTTCTTCTTCCTTCGTCTCTTCAGCTATTTATAGTCACTCTTTGAATTTTGTCCGTTGAAGAGTGTTGGATAAGAATGAAGATGAAGAGCACTGAAGACAATTAGTAAAGGGATGCTTTGATGATTTCCAAAACTTTAAATCTGCTAAGTATAGGACAACTTAGCTGATATCCCTTAGAAGAATTTTGACCAAGTAAAGAAGACCATCAGACGGGTCAAATATTCAAGGTCCAAAAGACTACTGATCTGCTGAAGGAAAGATATCAGACCGATGAAGATCAACCGACTCAAATCAAATTTGTTCAAGTTTGGGATCAGCTTGGTTTACCATCAGACTTGCACTTTCGATCAACCAAGTGGAAAGGATCAAGAAGTCTTCCCAACGATAATAAATGCCCCTAGAAGTAATAAATGCTGAAGTACAAGGTTATTAAAGACAAATGATTGAAGAAAGACTTCGTACCAGCTTGGTGCATTTAATGCTACCTGACAGATCGTACAGTTCGCAGTACTGTCACTGTACAGAAAGGACCAGAAATCAAGAGATTTGAATTTTGTCTTTCTTCAACGGACATAATTCAAAGAGTGAACTATAAATATCTACAGGGACGAAGAAAGAAAAAAAAACACAACTTCTGAGAGATCAAAATCATAGCAAATATTTTCTAAGTCTCAAAAGCTCAAGAACAGCTCACTCGTCTGCTGAACAACATTAGTTGACTGAAGCCGTTGAAGTTCAAGAAAACATTTTCTGAGTGAATCTGTAAGAGAGAAAAGTTTTGAGAAGTAGATATCAATCTTAGTGAGTGATATTACTTCAGAGAGTAGGAGTTTCTTTGTGATTTCCTGCTGCGAGCTTACAGCCAGATTCATTTGTTGTTTTGGCGTAAGTGGAGATATTGTAAACTTTGTGTTTATAGTATAACCCAAGATCTAAGTGACTTGGAAGAGTGGACTAAACGATTTAAATCCATATAACCACTATAAAAATATTGTGTGTTCAAAGTTGCATTATTTTCTAGCATATTTACAAAACTGCATAAGAACACTTAAAAACTGTTTGAAAGGATTTTAAAAGGAGTTTTATAAAACTGGGGATAAAATCTTTCAATCTACCAAACTACTTGTGAAAAACATTTAAACTATCCGCTGCAAGTATTCTGGTGTTAAAACTGATTTTGACTAAAATCAGCTAAGTGATTATCAGATTAGTGGTCTACTATGTTGTTCAAAGATTTGTTCGCGATCAGCTTAGTTAACTTACTGCTCTATAACAGCTTAGTCTGTCTACAGTTAAGTAGAAAGTTTTAAAGTTAAAATTTGTTTAAAATTTTCAAAGGTCTATTCACCCCCCTCCCTCTAGACCTCATCTGACCACTTGGGACCAACAAGTGGTATCAGAGCGGGTGGTTCATTAGAATCAGATGCCTGATCAACGAGCTTGATCCGAGTGTTTTTCAGTTTTCAAAATTTTTCAAAAAAAGCATATTTTTGAAAAACTAAAATTTTTGAAAAATGGATTATATCAGCCATGTTCCCTACATAGCTGGTATGAGCTTTGAAGACTGGAAGATCAGAATGGAGATCTTCTTAGCCGCCTATAATGACAACATGTATACATGTATCATAAAAGGTCTATTTAAATTCACCAAGACCATCAAAGTTGATGAGGTCGATAAAACGGTGGAAAAAGATTTGAACGAAATGACGGCTGAAGAAATAAAGCTGTTCAATCTGGACAAAGTTGGGCGTTTTATCATGACCCAGGCCCTTGACAATGATAGATTTGACAAAGTCAAGCATTGCAAGACTGCAAAAGAAATGTGGGATAAGGTCCGTGATATGAGCGAAGGAAACGACGCTATCAATGAGCATCAGCTGAGTGTTGCTCTGGAAAAGCTGGACAACTTCAAGATGATGTCTGCGGAAACCATTGATCAGATGGATACAAGGTTTACAAGGACGCTGAACGAAGTTTTAATGCTTGGAAAAACCTTCACTGATAAGGAGATAACCGTCAGGGTGCTGAAGGCTCTACCTCCGAAGTTCAACATGAAGGTGACAGCCATGGAGGAGTCCCGGGATCTGGGAATGATCTCACTCACCGAGCTGTTCTCAGTACTCAAGGCGTACGAGTATAAACTGCCAAGAATGGGTGTTGAAGAAACCTCTACTTCAAGTCCCACAGCTGCCCTAGTTGCTTCTGAAAATCCCAGAAGGCCAGCCTACAAAAGCAAAGACGTGGACTCATTTGATGAAGCCACACTACTCAACAAAAAGGAGTACACTGCTGGAGACGTTGCATTGCTGATGAACAATTTTAAGAAGTTCTACAAACGAAAAATGAAGAACAAATACAACAATGCTTCTACTTCTTCTTCTCAGGATAAAGATTCTTATAAATAAAAAATGATGTGCTACAACTGCAGGAAACTGGGTCATTTCATCAAGGACTGCCCATATCCTAAAGATAAAAAGTACACTGAAGAATAAAAGAGAATCAGAAAGGAAAGAAAGCATCAGAAATGCAAGGTGCTGGTGGCAGAAGCGGAAAAGCTAGCTGCTATCTACTCATCAGATTCGGATTCAGACACATCTGATGAAGGAACTTCTGATGAAGAGAGTCCTGCTCTTCTCTGCCTGATGGCTAAGGAATCTGATGGCTCTGAGGATGATGAGGTAACTCCTCTTGATAATGAATTATTTTATTCATTTGAACAAATGATGCTTAACAATTCAAGTATTGCTGAAGCATTTGCAAAGTTTAAGGAAGAGATGATATTGCTAAAGGAGCTAAATATTTCACTGAAACTCAAGGCTGAAAAGCCAAATGAATCAGATGAATATAAACAGCTTGAGCAAGAAAATGAATCTCTGAAAGCTCAATGTGAAGTCCTTAAAGGAAAAGTAATGGAACTTGAGAAAACAATTGAGTCTCATGAAAAGTCATCTGTTGCATCCACTCACATGTCTTGTAAACAGAAGACACCTTTGTATGTTCAGACTACTAAACCTGCTTCACCTGAGAAAGTATTAAAGGAGACGAAAACTCATAAGGCTAAAAAGAGCAAAGAGCCTAGTGTAGGAAAACAGACTGGTAAGTTTAAACAGAATAGTCCTAGGAAGTCTTCTGATAAGGCTAAAACTAATCAGACTAGTGATAAAACTAAGTCGTCTGTTAATGAGCAAGCACCTAGTAAACCAAAGAAGCATAAGAACAAGAAAAATCAAAATGCTTGGTATGGAAATGAGTCTTATTATGTGCAACCTGCTGCATATTCTCCTATGTATCATGCACCTCAATCTCCAATTACTCATATCCTACTAATCATGCGTCTTATTCTGCTTATGAACATTATCCTTATCATACTGATCATCAACAATATGGCAAATTTGATGAACGTGATAAAGGCAAAGCTGTTCGTGCTCCTGTTGAAACTCAAAAGCCTAAGAAGCCTAAGACATCGACATCTTGGGTTGTCAAAGGTGGAACTAATCCTTCAGGACCCTCTCAATAAGCCTAATATACTGCTCAGAATGTCAAATCTATCTGTCAAGATATGGATGTACTCAGGAGAAGAACTCAAAGTACAGCTGCTGGTTGGAGAAAGATTACAGAAACAGTTGAGATGGCTATTCAAGCTGAAATTTTATTTGAGGCCTTTAACATAAGAGACGTCAGATCAGCTTTCCATTTGCTACAATCTTGCCTTCCTTGCTGTCTCCAAATATCACATTTGGACCATCCACAGTAACAGCTTCAGTTAGCTCATGTATGTTTCCACACATGTGTCTTGAACAGCCACTGTCCAAGTACCAGATTTTCTCTACTTTACTCCTACTCCTAATCCTAACCTACAAAACAAAGTAAAAATTATTTAGGTACCCTTATTGAGAGGGTCCTGAAGGATTAGTTTCACCTTTGACAACCCAAGATGTTGATGTCTCAGGCTTCTTAGGATTTTGAGTTTCAACAGGAGCATGAACAACTTTGCCTTTATCACGTTCATCAAATTTTCCATGTTGTTTATAATCAGCATGATAAGGGTAATGTTCGTAAGCAGAATAAGATGCATGATAAGCAGGATATGCATGCATTGGCTGAGCAGGATATGGTGCATAGTAAGTTGGAAATTGAGGTGCATGATACATAGGAGGATATGCAGCAGGTTGCACATAATAAGACTCATTTCCATACCAAGCATTTTGAGTTTTCTTGTTTTTATGCTTCTTTGGTTCACTAGATGCTTGCTCATTAACAGACGACTTAGTTTTATCACTAGTCTGATTGGTTTTAGCCTTATCAGAAGACTTACTAGGACTCTTCTGTTTAGACTTACCAATCTGTTTTCCTACACTAGGCTCTTTGCTCTTTTTAGCCTTAGGATTTTTCATCTCCTTTAACACTTTCTCAGGTGAAGCAGGTTTAGTAGTCTGAACATACAATATGACCTTACTGTTGTCAGCTGATAAAAAATTTTCAGTATGGTTCAGTTCTAACTTATCTTGATCTAAAGGTGTCTTCTGTTTACTAGACATGTGAGTGGATGCAACATATGACTTTTCATGAGACTCAATTGTTTTCTCAAGTTCCATTACTTTTCCTTTAAGGAATTCACATTCAGCTTTCAGAGATTCATTTTCTTGCTCAAGCTGTTTATATTCATCTGATTATTTTGGCTTTTCAGCCTTGAGTTTCAGTTAAATATTTTGCTATTTTAACAATATCATCTCTTCCTTAAGCTTTGCAAATGCTTCAGCAATACTGGTATTGTTAAGCATCATTTGTTCAAATGAATTAAATAATTAATTATCAAGAGGAGTTACCTCATCATCCTCAGAGCCATCAGATTCCTAAGCCATCAGGTAGAGAAGAGCAGGACTCTCTTCATCTGAAGATCCTTAATCAGAAGTGTCTGAATCCGAATTTGATGAGTAGATAGCAGCTGGCTTTTCTGCTTTTGCCACCAGCACCCTGCCTTTCTGATGTTTTCTTTCCTTTTTGATTCTCTTTTCTTCTTCAGTGAACTTTTCAGCTTTAGGATATGGGCAGTCTCTGATGAAATGACCCAATTTACTGCAGTTATAGCACATCATTTTAGATTTATAAGAATCTTTATCTTGAGAAGAAGAAGTAGGGTTAGAAGTAGAAGCATTGTTGTATTTGTTCTTCATTTTTCGTTTGTAGAACTTCTTAAAATTGTTCATCAGCAATGCAACGTCTCCAGCAGTGTACTCCTTTTTGTTGAGTAGTGTGGCTTCATCAGATGAGTCCACGTCTGATTTAACCGTTTTTCGTCGGGTTAATTTAATATCAGTGAATTTGTGATATCGGGGGTTTGGGTATTGAATTATTCAGTATATTGGGTTCCGTTACTTTATTCTGGATGGATCGTTTACAAAGAAAAGCAATAATCAAAGGCAAGAAGTAAAACCATTAACGAAATTAAGAACGCAATGATATGGAGGTAAAGTTCTGCAATAATAATGGATATTATTGAGTTCTATTGTTATCAATGTACTCTTGTGTAATCTCTGAATTAAGAGAATTCGTAGTCGTCTTATACAATGAATAACTAGGTATTTATATTACGCTAAACCTAGTATTACAAGGAATCATAGTCCTAGTTGGACTCGGCCCAACCTATCCTTCTTTGGTCCGGAGTGTACTCTTTACTCGGAGCGAGCGGCATCGGGCTGGGTCAGTAAGAAGATCTCGATCCGTTAGAATTGGTCGAATCGATCTTGTAATCTTTGTTCGATCAGACTAGTATGTAGGGTGCGAAATAGCCCCCATCAGTACTCCCTCACTTCTTCGAGCGTATAGATAATAGGAGCTCGTAGAAGTAGATAAAACTAGTCGACTGTTTCTTTTCTATGAACGGAGCCTCGTTAAAAACCTTACTTAAGAAAAAACCCAGTGGGAAAAAATCTTAAGTAAGGAAAAGAGTGCTACGTATCATAGATAGTCGTTTCTTCCGCCTAATGATGAATCGCCACGCGTCTATTCAGGAGGCTTTTGGTATCCTTCCATTTTTGGCGGGAATTTGAGTAGCTGCTATAAGTTCGAAACGTCTTTTCTCATTTCCTTATAAATAGGTGACTTTCGAGTTTGCCATTTCTCTTTTATATTTGCTTTTAGTTCGCAGTCATTTTCTAGTTTGGTCGTTCGTCGTATAAAATTTTCCTTTCATCGACCCTCTTCTTCAAGAACTAGAATACAGATGGCTTCCGTAAGAAGATCTTCTTCTTCTCCTAGAGAGATCATCGCCCCTGATAACGAGGAGGAGTTACATTCTAATCCTCTGGGTGAACAAACTACGGTCTCTGACCTTGTTATCCCTGCAGAAGATACTTACAAAGTACGAATCCTTTCCGATGCGGACGTAGCCGCCCGAGCCAAAAAGGGCAAAGGTACTGTTCCTCAGATTTCTGAACCAATTGAGGATCTAGCTTGCGTATATACAGAGGAAACATTCCCCGAAGTCGTGAATAGCTATACCAAATATTTTCCGGAGGGTTCTGAGATAATTCTCCCTTCACCTACTGATAGGGTTACTACCCCGCCGGAGGGATGTCGAGCCTTTTATACGGCTCATTTTAATAGCGGACTGCGTCTTCCTTTGTCTCCCCTTTTCCTGGAAGTTCTGAAAACTTTCAGCGTGTGCTTGACACAACTGGTTCCAAATTCTGTTGCTTTCGTGGTTTGTTTTTCCGTTCTGATGATTGCAAAGGGGTTTAAACCTTCTTTCCGCAATTTTACGCAACTTTTCCGTTTTAATATTTCTAGTTCTTCAAATCGTGGATATTTCTTTGCTAGTCAGCGACCTAGCCGAGCAATTTTTGATGCTCCGGTCTCTAGTAATCCTTCATGGAAATCCCATTTCTTCTTTGTTCGTCCTCCGTCTAATCTCCGTTCGGTGGACGGTTCGACCATACCTTTTTCATGGGATCATGGCTCTAGTTGGATTCCTGGAGGTCGCTCATCAACTGGCGAACTTGTTCCCGACGATGTGCAATTTATAACTGAGATTCCCGAGATGCGCACAAACAAATATCAAAGTGCTCTTCTGATTGGGGAAGCTTTTCTTCGTAAGGCGGGGTTAAGTGTCCACAATTTCCCCATCAGTTCATCACCTGAACCTCTTGGTTAGCATTTTATTTGACCTTTAGTATTGTCACTATACTTTTTATACGGAGAAATTAACTTTATTTTGTTACTTTTTCAGCTCATATGGTAGAAAACTCCCGACATTCTTTGAAGGGAAAAATGGTGTTGTCGAAATCCTCCAAGTCAGTAGAGAATAATCCTATTGAGCAGAGGGCATCTCGAAAAAGGAAACTGGAGTCGGGCCACGAGTCTGAGGATAACAGAGGGGAATCTCCAGATTCTTTTCGTGAGTCCCCCATTCGTCAGGGGACGGGATCTGGTTATCCTCCTCTTCACCTTAGAACATCTTTGGGTATTCGAGGATGTCGTAGCTGGTCGATGCCTCATCCTACTAATAATCCAGTTGATAGAAAAAGGAGTTACTATGGACGTTCTGGTGACGACCTTTCTTTACTTGGAGATAAACATCCAAAGCCTACTCTGGTCGAAATGATCGAGGATCATTTAGAGGGAAAGAGGGCTGCTGGTTATTCCGAGAAGGATTCTCTTATTCATGATAATAATGAGAATGCGGTTGATAAGGCGACCCGTATTCTTTTGTCTGGCGTTCTTACTCGTGATCTTAATAAGCTTCTTCATAAGGATCCTTTGGAGAAATTCCAGCGAGCTTCTCTTTATGCTGAAAAGGTGAGACCTTTTTCTTTCTATTATTCTGATGAAGTGATCTTTTAAGATTTTCTTATTTTGCTAATTCGTTTCTTTCTGACCCCTTCGTTATTTCAGGTTAACACCTGTCTGACATCATACGCCTATGAAAATTCTCTTTGGAAACAACAGTGCGAATTCCTTGAAGAGAAAATTAAAGTTTTACTTCACAAATCTTCCGGTTCAGAAGTTGGTCCCTCGACATCTTCCTCTGTTCCTGTCGTAGAGACTCGTGCTGCCGGGACCGAAGATCAAGAAATGATAGATAGGGTAATAGAGGTTTCTCGTGCTCAAGAACAAGCCAATCAAATGGCAAGAAAATTAGAGGAATTGCAGTTGCAGAGTACGACTCGAATTAGTGAGCTTGAATCTCAAGTATTAAGCCTTGAAGCTTCTTTAGAGGAGTACGAAAATGATGTCCCCCTTAGGCAAAGAGATCGATATGTTAGGAAATCTGACGAACAAGTTGTTCGTGAATTCCTCAATTCTCCTGTTCATACGGCGTTGGTGTACCGGATGGTCGGTCCTCTTTTTGAGAATACTTTTAAAAAGTCGATTCATCAACTGGTCGCTTTGGAGATGATCGAGGATCGTCGGAAGGAGTATTTTAAGGCAGCTCATATCCGGTTGAATCGTTATGGCGAGCTTTACTCTTCCTCTGAAGTTCCAGATGTCGTATATCAAGGTCTTCCTTTAGCTCACCTTGTCGGAGAGTACGGAAATCCATTGCCAATTCCTCCTTCAGATGTTAACGATGAGCTCGATGATACATTTATCGATCCGGAAGATGAAGAAGAAGAAGAAGACGACATGGACGTCGGTGGCGAACAGAAGATTCCCGATAGCGACCAGGCTTCTTAGAATAGTGGTTTTATTTTTGAAATAATTTTTGTAATTATCCACTCGTAGGTTTAATTGTAACTTAGCTTTCCTACTTTGTACACCAAACGTTTCGTATTCTGACAGTCGTGTCTTTTCATATCCGCTGTAATAATTCAGATAAGTCATTTAATTTGCCGTAATCATTATGTATGCGTCTTTTCAAATTCTAGCGTTTGCTCCAAGGTCAGTTTTTCTGTTTCGCGCCCTTTCTCCAGGTCTGTCGTGTCCTTTCGTGTAGTATAAATACGAGAGGTAAAATTTTACTTGTCTTTTTACTGCTACACTTTTCTCTTAACAGAATACTCTTTCTTGAGCTAGTCGATAAACTTCCTCGATATTAATATATATTTTTCCGTAATCCGATCATGAGTAACCTTTTCGGTAATACTTCGAGGCGACCATCTCGCGAGGGCGCTAGAGAAAATAGATCTAAAAGATTACGAAGAGAGGGGCCGTCGATCGAGCCTCCTCATTCGTCTCAACCAATTAGGTCGGAGATTGATTCTCATATTATTACTTCTGAACCTCTTTCCTTGGTAACCTCGTCGTTCTCCGAACCAGTCTTTTCTGCTCCCATTCAGGAAAGAAACATGCCTTCCCCTGGTCGATTAGCTTTTGGGGACATATCCAACGAAGAAACGGCTTATAATATAGCTGTTAGTTCCAATGCTTCTTCCTTTGAGCATGTTTTTCATGGAGAGGACTTTACTGTTTCTCTTCCTTTATCTGTTTCTACTGCCCCAATCACTAATGAAGGGCAAGCTGGTGATGGCTTTTTTGTCAATCCTTCTACGACGCAATCTATTGTCAGGATTGTCCTGATTATTTGTTTCACGATACTACCGTGATGACTACTTCTTTTGAATCTGGAGGACCTTCTCAAGGTCGGACCGGCTCGCGGTCTGGTCGTAGAACCATAATTTCTGCTTCGGGCAAGGAAACCTCCGTTAGTCCTGACGGGAGAGAGTCTCCTCGTCAACTGGATGAGCGATGTATCAATGAGCAAGTTAATGACATCCTCTTGTCGGAGACTCCACGTTCTGACGGTGTCCCTTTAACTAGCGAATTGCCGGGTTCTGTTGAACCTGATGCCTTGTCCTGGGATTTAGGCATGAGTACCATTTTGCCGGGTGAGTTGAGGAAGCTCGAAGGCGCCTCCAATGTTCGCCTTGTTCAATCTTTGGTGAAGATATGTGAGCAGGTAGACATTTTTGTTCTTTGTTTTGAATTCTTTGTTGTACGGTGGTTTTTCTCATTCTTTCTGTTTTTAGGGCAAATATTTCGCACTCCAGCTGGGTGTGCAAAATGACGAGCTGTGGAACAGTCGGAGAGCTCTTCGGGGTCAGTTGGAGTCCGAAAAAGCTAAAAGCAAGGGTTTGGAGCTGCAGCTGCAAGTTGATAAAGATGCTCTCCAAAGATTGGAGGCCGAAAAAGTTGTGCTTGAAAAAGAGAAAAATGATTTAACTCAGGCTGCTGCCCTTGCAGAGGAGTCTCGACTGCGGTCCTATGAGGAGGGATACGACGCCGGTTATCTAAAGCGTCAAGATGAGTTGATGGCTTTTGCTGGCAACTTGACTCCTCGGAGGACTGTTTCTGGTAGTCGAACTGCTGATCGTTCTTCTTAGCGACTTTAGTTTGACCTGGCAGGCCTTGGACTGTCTATTTTTTTTTTTTTTTTTTTTTTTTTTTTTTTTTTTTTTTTTTTTTTTTTTTTATCGCCCAATCTTTTGTGCAGTTATTTGGGCTGAAATTTTTGTAATAGAAGGAGTAGAAATTTGAAAACGATGATCTTTTGTAGGCAGATTCTTGCCTGATCAAATGTCTCCTGTATATATATTTTGTTATGCTCGTTCTTCCCTTGTGCATGGATATAGTCATCATGAAATAATCATTATGGAGTAGCATACTCGCGTTTCTAGATAGAGAAAAGATAGCTTGTCCTTGTTTTATTACTGTTTTAGTAACTGATTTTGCTTTTGCCAATCACAACTTTTGTCGATCAAACTTTGTATACTCCATTCTGGTCGATGTTTGATCCGTGCTTTGTAAATTTGTCCCTTTATGATATATTTCTTATATAAGGAGGTTATTGTTCCACCTGTTTGAACTTCGCTTTTCTTCTCATCAAAGGGAAATTTCCCTCTCCGTGCTTTTCATAACTCCATGTCTTTCATCATTAACTTTTTAACTATACTTTTCTCTAGCCAGTATATCATACTATTGATATGGGAGGAATTGGAAAATGTAACAGTCCTGGCCAGATCTGACCCGTTCAGACCTCCTTCAGCAATTCTTTGGAAAATTAGGCAGTGACGGCCTTATAGTTTCGAATAGGGAGGGCTATTCTCCTGATTTCGATGTCAGATTTCTTGGATTCCAAATGGAATTCTTGTATGGCCAACTTAGTAGTCCCCCAATGATGTATGAGGCAGTTACGACCCCCGTATGGTGGAGGCTCTGGTCGTTTTTAAGCAATTATCTTCTTTCAACGGTTCAACTTTGCATGCCTTCGTTGAGGAGTTCTTAATATTTTCTATTAGGCGACCTTCATATATGATCGTGCAGATCGTTTTAGTCTTTGAACTTCTTTAAGTTTTCTTGGATTATTTTGTTGATCGCTTCGATCTGTAGATTTGTTTGTCATCGATCAGTTGAGTCGATCAGACGGGCGCCGTTCCAACTTACTTGCATTTATTTCGGGAAGTCAAAGGGTCGCGTTTTCGTCCCTTGATTAAACTCCTATTATCCGTAGGATCATTCTCACGGGCGCCTATAAATAAGTAGATAGTTTCCTTATTTTCTATTCATAACAATGAAGATCTCTGTTTCTTTAGATTTCATTTTGCCTTCGGACCCCATAATGTTCAAGAAGTCACATTATCGTGATTTGTTCGTTCGCAGCAAAGGAATTGTCCCCAGTCTTGTATTGACGGGTCCCATGTCAGCCCTTCCTTGTATCGACGGATCCCATGAGATCTCCACTTTATTCTTCATCACTTTAGAGGTCCGTGGTTTCCGTCTGCACATGGGGGGTTCATACTTGCCAGTCACCCTTGCTCTTGGATGTGACTTCCGGAGTGATAGATCGCCGGGGTGGCTGGTAAGTTTTACCGTTTCACGACGGTCCCGAAGAGATGCTGCTCCAGAGTAAAATTTTTATAGATAAAGTAAAAGCAGTATCTTCTTCTGGGTGAGTGAGCATTGCTAGCTTATCTGGCTGGTAGTGTTCATTTCATCTGGAATCGCATACGATCTTCAGAGCCCTGCCATCGAACCAAAGAAGTCGACCATCCTGAGCAGCATGCTTCTTAGGTGGTTTATTATGATCGATGAGGTACTAGGGAGGAGATTGGTGTTTCCGTGGACATTGTCGTGAAGATAGTCGATCCCATAGGATCAATTTAACTAGATCATTGTAACGATCTTTAGATAGCAAGCAGATAGAATATTTGTATGTAATTGATTTGATGAATAAAATATTATTTTGTTCCTTGCATCTTCTTTGTCGTTTGATAATTTTATTTACGAGGAGTAATTTCCGAGCAGATGAATTCATACTTGATTTATCTTTCAAAACTTTTAGGAGTATCAGCGGATCTTTTTTAGATCGTTAGGAGTAGATCGAGGAGTTTTTATTGAGCGTATCAATGTGTACTCAATCTTGTTATAATTTAGACTTAGGATTTCATAACAAAATCCTTCTTTGTCGTTGTAATTAATCGAGGAGTTTTTATTGAGCGGATCAATGTTTACTCGACTCGTTTTGTTAATGAGGAGTGTTTATTGAGCGGATCAATGTATACTCGACTCATTTATAATTCAGACTTAGGTTTATCACCAAAAAGTCTTTTTTGCTGTTGAATATATATATGTCGAGGAGTTTTTATCGAGCGGATCGATGTTTACTCAACTCGTTTTGTTTAGACTTAGGTTTTCTATACCTGAAGTCCCCCTTTTTTTTTTTTTTTTTTTTTTGTTAATAAAATTGAACGAGGAGTTTTTATTGAGCGGATCAATGTATACTCGACTCGTTTTAATTTAGCCTTAGGTTTTTCGTGCCAAAAGTCCTTTTGATCGTTGAATATATTTGTCGAGGAGTTTTTATCGAGCGGATCGATGTTTACTCAACTCGTTTTTGTCGTCGGAATGAGGAGTGTTTATTGAGCGAATCAATGTATACTCGACTCATTTATAATTCAGACTTAGGTTTATCACCAAAAAGTCTTTTTGATCGTTGAATATATTTGTCGAGGAGTTTTTATCGAGCGGATCGATGTTTACTCAACTCGTTTTTGTCGTCGGAATGAGGAGTGTTTATTGAGCGGATCAATGTATACTCGACTCATTTATAATTCAGACTTAGGTTTATCACCAAAAGGTCTTTTTGATCGTTGAATATATTTGTCGAGGAGTTTTTATCGAGCGGATCGATGTTTACTCAACTCGTTTTTGTCGTCGGAATGAGGAGTGTTTATTGAGCGGATCAATGTATACTCGACTCATTTATAATTCAGACTTAGGTTTATCACCAAAAAGTCTTTTTGATCGTTGAATATATTTGTCGAGGAGTTTTTATCGAGCGGATCGATGTTTACTCAACTCGTTTTTGTCGTCGGAATGAGGAGTGTTTATTGAGCGGATCAATGTATACTCGACTCATTTATAATTCAGACTTAGGTTTATCACCAAAAAGTCTTCGTTGCTGTTGATATAGATCGAGGAGTGTTTATTGAGCGGATCAATGTATACTCGACTCGTTTCGTTCTAATATTTATCAATATGCTAGTGTAATTCCACAGAGCGTTAATCGAAATAATCGATGTATAGAAAATGCTAAAATTTTTACTATTTGAACTCTAGGCTAGGGCCTTTGTTACAAGGATTAAAACTTTGATAAAGTAAAAATAAAACAATGCAGTATAATCTGCTAAAATTTATTTACCATAGTACTTCCTAAGGTTGACTGCGTTCCAGGTTCTTGGTAAGGCTGTCCCGTCCATGTGTGCAATTTTGTATGAACCTTTCTTTCCTACGCCAATGACGATGTAAGGTCCATCCCAATTTTGTTGTAACTTTCCCATATGCTTGGATACTTCTACCTTTTTCAAAACCAAGTCCCCTTCTTTGAAGGTTCGGACGCGTACTTTTTGATTGTATGCTTTCTCCATATTTGCCTTAGTGGCTTGTAGGCGTACAGCAGCTTTATCTCTTAAGGCTTCTGTTAAATCAACGTCATTTTCTCTCGCCTTTTCATTTTCTTCTTTATTGAACATCTCTATTCTTGGAGTTGGAATTAAAGTTTCCACAGGGATAACAGCTTCCGACCCATATATCAAGCTGAATGGGGTTTCCCCAGTTGAATTTCTTACCGTAGTTCGATTAGCCCACAAAACTCCTGGTAGCTCATCGAGCCATTTTCCTTTGGCAGCTCCTAACCTTTTTTCCAAAGATTTTATTATCTCTCGGTTTGCTACTTCAGTTTGTCCATTTGCTCGAGGATGTCCTACCGAGGTAAAATTTTGTTGAATTCCGAGTCTTGTACACCATTCTATTATCTGTTTTCCCGCGAATTGAGTTCCATTATCGGAGATAAGGATCCTTGGGATGCCGAATCGACAGACTATGAATTTCCAGAGGAAGTTAATAACTTGGAATTGGGTTATTCGTGCGAGGGCGACGCATTCTATCCATTTGCTGAAGTATTCTACAGCGACCAGGACATAGGATTTCTTTGATCTAGCTGTTGGGAAAGGTCCCACGATGTCCATTCCCCATTGATCGAATGGCCAACAAATCGGGATAGGGTGCATATTTTCTGCTGGTCGCTGACATATGTTAGCATGGATCTGGCAGTGATGACATTCTTGGACATATTGAGCGGCATCTTTATTGATGGTTGGCCAATAGTAACCTGTTCTGAGACATTTTAAGGCCAATGCCCTCGATCCACTGTGATTTCCTGCGTCTCCTTCATGTATTTCTCGCAGTATATCCATGGTTTGTGATTCAGGGATGCATCTCAGGAGAATTCCCGATACTGATCGTCTGTAGAGTTTTCCTTCTACAAGTGTATACTTTGGGGCTCGATATTTTATTTTTCGAGCTTCATTCTGATCAGATGGTAGTTTTCCATCTTGAAGATAGTCTTTCATTGGGTTCATCCAGTTTTCTTCGGCTTCTTCGATTTCCATTATATCGATTATCGGTATTTCATCAATGTCGATTGCTGGTGTATTAGATATTAACCAGTTAATCACCCGTTCGGTTTTTCCGTCATGGGATCCTGTGAATTTTGATAGCTGATCGGCCCATTTGTTTTCCGAACGTGGGATGTTCTGGATACTGAAGCTTTCAAATTTCCCAGCTAGAGATTTCACTTTGGCGAGGTATTTGATCATATTGAACTCTTTAGCCTCGTATAGGCCTTCTATATGTCTTTGTACTAATTCCGAATCAGTCAGTACCTTAAGACTCTTTAAGTTGGCTTTTATCGCCATCTCCATTCCTGCGATTAACGCTTCATATTCGGCTTCATTGTTTGTTACGATGAAGTCCAATGTTATCGCGTAATTCAAATCTTCCTTATTTGGTCCAGTGAAGTTGATTCCGGCGCCTCCCCCTTCTCGGCATGAAGCACCGTCGACATGCATTAACCAAGTTTGATCCTCGATCATCAAGACATCGTTGCTGCGACAGTTCGACGATTCAGTGGCCTGCGTCGGTGTTTCTAGTATAAAATCAGCCAACACCTGGGCCTTGATGGCAATCCTTGGTTTGTAGTCTACCTCGAACTGGCTGAGTTCGATGGCCCATTTGATTAGTCGTCCGGAGGCTTCTGGTTTCGCTAGGATTTGCCTTAGCGGTTGATTCGTCAAAACGATGATTTTGTAGGTTAAGAAGTAGGGTCGGAGTTTTCGTGCAGCCACTACTAAAGCCAGCGTGAATTTTTCTATTTCCAAGTAATTCTTCTCCGCCCCTTGTAATAACTTGCTGAGATAATAGACAGGCTTATGCTCTGAACCCTCTATCTTAATTAGGACTGAGCTAACGGCCGTATCGGAGATGGAGATGTATAAGTACAATGGTTCCCCTTCTGTCGGTTTGGCCAACATCGGAGGGGATGTTAAATATTCTTTGAGTTGTTCGAAAGCTCGTTCACATTCTTCGGTCCAAACAAAGTTTTTCGCTTTTCGAAGTGTTTGGAAAAAGGGCAAGCTTCTATCCGCCGATTTAGATATAAATCTATTCAACGCTACGATCTTCCCAACCAAGCTTTGCACTTGAGAGATGGTCTTGGGAGGTTTCATTTCAGTTATGGCTCGAATTTTTTCTGGGTTGGCTTCTATTCCTCGCTGGTGTACCAAATATCCCAAAAATTTTCCTGACTTAACACCGAAGGTGCATTTTGCGGGGTTCAACTTCATACGATATTTTCTTAAGATTTGGAAACATCGATCTAGATGTTTTACGTGATCTGCTTCATTCATACTTTTAACTAACATGTCGTCTACATAGACCTCCATTATTTCTCCGATTAACTCCCTGAACATTAGGTTTACCAATCTTTGGTATGTAGCCCCAGCGTTCCTTAATCCGAACGGCATTACTATAAAGCAGTATACTCCCTGTTCGGTTATGAATGCGGTCTTCTCTTGGTCGCGCTCGTCCATGTATATTTGGTAAAAGCCTTGGAAGGCGTCCATCATGCTGAATAGCGCAAAGCCAGCAGTCGAGTCGACCAATAAGTCGATTCTTGGGAGGGGGTAAGGGTCGCGTGGACATAACTTGTTAAGGTCGGTGAAATCATTACACATCCTCCATTTGTTATCCTTTTTATCCCCCTTTGATACTAGTACAACATTACATAGCCACTCCGAGAAATGTATTTCTCGGATTTGTTTTGCTTCCATCAGTCTTTCAACTTCGGCTTTAATGATTTTATCTTTCACTGGTCCATGATTTCTTTTCTTCTGTCTGGCGGGTTTCGCCGAAGGGTCAATTTTTAGGGTATGCTTGATTACTCGAGGATCGATCCCTTCGATGTCATTTGCACTCCAAGCGAAAACGTCCACGTTATTTCTTAGAAATTCGATTAACATTACTTCTCCTTCTTTGCTCAATTCTGTACCAATTCTTGTCCTTTTGGACGAGTCGCCTTCTACTAGAATTATATCTTTATGTTCTGGGGGTTGCAAGGATAAATCTAGTGGTTCTTTCCCCTTTTTATCTAATCGATCAGTAATAGGAATTTCGACCTCATTTCTAATTGGATCGTCTTCGATCTTTCTCTTGCTCGGAGTAATAGGGTTAGGATGTTCTCTCAAGGTCAGCGACGTGCTGTAGCAATCCCACGCCATACAGTGGTCATTCGTTATTTCTCCAATGCCGCTATCGGTCGGAAATTTTATTTTCTGGTGATAGGTAGAGACCACAGCTCGAAAAAGGTTAAGGGCTGGTCGCCCTAATATAGCGTTATAAGCGAAGGGTGTTTCTACCACTAGGAATTTTACCAGCTTCACTGTTCGAAGCGGCTTCTTTCCGAGCGATACACTCAAAGATATCGTTCCGCTGGGGATGATCTCGGACCCTCCAAAGCCTACTAACGGTGTGGCTACCTTTTGTAAGTTTATTTGTCCGAGGTTCATTTGTGCTAGAACCTCCCTGGAGATGATATTTGCTGAGCTTCCATTATCGATTAGGATTCTTTTTACATTGTAATTCGCTATTTCTAACGACACTACCATAGGGAAATCTGGGTTATCTTCTTTCGTATCCCAAGTAATGTTTTTAGGTACTTCGCCTTCGTTAAAGCTAATCGGCTCGTGATTTGTGGGCCTATTTTCTAACGTCCATACTTCTTTTGGATATTTAGAACTTGCAATTAGGGATCTGGCCATTCTTCGTCGAGCATTGCGACTATCTCCACCCGCAGGCCCCCCGGATATAGTGTGGATAGTTCCATTGATCTGGTCGTGATTCAACTCCTGAGCAGGTCGATGTTCTGGTGACCTTCGATGAGAACTTCTCCTTTGAGTTCCGTTCCGGGGGCTTCTGCTTCTTTCCCTTTTGCGATTGTCTCGTTCTATGTATTCGTCTAGTTTTCCTTGCTCGATCAGTTTTTCAACTTCTCTCTTAAGGTGAAAACAATTTTCCGTTCGATGCCCATGTGCCCTATGGTACTTACAGTATTGATCATAGTTCCTAGACCCTGGTCTGGGCTGAGCGATTTTCCTCGCCTCAGGAATCCAATTATTCCTTTCTAGAACTTCCAAGATTTCTTCGATTGGAGCATTTAATCTTGGGTGTTCTACTTGATTCACTCTGCTTCTGATTGGTGTTTCAGGGTTTCTTGGTCTTTGGTAGAAATTAGGTTGCCTTTCTCGGTCGGCTCCGCTGTATTCCAGTCGCTGGAAAACGTTACCTCTCTTGGAAGATCGCTCGTAATCCAAGGATCTTTGGGCGGGAATCCTATCATGCCGCTTAGACCCTGTAGCCGTAACTTTGTTTTTGTTTTTATCCTTAAAGGAATTCATCTCTTCTTGGGTCATATACTTAGATGCTATGCTCATGATGTCGGCGAACGTTCTTGGTTGCTTTCGACTGAGGGCATTTCCGAACTGCCTGTTTTTAGTGAGATCGAAGAGGATAGATATTATGTAGTCAATATTTGGGGAATCGATTTTAAGCAATTCTACGTTGAATCTGGCCAACCAATTCCTTAGGGATTCTCCTTCTTGTTGATATATAGTTCCAAGGTAGCTCATTGGAAGTTTTTGTCTCTTTTGGCTGGCGAACTGCTGTGTCAATTTGTTACAGAGTTCCCTAAAGCTGAATATGGAGTTGGCAGGTTGTTTCGCGAACCAGTCCAACGCGAGTCCTTCGAATGTGGTTACCATTAATTTGGCAGTGAATTCAGCAGAGTGGGCATATAAATTCATTATATTTGTAAAGCTAAAAATATAATCATCCGGGTCAGTGGTTCCATCGTAGCGAGGTAGTCTGCCCGGGACTTGTCCGATCGATTGTGCCTCTTTTATTTCCCTGCAAAAGGGAGAACAGGCCGCAAGGCTTTCCTGGAGTTCCGTGGTTCGGGCCCACGGATTTTGAATAGACCGTAAGCGTTGTTCAAGTCGGTCCTGCACCATCCTTTCAATTTCTCTTTCCGTCAATCGAGCCGTTCGTGGTCGATCAGGGATTGTATCATCTATATCATCCTCAATAGGGATAATTGTTCGTTCCCTGGATCTACTGCGCCTCGCCGGGGTTTTTCTGTGACCTCGTTTCCTTCGAGGATTGTTGTCGGAGGGTTTCGAATTGTCCTGTTGTGGACTGTGTAGCGAGCGGTGCTCGCTTGGTGGGCTATCAGCTTGTTGAGATACATGATCGTTTTGTCCGGGCGTTCTCCGAGCAGGAATTGTCCTGGCAGCCCTAGGATTTTGCGGAATTTGATCAAGCACAAGTAATTCTTCCGGGGAGAGTGATTTAAAGAGCATCGCTATTTGTCGTAATTTCTCCTGAGCACCCGGGAGAGGAGCAGGGATCTCGGGGACTTCCGGCTCTTCCTGTATCGTGCCGGGAGGACCTCCTATGGGTTCATGATCTCGGGGATGGGTATTCTGTAAATTCTCGTCGGTGTTGGGAACGTTATTATTGTCGTTCTCCTGTGGATCTTCAGATGTGTCATGACCGGTGGTTGTGTTACTTCTTGCTCCGATACGAGCGCTTTTCCTTGGGCGAGCCATATGTCGATCGAATAATTAACCTAGCCCCACGGTGGGCGCCAACTGATTTAACCGTTTTTCGTCGGGTTAATTTAATATCAGTGAATTTGTGATATCGGGGGTTTGGGTATTGAATTATTCAGTATATTGGGTTCCGTTACTTTATTCTGGATGGATCGTTTACAAAGAAAAGCAATAATCAAAGGCAAGAAGTAAAACCATTAACGAAATTAAGAACGCAATGATATGGAGGTAAAGTTCTGCAATAATAATGGATATTATTGAGTTCTATTGTTATCAATGTACTCTTGTGTAATCTCTGAATTAAGAGAATTCGTAGTCGTCTTATACAATGAATAACTAGGTATTTATATTACGCTAAACCTAGTATTACAAGGAATCATAGTCCTAGTTGGACTCGGCCCAACCTATCCTTCTTTGGTCCGGAGTGTACTCTTTACTCGGAGCGAGCGGCATCGGGCTGGGTCAGTAAGAAGATCTCGATCCGTTAGAATTGGTCGAATCGATCTTGTAATCTTTGTTCGATCAGACTAGTATGTAGGGTGCGAAATAGCCCCCATCAACGTCTTTTCTTTTGTAGGCTGGCCTTCTAGGATTTTCAGCAGTAACCAGCAGCTGTGGGACTTGAAGTAGAAGTTTCTTCAACACCCATTCTTGGCAGTACTGAGAACAGTTCGGTGAGTGAGATCTTTCCCAGATCCTTGGACTCTTCCATAGCTGTTACCTTCATGTTGAACTTCGGAGGTAGAGCCCTCAGCACTCTGACGGTTATCTCCTTATCAGTGAAGGTTTTTCCAAGCTTTAAAATTTCGTTCAGCGTCCTTGTAAACCTTGTATCCATCTGATCAATGGTTTCCGCAGACTTCATCTTGAAGTTGTCCAGCTTTTCCAGAGCAACACTCAGTTGATGCTCTTTGATAGCGTCGTTTCTTTCGCTCATATCACGGACCTTATCCCACATTTCTTTGGCAGTCTTGCAATGCTTGACTTTGTCAAATCTGTCATTGTCAAGGGCCTTGGTCATGATGAAACGCCCAACTTTGTCTAGGTTGAACAGCTTTATTTCTTCAGTTGTCATTTCATTTAAATTTTTTTCCACCGTTATATCGACCTCAACAACTTTGATGGTCTTGGTGAATTTGAATGGACCTTTTATGATACATGTATACATGTTGTCATTATAGGCGGCTAAGAAGATCTCCATTCTGATCTTCCAGTCTTCAAAGCTCATACCAGCTATGTGGGAAACATGACTGATGCAATCATTTTTCAAAAATTTTAGTTTTCCAAAAATATGCTTTTTTTTTTTGAAAAAGTTTGAAAAACACTCGGATCAAGCTAATTGATCCGGTAGCTGATTCTAATGAACCACCTGCTCTGATATCACTTGTTGGTCCCAAGTGGTCAGATGTGGTCTAGAGGGGGGAGGGGGTGTGAATAGACCTCTGAAAATTTTATCAAATTTTAACTTTAAAACTTTCTGCTTAACTGTCAGCAGACTAAGCTGTTATAGAGTAGTAAGCTGACTAAGCTGATCGTGAACAAATCTTTGAACAGCACAGTAGACCACTAATCTGATAATCACTTAGCTGATTTAGTCAAAATCAGTTTTAACACCAGAATACTTGCAGCGGATATTTTAAGTGTTTTTCACAAGTAAGCTCGATAGATTGAAAGATTTTATCCCTAATTTTATAAAACTCCTTTAAAATCTTTTCAAACAGTTTTCAAGTGTTCTTATGCAGTTCAGTAAATATGCTAGAAAATTATGCAAGTTTGAACACACGGAATTTTTATAGTGTTTATATGGATTTAAATCCTTTAGTCCACTCTTCCAAGTTACTTAGATCTTGGGTTATACTATAAACACAGTTTACAATATACTCTGCTTGCGCCATCAACAAATGAAATGGCCACAAGTGCGCAATAGGAAGTCACATAGAAGACCTATTCTACAAAGACTTATCACTCACAAAGATGGATAAGAACTCCTCACAACTCTTTTCTCTCTTACAGATTCACTCAGAAAATGTTTTCTTGAACTTCAACGGCTTCTGTCAACAAAGGACGTTTAGCAGACAAGTGAGCTGTTCTTGAGCTTTTGAGACTTAGAAAATATTTTGCTTTGAATTCGATCTCTCAGCAGTTGTGTTCTTCTTCTTCCTTCGTCTCTTCAGCTATTTATGGTCACTATTTGAATTTTGTCCTTGAAGAGAGACAAAATTCAAATCTCTTGATTTCTGGTCCTTAAAATCCGCGAACGGCTCTCTGCACAGTGACAGTATTGCTAACTGTACTTTCTGTCAGGCAGCATTAAATGCACCAAGCTGATACGTAGTCTTTCTTCAATCATTTGTCTTTAATAACCTTGTACTTCAGCATTTATTTCCGTTGAGTAGACTTCTTGATCCTTTCCACTTGGCTGATCGAAAATGCAAGTCTGATGATGAACAGAGCTGATCCCAAACTTGAACAAATCTAATTTTATTCTGGTGATCTTCATCAGTCTGATATCTTTCCTTCAGCAGATCAGTAGTCTTCTGGACCTTGAATATTTGACCCGTCTGATAGTCTTCTTATTTGGTCAAAATTCTTCTAAGGGATTTTACAACTAAGTTTTCCATACTTAGCTGATCTTAGGTTTTGGAAATCATCAAAACCACCCTTTACTAATTAACTTCAGTGATTTTCATCTTCATCCTTATCCAACACACCATATAGGTGATTTCACTCACGGCATGCATATAGGGAATATCACTAATATCCCATCTCCTACAAATACAATTATGGTTTCTCAAGTCCACATTGTTCTTCGTATTTTCCTCTGTATGGATCTCAAAATGCAAGTCATCTGCTTTTGTTGGTATGCAATTAGCAGCCTGTTGCATCCTCTTTTCAAGAACTTCCCTAATCTTGGGGCATATTTTATGGTTTCGCCACTTCTTTAATGCCTTGTCTCTGTTTTGTTGGAATCTGGCAATTATGTACTTCCTAATCCACTCAAGCATTGTAAGTATATGTCTATCACTTGTTTCCACCAACACTGCATTAAAAGACTCACATACATTGTTATGTAGTGTTATGGGAAATGTACTGAAACGAGACCTATTTCAATGGACTGGAGGTCTTTCAGAAAACCATGCCACCAACTCATCATCAATCTCCAGTAGCTCTCTCATTTTAATCTCAAACTGAGGCATAGGGTAGCTCTAGAAACTGCCCATACTGCATCTTCATATTCCTCACCTTTGGAACCATCATGGCTCATGTTACCAATCTAATGCCTCACACAAAATCTATTATCTGAATATGGAAACACATTCCTAAATGCACATATTAAACCCTTTTGCTTATCAGACATAGAGGTTTAGCAATCATCTCTTTCAATCTCCAAATATTCTTTTAATAACTGCAAAAACCTCTCCCAATTAACTTAGTTTCACTGCCCCAACTGCATAAGCTAGAGGATAAAGACAATTGTTGGGATCAAATGCTACTGCAGTCAGTTGAATATCAGCATGAGGAGAAGAAAGATGTGCTCCATCTACCCCAATTAATGGTCTACAAC
The DNA here is from genome assembly GCA_038501285.1 of Penstemon eatonii. Lineage (NCBI taxonomy): Eukaryota > Viridiplantae > Streptophyta > Magnoliopsida > Lamiales > Plantaginaceae > Penstemon > Penstemon eatonii. Next base: position 64,212,434 of record CM076710.1, read on the forward strand.
CAGCCCTAAATCCAACATAAAATTTATCAAATCTTCTCTGCACATCACTTGTCCCTTCATCAAGTTGTTTCAATATTACAGTTGATCCAGGGTTTCTTTTCCTTAACTCATTCGCATAATCTCATAATTTGGCATATTGATCAACATGATTCTCTTATATAGCTTCTATGGCCTTTCATTTGGCTCTATATGCCTGAATACCTGAGATATGACACTATCTCTTTAATGCACTCCAACCTAAATCCCTTCACACTTCTACCTGGATCAGTCCTAAACATATCCTGATATTTTTAGAAAGCCACCTTGAGTTGAAATTCTTGCAGTGGGGATTTGGACCACACTTGTGTTCAGGTTGATATGCTCTGATATGGTAAGTTGCTTCATTTATAACCTTCAGTGCATGGATGTGCAAGTCACAATTCTCTACCTGACACTTAGCATAAATTCTTCTTGGATCATTCACAACAATCTTCAAGTTTTTCATAGTCACTATTGCATGTGAATGCACAGCCTCCTTGATCTCTGTCCTAGTTGCAAATATTTGTTTCAATTCAATTGTGGGAGAAAATGTGTTCTCAACATTAAATTTGGGCCAAGTTTCACCTTCATCACTTCCTTTCCAATTTCTCCCAGTATCACTAGAAAGGACATATTCTTCTTCCTCACTTGAATCTAAATTTTCACTTGAATATGTTTCATCATTTGAATCATCTTTCTAACTTGAATCTGATGACCTCATCATCATTATCACCCTCATTTCTCACCCCATCATTATCACCCTCATGTCTCACCTCATCATTCACACTATCACCCAAATCCTCATTTCTTACATTATTTTGTTAAACCCTACTCTTACTCTCATCATTTCTTACCTCTGCCTCATTACTCACATAAGAGTTTATCATTGTATCCAAATCATCACTAGATTGGCTACTTCGCCGCCTCATTACCTCTGCCTCATTTCTTACATTTTCTTGTTGAACAACTGCCCTCACTTCTTCTAACATTGACTCATTTTCTAACACTAGTTCCTTTTCTAAAACTACCCCTTTACCCCTATCCATATCCACTTGTTTTTCAATTTGGCTTACATAAACTTACAATTCTCTTCAACCTGCAGTATCAATCAATCCAAGTATATCTGTTTGATATTGTATAATTCTGAATTTCTTGAAATATTCAATCCTATAAAAGCCTTCCGCTGTACTAATACCCACTTCCTCACAGATAGTCTTGATTAAGTCCAGACATAAAAGGTTAACTTCAAGGTGGTCTATACAGCTTGAAGTATCTCCTATATATTCGGCAGGGGGCCCATGTTCAAGCTTTCTGTTCGCGATATAAACTAACACGCAAAGCACGCAAGTATACGTATCGTTCCAAGTAATAAAGAGATAAGTCGAGTGTCGAACCCACGGAGAATTGAACAACTATCTACCAACTAGGACTAAAGCTACTCTACTTAGATTCATGGTTCAAATATGTTTGGACGGTTGTTTTAGCAATTAACACTAAGAAAAAGCAAATAAAAGTAACTCAGGCAAATTATCAAACACTTGGTGGGTATAATGATAAAAAGCTCCTAGAGTTCTATGTCACCTAGTCTAATCTATGACCAATTAGCTAAATCAATTGATGACCCATGCTAGTGATTACTATCCTAGGATTCAAATATATTCACATGTATCTTTCAAGTTGCATATGAACCTATCAAGATAAATTAACCCAATTTATGTCTAAAAGGATTTAATCTAGTTGATGTATTAAGCTTGAACCTATTAGGATATGAAATGAACTAGGTATATTTCTATCCTAGGATCAAATCACAATCTAATTTCCAATTCTAATCTCCAATTTACTTTGTCAAGCACTTTAAAGACCAATAGATAACACCCAATTGGTGATCAAGCAATTAGATGACAATAAGCACAAAATTAGATAAGTAATCACATACAAGCATGTAATCAACAATTAATTCATCATTCAATCATAGATCAAACATAGGATTCATAAAACCCTAGGAATTGGAGATCTAGCTACTCATGATATCAATAAAATCATCTAATATCATCCTCATAATCATATCCATATTCTAAAGATAAAAAGATGAAATTAGAGATAGAAAATGCTTAGTCTCAAGATCTTCAAAAATTCCCCAATTGCCTCCTCCAAATCTCTCAACTTAAAGTGAAAATGTAAAGTGTAGTGTCAAAAGGTGTGAAAATAGGGTTTTGATTAAGCATTTATATCAACCCCAAATAAGTCTTGCAAAATGCCGGAAAAGCCCTCCACTTATCTAGCTGAAATTCCAATTTTTCTTTCAAAGCGTGCATTTTTTTCTGCTAGCCGGAGTCGCGACTCTGGATTATGAAGTCGCGCCTCTGAATTGCAGGTTTTCTTCTTTTCTACCGGGGTCGCAACTCTGGATTCTGAAGTCGCGACTCTGACTCTCGGCTATTCTGGCAAGGCAGCTTCAAATAGATGCTTCTCCCTCGTCCGACCTTCAAATGCAGATCCGTAAAATCTGTAGCGTAGCTAACTTCCCCCTCTACATCATACTAAAAAATTAAGCTTCATTGGATAACCCATGAAAGAGTTATACTTGTTGGAGTGAGCAGCTATCTACGGCTTTGCATTATTTACTCCGGAATGTTCTTTCCTTGAAGCTCTTATTCAAAGGCTCCTATGAAAGCCACGAAAACCACGAAAATCAATGACAACAACAACAAAAACATGAAACAATGAACAACGACACAAAGAAACACAAAAGAAAGGAAAACACCCAAGAACACACGAAAGCTTAAGGACAATCAATACTTTTGAGCTTGAAAGTGCCGGTAATAATGACGTTTTCACGACATTATCACCCCCCCAAACTTAAACTATTGCTCGTCCTCGAGCAAAGAAAACAAAAACAAGTACAAAGGTACGTACAAGATCAAAACGTCAAATCTTAGGACTTTCACATAATTTTCTCAACAAGTCCCTACGTGTGTGTGTGTCGGCATCGGCTAGGTATCATTCTAGATGAGTAACTCCCGGTGAATCAAGATCATTGAACCTATTTGCATGGACTCCTCAACTTAACTAAGGTATTTTTCATCAACTTAGAATAAAAAAAACTAATTGTTCCGATCACAGCCATGAGACTAAGTGTAGGAAATTTAAGAGTTGTCCCTAACATTGAACTAATTTGGCATTTTTAGTTCCTAACTCTTTCTCACTTGATACAATGCGTTTACAAGAGATATTACAATTCAAATCTAGCACATTGTGTGCTTTACATAAGATTTTGCAATGAGAACTAGCACCAATAGTGAGTGTTTGTGCGACTCGCACTTATTGATTCCAAGGGCTACTAGCTCCTTGTTTTGGTGCTTTACATGTAATTTGAGCTTTACAATTCTTGCACTAATGAATAGAAGAGATTACAAAAATGTCTCATGAATTTCATTATTGAAGGCTTCGCCTTTCTTTTCACTCTAGAGGTGCATACATTTTAGCAACCTCTCTACTCGTTTGTTTTAAAAGTTAGGCATTCAAAAGCTTTTTCATTCGTAGAAAGGGTTCACTCCCCCAAACTTAGGTCACTTCGATCTCTTTACTTTCGATTTTTTTATCTAGTTTCAGAAAAATACCTAAGCTACTCATTGGGAGTTCTAAGTTCTACTTTTTCCACAGTTTGTCACACACCTCGAATTCAACCTAACTTTAGCCGTTGTGCGCAATTTTTATAGGGAAAAATTTCAAAAATTATGTGAATTTCAAAAAATTTGACGGGTCGAACGAGCAAGTACACGTACTTGGGACCTCCCCCCCAAACTTAAAACAAAGCAGTGTCCCCACTGCGACAAGAAAAAGAGAAAGACAGAGGGAGGTTGACACGACAACACCACAAAACGCACAAACAAGCACAAACAAAAACACGAAACAAAACACAAACACAAAAGGGAGCTCTAAAAGTGTAGAGGTACATTCATCCAAATCTAAGAATGCAAGTAAGCGAGAAAAGGAATCAAAGTACAACCATATCGAATAGGTCAAATAAAGTAGTCTATGGGAAAAACAAGGAAATTAAAATACGTCCCTAAGAGAGCTCGTCCCTTGCAATCCCACGGTGCCTTTGGTTCTCAATTTTCATATTCATTGAAATTCACCTCGTTTCCTTCTTGCTTCATTTCCTTGTACCTACTCACAATCAAAACACACCAAAAACACAAAATCAAAACACGCACGAACACGAACACAAAACAAACACGAAAGACACAAAGACAAAGAAAGAAACTTGGGTTGCCTCCCAAGAAGCGCTTTGTTTAGAGTCGGTAGCTCGACTTGATATGGATGAATACTAGCTTGGGTGACTTTGAATCCCTTTTGGACTCCACTTGGTTCTTCTTGCTCCATTCTTCATGTCATGGCAAGCCAAATGCCTAGGTAAACATTGGTCATCCTTCTTTGTTGCCTCCGACTCAAATTTCTTTCTTTTCTCCTTACTCCTCTTCTTTCGATGTCTTTTCTTCTTCTTTTTGGTCATCTTGAACGGGCTATCCTTCTCGGTTCTTTTGTGGACTTCATCATCCCCATAATCATTCTTTTTCACCTCATCAATCATGTAACAAACATTGGGGGTAATAGAATTATAAATATCGCCAAAAGCATTAAATTTAACCTCATCATTTTCCACATGCATAGTGAGTTCTCCTTTTGCCACATCTATGAGCGTTTTTCCCGTAGCTAAGAATGGTCTTCCTAGGATGATAGGTACATCTTCATCCGCCTCATAATCTAGAATGATGAAATCGGCCGGAAATATGAATTTGTCCACTTTAACTAGCACGTCTTCAATTTTTCCCTCCGGGTAGGTGATAGAACAATCGGCTAGTTGAAGTGTTACGGTGGTAGGCCATGCTTCTCCAATTCCCAATTTCTTAAACACCGACATAGGCATGAGGTTTATACTTGCGCCTAAATCACATAAAGCCTTTCCTTGGTATTTTTCTCCAATGGCAATAGGAATGGTGAATTTTCCGGGGTCCTTGAGCTTTTGAGGAATTTTCTTTTGAACAATGGCACTACATTCTTCGGTCAAAGCAACCGTTTCAAACTCTCCCAACCTTCTCTTCTTGGATAGTACATCTTTCATGAATTTGACATATTTAGGCATTTGCTCGAATGCCTCAACCAAAGGGATATTGATGTGCAATTGTTTCAAAATGCTCAAGAATTTCTCAAAGTGTTTATCATCTTTCTTCTTTTGAAACCTTTGCGGAAAAGGAGGTTGTGGTTTACTCATCGGAGTTGGTGCCGAAGGCATTCCACTCTTTTGCAACTCCTCACCTTTTTTTATATCATCAATTATTATTGGAGTTTCAGCCTCTTGTCGAGTCTCCCCGAGTTCCTTTGAACTTTCATTAGGTGCTATCGGCCCATCATATGCTTTTCCATTTCTCAATGTGATAGCTTTGCAATGCTCATGCACCCCTTGATTTGGTGCCTCGGTAGTACTTGGCAATGCCCCTTGTGGCCTTAGGCTCAAAGCTTGGGAGACTTGTCCCATTTGAATTTCAAAATTCCTCAATAGGACCGAATGCTCTTGATGTCTTGCATCATTAATTTGTTGCATTTTGGTGGTATGCTCGATCAATTTAGTAAATGCGTCTTCCCAAGATGGTTTGGCATCTACCGGTGGTTGCCTTGGATTCTCTTGGAATTTGGAGGGAACGGAAGCTTGAGCGGCTCCATGATTTGGTTGTTGACTATTTCCCGGGTTGCTCCAAGAGAAATTCGGATGCTTTTGCCAATGTGGAGTGTAATTGTTGTGATATTGATTGTACCCTTGATTATTCCTATAATTGTTCCCAACATAGTTCACCGATTCGGGATTTTCGGGACACATATCATACACATGTCCTTCACCACAAGACACACAACTCGGTTGAATGGCATGCACATTTTGGACCACCCCCGGTTTGTGATTGAGTCTATCCACCTTGTTGCTCAAAGCCGCTAATTGTGCACTCAATGCCGTGATAGCATCCAATTCAATTTTCCCGGGAGTTTGCTTTGAGGAGATTGCCCTCTCGGATGGCCATGAGTAGTTGTTGTAAGTGAGCCTTTCAAGAAACTCGAAAGCTTCATCATAAGTCTTTGACAAAAATGTTCCACCCGCAGCCGCATCAAGTATAGCTCTACTTGGCCCATACAACCCATTGTAAAAAATTTCCATTTGAGCCCACTCGGGTAGGCCATGGTTTGGACATCTACTTACTAGATCCTTGAATCTTCCCCACGCTTCACACCATGATTCTTGATCCATTTGATGAAAGGAAAGTATTTCATTCCTCAATTTGTTACTTTTTGTGGGAGGGAAATACTTCCTCAAGAATTTTTCCGCTAGATCATCCCATGTAGTGATTGAGTTTGGTGGTATAGATTCTAACCATGCCTTTGCTCCATCTCTCAATGAATAGGGAAATAGAATAAGTCTCAAAGCCGCGGGTGTCACCCTGCTATATGAAATGTGTTACTCACTCCAACGAATTGTTTCAAATAGGCATGAGGGTCCTCAGATGGGAATCCTCCAAATTGGCTATTGGCTTGCAACATATGGAACATAACCGGTTTGAGTTCGAAGTGAGGTGCTGTGATGGTAGGTGGCACAATACACGGAGTGATGTTATCCAATTGTGGTGCTCCATATGAATTGATAGGACGGTTCCTATTGTTTGGAGCCGGAATGGCTATTTGTTGGCCTCCATGTCCTACATTTTGCCCTTGGTCACCCATTTTGTTTGTGTTACTCTTTTTCTTCCTCGTTTTCCTTAGTCTCCTAAAGGTTCTCTCTATCTCGGGATCAATTGGTATGAATGATTTTCTGGTGGGTCTTCGCATATACCGAGAGAAATATACCTAATGGAAACAAAGATCACAAAGTGAGTAATAAATCCAAACTAAAGCAAACAAAAATCTTAATTGGCAAACAATCGTTACAATTCCCCGGCAACGGCGCCAAAAACTTGTTCGCGATATAAACTAACACGCAAAGCACGCAAGTATACGTATCGTTCCAAGTAATAAAGAGATAAGTCGAGTGTCGAACCCACGGAGAATTGAACAACTATCTACCAACTAGGACTAAAGCTACTCTACTTAGATTCATGGTTCAAATATGTTTGGACGGTTGTTTTAGCAATTAACACTAAGAAAAAGCAAATAAAAGTAACTCAGGCAAATTATCAAACACTTGGTGGGTATAATGATAAAAAGCTCCTAGAGTTCTATGTCACCTAGTCTAATCTATGACCAATTAGCTAAATCAATTGATGACCCATGCTAGTGATTACTATCCTAGGATTCAAATATATTCACATGTATCTTTCGAGTTGCATATGAACCTATCAAGATAAATTAACCCAATTTATGTCTAAAAGGATTTAATCTAGTTGATGTATTAAGCTTGAACCTATTAGGATATGAAATGAACTAGGTATATTTCTATCCTAGGATCAAATCACAATCTAATTTCCAATTCTAATCTCCAATTTACTTTGTCAAGCACTTTAAAGACCAATAGATAACACCCAATTGGTGATCAAGCAATTAGATGACAATAAGCACAAAATTAGATAAGTAATCACATACAAGCATGTAATCAACAATTAATTCATCATTCAATCATAGATCAAACATAGGATTCATAAAACCCTAGGAATTGGAGATCTAGCTACTCATGATATCAATAAAATCATCTAATATCATCCTCATAATCATATCCATATTCTAAAGATAAAAAGATGAAATTAGAGATAGAAAATGCTTAGTCTCAAGATCTTCAAAAATTCCTCAATTGCCTCCTCCAAATCTCTCAACTTAAAGTGAAAATGTAAAGTGTAGTGTCAAAAGGTGTGAAAATAGGGTTTTGATTAAGCATTTATATCAACCCCAAATAAGTCTTGCAAAATGCCGGAAAAGCCCTCCACTTATCTAGCTGAAATTCCAATTTTTCTTTCAAAGCGTGCATTTTTTTCTGCTAGCCGGAGTCGCGACTCTGGATTATGAAGTCGCGCCTCTGAATTGCAGGTTTTCTTCTTTTCTACCGGGGTCGCAACTCTGGATTCTGAAGTCGCGACTCTGACTCTCGGCTATTCTGGCAAGGCAGCTTCAAATAGATGCTTCTCCCTCGTCCGACCTTCAAATGCAGATCCGTAAAATCTGTAGCGTAGCTAACTTCCCCCTCTACATCATACTAAAAAATTAAGCTTCATTGGATAACCCATGAAAGAGTTATACTTGTTGGAGTGAGCAGCTATCTACGGCTTTGCATTATTTACTCCGGAATGTTCTTTCCTTGAAGCTCTTATTCAAAGGCTCCTATGAAAGCCACGAAAACCACGAAAATCAATGACAACAACAACAAAAACATGAAACAATGAACAACGACACAAAGAAACACAAAAGAAAGGAAAACACCCAAGAACACACGAAAGCTTAAGGACAATCAATACTTTTGAGCTTGAAAGTGCCGGTAATAATGACGTTTTCACGACATTATCACTTTCCACCATGATGGATCCTTAGAGTAACCGTTTGGGGAAGAATTGCTACACAAATACTATTTCATTAATAAACAAACCATAAACCCTAAATCACATAATAAACAAATATTTTTTCATTAATAAAAAATATATTTTCCCAAAGTATATACCCACGACAACGAAATAAACAATAATATACCCCCAATAATCAACTTTACTGTACTTCCTATAAAAAAATAGCATAAATCATCTATTGAAACTGATAAACATATAAAACCTACAAATATTGCACATACACATTTTGGGGGAGGTTCATAATTGAACTGCTTCTTGCGCAATGACATTTCTAATTTAGTGGGGAGATCTACTTGTGGCTTTGATTTTACTAGGGTTTCTGATTTGGGATTTTATATCGGGAGAGAATTTGTTTTTTTTTTTATATTTGAGAATCTCCTGCCCGTTAATTCCTTTTGTCCGTTTTTTCTTTTGCCCGTAATGTCCTTGCTGATGTGACAGGTGACATAGCAATTTTTTCTTCAAAAACGAGGCCACCTGGAATGAGTCTCTCCCCAAAATCAAATTTCACGATAAATAAAGGGCACGTGAAAATCTCTTGACAATTCCGTCGTTAATTTGGCGGAAGTATTAAATGTGTAAGGTTGATTTGAGATATGGTATCAAATGTGTCGACATGAATAGTTGTGGTATTAAATCCCTAAGGTACGTATAATTATGGTATCAAAAGTGAAATTCTATATATTTTCTCTAGTTTTGTATTAGTTTTTCTCTAGTTTATTTGATCTTACGGGATTTCGTTAGTTCGATCAAGGGTGGGATGTAGTGCAATAATAACAATATTTAAAGGAAAATAAAGACCAAAAGTAGTTGTATTCGAATTGAATGAGTACAAATACAAGTATTTAGGGTCCTATCCGAGCATTATTGGATGCCGTACAAGCTAGAGGGCGAAATACATATGATCCTAAGCCTATGCTCCCAAACGGTTCCGAGCAATAGCTTCGAGGAGGGAGCACCTGGAAAGTCATGTTGTGCAATAAATGCATGGGGTATTTATAGCCGAATTGGAGGGCTTGGACCTGGGCTCGGCCCAACAGCGTCCTTCGATCCCCGGTTCTCTTATGTGCTCGGAACAATCATTTTCAGGCTTTGGTTCGGCTCTTGGTTCCTGGGGATAGGATTCGATGCTATTCGAACTACGTTGAGCCTAGAAAGACAGGGGATCCGAATTACCCCTCATCAATACTCCCCCACTTCTCGAGTGCGAAGCGGAGCGAGCGCTCGAAGAAGTACAAAATACGTCCCATGCTATAATGAGACGAGCCGTTCAGAATGTCTTTAGGATATGCCTCGTTAAAAACCTAACTCGGAAAAACCCACTGGGATAAAAACCGAGCTAGGGAAAAAGAGTGCATATACAAGAAAACATACACCGGCGTGTTCTGAAGTTACCCTTGTCGGAGGATGCTGAAGTAATAATATCCTTTTTGGTTCCAAGATGCGTTGTTCGACCCCTAGATGGATGCTTTCCAGGATTGTCGATTATAACAAGGAAGGCCTCCGAGATCCTTAGGGATAAATTGCGAGGACAAATTCCGCAATTCTAGAAAATGAAGGATCAAAAAGGCTATTTTGAGAGGGATAACCCAAAGTTTTTACCCTTGGTAAGTTCAACCGTCGCGGTTACTCGGGGACCTCTTTGCAATTTTACCTTTTTAACCCCGTATATATATGTTGACCCGTTGAAATATTACTTCCATGTTATATTTTCTCTTGAGCTCGAAGTGTTTGAATCGAAAAGGTAGTTACTTTAGTACATTCATTTCCGAATTCATAATGTCAAGTTCTAGAAGTTCAAAGGGCAAGAATACGGTCGAAGAGAGTCAAGAATCTGATCCTTTGTATAAGCTTGTAGATGACTTCGAAGATGGGGAACTTCGTCAAGAAGGGGAAGATGAGGATCCGAGCGAGGATTTCGAAGAAAATGAGGTAGAGAAACGCAGTATTGGCGAAGGTGCTTTTGTCAGGATCTTCAAACATACGCAAGCCCCAAAAGGCCGTAATCTCGAATAAGTCAGAGCTTCCTGCTAGCGAAACTTCCTGTTGTTTCTCGGAAAATAACCGTGCTTATCTCGAGGCGGAGTTTGGGAAATTTCTTCCCAAAGGTTTTTCGATCGTCGTTCCTTCTTACACCGAACGTGCTACCGAGCCCCCAGCTGGCTGTCAAGCCTTCTACGAGGGTCAATTTTCCTGCGGCTTGCGTATCCCGTTCGTTCCTCTTATCAGAAATATCCTGAACTTCTTTTCACTTTCCCCTGCTCAGCTTCTGCCACACTCCGTTGCATATATACTAGCATTTTGCGCTCTTATGGAGGCAAAAGGGGAAGAGGCCTCCTTCAGCAACTTTTGGCAGATTTTCCGGATGGACCCATGCAAGGGTTCGAATATGGGGTTCGTGTCCGTCCGCCCGCGATCGAAACGACCTTTTCTTACGAAAACAACAATGGACAAGAGCATAGGTTGGAAAAGGAGATTCTTTTTCGTGAAGGGCCCTGATGTTCCTATCTCAGAAGGTAGTTCGAAAACAAGACCGTATCGATGGGATGGTGCAAATACTTGGACATACGGTTCTCGCAGAATCAAGGAGAAGCTCAGCCATCGTCTTTCTGATGAACTCCTTGAGCAGTTGCAGTCTGATCCTTACCAGACTAGATTCCTGATTCAGGAAGGCGTTTTGCGATTTCCGGGTTGAGTCATTGTAATTATCCTGCTCCGGCGATCAAATACCCTAGCCAATCCTCCGAAGGATCCCTTCTGCGAGCCGATGTTCAGACAACCTCTAGTGCTCCGACCCTTGCTCCTCTTTCTTTGGGTATGCTTCTCCTCTTCTGCTTACCTTTATGTTTTATTTAACAATTCATCTTGTTTAAACTTGTGCCTGATTTGTTTTATCCTTGCAGGTCGGGTTGTTGACAGATTTCGAATATCCGCAGCCGGCCCGGTCGAAGATAAGCGATTTTATTTCGATCCGTTACCTTATGCCTCCGAAGGACAAAAGGATATGAATAACTTTGGTGGAAATTCGACTGTCATACCTTGTATGATTCCCGATTTAAGGGGGGTTGGTACTATGAGTTCACTGAATTCTGCCACGGCCGGACCTCTTCGAACCTTCTTCTCCCCTGATACTTCTGCTCTTTCGTCTGTCGGCTACAGTCAACATTCCTGGAACCGGATCCAGGGTATCCGGGAATACGAGAAGCTTCTGGGTCAGAAAAGAAACGCCAAGCACCCCGGGTCCTCGAGGAGGATAAAACCTTTTGGCGTGAGTTCTGATTCCGTCCCTTGTCGAGAAGGTAGGTCGGAGCCTGATGTGGCGGATTTCATGGATGAGCATTTTCGAGGCGGCCGAACAGCTGGATATCCTGAAGACGGTACCATTATGACCGATATGGATATGAATGGGGAGAACGAATTCGACAAAGCCACTAGAATCTTTATGGCTAGTCGGTTTAAGAGGGATATGCTGCTCCATTCCGTCAAAGGTGATTTCGAGGTTTTGAGCGATTTCTCCCGAACATATCATGAGGTGAAAATCTATCTCCTATTTATTTCCTTCTAGAGTCCCTAAATCTTGCTGATACCCGAAAATGTCTCTTAGGTGGGGGATTTGTTCGCCCTCCAATCCTATCGTTTGGTGCTATTGGAGCAGGAATCGCAGGACGCTCATGATGCATATGCGCAGAATTTTTCTGACAATCAAGCTCTTCGATTTCAACTGGCAGAAACTCAGCGAGAATTATTCCAAGTAAAGAAGGAGCTCAAGGAAGCGACTACGAAAAATTCCTCCTCCGTAGAAGAAGATTTACTAGCATCTGTTAAGGAGAGAAGTGCCCTCGAGGAAGAGCTAAAGAAGATAAAGGTTGAACTCGAGCTAGCGAAGCAAGACTCCGAGCGTGCGTATGCCCAAGGCCGGGAAGAAGCCGAGATCCCTGCCATACGAGAATTCCTGGAATCCCCTGTCTTGGACCCCTTAGTTCAAAGGAAAATGGGAGAAATCCTTCAGACGATCTTTTATAAAGGGGTTCAACAATTGGTCGCGGCCAAGAAGATTCCGGATGATATGGACGAGTAATTTAAGCACATGAACCCTTTTAAGAACGCTGAAGGGAAGGATTACAAAGCTTCCTCTCTACCCAAGATGGATACTAATTGGCAAGATCATCGCTTTGCCCCCTTAGTCGAGGAGTATGGCATTCCGATGCCTAACCCTGATGTGCTCGAGCGTTTAACCGACGATCCTCCCGTGTCGGAGGAAAAAGGCGAAGATGTCAACATAGGCGATGTATCGGATAAAGAAGGCGATCGAACTCTTGACCAAACCGAGTAATTGCTCCGCTTCTAACATGTATCGCCTGACTTTCTATTTAGCGAGTTATCGGAGCCGAACGTGCTGGAAGGGGCGATTCATAGTTTTGTAGTTAGGAACTAATCGTGTATACCCATGTAACTCATTTTTGTAAACGGATTTGTTTCTTTTTTGATTTGACTGCTGTAACTTGTAAATTCCGATCTTACTAATATCCAGATACCATTTTAATTTTCAAGGTTCGATAACTTTATGCTCGGATATCGCCCTTTCCATACGGGATTTTTCTTTAAAGGTTGCGTCGATCCATTACCGTAATCACAGGGCGTAGTGTCTATAAATATTAGGGTTTCTTTTCATTATTCATACGACATCTTGCTTATAGAGATCGGAGCTTTTGCCATATTTTCTGCCTTCTTCGAATCCCTCTAAGAGTAATAGTCCGAACTGTAGGCCCCAAATCCGCTTATCATGGAAAACGTACTAGGGAAAGCTATCGATCCCAAATCGTTATTTGGCGGTTCGAAAAATAAGAATCCGAGCAAGGAGCAAAAAGTTGCCAAGGAGGCCAAAACCTTCAAATCTTCTTCTAAGACCTCTGTGTCTTCCCCAAAAGCTCCTAAAGGGGAAGACAACAAGAAAGAGAAAAACACTTCTTCAAAACAAAACAAGGGCAGTTCTAGCAAGTCCATTTTGGACGAGGAGCTCGAGGCTGCGCTCGGGGGTTCTTCCCCGAAAGTTGTCGATCCTTCAAACAAAGATCCCGTGAGAGAAATTACTTCTGTTCCTTCTTCCAACAAAAGGCCTTATTCTGATGGGGCCACTCCCATTGAGGCTTTACAAAATCTTGCCATTGGTGGTAAATCATCTCCCGATACTTCAACCGTTCCTCCCGCAGGAGGTCTCAACAAGAAACTCAAGTTAGGAATAGGTGGGGGGGCTTCTGCTGAACCTTTAAAAATTGATAATCCTCCCGATCCCCTTGTTGACTCCAATCCTCCAAAAGTTACTTCTTCCGCGCCTGAAGAGTCGAAAGATGGGTCTGATCCCATGGATAGTCTGTTGCAGGTTAATTTTACTTCTTCGGAGACTAACATGCCCAAAGGAAGGAACATGTCCAAGGAGAGAAACATAGAGGAGTTGTTCGAGTCTGGACAGCATTTCCTATTTCAGGTATAACTACCCCTTTTCTTTTTTTTTTTTTTTTTTTTTTTTTTTTTTTTTTTTTTTTACGAACAGTGCCTATTCTTGACAGGCCGGACAAGATTTTATTGAGCTTAAAACTTTTGCTGAGCGGGAGATGAATCATCGTGCTGCTATTTCCCTCGAGCTGGAAGAGAAGAAAGCCGAATTCGACCGTGTTTCCACGGAGAAGCTTGCTCTAGAGAGGGAGAAGTCTGTTAAAGAAAGTGGAGAGGAGATCCACAAGCAGCTGAATGAGGAGCTCGAAAAACTGAAAAGTCTTCACGAGCAGGAGAGACAAGAATTCACGCGTTGAGAAAAGGAGGCTTTCGACCGTGGATATGAAGCTGGACGCGAGGCTCGTTCTGCTGAGCTTCGGAAAATTTTCTCCGATAATAAGCTCCTCTAAATATTTTATTTATTCGGATCTGCTGTATGACTATATATATTTATTTTCTTTCGTGTGATCATGAATAATTTCAGATATTTTATCCCCTCTGGTTTGTAATAATTTATTTGCTTCTTGTATTGCTTGTTCTTTTGTATCTCGGACTGCTTGTTCTTTTGTATCTTGATGTGTTCTTTTCTGTCCGTGCTTTGTTTGCTTTCTTTACTTGGGCTTGAGCTCGTGATTCTCGATCTGTAATCTTGGTACATCAAATTTGCTTAATTTTTAAAATATATCATTCTTTCTTCCCGCTGAATTTCTTGGGAAGTGCAGTAGTCTTTCAATCTTGATCGTTCCTTTTGCTTTTTTGCTAGCCGTCGGATTTCGAGAGTAGTATATATAAATGTGGTTCTTCGTTTTTCACTTCTATATAAGGTTTTCCAAGTATAGATTTCTTCGACCATGCTGGCTAAAAGAAACTATTGCATGACTCAGCGTTTCGAATTTCGAACTAGGACTTATTTTGCATACTATAGCCAAAGCTTCGTTTTAAATTCGACTAGGGTATCTGCAGGCGTACAGTATTTAGACCTTGAAGACCGAGCAGCTTTATTGCTGACCATCCACGACCCCAATATCTCCATCGACCTTCTATGGTCGGGGAGAGATTTAAACGTTAAAATTCTTTGCAGGGATGTTTGGCGGTTTATTCAGCTCTCCTGGAGGATGTGAGGGGGTGCTGCTTTAAGGATCGAGCTCCTTAAAAAGTATTCACATTACACCTAGAAAAAGATGCATTCCCCTCTTCTCTTCTCTTTTTTTTTTTTTTTGTTTTTTGTTTTTTTTTTTTTTTTAAAAAAAAACTATGGAAAAGATAGAACCCTGCCGGCTTGATGGGCTGCTCTCTTTCGAGTAAGGAAATTATTGCCAGCCGAAAATTTCATAGGATTACCTGTTCATGAAGGTCTCCTTATGTTTAGACATATAGATTAATTCTTTGTTGATAATCTCAATATTGTATTGGCATTAAGAGGTTAGCTTGAGATGTATGAGGAGTTGATATCTTTGTAACTTGTAGTTTCTCAATATATCGAACTTTGGAAATAATAATATTTCTTAACCGAATCTTTTTAACCATTCTTATATGTTTTGATAGTGTATTCTGCCAATCTCGGTCGATTTTAGACGAGTTGATAATGGTTTCTTGACTAGTTGAAATCCGAATTTCCCTTTCTTGTTTTAGTTGATGGTCGGAATCAAAGTGACGAGTACTTTGAGCGATCTTGATTTTGACTTTTTCTTTACTCATCTATGGTATTCGCGACTGGGGTACCGGCAGGCGACCAGCTCTCTCTTATTCCAACCATTTAAGACTGGTTCAAAATCCTGTATCCTGTTAATCCAGCCGGTCGGATAGTGGGTCAACTGCTGGAGGAGTTTTACTGCACTCGATCTCTACTTCCTCAAGATATTTCTTGAAGAATGTTGCCTCCGAGATTGCGTGGAATAATTTCTTTAGAGGTTGTTCCCCTCTATTTCTTTAGAGGTTGATGAGGGGTAGAAGTGTTATTCTGGCCCCGCCTTCCTCCTCTGATCACTATTAACAGTTTATAAACTGGGAGTGATAATGAAGCTTGAGGTGTACATCTTTGTAGACAGCTCTTGTAGCAGGATTTAATGTAAATCTCATCTTTGCTCGATTTTCTCTATCGTTGTAATCACTAATCCCTTTGTAATTGTTTGAAAGATCAAAAATGAAATATTTGCTTCCTTCGTCAACTCAATTTTGTTAATTCGTAGGATTGCTTTATACACTGATATCGAGCATCAAGCTCTTCATCGCAAAAACATAAATAAGCGCTATTCCACAGCGACTGCGGTAGGTGTTTAGATAGTAAGCGATAATTGACATTCTTCGATCATCGATATCCAGATAATTGGTAATAACAAAAGATAACTAATAATTGACGTTCTTCGTCGATTTCATTTTCCTCTAGAGTGATTGAAGATTGATAATACGTGAATAATAATAGTCGGGTCGGCGGATCTTGATCGCTCTATTCTGAGACAGAATATTATTTGAATTTTTTGGTGTAATCGATAACTTGCCTTTAGGATCTTAGCAACGGCTTTCACCCACTTGATAGTTTCGACCTAAGGGGCATAGCAGAGGCTTTCACCCTTAGTCGTTTTCAGAGTATTTTTAGCTCGAGGGTCCTAGCAGAGGCTTTCACCCTTTTGATAATGTCGATCTAAGGGGCATAGCAGAGGCTTTCACCCTTAGTCGTTTTCAGAGCATTTTTAGCTCGAGGGTCCTAGCAGAGGCTTTCACCCTTTTGATAATGTCGATCTAAGGGGCATAGCAGAGGCTTTCACCCTTAGTCGTTTTCAGAGCATTTTTTAGCTCGAGGGTCCTAGCAGAGGCTTTCACCCTTTTGATAATGTCGATCTAAGGGGCATAACAGAGGCTTTCTCCCTTAGTCGTTTTCAGAGCATTTTTAGCTCGAGGGTCCTAGCAGAGGCTTTCATCCTTTTGATAATGTCGATCTAAGGGGCATAGCAGAGGCTTTCACCCTTAGTCGTTTTCAGAGCATTTTTAGCTCGAGGGTCCTAGCAGAGGCTTTCACCCTTTTGATAATGTCGATCTAAGGG
Source organism: Penstemon eatonii (assembly GCA_038501285.1). Classification (NCBI taxonomy): domain Eukaryota; kingdom Viridiplantae; phylum Streptophyta; class Magnoliopsida; order Lamiales; family Plantaginaceae; genus Penstemon; species Penstemon eatonii. The sequence continues at coordinate 64,229,577 of CM076710.1, forward strand.
GCATAGCAGAGGCTTTCACCCTTAGTCGTTTTCAGAGCATTTTTTAGCTCGAGGGTCCTAGCAGAGGCTTTCACCCTTTTGATAATGTCGATCTAAGGGGCATAGCAGAGGCTTTCACCCTTAGTCGTTTTCAGAGCATTTTTAGCTCGAGGGTCCTAGCAGAGGCTTTCACCCTTTTGATAATGAAAGAAGATAATAGAAACTGATATCAAATGAATGCAGATTCCGAATATCAGAATAATAGCAGAGATAAAGATTGTCAATACTAGCAAAAGATGAGCATATAAGCATACTGACGGAAGCCCGAGATCATTAGGGACTAAAGTGTAACACTAAAAGTAAAAGACCCCTTCTTAAATAATAAGAAAGAAGAATAATAATCCCAGCTGTCATGAAGGTTTCCAATTCTTTGATGAGCAATGATCTCTTCCAAACGGTTCCTTACTTATCGGGAATCGCAACAGTTCTTATATCTTATCCCTTCGTTATGCAAATCAGCAGCCGTTAGATTCCTTCGAATTTTCTCTATAAAAGGTGGTCATTCCTTAGAAACCATCACATCCATTGTGTTGGCATTCAATTCGTCCGACCATGATGACTAGGATTATTATTTCATTAATTCACCTATTTGAGCTCAGATTTCGAACAATCTTTAAGCAGAGGGATTTTCGATCAGAAAAAGCACTATTTTGATTTTCGCTTAGGGTATCGGCAGGCAAATATAATCTCCATCTTGAAAACCAATAAGCCAGATCTACAGAGCTCGCGGGTTATTGCATAGATCTTCGATTAGGGACCTATTGCCACAATACATTTAGGAAGACGTACAAGGGTGGGAGTTCTGCAGAATTCATTTACTCGATGAACCGTACCCTCAAGTCTTCGTCTTTGGAGAATCGTAAATAAAGTTAAGAGCCTGCGGGTCCGAAGGAGATTCCATGGTCGGAGCTAAGTTATCCCTGATAAACAATAGGAGAAGAGACCGAAAATTTCATAGGATTGTAGAAAATAATAGCGTTCTGATGTAATATGAGGGCTTGAGCTATGCTCGATATGTATTTCCCATATTTTGTATTTTCCGAGATAATATAAATACATTTCTTCTCCGTTTTGCTGATAAAAATAGACATAATTAGATAAACTCTAATCTTCAATATCTCCATTCCGATCCTCTAATATTAATAAAAAAAAAATAATCAAACATCATTTGCTCGATTAAGTAATAGACAAATATTTTAGTGGCGCTAAAATCAATAAAGAATATCTGGCAATTGAACTTTGGTAGTGCATAGTTGCGTGATTTTTCAGGTCGATATTTCTGTTCGAATAGTCCGATTACGATTCCTCCGAGTCGAACAGCGTTACTTGACGGTCTGGTATTTAGAATATCATAATTCTCCTATACGCCCTGTTGAATCATGTGTTCTTGTCACCAAACAGGACCCTATTTCTCGGGAAATGTAACCGTCAGTCCATTTACCGCCTATATCCTAACCGTCCGTGCACCGTTATCTGGACCGTCGGTTCACAAACTTGGCTGCTATATATAGTTCCCCTTTGGTGATCTGATATTTTTCATTTTACCATTACGTTTTGTCCGATCAATATGGGTCGAACTCCACTTTCGATTCATTTAGCTTCCGAAATAATGGAATTTGAGATAAGAACCCGAACCTTATTTCCCGACTTCAGTCCTTTTGATGTAATCTTCGCTTAGAATATCGACAGGCAAAAGGAGTTGCGCTTAGAATACCGGCAGGCAACCTACCTTCCTGGATATACTTTGTCTTGGGTAGGTTTGCACTCCGGTTTTCTGGCGCAGTACTCGATCGGGCAGCCGGCTTATCTGAGAGGAGTTCTTTAAATCTGAGGCATCACCTTCCTTGAGGGCTTTCTTGAAACATAGCTCCCTCGAGCCTGCTTGGGGTGCCTTCGCTGAGATAATCCTCTGCTGCGCTGGTTTGGATCGGTCGGTAGATAATGATTGATTTCAACAATCATTATTTACAGATGAAGACCAAGGTCGGTTTGGAGTTCCGAAGAGAAGCTTCGATCCGGCTTTCATTTCGTACGAAGACGGATGTGCGACACGTGGCTAGTGATTATCAAGAAGAATCACTGCTGAGTTCTGCATCTGGGGCGAATGAAGACCGAGAACGTGATGGGGTAGAATTATTCGTAGAACTCACAATAGGATAGGAATGATTGTATTGTACTTCTTGAGTTCGAATTTTATTCGAGGCTTTACTTTGTAACTTATTTGAAGAATTTGAATGATAAAGCTTTTATTCTCTTAATCGAATTTCGCCATTTAATCTTCCTTTTATTAGTCGAACGACTGCCGATATTTAGCTCCAACTTATAACTTGTTGCCGTTGTTCAAATATTCAACTTATCCCCATCGAATTGAGAAAAATATAGGTAACTCATAAGTAATGTATAAGAATTATGCAACTGAACTCAAAGATAGCTGATTCGAAGAATTTTTCTTTTGAAAATAATAAATATTACGATCGGAAAAATAAATTCCGACCATCGATAAGCTCTAATTGCGTAGATTTTCTAAGTCTACGACGTTAATGATTATCGAAGAAAATGGTTCCTTTGTGGAAAATAAATCCATTGAAGAAAAAGATAAGCCGCGACAATCCCAGGATAAAGTCGCTAACATTAAGTTCGGAAATTCATTGGATAGGTATTATTTTCAACTTCGAACGCTCGGGTGGTTGGGGGATCACCTCGAATAGTGATTGGCGGAGTTTCTGACCAGTAAAGCCTTTCGCTGGCATACATATTTCTCCTCGTAGTAGGCATATTTCGATCTAATACTCGAACAGGGCCCCTCGGTGGGCGCCAATTGATCTTACGGGATTTCGTTAGTTCGATCAAGGGTGGGATGTAGTGCAATAATAACAATATTTAAAGGAAAATAAAGACCAAAAGTAGTTGTATTCGAATTGAATGAGTACAAATACAAGTATTTAGGGTCCTATCCGAGCATTATTGGATGCCGTACAAGCTAGAGGGCGAAATACATATGATCCTAAGCCTATGCTCCCAAACGGTTCCGAGCAATAGCTTCGAGGAGGGAGCACCTGTAAAGTCATGTTGTGCAATAAATGCATGGGGTATTTATAGCCGAATTGGAGGGCTTGGGCCTGGGCTCGGCCCAACAGTGTCCTTCGATCCCCGGTTCTCTTATGTGCTCGGAACAGTCATTTTCAGGCTTTGGTTCGGCTCTTGGTTCCTGGGGATAGGATTCGATGCTATTCGAACTACGTTGAGCCTAGAAAGACAGGGGATCCGATATAGTAATTAGTTCACTTTGATATCATTGTAATAGTTTCGATTCGATATAGTGTTTGATGTAACAACGTATTTATCATCTTGAAAAAAGAATATTTTTTGACAATTACTAGCACAATTTGACCAAAAACTCAAATTAAATTAAGAGTTGTAACTAAATAATTTTTGAAATGAAAGGAAGCCACCTTTTTTTTATATGACGGCAATTAATGACATACTTTTAAAACTGAAAATAATTAATTTGTGCTGGCCATTCAAAACTTTATAAGAAAGAAAAAGTAAATCAAAATCACCAGAAAGTAATATTGAGTCCAATTTACAAGATTTTGATCAAAAGACCATTAGCTTTTATTCAAATACATATATATATATATATATATATATATATATATATATATATATATATATATATATATATATATATGTATGTATATATATATATATAGAAGATAAGATAAGATAAGATGGGTCAAATGATTCAAATCATTAATTTTTTTAGATTATATTAAATCTGATATTTAATGAAATTCTTGAATTTGAATCAATATAAATTAAATTGAGTTTATTAATTCTTTAATTCAGTTATATTTTTATTTATTATAAATATATTTATATTATTATTTCAAATACCTATATGTCATAAAAATGGTCAAACTCAAGGTTACTTTTAACTAAGGCAAATCTGGTATTTCATTAATATTTTGGTGATAAGATCAATTTTTCAATAAAATAAATTGCTTTTTTCACCCTTCTTATGAGCTAACTTTTGTACATCCGTCCCTTTTAAGTTTTTCGTAGGAGATTCGTTTTCCTTATCAATGTAATGTAACACATTCACCGCTCTTAAATTTTTTAGTAGATGTGTTCCTTTCGTCAATATAGTGTAATAGTACATTCGTCCCTATTAGATCCAAAATATATCATCTTTTGTCCATTTTAAGTTGTATTTTCGATTTAAGAGTGATAAATGTGTTATACTACATTGATGAAAGGGAAGTTTATGCTACGAAAATTTTAAGAGGGACCAATGTGTTACACCCCCCTAAACTCCGAGCTAGCGAGCAACGGATTTTCAGCCGTTGTTGCTTGTTTTTTGTTGCTTGCTATTCAAATCTCAGCTGCTACTACTGTTTGTGCTCGGATTCATATGTAATAATACATTTCTAAATCAGACTGTTACTATATCGATACTGACTCCGCAATTCTAGGCAGTCCTTTGTCTGATGAGAAAGTATCTCCCATTGAATTAGGTAAAGTCAAGTTAGAAAATAATATAACTGACTCCCGGCTATTCACACATGAAGATTGTCGTATGTATGCTCTACTTCGGTTGCCGACATTGATAAGAGGGACATATCAGCTACGAAAAATTTAAGTGGAACGACTGTGTAAAAATTGACTCATAAAGCGGATGAAAAGTGCGATTAACTACTTTAAATATTAAAGTTTTTGACGAATAGGGTTTTCTGTCATGTAAAAACACAACGTAAGTAGTGAGGGGTTTGTACATATTGAAACATAATTTTGAGTAGTAGATTCATTATTTTTACCGGATTTGAAGCACATCTTGTAGTCTGTTTTGCAGTTTATTGAGTGAAATGAAAATACACCCATGTAGTTTGTCTAAATAACAAAAAGAAAACAAAATATTAGCTAAAAAAATAATTCTAAATTGAAATGACAATTTTATCACCACCAAAAGATACATAAACACCTATTTTAACTTAAAATAATATCAATAATCCCTCTATTCACTTAAACAATTATCAACAATCTCCCTGTGATTTATGAAGGAATTTCAAATTGCTTTTTTGTTACTGAAAGAAATACAGTTGGGTTTTTTTATTTGTTAAAATAACATGGGAGGTTTTTGTTAGTTAGACAAAGCAAAAGAGGTATTTTGCATTTGGCTCGCAGTTTATTCATATTTTTCCTACTAAATTTTTGTAACATTATTAGAATAGATATGCTGCAAAGTACATGTATCTGATGATGGCGATGTAATAACAGTAGCAATCCTTTTTAAATATGGATGTCCCGATCCAGTTCTTACAATGGTGAATTTCTAAAATCAAAATTATTATATCCTTTCTACAATATATGTGGTTTTAGGATTCGAACACAATATTAGTTACTTTTTTTTTCAATTTTAGCCCTTATTTATTATACTCTAAAAACTATATCTTATTTATTCCAATTTTAGGTATATCTTTTATTTTATTTTTTTACCATAATTCATGCTATTTATTTGGATCTTTAATACTTTGTGCAATCCTCTAGAACGACAAATATTGTGGAATGGAGGGAGTAATAGTCCAACAAAATAATAATTGAAAAAAAAAACATAGAACTCACCCTTTAAATGTTTTTTAAATTATCTATAGTCACACAAGCAATTTAATGAATTGGCTTATGAAGTTAAAAGTCAAGAAAAAGCCCCAAATTCTGTGGAAAGCATCCCCCCGAAGAAATTGAGAATAACTCCCCACAAGTATTACGAATACACTGGCTCTTCTAATGTTCCTCCTTATGGTAAGGGTCTTTCTTGCCAAGGTAAAATACAATAATTTGTAATGTGTGGTACAATATAATGTCTATTTTTAGACGTTATTGTACCACTAAACGGTACTTAAACGATCGATTTGTGATTGCTATATTAATGCTTTGTAAGCAAGATCGATATCTAAAGATCAAGGAAAGGTTTGAAGGCTCCTCTGGATTTGAAATGCAAGTACAATGTGAAGCCTTGTCAAGCAATCAATGGGCGCCATGTGGAGGTATACGAGGAGTAGGAGTCTGATTTAACTGTTTTTCGTTGTGTAAGATTAAATCAATACGATGTGTTCTAGAGGTATAATTTTGTATGATTGTTTGGCTCTGTTACTTTATTCGGGATGGATCGTTTTCAAGGAAGAACAATTAAATAAAGAACCGAGATAAGTAACAAGACGATGAATTAGTAAATAGTATAGCAAAAGCTTTTCTATTGAGTATGATGATCAGAATGCCCAAGTATGTAGGCGTGAGCTCTGATTGTGTGTGTTAATACAATGTTTAACTAGGTATTTATATGATATTAACCCTAGCTTTACAAGGAAACATAATCCTAATAGGAATCGGCACAATTATCCTTCTTGAGTCCGGATAGTAGTATGGTCGCCAAAGAGGATTGTCGCTAGTCGGAACGGTGACAGGTTTCATATGAGCTTGTGTGGTCGAACCGATCCGATATCCCCTGGTCGCTCCGTATATCATAAGGGGTGAGAAATAGCCCCCATCAGTACTCCCTCACTTCTTTGAGCGTATATGTAGTAGAAGCTCGTAGAAGTAGATGGTTGATTACGACTGTATTTTCTATGAGTTGTGCCTCGTTAAAAACCTTACCTAGGAAAAAACCCTGTGGGAAAAAATCCTAAATAAGGAAAAGAGTGATGCTCCTCATAGATAGTCGTTTTTCGTCCGTCGGATCCCGAATTGCTACGTGTCCCTTCGGGGAAGCATTTTATTTCTTTGCCCTTTTGGCGGGAATGCGATCTGTCGTGAGAACTTCGAAACGTCTTTTCATCTCTCTCTATAAATAGGTGATCGTTTCTTCAGTCAATTTTTGCTTTCTACTTTCTTTATTTCTGCAGTCATTTTCTCACTCGATTATTTCATTCTCAAGTTGTTTTTATCGATTCATATTCTTCGAGGATCCAAAAGAATGGCTTCGATTTCAAGAAAATCTTCCTCGTCTTCAAGGGAAAAGACCACTCCTATTACCGAGGAGATGATACCCCTTAGTCCTTCGAATGAGCAGACCGGAGTGTCTGAACTTATCGTTCCGACTGAGGACACCTTTAAATTGCAAATCATATCCGATACGGATGTTGCTGCCAGAGCCAAGAAGGGCAAGGGTACGGTTCCTCAAATTTCTGAACCAATTGAGGATCTTGCTTGTGCTTATAACGAGGAAATTTTTCATGAGGTCGTGGATAATTATGAAAAATATTTTCCAGAAGGTTCTGAGATTATTCTTCCTTCTCCCTCTGATAGGGTTACTTCTCCACCGGAGGGTTGCCGAGCATTTTACACAGCCCACTTTAATTACGGCCTGCGGCTTCCATTGTCCGCCCTGTTTCTTGATATTTTGAGGATATTCAGTGTATCCTTGACTCCATTGGTCCCAAATTCAGTGGCCTTTGTGGTCTGTTTTTCCGTTTTGATGATAGCAAAAGGATTCCAGCCTTCTTTTTGCAATTTTACACAATTGTTTCGTTTCAATTTTCCTAGTTCTTCTAATCGTGGATACTTTTTTGCTAGCCAAAAAACTAGTCGCTCAATCTTCGACTCCCCCGTTTCCAGCAATCCTTCCTGGAAATCTCATTTTTTCTTCGTTTGTCCGCCTTCTCATCTTCGTTTGGCGGATGGCTCGACTGAGCCCTTTTCGTGGGACCATGATTCCAAATGGATTTATGGTGGTCGTCTGGCGACTGGTGATTTTATTCCTGACGACCCCCAGTTCATTGGTGAAATCCAAGCTATGCGTGTCAACAAGTATCAGAGTGCTCTTCTTATTGGCGAAGTTTTTCTTCGCAAGGCGGGATTGAGTACTCATATTTTTCCAATTTCTTCTTCTTCTGAATCATTGGGTAAGTATCTATTTCAATATTGTGTTGTAATAACTCTTTTTAGTACTAAGTCTAATTCCGATATTATTTTCTTCTCAGCTCTTATGGTAGAAAATTCTCGACGCTCTTTAAAGGGAAAAATGGTATTGTCTAAATCCACCAAAACCATAGAGAATGTTCCTATCGAGCAGAGAGCATCTCGGAAGAGAAAACTGGAATTGAGTCATGATTCTGAAGAGAACAGAGAGGAATCTCCAGATTCTTCCCAAGAATCTCCTGTTCGCCAGGGGACCGGATCTGGTTATCCTTCTTTCCAACTTAGGACTTCTCTAGGCATACGTGGATGCCGCAGCTGGTCGATGCCCCATCCTAATGATAAGCCGGTGGAGAGGAAAAGGAGTTATTATGGTCGTTCTGGAAATGATCTTTCTTTACTTGGAGAGAACCATCCAAAACCTACACTGGTCGAGATGATGGAGGATCATTTAGAAGGAAAAAGGGCCGCTGGCTATCCTAAAAATGATTCTTTAGTTCATGATGAGAGCGAGAATGCCGTGGATAAGGCAATTCGCGTTCTTCTGTCCGGCATTTTTACTCGCGATATAAATAAGGTCCTTCGGAAGGATCCGTTGGAAAAATTTCAGAGAGCTTCCCTCTACGCTGAGAAGGTAATCGGCTATTGCGTATGTTTCTTACTTTAATGAATTCTTAAGCTCAGAAATTCATTTTGTTTATTATTTTCCCTCTTAGACCAAAACTTTCTTGGCCTCGTACGCCTACGAGGCTGCTCTCTGGCGACAACAATGTGAATTTCTGGAGGAGAAATATAAGAACTTACTTAACAGGACTTCTGATTCAGGGGTTGGTCCTTCGACCTCCTTTTCTCTTCCGATTTCGATCGCAGAAACTCATGTTACGGGGACTGATGACCCCGAGATTATAAATAAAGTTATGGAGGCTTCCCTTGCTCAAGAACGAGTTGATCGATTGGCTAAGGAGTTTGAAGATCATCAACTTCAGAGTACTACTCGGATCAGCGAGTTGGAATCTCAGGTATCGAGTCTTCAGGCTTCTTTAGAGGAGTATGAGAGAGACATTCCTCTTAATAGACTCAGGGATCGTTATGGGCGGAATCCCGATGAGAGAGTCATCCGTGAATTCCTTGGTTCTCCTGTTCACACGGTGTTGGTATATCAAATGGTTGGTCCGCTCCTGGAGAGTACCTTTAAGAAGGCGATTCATCAATTGGTCGCTCTGGAACTGATAGAGGATCGTCGAAGGGAATATTTTAAAGCAGCGCACATTCGGCTGAACCGTTATGGTGAAGAATTGATAGGATAGTGCCCTGCAAGCCAGTTCAATTAGCTTGTAATAGATCTATCTTGTATATAACAATCTTTGATTTTATAATAATACGCATGTTTATTTATATATGTATAAGGATAAACAATGGCCAAACTTCATCTCTCGCGAATACATTTAAGCGATTGGTTGAAACCCTGAGATCACTCATGACTATGGGACTATACACTTCAGTACTGAGTGCACTTATCATGAAACAGTCTCAAAGGTCGTGATCTCGAAAATGTTCCAAGTCATAGATTCATATCGAGACGGGGTATCGAGTGAATCGTCAAGACTTGTACGATTATGCATGATTCACACGGAGTGAATTTGTTGTAGTTTCATGAACAAGGCATTTGAGACCAGTGCATATGACTAGGTGATTCGATGGAGGATCGAATGCATCGAACGACCCGAACAGAGAAACCCATTGTGGAAGCGCATGACGCATATAGGTGATGGGATGTTTCTCAAAGGATTATAATAGTGTACGATTTAGTCCTATGACTTGAGGTGCTAGGGCGAATTCGGTGCATGAAAGTGCGTACTTAGATCTAGGTATAGGCCACTTAGCTTGGTCATAAAAATGCCTAGGTTGGGTGCGTATGGACATGTACGCGAGTGGTTAGTAACAAGATGGAATCTGTTGACTCATCGTAATGGATGAGAATATTTCCTATACGATTCTTAGATAATGTTTCCAATGAATCTACGGCCGTAGTCGGTGACGGATTTGGAAAGGGGTTTCCAAATTAGGCAGTCACACTGGAACATTATCCTGAATTAGAAAGTATAGTTATCGAGACAAATTTAGAGGTGCCGATCAATTCACACACCCTAAGTCTTGATCGGGAAATTGGTCGACAGAAGGACCGTATGTACATGGTAATTATACGAGGTGAGGTTCACTAAATATCAATTCACTTGATGTTGGGCTTCATGGGCTTGTGGCTGGACATCGACCATGAAGTGTGGGTACTCCTGAATTAGTAGAGGAATTGATTCTAGGAGTGGTCAATTAAAGGTAGTTTAATTGATCGGAGCAATTTATTGTTCATAAATTAAATCACGAGGTTTCGTGAGCCTGCTGCCAATTGATGGTGAACCCAGAGGGTCACACACAATACAATTGGACGGTGACTGTTCTGTAGGAATATAAAAGGAATTAATTGATTTAAAAGTAATTAAATCAATTAAGTGAATTAAAGTGTTAATTCAAGTGGGAGATAAATTAATTAATTGATTTAATTGATTTAAATGACAATTGATTAATTAAACTAAATATTAATTAAGTAATTAATTAATATGGGCTGGATATTTAATTAAGTAATTAATTAAATTAAGGTGGGCTTGCAAGAGATGGACTCCTAAGCCCATTAGGAATCTTGTAACCCTAGGTCTTGAGGAGTGCTTATAAATAGAGCTCTGACAGAACTCAGAGAACTAACACACCTAAGCAAAAACCCTAGTCTTCTCTTGCCCTAAGAAATCCGCCCCACCCTGCGCCGCCCAAGCCCTAGCGCCGCCGCCGTGTGCTGCCGTAACACCGCCGCACCGCCGCCGTGAAAGCCCTAGCGCCGCCGCCGCATATCTTCTCCCTCATTCCTTTTGTGCAGAATTTTGATCTGTCAAATAGATCTGCACAATCCTTCATCAACAAACCTCTTAGATCTAGTTCTGAGCCTAAGACTAAGAGGTGTCATCATAATCCAGTTGGTGTGGACTTTTCTCTGGAGGTGAGACGCTTGGATCACTCCAGTGAACCAGAACCTTAATCAGAGTTCAGAATCAGAGTTGGAGGTTTCCACCACCTTGCCTGTGGTGAGGTAAAAATCGAAAACCCCCTTTGTTAGATTATTTCTGTGCTTTGTTTTGTGTCTTTCGTATATATAACTTGGAGATATTATTATGGGACCTGTGGGTGTGCCTTGAAAATTTTTAATTTCCGCACTTTGTTGTATTGACAATCGAGGCATATCCCAACAAGAATATTCTCCTTCCGAGCTGCCGGACGTCATCTATCAAAAATTTCCCTTGGCAGGTCTTGTCGAAGAGTTCGGTAGGCCATTGCCGATTCCTCCTTCAGATATTAACGACGAGGTCGATAATAATTTTATCGATCCAGAGGAAGAGGAGGAGAATGTGGAGGCAGCGAATGAAGGAGATGTCGCTGGTGAACAGGGAGTTCCGAATGGCGACCAGGTTGTATGAAGTGAGAAGCAATACGTTGATCTAGGAAATAACCTTTGTAAGACTCATTATAAGTTGATTTGTAATATTACCCTTTTATCCCCTTGTACAATGGACGATTCATATTCTGACAGTTATGTCTTTTCGTCTTCTCTGTAATAATTTAGACAAGTTATTAACTTTGCCGTAATTATTATGCGTATGTCTTTCCGAATTCTTGCGTCTATTCCTAGGCTAGTTTCTGTGTTTCGCGCCCATTCTTTGAGTCTCTTGCGTCTTTCCGTATAGTATAAATACGAAAGGTAAAACTTTACTCGCTATTTACCGCTTTTACTCATTTCTCAACAGAATACTCTTTCGTTAGCTGGTCGATAAGCTTTCTCTATAATTTAGTTTTCTTTTTTGGATTCCGAACACGTGTAATCTTTTTGGTAAGCATCCTTCACGCGAGAGTGCTAGAAATACTAGACCTAAAAGGTATCGTACAGAGGGGCCCTCGATAGAACCTTCTCGTTCGTCCTCCATTAGAAGGTCGGCAGCGATCGATACTCTCGTCATTCCTTCTGAATCTTTTTATGTAGTTAGTTCATCTTTCTTACAACAAAACTTTCCCTCTTCTGGTGAGGTAGAAAGGAGGCCTTCCCCAGGTCGGGTGGCCTTTGGCGATTCGTCATTCATGGAGCAAGCTTTTAACGTACCCATTTCTTCAGGCACTTCTTCTTTCGAACGTGGCCCATATGAGCATGTTCCTGATAATTCTTTTCCTTTTTCTACTTCTACTGGCCCGGTTGTCAGCGGAGGCCAAGTGGGCATTGCCTCGGGGGTAGTTATCGGCGATTCCCTTTTGAATCCATCCGTGACACAATCTATTTCTCAAGATTTTACTGATTACTTATTTAATGATACCACTGTGGTGACTACTTCTTTTGAATCCGGCGGGCCTTCTGGAGGTCGGACCGGCTCAAGGTCCGGTCGGCGGACCGTTATCTCTGCTTCGGGCAAGGAGACTTCTGTGAGTCCTAATGAGAGGGAATCCCCTCGTATGTTAGATGACCGTTGCATTCTCGAGCAGGTTAAGGATATTATGCAGTCGGTGACTCCACGTCCTGACGGTGTTCCTTTTAGTAGTGAGCTGCCTGGCTCTATTGAGCCCGATGCTTTGTCCTGGAATTTGGGCTTAAGCACTATTTTGCCCGCGCAAGTTGAGGAGGCTCGAGGGTACCTCCAATGTTCGCCTTGTTCAGTCGCTGGTGAAGATATGCGAGCAGGTAAATATACTTCTGATTATTTTTCCTGCTTCTCTTTTGATTGCCTTGTTATGTAAGGGCTTTTTTCTTTTTCAGGCCAAGTATTTTGCGCTCCAGCTGGGTGTGCAAAATGATGATCTGTGGATCAGTAGGGATGCCTATCAACGTCGTTTGGACTCGGAGACGGCGAAGGTCGCAGGGCAGACCCTCCAGCTGCAGCTTGCCAAAGATGACCTTCAAAAATTACAAGAAGAGAAAATTGTCCTTGAGAAGGAGAAAAGTGATTTGGTTCAAGCTGCTGCTCTTGCAGAGGATTCTCGACGGCAGGCCACGCCGGTTATCTAATGCGTCAGGAGTAATTGATGGCGTTTACAGGTAACATGACTCCTCGGAGGAGTGCTTCTGCTAGTCGGCCTGGTGATAGCAACCCCTCACAGTGACCTGTTCCGACCCGGCTGTTATCTGGAGTTTCTTCTCTATTTTTTTTTTTTTTTTTTTTTTAGTAAATAGGCTGCAACTTTATGTGGTTGTTAAGCCTAAATATTTTTGTATGTAAACGAACTTCATGAATAGTGATGACCAATTGTGACCCTTGGTTGTTAAACCAAGTATATTCTCTAAGTAAATTTTCTAACTAAATAGGAAATTTTAACTGACTTATCTAGTGTTAATCTACTAAGAGATTATCTTTGTTTGAAGAGGCGGCTCGTTCTCGCTTGATCAGTCTTGGTTATCCGAATAAAGTAATGTTTGCTCTGCAAATCAAATAATTGTCAACTATAGGAATGATGGTCCACCTATCATGCTTCCTTAGGATCCTTTTAGAAGTCCCATTCGGATATCAAAATATTGTCTGGAAGTCGTCCATGTAGATATTTTAGTGAACGATTGTGAAGGAATTTTTTCCTTTAGCGCCCTTGTCGTCGACCGACCATTTTTTCATATAATAGTCTGTTTGCCAAGGACACCTTATATAAGGGTGTGGCCATCTCTTCTCTTCTTTGAGCATGACACTCTTTGTTTTAAAGGTTTAAGTTCGTAGAAAAGATATTATCCGAGAAAAAATTATGTTTCTCTGCACTGATTGTGAGTTCCATGTTCCTCAAATAAAGCAACCATTGTATCAATACATCAATTTTTTGATATGGGAGGAATTGGAAAAAAGTTGAATCATTAGTCAGATCTAGCTTATTCTGACCCCTTTAAGCAATTTTTTGGAATATTAAGCAGTGACGAGACTATATATCCTAGTTTCGTTGACTGTTTTGTCCATTTGTTCATCAGATTTCTTGGACTCCGTTGGAGGTATAGTATAGTTAACTGATAACTCGCCTTGTGAGATATGAGGCAGTGACGGCCTTGTATGCTGGAATATGAACTTATATTCCTCTAATCGAGGTACGACTAGTCGTTTAGTAAACTTATATGTTCGGATCGTGGATCTCCTGCTTATCGAGTGATCAGGATCTTTGAGTCCGGACGGCTTGAGATCTTTTTACTGTTTTATTGATCGCTTCGATCATCATTCCTCTTTAAAACTGAATAGTTTTTCCGATCACTAAAGTGCCGTTCCAGCTTATTCGCATTTAATGGGGGAAGTCAAATGATTGCGGTTGTCATTTTCGAGATCTCCTTACAACCGTTGGATCAACGTTAACTGCGCCTATAAATAGGTACGCAATCTTCATATCTCATTAACAGTTCTGAAAATGGAACTTTCATTTTCTTTGAGTTACACCTTGCCCACTGATCACATAATATTCAAAAAGTCACACTATCATGATTCTTTTTGTCACAAAAACTCAGATGTTTACTGCCTTGTACTGACAGGTCCCATGGCAGCCCTACCTTGTACTGACGGGTCCCATGAGGCCTCAAAGTTTGTATTCACGGGTTTGGGGTCCGTGGTTTTCTGTTTGCACATGGAGGGTTCATACTTACTAGGCACCCCTGCTCTTCGATGTTACCTCCGGATTGATAGGCCGCCAGGGTGTGCTGGTAAATTTTAACTTTCACGACTGCCCCGAAGAGATGCTGCTTTAGAGTAAAATCATCTTTAATGTAAAAGCAGTATCTCGTTGTGGGTGAATGAGTATTGCCAGTTATCTGGCTGGTAATGCTCATTCCGTCTAGAAGAACATTTGATCTTCAGAGCCTGGCCATCGAACTAAAGAAGTCGACCATCCTGAGCAGCATGCTTCTTAGGTGGTCAGTTACGACCATCGAGGCACTAAGGAGGAGATTGATGTTTCCGTGGACATTGTCGTGAAGGTCGCCGATCCGTAAGATAGGATTATTTTATCTAAACAGTTGTAGCGATGTGTAGGAAGTCTTTTGTATTCTGATCGAAACTTCGTATTGTAATATGTTCATCGAACTCAGATGAATAAAACTTCTATATTATTAACTTGGTATTTTTCGTCGATTTCTTTTATTGATATTTAGGAGCGATTACTGTCTCTCAATTTTGGTCGAGGAGCGTTTATTGAGCAGATCAATTTATACTCAACTCTTCTCGTTTAGACTTAGGTTTTTATACAAAGTCTTTTTATCGTTAGAAATGGATCGAGGAGCGTTTATTGAGCGGATCAATTTATACTCAACTCTTTTGTTTAGACTTAGGTTTTTGCACCAAAGTCTTTTAATTGTTAATGAGTAGATCGAGGAGCATTTATTGAGCGGATCAATTTATACTCAACTCTTTTTGTTTAGACTTAGGTTTTCAGGCCAAAGTCTTTTAATTGTTAATAAGTAGATCGAGGAGCGTTTATTGAGCGGATCAATTTATACTCAACTTTTTTCGTTTAGACTTAGGTTTTCAGACCAAAGTCTTTTAATTGTTAATAAGTAGATCGAGGAGCGTTTATTGAGCGGATCAATTTATACTCCACTCTTTTTGTTTTAGACTTTGGTTTTTATACCGAAGTCTTTTAATCGTTAATAAGTGGATCGAGGAGCGTTTATTGAGCGGATCAATTTATACTCAACTCTTTTTGTTTAGACTTAGGTTTTTATGCCAAAGTCTTTTAATCGTTAATAAGTAGATCGAGGAGCATTTATTGAGCTGATCAATTTATACTCAACTCTTTTTGTTTAGACTTAGGTTTTTAGACCAAAGTCTTTTAATCGTTAATAAGTAGATCGAGGAGCGTTTATTGAGCGGATCAATTTATACTCAACTCTTTTTGTTTAGACTTAGGTTTTTAGACCAAAGTCTTTTAATCGTTAATGAGTAGATCGAGGAGCGTTTATTGTGCGGATCAATTTATACTCAACTCTTTTTAATTAGACTTAGGTTTTTAGACCAAAGTCTTTTAATCGTTAATAAGTAGATCAAGGAGCGTTTATTGAGCGGATCAATTTATACTCAACTCTTTTTGTTTAGACTTAGGTTTTTAGACCAAAGTCTTTTAATTGTTAATAAGTAGATCGAGGAGCGTTTATTGAGCGGATCAATTTATACTCAACTCTTTTTGTTTAGACTTAGGTTTTCAGACCAAAGTCTTTTAATTGTTAATAAGTAGATCGAGGAGCGTTTATTGAGCGGATCAATTTATACTCCACTCTTTTTGTTTTAGACTTTGGTTTTTATACCGAAGTCTTTTAATCGTTAATAAGTGGATCGAGGAGCGTTTATTGAGCGGATCAATTTATACTCAACTCTTTTTGTTTAGACTTAGGTTTTTATGCCAAAGTCTTTTAATCGTTAATAAGTAGATCGAGGAGCATTTATTGAGCTGATCAATTTATACTCAACTCTTTTTGTTTAGACTTAGGTTTTTAGACCAAAGTCTTTTAATCGTTAATAAGTAGATCGAGGAGCGTTTATTGAGCGGATCAATTTATACTCAACTCTTTTTGTTTAGACTTAGGTTTTTAGACCAAAGTCTTTTAATCGTTAATGAGTAGATCGAGGAGCGTTTATTGTGCGGATCAATTTATACTCAACTCTTTTTAATTAGACTTAGGTTTTTAGACCAAAGTCTTTTAATCGTTAATAAGTAGATCAAGGAGCGTTTATTGAGCGGATCAATTTATACTCAACTCTTTTTGTTTAGACTTAGGTTTTTAGACCAAAGTCTTTTAATTGTTAATAAGTAGATCGAGGAGCGTTTATTGAGCGGATCAATTTATACTCAACTCTTTTTGTTTAGACTTAGGTTTTCAGACCAAAGTCTTTTAATTGTTAATAAGTAGATCGAGGAGCGTTTATTGAGCGGATCAATTTATACTCAACTCTTTTTGTTTTTAGATCGAGGAGTGTTTATTGAGCGGATCAATTTTATTCGACTTATTATATTTTAGATCGAGGAGTGTTTATTGAGCGGATCAATTTTACTCGACTCGTCATATTTTTAGATCAACTTATCGGATCTTAATCAAGTTGATCGTAGAATTCCGAGGAGCGTTTATCCAATCGACCGATTTATACTCAACTCGTTTTGATGCTTCTCCTTTTACTCAAGCGAGCTTTCGATTTGGTACTCAAAATTGCTAAAATCTTTAAAATTGAACTTCAGGCCAAGGCCTTTATTACAAAAAATAAAGCTGACTAGATAAAAGAAATAAACCAGCATAATCTACTATGATTTATCTACCAATGTATTTTCTGAGGTTGACTGCATTCCAGGTTCTTGGTAGGGCTGTTCCGTCCAAGTGTGCAATTTTGTATGAACCTTTCTTTCCTACACCGATGACAATGTATGGTCCATCCCAATTTTGTTGTAATTTTCCTACATGCTTGGATACCTCTACCTTTTTTAAGACCAAGTCTCCTTCTTTGAAGGTTCGGATGCGTACTTTTTGATTGTAGGATTTTTCCATATTTGATTTAGCGACTTGCAGACGTACGGCCGCTTTTTCTCTTAAGGCTTCTGTTAAATCAATATCGCTTTCTCTTGCCTTTCCATTTTCCTGGTCGTCATACATTTCAATTCATGGTGTCGGAATTAGTGTTTCGACTGGAATAACGGCTTCCGAACCATATACTAGACTGAATGGGGTCTCCCTAGTAGAAGTTCTGACCGCGGTTCGATTAGGCCAAAGTACTCCCGGTAGTTCATCTAGCCAATTTCCTTTGGCTGCCCCTAATCTCTTCTCCAGTGATTTTATTATTTCTCGGTTCGCTACTTCAGTTTGTCCATTCGCTCTTGGATGCCCAACTGAAGTGAAATTTTGCTGAATCCCTAGCTTTGCACACCATTCCATTACTTGCTTCCCTGCGAATTGGGTTCCGTTATCGGAAATCAGGATCCTCGGAATGCCAAATCGGCATACAATGAACTTCCATAGGAAGTTGATCACTTGGAATTGAGTTATTCGGGCAAGGGCGATGCATTATATCCATTTACTGAAGTATTCGACCGCGACTAGAACATACGCTTTCTTGGATCGAGCTGTCGGGAAAGGTCCCAGGATGTCCATTCCCCACTGATCAAACGGCCAGCATACTGGTATTAGGTGCATGTTTTCGGCCGGTTGATGAGTTATATTGGCATGAATTTGGCAATGATGACATTTTTTAACATATTGCATAGCATCGTTGTTGATGCTAGGCTAATAATAACCTGTTCTAATGCATTTTAGGGCTAAGGCCCTTGCTCCGCTGTGATTTCCCGCTTCTCCTTCATGTATTTCTCGAAGGATATCATCAGTCTGAGATTCGGTGATGCATCTTAAAAGAATTCCCAAGACTGATCTTCGGTAAAGTTTTTCTTCTATCAACGTATACTTTGGAGCCCAATGTCGTATTTTCCGAGCTTCATTTAAGTCAAGCAGTAACTTTCCTTCTCGAAGATATTCTATCATTGGAGTCATCCAACTTCTTTCCAGTTCTGCTATTTCCATCATCTCCACGACAGGTGTTTCATCGATATCAATTGCTGGTGTATTAGTAATCAACTAGTTGATTACCCTTTCGGTTTTTCCGTCGTGAGACCCTGTAAATTTGGAGAGTTGATCGGCCCATTTATTCTCTGAGCGTGGAATGTTCTGTATCCCGAAGTTCTCGAATTTCTCAGCCAATTTTTTCACTTTGGCGAGATATTTTATCATGTTGAATTCTTTGGCCTCGTATAAACCTTCTATCTATCTTTGTACTAACTCTGAATCGGTTAATACCTTGAGGCTTTTTATTTTTGCTTTAATCGCCATTTCTATTCCAGCGATCAGCGCCTCGTATTCTGCTTCGTTGTTTGTTACTACGAAGTCTAACGTTATTGCGTAATTTATATCCTCCTTGTTTGGTCCGGTAAAGTTGATTCCGGCTCAGCTTCCTTCTCGGCATGAAGCTCCATCGACATGCATCAGCCAGATTTGATTTTCTACGATCAAAATATCATTGTCCTGGCTGGTTGATTCGGCTTGCTCATTTGTCTGGGTCGGAGTTTCTAACAGGAAATCTGCTAGGACTTGGGCTTTAATTGCACTTCTTGGTTTGTACTCAATTTCGAACTGGCCGAGTTCGATTGCCCACTTAATTAATCTTCCGGAAGCTTCCGGCTTCGCCAAGACCTGTCTTAGTGGTTGGTTTGTTAAGACCACGATTTTGTATGTTAGGAAGTAAGGTCGGAGTTTACGCGCTGCCACGACTAAGGCTAATGCAAATTTTTCTATGTCCAAGTAGTTCTTCTCCGCCCCTTGCAGTAATTTACTTAAGTAATAAACGGGCTCATGGTCCACCCCTTCTATCTTTACCAAAACCGAGCTAATGGCCACCTCGAAAATCGATATATAAATGTACAAAGGCTCTCCCTCATTTGGTTTGGCCAATAGCGGAGAGGTCATCAAATACTCCTTTAGCCGGTCGAACGCTTGGTCGCATTCTTCGGTCCACGCGAAGTTTTTTGCTTTTCGTAAAGTTTGAAAGAAAGGTAGGCTTATGTCGGCCGACTTGGAGATGAACCGATTTAACGCTACAATCTTTCCTACCAAGCTCTGTACTTGGGCGCTGTTTTGGGAGGTCTCATTTCGGTTATAGCTCGAATTTTTTCAGGATTGGCCTCAATTCCTCTTTGATGTACTAAATAGCCTAAGAACTTTCCCGATTTGACCCCGAGGGTGCATTTTGCAGGATTCAGCTTCATTCGGTACTTTCTCAATATCCTGAAGCATCGATCGAGATGCTTCACATGGTCGGCTTCATTCATGCTTTTGACTAACATGTCATCCACATAGACTTCCATTATTTCTCCTCATGAGGTTCACTAATCTCTGGTAGGTGGCCCCGGCGTTTCTTAGGCCAAAAGGCATAACTATGAAGCAGTAAACTCCTTGCTACGTTACGAAAGCTGTTTTCTCTTGGTCTTGCTCATTCATGTAAATTTGATAGAAACCTTGGAAGGCGTCCATCATACTAAAAATCGCAAAACCAGCAGTTGAATCGACCAACAAGTCTATTCATGGGAGGGGATATGGATCGCGTGGGCATAGTTTATTAAGGTCGTGAAATCATTGCACATTCTCCACTTGTTATCCTTTTTATCCCCTTTTGCCACTAACACGACATTGCATAGCCATTCTGACAAATGTATTTCTTGAATTTGTTTTGCCTTGAGTAGCCTTTCTACTTCTGCTTTAATTATCTTATCCTTTATCGGCCCATGATTCCTCTTCTTTTGTCTAGCAGGTTTTGCCATGGGGTCGATTTTTAGTGAATGAGTGATCACTCGAGGGTCGGTCCCTTCGATGTCGTTCGCACTCCAGGCGAAGATATCTATGTTTTCTCTGAGAAAGTTGATTAACATTATTTCCCTTTCTCTACTGAGTTCGGTCCCAATTCTGGTTGTTTTTGTCGGGTCCCCCTGCACTAGCAGGACGTCTTTATGTTCCGGTGGTTTCAAAGTTAAGTCGACCGGTTCCTTTCCCTTCTTGTCTATTCGATCTGTGCTAGGGATTTCAATTTTGATTTTGTCCACGTCGTTGTCGAGCTTTCTTTTTGCTGGGGTAACTGATCTGGATTGGTTCCCCAAGGTCAAGGAGGTGTTGTAGCAATCCCATGCCATGCAATGATCATTTACTATTTCTCTGATTCCCATATCGGTTGGAAATTTTATCTTCTGATGGTAAGTTGAAACAACGGCTCGGAATAGGTTGAGGGCGGGTCGCCCCAAGATCGCATTGTAGGCAAAGGGGGTTTCCACTACTAAGAATTTGATTAATTTCACCGTCCGACATGGTTTCTTTCCGAGTGAAACACTTAAAGTTTTTGTGCCTCTGGGGACAATCTCGGAACCTCCGAATCCTACTAAAGGCGTGGCTACCTTTTGGAATGTTATTTGTCCCAAGTTCATCTGGGCAAGGACCTCTTTAGAGATGATATTAGCCGAGCTTCCATTCTCGATTAAGATTCATTTGACGTTGAAGTTCGCTATTTCCAACGATACTACCATTTGGAAGTCAGGGTTATCTTCTTTCATGTCCCACATAAAATTCTTTGGTACCTCGCTTTTATTGAAACTAATCAACTGATCCTTCGCTGATTTGCTTTCTAGCGTCCATACTTCTTTCGGGTATTTTAAACTTCCGATTATGGATCTGGCGGTCCTTCGACGCGCATTGCGACTATCTCCGCTAGCGGGTCCTCCTGAGATTGTGTGGATGGTGCCATTAATCTGACCATCGTTCGGCTCATGTTGGGGACCATTATTAGGGGTCCTCCTTTGAGAACTCCTTCTCCGGTTATTATTCCGAGGACTCATACTTCTTCCTCTTTTGCGGTTATTGCGCTCTAAATAGTCATCTAGTTTCCCTTGTTCTATTAGCTTTTCGATTTCTCTTTTAAGGTGAAAGCAATCTTCAGTGTGATGCCCATGTGCCTGATGATATTTGCAGTATAATTCATAGTTTTACGCACCTGGTCTGGGCTGAGCGATCCTCTTTGCTGCTTGGATCCAATTATTCCTTTCTAATACTGCCAATATTTCCTCTATTGGAACGGTCAGTCTAGGGTGTTCCACTTGGTTAATTCTGCTCCTGCTCGGTAGCTCGGCCGATCTAGGTCTTTGATAGATATTAGGTGGTCTGTCTTGATTATTTCGATTGTATTCTAATCGCTGGAAGACGTTGCCTTTTCTGAAAGATCGATCGTAATCTATGGGCTTTCGAGCAGGAATTCTATCGTGCTGCTTGGAGCCAGAGGCGGGAGTTTTATTTTTGTTCTTATTCTTAAAAGAGTTCATTTCTTCCTGAGTCATGTACTTCGACGCCAAGCTCATGATGACAGCGAACGTTCTAGGTTGCTTTCTGCTGAGGGTATTCCCGAACTGCCTATTCTTCGTGAGATCAAATAGGATATAGATTATGTAATCGATGTTTGGGGAATCAATTTTTAATAATTCCACGTTAAACCTGTTGGGTATGTTTAGGTTACCTCGATTGTCAGAACAACATACAGTGCGGAATTTTAAAATTTTTCGAAGCACCCAAGGTCCCATATATTTTATCTCCATATTATGTATACAAAAGCATAGAACAAAACACACAGAGTAATAAAACAAAGGGAGTTTTGCGATTTACCTCACCACAGGCAAGGTGGTGGCAACCTACGGTTCTGATTCTGAATCTGGATCTGGTTCACAGGAGTGATCCAAATGTCTCACCTCCAAAGATAGTCCACACCAACTGGATTCTGGTGACACCTCCTAGTCTTAGGCTCAGAACTGGATCTAGGAGATTTGTTGTTGCAGGACTGTGCAGATCAACTTGACAAAGCAAGATCTAGCATGGTGGAACAAGGGAGAGGCGGCGGCGGCGCTTGGGCAGCTCACGTTAGCAAGGTGGCGGCTGCTCAAGCTTGGCGACGCAGGGGAGGGGTGGCTAGGTCAGAGAAGGGAGCTCAAGGTTTTTCTGCTAGGGTGTTAGCTTTCTGAGCTCTGATAGAACTCTATTTATAGACTTCTATTTGACCTAGGTTTGCAAGACTCCTTATGGGCTTTTAATTAAAGGCCCATGTCTTGCAAGCCTTTCATTTAATTAACTACTTTAATTAAATGCTCTATCCAAATAAATCAATATTTCTTTTTTATAATTAATTAGCAACTTAATTAAGTATTTAATTAATTAAGCCAACCAATTAATTAAACTCCCACTTGAATTAATACTTTAATTAATTTAATTGATTTAATTACCTTTAAATCAATTAATTCCTTTCATGTCCTTTTTCAACAGTCACCGTCCAATTGTATTGTGTGTGACCCTCTGGGTTCACCATCAATTGGCAGCAGGCCCACGAATTCTTCGTGATTTAATTTATGAACAATAAATTGCTCCGGTCAATTAAACAACCTTTAATTGACCACTCCTAGAATCAAATCCTCTATTAATCAGGAGTACCTACACTTCATGGTCGATGTCTAGCCACAAGCCCATGAAGCCCAACTTCAGGTGAATTGATACTTGTGAACCTCGTCTCATATAATTACCATGTACATACGGTCCTTCTATCAACTAATATTCCCGATCAAGACTTAGGGTGTGTGAATTGATCGGCACCTCTAAATTTGTCTCGATAACTATACTTTCTAATCCAGGATAATATTCCAGTGTGACTCCTAAGTTTGGAAACCCCTTTCCAAATTCGTCACCGACTGCGGCCGCAGATTCCTTGGATATATTATCTAAGAATTGTATAGGAAATTCTCTCATCCATTACGATAAGTCAATAGATTCCATATTGGTACTAACCACTCGCGTATATGTCCGTACGCACCCAACCTAGCATGTTATGACCAAGCTAAGAGGCTTATACCTAGATCTAAGTACGCACTTTCATGCACCGAATTCGCCCTAGCACCTCAAGTCAAAGGACTAAATCGTACACTATTATAATCCTTGAGAAACATCCCATCATCGATATGCGACATGCGCTTCCACAATGGGTTTCTCTGTTCGGGTCGTTCGATGCATTCAATCCTCCATTGAACCACCTACTCATATGCACTGGCCTCAAATGCCTTGCTCATGAAACGCTACAAATTCACTCCATGTGAATCATGCATACTCGTACAAGTCTTGGCGATTCCTACGATACCCCGTCTCGTTCGGAATCTATGACTTGGAACAGTTTTAAGATTACGACCTTTGAGACTGTTTCATGATTGCACTCAGTACTGAAGTGAATCGTCCCATAGTCAAATAATCTAAGGATTTCATCCAATCGCTTAAATGTATTCGCGAGAGATGAAGTTGGCCAGTGTTTATCCTTATACACATATAAATAAACATGCGTATTATGTCATTTATACTAAAGAAAAATAATGATAGTTTCAGTACAAGGTAAATATATTGGCTTGCAGGGCACTATTCCATCAATCTCCCACTTGCCCTAAAGCCAATCACAAACGTTTCTAGGACCCATCTTTCTAAAGATGTTCTTTGAACTCATTTCATGATATAGCCTCTTTTAGTGGATCCGCTAATTTGTCTTCTGAGTCGACGCAATCCATTACGCGCGTTAACTCTACTAATGACTTCTCTAATCAAATGGTACTTTTCTTTCAATTGTGTTTAGATTTCTGGTAAGATCTCGAATGCTTTGCTTTAGCAATAGCTCCAATGTTATCATAGAAGATAACCAGAAGCCTCACAATGCTAGGCACTACATCCAACCATAGGATGAAGTTTTATATCCAAACACTTTCTTAAGCCGCATTTAATGCTACATTTAATGATGCAATATATCTTGCTTCAGTGGTTTAGATGGTTACGGTGATTTGCTTGGAACCCTTTCAAATTTACCGTTACCCCATTGATGCAGGATATGTATCCAAAAATGGATATATTTAATTTATCCACATCAGACTGAAAATTCGGATCAGTGAATCCTTCAAATTTTAATTCTCCACTACCACCGCAGACCAAGAACAAATCCTTAGTCTTTGTCAAGAGCTTAAGGATATCTTTTATGGTGGTCCAGTACTCTTCACTGGAGTTTGACTAGCAACTGCTCGCGACACTTGAGCATGTTCGACGTCTGGTCTAGTACATAGTAAAGCATGCCACATGCAACCTTTTGTTTGAAACATAAGGTATTTGAGACATTCTCCTTTATTCTCATTTGATGTAGAGCACATCGATTTTTGAACAAGGGATATAGTGTCTCACTAGAAGCAATCCTTTCTTGGATTCTTCAAACTGAATAATTTTCAGTATTGATTTGATGTACTTAGATTTAGAGAGTGTCGGCATCTCTTTCGGATCTATTCTATAAATACGTATCCCAATACGCAAGATGCTACTCCTAAATCTTTCGTGGAGAATTGCATGGACAATCATGCTTTCGTCTGTGCTAACATTCCGATATCATCCCAGATAACCAGAACATTATCGACATATAAAATATGAGCTTCATCGCGCTCCCACTAATCCTCTTGTACACTCAAGGTTCATACTCGTTTTGATGAAGTCAAATGTCTTGACTATCTCATCAGAACAAATGTGAATATAAATGGATTCAGACATTGCTAATGGAGAAAAGGTTTCATCAAAATCTGTTACAGAACAATGTGAATAGCCTTTTTACCACTAGTCAATTCTTGGAGGTCAACACCTCTCCATTCATTCCAAGTTTGAAGATCCACTTACAACTTATGGCCAACTTACAGGGATAAATCCCTCGGGTGGATCAATCAAGGTTATACCTTGTTGGAATGGATGGGATCCATTTTTGTTTGCATGGCTTCGAGCCACGCATCCGAGTCTATGTCTAACATCGCTTCTTGATGGGTCCTTGGATCACTTTCCACATTCTCGTTTTCGTGAATGAAACCAAATTGCTCTGGCTCCTTACGAATTCGATCAGACCTTCGAAGAGTAGGTGCACTAGTAGGTTCAGTGAATTCTGGATTAACTCCCACTGTTTGCGGGGATAGGACCAAATCTTGGACTTCATCAAGTTCCATGACGTTTCCATTTCCTTTGACGAGAACTTCATCAACAGAGGAACGGGTATCAAGGAGAAACGATTGTTTTCTCATTGTCGTGGAACAGGTATCCAATGGATTTCATTGGATACCCCACAATTATATACAAATTGGATCTACTAGCCAATTTATCTCCTTTCTCGTTTCTACCATCGGCAGGAGATCTCCATACTCAGAGGTAAGAGCATAGAGGTATTTTGCCATACTTTTCTTGGTAAAGCTTTGTAGGCACGAACTTTGAAGGTACTTTGCTCAGTATCTTCGATACAGTCAGGAGTACTAACTCCTAGAACGCATAAGGAAGCTAAACAAAACTCAATATGGATCGAACAATGTTAAACAATGTTAGATTCCATCTCTTTAGACACTTCAATAAGTTTAGGCATCTTAGGAGGAGTTCGTTGCAAGAGAATCTCATTCTCATTAAGATAATTGAGGAATCCTTGACAATTATTTGCTATCTCAACTAGATCGAATGGTCGTAATACTTTGCCTTTGTTGATTCTCTACTTCGTATTGAAATACCTTTGAAAACTTTTTAAAGGTTTTTCGGATTCGTATCTCACCAGATACATTTTTCACTGACGACCAAGGTCATTAGCAAAAAGTAAGAAGTATGAGTAATCTCCTCTCACAGTAACTTTTAGTGATCCATATTCATGGATTTAATACAGATTTTGTTTGGTTCGCTCTGGATTCCCTATGTCGGGAGATCTGGTCATCTTTCCTTTGAGACATGATTCGCAGATTGGAAGTTCATCCAAGTTCTATTTTTCAAGAAGCTTAGGCGAAACCAACTTTTGAATCCTACTCTTGGAGATATGTCCAAGTCTAGCATACCAAAGTTATGGAATATTATCTTTGTATTAATTTGAACTTCACACATCAATTCAATAAAATTGAGTTAATGGTTTAGTTCAGTTAATTTACTTCCTTTCAATTAACTACTTTAATTGATTCCTTTTCCCTTTTCAATTAGCCCTTTAATTGAAACGTTGCTTAATTAATTAGATCATCTAATCAATTAAAAATATTAGTGCATTTCTTAGATCCAGTGGGATAATTCGACTTTTAGGCTACTTGCGTTCTTTGACTACCTTTATGGTCAAATTTAGAAGGGAATAAATTCTTCTCCATTTTACTCTTTTATGACTTTGCAGTCCATGAAGTGTAAACGATCATGACAGGTTTATCCTATTTACCTTTAACCAATACTTTGGTTGATTCATGAAATGTGATCAACTTATCAAATAAGATCAGTTTATTTCAAGAGTCATTTGAATGAGCGGGAGGAGAATTTAGGAGGAAGTTAATGTTAAGATCACTTGCATGCTTACGTTTAATCGATCTAGTTTTCAACTAGATTGATAAAACAAAGACAGTGATCCTTGACACTAGTTCCTTCATTTATTCTCGAGTTTTGAAACAATTCTTAGAAGTCTCGAATCAAATCGATTCAAAACTACTCCTCAAAACAAGCCTTTTGAGGTGGAGGTTTGTTTCAGAAGACTGGTCCTCAAAACGGGCCTTTTAAGGTGGAAGCTTCAGACATGCTCCTCATGTTGCTTCCATAGCTCGTTCAATCTTGATGCTTATTTGAGGAAACGATCATTAAGATTCCCATACTCTATAGGTGATTCGTTTCACCTTTGAGATTCATCTTTATATGAGGAAACGATCATTAATATTCCCATACTCTACGGGTGATTCGTTTCTTATATTATGACTTATCTCAGAAGCGCATAAGGCATAGGCTCGTCAATTAAGAACATCATTCCTACTTTTGGAATCTTAAGACAATTCTCAAGTTTCTTGCCTAGTCGATATTTTGATCCAGTCATTTTATTAGTCGAGGATAAATTGTAAAATGGATAATTACAGATATCTTGGTATCCTAAAGAGAAGACAAACATTCAGTGGACTAGTTAATGAATAATACTTATAATCTACGAAGGTTGGACTTTCTATCGTAGAAGTTCTCCCACTATTTTATCGAAACAATTACCCCTTCAATTGTTCGGGAAATTCTATTTCCTAGTAGGTCTTGACGTCCCAGCGGCAATTAATTGCACCCACGACTCGTGGCCATACAACCAATTCCTCAGGTAGGCATACTTATTGCCAATTGTGTCACTACACAACCTTCAAGCTATTTTGCCTCGGTTTTCGCACTTATCTAGCACTGCTACATCATAAGTGTTACTAACCGTTAAGTCTAACCCATCAATCATGATGAGCAACGGGCCCGGTCGTGAGTTCTCCGTAACTAGTTATCGGTCGATCCTCACATCCCGACCAGTCCTCACCCTTGTCGAGTTTAGTTAAAAAATAGGAGTCAAGAAATTTCGCGTATTGTCCCTTTCATCGACTCGGGTGCCAGACTCTGGATCACCTCTATCGATAAGTAGACAACATACGCTAGTCCCTATTGATGGAAGGCTTGGATTTATATAAATACTTCATTTTATTTTAATCCAATATGACTTAATATTTAATTCAAGAGGGGAATTTCTGGTTTGAAAGTTATACAAACTCTCCTCGAGATCTCACCGATTCAGTTATGCTTTATCTTTTATTACGATCTAGATTCTAGCGCGCATCTCATACAAGCTAAATATAAATCGACAAATAAATAAAAGCCATACAAGTCTAGCATGCATACTACCACAATATGTTTTCGATCGGGAGCCTCCTATGCAGGCCATCATCGAGCCAATGATGTTGGCCCTATTGGTCAATCTAAAGGGTTAGCAAACAGGCCTATGCTATTATACAGTATACCACGCATACATGGCCTCCATATCTTCTTGGGCTCCCACCTTGCTTGTAAACGGACCACCATCTTAAACTAGGAAAGCAGTAAAGCCCTATTCTATTACAAAGACTCAAAGTGGCCCAAAAATATAATAGGCTCGCAGGCCCAATAAAAACCAAACATTAAATTAAACCAATCACATCTACCCTAAGGTCAAGGCTCGGCTTGATCGAAAACCACGTAAACAGTTCACGTAGAGCAAGAAACACGCAAACTACTTTTACCTATTTCTTTCTTAATTTTAAAACAACCTTTTAAAACTAACTTCCTATGATTCTTCCCTTTTAGTCACTACTAATTATGACAAAATAAATGTTCGGGTAGACAAAATAAATTTTCTGCTCAAATTCAGATTCTGTTTTTCAACTTTTGAAAATTGCATTTTCGCCCCTCAACTTTCAAAAATTGCACTTTGACCCCAAAACTTTTAAAAAGTTACAAAAACACCCCTGAGTAGATTCGGGCAGCTACCAGAAAATAAAATTTTGAATTCTGAAAATTTTCTATTTTTCCCTAAATTTTCAATAATTGCAAAACAGTCCCCAAACTTTTGGAAATTACAAAACGACCCCAAAAATGTGTGCGACCAGATTTGCAAAACAGTCCAGTAATTTTGAAATTTCCAGATCCAAAAATTTTGAATTTTTCAGCCCTTAAAACCCTGGTATGCGATTTCTTTGCATAAAAGTCCTGAAGTTTTCAAAAACTATAAATTCGCCACAGATCTAAAAAAGCAGTTTTACCCAATCATAGATCTAGTCAAAACAAGCAAGAATCAATTCACATAACATAATTATCACGTGTTTACATTGATCTTACGCGTTTTCGAATGTTTGATCAAGACAATAAGTGATGCGGTATAATGCTAAATAATAGAAGGAAAATATCAATAATATTAGTATTCGAGATAACTGAGTACAAATTACAAGTATTGAGAGTCCTATTCGAGCATTACTGGATGCCGTACAAGCTGAAGGGCGAAATACACACAAGCTAGCCTAAGCTATTATTCCCAAGTGAGTCCGAGCAGCAGTCTCGAAGGAAGAACACCTGGGAAGTTGTCCCGTCGTCATAAATGCTTGGGTTATTTATAGCTGAATTGATGGGCTTGGGCCTAGGCTAGGCCCAATAGTAGCCTTCGACCTTGGATTCTCTTTATAGGCTCGGATCAATTTATTTACAACCCGGGGTCGGCTCTTCGTTCCTGGGGTCAGGATCTGGTGTTATTTGATCCACCTCGAGCTTGCGAGGACAGGGGATCCAAATTACCCCTCATCAATACTCCCCCACTTCTCGAGCGTAAAGAGGAGCTTGCGCTCGAAGAAGTACAAGTTATGTTGCCCGTTGTTATGAGAAGAGCCGTTCAGAATATGTTTCGGATATGCCTCATTAAAAACCTAACTCGAAAAAACCCATTGGGATAAAAACCGAGCTAGGGAAAAAGAGTGCATACATAAGAAACAATATATCGGCGTGTCGAGATGATAACCTTGTCATCCATTGTTGGCATAGAACCTCTAAATTGGTATGTTCTTTGTTATGAATTACCGCGATGCTTCCTTCAATCCCTCATCGAACGCTTTCTTTATTTTCCGAACCATGGGCCTAGAGGATCAATGGGATACCCAGGGACAATTTCCAAGGAGCATATCCCACAATTTGGAAAGTAAAGGATTAATAATGCAATTCTCAGAAGGATAACTTTGAATTTTTACCCAGAGTAAGTTCAACCGTCGCGGTTACTCGGGGACCCGTTTGCAATTTTACCCTTTTAACCGCGTATATATATGTTGACTCGTTGAAAAATTACTTACACATCACACCCTTTCTTGAGCTCGGAGCATTCGAGTCGAAAAAGCACTTACTTTGGTATATTCGTTTCCCAATTTATAATGTCCAGTTCCAGAAGTTCAAGGGGTAAGAATAAGGTCGGAGAGAACCAAGAGTCCGATCCTCTGTTAATGCTTGTCGACGATTACGAAGATGGAGAGTTTCGTCAAGAAGACGAGGATGACGACCCGATCGAGGATCTTGAGGAAAATATGGTCGAGAAACACAGCATCGGCGAGGGTGCCTTCGTTAGGATTTTTAAACATACGCATCCTTCTGACGCCGCAACCTCGAACAGGTCAGAACTTCCCACCAACCAAACTTCCTGTTATTTTTCAAAGAAGGATCGTGTTTACCTCGAGGCGGAGTTCGCGAAATTTCTTCCCAAGGGGTTTTCGATCGTCATTCCCTCTTACACCGAACGTGCTACCGAGCCTCCGGCTGGCTGTCAAGCCTTCTACGAGAATCAATTTTCTTGTGGTTTGCGTATCCCGTTCATTCCCCTTATCAGAAACATCTTGACTTTCTTCTCGCTTTCCCCCGCTCGGCTTCTCCCGCACTCTGTTGCGTATATAGTAGCGTTCAGCGCTCTTATGGAGGCAAAGGGGGGAGAGGCCTCCTTTAGTAATTTTTGGCAAATATTCCGAATGGACCTGTGCAAGGGTTCAAATGTGGGGTTTGTGTCCATCCGCCAGCGGTCGAAGCGGCCTTTTCTTACGAATATAACAACGGGAAAGAATAAAGGTTGGAAAAGGAGATTCTTTTTTGTGAAAGGCCCTGATGTTCCAATATCAGATTGTAGCTCGAAAACGAGACCATATAGATGGGATGGCGTAAACTCTTGGTCATATGGTCCTCGTAGGATTAAAGAGAAACTCAACCATCGTCTTTCCGATGAATTTTTCGAGCAGTTGTGGTCTAATCCTTACCAGACCAAGCTCCTAATTCAGGAAGGTGTTTTGCGGTTGGCTGGGTTGAGCCACTGTGATTATCCTGCCCCAACGATCAAATATTCCAATCAATCCTTCGAAGGATCCCTTCCGCAGTTCAGTGATTTGCCAGCTTCTGCTGTTCCGCCTCTCGCCCCACTATCTCTGGGTATGTCTTTAGCTTATTCCTATCTTGAGGTGTGACAGATCAATTCTTCTTGTTTAAATCATGTACACCTTGTGTTTCCTTTGTAGGTCGAATTATTGAGAAATTTCGACTCTCTGCTGCCGGCTCGGTTGGATACGCGCCTTTCTACTTTGATCCGTTACCATATACTTCCGAAAGAAGAGCGGATATAAGTAATTTAGGCGGAAATTCAGTGGAAATACCAGTTACAATTCCCGACTTGAGAGGGTTTGGTACTATGAGTTCCTTGAACTCTGCCACCGCTGGACCTCTTCGAACTCTGTTTTCCCCCGATACTTCTGCTCTTTCGTCCGTTGGCTATAGTCAACATTCCTGGAACCGGATTCTGGGTGTTCAGGAGTATGAGAAGCTCCTGAGTCGAAAGAGGAATGCTGACCATCCAGGGCCCTCGAGGAGGGTGAAACCCTTTGGTGTGAGTTCCGACTCGGTTCCATGTCGAGAGGGTAGGTCGGAGCCTGACGTGGCAGATTTTATGGATGAACATTTTCGCGGTAAAAGGGCTGCTGGATACCCTGAAGACGGGACTATTCTAACCGATCTGGACTCAGGTGGAGAGAACGAATTCGACAAGGCCACTAGAATTTTTATGGCTAGTCGGTTTAAGCGGGATATGCTGCTTCAAACTGTCAAGTGTAATTTTGAGATTCTGAGTGATTTCTCTCGAACGTATCACGAGGTAAGAATCTGTCTTTTGACTCTCTTTTTTCTTTAGAGTCTCTAACATTTACTGTTAACCGAAAATTTTTCATAGGTCGGGGATTTGTTCGCTCTTCAGACATATCGCTTAGAATTGCTAGAGCAGGAATCGCAGGACGCTCACGATGCGTATGCGAAATTTTTTGTTGATAATCAAACCCTTCAATCTCAACTGGCAGAGAGTCAACGAGAATTGTCTCAAGTGAAGAAAGAGCTGGAGAAAGTAAGTACGAAACGTTCCTCCTCTATGGAGGAAGAATTGCTATCTGTAGTTACAGAAAAGAGCGCACTTGAAGATGAACTTAAGAGAATTAAGATCGAACTTGAGCAAACCAAGCAAGATTCAGCTCGTGCCTATTCTCAAGGGGCAGAAGAGGCGGAGATCCCTGCCATACGAAAATTCCTTGGTTCCCCAGTTTTCGATCCTTTAGTTCGGATGAGGATTGGCGAAATCCTCCAAACTATCTTTTATAAGGGGGTTCAACAATTGATTTCAGCCGAGAGGATCGCGGACAAAATGGAAGAGTACCTCCTGTATATGAATCCTTTTAAAAATGCCGAAGGAAAGGACTATAAAGCTTCGTCATTACCCCAAGGAACTGTGAACTGGAAAAGTCATCGTTATGCCACCTTAGTTGAAGAGTTTGGCGTTCCGATGCCTAATCCAGATTTGCTCGAGTGCTCCGATCATGATCATCCTTCTGCCTCAGGGGAGAATGAAGATACTAACATAGAGGACGGATCGAATAAGGAAGATGATTGACCCGTTGAGCAGACCGATCCAATAGGCAGTGGTGGCGAAGATTGCGTTGGTCCGAAAACTGGGTTCGAACATGCCGGAGGGGACGATCTATAGTCTTGCAGTTAAGAATCAAATGTATACATGTATATGCCCGTAATTCGTTTTCTCTTTGTACTCGGATTCGTTTTCTTTACGATCTGGTTCGCATGACTTGTATATTCTCATCTTATAAATATTTTGACATCATTTGCTCTTCAAAGTTCGATATCTTTTGTACTTTATGCTCGAAATTTATTTATTCCAATGGAATCTTTCTTGAAGGTCGCGTCGATCCACTATCGTAATCATAGGGCGTAGTGCCTATAAATACGAGGATCTCTTTAGATCATTTACACTACACTTTTGCTTATAGAGATCGGAGCACTTCATATATATTCTGCATTTTTCAAATTTTTCGACTCACTCCCCGTTTACTATGGAAAATATATTGGGCAAAGCTATCGACCCCAAACAGCTATTGGGTGGTTTGAAGAAAAACTCGTCCAAAGAGCAAAAACCTGCCAAGGAGGCCGAGCCCTCCAAATCCTCTTCTAAAACTTTTGTATCTTCCCCAAAAGCTCCTAAAGGAGGGGAAATCAAGAAAGAGAAAAGCGCTTCATCAAAGCAAACCAAGGGCAGTTCCAACAAGTCCATTTTGGACGAAGAGCTTGAGGCTGCGCTCAGGGGTTCTTCCCCGAAAGTCGTCGATTCTTCGAGTGAAGACCTTGTTAGACAAAAAACTCCCGTTCCTTCTTCGAACAAAAGGCCTTATTCCGATGGGGTCACTCCCATCAAAGCTTTGCAGAATCTTGCTATTGGTAGCAAACCACCCTCTGATGATTCTTCATCCGTCCCCCCGCAGGAGGTTTTAGCAAAAAGCCTAAGTTGGAGATTAGTGGAGGGGCGTCTGCTGAACCTTTAAGAATTGACAATCCTTCCGAACCCCGCGCTGATTCCGCTCCTCCGAAAGCTACTCCTTCCCCGCCCAAGGAGTCGAAAGACGGGTCTGCTTCTAAGGCTGATCTCATAGATAGTCTGTTGCGGGTTGACCTTACTTCTTCCGAAACCGACATGTCCAAGGAGAGAAATATAGAAGAGGTGTTCGAGTCTGGGTCGCACTTCCTGTTTCAGGTTTTATATATATATATATATATATTTTTTTTTTATTTTTTTTTTAACTTTACTGAACTTTTTTAATAGGCCGGACATGATTTTATCGAACTTAAAACGCTTGCTGAGCGTGAAACAAATCGGCATGCCGCTATTTCCCTCAAGCTGGAGGAGAAGAAAACCGAACTCGACCGCGTCTTTGCGGAGAAGCTCGCTTTAGAGAGAGAAAAGACTGCTAAAGAACAAGGAGAAGAAATCCACAAGAAGCTGAATGAGGAGCTCGAGAAACTGAAAAGTCTTCACGAGCAGGAGAAACAAGATTTTGAGCGTCGAGAAAAGGAGGCTTACGATCGTGGATATGGAGCGGGATATGAGGCTTGTAACGCTGAGCTTCGAAAGATTTTCTCCGACAACAAACTTCTCTAGATGTTTTCTTTTATTTATCCAGACTTGCTTGTATGGCCATATTGTTTTACTTTTGTGTGATCATGAATAATTTCTGACATTTTATTCTCTATGGTTTGTAATAATCTATTTATTTCTCGGATTGCATGCTCTTGTATAATTTGATATGCTCTTTTTCAAAACTATCCTTTAGTTTTCGTTCGAACTTGCAGTCCCCACCCTCGGAATTCTTGATCTTCGACCTTGGTATATTAACTCTGCTTATTTTCCAAAATCAAATCACTTACTCTTCCCGCTCAAATTCTCGGGAAGCGTAACAGTCTTTTGATCTCGACCGTTCCCTTTGCTTTCTGCTAACCGTTGGATTTTTGAAGATAGTACCTATAAATGGGGTTCTTCATTTTGTATCCTTATAAAATCATTTGAAAGCAGATTCCTTCGACCATGTTGGTTAAAAGATCTTGTTGCATGGCCCAACATTTTGAATTTCGAGTTAGGACCTATTTTGCAGATCATAGGCTAATTAGTACTTCAATCTCGACTAGAATATCTGCAGGCGAACACTATTCCGATCTTGGAGGCCAATAAGCTTTACTGCTGACCATCCACGACCCAGGCAGTCCCCGCGACTTTCTGTGGTTTAGGAGAAGCTCAAGCATCAAGTTTTTTAAGGGTCTCCAACGGTTTGTTCGGTTCTTCCTTGTGGATGTTAGGGGTGGAGCTTCGAGGATCGAGTTCTTCAATAAAGTATTCACGTTACACCTAGAAAAAGATGCATTACCCCTCTCCTTTTAGAGGAATCATAAATAAAGACAAAAGCCCGTTGGCTTGACAGGCTCCTCCTATTCGAGTAAGGACATTATCGTCCGCCGAAAATTTCATAGGATTGCCTTGTTACGAAGTTCATCTCACTCTCGAATATATAGATTAGTGCTTTGTCAATGTTCTCAAGATTGTAAAAAGTACTAATATCAAAAGATTAGTCTGATATGTAATAGGAGTTGATATCTTGTAACTTGTAATTGCTTGATATGTCAAGCTCGGAAATTAATAGTCTTTTTTATCGATCCTCACGATCGCTTTACTCAAATGTTGTACTTCATTGGTCTTAGCCACCCTCGGACTAATTACTGATAACGCTTTCTTTATAAGCTATACTCTGAATTTTTCTTCATGATTCTCTTTTGATGACTGGAACTGAGATTATAACGAATTCGAACAGGACGAACTCGAGCAGGAATAATTTTGACATTTTCTTCACTTACCCCAAACGGTTTCTGTATTCTCGGGAACCGTAACGGTCGGCGCATTTATTGCTTGTATCTCAGCCGTTAGTATTATCAAATCTGAGTCGTCGATTGCCTTTTCCTTTCACTATATATAGTTCCGTATTTGCCTTCATATTTTTACATTTCAGTAATTGTTTTGATCGGCTCTATGATTGAGCTTTTACATCCTTTGACTACTATGTTTCGCTTTCTATCTTCAATAGCACGTTTTGAGGTTCGAGTTCGAACTATTTTCCTTTATTATTTTGGCTGCCTCTCGTGGTGATTTACTTCGACTAGGGTATCGACAGGCGAAAAGAATTGCGACTGGGGTACCGGCAGGCGACCAGCTCTCTCTGATTCCATCCATTTAGGGCCGGTTCGAACTCCTGTATCCTGTCAATACACCCAGTCGGATAGTGGGTCGACTCGTGGGAGAAGTTTTCCTGCACTCGATCTCAACCTCTTCGAGATGCAATTTGAAGAATGTTGCCTTCGGGTTCGGCAGGAATAATTTCAATTGGAGTTGCTTCTCTGTCTTTCGACCTAGTCCGGCGTGGAGCCATTATCGAGGAAGCGATGGATGAAGGGTAGAAGTGTTCTTCCAGCCCCGCTTTCCTCCTTTGATAACGAAAATATGCTAGCGTAGGATTAATTATTTACAATAGGATTACATTAAATGTAAAGTTTCAGCTTTGCTCGATTTTCCTTGTTGTAATCATGAATTCTCTTGTAATTGTTTGAAAGGTCACGAATGAAATTTTTATTTCCTTTGTCATTCTTACATGTTAATCTGCCGATTTGCTTCTGTAAATAGCAACCGAGCATCAATTTCTTTGCCCAAAAGTATGAACGACAAGTGATGTCCCTTAGCGACTTTGATAAGTAATAGTAAAATATTAGCTTTTAATGATCGGACATCGACTATATAATCGACCTTTGATCGAACTTCGCCCTATAATATCCAGATACAAACGATAATTGACGTTTTTCGCCAATCTCATTCGTTGATAGGGTAATCGAAAATTAATAATACTTGGATAGAAATTGGCGACCTTAGCAGATCTCGATTGCGGTAGTCCGAAATAGGATATTATCGGAAATCTTTGGATATCGATAATTTGTACTTAGGGTCTTAACAACAGCCTTCGCCCTTATGATTTATTTCGATCTAAGGGGCATATCAACAGCTTTCACCCTTAGTCGAACGAATAATCGTGGAGAAATATCATGATAGAATTTAGATTGATCTCGAATAATAAGTTCGATCTAAGGGGCGTAGCAACGGCTTTCACCCTTAGTCGTTTCAGAGCATTTTTAGCCCGTGGGTCGTAGCAACAGCTTTCACCCATTTAATAATTTCGATCTAAGGGGCGTAGCAACGGCTTTCACCCTTAGTCGTTTCAGAGCATTTTTAGCCCGTGGGTCGTAGCAACAGCTTTCACCCTTTTAATAACTTCGATCTAAGGGGCGTAGCAACGGCTTTCACCCTTAGTCGTTTCAGAGCATTTTTAGCCCGTGGGTCGTAGCAACAGCTTTCACCCTTTTAATAACTTCGATCTAAGGGGCGTAGCAACGGCTTTCACCCTTAGTCGTTTCAGAGCATTTTTAGCCCATGGGTCGTCACCCAATTTTATTTTTCCATCCAAGGGGCGTAGCAACGGCTTTCACCCTTGGTCGATCTTCGAGGGTCGTAGCAACAGCTTTCACCCTTTTAAATAGTAGATGGAGACAAGTAGAGATAGAATAATAGATGAACAGGGATCGATAATGTCGGAATAAGACGAATAAATATGAATATTGGCGATAATTTCCTCGGGATATATAACTTTGATCGAGATATACATTGATGAAATAATAGTCTTCTGTAACCACGAGAAAAGATGAATCATAGCGAAATAGCAAATAGTAAATAACCTTATAAATAATCCTTTTGTTTTGTTAAGAAGATTCTTTGCGAGGTTCTTGCTTTGCTTGATCCAATGCCTTTTGCTCTCTATATTGTTTTGTATATGTTCCCAATTTTGACCAGTTTGATTTTTTCTAAACGGTCGCTCATTTGTTGAGGGTTGTAACGGTCGACGAATCTCGTCCACTAACTTCGCAGATTCTATGCCGTTGGATTTCATTCAGATTTCACTATAAAAGGTAGTAGTACCTTTCGAGATGTCTCATTCGTTGCGCCGGCATTTTATTCGTCCGATCATGGCGATCAAGATCATTATTCAATTAATTCAACTATTTGAGCTCAGACTTCGAACAGTCTTTAAGTGGAATAGCCTTTTAACCCGACCTTGCTTAGAATATCGACAGGCAAATACAATTTCTATCTGGAAGGCCAATAAGCCGGAATCACGTAGTCCGCAGGTCATTGCGCAGGTCCTCGAACAGGGACCTGTTGCTATAATGCATTTAGGAAGACATACTTGGGAGAGAACGATCAGAATACTGTTGCGTGCCAAATACTAATACGCAAACTACGCAAGTATACGGTCGTTACAAGTAATATAAAACGATAAGTACATACCGAGTATCGAATCCCCACGAATGAGTAAAAGGTGGGAATAAACGAATCAATCGAAGGCTTATTTTATCTATGAATGCTTGATACAAAAAGGATCGAACCCAAATATTGATAAGGGTGATTTTATTTAACTACGAGCGATAAAATAAGTCTAACTACGAAAGCAAGTAAATGGGGAGTTAATTATGCGGTAAGGAGGATTCATAAGCGATTAGTTAAAGCAGATAAATCATGCGGTTGTTAGGTTAGCTATGCAAACAATTCTAGAATTAGTTGTTGTTTGTGAGTTCAAATTAGTTAAGTCTTCCTGTCGGTTTGACTTAACTCTACCAATCTACCCAAACTCTCCATCTCCGGATCAATAACGAACATCGCTGTCAACCGATGCTCAAAGGAAAGTTCGAACCCAAAAGAGGATTCTAAGGCGTACCGTTGTCACCCGGGACCTAAAAGTAACCCGAATCCCCGAATAAAGAGAATCTAAGTTATTTGATGCATTTACGGACGAACACATTATACAAACACGGAGTAAACTAGGTATATGTCTATCCTAGGTTGAAATCCACAAATCGTCACTCACCTAACTTTCTACATCCTATGTCTAGGTTGCATTAAAGGTAGATGGCCAAAAGTGCGATAAAACAATAAACCCAACAAATCAAACATAACCCAACATCAAACATAATTAATCAAACGATAACAATGACTCGACAATTAATATATTGTGCTCGTGTTTGCTATTCAAGGATTCAATGACATTCATATGTATCTTTCGATAGCATACCAACCTATCAAATTAAACTAAGCCAATTTACGTATAAATGGACTAAAATCTAATCGATGTCATTTAAACTCAAACCTTAAACGAATATGAAACGACATAGGTATATGTCTATCCTAAAATCGATTCACAATCCAAATTCATAATCAAATCCTCAAAATCACTATATCTAGCAATCAAGAATCAATAACACTCATCTCAAAGGGTTGTCAAACCACAAGACGAACAATAAACACGGAATCGGATTAACGAACACATATAAGCACCATACTAATCATGAAGACATCATTAATCAAATAATAACATAAATTTATATAAATCCGGAGAATTCCAATACACAATCATTCATCAAAAAAGGAAATAACAAACTCATCTCCTAATCATAAATAACTAAGAAATGGAAAGAAATCACCTAATCGAAATGGAATCGAGACAAGGATTCTCCTCCCTTTAATCACCACCTAATCACTCCCCAAGGGTGGTGATTAACTCACCCCCTTGGTTGAGCCTTCAATACAAGAAAACAAAGGGAAAAACTAGAGAGAAAGCTTAGGGAGGCAAAGAGAAAAAAAAAAAAAAAAGAGGCACAAGAGTGGAATGATTCCAAGATCCTTTTGCAAGTTGTGACCTCTCCTCCTCTTAACCTAAGGAAAAACAAGACCAAAAAGTCCCTAAAGTGTGTTGAAATACAAGTGGGGGAAAGGTGCAATATACAAAAAGGCCCTCCAAAACGCGCAGAAAACAGAGCAGGCCTCGCGGCCGCGAGCCTGAACCTCGCGGCCGCGAGAGCTGGGCAGAAACTTTCTGCCAACACCTCGCGGCCGCGAGCTTGAACCTCGCGGCCGCGAGATTTC
This sequence comes from Penstemon eatonii, assembly GCA_038501285.1. Classification (NCBI taxonomy): domain Eukaryota; kingdom Viridiplantae; phylum Streptophyta; class Magnoliopsida; order Lamiales; family Plantaginaceae; genus Penstemon; species Penstemon eatonii. The sequence goes on from CM076710.1 coordinate 64,269,395, forward strand.
TGCCGCACTTCCTTCCGAGCAGCATATCTTTTGATTCCGAACTCCGAATGCAGATCCGTAAAGTCCGTAGCGTAGCTAACTCACTCATCTATGACATATCCAAAATTCAGCTCATTTTGATCATCCATGAAATATTTATGCAAGTTCTAGTGAGCAGCTATCTACATTCTTGTACAATTTGCTACGAGTTCTATTTCCTTTGAAGCTCAAGCTTGACTCGCGGGGTGGGTAGAGCGACTCGCATCATTGATACGCAACTCCAAATCTCTCTAAGATGTAAATACCTACAAACCACGGAGAAAACGATCAAAGCGAGAACAAAAACACAAAAACGAACAAAGGCCAAACAAAATGGCCAAAAGCACAAAAGACACGAAAACACGCGAAGACACACAAACACTCGGATCAAAACAAGATGTTTTGGGTTTAAAGAGATGGGTAATGATGACGTTTTCACGGCGTTATCAACACCCCCAAACTTAAACACTTGCTCGTCCTCGAGCAAAGAAAACAAAACAAGTACTAAACGTGCATACTTAAGATCAAAATGCCAAAGCTTAACACTTTCAAATTATTCTTTAAACAAGCTCCACGTGTGTGTGTGATGACTTTGGCTAGGTTCTATTTTAGGTCAATACGCCACAATAGATTAAAATCATCGGTTCTACTTGCATGGGCTCCTCACGTTAACTTAGACTATCTCCTAAACTTAGGTTTCAAACCTTATGCTCCAATCACATCATGTGACTAAGTTGTAGGTAATTTAAGAGTATTGTCCCTATTCTTGAACTAATTGGCAATTTTAGATCCTAGCTCTTTCTCACATAAATGCTTTTCTTTTGATTTACAATAATAACATAGCACTTTGTGCTTTACAATGATATTACAATACAAATCTAGCACTATTGATGGTAGCTTGTTTTTCTATACATTTAACTTTGTGGGCTACTAGCACCATTCCTTTCCTTTGTGCATTACATTTGAATTTTTCACTACAAAACTTGCACAATTATAATGACATAGAGTTATTACAAAAATCATCCATGAATTTCATCAATGAAGGCTTAGCCTTTCTTTTCTCTCATAGAAGGGCATAAATTTTAGCAACTTCTCTACTCATTTCTTTTAAGAGCTAGGTGTTCAAAGGTTTTTCATTCTCGAAAAGGGTTCACTCCCCCAAACTTAGGCCATTTTGTTCCTTTTACACTTTGTTTTCAAGCTAAGGATTGGAGAGACACTAAGTTACGCAAGAGGAGTCCTAGATCCTATTATCACTAAAGTTCTTTATCCACCCCAAATACAACCTAGCCTTAGCCAATGTGCTCAAATTTTGTAGAAGCATACTCAAATAATAATAAGAATTTGAAAAAATTTGGCGGGTCGACCTAGCATGTATGCAAGTACTTGCGACCTCTCTCCCCCAAACTTAAAACGCACAATGTCCCCATTAAGTGAATTGAGAAAAATGGAGGGAGGTCGACACGACAACCACACAAGCACACAAAGAAAAGAAAAACAAACAAAACAAAGAAATCAACAAGGTAAATGATCGAACACGGCTCTATCCAATTCAAGCAACCATAGATAATCTAAACCAATCAAGTACGGACATATAGATATATCATTGTAAGCGCAAAATAAACCAAACGGAATGCAAAAATGTAAAGGTTACGCCCTTTTGTCGATCATGGAGTCCGTGCATCCCGTGGTTAACTTCCGTCTCGGATCCTCAATCATGCTTTCCATTACTTCGTTATCATGCACAATCATCACCTACAACACAACACAAACAAAAGCAAAACAAAACAAAACAAGACAAGATGATGAAAAAGGGAAATAATGCTTGTTTTAAGTCACGAGCTTGACTTGATACGAGGGATGAATTGATTGTCACCAAAACTACTCCCATCGTCCATGATTCCACAAAACAGGCTCATCAAAATCTTAAGCTCTTCGCAATAGGCCGATCAAACCTCGCAAAGAAACAAAAAGATCAAAATTAGCACGAAGTATCAAGCTATCAAACACAAAACTAGCCATCAATATCGTCATTTACTCCACACGTTACCACATTCCCCGGCAACGGCGCCAAAAACTTGTTGCGTGCCAAATACTAATACGCAAACTACGCAAGTATACGGTCGTTACAAGTAATATAAAACGATAAGTACATACCGAGTATCGAATCCCCACGAATGAGTAAAAGGTGGGAATAAACGAATCAATCGAAGGCTTATTTTATCTATGAATGCTTGATACAAAAAGGATCGAACCCAAATATTGATAAGGGTGATTTTATTTAACTACGAGCGATAAAATAAGTCTAACTACGAAAGCAAGTAAATGGGGAGTTAATTATGCGGTAAGGAGGATTCATAAGCGATTAGTTAAAGCAGATAAATCATGCGGTTGTTAGGTTAGCTATGCAAACAATTCTAGAATTAGTTGTTGTTTGTGAGTTCAAATTAGTTAAGTCTTCCTGTCGGTTTGACTTAACTCTACCAATCTACCCAAACTCTCCATCTCCGGATCAATAACGAACATCGCTGTCAACCGATGCTCAAAGGAAAGTTCGAACCCAAAAGAGGATTCTAAGGCGTACCGTTGTCACCCGGGACCTAAAACTAACCCGAATCCCCGAATAAAGAGAATCTAAGTTATTTGATGCATTTACGGACGAACCCATTATACAAACACGAACTAAACTAGGTATATGTCTATCCTAGGTTGAAATCCACAAATCGTCACTCACCTAACTTTCTACATCCTATGTCTAGGTTGCATTAAAGGTAGATGGCCAAAAGTGCGATAAAACAATAAACCCAACAAATCAAACATAACCCAACATCAAACATAATTAATCAAACGATAACAATGACTCGACAATTAATATATTGTGCTCGTGTTTGCTATTCAAGGATTCAATGACATTCATATATATCTTTCGATAGCATACCAACCTATCAAATTAAACTAAGCCAATTTACGTATAAATGGACTAAAATCTAATCGATGTCATTTAAACTCAAACCTTAAACGAATATGAAACGACATAGGTATATGTCTATCCTAAAATCGATTCACAATCCAAATTCATAATCAAATCCTCAAAATCACTATATCTAGCAATCAAGAATCAATAACACTCATCTCAAAGGGTTGTCAAACCACAAGACGAACAATAAACACGGAATCGGATTAACGAACACATATAAGCACCATACTAATCATGAAGACATCATTAATCAAACAATAACATAAATTTATATAAATCCGGAGAATTCCAATACACAATCATTCATCCAAAAAGGAAATAACAAACTCATCTCCTAATCATAAATAACAAAGAAATGGAAAGAAATCACCTAATCGAAATGGAATCGAGACAAGGATTCTCCTCCCTTTAATCACCACCTAATCACTCCCCAAGGGTGGTGATTAACTCACCCCCTTGGTTGAGCCTTCAATACAAGAAAACAAAGGGAAAAACTAGAGAGAAAGCTTAGGGAGGCAAAGAGAAAAAAAAAAAAAAAGAGGCACAAGAGTGGAATGATTCCAAGATCCTTTTGCAAGTTGTGACCTCTCCTCCTCTTAACCTAAGGAAAAACAAGACCAAAAAGTCCCTAAAGTGTGTTGAAATACAAGTGGGGGAAAGGTGCAATATACAAAAAGGCCCTCCAAAACGCGCAGAAAACAGAGCAGGCCTCGCGGCCGCGAGCCTGAACCTCGCGGCCGCGAGAGCTGGGCAGAAACTTTCTGCCAACACCTCACGGCCGCGAGCTTTCTGCCGCACTTCCTTCCGAGCAGCATATCTTTTGATTCCGAACTCCGAATGCAGATCCGTAAAGTCCGTAGCGTAGCTAACTCACTCATCTATGACATATCCAAAATTCAGCTCATTTTGATCATCCATGAAATATTTATGCAAGTTCTAGTGAGCAGCTATCTACATTCTTGTACAATTTGCTACGAGTTCTATTTCCTTTGAAGCTCAAGCTTGACTCGCGGGGTGGGTAGAGCGACTCGCATCATTGATACGCAACTCCAAATCTCTCTAAGATGTAAATACCTACAAACCACGGAGAAAACGATCAAAGCGAGAACAAAAACACAAAAACGAACAAAGGCCAAACAAAATGGCCAAAAGCACAAAAGACACGAAAACACGCGAAGACACACAAACACTCGGATCAAAACAAGATGTTTTGGGTTTAAAGAGATGGGTAATGACGACTTTTTCACGGCGTTATCAAATACATGTACCCGAAAAAGCATGCGTTCGCCCCTTCGTCTTCGGAAAATCGTAAATAAAGTTAAAAGCCAGCGGATCGAAAGGAGATTCCATGCTCGGAGCTACGTTACTTCGAATAAACGATAGAAGAGGAGAGCGAAAATTTTATTTGGTTATTATGTAACATATTATCTTGTGCTATGTTCGAAACGTATCTCCTCATATTTTTTCCTTTGAACTCTTGTATCTTTGTAACTATATTCATGAATAGAATTTTCTCTTTTCCTTGTTGATAAAATAGAGCACAATCAGACACGATCTTATCTTCAATAACTCAATCTCGAATATCTAAAATTAATAAGGAAATAACCGAACAGTGGTCTCTCGAGTGAGTAACAAGTTAATATCTTGTAGACTTGAAATTAATAAAGAACTCGTTGTAATTGACCCTTGCTATTGCCGAATTCCCAGAGCTGTCGAAATTTTCAGCTCAAGAATTTTGTTCGAGTAGATCAATCATAGCTTTTTCGGCTCAAACATCATTAGTCGGTCGTAAAAATAACGGTTTCATATTTAGAATATCATGTGTACGAGGGTTGAACTTTTAGTCAAGTGTTCCTGATCCTTGGGCTATTTTTCGAATAGGATAATAAGTAAAACATTTGTCCGAATGAACACTTCGAATAAACCTTTCTTTGCTCATTGTTAGATCGTACGCTCTCCTTACCAAACAGGACCCTATTTCTTGGGAAATGTATCGGTCAGTTCATTTAATACGTACATCCTAACCGTTTGCGATCTGTTATCTGGGCCGTTGGTTCAAAGCCCTTCACCGCTATAAATAGGTCCACTTATTTACACGACATTCTTCACTTTTCCCTTTATACTTCCTCCGATCCCCATGGGTCGAGTTTTAGATTTGATTCATACTATCTCCCCGATAAAGGAGTTTGAGATTAGACTTCGAACCCTGTTTTCCGATCTTAGCTCCTTTGGTATAAGCTTTTTCGCTTAGAATATCGACAGGCAAAAGATATCGCGCCTAGAATACCGGCAGGCAACCTGTTTTCCAAGATATATCTTATCTGGTGCGGGTTAGAGTTTCGGTCTTCTAGCGTAGCATCTGATCGGGCAGCTGGTTAATCTGAGAGGATTTCTTTAAATCTGAAGCATCAGCTTCCTCGAGGGCTTTCTTGAAGTATAGTTCCTTCGAGCTTACTTGGGGCGCCTCCGCTGAGATAACCCTCCGCTGCACCGGTTCGGATTAACCTGTAAATAATGATTGAGTATTTCAATAATTATTTACAGATGAAGACCTAAGGTCGGTCTGAAGCCCTGGAGAAGAGTTTCGATCCGGCTTTCATCCCGTACGAAGACGGATGTGCGACACGTGGCTAGTGATGATCATGAAGAATCACTGCTGAGTTTTGTATCTGGAGCGATCGTATCTCTTGAGCTCGAATTTTAATATTATATTCGAAGCTTCGCTTGTAACTTGTTCGAAGAATATTAATAATAAAGCTTTATTTCTTGTTCGAATTTTCTTGTTTTATTCCTTCGTCTTTTCTATCTCTCCGGTCGAATTTGAGTTAGGCTTGCAGGAACTTATAGTTATCGCGAAGCTATAGATCCCTTCCCTTTGGGATCGAAAATTTCTTTTAGTGATCGAACTATAGCCCACCCTCAATTCCGACTTCGGGAACTTGCTGTCGTTGTACGGACATTTATTGATATTCATATTTAGAGATTATCATCGAGCAACAGAATGCAACTACTTCTATTCCATCTGATCAAGAGATCATCAGATAATTGATAATAATTGACTCGCGTAATTTAACCTAAGATCATAAAGATCGGAAAAATAAATTCCAAGCCTTAATAAGTTGCAACTCCATAGACTTCCATGACCTTTTGACGTTGACCGATGATCGGACTAATTTGATCTTGGCTAGTTGATAACGATATTCGTGAAATTTATTCATTTATAAACAGAGAACTTTTACCTTTGCTCCTCTGGTCGGAGGATCGTCGCTGAAAACAAATGGCGGTTGGTGAGTCGCATACGACAGATCGTCGGGCTCAATATCGAATTCTGATATACGTATTCCTCCTCGTAGTAGGCATATTTCGATCTAATACTCGAATAAGGCCCCTCGGTGGGCGCCAATTGATCTTACGCGTTTTCGAATGTTTGATCAAGACAATAAGTGATGCGGTATAATGCTAAATAATAGAAGGAAAAGATCAATAATATTAGTATTCAAGATAACTGAGTACAAATTACAAGTATTGAGAGTCCTATTCGAGCATTACTGGATGCCGTACAAGCTGAAGGGCAAAATACACACAAGCTAGCCTAAGCTATTATTCCCAAGTGAGTCCGAGCAGCAGTCTCGAAGGAAGAACACCTGGGAAGTTGTCCCATCATCATAAATGCTTGGGTTATTTATAGCTGAATTGATGGGCTTGGGCCTGGGCTAGGCCCAATAGTAGCCTTCGACCTTGGATTCTCTTTATAGGCTCGGAACAATTTATTTACAACCCGGGGTCGGCTCTTCGTTCCTGGGGTCAGGATCTGGTGTTATTTGATCCACCTCGAGCTTGCGAGGACAGGGGATCAAAATTACCCCTCATCATACATATACGATAAAAACACATTATGTTCAGGCTTTTCGTATAATAATAATGGAGTTGGCTCTGATACCACTGTTGGGATAGTGGTTGGGTTGCCTCGATTGTCAAAACAACATACAGTGCGGAATTTTAAAAATTTTCGAAGTACCCAAGGTCCCATATATTATATCTCCATATTATGTATACAAAAGCACAGAACAAAACACACAGAGTAATAAAATAAAGGGAGTTTTGCGATTTACCTCACCACAGGCAAGGTGGTGGCAACCTTCGGGTCTGATTCTGAATCTTGATCTGGTTCACAGGAGTGATCCAAATGTCTCACCTCCAAAGATAGTCCACACCAACTGGATTCTGGTGACACCTCCTAGTCTTAGGCTCAGAACTGGATCTAGGAGATTTGTTGTTGCAGGACTGTGCAGATCAACTTGACAATGCAAGATCTAGCACGGTGGAACAAGGGAGAGGTGGTGGCGGCGCTTGGGCAGCACACGGCAGCAAGGTGGCGGCGGCTCAAGCTTGGCGGCGCAGGGGAGGGGCAGCTAGGTCAGAGAAGGGAGCTCAGGGTTTTTGTGCTAGGGTGTTAGCTTTCTGAGCTCTGATAGAACTCTATTTATAGACTTCTATTTGACCTAGGTTTGCAAGACTCCTTATGGGCTTTTAATTAAAGGCCCATGTCTTGCAAGCTTTTCATTTAATTAACTACTTTAATTAAATGCCCAATCCAAATAAATCAATATTTTTTTATATAATTAATTAGCAACCTAATTAAGTATTTAATTAATTAAGCCAACCAATTAATTAAACTCCCACTTGAATTAATACTTTAATTAATTTAATTGATTTAATTACCTTTAAATCAATTAATTCCTTTCATGTCCTTTTTCAACAGTCACCGCCCAATTTTATTGTGTGTGACCTTCTGGGTTCACCATCAATTGGCAGCAGGCCCACGAATTTTTCGTGATTTAATTTATGAACAATAAATTGCTCCGGTCAATTAAACAACCTTTAATTGACCACTCCTAGAATCAAATCCTCTATTAACTCAGGAGTACCTACACTTCATGGTCGATGTCTAGCCACAAGCCCATGAAGCCCAACTTCAGGTGAATTGATACTTGTGAACCTCGTCTCATATAATTACCATGTACATACGGTCCTTCTATCGACTAATATTCCCGATCAAGACTTAGGGGCTGTGAATTGATCGGCACCTCTAAATTTGTCTCGATAACTATACTTTCTAATCCAGGATAATATTCCGGTGTGACTCCTAAGTTTGGAAACCCCTTTCCAAATTCGTCACCGACTGCGGCCGCAGATTCCTTGGATATATTATCTAAGAATCGTATAGGAAATTCTCTCATCCATTACGATGAGTCAATAGATTCCATATTGGTACTAACCACTCGCGTATATGTCCGTACGCACCCAACCTAGGCATGTTATGACCAAGCTAAGTGGCCTATACCTAGATCTAAGTACGCACTTTCATGCACCGAATTCGCCCTAGCACCTCAAGTCAAAGGACTAAATTGTACACTATTATAATCCTTGAGAAACATCCCATCACCGATATGCGACATGCGCTTCCACAATGGGTTTCTCTGTTCGGGTCGTTCGATGCATTCAATCCTAAATTGAACCACCTACTCATATGCACTGGCCTCAAATGCCTTGCTCATGAAACGCTACAAATTCACTCCATGTGAATCATGCATACTCGTACATGTCTTGGCGATTCCTACGATACCCCGTCTCGTTCGGAATCTATGACTTGGAACAGTTTTATGATTACGACCTTTGAGATTGTTTCATGATTGCACTTAGTACTGAAGTGAGTCGTCCCATAGTCAAATGTAATTTAAGGATTTCATCCAATCGCTTAAATGTATTCGCGAGAGATGAAGTTGGCCATTGTTTATCCTTATACACATATAAATAAATATGCGTATTATGTCATTTATACTAAAGAAAAATAATGATAGTTCAAGTACAAGCTAAATATATTGGCTTGCAGGGCACTATTCCATCAAAACCTTGCCAGCCAGTTCCGTAGAGTTTCACCTTCTTGTTGATAAATTGTTCCTAAATAACTCATTGGTAGTTTTTGTCTCTTTTGGCTGGCGAATTGTTGTGTCAGCTTATTGCACAATTCCCGAAAACTGAATATGGAATTAGCGGGATGCCTGGCGAACCAATCCAGAGCGAGTCCTTCGAAGGTGGTCACCATTAGCTTAGCGGTGAACTCTGCTGAGTGAGCATATAAGTTCATTATGTTTGGAAGCTAAATATATAGTCATCTGGGTCTGTAGTTCCGTCATATCTGGGTAGTCATCCCCGAACCTGTCCTGATGATTGTGCTTGTTTATTTCTTTGCAGAAGGGAGAACACGCTGCTAGGCTCTCCTGGAGCTCCGTAGTTCTGGCCCACGGATTTTGAACGGTTCGTAAACGTTGTTCCAGTCGTTTCTGCACCATCTCTTCAATTTCTCTTTCTGAGACTAGCATGGTTCGTGGTCGAATAGGAACTGCGTCGACAGGGTCATCCTCGATGGGGATTATGGTGTGTTCCTTTGACCCTGGGCAGACTGGTTGCGGCCTCGTCCGATCCATTTTTCTTCAGATATGTTCATTGGTGGGTTTTGAATTGCTCTTTTGTGGACTATGAAGTGATCGTTGTTTGCTCGCTGTACTGTCCGCTTGCTGCGAGACATGGTCGACCTGTCTCGGTGTTCGTTCGATTGGATTCGCCCTTGTCGTTCTAGGATTTCTAGGGACCTGCTCGGGTACTAGTATATCCTCCGGGCAGATCGAATTAAAGAGCATAGCGATCTGTCGCAGCTTCTCTCGAGTATCTGATAAGGGAACCGGTATCGCTGGAGCTACAGGATTTTTCGGTACCGAATTGGTGGGGATCCCTTGTTCCTCTTGTGGGTTTCGAGCATTTACCCCTTGTGGATCCTCCTGATTCAGCAATTGCTCGTCGTCTCGCTGAGTGTCGTTGATTACAGGGGAGTTGTTGTCTGTATTGCTCTGTTGGCCCTCAGATGTGTTAGGTGGGTTGGTCGTGTTACTTCTCGCTCCGTTACGGGTGCTCTTCCTTGGTCGAGCCATATATCAATCGAATAATTAACCTAGGCCCACGGTGGGCGCCAACTGATTTAACTGTTTTTCGTTGTGTATGATTAAATCAATACGATGTGTTCTAGAGGTATAATTTAGTATGATTGTTGGGCTCTGTTACTTTATTCTGGATGGATCGTTTGCCAGGAAGAACAATTAGATAAAGAACCGAGATAAGTAACAAGACGATGAATTAGTAAATAGTATAGCAAAAGCTTTTCTATTGAGTATGATGATCAGAATGCCCAAGTATGTAGGCGTGAGCTCTGATTGTGTGTGTTAATATAATGTTTAACTAGGTATTTATATGATATTAACCCTAGCTTTACAAGGAAACATAATCCTAATAGGACTCGGCACAATTATCCTTCTTGAGTCCGGATAGTTGTATGGTCGCCAAAGAGGATTGTCGCTAGTCGGAACGGTGACAGGTTTCATATGAGCTTGTGTGGTCGAACCGATCCGATATCCCCTGGTCGCTCCGTATATCATAAGGGGTGCAAAATAGCCCCCATCAGAGTCCATTACTCCAGAGAATGACAAAAAAGAAGTGATGTATATGATGGTTAAGTTAGTAAAATAAATCACGAAGACAAATATTTTTATTTGTATTAAGTGTGTACTAATGAGTGGTCGATCTGGTGGTTGGTGAACTTATGCTCGAATCTCCAAAGGAAAAAGTGTCACGTAATATACTGAATCTTTATTTGATTATCTAAATTATATAATGTATAAAAGTCACAATATCCATTATATCATAAAAATGAAGATTACAACAAAACTTTATATAAGACTTTGACACTTAAAAATTGAAAGAAAATAAAACCCTCAAGAAAACTAATAGAAGGACACGATTGTCTTGGATTCTTTTGCATCACTTATGTTTCCAATGATAAGGTGTCTTACGATGATTTAAATAAATACCAGCACTTCTTACTGCCCAATCACAATGATTACCAGAACAATGATTATTTTTCCATCATACAATTAAAAACTTCAAAACTCGAGATCCTATTATCCCATTGAAGGGTACAAAAGAATAACGTTCCAAAATTCAAACAAAAATCAAATTTAAATTCTTGATTTATTGTCAATGTATGATTTCCAAGTTCATCATATCTAGACGCGCAGTGTACCAATAATGGATTAGTGTTTGGAGGAAGATTGTTCATCAGGAAGACATAAATTCTAGGGTATAAGAAACAAAATTGTTTCCCATCACAAACAAGAGTTGCAGAAAAGTTAAAGGTTTAGAAAAATTAGTTTCGTCATTTTGTGTAGGTCATATTGCTTGTTGGAGAATTATGTAATGTGGTTTCATCATTGGTTATAATTTGACAATGTTATATAGTTGGGTTTTATTTCTCTACGTCTAAGTACATAATGGTAATAAACTTGTCATAATCTGGTCATTAGAATCTTCTGACTAAAAACGTGTTAATAAAATTTATGGTAACTTTGAATTTGATTTGCATAGGTTGTACATGATTTCAAAATGGCTAGCAATATATGTACAGTACGAATTGTTATAGATAGAATAAATCGAGCAAATTTGTAATTTTGACTAATTTATTTTTATTTGCCTTCTTTGTTATATGGGTCAAATATAAAATTAATAAAAATTCGCTCTCTTCTTCATTTCTTGGATTTTCCCAGCTTGTGTTCATTCCTTTTGAACCTCAAATAACGTTGTTGCCAAATAAAATTTATAATTTAGATTTGCCTTCATTATTATATGAGCGAAAACTGAATTTAATTAATGTTCTTCTCTCTCTTCTTCTTTATTTATAATTATTTGAAGCAAATTTATAATTTTGACTATGTATCCAGTGTTTCAAAAACTGGACCAGAACGGCAAGTTCGATCAGTTTAATCGATAATGACTGTAAATTTGATCCAGTTAACCCTTCAAAATCGGTATAGCTCATGTCTAATTCGAGTGGGAAGAGATAAGAAATATGAACATAAACACTTTAGAGATAAAATTATGTAAGTTTTAATTGGGAATAAATAATTTGATGAAACTATTTAATATTAGAAATTATTTAGTCTAGGACTTGCAATATATTTAAAGGTCAAAAATGTCAAAAAATAATGTCAGTTTGGAACAATGGGTAAAGGTAGAATAAAGTTTAAGATAAAGGCACTTTAGGATTTGATGGAAACAAGAGGATTCAAAATAGGTTTGTATAGCCCCTACCTTCCAAATATGAAAATGTTCAACTGCCAAGGGCATGTATGCAATAGTTTCTGAATTAGGCTTTAATCGTGTTTCTGATACTCGTAGAAAAAATTATGCCAAAAGAAATGCTACATGCCCAAAAGAGCTCAATTCGGAACATTAATTTGGATTATCTTTTGTTTTCTTTGTCATTCACCAACGCGTGGTATTTCAACTAAAAAAAAGTTCAGCATCGTCTGTACTGAATCGTCCACAATCAACATTAGAAACTGCAAATGAGTATTGGATGTCTTTTCATGATCGTTGGGTATCAAACAAAAATGTATGAAAGAACTAAAGTTCATTTTTGTTAAATTTCAAATTCAAAAATATGAGAAAGAACTAAAGTGTGTTTTCATTGCTAGATGTTTGCAAAGCACGAATGATATTTATTTTATTTTATTTTTTATGAAAAATATACTATTTTGAAATTTTGCATTCAGAGAATTGAACAATAGGGCAAAATGAATGAAAAATCGGGCATGTGACCTATTCAAGAACCGCTAGGGGACCAAAAACTAAGTTGAAGACGTGCCAGTTTTATTTAAGAACCCAAATTAACCCTTTTCAAATATATTTTCTACTTCATGACCGGTTAACTTAATATATAATTTAGGTAATTTATTTCAAAAAAAGTTTGACAATATATTTATATATTGTAGTAAAATTACATTATTTGAATAGATATGCTGCGGATATGCATATGTAATGGGGGATATTTTGGACTCCACTTTAGGAGCTAATGTACGACCGAAGAACCAGAGTCTCGACCCCGAAGGCTTAGATTCGAGCTCAGGTCGTAGTATAAGATAACTCGATCCTTCGAATGTTGGGATATTCTATCTAGGGGCTCGATTGTCAATACAACAAAGTGCGGAATTTAAAATTTTTCGAGGTCCCTATATGTCCCATAAATCTTTCTCCACAGTTTATTATACGAAAAGCATGAATCAAACACTTAATTAAACATAGGGGGTTTAATCGCAATTTACCTCACCACGGATTTGTGGTGGTTTCCTCCATATGTTTGGTTCGATCCACAGCTTGAGTGATCCATGTGTCTCACCTCCAAATTTAGTCCACACCAATCGAATTGTAGTGACGCCTACAAGTCTTAGGCTCAGAACTGGATCTCGCAGGTTTGTCAGCAAAGGATTTCGGATCTGGATCTGGACTTAAGATCTGGATCAGGACTTGGAGATACAGATGGAAGAATCGACTCACAGGGCTTATGTGATCGAGCAGGGTTCGACCAGGGCAGATCTGGTCGAGATTGGGTTCGGCCAAGATCAATTTGGGCGACTAGGGTTTGGGGCGAAACTATAAGGGGGCGATTTGTAATTAAAGATTCTTGTTTGAAAAATCTGATTTCCTTACTCGATTTTTCTCTCTCAATTTTCAGCAAAGTATTTTGTTTTCTCTCAAAAGTTTTTCTTGTCTTGGAGTGCAACTTAGTTGTTTATGAAGAGAAGAGGGAAGAGTATTTATAAGAGAAGAATCCTTCTCTTGATAGATATCTTCTTTCCTTTATCTATTAAATCTCCAAATCTTTTATTCCTTATCAACTTAGGAATGTGAGATTTGATAGATCTCTTCTTGCTTGTTCTTCAAGAATTAGAACTCTTCTTCCTTTAATCATCAAAATCACCCCTATCCCCTATTTCAAGATAATTGCAAAATCAACCCATAATTTATTTCCTCTTCCAATTAATTAACTACTTTAATTAATTTCATAATTAATCAGATAACTCTAATTAATTAATTGAACATTAATCAATTATATATCTAATTAATATTCTCCTATTGAATTAATACCATAAATCAATTACCTTGATTTAACAACTTTAAATCACTTGCTTTCCTTCAAGACAGTCACCGTCCAATTGTATTGTGTGTGACCCTCTGGGTTCACCATCAACTGGCAGCAGGCCCACGACTTTCGTGATTTAATTAACGAGCAATTAAATGCTCCGATCAATTAAACTACTTTTAATTGACCACTCCAGAATTAATTTCCTTATTAATTCAAGAGTACCCACACTTCATGGTCGATGTCTAGCCACAAGCCCATGAAGCCCAATCAAAGGTGAATTGATTATTGTGAACCTCACCTCTTATAATTGCCATGTACATACGGTCTTTCCACGACTGATTTCCCGATCGAGACCTAGGGTGTGTGAATTGATCGGCACCTCTAATTATCTCGATAACTATACTTTCTAATTTCCGACAATGATTCCAGTGTGACTGCCAAATTTGGAAACTCCTTCCAAATGCATCACCGACTATGGCCATAGATTTCTCGAAATCAATTATCTAAGAAATGTATAGGAATTTCTCTCATCTTATCCGGATGAGTCGATGGATCCTTTCTTAGTACTAACCACTCGCGTACATTCGTCTACGTACCCCAACTTAGGCACTTTGTGGCCAGGCTACGTGACCAGCACCTAAATCTAAGTACGCACACACGTGCACCGAATTCGCCCTAGCACCTCAAGTCTAAGGACTAAATCGTACACTATTATAAGCCTTGAGAAACATCCCATCACCGATATGCGACATGCGCTTCCACAATGGGTTTCTCTGTTCGGGTCGTTCGATGCGTTCAATCCTCCATTGAACCACCTACTCATATGCACTGGACTCAAATTCCTTGCTCATGAAACTCTACAAATTCACTCCATGTGAATCATGCATATTTGTACAAGTCTTTGCGATTCCTACGATACCCTGTCTCGTTCGGAATCTATGACTTGGAACGGTTTTAAGATCATGACCTTTGAGACTGTTTCATGATTGCACTCAGTACCGAAGTGAATCGTCCCATAGTCTATTGTGACCTAAGGATTTCATCCAATCGCTTAGATAAGTTCGCGAGAGATGAAGATGGCCATTGTTCAGTTTCACGTACTATGAATGATCGGCGTATTAATTATAAACCATAAGAAAATAGTACTTCAACAAGCTAATTAACATTGGCTTGCTGGGCACTACTCTATCAATCTCCCACTTGCCCTAAAGCCAATCACAACATTTCTAAGACCCATCTATACCAAGATGTCCCTCGAACCCATTTGTGAGAGAGCTTAATTAGTGGATCTGCTAATTTTGTCCTTTTGAGATAACGTAGTACTTTTACGCGTCTCAGTTACCTATAATATTTATAATCATATGATATTGTGTTCAGATCATCGGTGAGATCTCGTTTCCCTTTCATTTAGCGGTTGCCTTGTCTAAATCGGTTAAGACTAGGACAGGCTTTAGCTATGCTAGGTAATTCATTCACTCATTGGACGAATGTTTCTCGTCTAAACACTTTCTCTTATGCAGCATCATAATGGTGCTATTATTCTGATTGAGTCAGCAATAGTATACTATTGGAATTTCTTCCAATTTACCTTAGCTTCATCGAGACAGAATAAGTCATCCACTTCAGACTGGAAATCTTGAATTTTTAAATCCTTCGAGTTTTCAATTTTCCACTTACTACCACAGACCAGCATTATATACTTTAATTATCTTCGAGGATTGCTTTTATGGTAGACCAGTGTCCTTTACTGGTGTTTGACTATCAGAAGCTCGTGAATGATCAGAGCCTTTTGATGAGTCAGGTCTAGTACAAGACTTTGCATGCTACATGCAATCTAGATGCCAAAGCATAAGGTTTCTTGAGACAGTTACTTCTTTACTCATTTAAATGTAGGGCTCGTTAAATAAGTAAGAGAAATTTTGTCTCTCTGGAAACAATCCATTTTTGGATTCTTCCATATTGAATTTAATCAATATTCAGTCTTTGTACTTTGATTTAGTGAATTGTAACATCTACTTTGCTTTTATCCCCATAAATACGTATTGCCAGTACGTGAGATGTGATTCCCAAATATTATCATGGAAAATTGCGTGAAGAACACGCTTTCGTCTGTGCTTCTCTGATATTCTTATATCGTACTTGATGTGTAGATCATCATCTCATTGTGTTACGAATTTAACTATGCTCCCACTGATCCATTTGCACATTTGGAATCCATATGCCTTTTGACAGATTCAACATCCTTGATTGATTTATCAAGTTGCATGTTCCATGATTGGAAAAAGTCATAGATTGACCTTTGAATTTGAATAGAGATCTTCTCATCAATTTTAAATTGTGAGATGCAGGATTCATATCCAATAGTCATAACTTTGGTAGTCAAAACCACCTTTCTATGGCTAATAGTTTCGAAATGGATTTTGACGTAGCCAATGGTCAAATGGCATTTTCATTTGTCCTAGAAGGACTTTTGAATAATGACCTATCGCCATTTAGGTGAGTCAAGCTTTCACTTTGAAACTTATGGCTTCATGCCACATCCTTTAGTCTCTTTGTAATCTTGGATTAGAATCCAATTTCTTAATTTCGTAAAATGGAATTTTGAGTTCCTTACGAATTAAATTAGATTACTAATTATTTGTGCATGGTTCGGTTCCGTAGGTTTCGGGGTTTACTCCCACTGTTTGTGGGAATGGGTCCAGTTCTTGGACTTCATCAAGTTCTATGACCTTTCTTATTTCCTTTGACAAGAGTTTGTCAACAGAGGAACAAGCTTCTTACGAGATACTTTCGTTTCCCGTTGTCGCAGAACAGGTATCCAATGGATTTCATCGGATACCCCACAAACATTATATGAATCAGATCTACCATCTAATTTCTCATATAAGGGTGTTTTGCTATGTCTCAGATGACATGGCGGTGAAAGAACTTACTTCGGAAAATACTAGACCAAGTACTTTTGAAGAGTTAGGGGAGGCTATCCCCTAATGTGTATACAGGAATTTAGCAGAATCAGTGTCGTGAATCGAACCAAATTTTATCAACAAAGTTTGATTCCTTCTTTGATTTGCTTCATGAGAATTCTATTCTCCTTTAGATAATCGAGGATTTAGTTGCTTATGTTTCAGCAAGTTTGATTAGATCAAATTGCTTTTGACATAATGCATCTAGTTATTTCATTTCCAAAACGTCTATTGAATTACTTCAATAGTTTCAGAATTGTACTTCTACAATGTACAAATATACTTTAACGATTGAAATCGTAAGTATATATGAAATAGTATCCTTTTGAACTAGTGCTTTTAGTTCTTAATCAATTTTTGAAATGTTTGGAATGCCTAGCAATCCTTTATTTCGTAAGACAAGATTTGAAAGTTCGTAGTTTTATCTAAGTTCCTTATTTCAAGAACATTAGACAAAAACCTTTCCTTCGAATCTTTCTTTAGGAAGAATGTCCAAAATAAACATTTCAGTGAGAACGATTATCTAGTCTTTCGATTCAGCATATAGTCTTCGAAGTTTTGATTTGTTTATCATTGTTTATTTCTATGTTTCAAAACATCAACATTTGTACAAAGTTAAATTGCTCTAATTAAATAAATTCCATTTCTCAATGGTAAAGCAATAAGGTTTTGTACAAAATTCGAAATAATACTCAAAATAAACTAAAACTAGAAACATATGCTAATACGAAAAACTTCTTCTAGAAAGGAATGTCTAGGTTCAATACTTCCTTGACCCAGTCCCTGAATTCGATATCCCTCAACTTGTCCTGCACTGCACGCATCTTCCTTTCAAGGAATTTCCTCTTTGTAGGTGGAGAGGGAATAGTTTCATCCGCTGTAAACTCTTTTACAGAAAATGAAAGTTTTATCAGATGTCTTACATCATAAAGATTTAACAAATGTATAATTTAAAAAATCATACCATATTTAAGTCTATCCAGGAATTCCTTTTCATTGAGCTTTCCTATTTTCTTTTCGTGCTTACACAGTGGGCAATTTTCTTCATGTAGACCAAGACCTTTTAGATGAGCTTGTTCATATTTGTCTAACAACTCATGCAATTGCTTTGTCTTAATATCAACAAGCAGAATTTCACAGTGTTGCATGAAATGAGTGAAGATGTCAGAAAGACCATGCGTGGTAATTTCTATCTCATCTTCGTGAATCACTTGGGCTCCAAACCCTTTGATTCGCTTGATCATCTTGGTTAAGTAAGAACAATATTCTCTAACATTCTTAAACTCAGCCATGGTCTTTCTTTGAAGATAATAGCACATCATAGCCCCCAAAGTATTTTCCCTTCTAACATTCATCAATACTCGTTTGAACGGAACAGTGGATGGTAAATGGCTAACAATAAAATAGACAACTATAAGCAGACAGGTTTAATATTAATACTTATAATTAACAAAATTTGGACTTTTTATCGAAAAAGTTCTCCCACTATTTTATCGAAACAATAACCCCTTCTAGTTTCGGGAAAAATCTATTTCCTAGTAGGTCTTGACGTCCCAGCAGCAATTAGTTGCACCCACTACTCGTGGCCATACAATTAATTCCCTAGGTAGCATACTTATTGCCAATTGTGTCTACCACACAACCTTCAAGCTATTTTGCCTCGTTTTTCGCATTTATCTAGCACTGCTACATCATAAATGTTACTACGCGTTAAGTCTAACCCATTAATCATGATAAGCAACGGGCCCGGTCATGAATTCTCCTTAACTAGTTATCGGTCGATCTTCACGTCCCGACCAGTCCCTACCCTTGTCAAGTTTTATTAAAACTAGAATCAAGGAATTTCGTGCATTGCCTCTTTCTTCGACTCGGGTGCCAGACTCTGGATCACCTCTATCGATTAGTAGACAACATACACTAGTCCCTATTAATGGAAGGCTTGGATTTATAAAACCTCATTTTATATTTAACCCAATATGACTTAATATTTATTCGAGAGGGGAATTTTCGATTTTTTGAAAGTTTAAGGAAACTCTCCTCGAGATCTCACCGCTTCAATTATGCTTTATCTTTTATTTACGATCTAGATTCTAGCGCGCATACACACAAGCAATCATAAATCGACTAATAAATAAAAGCCATACAAGCCTAGCATGCATACTACCACAATATGTTTTCGATCGGGAGCCTCCTATGCAGGCCATCATCGAGCCAATGATGTTGGCCCAATTGGTCAATCTAAAGGGTTCTCCAAGGACCTATGCTATTACACAATGTACCATGCATACATGGCCTTCAATTCTTTTTGGGCTCCCACCTTTCTTGTAAACGGGCCTCCATCCTAAACTAGGAAAGCAGTAAAGCCCTATTCTATTACAAAGGCTCAAAGTGGCCCAAAAATAATAACAGGCTCGCAGGCCCAATAAAAACCATGCATTAAATTAAACCAATCACATCTAACCTAAGGTCAAGGCTCGGCGCGATCGAAAACCACGTAAACAGTTCACGTAGAGCAAGAAACATGCAAACAACTTTTACGTATTTCTTTCTTAATTTTAAAACTACCTTTTAAAACAATTTCCTATGATTCTTGCTTTTTAGTCACTACTAATTATGACAAATAAATTCTCGGATAAATAAAACAAGTTTTCTGCCTCATATTAAGATTCTGATTTTTCAACTTTTGAAAATTGCAGTTCGGCCCCTATACTTTTGGAAATTGCACTTTTGACCCCAAAACTTTTGAAAAGTTACAAAATACCCCCAAAACAATTTTCGGACAGAAGGACCAAAAAATAAAATTTTGAAATCCAGAAAATTTTTTAATTTTTGCAAACAGACCCCTGAACTTTCGGAAATTACAAAATAGTCCTTGAATTTTCGAAAATTGCAAAACAGCCCAAAAACCCGTGCGATTGAAATTTCGGAAACAGTCCAGATTTTACAAAAATTTCCAGAAACAGAAAAATTAATTTTCAGCCCTAATTATTGCGATTTGCGATTTTGCATAAAAGTCCTGATTTTTCGAAAAACTATAAATTCGCCACAGATCTTAAAAGGCAATTTTACCCAATCATAGATCCAGTCATAACAAGCAAGAATCAATCGATAGAACATAATTATCATGCGTTCTCATACATACAATCAAGCATATACAGTGAAAACACATTATGTTCAGGCCTTTTCGTATAAAAAAACGTATGGAGTTGGCTCTGATACCACTGTTTGGATATTCTATCTAGGGGCTCGATTGTCAATACAACAAAGTGCGGAATTTAAAATTTTTCGAGGTATATGTCCCATAAATCTTTCTCCACTGTTTATTATACGAAAAGCATGAATCAAACACTTAATTAAACATAGGGGGTTTAATCGCAATTTACCTCACCACGGATTTGTGGTGGTTTCCTCCATGTGTTTGGTTCGATCCACAGCTTGAGTGATCCGTGTGTCTCACCTCCAAAGTTAGTCCACACCAATCGGATTGTAGTGACGCCTACAAGTCTTAGGCTCAGAACTGGATCTCGCAGGTTTGTCAGCAAAGGATTTTGGATCTGGAACTGGACTTAAGATCTGGATCAGGACTTGGAGATACAGATGGAAGAATCGACTCACAGGGCTTATGTGATCGAGCAGGGTTCGGCCAGGGCAGATCTGGTCGAGATTGGGTTCGGCCAAGATCAATTTGGGCGACTAGGGTTTGGGGCGAAACTATAAGGGGGCGATTTGTAATTAAAGATTCTTGTTCGAAAAATCTGATTTCCTTACTCGATTTTTCTCTCTCAATTTTCAGCAAAGTATTTTGTTTTCTCTCAAAAGTTTTTCTTGTCTTGGAGTGCAACTTAGTTGTTTATGAAGAGAAGAGGGAAGAGTATTTATAAGAGAAGAATCCTTCTCTTGATAGATATCTTCTTTCCTTTATCTATCAAATCTCCAAATCTTTTATTCCTTATCAACTTAGGAATGTGAGATTTGATAGATCTCTTCTTGCTTGTTCTTCAAGAATTAGAACTCTTCTTCCTTTAATCATCAAAATCGCCCCTATCCCCTATTTCAAGATAATTGCAAAATCAACCCATAATTTATTTCCTCTTCCAATTAATTAACTACTTCCTCCGTCCCATTTATTTTACTCCTTTAGCTACAGTACTCGGTCAAACTTTTAAATCCTTTAGGTGACTTATCATATTAAATTATTCACATTTATGGTGTATTAAATCTTTTAAATATTAATACATATTGTGTCATAATATATTATCAACTTATTAGTGAAATATATTAATTCAATTATTTATTAAATTTTTTACAAATTTAGTCAAATTGACTGGTCAACTGTACCAGGGGATTAAAAAAAATGGGACGGAGGGAGTACTTTAATTAATTTCATAATTAATTAGATAACTCTAATTAATTAATTGAACATTAATCAATTAGATATCTAATTAATATTCTCCTATTGAATTAATACCATAATTCAATTACCTTGATTTAACAACTTTAAATCACTTGCTTTCCTTCAAGACAGTCACCGTCCAATTGTATTGTGTGTGACCCTCTGGGTTCACCATCAACTGGCAGCAGGCCCAAGACTTTCGTGATTTAATTAACGAGCAATTAAATGCTCCGATCAATTAAACTACTTTTAATTGACCACTCCAGAATTAATTTCCTTATTAATTCAGGAGTACCCACACTTCATGGTCGATGTCTAGCCACAAGCCCATGAAGCCCAATCAAAGGTGAATTGATTATTGTAAACCTCACCTCTTATAATTGCCATGTACATACGGTCCTTCCACGACTGATTTCCCGATCGAGACCTAGGGTGTGTGAATTGATCAGCACCTCTAATTATCTCGATAACTATACTTTCTAATTTCCGACAATGATTCCAGTGTAACTGCCAAATTTGGAAACTCCTTCCAAATGCATCACCGACTATGGCCATAGATTTCTCGGAATCAGTTATCTAAGAAATGTATAGGAAATTCTCTCATCTTATCAGGATGAGTCGATGGATCCTTTCTTAGTACTAACCACTCGCGTACATTCGTCTACGTACCCAACTTAGGCACTTTGTGGCCAGGCTACGTGACCAGCACCTAAATCTAAGTACGCACACTCGTGCACCGAATTCGCCCTAGCACCTCAAGTCTAAGGACTAAATCGTACACTATTATAAGCCTTGAGAAACAACCCATCACCGATATGCGAGATGCGCTTCCACAATGGGTTTCTCTGTTCGGGTCGTTCGATGCGTTCAATCCTCCATTGAACCACCTACTCATATGCACTGGACTTAAATTCCTTGCTCATGAAACTCTACAAATTCACTCCATGTGAATCATGCATATTTGTACAAGTCTTTGCGATTCCTACGATACCCTGTCTCGTTCGGAATCTATGACTTGGAACGATTTTAAGATCACGACCTTTGAGACTGTTTCATGATTGTACTCAGTACTGAAGTGAATCGTCCCATAGTCTATTGTGACCTTAGGATTTCATCCAATCGCTTAGATAAGTTCGCGAGAGATGAAGATGGCCATTGTTCAGTTTCACGTACTATGAATGAACGGCGTATTAATTATAAACCATAAGAAAATAGTACTTCAACAAGCTAATTAACATTGGCTTGCTGGGCACTACTCTATCATCAGAAGCAGCCCATGATCGATAATTACTGTTGGGCCGATCACAGGCCCATGCTTATGGGCCTATCTTCGTTTTTGGCTATAAATACCCCAAGCATTTATGACGCCAGAGAGAAAGAAGACACGCTTTCCCAGGTGCACTCCCTTCGAAGCTGCTGCTCGGATAGATAGTCTAGGCCCTTTTGTATGTATTTCATCCTCTAGCTTGTACGGCATCCTATAATGCCCAAATAGGACCCTCAATACTTGTAATCTATACGTTCACGTTCGGAATACACATATATATTGATCTTTTCCTCATTTTATTGTGTCAACTTTATTTATATTTTAATTTTGATCAAACTGCGAAATCGTGCAAGATCAATTGGCGCCCACCGAGGGGCCTTATTTGGGTGTTAGATCGAAAAATGCCTACTACGAGGAGGAATAAATATACTCGAGGGGAACCCTCCCATGCGGCTGGGATTCAGATTTCCCATAAGCCTAATTATATATCTAGAGCGGCTAGACGCCCAAGAGTTCTGCATGTTGTTCCTCAGAATAAGGTTCTGACCCTCACGGCCTTCGCCAATTTAAGATCGGATATAGCATCATATGATGATCCAACTAAATTACCGCTGTATAACAGGACTACCGAGCCTTGGGAAGATATCATCAATTTTATTATCATAATGAGTTTATGCGATTATTCAGAAGAACCGCAGCTGTAAAATCATAGTTACCGCCTTCGAGGAAACTGCTTTAATTGGTTCAAAGAATGACCGCCAAACTTTATTTTATCTTCTCCAGGGTTCAACTTAACAAGGAGCTTTTTGTTATTACGGACATTGAAAACTATTTATCGATTTCTATCTTATCTACTATCTTATTATCTCGCCCTGCCCTCATCTGACTCGTTTTGTAAGAGATTATCTATCCAATGAAAGTCTATTTCGCCAGAGATACTCTCGATCCGTGATATTCGAAAAGTTATTATGGCCTTCCTCTATTCATATTAATCAAATATCAAAAAGGGTGAAATCTGTTGCTAAGACCCTCAGGTGAAAGTTGTTGCTATGACCGATCAAAACGACTAAGGGTGAAAGCCGTTGCTACGCCCCTTAGATCGAAATAAACAAAAAGGGTGAAAGCTGTTGCTAAGACCCTCAGGTGAAAGCTGTTGCTATGACCGATCAAAACCACTAAGGGTGAAAGCCGTTGCTACGCCCCTTAGATCGAAATAAACAAAAAGGGTGAAAGTTGTTGCTAAGACCCTCAAGTGAAAGTTGTTGCTATGACCGATCAAAACGACTAAGGGTGAAAGCCGTTGCTACGCCCCTTAGATCGAAATAAACAAAAAGGGTGGAAGCTGTTGCTAAGATCCTCAGGTGAAAGTTGTTGCTATGACCGATCAAAGCGACTAAGGGTGAAAGCCGTTGCTACGCCCCTTAGATCGAAATAAACAAAAAGGGTGAAAGTTGTTGCTAAGACCCTCAGGTGAAAGCTGTAGCTATGACCGATCAAAGCGACTAAGGGTGAAAGCCGTTGCTACGCCCCTTAGATCGAAATAAACAAAAAGGGTGGAAGCTGTTGCTAAGATCCTCAGGTGAAAGCTGTTGCTATGACCGATCAAAGCGACTAAGGGTGAAAGCCGTTGCTACGCCCCTTAGATCGAAATAAACAAAAAGGGTGAAAGCTGTTGCTAAGACCCTCAGGTGAAAGCTGTAGCTATGACCGATCAAAGCGACTAAGGGTGAAAGTCGTTGCTACGCCCCTTAGATCGAAATAAACAAAAAGGGTGAAAGTTGTTGCTAAGACCATCAGGTGAAAGCTGTTGCTATGACCGATCAAAACGACTAAGGGTGAAAGTCGTTGTTGTGCCCTTTAGATCGAGCTAACTGAAAAGGGTGAAAGCTATTGCTAAGACCCGTAGAGTGAATTTTCGAGAATAGAATATGAGCAATCGAATCAAAAGGTCTTAGAAAGATATTTTCTCTATACATTATCGATCTATAAATTGGATTTATTTTCCAGTCAATTAATTTGTTCATCATTGAAGATTTCCATTATCTGTTCGATTGAGGCATCGAGCCATAGAACGATCAACGTATAGATGGACTAAAAAGGTTTCAGATATTATTCTTGATCAACCAGCAGAGAGTTGATCCAATCTACTCAATCATTAGTTATTCTAAAGGAAAATATTGGCCGACATGTCGGGGTATTATGCTTTCAGAATGATTACACCAATCACCAAGGATCAGGATTTGTTTTCGAGGATTAGGTTTGATAACTTTGAAATGATTATA
Organism: Penstemon eatonii; assembly: GCA_038501285.1. Taxonomy (NCBI): domain Eukaryota; kingdom Viridiplantae; phylum Streptophyta; class Magnoliopsida; order Lamiales; family Plantaginaceae; genus Penstemon; species Penstemon eatonii. The sequence continues at coordinate 64,294,327 of CM076710.1, forward strand.
CAAGTTATTTACAATTGCCCCGGCTCATTTTATTCGATCACATGGTTATATATTTTTCAATCAGCAAAAAAGCAAGAAAACATTCAACAAATTCCAGAAAACACACAACAAAGGCAAGAAAGAAGTAATGTTTTATTTATTTCATCGAACAACTTACGAAGGAGATCTTGAGTACAATGGAAAATTTTGAGCTCTAGAAGGATGAATACATTCGTTCCTACCCAACTACAAATCCGACAAGCTAGACTAAGTATATTCTAACCCGTAAGCAACAGCGCCAGATACAGAACTCAGCAAAAATTCTTCGTTGGATCGGAGTCCATCTCAAGGACTTTTAAACCGATCTAAGATCTTCGGCCGTGAATAATGATTGATATGCCTAATTCAATGCAGCAATCATTGTTCACATCTAAATCCGATACAGGACATCGGGAAGTAACCCAGGCAACTTTATCTCGAGCAGCCTCGGAGGAACTATACTTCAACAAAGTCCTCGAAGAAGCTGATGCTCGAGATTTAAAGAACTCTTCTCAGAACGTCCCAATGTCCAAGCGGACGTTGCACCAAAAAACCGGAATTCAAACCCGTCACAGATGGATTAAATCCAAGAGAGCAAGTTGCCTGCCGGTATTCTAGGTGCAATTTCTTTTGCCTGTCGATATTCTAAGCGAGAAATCTTTTACTAAAGGAACGGTGATCGAAAAACAGAGTCCGAACTCTAATTTCAAACTATTTTATTTGAGAAGTATTGTTGAACATCTAGCCACAAGAGTAAAAAACTAGAGCTACAATGGTCGGAGGAGATATTGGTAAAAGGTGAAAACTGTGAAGGAAAAATGGGAACTATTTATAACGGAAAAGCGTTAAGACCGACAGACCAGATAATAACACGTGAACGGTTGTGATCACATCAATAAATGTTCTGACTGTCGTGTTTCCCAAGGAATAAGGTCCCGTTTGGCAGGAAAGAGAGTTAAGTCCTGTAAAATGAAACTCCAAAACTTCCAAGGCACAGTCAAATAGTTGGTTGACGAGAGGATTACTATCTCTCCTGATCGGATATCTTTTAAGAAGGTTACACCTGAAGCAGAAAGGTTTATCTAATTTGGATCTTTCAAATGAATATTCAATATATGATATGGATTCTGAAAATTCGATGCAAGTATCGCGGTCGTCTGCAGGATACAAACAATTATTAATGCCCGATTTAATGCTTGAGGGTCGAATATTATTCGATCGGAGCCAACTTGATTCAAATTAAAAGGAATCGGTTATCCATTTAAGATCGAACAGGACTATACATATTAAGGATACTTATGAATCTCTATTGAAATAAAGAAATTGATTACAAATCTCGACTTCTTTACAAAGGTACAAAATCACAAGAAACTCCAACAAGAAGAATCTCGATCCTATTACAAGCTATAAGGAGAAAATGAGAATCCTATTGCAAACTAGGCACACTCCATCTCAATTATATCTTCTGATTCCATTGAGAAATCCAGCTGGTCCTACCTTTTGGGCCAAGAGATCGCATAGGCTCTTCTTTAGGCTTGACAAGTGGGAGCTACCGGCCTCTGAGGTATAATCTTAAATGAACGGTAACGCCCTCACTTTCGAAAGATTTACAAGGATAGTGAATATTGGGTGTTGGTTGATGATCGGAAGGAGGAGACTAAAGGGCTAGTTCGATGCTTGAAGATCGAATAACTCAATCCGAACGACACTCCAATCATCAAGTCCACACCCCTCCACATCCTCGATGGGACATTTTTCTCCCTTGAAAACTCTACGCCCGGATCCCTCCAACTTCTAGCAAGGCCGACGGAGTTATTAGGGCCGTGGATGGTCAGCAATGCAGTTCGGTGGCCTTCAAGGGAGAATGTTTCTTCGTCTGCAGATATCCTAATCGATAATAAAATGCTCAATACTTTATGATTCGCAAAATATGTTCTAGCTCGAATTTCAAAGTATTGGGGTGCAAAAGGGTATTTCTTGATCAACATGGTCGAAGAAAAACTCTACCAAACAAAAGAATATCCTTCTAAGAAGCTAGGAAAAGGCCTATTTATAGAAGCGTTATAAATCTGATTCAATGGATAGGATATGACGATCTATGCGGTCTGGATTTAATGACCGTTCAGATTCCCGAGGAATAAGGAAGTGTTTGGTATGAGAACTACTACGAAGGAAAGGAAATTGCTAAGTCAGCCCATTATACGCATTAGAGTTTGAAAATTTCTTCTATCGACGAAATAATCGAACGATAAAACGTATAACCATACCGATAGAAATTTGGTTGAATATTGAAAACAATTTGTTAACCAAGATACAGCGCAAGGTCTAGAACGGAAGAGTAAAACCACAATCAGTCGGGAATACAACAAAATAAATCGAATCACGTATACGGAAATTCAGGCTCGGAAGAAATCTTCCAAAGCTTAATGCTACGATCATTGTACGCACTGTTGGAAGAATTTATTAACTCAAGAAAAGCTAAGTGTTCTTATCAGTTGAGTTAATTAAGTTAGTTAAAAGGTTTTGATGATAACAAAAAGGTGTCATCAACTAAGTTACGTGAAGCTTAGTAAGCCTTTGAAGATTGGATACTTGGTCTAAAAGAAAATCATTTAAGAACAGAAGTATTCAAGAAATGAAGATTCAATCTTATGATAAGAGTGAAAATCAGATTAGTGAAAGCTTGAAAATCAGATAAGTAAAAATCAGCTTAGTGGAAATGAGATCATCAGATGACTGATCATGAGATGACTAGTGCATCAGCTTTGTGCATCAGCTTAGTTCATCAGACTAGTGCATCAGCTTTGTGCATCAGACTTGTGCATCAGATTTGTGCATCAGACTTGTGTATCAGACTAGTGCATCAGACTAGTGATCATCAGCGGAGTGGATCCCATCAGCTAAGTAAAATCGGTCAGTAAGCTCTCCAACGGTAACAAGCTAAGTGCATTAAATGCTGCTGACAAAAAGTACAGCAGAGTGTACAGTAAACAGTGCAGAAAGTACAGCAGAGTGTACAGTGAACAGTGCGACAGTTTGCAAAAGTTACCATTCAAATTATGACCGTTGCTCAAGGACTTAAATGCAATTTTGTCAACCTTCAACGGGCAAAATTACAAATCCAAGAGTATAAATAGATGGTAAACTGAAGATTCAAGAGAGACTTGCACACTTTCAAGATCAAATCTTTAGAGCAAGAATCCATCAGTTGAGTCATCTTATCATAAGCTTAGTCATCTTATGACGAAGCTGATTGTTGAAGAACAAGATTAAACCCTTGTATATCTGAGTGATATTCAACTGAGTGTTGTGAGGAGTAGATATCCATCTTTGTGAGTGATATTACTTCGGAGAATAGGTCTTCTTTGTGATTTCCTATTGCGAACTTGTGGTCGTTTCATTTGGTCTTCGACGCAAGCAGAGTATACTGTAAACTTAGTGATTATAGTATAACCCAAGATCTGTGTGACTTGGAAGAGTGGATTAAGAGGATTTGTTCCTGTATAACCACTATAAAAATTCCTTGTGTTATTTACTTTATTTGTCTTGCATTGCATATTTCATAAGCTAAGTAAATACTTTAAAAGAAGAGTCTTTTAAATTGAGGAATTTCCAACTTGGGGCAAATTTTCTTTGTGCTTTAAAAGTTTAATTGAGTTGAAAACATTGTTTGAAAAACACATAAACATTATCCGCTGCATCATTGTTTGAAACTCTGATTATATAAGTTTGATAAAGCAAAATCAGCATAGTAGTCTACTCCACTGAATAAGCTAAGTGCTAAATCAGCATAGTAGTCTCACAAATAAGATCAGCTTACTCTGCTGATAAGCCAAGTGCAAAATCAGCATAGTCATCTTATTTAGCTGATGAGCGAACTCTACTTATAGAAGAGAAGTTAAAGAAAAATTTTAAAGTTTATGAGGTCTATTCACCCCCCCCCCCCTCTAGACCTCATCTGACCACTTGGGACCAACAAGTGGTATCAGAGCAGGTGGTTCATTAGAATCAGCTGCCTGATCAACGATCTTGATCCGAGTGTTTTTCAAAGGTTTTCAAATTTTTTCAAAAGAGCATATTTTTGAAAAATCAAAAACTTTTTGAAAATGGAGTGCATAAGCCATGTTCCTCACATTGGCCATATGGACTTTGAAGATTGGAAAATCAGAATGGAAATCCTTCTTGCTGCTTATAATGATAACATGTTTACATGTATTACACAAGGACCATTCAGGTTTAAGAAGACTGTAAAGGTTGCTGACCAGCCTGATCAGATCGTTGACAAAAAGCTGGATGAACTAACTCCCGAAGAAGTCAGATTAGTCAATCTAGACAAGGTGGCTAAGTTCATAATGTTCAAAGCTCTAGATGAAGACAGATTCCAGAAGGTCAAGCATCTCAAAACAGCAAAGGAGATGTGGGATAAAGTCTGTGAGCTGAGCGAAGGAAACGACACTATCAAAGAACATAAGCTTAGTGTGGCTCTTGAGGAGTTTGAAAATTTCAAGATGAAGTCTGGTGAAATGATTGATCAAATGGATACCAGATTTACCAAAACTTTGAACGAAGTTCTAAGACTTGGTAAAACATTTTCAGACAAGGAGATCACCATGAAGGTTCTCAAGGCTCTTTCACCGAAATTCAACATGAAGGTGACAGCCATGGAAGAATCAAGGGACTTAGGGAAGATTTCCCTTTCTGAACTGTTCTCGTCACTCAAAGCTTATGAGTTTAAGATGCCTAGAATGGGAATAGATGAGTCATCTGGTTCAGACCCTACTGTTGCTCTTATCGCGTCAGACAAGTCAAGAAAATCAGCGGACAAGTTCGAAGAGAATACACTGCTGAATTCAGAAAAAGCATACACTGCTGACGACGTTGCCCTACTTCTGAATGATTTCAAGAAGTTCTATAAAAAGAAAATGAAATTAAAATATGAAAATGCTATTTCAACTTCTTCTGATCATTTTCAGGAAAACAGGGATTCCTCAAAAGCAAAACTTGGAGACCAAAATTGCAAGGAGTATGGATTCTTCACCAAAGATCGTCCACATCCAATCTCTCAAAAGTTTGCTAACAAGGAAAAAGGTGCCAAAAAGGAGTATAAGCTAAGTAAGAGCAAAGCAAAGTTAGTTGAGGCAGCGAAGCTAACAAACTCTGGCATATCTTATTCAGACAATCAGTCGTCTGATAAAGAATTTGAAGAAGTACCCGAAACTCTATGCTTAATGACCAAGGAATCTGATGATTCTGAAACTGAGGTAACTTCTACAAATTAATGAACTTGCATTATTTGAATCATTTGAACAAATGTTAATTTCAAATTCAAATATTGTTGGTGTATTTGCCAAGCTTAATGAAGAGATGACTCTGCTAAAAGAGCAAAACAGATCTGAAACTTCAGGTTGAAAAACCTTAAAAATCAGCTGACTTCAAAAAGCTTGAGCATGAGAATGAAACTCTAAAAGCTGAGTATGCAATTCGTATAGAAAATATAAATGAACTTGAAAGAAGCAATTGCATCATTCTCTAAAAAGAAATCAGAGGCTAAAGAGAAGAAGCCTACTGAAGCTCAAAAGGTTAAGAAACCTAGTAAGCAACCTAAGACTAAACAGACTAGTAAAACTCATCAGCTTAGTAAGTTGAAAGATGCTGCTGATAGGAGTGAAATTAAAAATGTTAAGTCTGCTGAATCTATAGGAGAGTTATTAGTTAACTCAGCTTATCACTTACTTCATGCTTCTTACCTTGCTTATGAGCATTGTTTTCATCATGAAAGTTATTACCATGCTAAATTTACTGAAATTCATGATAAAACTGAGTCACAATTCATCAAATGTTAAAGGTTATACTAACCATGCAGGACCCAATATAAGGGGTACCAAAAACAGTAATATGTTTTGTAGGAAAAACACATGTGTGATGACAAAGGTGAGTTGACCGCCCTTGCTGATTTCAACAAGTTCAACAAGTAGTTTTACCATCGAGTGGGAGAATATCAACAATTGGTATCCAGTACTATATCAACATGTGATATCAACCAACAAGTGGTAGCCGCGTTGTTTGGAAATAACAAGGAAAGCAAGATTGTTGGAAAATTGAAGTTTATCAAGTGAATCAACGTTTGTATCCAACAAGTGGTATAGTCAATCATGTGACAACAATCTTTCAGCTCTCAAGAGTTGAAAATGGATTTGTTGATTTTGGATTCATGAGCTGAGGGGGAACATATCAGAAAAATCATCTCAATAGCTTACTGGAATTCAACGGCTAAGTATCTTTCGAGACTGACTCTCATAAGACTACTTGACCACAGATTCTTGAACTCAGGGGGAACGTGTACGACGAGCGGTACTCCTAATTAGAGATGATGTTCTCAATAAGTCAAATGAAGTTATCAGAAGACTGTTTCTCATCAGCCGACTAAAACTCAACAACCAAGTGACATTCAAGAATACACTTCAAAAAGGGTGAAGGAAGTAACCAACAAGTGGTATCAATTCTTGAAGTCAGGGGGAACAGTTATTCTAACTGGAGTGATAAACAGGAAAGAAGACTAGAAACTGCTGGCTTACGTGTAAAGAAGAATGAATTAACAGCCAACGACCCCGAACAGCTAAGTATTCACCTACTTATCTTCAGCATACTAAGTTTTGGTGTCGATGACAAAAAGGGGGAAAAGTGAGATGCAACTAAGAACTCTCAAAGGTTGCATTGGATCTAATGATTTTAATCCTAGAGTATGAAGACTAAACTGAAGACTTGGAAGACGTTCTTAGTTGAAGGTTTTGTCATCATCAAAAAGGGGGAAATTGTTGGAAGAATTTATTAACTCAAGAACAGCTAAGTGTTCTTATCAGTTGAGTTAATTAAGTTAGTTAAAAGGTTTTGATGATAACAAAAAGGTGTCATCAACTAAGTTACGTGAAGCTTAGTAAGCCTTTGAAGATTGGATACTTGGTCTAAAAGAAAATCATTTAAGAACAGAAGTATTCAAGAAATGAAGATTCAATCTTATGATAAGAGTGAAAATCAGATTAGTGAAAGCTTGAAAATCAGATAAGTAAAAATCAGCTTAGTGGAAATGAGATCATCAGATGACTGATCATGAGATGACTAGTGCATCAGCTTTGTGCATCAGCTTAGTTCATCAGACTAGTGCATCAGACTAGTGCATCAGCTTTGTGCATCAGACTTGTGCATCAGATTTGTGCATCAGACTTGTGCATCAGACTAGTGCATCAGACTAGTGATCATCAGCGGAGTGGATCCCATCAGCTAAGTAAAATCGGTCAGTAAGCTCTCCAACGGTAACAAGCTAAGTGCATTAAATGCTGCTGACAAAAAGTACAGCAGAGTGTACAGTAAACAGTGCAGAAAGTACAGCAGAGTGTACAGTGAACAGTGCGACAGTCTGCAAAAGTTACCATTCAAATTATGACCGTTGCTCAAGGACTTAAATGCAATTTTGTAAACCTTCAACGGGCAAAATTACAAATCCAAGAGTATAAATAGATGGTAAACTGAAGATTCAAGAGAGACTTGCACACTTTCAAGATCAAATCTTTAGAGCAAGAATCCATCAGTTGAGTCATCTTATCATAAGCTTAGTCATCTTATGACGAAGCTGATTGTTGAAGAACAAGATTAAACCCTTGTATATCTGAGTGATATTCAACTGAGTGTTGTGAGGAGTAGATATCCATCTTTGTGAGTGATATTACTTCGGAGAATAGGTCTTCTTTGTGATTTCCTATTGCGAACTTGTGGTCGTTTCATTTGGTCTTCGACGCAAGCAGAGTATACTGTAAACTTAGTGATTATAGTATAACCCAAGATCTGTGTGACTTGGAAGAGTGGATTAAGAGGATTTGTTCCTGTATAACCACTATAAAAATTCCTTATGTTATTTACATTATTTGTCTTGCATTGCATATTTCATAAGCTAAGTAAATACTTTAAAAGAAGAGTCTTTTAAATTGAGAAATTTGTGGTCGTTTCATTTGTTGTTCGACGCAAGCAGAGTATACTGTAAACTTAGTGATTATAGTATAACCCAAGATCTGTTTGACTTGGAAGAGTGGATTAAGAGGATTTGTTCATGTATAACCACTATAAAAATTCCTTGTGTTATTTACTTTATTTGTCTTGCATTGCATATTTCATAAGCTAAGTAAATACTTTAAAAGAAGAGTCTTTTAAATTGAGGAATTTCCAACTTGGGGCAAAACTTTCTTTGTGCTTTAAAAGTTTAATTGAGTTGAAAACATTGTTTGAAAAACACATAAACATTATCCGCTGCATCATTGTTTGAAACTCTGATTATATAAGTTTGATAAAGCAAAATCAGCATAGTAGTCTACTCCACTGAATAAGCTAAGTGCTAAATCAGCATAGTAGTCTCACAAATAAGATCAGCTTACTCTGCTGATAAGCCAAGTGCAAAATCAGCATAGTCATCTTATTTAGCTGATGAGCGAACTCTACTTATAGAAGAGAAGTTAAAGAAAATTTTTAAAGTTTATGAGGTCTATTCACCCCCCCCTCTAGACCTCATCTGACCACTTGGGACCAACACGCACGAACCTAAGCCTTTCTGATGAGGGGTAATTTAGATTTCTTGCCTCTATGGGCCCGATGCTGTTCGAATAACACTAGATACTATCCCAGAGAGCAAGAAGTTGGTCCAGGGCATAGTATTAACTGTTCCGAGCTCATTTCAGAATCCAAGATCGAAGGGTACTGTTGGGCCGAGCCCAGGCCCAAGCCCGTCAGTTCAGCTATAAATACCCATGCATTTATGACAACAGACAACTTCCAAGGGGCTCTTGTTTTGAGACTGCTTCTCGGACAAACTTGGGAAATATAGTATAGTTTTGGTCATTTGTATTTCGCATCCTCTAGTTTGTACGGCATCCAATAATGCTCGAGTAGGACCCTAAATTCTTGTATTTGTACCCAGCTAATTCGAATACACTTACTATTGATCTTTACTTTCCTTTTAAATATTGTTATTTTTACTCTACAAACCACCTTTGATCGAACAACGAAATCACGTAAGATCAATTGGCGCCCACCGAGGGGCCTTATTCGAGTATTAGACCGAAATATGCCTACCACGAGGGGAAATCCATATGTTAGCTAAAAACCTTACTAAGTTTGAAACTCTGTTATTCGTTATCCAAGGCGGTCCTCCGACTATTAGGGCGTTCATCAATTCGAGATCGAAGATAATTCATATACAATAAACTTCCGAGCTTAATATTAGCGATTTTATTCGGGGATTGCACAGCTTATCTATTTCTTCCCGATGGGTTTATTTTCCACAAACGATCCATTTTCTAGTGTGAAAGTAAATAAGAAGTTCCAGCGAGGTAGCCCACAACAAATTAACATAGAATTAGTCCGGTCGACTCGATCAGAGCTTATCGATGGTCGGAATTTATTTTTCCGATCATCATATTTGTTACTTTCAAAACAAATTCCTAAAATCAGCTATGTATGAGTTCAATCGCATAATCTGTATATATTTACCTCTATTTTTCTCGACTCGATTGGGATGAAATGAATATTTGAACAGCGGCTACGGATTATTTAATCGTCAAAGTGAAGCTAAAAATCAGCAATCGTTCGACTGATAAAAGAAGTTAAATGGAGAAATTCGATCAGAGAACAAAAGCTCTATCGTTAATATTCTTCAAATAAGTTACAAAGAAAAGCCTCGAATCAATTTCGAGATCAAGAAGTTCAATACGATCGCTACTATCCTATTACAAGTTCTACGAATAATTCTACCTTGTTACGTGCTCAGTCTTCATTCCCTAAGGTCGCCCCAGATGCAGAACTCAGCAGTGATTCATCCTAGTAATCACTAGCCACGTGTCGCACATCCATCTTCGAACGGGGTAAGGGCCGGATCGCAGCTCCTCTCCTGGGCTTCGGGCCGACCTTAGACCATCATCAATAAACAATGATTGAAATACTCAATCACTGTTTACAGGATAATCCGAACAGGTGCAGCAAAGGGTTATCTCAGCAGAGGCAACTCGAGGAAGCTCGAAGGAACTATACTTCAAGAAAGCCCTCGAGGAAGCTGATGCCTCAGATTTAAAGAACTCCTCTCAGAATAACCAGCTGCCCGATCGGATGCTACGCCAAGATACCAGAGGTCTAACCCGCACCAGAAATGATATGTCTGGGAAAACAGGTTGCCTGCCGGTATTCTAGGCGCAAGTTCTTTTGCCTGTCGATATTCTAAGCGAAGAGGGGTACACCAAAAAGACCAGAGTCGAAGAATAAGGTTCGAATTCTTATCTCAAATTTCTGTATTTTGGAAGCAATACGAATCGAAAGCAAGATTCGACCCATATCGGTCGGACAAAGCATAATGGAGAAAATGAAGAGTATCGGATAAACCAAAGGAGAACTATTTATAGCAGCAAAGTTTTTGAACCAATGGTCCAGATAACAAATCACCGACGGTTGGGATGTAAGTAATAAATGAACTGACCGTTACATTTCCCGAGAAATAGGGTCCTGTTTGGTTAGAAGGAAACACGGTTTAACAGGCCGTATAGGAAAATTTATAACATTCTAAACACCAGACCGATATGGCATAGTTATAACATTATTGATGAAGATTGGCAATTTAGGTTCAAGATCAGTTCATTCAAATGTTTTTACAGTCATTGTTCGACTGGGAAGAATCATGATCGGTTCGAACAGAACTCTCGACCAAAAAATCATGCGACTATTGAAATCCGATAGTGCCAAGGATTAATGGCAACATTTTCCTTATTAATTTTAGGTCCACTAAAATATTTATTGCTCGATCAAGCAAGCGGTGTTTGAATATTTCTTTATCGATATTAGAGGATCGATGTGGAAGAATCTATCTAATTATGTTTATTCTATCAACAAAACAAGGAAGAAGCGTATTTATATTATCTCGGAAAATACAAGATGAGGAAAATACATGTTGAGCATAACTCAAACCTATATATTACATAAAAACGCTATTACTTTCTACGATCCTATGAAATTTTCGGTCTTTTCTCCTATTGCTTATTCGGAATAATTTGGCTCCAAACATGGAATCTCCTTAGGACCCGCAGGCTTTTAACTTTATTTATGATCTTTCGAAGACAAAGGGATGAGCATGTGATTTATCGGCTAACTGTATTCTTCGTCGCGATCTCCCCAGCACGTCTTCCTAAATGCATTGTAGCAACAGGTCCCTAATCGAAGACCTGCGCGATAGCCTGTGAACTTCCTGAATCTGGCATATTGGCTTTCAAGATGGAAATTGTATTTGCCTGACGATATTCTAAGCGAGGTCGGGTTAGAAGACTGTCATTCTTAAAGATTGTTCGAAGTCTGAGCTCAAATAATTGAATGGATGAAGTAACAATTTTGATTAGCATGGTCGGACAGATAAGATGCTGATACAGCGAATAAGAAAATCTCAATAGCATGACGCCCTTTTTATAAATAAAAGATGAAGGAATCCGGCGGCAGATAATTCGCGAAATGAATGGATGAGATTTGTCGACCCTTGCAATTCTCGATAAATGAGGAATCATTTAGAAAAAATCAAACATGACAAGATTGGGAACTTATAGACAAAGAATTTTCTCGACAAGGCATAAAATTTATTTATTAAGCCCTAAGGTTATTTACTATTGGTTGTTTTCTCTATGATTCAGCTTTTCTCATGATTGCAGAAGACTATTATCTCGTCAAAATTTATTTCGATCAGAGTTATATATTCAGTGGAAACTAATCTCATCAATATTTATATTCATTCATCTCTTTCTTATATTATCGACCTCGGTTCATCTATTGTTCAATCTCTTCTCGTCTCCATCTACTATTAAAAAAGGGTGAAAGCCTCTGCTATGACCCTCGAGCTAAAAAATGCTCTGAAACGACTAAGGGTGAAAGCCGTTGCTATGCCCCTTAGATCGAAATTATTAAATGGGTGAAAGCCTCTGCTATGACCCTCGAGCTAAAAAATGCTCTGAAACGACTAAGGGTGAAAGCCGTTGCTATGCCCCTTAGATCGAAATTATTAAATGGGTGAAAGCCTCTGCTATGACCCTCGAGCTAAAAAATGCTCTGAAACGACTAAGGGTGAAAGCCGTTGCTATGCCCCTTAGATCAAAATTATTAAATCGGTGAAAGCCTCTGCTATGACCCTCGAGCTAAAAAATGCTCTCATACGACTAAGGGTGAAAGCCTCTGCTATGACCCTCGAGCTAAAAAATGCTCTGAAACGACTAAGGGTGAAAGCCGTTGCTATGCCCCTTAGATCGAAATTATTAAATGGGTGAAAGCCGTTGCTATGCCCCTTAGATCGAAATTATTAAATGGGTGAAAGCCTCTGCTATGACCCTCGGGCTAAAAATGCTCTAAAACGACTAAGGGTGAAAGCCGTTGCTATGCCCCTTAGATCGAAATTATTAAATGGGTGAAAGCCTCTGCTATGACCCTCGGGCTAAAAATGCTCTAAAACGACTAAGGGTGAAAGTCGTTGCTATGCCCCTTAGATCAAAATTAGTAAATGGATGAAAGCCATTGCTGCGACCGGAGGTGCAGATTATCGATCGCACGAAATTCTGATATACGTCCTATTTAGAACTACAGCAATCACAATCCGCCAAGATGGCCTACTATTATTATTATTCCAGTATTATCAATTTTTGATCAGTCTACAAAGATCAACTGTTACTTATATCTGAATATCAGACATCGAAGAATGACAATTATTCTTTATTATCGGTACACTTATTAAAATCATTCGAAAATGATATTTGATGATCATATTTTTGGGACGAAGAAATCGGTGCTCGGTAATAATATATGGAAACAGTTCTGCAGTAAGGGTAAGGGAGAAAATAAGTATTCTTATTCATGATCTTTCGAACGATTACAAGAAATTTCGTGATTACAATAATAAAGAAAATCGAGCTAAGCTGAAAATCTACATTCAGCATAATCCTATTACAAATTAACCATACCCTAAAACACTTTCATGATCAAAGGAGGAAGGCGGAGCTAGAATAACACTTCTACCCTTCATCCTTCGCTTCCTCAATGGTTGTCCCATGTCGGACCGGATTGAGAAACAGGGATGCAATCTCTAGAAAAATTATTCCACGCAATCTCGGAGGTAACATTCTTCAAAGAACCTCTTGAAGAAGTGGATATTGAGTGCGGGAAAACTTCCCCAGCAGTCGACCCACTATCCGACTGGGTGGATTGACAGGATACAGGAGTTCTAACCAGTCTCAAGTGGATGGCATCAGAGAGAGTTGGTCACCTGTCGGTACCCCAGTCGCAATCCTTTTCGCCTGTCGATACCCTGGTCGAAATTATTCCCCATACAGGGACGCCGAAGAGATCAAAGAAGAGACTTCGAGTCCGAATCTCGAACGCTTTTATTGCTGAGACCGAATCGAAAATAAAGATGGTTGATGGAGGTAAAAATGCAACCATATTGATCGAACGAAATGTTTACAGACAAGTAAAATATGAAGGTAAATTTAGAAGTATTTATAGGGGGAAGAATTCCGTATCAACGGTGTAGATCTCTTCAGATGAACGATGGCAATATGTATATTAAAAGCGCTCTGACCGCTCAGATTCCCGATAAATCAGGGACTGTTTAGTTAAAAGAAGACGGGACGTAGCGGTAAAAACTCAATCACAAAAGCTGAACAGAACTAATGGCCAAAATGCGAAGCAATAAATACAGCGACCGTTCCACTTCCCAAAAATTCAGGAACCGTGTGGGTAAATGAAGAAACAGTAAAATTCAACAATGCTCGAAATAATTATAGTTTAATTCCCGATCGTCAAAGAAAGTCACAAAGAAAAAGTCGGACTATAACTGATCAAGGAACCATTATCAATAACTCGTCCAAAGATGGACCAAGATCGGTAAAGAGCTTTATTTAAGCAGATAAGAACAATGTAAGAAATTAATCGAGAAATTATTATTTCCAGAGTTCGATACATTGAAGAGTTACAAGTTACAAAGATATCAACTCCTGTTACATTTTATAATTCTACAAACACCTACAAAGACTAATCTCTGTATCCGAGCGAGATAGGGACTTCATAGCCACCCAATCATATGAAATTTTCGGCGGACGATAATGTCCTTACTCGAATTGGAGGAGCCTGTCAAGCCAACAGGCTTTTGTCTTTATTTATGATTCCTCAAAAAGGAGAAGGGTAAGGCATCTTTTTCTAGGTGTAACGTGAATACTTTATTAAGGGCCTCGACCCTCGAAGCTCCACCCCTTACATCCTCGAGGAAGAACCGAACAAACCGCTGGAGACACCTAAAAGATTTGATGCTTGAACTTCTCCTAAACCACGGAGGTTCGTGGGGACTGCCCGGGTCGTGGGTGGTCAGCAATAAAGCTGACCGGTCTCCAAGGTCGGAATAATGTTCGCCTGCAGATACCCTAGTCGAGGTCGAAGTACCAGTTAGTCTATGACCTGCAGAATAGGTCCTAACTCGAAATTCAAAATATTGGGCCATGCAACAAGATCTTTTAACCAGCATGGTCGAAGGAGTCTTCTTTAAAAATAATTTTACAAGGATACCAATTGAAGAACCCCATTTATAAGTACTATTTTCAAAATCCAACGGCTAGCAGAAAACGAAAGGAACGGTCAAGATCGAAAGACTGTTGCGCTTCCCGAGAATTTCACCGGGAAGAGAAAGTGATATATTCTGGAAATCGAGCAGAAGTAATATACCAAGATCGAAGAACGAAGATTACGAGCATAAGACCAAACGAAGTAAGCAAACAAAAGCATGGACAGAAGAGAGTACATTAAATTATGGACAAACTTGTAATCCGAGAGATTATTACAAACCATAGGGGATAAAAATGTCTGAAATTATTCATGATTACATGAGTAAAAACAATATAGCTATACTACAAGCCCGGGTAAATGAAAAGCAACATCTAGAGAAGTTTGTTGTCGGAGAAAATCTTTCGAAGCTCGGCATTCCGAGCCTCATATCCAGCTTCATATCCACGGTCATAAGCCTCCTTTTCTAGACGCGTGAATTCTTGCCTCTCCTGCTCATGAAGACTTTTCAGTTTGTCAAGCTCCTCATTCAGCTGCTTGTGGATCTCCTCTCCTTTTTCTTTAACAGACTTCTCCCTCTCTAGAGCAAGCTTCTCCGCGAAGACACGGTCGAATTCGGCTTTCTTCTCCTCCAGCTCGAGGGAAATAGCGGCACGATGATTGGTCTCCCGCTCAGCAAACGTTTTAAGCTCAATAAAATCTTGCCCGGCCTGTCAAAAGAAATCGTCACCTTAAAAAAAAAAAATAATAATAATAATAATAATAATAATATAATATATATATATATATAATAATAATAACAATACCTGAAACAGGAAATGCTGCCCAGACTCAAACAACTCTTCTATGTTTCTCTCCTTGGACATGTTTCTCTCCTTGGGCATGTTAGTTTCCGAAGAAGTAAAGTTAGCTTGCAACAGACTATCCATGGGATCAGCCTTAAGAGGAGACCCAATTTTTGACCCTTCAGGCGCGGAAGAAGTAATTTTTGAAGGAATGGAGTCAAGGGGTTTGGGAGGATTATCAATTTCTAAGGATTCAGCAGAAACCCCTCCACCAATCGTTGACTTGGGTTTTTTGCTGAGATTCCCTGTGGGAGGAACGGTCGAAACATCGGAAGATGACTTGCTACCAATAGCAAGATTTTGCAATGCCTCAACAGGAGTAACCACATCAGAATAAGGCCTTTTGCTCGAAGAAGGAACAAAAATATTTTCTCTCACAAGATCTTCGTTCGAAGAATCGACAACTTTCGGGGGAGAAACCCCAGGCGCAGCTTCGAGTTCTTCGTCCAAAATGGACTTGCTAGAACTGCCCTTATTTTGTTTTGAAGAAGTACTTTTCTCTTTCTTGTTGTCTTCCCCTATAGGAGCTTTCGGGGAAGACACTGAGGTCTTAGAAGAGGATTTGGAGGTTTTGGCCTCCTTGGCAATCTTCTGCTCTTTGCTCGGATTCTTATTCTTCGAACCGCCAAATAACGATTTGGGGTTGATAGCTTTCCCTAATACATTTTCCATGATAAGTGGATTTGGGGTCGATAATTCGGATTCTTACTCTTTGAAGGATTCGAAGAAGGCGGAAAATATGGCAAGAGCTCCGATCTCTATAAGCAAAGATGTCGCATGGATAATGAAAAGAAATCCTAATATTTATAGACACTACGCCTTGCGATTACGATAGTGGATCGACGCAACTTTTAAAGAAAAATCCCGTAGGGAATGGGTGATGTCCGAGCATAGAGAGTTATCGAACCTTAAAAATTTAATATGGTTATTAGTAAGATTGGAATTTACAAGTTACACGAATCAAATAAAAGAAGAAAACAGATCCGTTTACAAAAATGAGTTACATGGGTGATCTACGATTAATTCCTAACTACAAAACTATGAATCGCCCCTTTTCATCACGTTCGACTCCGGTAACTTGCTAGATAGAAAATCAGGCGGTATATGTTAGAAGTGGAGAAGTTACTCGATTTGATCTTGAGTTCGATCGTCTTCTCTATCCGGTACGTCGCCCATGTCGACATCTCCGCCTTTTCCCCCCGGTACAGAAGGAGGATCGTCGGAGGAATACTCGAGCACGTCGGGGTTAGGCATCGGAATGCCATACTCCTCGACTAGGGGGGCAAAGCGATGATCCTGCCAATTAGCGTCCATCTTGGGTAGAGAGGAAGCTTTGTAATCCTTCCCTTCAGCGTTCTTGAAAGGGTTCATATGCTTATAGTACTCATCCATATCATCCGGGATTTTCTTGGCCGCGACCAATTGTTGAACCCCTTTATAGAAGATCGTCTGAAGAATTTCTCCCATTTTCCTTTGAACTAAAGTTTTCAAGGCAGGGGATTCTAAAAATTCTCGTATGGCTGGAATCTCAGCTTCTTCCCGGCCCTGAGCATATGCAGGCTCGGAATCTTGCTTTGCCAGCTCGAGTTCTATCTTTACCTTCTTCAACTCTTCCTCGAGGGCACTTCTCTCTTTAACGGATGCCAGCAAGTCCTCCTCTATAGACGAGGAACGTTTTATAGTTGCCTCGTTGAGCTCCTTCTTTACTTGGGATAATTCTCGTTGAGTTTCTGCCAGCTGAGATCGAAGAATTTGGTTGTCAGAAAAAATTTGCGCATACGCATCATGAGCGTCCTGCGACTCCTGCTCTAATAGCGCCAAACGATAGGTTTGGAGGGCGAACAAATCCCCGACCTATAAGACATTCTCAGATATCAGCAAGGGTTAGGGACTTTAAAAGGGAATAAATAAGAGACAGATTCTCACCTCATGATACGTTCGGGAGAAATCGCTCAAAACCTCAAAATCGCCTTTGACAAAATGGAACAGCATATCCCTCTTAAACCGACTAGCCATAAAAATTCTAGCGGCTTTGTCGAATTCGTTCTCCCCATTCACATCCAAATCGGTCTGAATGGTACCGTCCTCAGGATATCCAGCAGTTCTGCTACTACGAAAATGCTCGTCCATGAAGTCTGCCACATCAGGCTCCGACCTACCTTCTCGACAAGGGACAGAAGCAGAACTCACGCCAAAGGGTTTTATCCTCCTCGAGGGCCCTGGGTGTTCAGCGTTTCTTTTCTGGCCCAGAAGCTTCTCGTATTCCTGAATACCCTGAATCCGATTCCAGGAATGTTGACTGTAGCCGACAGACGAAAGAGCGGAAGTATCAGGGGAGAACAAGGTTCGAAGAGGTCCGGCCGTGGCAGAATTCAGGGAATTCATAGTGCCAACCCCTCTTAAATCAGGAATCAAAGATGGTATGACAACTGAACTCCCACCAAAATTGCTTATGTCCGTTTTTCTTTCGGAGGCATAAGGTAACGGATCGAAATAAAATCGCTTATCTTCAACCGGGCCGACAGTGGATACTCGAAATTTCTCAACAACTCGACCTGCAAGGATAATACGAATCGGGCACGAGTTTAAACAAGGAGAATTGTTTAATAAAACCTAAAAGTAAGCTGAAGATAAGAAGCATACCCAAAGAAAGAGGAGCAAGGGTCGGAGCGCTAGAGGTTCGCAGAAGGGATCCTTCGGAGGATTGGCTAGGGTATTTAATCGCCGGAGTAGGATAATTACAATGGCTCAACCCGGCCAATCGCAAAACGCCTTCCTGAATCAGGAATCTAGTCTGGTAAGGGTTAGACTGCAACTGCTCCAGGAGTTCATCAGAAAGACGATGGCTGAGCTTCTCTTTGATTCTGCGAGAACCGTATGTCCAGGCATTTGCACCATCCCATCGATACGGTCTTGTTTTCGAACTACCTTCAGACATTGGAAGATCAGGACCCTTCACAAAAAAGAATCTCCTCTTCCAACCTATACTCTTATCCGTTGTTATTTTCGTAAGAAAAGGCCGTTTCGACCGCGGGCGGATGGACACGAACCCCAAATTCGAACCCTTACATGGGTCCATTCGGAATATCTGCCAAAAATTGCTAAAGGAGGCCTCTTCCCCTTTTGCCTCCATAAGAGCGCTAAACGCTGCTAAATACGCTACAGAACGCGGGAGAAGCTGAGCAGGGGAAAGCGAAAAGAAGTTCAAGACATTTCTAACAAGGGGAATGAACGGGATACGCAAACCATAAGAAAATTGATCCTCGTAAAAGGCTTGACAGCCAGCCGGGGGATCGGTAGCACGTTCGGTATAAGAGGGAATGATGATAAAAAACCCTTTAGGAAGAAATTTCCCGAACTCCGCCTCGAGGAAAGAGAGATCCTTCTTCGAAAAACAGCAGGAAGTCTGGCTGGCAGGAAGCTCTGACTTGTTCGAGATGGTGGCGGTAGATGGTTGCGTATGTTTGAAAATCCTGACAAAAGCACCCTCGCCAATGCTGCGTTTCTCGACCTCATTTTCTTCAAGATCCTCGCTCGGATCCTCATCCTCGCGTCCTTGACAAAATTCCCCATCCTCATAATCATCAACAAGCTTTAGCAAAGGATCGGACTCTGGGTTTTCTCCGACCTTATTCTTGCCCCTTACACTTCTAGAGCTCGACATTATGGATTGAGAAACAAATATACAAAAGGCTAATGCTGTTTCGAACTCAAACGCTTCGAGCTCAAGAGAGGACGTAATATGTAAATAATTTTTCAACGAATCGACATATATATACGGGGTTAAAAAGGTAAAATTGCAAACAGGTCCCCGAGTAACCGCGACGGTTGAACTTATCCTGGGTAAAAACTCAGGGTTATCCCTCACAAGAATAGCACTTTGATACTTCATTTTCTAAGATTACGGAATAAGTTCCTTGCAAATTTTTCCTGAGAATCTCGTAGGTCCTCTTTGTTATGATCGAAAAATTTGGAAAGCATTCATTAAGGGATCGAGCAACACATCGCGGAACCATAAAGGGTATAACAACTTCAAGATTCTCCGACAAGGATATCTTTACAATACACCGGTATATGTCTTCTTATATATGCACTCTTTTTCCCTGGCTCGATTTTTATCCCAATGGGTTTTTCCGGGTTAGTTTTTTAATGAGGCATATCCTAAAGACATTATGAATGGCTCATCTCATAATAGTGTGGGACGCAACTTGTACTTCTTCGAGCGCAAGCTACACTTCACGCTCGAGAAGTGGGGGAGTATTGATGAGGGGTAATTTAGATTTCTTGCCTCTATGGGCCCGATGCTGTTCGAATAACACTAGATACTATCCCCAGAGAGCAAGAAGTTGGTCCAGGGCATAGTATTAACTGTTCCGAGCTCATTTCAGAATCCAAGATCGAAGGGTACTGTTGGGCCGAGCCCAGGCCCAAGCCCGTCATTTCAGCTATAAATACCCATGCATTTATGACAACAGACAACTTCCAAGGGGCTCTTGTTTTGAGACTGCTTCTCGGACAAACTTGGGAAATATAGTATAGTTTAGGTCATTTGTATTTCGCATCCTCTAGTTTGTACGGCATCCAATAATGCTCGAGTAGGACCCGAAATTCTTGTATTTGTACCCAGCTAATTCGAATACAATTACTATTGATCTTTACTTTCCTTTTAAATATTGTTATTTTTACTCTACAAACCACCTTTGATCGAACAACGAAATCACGTAAGATCACTTTCACTCACGAAGCTCGAACTACTTCTTCTTTTCATATCAGTCACAAAAATAGAAAATATCAGCACGCAGAGGATTCAGAGCTGATTTCCCGATCTTAAGATAGGGCCTAAGCAGAAGAAACATGAGTTAGGTCAAAAGTTTTTGTGCTCGACCTATTTCGAGGCACCGCCTAATAGCAGTATGGGGTCAAGGGGGTTATCCAAGGTTCGACCCATAAAATTCAAAGAAAAAATCAGGGAGCCCCGGTCCCAGTTCGGGGTATTACGATAAAATGAAATAAGATGACCCTAGTATTTACAGCAAGGAAGGCATCCTATCAGCACAAATGTAAGAGGGTCATTACCCTCAGGAGAAATTCGATAATAGATCTCGTTAACAAGTTAAGGAATGCGAGGTTAAAATATACGTACAATTGGCAAAGTGAGAAGTACATGGATCTATAAACTAAAAGATAAAATTCAAATAAGTCCTATTACATCAATGATCGGATTCTTTAGCACTAGAATCGCGTCCTTCCTCTGTTCCTTCGCCCTCTCCTCGGAATCACCTTCTGAACTGTCCTCAGCAGTGCTACTCGAGCTATCGTCGCCTTCGCCACTACTTTGATCGTCGGAGCTGAAGCTATTTGTCTTAGGGGATTTGATGCTCTCTCTTCCCCGATCGTCGGATTCATTCTCGATATCCACGTCCTCATCCTCTTCCTCCGAGCTCTCCGCTTCGAGCATGTCAGGATTGGGCATGGGAACCCCGAATTCAGCAAGGAACGGAGCATACTCATGGTCTTCTAAACCTTCAATTTTAGGAGGAAGGGACGAAGGTTTATAATCCTCCCCAAGGATATTTTTGTAGGCATTCATAAAGGGAAGATACTCGGTAAGATCTCCCTTAATTTTTCGACCACGATGAGCTGTTGAACTCCTTTATAAAAGAAAGCTTGATTTGGACTCGATCGTGACCGAACCAAGGCATCAAGAAAGGGGGACTCTAAGAACTCCCTTATAGCAGGAAGCTTGCCTTCCTCTCGACCTCGGGTATATGCCTGATCGGAGGATGCCTTAGCCTGCTCAAGGTCCTACTTTAATCTTGCTACTTCTTCCTCGAGGGCTCTCTTCCCTTCAAGTTCATTTTTAGCCTCCTCGAGCTCCTTCTCGACCTCAGAAAGCTTGGCAGCTCTCTCTCAACTGATCGGCTTTGATTGCTTGTTCTTTCAGAATTTCAAGAAGAGCGTTGTGAGTTTGTCGAGACTCCTCTTCCAAAGTTGCTAATCGGTAAGATTGGTGGGTAAATAAGTCTCCAGCCTAAAAAAAAAGGGAAAGAGAAGAGGATTTTAGCAAGGAGGCGAGGTTTTTAAAAAAGATAATACCTTCGAAAAAATATGTACCCTCTGGTGTGCATAAGCATAATCGCCCATAAGTTGGAAACCGTCCTTCAGGAAGTGCTCGGTATTATCATCTCTAAACCTTCTGGCCATCAGAATTCGGAAGGACTTATCCATTGTATGTTCGCCATCAAGGCCAAAGTCAGACTCGATGGTTCCATCCTCCGAAAACCCGGCGGCCTGTGGTCCACGAAGATGATCTTCTATAAAATCAACCAAATCTGGTTCTACGCGACCAGGTCGACATTGAATCGGGCCGGGGTTCCGGACAAAGGGCCTTACCCTTCTCGAACACTCGGGAACTGCGCTGTTCCTTTTTCGAGCCATTCGAGCTTCAATTATCTCTTGGGCTTGAGTCCCCTTAAGCGTATAATAGCTACACCCCGCCACATTTGGGTCAGATATGCTAATTGAAAATACTGATCGCAGAGGGCCAGAGGCTTGAGATTGTGAAGTTCCCTCTGCGGCATTTTGGGGTAAGCTTGTAACCATGTTCGGAACAGTGGAAGTGTCAGTTCTGGGAATAGCTTCTCTGCTCATCAAGGTGGCCCTTGATTTCTTTTGCTTGGGAGGTTGGCCTTGGGTTCCCTTAGAAAATGAAGCAACATTTGAACCGGCTACAGAGGTTCGAAATCTTTCAACGATTTCAGCTGCAAGCAGAAAGCGAATTAATTTCGAGCAAAGGAAAATCAATTGTATTATAGGAAAAGAGTTATTATACCTATGGTGAGAGAAACGGTTACAGCATTAGCCTCCCCTTCTGTTGCAATAACTTGGTTAGTTGTTTCGTCGTTAGGCGCAATCGGAGAATCTCCAAAACCGATCGCAAGAGCAGGATAAGAACACTCACTAAGCCCGACCAGTCTCAATACCCCCTCTTGGGTCAATAGAGCAGACTGGTAAAGATCGGATCGAAGTGTCTGCAAAAATTCATCAGGGAGCTCGTGATTCATTCTCCCTTTAAGGCTTCTCCTACCATAAATCCAAGACTTAGAACCAGCCCATTCATAAGGGGTCGTTTTTGGATTCTCCGAGGAAGATGGACAGTCAGGACCACGAACGAAGAAAAAATCCTTCTTCCAACCTTGCAGGTTGCTCGAAACGATGTTTGACAGAATTGACCGATTCGATCTTTGGGAAAAATACACGTAGCCAGCGTTCGAAGATGTAGATGAACTCACTTGGAATACTCGCCAAAAATTTTGGAAAACAGCTTTCTTCCCTTTGGCCTTCATCAGCGCGCTAAAGGCTACGATATATCCGATCGAATTCGGAAGAATTTGGGATGGAGCAAGATGAAAAGCCTCCAAAACACTGCAAACAAAAGGAATGAAAGGAATGCGTAGACCGTACAAAAATTGCCTGGCATAAAAAGCTTGGCACCCCTCCGGTGGATCGGTGACGCGCTGCTCGGGAGTCGGAATGACGATCGAAAATCCGTCGCCTAAGTATTTGCCAAATTCAGCTTCCAAATCTCCTCGATTTTCCTCAGTATAACGAGAAGCTATTTGATCGGCTTTCAGTATGGTCTTGTTAAGCCTCGTGCTAGTCGACGGTTCTACCCAATCGAAAATTGTAACTATTACGTTCCTACCTATCTTGAATTTTATTTGCTCATTCTTGGCCAAAGGAAGATCATCGTCCTCCGTAGCTTCTTCGTCGGGGGCCTCGCTTGAAGTATCACTTTCACCGCCTTCGGAACTAGAGTTCGAATCCTCTTCTTCTTTATCAGAGCCAGAATTAAGGCTCGGGACCCTTAGATTCTCCGCCTCCGAGGAACGAACAGTCACGATCTGCATCTCGCCAGGACCACACTCTTGCTCTTCTACTATCTTGGCTTTGCCCTTAGGATCTGTTGAACTAGACATTATACGCTCAGAATGATCGGACGAATATTGGGGTTTTTCTTATCGATATATGCGCTCCGATCTAGGGTTCCTTGAAAGTTTTATGCGAATAAACGTCCAATGATCAACCGATATATATAGGGTCAAAATGGTAAATTGCAAACCGGTCCCTGAGTAGTCACGACGATTGAACTTCCTCTGGATGATTTCAAAAACCTACTTTCCCTTTAATTGCACGATAGACCCCTATACTCTACGAATTAATGGGCCGCAGCCCAACACGTGGAGGGATGCAACGCCTGAGTATCAAGATTCATTTACACTTCCGACTGTCCATGCTACTATTCGATCGGATAAGCATGGTCGAAAAGAAAATAAGGCAATATTATTAAGGCGTCGTTCATGGATCTACGGTTTTCAAGTGACAGGACGCTTTCAAAAAGTCCGACAAATCGTTATCAAAGATAATATTTGTATATCATTAACAGGCATTATGGTGTTTTCGTGATAAGCACTCTTTTTCCCTAATTCGATTTTTATCCCAATGGGTTTTCCCGAGTTAGGTTTTTCATGAGGCATATCCGTAACACATCAACATATGATTCGTTCCTCTGGATGTTCGGAATAACACATACTTCTTCGAGCTTAAGCTTCACTTTGCGCTCGAGAAGTGGGGGAGTATTGATGGAGGATATTTTGGACTCAACTTTAGGAGCTAATGTACGACCTAAGAACCAGAGTCTGTTGGGATAGTGGTTGGGTTGCCTCGATTGTCAGAACAACATACAGTGCGGAATTAAAAAATTTCGAAGCATCCAAGGTCCCATATACGAATCTCCATATTATATATACGCAAGCAAGAAATAAAAACACACATTGAATTAAACAAGGGGGTTTTTGCGATTTACCTCACCACAGGCAAGGTGGTGGCAACCTTCATATCTAATTCTGGATCTGGATCTGGTTCACAGAAGTGATCCAAACGTCTCACCTCCAAAGATAGTCCACACCAACTGGATTCTGGTGACACCTCCTAGTCTTAGGCTCAGAACTGGATCTAGGAGATTTGTTGTTGCAGGACTGTGCAGTTCAACTTGGCAAGGCAAGATCTAACACGGTGGAACAAAGGAGAGGCGACGGCGGCGCTTGGGCAGCTCACGGCAGCAAGGTGGCGGCGGCACAAGCTTGGCGGCGCAGGGGAGGGGCGGCTAGGTCAGATAAAGGAGTTCAGGGTTTTTGTGCTAGGGTGTTAGCTTTCTGAGCTCTGGTAGGACTCTATTTATAGAGATCTATTTGACCTAGGTTTGCAAGACTCCTTATGGGCTTTTAATTAAAGGCCCATGTCTTGAAAGCCCTTCATTTAATTAACTACTTTAATTAAATGCCCAATCCAAATAAATCAATATTTCTTTTATATAATTAATTGGCAACTTAATTAAGTATTTAATTAATTAAGTCAACTAATTAATTAATCTCCCACTTGAATTAATACTTTAATTGATTTAATTGATTTAATTACTTTTAAATCACTTAATTCCTTTAGTATCCTTTACAACAGTCACCGTCCAATTGTATTGTGTGTGACCCTCTGGGTTCACCACCAATTGGCAGCAGGCCCACGAATTCCTCGTGATTTAATTTACGAACAATAAATTGCTCCGATCAATTAAACAACCTTTAATTAACTACTCCCAGAATCAAATCCTCTATTAACTCAGGAGTACCTACACTTCATGGTCAATGTCTAGCCACAAGCCCATGAAGCCCAACTTAAGGTGAATTGATACTTGTGAACCTCGCCTCATATAATTACCATGTACATACGGTCCTTCTATCGACTAATATTCCTGATCAAGATTTGGGGTGTGTGAATTGATCGGCACCTCTAAATTTGTCTCGATAACTATACTTTCTAATTCAGGATAATATTCCAGTGTGACTCTTAAATTTGGAAACCTCCTTTCCAAATCCGTCACTGACTACGGCCGTAGATTCCTTGGATATATTATCTAAGAATCGTATAGGAAATTCTCTCATCCATTGCGATGAGTCAATAGATTCCATATTGGTACTAACCACTCGCGTACATGTCTATACGCACCCAACCTAGGCATGTTATGACCAAGCTAAGTGGCCTATACCTAGATCTAAGTACGCACTTTCATGCACCGAATTCGCCCTAGCACCTCAAGTCAAAGGACTAAATCGTACACTATTATAATCCTTGTTGGATGAAGATGAAGATGAAAGAAGACAAGTAATTAAGGGAAGGTTTTGATGATTTCCAAAACATCATAATCAGCTAAGTATGGAAAGCTTAGTTCCCTTAGAAGAATTTTGAGCTGGTAAAAGAAGACATCAGAAAAGTTCAAAGTTCAAAGCTCAGAAGACTAGTGATCTCTTGCTGGATCAGCGAACAGAAGGGTAGATCATCAGCCGAGTCAAATCAGATGAGTTCAGTATTTGATCAGCAGAGTATCTATCAGCAGAGTCGTTTTGATCAGCAGAGCAGAAGAGGTCAAGAGATTAGTCCAACGGTAATAAATGCACTTGGTGTAATAAATGCTGTAAGAGAAGGGTAGTAATGGCAAATGATTGAAGATATCCTCGGATCAGCAGAGTGCATTAAATGCAGCATTAAATGCGATGGACAGAAAGGTACTGTACACAGTACGGAATGCTGCAGGGAGCCGTTTCAAAAAGAGCTGAAGGATGGATTTGATTTGTGACTTGCCTTCAACGGTCATAATTTCATTTCCATGTATAAATAGAGCTGAATTTCAAATCGAGCAAAAAAAAAAAACAACAACAATCAGAGATCGAAATTTTGAAGCAGAATTTCTCTAAGTCTCAAAAGCTCGAACAGCTCACTCGTCTGGTGGAAGTCATCTGTTGACAGAAACCCAGTTGAAGAAATCAGAAAAACATTATCTGAGTGATTTTGTAATAGCTGAGTGTTGTGCGAAGTGAGAATCCATCTGTGTGAGTGATTCTACTTTAGAGGATAGGTTTTCTTTGTGAATCCCTATTGCGAGCTTACAGCCTTCTCATTAGTTGGTTAGGTGTAAGTGGAGAAATATTGTAATCTTTGTGATTATAGTATAACCCAGAATCTGTGTGATCTGGAAGAGTGGACTAAAGGATTTTTATCCATATAACCACTATAAAAATTCTTTGTGTTATCTTGCATTTAAAGTTTTCTTGCATATTTTAAAGTTTGCATTTTAAACACTTTGAATCAATTAAAAAGATTTTATAAGGAGTTTTAAACTGGGGATAAAATCTTTTTAGAACTTAGTTTACTTGTGAAAAACACTTTCAAACAATCCGCTGCAAGTATACTCTTGAAAAACTGTTTGCTGAAAAACAGCTAAGTCATTGTAAGAAGAGTGGTCAGTCGTCTGTTCAAGATTTGTTCACGATCAGACTAGTCTGCTTACTGTTCTTCATCAGCTTAGTCTGCTGACAGAAGACTGAAAAGTTTTTAAGTTCAAAAATTTTCAGAGGTCTATTCACCCCCCCCCTCTAGACCTCATCTGACCACTTGGGACCAACAAGTGGTATCAGAGCAGGTGGTTCATTAGAATCAGCTGCCTGATCAACGAGCTTGATCCGAGTGTTTTTCAAAGGTTTTCAAAACTTTTCAAAAGAGCATTTTTTTTGAAAAACAAAAACTTTTTGAAAAATGGATTGTATCAGCCATGTTCCCCACATTGCTGGTATGTCCTTTGAGGACTGGAAAATCAGAATGGAGATTTTCCTTGCTGCCTATAATGACAACATGCATACATGTATCATTAAAGGTCCATTCAGATTCACAAAGACCATAAAGATAAATGAAGTAGATACGGTTGTGGAGAAAGACCTTCATGAGATGACTCCAGAAGAGATAAAGCTTTACAATCTAGATAAAGTTGGGAGATTCATCATGACTAAAGCCCTGGATAATGATCGGTTTGACAAGGTCAAACATTGCAAAACCGCAAAGGAGATGTGGGACAAAGTCAGAGATATGAGCGAAGGCAATGATGCTATTAAAGAGCATCAGCTCAGTGTTGCATTGGAAAAGCTGGACAACTTCAAGATGAAGTCTGGAGAAACCATTGATCAGATGGATACCAGATTCACCAGAACGCTGAATGAAGTTTTGAAGCTGGGAAAGACTTTCACTGACAAAGAGATTTCTGTCAGAGTACTGAAGGCTCTACCATCCAAGTTCAACATGAAGGTGACAGCAATGGAAGAATCAAGAGATCTGGGCAAGATTTCTCTAACAGAGCTGTTCTCCGCACTCAAGGCTTATGAGTATAAACTGCCAAGAATGGGAATTGAAGAAACCTCAACTTCAGGACCCACAGCTGCACTTGTTGCTGCTGAAAACACCAGAAGACCAGCATAAAAAAAGCAAAGAAGTGGACTCATCTGATGAAGCCACTCTACTCAACAAAAAGGAGTACACTGCTGGAGATGTAGCATTATTGATGAACAACTTCAAGAAGTTCTATAAGAGAAAAATGAAAAACAAATACAATCATGCTGCTTCTACTTCTAAACCTAACTTTTCTTCTCAGGATAAAGAGGATTATAAATCAAAACTGATGTGTTACAACTGCAGGAAATTGGGACACTTCATAAGAGACTGCCCATATCCAAAAGCAGAGAAGTACACTGAGGAAGAGAAGAGAATGAGAAAAGAAAGAAAGCATCAGAGAGCCAAGGCAATGATGGCTGAAGCAGAAAAGCCAGCTGCTGTCTACTCATCTGATTCAGACTCAGACTCATCTGATGAAGAATCATCTGATGAAGAAAAACCTGCTCTCCTGTGCCTGATGGCAAAGGAATCTGATGACTCTGAGGATGAGGTAACTCCTCAAGAAAATGAACTATTTAATTCTCTAGAGCAAATGATGTTGAATAATACTACTATTGCTGGAGAATTTGTTAAGCTTAAGGAAGAGATGAACTTGCTAAAAGAGCAAAATAGTTCACTGAAACTTTTAGCTGAAAAGCCTAAAGAATCAGCTGAATATAAACAGCTTGAGCAAGAGCATGAATCTCTGAAAGCTGAATGTGAGGTTTATAAAGGAAAAATCATGGAACTTGAGAAAATCATTGAGTCTCATGATAAGTCTACTGTTGCATCCATGCATACATCTAAGAAACAGGAGACACCTTTGGAAAAGGATAATCTAGAATTGAATCATACTGAAAAATTTATTTCTGCTGACAACAGTAAGGTCATTCTGTATGTTCAAACCTCTAGACCTACCTCATCTGAGAAAGTGGTAAAGGAGAAGAAATCTCCTAAGGCTAAAAAGAGCAAAGAGCCTAGTGTAGGAAATCAGACTAGTAAGACCAAACAGCAGAGTCCTAAGAAGTCTGCTGATAAAGCTAAAGTCAATCAGACTAGTGGTAAAACTAAGTCAAAAACAAATGAGCAAGCACCTAGTAAACCAAAGAAGCATAAGAATAAGAAAAATCAAAATGCTTGGTATGGAAATGAGTCATATTATGTGCAACCTGCTGCATATCATCCTATGTATCATGCACCTCAATTTCCTAATTACTATGCACCTTATCCTGCTCATCCAATGCATGCATATCCTGCATATCATGCACCTTACCCTGCTTATGAACATTATTCATATCATACTGATCATCAACATGACTTATCTGATAACTATGATAAAAATGAAACTGTTCATGCTCCTAAAACTCAGAAACCTAAGAAGCCTAAGACTTCAACATCTTGGGTTGTCAAGGGTGGAACTAATCCTTCAGGACCCTCTCAATAAGGGTACCTAAAACAATTTTATTTTTGTTTTGTAGGTTAGGATTAGGAGTAGGAATAAAGTAGAGAAGATTTGGTACTTGGACAGTGGTTGTTCAAGGCACATGTGTGGAAACATACATGAGTTGACTGATGCAGTTGCTGTGGATGGTCCAAAAGTCACTTTTGGAGACAGCAAAGAAGGCAAGATTAAAGCTAAAGGAAGATTAATCAAGGGAAACTTAGAGATATCTGACGTCTCCTATGTTAAAGGACTAAAATATAATCTGCTGAGCATAAGTCAATTTTGTGACAAAGGATATTCAGTCATCTTCTCAACAGATAAGTGCTACGTTGAACAGATTGGTACAAAGAAGGTAATCCTATCTGGAAGACGACAAGGGAATATCTACATAGTTGACTGGAATTCTGTTGACAAGAATTCAAGTGTTTGTTTGGTGGCATCTGCACCAAGTGAAGTCAGTTGGCTATGGCACAAGAGGATGAATCATTTAAACTTCAAGACCATAAACAGATTAATCAAGAATGATTTGGTAGAAGGGATTCCAAAAGCAGTCATGAGCAAAGACAAGCTCTGTGATGCATGTCAGAAGGGTAAACAAATCAAGTCATCATTCAAAGAAAAGAAGCACCAATCTTCTGGAAGAATATTGGAGCTGTTGCATATGGACTTATTTGGACCCATTGATCCAGTCAGCAATGGTGGAAAGAAATACTGCCTAGCTGTTGTGGATGACTATTCAAGATACACTTGGGTGATTTTCATGAAGAAGAAAAGTGAAACCAAGGAACATCTTACCAATCTGATGGAACTGATCCAGAATGAAAAGAGTATTAAGATATTGAAGATCAGATCAGATAGAGGGACAGAGTTTACAAACTCTACTGTTGAAGAGTATTGTAACATGAAGGGAATACATCATGAGTATTCTGCTGCAAGAACCCCTCAACAGAATGGTGTTGCTGAAAGGAGAAACAGAACACTAAAAGAAGCTGTCAGAACCATGATAGCTGAAGCTAAACTGCCTCAAAGATTTTGGGCAGAAGCAACAAACACAGCATGCTTTACCCAGAACAGATGTATGATCAACAAAAATCAGAACAAGACTCCATATGAAGTTTGGAACAATAGAAAGCCAAACATTCACTACTTTAAGATTTTTGGTTGTAAATGTTTTGTATTAAATAATGGGAAAAATCACCTTACTGCATTTGCAGAAAAGGCTGATGAAGCTGTCTTTGTAGGATACTCATCTGTTAGTAAGGCTTATAGAGTTTTCAATAAAAGAACATTGCTAATAGAAGAATCTATCCATGTAGTATTTGATGAGCCAAGTCAATCTTCTGAAAAGAATCAAAGTGTAAATCAAGATCTGTCTGCTGATTTACAGAAGTTAGACGTTGGAAGAAATGAAGAATATGTTCCCATCATACTACCTAATCTAAGTTCAGCTGCTAACTCAAGTGCTGTTCAAAATCACAGTGCTGATTGTCTAACAGACGAGTTGCAAACAGCTGACAGACCAGAGACTGTTCAACAGACGGCAAATGTTCAACAGACTACTACTGGAACTCCAACAGTAGTGTTGCAAGATCATAACAGAGGACAACATCCTGATTTGCAGCCTGATCTCAGATGGCTCAAGAATCACCCTCCTGAATTAGTCATTGGTGATCCTTTAGATAGAGTGAAAACAAGAAGAGCTGCTGCACAAGATACTATGTTTGTTACATTCCTATCTCAAATAGAGCCCAAACAAATTGAAGAAGCTCTCAATGATTCCTTCTGGATAGAAGCTATGCAAGAAGAGTTGAATCAATTTGAAAGGAATGAAGTCTGGTACTTAGTTCCTAGACCAAGTCATCAAAGAGTAATTGGCACTAAGTGGGTATTCAGAAATAAGATGAACGAAGATGGTGTTGTCACCAGAAACAAAGCAAGACTAGTGGCCAAGGGTTATTGTCAAGAAGAAGGAATTGACTTTGATGAAACTTTTGCACCAGTAGCAAGACTTGAAGCAATCAGACTGTTTCTTGCCTATGCTGCTCACAAGAACTTCACTGTCTATCAGATGGATGTGAAGTCTGCTTTTCTCAATGGAGAATTGCAAGAAGAAGTGTATGTTGAACAACCTCCAGGATTTGAAGTCTATCAAGAAGAGGACAAAGTATATCGTCTGAAGAAAGCCCTTTATGGACTGAAACAGGCTCCAAGAGCATGGTATGATACCCTATCTGATTTTCTTTTAATTAAAGGATTTCGAAAAGGTAAGGTAGACAAAACCTTGTTCACTATTGAATGGGAAAATCATATATTACTTGTGCAAATATATGTGGACGATATTATTTTTGGTTCAACTAACCAACAGATGTGTGATAAGTTCTCCAAGCTGATGCAGAATAAGTTTGAAATGAGCATGATGGGTGAACTTAACTACTTTCTTGGATTGCAAGTTAGACAGTTGCCTGATGGAATATTCATCAGCCAAGCAAAGTACACAAGAGATCTGTTCAAGAAATTTGGTATGGAAACTAGCTCAACAGCTACCATTCCTATGTCTACAAGTCTTCGTTTGGATAAAGATGAAGATGGCAAATCAGTGGACATAACCAAATATAGAGGCATTATTGGTTCATTGTTGTATCTAACAGCAAGCAGACCTGATATAATGTACTCAGTTGGAGTCTGTGCAAGATTTCAATCAAACCCCAAAGAATCTCATCTCTTAGCTGCCAAGAGGATATTGAAGTATGTTAAAGGCACTCAAGAATTGGGATTGTGGTATCCTAGAGAATCTGGATTTGAACTAGTTGGCTACTCAGATTCAGACCTTGCTGGCTGCAAGATTGACAGAAAGAGCACAACAGGTGCCTGTCAGTTCTTGGGCAGTCGTCTGATCTCATGGATGAGTAAGAAGCAAACCTCAGTTTCTATATCTACTGCTGAAGCTGAATATATAGCTGCTGGAGCCTGCTGTGCACAGATACTTTGGTTGAAACATCAACTAGAAGACTACAACATCAAGATCAGTGGAATACCAATCTACTGTGACAATACAAGTGCAATCTCACTTACTCAGAATACTACAAGTCATTCAAGGACTAAACATATTGAGATTAAACATCATTTCATTAGAGATCATGTGGAAAAAGGCAATGTTTTGATTGAGTATGTTCATACTGATAATCAGATTGCTGACATCTTCACCAAACCTCTAAGTGAAGCAAGGTTCTCAACTCTAAGAGCTGAGTTAGGTTTACTTAACCTGGATGCATAAGCTGAGGGGGAACTCATCAGAAGACTGGAGTTCAACAGCTTAGTCATCAGTTATTTCATTCAAGAATTAACTCTCAACAGACTAGTTAACTTATGAAATCTTAAAGACAGGGGGAACGTGTAAGACTAGCGGTACTTCTGTTCTAAAGATGAAATCTGTTAATGACAGTTAGTTGAAGTTATGTTACCAAGAAGATGTGTTCTTAATTCTTGAAGATTGAAGATTATTTTATCTTGCTGGATTGACAAACAGCAAAGGAAGATTACTAGCTATTGGCATTCTCTAGTAATATCAGATAACAGATCACTCGTCTGTCAGATAAGTTTAACTCTACTCATCTGATACCTTATATAAGCATGGTCATAAAACGCATTATTAGTAACACGCTTTTATAAGTAAACAGATTAGTGTCGATAGAGTTTCCCGCCCATCTGACATTAAAATAATAAAATTGAAATCCGCGACTCTCATCCGCACGATTAAAAACTGTCAGATTAGATCAACGGTTTAAATAAATCACGAAAACCAAATCAAAAGGAAACCTATAAAATCCGATCTGAACAGCATAGTCGTCTTACGCACTCAAAAATTCTCAAACTTTCTATCTCTCAAACCCTCTTGTTGCGAAAGTTCACTATTTTGCAGAATTTACTCACAAATCTCAGAAATGGACAAAGTTATTGAAGGAAGATACTTCAACTACAGCAAATTCCATTTCTCTGGCACCGATTTGATGCGCGCTTTACTGGAAAAGATCAAGGAAGCATCTTTGGTCCCAGTCTTGGAAGCACACGAAGATAGGGTTTATCTTGAAGATGTATACCACTTCTACACTTCCAGGGAGTTCAACGATGATGACACCGTTATGACTGCTGTCATAGGTGGTAAGAAAATCGCTGTATCTGCTGCTGTTCTTCATGAAATTTATAAGCTGACAGACAAGGGAGGAGATGTGACCTCGTTAGGGTCAGAAAAAGAAGAGGAATTTTGGAAAATTTGTGCTAAGAAGGGAGAGGAGATGACTGGGACTTTAATGAAGACCCAGCTGAAGGATGAATACCAAAGATTTGCTGATATCATAGCAAAGGTTTTGGATTGTGCTACGGGTTCTCTGGATGGCCTACCTAGAAGAAGGCTTCACACTATGATTTGCATTTACTATGGGATGAAAGTGAACTGGGCTGCTCATGTTTATGAGCTGTTAAGTGACAAAAGGCATTCTCATGCCATTCTGCTGAGTAACTTGTTTGCTTCTCTGCATTGCCCTATGGGTGGAGGAAAACAAACCCATGGAAGCAAAGAATTCAAACTCTACGAACCAGTGAGGCAACTGGTGGAAAAACCAAAGAGAAAAGCCTCCAAACAATCCAAGAAGACCCCTTCTAAGAAGAGCAAGAAGGAAGGTCAGACTAGTCAGTCTGCTGAGCCAACAGCACAGTCTGCTGTTGTGGCTGGATCAGCAGAGCCTGAAATTGAAGTCTCTAAGAAGGTGGTAGATGACTTCACTGTTGAAATTGAAAACATGAAGACAGGATCATCCTCTGAAGGAACTGAATCTGAAGAGGAAATTCCACTTCAAAGACTGAAGAGACTAAGGACTAGGAGTGAAGCAAGGGGACCTCCTACTGCCAACCCCCCTGCTGTCAAGAAAATTCCTAAGTCAAAAGCCAAGAGAAAGGTCACTTTCCCTGAAGAGCCTGCTGTAACTGTGAGGAAAACAACAACTGAGGCAGAAAGGCCATTAAATGTTGAAGAACCAGTTGTTGAAGCTACTAAGGCTGCTACTGCTGAGCCTGAAAGTGGTCCTACAGTTGAAATGACAACAGAAGCCTCAACTGCTGCACTATCTGCTGATGTGGAAAAGGAACAGCAGACTAGTACACAAATGGAGGGAGAAATTCTGTTAATACATCCTACTCCAGTTGCTGCAACACCTATCCAAGCAGTTGAAAGCCCTGAATCAAGAAGAAAGAGGTTAGGCAAAACCTCAACCTATGTAACTGCTGCAGAGAAGATGAAACTGGATGTTGCTGAAAAGCAAAGGATTGCTGCTGAGAAAGCAGAAGAAGATAGGCTGAAAAGCCTAGAGTTAAAAAGGCTGGAAGAAGAAGCCAGCAAAATGACTCAAAAGCAGAGAGATGCTTTTGAGGCAGCAGAGTTGGCTGCTGTCATTGAAGCAAGCCTCAAGGATGCTCATGGTCCTCAGCGTACTGGTGGGATAGTTATTGGTGAGCAAAGAGATCCAAATAAACCAATACCAGCTATGCCTGCACCCAAGATTAAGGAAAAGAGAAGAGAAGAAGTCAAACTGTCTCTTGAAATTGTCAGGGAAGACCCTGCAATTTTTGAAGAATTCCTTAGAAGACTGGATGCTGAAAATGAAAGAGTCAACCGTCTGACACTCTTCCATTCTGAAAAGATCAAATACAATAGATGGAGAGAATACAGATTAACAAAGAGTCCTGCTGAAATGGCTAAGTGGAAAGAATTCAAGGCTACAGAAGACTGGTTACTTAAATGGCTTGAGACAAATTCAACCATTCAAGCACTTGATTCAGAGTTCTTTCTGGACAGGTTGAGGATGAGAATATGTCATATAGTCAAGGAAGAGGCCAAGAAGATCTTTGCATCCATTCCTGAGGATTTTGATGACTCAGTAGATCTCAAAGAAAGATCTATCAAGTTGGCTATTGCTCAAGCAATGGAGCTTTGGGCCAAGAAAGCAAGGAAGTTAAGGGGACAACCAAGCTCACTGGTTCCACTTCCTAACATCAAGCATATTGTCTATGGACCAAACATCAAACCCTATGAAGAGCTGCCAGAGGAACCAACAACTACTTTTATTCCTCTTGACAACTTTACTTGGATTTGTAACAGGTCAGCAGTGGACAATGAAGGTTTGATGAGGACAGTTGAAACTGTCAAGAAGATTATATCACCTGCTGATAAAGAAGGAGCAGAGTCCTCTGATCAACCAAAGCAAATTGAGGGTACTTCAGACCCATCTGATCAAGACAAAGTGCAGGATGACAAGTCTGATGCTGCTGATGAATCAAAGAAGGAAGAAGAAATTCCAGCAGATCAGTTAAAGGAGAAGGAAAGCACTCCAAGCCATGCTGGTGAACCAGCAGATCAGTCCCTTGCAATGATAACTCAACCATCAGAGCAACATCTCAAGGAAACCGTTTCTGCTACTCCATCAGAAGATCCTTCAATATCTCAGAGTTCTCAAACCAATCTGTTGGATTCCATCCAACAACTGATTATCAAATCAATGAAGGAAATGAAGGAGGAGATAAAAGCAGAAGTGATAGCTGCTGTTCATCAACCTATTCAGAAGGTTGCTGCTACTGTTCCTACTGACTTACTGAAAGATACTGCTCAGAATGTACAATCTATATGTCAGGATATGGATATACTCAGGAGAAGGACACAAAGCACCACTGAAGGTTGGAAGCAGATTGAACAGACTGTTGAATTGGCTCTCCAAGCAGAAGATGAAGTCATGGGCAACATGATGAAAGACTTCAATGCTTCATCAAATTGGATTTTAGGAACTCAAATCCAGTTGGGTGATCAAGGAGAAGACTTGCTCAAAGAAGTCAAGACTGTTAAAGCCAATCAACTTAACCAGCAAGCTCAGATCAATGCTATGGAAGAAAACATCAAGCTTCTATGTGATTCACTTCTAATCACACCAGTTGTGCCACAATATCCATCTGTCCCTGCTGATGATGACAAAAAGGGGGAAGAAAGGATATTTGGACAGCAAAGGGTTGATTTCCAAAGGGAAGGAAATCAAAATGCTGAGGAAACAGAAGTGTTAGAAGAATCTGAAGAGTCTGCTAATAATAGGAATGAAGCAGCAAATGAAGACACAAGCAGATTAGCAGATGAGAAGATCACTGAAGAAGAAGACCAAGCTGATGAGGAAGAATCTGAAGCAAAAGCTAAGTCAGACAAAGAACTAGCTGCTGCCAAAGATTCAGTTGAAGAACAGCTTGATCCTGATGTTAAAAAGAAGAAGCTAGAGCTGTTGATGCAGAAATTGGAAGTTGGAACCTCCAAGTCTGCTGAAGAAGAAAAGAAGACAGAAGACTAGCTTGGCTAGATTTTTTTTAAAAATTCTTGTAATCCTTTAGAGTATTTTGTACTTTTCATCTTTCATTTGTAAAATGTAATCAGTTCTATATCTATAAAATTTGCAAGTTTGACTCCAACATATCATTTCTATCTCAGAAATTTTTGAGGATCAAAACTTTAGTTTAGGTACAGGTACTTAGCTGGAGTTTTGTCATCATCAAAAAGGGGGAAATTGTTGGATGAAGATGAAGATGAAAGAAGACAAGTAATTAAGGGAAGGTTTTGATGATTTCCAAAACATCATAATCAGCTAAGTATGGAAAGCTTAGTTCCCTTAGAAGAATTTTGAGCTGGTAAAAGAAGACATCAGAAAAGTTCAAAGTTCAAAGCTCAGAAGACTAGTGATCTCTTGCTGGATCAGCGAACAGAAGGGTAGATCATCAGCCGAGTCAAATCAGATGAGTTCAGTATTTGATCAGCAGAGTATCTATCAGCAGAGTCGTTTTGATCAGCAGAGCAGAAGAGGTCAAGAGATTAGTCCAACGGTAATAAATGCACTTGGTGTAATAAATGCTGTAAGAGAAGGGTAGTAATGGCAAATGATTGAAGATATCCTCGGATCAGCAGAGTGCATTAAATGCAGCATTAAATGCGATGGACAGAAAGGTACTGTACACAGTACGGAATGCTGCAGGGAGCCGTTTCAAAAAGAGCTGAAGGATGGATTTGATTTGTGACTTGCCTTCAACGGTCATAATTTCATTTCCATGTATAAATAGAGCTGAATTTCAAATCGAGCAAAAAAAAAAAACAACAACAATCAGAGATCGAAATTTTGAAGCAGAATTTCTCTAAGTCTCAAAAGCTCGAACAGCTCACTCGTCTGGTGGAAGTCATCTGTTGACAGAAACCCAGTTGAAGAAATCAGAAAAACATTATCTGAGTGATTTTGTAATAGCTGAGTGTTGTGCGAAGTGAGAATCCATCTGTGTGAGTGATTCTACTTTAGAGGATAGGTTTTCTTTGTGAATCCCTATTGCGAGCTTACAGCCTTCTCATTAGTTGGTTAGGTGTAAGTGGAGAAATATTGTAATCTTTGTGATTATAGTATAACCCAGAATCTGTGTGATCTGGAAGAGTGGACTAAAGGATTTTTATCCATATAACCACTATAAAAATTCTTTGTGTTATCTTGCATTTAAAGTTTTCTTGCATATTTTAAAGTTTGCATTTTAAACACTTTGAATCAATTAAAAAGATTTTATAAGGAGTTTTAAACTGGGGATAAAATCTTTTTAGAACTTAGTTTACTTGTGAAAAACACTTTCAAACAATCCGCTGCAAGTATACTCTTGAAAAACTGTTTGCTGAAAAACAGCTAAGTCATTGTAAGAAGAGTGGTCAGTCGTCTGTTCAAGATTTGTTCACGATCAGACTAGTCTGCTTACTGTTCTTCATCAGCTTAGTCTGCTGACAGAAGACTGAAAAGTTTTTAAGTTCAAAAATTTTCAGAGGTCTATTCACCCCCCCCCCTCTAGACCTCATCTGACCACTTGGGACCAACATTGAGAAACATCCCATCACCGATATGCGACATGCGCTTCCACAATGGGTTTCTTTGTTCGGGTCGTTCGATGCATTCAATCTTCTATTGAACCACCTACTCATATGCACTGGCCTCAAATGTCTTGCTCATGAAACGCTACAAATTCACTCCATGTGAATCATGCATACTTGTACAAGTCTTGGCGATTCCTACGATACCCCGTCTCGTTCGGAATCTATGACTTGGAACAGTTTTAAGATTACGACCTTTGAGACTGTTTCATGATTGCACTCAGTACTGAAATGAATCGTCCCATAATCTAATGTAACCTAAGGGTTTCAACCAATCGCTTAAATGTATTCGCGAGAGATGAAGTTGGCCATTGTTTATCCTTATACACATATAATTAAACGTGCGTATTATTATAAAATCAAAAGATCGTTTCTTACAGAATAGACCTATCACAAGCTAATTGAACTGGCTTGCTGGGCATTATCCTATCAATCTCCCACTTGCCCTAAAGCCATTCACCTATGTTTCTATGACCCATCTTTTCTAGATGTCCTTCGAACGCCTTTTGTGAAGGTAGCTTAGTTAGTGGGTTAGCTACGTTGTCTTCCGATTTGACATACTCCATGTGCATGTCTCATCTACCAGTGATCTCCCTGATCACATGGTATTTCCTTTGTACGTGTTTGGATTGATGGTGTGATCTCGGCTCCTTTGCTTGAGCTATCGCCCCGTTGTTGTCACAAAAGACGACTACAGGTTCAGCAATGCTAGGAATAACATCCAATTCTTGAATGAAGTTTTTCATCCATACACTTTCTTTTGCCGCATCTGATGCTGCGATATATTCTGCTTCTGTGGTTGAGTCGGCAGTGGTAGACTGTTTACAGCTTTTCCAACTGACTGCTCCACCATTGATGCAGAATATGTATCCAGAGTTGGATTTAAATTCATCCACGTCAGACTGGAAACTCGAATCAGTGAATCCTTCAAGTTTCAATTCTCCACTACCACCGTAGACCAAAAACATATCCTTAGTCATTCGCAGGTACTTTAGGATTGCTTTTACGGCAGTCCAGTGCTCTTCGCCTGGATTTGACTGCTAGCGGCTCGTTACACTTAGAGCGTGTGCTATGTCTGGTCGAGTACACAACATCGCATACATTATGCTCCCTATAGCAGAGGCATAAGGTATGAGAGACATTCTCGTCTTTTCTTCGTCGGTTGTAGGGCAGATTGACTTAGAAAGAGAGATACCATGTCTCATTGGAAACAATCCTCTCTTGGATTATTCCATTTTGAATCTCTTCAAAATAGTGTTGATGTACTGAGATTGGGAGAGTCCTATCATCTTCTTCGATCTATCCCTATAGATACGTATTCCCAATACGTAAGATGCGTCTCCCATATCTTTCATGGAGATCTGCGCGGATAACCACGCTTTAGTCTGCGCTAACATCTTGATATCGTCTCCGATTAACAAAATGTCATCGACGTACAAAACAATGAATTGTATCGAGCTCCCACTATTCTTCTTGTACACACAAGGTTCATATACGTTTTTGATGAAGCCAAATGCTTTGACTGTCTCATCAAATCGTATGTTCCAGGTTCGGGACGCCTGTTTGAGGCCATAGATTGACCTTTGAAGTTTACACAATTTGTGCTCACTTCCTTTGGACGCAAAACCTTCAGGTTGTTGCATAAAGATCTCCTTGTCAATGTCTCCATTGAGAAAGGCGGTCTTCACGTCCATTTGCCATATTTCGTAGTCATGCCACGCGGCTATGGCAAGTAGTATCCGAATGGATTTCGACATCGCCACGGGAGAGAAGGTTTCCTCATAGTCTATTCCAGGCCTTTGAGAATACTCTTTCGCCACTAAGCGAGCTTTATGATTTAATACCTCTCCATTCATTCCAAGCTTATGCTTGAAGATCCATTCGCATCCTACAGGGATAGTTCCCTCAGGTGGATCAACCAAGGTCCAAACCTTGTTGAAATGCATGGAATCCATTTCGGATTGCATGGCTTCGAGCCACGCACCCGAGTCTATGTCTGACATCGCTTCTTGAAAAGTCTTTGGATCGCTATCAACTTTCTCGTTTTTGTGAATGAAACCAAATCGCTCTGGCTCCTTACGAATTCGATCAGACCTTCGAAGAGTAGGTGTACTAGTAGGTTCAATAAATTCTGGTTCAGCTCCCACTGTTTGTGGGGATGGGTCCGATTCCTGGACTTCATCAAGTTCTACAATTGTCCCATTTCGGTTGGTGAGCAAATCCTCTTCCAAGAAGTGGGAGTTCCTAGAAACGAACGTATTACGTTCTTTAGGATCGAAGAACAGGTATCCAATGGATTCCTTTGGATACCCCACAAATTTGCACAAACTAGATCTACTATCTAGCTTATCTCCCTTCTTGTTCTTTACATTCGCTGGAGATCCCCATACTCGTAAATACGAATACACGGGTGCTTTACCATACCATACTTGGTAAGGTGTCGTTGGCACTGACTTCGAAGGTACTATGTTTAGTATCTTTGAGGCAGTTAATAGGGCTAAGCCCCAAAACGAAAAGGGAAGATCAGCGAAGCTCATCATGGAACGAACCATGTCCAACACCGCTCAGACACTCCATTGAGTTGGGGCGTCCTAGGGGGAGTTCGCTGGGCGAGAATTCAATTCTCTTTCAGATAATCAAGGAATTCTTGGCTTAAGTACTCACCACCTCTGTCAGATAGAAGTGCTTTAATACTATGTCCAAGTTGGTTCTCAACTTCCATTCGAAACTCTTTGAATTTCTCAAAAGTTTCGGATTTGTGTTTCATATGATACACATATCCATAACGACTAAAATCGTCGGTGAATGTTATGAAGTAAGAGAATCCTCCTCTTGCATTGACACTCAATGGTCCACAAACGTCAGTATGGATTAAATCCAATGTTTGCTTGGTTCGCTCGGGATTCCCTGTGAAGGGTGATTTGGTCATCTTTCCTTTGAGACAGGACACGCAAGTTGGGAGTTCATCCAAGTTCTTTATTTCAAGAGCCTTAGAGGAAACCAGCTTTTGAATCCTACTCTTGAAAATATATCCAAGTCTAGCGTGCCAAAGTTGTGGAGTTTGATTATCATATTTTCTTTTTCTAGATTGAATGTGCATGACGTTGGAATTTATAGGTTCTAGGGAATACAGACCATCTATCAAAGTACCACGAGCATACATTAAACCACCTTTAAATATGCAAAAAGCTCCATTTTGAATGGAAAATTAAAACCATCAATATCCAACATAGGAATAGAAATGATGTTCTTAATAATGTTTGGTACCTACAGACAATCCCTTAAAACCAAAGTAAAATTTCCTAAAACTAATTCCACGTCCCCTATAGCCTCAGCGGCGATCCTAGCTCTGTTTCCAAAACGCATGATTCTATCCCCGGGCTTCAGGTATCTTACTGCTCCCATCACCTGCAAATCATTGCAGATATGAGAACCTGCTGCGGTGTCTAACACCCACGATGCACAGTTAATAGAAATATTAACTTCAA
The DNA here is from genome assembly GCA_038501285.1 of Penstemon eatonii. Classification (NCBI taxonomy): domain Eukaryota; kingdom Viridiplantae; phylum Streptophyta; class Magnoliopsida; order Lamiales; family Plantaginaceae; genus Penstemon; species Penstemon eatonii. The sequence continues at coordinate 64,336,015 of CM076710.1, forward strand.
CCAAGAAAATACCTTTGGCTACTAGTTTCATCTTTAGGTAGTCTGGGCAGTTCCTTTTCTAGTGCCCTGCTTTCTTGCAGTGGAAACATTCGTCTTCTGGGCTCTTGCGCTTCTTTTCAACCACCTTTGTGACTGTCTTCGAAGAGAACACCTTCTTCTTCTTCTTACCTCTCTTGGGCTTTGCAGCCTTCGATTGGTGTGCAATCATTACCGGCTTCTCTTTCTTGAGAGTCGCTTCTGCCGTTACCAACAAATTGGTCAGTTCGTGAAGAGCGAGGGTTCTATCCTCCATGTTGAAGTTCAACACGAACTGGTCAAAAGAACGGGGCAGCATATGGAGGAGGAGGTCAGTGCTAAGATCAGCGTGCAAATCCACGTCCAATCGCCCCAGTTTTTCAACCAGGTTGATGAAACGCAGACACTGATCCTTTACACTGCTTCCCTCAGCCATCTTGAGATAAAACAGCTATTTAGTGGTCGCGAACCTTTCGGTGCGAGACCTCTCTCCAAACATCTGCTGGAGGTGGAGAAGTATATCTCTAGCAAGCGGTACTTCAGCATGTTGTTTCTGCAATTCATTCGACATCGAGGCTAACATGAGACATCGAACCTGAAGATCATCATCAACCCTTTTAGCATGGGCGGTTCGTTGTTCCTCAGTAGCTCGTGCTGCGGGTGCAGCAGGCATGGGTGTGTCGAGCACATAGCTTCGTCGCTCGGAGTCGAGGACAATTCTGAGATTTCTCAGCCAGTCGACAAAATTTGAGCCATTCAATTTGTTTGCGTCGAGGATAACAGATAATGGATTCTTAGACATTGTACTTAATATCTACAAATGGAAAGAAGACAACGTTTAGCTAACTGATCTTATGTCTAATACTTATAATTATCGAAGTTTGGACTTGTTTTCGAAAAAGTTCTCCCACTATTTTATCGAAACAATCATCCCTTTGATTGCTCGGGAAGTTTAATTCCTAGTAGGTCTTGACGTTCCAGCAGCAATTAACTGTACCCACGACTCGTGGCCATAGAACTAATTCTCCAGGTAGGTATACTTTTACCAATTGTGTTACTCCACAACCTTCAAGCTATTTTGCCTCGGTTTTTACATTTATCTAGCACTGCTACATCATAAATGCTACTAATCGTTAAGTAAAACCCGTCAATCTCGATGAGCAATAGGCCCGGTCGTGAATTCTCCGTAACTAGTTATCGGTCGATCTTCACATCCCGACCAGTCCTCACCCTTGTCGAGTTTAGTTAAAAACAAGAATCAAGGAGTTTCGTGTATTGCCCCTTTCTTTGACTCGGGTGCCAGACTCTGGATCACCTCCGTCAATAAGTAGACAACTCACACTAGTTCCTATTGATGGAAGGCTTGGATCTTTAAAACCTCATTTTAAATGTACCCAAATGACTTAATATTTGATTCGAGAGGGGAATTTCTCGTTTGAAAGTTAAGCTAACTCTCCTCGAGATCTCACCGATTCAGTTATGCTTTATCTTTTATTACGATCTAGATTCTAGCGCGCATCTCATACAAGCTAAATATAAATCGACAAATAAATAAAAGCCATACAAGCCTAGCATGCATACTACCACAATATGTTTTCGATCGGGAGCCTCCTATGCAGGCCATCATCGAGCCAATGATGTTGGCTCTATTGGTCAATCTAAAGGGTTCGTAAATGGGCCTATGCTATTACACAATATACCATGCATACATGGCCTTCATATCTTCTTCGGCTCCCACCTTGCTTGTAAACGGGCCTCCATCCTAATCTAGGAAAGCAGTAAAGCCCTATTCTATTACAAAGGCTCAAAGTGGCCCAAAAACATAATGGGCTCGCAGACCCAATAAAAACCAAACAATAAATTAAACCAATCACATCTAACCTAAGGTCAAGGCTCGGCTCGATCGAATACCACGTAAACAATTCACGTAGAGCAAGAAACACGCAAACTACTTTTACCTATTTCTTTCTTAATTTTAAAACTATCTTCCTATAATTCTTACTTTTTAGTCACTACTAATTATGACAAAATGAATATCCGGGTAAACAAAAATAAATTTTCTGCTCAAATTCAGATTCTGTTTTTCAACTTTTGAAAATTGCATTTTCGCCCCTCAACTTTCAAAAAATGCACTTTGACCCCAAAAATTTTGAAAAGTTACAAAAACACCCCTGAGCAGATTCGGGCAGCTACCAGAAAATAAAATTTCTGAATTCTTAAAATTTTCGATTTTTCCCTGAATTTTCGGTAATTGCAAAACAGTCCCCAAACTTTCAAAAATTACAAAATGACCCCAAAAAGCGTGCGACCAGATTTGCAAAACAGTCCAGTAATTTTGAAATTTCCAGATTCGAAAAAAAATTTAATTTTCAGCCTTTAAAACCCTAGTATGCGATTTATTTGCATAAAAGTCCTGATGTTTTCAAAAACTATAAAAACGACACAGATCCGAAAAAGCAGTTTTACCCAATCATAGATCTAGTCATAACAAGTAAGAATCAATTTACAGAACATAATTATCACATGTTTACATATACATAATTAAACATATACTGTAAAAACACATTATGTTCAGGCTTTTCGTATAATAATGATGGAGTTGGCTTTGATACCACTGTTGGGATAGTGGTTGGGTTGCCTCGATTGTCAGAACAACATACAGTGCGGAATTAAAAAAATTCGAAGCAGCCAAGGTCCCATATAAGAATCTCCATATTATATATACGCAAGCAAGAAACAAAAACACACATTGAATTAAACAACGGGGTTTTTGCGATTTACCTCACCACAGGCAAGGTGGTGGCAACCTTCAGTTCTTGATAAGGGATATTTCGGGTTTTCACTCTTTTCTTTACAGCTACACGAGATCGAGCGGTTATTTATCTCGAAAGGTCCAGTTCGACCCCGATGACGGAATATTGTAAGTACAAGGCTGCCCTAGATCCAAAATTACTATTGGGCCGAGCTCTGACCCCAAACTTATGGGCCGAAGAATTGCACATCTGCGGGTAGACCACCTGAACCCCATTCTCAGCTATAAATACCCCATGCATTTATGATGCTGGACACGATTTTCCAGGTGCTCTCTCTTCGAAGCTACAGCTCGGAACCACTTGGTAATATAGGCTTAAGATCTATTGTTTTTCACCCTCTAGCTTGTACGGCATCCAATAATGCTCGAATAGGACCCTTGAATACTTGTATTTGTACTCACTCAATTCGAATACAATTACTTTGGTCTTTTCTTTACTTTATATCACTTATTATCGTATACATCCCACCCTTGATCGAACTAACGAAACCACGTAAGATCAATTGGCGCCCACCGTGGGGCCCTATTCGAGTATTAGATCGAAATATGCCTACTACGAGGAGAAATATGTATGCCAGCAAAAGGCTTTACTGGTCAGAAACTCCGCCAATCGCTATCCGAGGTGATCCCCCGATCACCCGAGCGTTCGAAGTTGAAGATAATACCTATACAATGAATTTTCCGAACTCAATGTTAGCGATTTTATCCTGGGGTTGTCGCGGCTTATCTTTTTCTTCACTGGATTTATTTTTCACAAAGGAGCCACTTTCTTCGATCATCATTAACGTCGTAGACTTGGAAAATCTATGCAATTAGAGTTTACCAATGGTCGGAATTTATTTTTCCGATCATCATATTTATTATTTTCAAAAGAAAAATTCTTAGAATCAGCTATCTTTGGGTTCAGTTGCATAATTCTTATACATTACTTATGAGTTACCTATATTTTTTCTCGATTCGATGGGGATGAGTTGAATATTTGAACAACGGCAACAAGTTATGAGTTGGAGCTAAATATCAGCAGTCGTTCAACTAATAAAAGGAAGATTAAATGGTGAAATTCAATTAGAGAATAAAATCTAGTTCCAATTATCTATAAGCGTGGTTTATATCACTTTATATCACTTATTATTGTATTTTTCTAATATTCTCCGGCATTCTCTTCCCAGCACGTCTTCCTAAATGCATAGTGGCAACAGGTCGATGCGCCTGGCGTATTGGCTTTCAAGATGAAAATCGCATTTGCCTGTCGATATTCTAAGCGTGGTTGCTCTAATTTTTCTTCCGCTCGAAGATTGTTCCGCTTAAAAATTGTTCGAAGTCCGAACTCAAACAGTTGAATTAATTGAATAGTCGCCTTGACCACCATGATCAGATAGGTAAATTCTCGGTGCGACGAATGAGATAATTTCAACAATAGGCCAGCATTTTATAGCCGAAAACAGAAAAGAATCCGACGGTGTATAATTCGCGAAGTGAACGGACAAGATTTGTCGACCGTTGCGATTCCAGGTAAAACGGTAACCGTTTTGAAAAAATCAAACTTATCGAAATTGGGAACCTACAGACAAAGAATTGTCTCGACAAAGGCATAAGGATTATTGAGTTATTCACCACTGGCTATTTATCCACGATTCATCTTTTCTCATGATTACAGAAGACTATTTTCTCGTCAAAATGTATTTCGATCAGAGTTACATATTCAATGAAAACTAATTTCATCTATATTCATATTCATGCCTCTCTACCCAAATATTATCGATCTCTGTTATTCTATCAGTATTTGTCTCAGTCTACTACTATCTAAGGGTGAAAGCCTCTGCTATGCCCCTTAGATCGAAATTATTGAATGGGTGAAAGCCTCTGCTATGACCCAAGGGCTAAAAACGCTCTAAAAAACGACTAAGGGTGAAAGCCTCTGCTATGCCCCTTAGATCGAAATTATTGAATGGGTGAAAGCCTCTGCTATGACCCAAGGGCTAAAAACGCTCTAAAAAACGACTAAGGGTGAAAGCCTCTGCTATGCCCCTTAGATCGAAATTATTGAATGGGTGAAAGCCTCTGCTATGACCCAAGGGCTAAAAACGCTCTAAAAAACGACTAAGGGTGAAAGCCTCTGCTATGCCCCTTAGATCGAAATTATTGAATGGGTGAAAGCCTCTGCTATGACCCAAGGGCTAAAAACGCTCTAAAAAACGACTAAGGGTGAAAGCCTCTGCTATGCCCCTTAGATCGAAATTATTGAATGGGTGAAAGCCTCTGCTATGACCCAAGGGCTAAAAACGCTCTAAAAACGACTAAGGGTGAAAGCCTCTGCTATGCCCCTTAGATCGAAATTATTGAATGGGTGAAAGCCTCTGCTATGACCCAAGGGCTAAAAACGCTCTAAAAAACGACTAAGGGTGAAAGCCTCTGCTATGCCCCTTAGATCGAAATTATTGAATGGGTAAAAGCCTCTGCTATGACCCAAGGGCTAAAAACGCTCTAAAAACGACTAAGGGTGAAAGCCTCTGCTATGCCCCTTAGATCGAAATTATTGAATGGGTGAAAGCCTCTGCTATGACCCAAGGGCTAAAAACGCTCTAAAAACGACTAAGGGTGAAAGCCTCTGCTATGCCCCTTAGATCGAAATTATTGAATGGGTGAAAGCCTCTGGTATGACCCAAGGGCTAAAAACGCTCTAAAAAACGACTAAGGGTGAAAGCCTCTGCTATGCCCCTTAGATCGAAATTATTGAATGGGTGAAAGCCTCTGCTATGACCCAAGGGCTAAAAACGCTCTAAAAACGACTAAGGGTGAAAGCCTCTGCTATGCCCCTTAGATCGAAATTATTGAATGGGTGAAAGCCTCTGCTATGACCCAAGGGCTAAAAATGCTCTAAAAAACGACTAAGGGTGAAAGCCTCTGCTATGCCCCTTAGATCGAAATTATTGAATGGGTAAAAGCCTCTGCTATGACCCAAGGGCTAAAAACGCTCTAAAAACGACTAAGGGTGAAAGCCTCTGCTATGCCCCTTAGATCGAAATTATTGAATGGGTGAAAGCCTCTGCTATGACCCAAGGGCTAAAAACGCTCTAAAAAACGACTAAGGGTGAAAGCCTCTGCTATGCCCCTTAGATCGAAATTATTGAATGGGTAAAAGCCTCTGTTATGACCCTCGGGCATAAAACGCTCTAATAATAATAAAAAAAAAAAAAAAAAAAAAAAGAAGAAAGAAAAAGACGGAGGATATCATTACAACAAGGATAATACTACAACAAGAAAGGAAAACTGTTACAGCAAGGGTGGTGTTACAAAGAGAAGTCTTAACTCATTATACAAAGGTAAACCACAGCATTACTAAACGAAATTATTTTCGGAAAAGATCTTTCGAACTTCAACACTACGATCAGTATACCCGCGAACGTAAGCCTCTTTCTCACGAAGCTCAGAGTGTCTCTTCTCACGTTCGTAAATACCTTTGAGTTTCTCTAATTCTGAATTTAACTTGTCCTGAGATATTTTCTCTTTGAAGAATTTGTTAGTTTCCAATGCTCGTTCCAGCTCGATCTTCTTCCCGATAAGCTCGAGCGAAATAGAGGTCCGCAGTTCGAACTCATGTTTGGCCAATGCATAAAGCTTAGAGAGGACCACCCTAGCCTGAACTTATAAGAAATATATTATAACAGAAATAAAGAGATTAAACAGTCATGACAAAGAGGAAAAAATAAATTACTTGGGCAAGGGATTCCAACCCAGAGTAAAGCAGGAACGAGGAATATTCCCCAATCGAAAAACCACCCTCGGAGATAGAAACATTGGACCGAAGAAGGGCCAGGTCGGTTTTCTCATGTGACGCTTTATCAAAAGGAGCTGTGTCCCTTTTAAACAAAGTTCCGCTGACCGACGAAGATACGGATTGAGAAGGGACGTGCCCAGTGACATCCTCCGCAAAGGAAACCTTTTTTATTCTCTTATTGGAGCCCCTAGTTTTCAAGCACGAAGAAAGGGCAGCGGTCGGATATTTCTTTCCCTCGGGGAAGTTTTGCTGATTGGACCTAATGGATGAAATTGACAATCGATTTCTTTTCCTTGATTTTCTACCAACATCTGACTTAGAGAAAGACATGGAAGAAATGGCAAGAACATTCGAATTTCTATTCATCTCTCGTTTTTCGGATAAAGATCCTACCAAGATAATTTTAAGGAAAGCTCCGAACACTGTGAGGAATATCAGTGCAAAGACAACATAAAGTGGTCAGGCTATTTATAAGAAAAACGACATCATGCAAATTGCAATGATTGGTAAAACACTACTTCCAAGAAAGATTCGATGACGCTGCTGAATACGCAAGACTGACGTTATAAAATTTAGCAGAAAGTTCAAACAAGCGATAGCCTAAAAAAGCATAAAGGAAAAGAGATTCAATTTCAGGCACCCACTAAGTATACAAGAGCAAAAATTATACAATAAATACATTGGTTCGATAAATCGGACAAATTACATAGCAAGCGTTATTGAATTAAGACTCTTTCACGCCTGAACCATGGTCCGACCTATCTAGCTCCTCTGATCCGCTAGAACTGCTTTCCGAGCCGTCGGAATCACCTTGATTCGAGCTACTGCCTTCCCTATCTTGACTTTGCGCATCAGACGAAGATTTACTCGAACCAGAAGAAGGGGTGCCTGATACACTCTGACCGCGGGAATCCCCTTCAATATCCACATCTTCGCTTTCGGATTGGGCTTCGAGCTCATCAGGGTTTGGCATCGGTGCCCCAAATTCCTCAAGGAAAGGAGCAAACTCATGAGTGGAAAATTCCTCGAGCTTAGGAGGAAGGGAAGACGCTTTATAGTCTTTACCGAAGATATTCTTGTAGGGATTCAACTTTGGAAGGAAGTCATCAAGGGCGCCTTCAATCTTAGCAGCTGTAAGGAGATGCTGAGCTCCTTTAAAGTAGAAGGCTTGATTGATTTCTCCCGACTGTAATCGAACCAAGGCGTCGAGGATCGGAGACTCTAGGAACTCCCTTATGACGGGAAGCCTGGCTTCGACTCGACCCCGCTCATAAGACTGTTCGGCAGACACTTTGGTTTGCTCAAGCTCCTGCTTTAATCTCTCCACTTCCTCCTCTAAGGCCCTCTTTGTTTCCAACTCTTTCTTAGTTCTCTCGAGTTCAATTTCGACCTCAGACAACTTAATCTTGGCATCCTCAAGCTGACTGGCTTTCGCAGCTTCATCCTTCAGAACACCGCATAAGGCTTTCTGTACTGCCTGAGACTCTTCGCTCAACACGGATAGCCGAAGAGCAGTTTGAGTAAATAGGTCTCCGGCTTGTAAAGGAAAAGATACGTAAAAGCACGAGATGAGGATTATAGGGAAAAAGCTAGAGACTTTTAGAATTAGAAAGTACCATCTGATGAGCATGGGCATAATCGCCAAATATCTCAAAATCTTTTTTAACAAAGGACTGGACAGTATCATCCCTGAATCTCCCGGCCAAGAACATCCGGAGAGACTCATCCACCGTGTGCTCACCCTCGGAACCCAAATCGGATTCGATAGTCCCATAGTCCGGATATCCGGCCGCCCTCGGTCCTTGCAAATGATTCTCGATGAAATCTGCCAAATCTGGCTCGGAATGACCAGCCCGAGATGGTAAAGGGTTCGACCCTCGAGCAAAAGGCTTGACTCTCCTGGAAGACTCTGGAACATTGCTACTTCTTTTGCGATTCATCCTGGCCTGCAAAATCTCTCTGGCGCGATCCTCCAGGAGAGTATAGTTACTGAATCCCTCATTATTCGGGTTAGAGGAGGTATTCGGAAAGACTGATCGAAGAATTCCAGGACCTTGGAAATCGGAGGTCCCCTCCGCCTCGGCCCTAGACCGAGAGGTTCCTACTTGGGAAATCGGGGGAACAATCATTAAAGCATTTGAGGTCGACGCGATCCCAGCTGGGACCTTAGACTTCTTCGTTTTCCGAAGATTCGTTGATGTTTGAGGACGAGGTCGACCCTTATTACCCTTCGAAAAGGAAGCAACGTGCGGGCCAGATACTGATGTACGGAATTTGTCAACGATGTCAGCTAACGTGGAAGGGGGGTTAGCGGGATCGATCTGAGCTTTTCCGAAGTCGATCGGATCGACAGGAAAAGTGCAACTACTGAGCTCGGCCAATCGCAGGACTGCTTCTTGAGTCATTAGAGCGGTCTGATGAGGATCAGCACGAAGAGATTGCAGAAATTTATTTGTTATCTCATTTTTCATACTCCCCATGAGACGGCGTTTTCCGTATATCCACTCCTTTGCTCCAGGCCAATCGAAGGGAGTAGGCTCTGGATTTTCTTCAGAAGGCGGAGATTCTGGCCCTCGGACAAAGAAGAACTCATGCTTCCATCCTTTCAGATTACTACTCACGTTGGTCGATAAGATCGAAATTTTCGGCCTCTGAGAAAAGTATACGTAACCTGCGTTTGAAGAGGTGGAAGCACTCATCTGGAATATCCGCCAAAAATTCTGAAAGGATGCCTTTTTCCCCTTAGCTTTCATTAACACGCAAAAAGCTATAATTAGGCCGATCGAATTCGGTAAGATCTGGCAAGGAGTCAACTTAAAAGCATCTAGAATGTTTTCTAGCAAAGGGGGGAAAGGGATGCGTAAGCCGTAGTGGAAGTGTTTGGAATAAAAAGCTTGACAACCGGCAGGTGGGTCGGTAACTCGTTGATCGGGAGAGGGAAGCACTATCGAAAAGCCGGCGCCTAGATACCGACCGAATTCTTCTTGCAATTGCACCAGGTCTGTCTCTTTATAGGAACAGACGATCTCATCTGCCCTCTCCTCAGTCATGTTTAGAGCTGCGCTAGTCGAAGGCTCTTCCCAATCAAAGATCGTAATCACCACATTACGATTAAGTCTATATTTCTGCTGCTCATTGTTACCCAAGGGAAGCTCCCCATCTTCTGTATCTTCCTTTTCAGAAACTGTTGCCTCGTCGGAATTTTCATCTTCGCTATTTCCAGTGTCAGAATTCGACTCACGTTCCTCTCCGCTGGAATCTGAGGCGGAACCTGAGTTTTGCGGATTCTCGTTCTCAGATGATCGATTCTCTACAACCTTTTTTCCTTTGAGGATATCGACCTCATTCTCCTCTAAGGGAGATTTCCCCTTCAAGTCTACCGAACTCGACATAATAAATATGAGTTGACTGTTCGAAAATGGCTAATAAAACTCACTTATCGACCTGTCTGCTCCGATCTAAAGTTCTCTCCTCAGAATTTGTGAGGAACAGGGACCCTCCATATAACTATATATACAGGGACAAAATGGGAAATTGCAAATCAGTCCCCGAGTAACCGCGGCGGTTGGACTCCTTTGAGGTAAATTTGAAGTTATATTCTCAGAAATTGCACTTACAGCCCCTGTACTTTTCAGAATTCCTGAATTAAAGACCCACATCACGAACAACAAGTACTATGTCAAGACGGCCCTATCAAGAAATCGCTTAAGTATGCACTCTTTTTCCCTGACCCGGCTTTTATCCCAGAAGGGTTTTTCCGAGCCAGGTTTTTAATGAGGCATACCCGAAACGATAAGCTGAAATCGATTTATCCTACTGATATATATACTTCTTCGAGCTTAAGTTCCACTTTGCGCTCGAGAAGTGGGGGAGTATTGATAAGGGATATTTCGGGTTTTCACTCTTTTCTTTACAGCTACACGAGATCGAGCGGTTATTTATCTCGAAAGGTCCAGTTCGACCCAGATGACGGAATATTGTAAGTACAAGGCTGCCCTAGATCCAAAATTACTATTGGGCCGAGCTCTGACCCCAAACTTATGGGCCGAAGAATTGCACATCTGCGGGTAGACCACCTGAACCCCATTCTCAGCTATAAATACCCCATGCATTTATGATGCTGGACACGATTTTCCAGGTGCTCTCTCTTCGAAGCTACAGCTCGGAACCACTTGGTAATATAGGCTTAAGATCTATTGTTTTTCACGCTCTAGCTTGTACGGCATCCAATAATGCTCGAATAGGACCCTTGAATACTTGTATTTGTACTCACTCAATTCGAATACAATTACTTTGGTCTTTTCTTTACTTTATATCACTTATTATCGTATACATCCCACCCTTGATCGAACTAACGAAACCACGTAAGATCAGTTCTGATTCTAAATCTGGATCTGGTTCACAGAAGTGATCCAAGCGTCTCACCTCCAAAGATAGTCCACACCAACTGGATTCTGGTGACACCTCCTAGTCTTAGGCTCAAAACTGGATCTAGGAGATTTGTTGTTGCAGGACTGTGCAGATCAACTTGGCAAGGCAAGATCTAACACGGTGGAACAAAGGAGAGGCGGCGGCGGCGCTTGGGCAGCTCACGGCAGCAAGGTGGCGGCGGCACAAGCTTGGCGGCGCAGGGGAGGGGCTGCTAGGTCAGAGAAGGGAGTTCAGGGTTTTTGTGCTAGGGTGTTAGCTTTCTGAGCTCTGGTAGAACTCTATAGAGTTCTATTTTACCTAGGTTTGCAAGACTCCTTATGGGCTTTTAATTAAAGGCCCATGTCTTGCAAGCCCTTCATTTAATTAACTATTTTAATTAAATGTCCAATCCAAATAAATCAATATTTCTTTTATATAATTAATTAGCAACTTAATTATGTATTTAATTAATTAAGTCAACTAATTAATTAATCTCCCACTTGAATTAATACTTTAATTCATTTAATTGATTTAATTACTTTTAAATCAATTAATTCCTTTAGTATCCTTATAACAGTCACCGTCCAATTGTATTGTGTGTGACCCTCTGGGTTCACCATCAATTGGCAGCAGGCCCACGAATTCCTTGTGATTTAATTTACGAACAATAAATTGCTCCGGTCAATTAAACAACCTTTAATTGACCACTCCCAGAATCAAATCCTCTATTAACTCAGGAGTACCTACACTTCATGGTCGATGTCTAGCCACAAGTCCATGAAGCCCAACTTCAGGTGAATTGATACTTGTGAACCTCGTCTCATATAATTACCATGTACATACGGTCCTTCTATCGACTAATATTCCCGATCAAGACATAGGGTGTGTGAATTGATCGGCACCTCTAAATTTGTCTCGATAACTATACTTTCTGATTTAGCCGGATTTCGTCAGGTTAATTGAATATCAGTGAATTTGTGATATCGGGGGGTTTTCGATATTTATATATATGTTATATAGGGCTCTGTTACTTTATTCCGGATGGATCGGTTACAAAGAAAAGCAATATTCAAGAACAAGAAGTAAAACCACAAAACAAAGCTAAGAACACACCGATATGAAGGTAAAAAGCTCTGTAATAATATTGAATATTATTGAGTTGTGATGTTGTAAGCAGTGTTAAATCCTGTATTCTTAGAGTTCAGGAATTTCGTAGTTGTCTAATACAATGATTAACTAGGTATTTATATAATGTTAAACCTAGCGTTACAAGGAAACATAGTCCTAATAGGACTCGGCCCAAATATCCTTCTTGAGTCCGGAGTATAATCTTCTATCGAAGCGAGCTGCACTTGGCCGGGTCAGTAAGATAATTCCGATCTGTTTGAATTGGTCGAATCGATCTTATCTTCTTCATTCGATTCGAGTAGTATGTAGGGTGCGAAATAGCCCCCATCAGTACTCCCTCACTTCTTCGAGCGTATAGATAATAGAAGCTCGTAGAAGTAGATAAATCTTTACGACTGTTTGTTTTCTATGAATGGAGCCTCGTTAAAAACCTTTCTTAAGAAAAAACCCTGTGGGAAAAAATCTTAAGTAAGGAAAAGAGTGCTACATATCATAGATAGTCGTTTTCTCTGTCCGATTACGAATCGCCACGCGTCTATTCAGGAGGCTTTTCGTATCCTTCCGTTTTTGGCGGGAATATGAGTAGCTGCGATGAGTTCGAAACGTCTTGTCTCATCTTATTATAAATAGGTGACTTTTGAGTTTGCCATTTCTCTTTTATACTTCCTTACAACTCGTAATCATTTTCCTGATTTGTCGTTCATCTCATAAAATTTTTCCTTTTATCGACCTTCATCTTCCGAGAACCAGAATATATGGCTTTTGTAAGAAGATCTTCTTCTTCTTCTAGAGAGATCGTCGCCCCCGATAACGAAGAGGAGTTGCATTCTAATCCTTTGGGCGAACAAACTACAGTATCTGACTTCGTCGTCCCTGTAGAAGATACTTTCAGGGTACGAATCCTTTCTGATGCAGATGTGGCTGCCCGAGCCAAAAAGGGCAAAGGTACTGTTCCTCAGATTTCCGAACCAATTGAGGACGTAGCTTGTGCCTATACGGTGGAAACATTCCCGGAGGTTGTGAATAATTATACCAAATATTTTCCGGAAGGTTCTGAGATAATTCTTCCTTCCCCTACTGATAGGGTCACGTCTCCACCGGAGGGATGTCGAGCCTTTTATACGGCTCACTTCAATAGCGGACTGCGTCTTCCTTTGTCTCCCCTCTTTCTCGATGTTTTGAAAACTTTCAGTGTGTGCTTGACACAGCTGGTTCCAAATTCCGTTGCTTTTGTGGTTTGTTTTTCCGTTTTGATGATCGCAAAGGGGTTTAAACTTTCTTTTCGTAATTTTACGCAACTTTTCCGCTTCAATATTTCTAGCTCTTCAAATCGTGGATATTTCTTCGCTAGTCAGCGGCCTAGTCGAGCAATCTTTGACGCCCCTGTTTCTAGTAATCCTTCATGGAAATCTCATTTCTTCTTTGTTCGTCCTCCGTCTAATATTTGTTTGGCGGATGGTTCGACCATGCCTTTTTCATGGGATCATGGTTCCAGTTGGATTCCTGGAGGTCGCTTACCGACTGGTGAACTTGTTCCTGACGATGTACAGTTTATCACTGAGATCCCCGAAATGCGTGCAAACAAATATCAAAGCGCTCTTCTGATCGGGGAGGCTTTCCTTCGTAAGGCGGGGTTAAGTGTTCATAACTTTCCCATCAGTTCATCATCTGAACCTCTTGGTTAGTACTTTATTTTATCTTAGTGTTGTAACTATACCTTTTATACGGAGAAACTAACTTTTATTTTGTTTCTTTTTCAGCCCATATGGTAGAAAACTCTCGACATTCTTCGAAGGGAAAAATGGTGCTGTCGAAATCTTTCAAATCCGTAGAGAACGCCCCTATCGAGCAGAGAGCGTCGCGAAAAAGGAAGCTGGAGTTGGGTCATGAATCTGAGGAGAATAGAGAGGAATCTCCAGATTCTTCTCGTGAGTCCCCTATTCGTCAGGGCACGGGATCTGGTTATCCTCCTCTTCCTCTTAGATCCTCTTTGGGTATTCGAGGATGTCGCAGCTGGTCAATGCCTCATCCTACTAATAATCCAGTGGGTAGAAAAAGGAGTTACTATGGACGTTCTGGTGACGACCTTTCTTTACTCGGAGATAAACATCCAAAACCTACTCTGGTCGAAATGATCGAGGATCATTTAGAGGGAAGGAGGGCCGCTGGTTATTCCGAGAAGGATTCTCTTGTTCATGATGATAGTGAGAACGCGGTCGATAAGGCGACCCGTGTTCTTTTGTCTGGCGTTTTTACTCGCGATCTCAATAAGTTTCTTCATAAGGATCCTCTGGAGAAATTCCAGCGAGCTTCTCTTTATGCTGAGAAGGTGATATCTTTTTCCTTCAATCATATTGACAGATAATTTTAAGGGTTTTCCTTAATTTACTAATCCATCTCTTTTTCTTGCTCTCTTTGTTCTTCCAGACTAAAACTTGTCTCGCGTCATACGCCTATGAAAATGCACTTTGGAAACAACAGTGCGAGTTCCTGGAAGAGAAGTATAAAGCTTTACTTCATAAATCCTCCGGTTCAGAGGTTGGTCCCTCAACATCTTCTTCCGTTCCCATCGTAGAGACTCGTGCTACCGGGACCGAAGATCAAGAAATGATAGACAGGGTGATGGAGGTTTCTCGTGCTCAAGAGCAGGCCAATCAAATGGCTAGAAAGTTAGAGGAATTGCAGTTACAGAGCACGACTCGAATTAGTGAGCTTGAATCTCAGGTATCAAACCTTGAAACTTCTTTAGAGGACTACGAAAAGGATGTCCCACTTAGTGGGCTTAGGGATCGATATGGTAGGAATCCTGATGAAAGAGTTGTTCGTGAATTCCTTAATTCTCCTGTTCATACGGCGTTGGTGTATCGGATGGTCGGTCCTCTTCTTGAGAATACTTTTAAGAAGGCAATTCATCAGCTGGTCGCTTTAGAGATGATCGACGACCGTCGAAAGGAGTATTTTAAGGCGGCGCACATTCGGTTGAATCGCTATGGCAAACTTTATTCTTCTTCCGAGGTTCCAGATGTCGTATATCAAGGTTTTCCTCTGGCCTACCTTGTCGAAGAATTTGGAAATCCATTGCCGATTCCTCCTTCTGATGTTAACGATGAGCTCGATAATACTTTTATCGATCCAGAAGACGAAGAAGAAGAAGAAGACGATATATGCATGACTGAGGACGTCGGTAGCGAACAGAAGATTCCGGATAGCGACCAGGCTTCTTGAAATAGTGATTTATTTTTGAAATAATCTTTGTAATTATTCATTCGTAGGTTTTAATTGTAACTTTAGCTTTCCTTACTTTGTACGCTAAACGTTTCGTATTCTGACAGTCGTGTCTTTTCACATTCGCCGTAATAATTCAGACAAGTCATTTGATTTGCCGTAATCATTATGTGTGTCTCTTTTCAAATTCTAGCGTTTGCTCCAAGGTCAGTTTTCCCGTTTCGCGCCCTTTCTTTAGGTCTGTCGCGTCCTTTCGTGTAGTATAAATACGAAAGGTAAAAACTTGACTTGTTTTTTACTGCTATACTCCTCTCTTAACAGAATACTCTTTCTTTAGCTAGTCGATAAACTTTCTCGATATTAATTTGTATTTTTCCATAATCCGATCATGAGTAACCTTTTTGGTAATACTTCGAAGCGACCATCCCGTGAGGGCGCTCGGGATAATAGATCCAAAAGATCTCGAAGAGATGGGCCGTCGATGGAGCCTCCTCGTTCGTCCCAAACAATTAGGTCGGAGATCGATACTCGTGTTATTGCTTCTGAACCTCTCTCCGTGGTAAACTCGTCGTTTTCAGAACCAATCTTTTCTGCTTCCACTCAAGTAGGAAGCATGCCTTCCCCTGGTCGAGTTGCTTTTGGCGATATGTCCAACGAGGAATCGGTTTATAATATAGTCGTTAGTTCAAATGCTTCTTCCTTTGAGCACGTTCTTCATGGAGGGGATTTTGCTATTTCCCTTCATTTGTCTGCTTCTACTGCCTTGATTGCCAGTGAAGGGCAAGTTGGCGATGGTTTTTCTGTTAATCCTTCCGTAACGCAATCTATTTTGCAAGATTGTCCTGAATATTTGTTTCATGATACCACTGTAACGACTGCTTCTTTTGAATCTGGGGGACCTTCTGGGGGTCGGTTTGGGTCGAGGTCTGGTCGTCGAACCGTTATTTCTGCTTCGGGCAAGGAGACCTCCGTTAGCCCCAACGAGAGAGACTCTCCCCGTCCGTTAGACAATCGATGCATCCTTGAACAAGTTAAGGATATTATGCTGTCAGAGACTCCACGCCCTGATGGTGTCGCTTCTAATAGTGAATTGCCTGGCTCAGTTGAGCCCGATACTTTGTCTTGGGATCTGGGTTTGAGCACCATTCTGCCCGGAGAGTTGAAGAAACTTGAGGGTACTTCAAACGTACGCCTTGTTCAATCGCTAGTGAAGATATGCGAACAGGTGGATGAATCTTTCGTTGTTTTATTTGTTTTTATTTTGACTGCCTTGTTACATAAAGGCTGTTTTCTTTTTCCAGGCTAAGTACTTTGCACTCCAGCTGGGTGTGCAAAACGATGAACTGTGGAATAGTAAGGATTCTTACCGAAAACGGTTGGCGTCGGAGTCGGCGAAGGTCGCAGGGCAGACTCTCCAGCTGCAGCTCGTCAATGATGATTTGAAAAAATTTCAGGAGGAGAAGTCTGTCTGGGAGAAGGAGAAAAACGACTTGGTTCGGGCTGCTGCCCTTGCAGAGGAGTCTCAACGGCGGTCCTATGAGGAAGGATATGACGCCGGTTATCTAAAGCGTCAAGAGGAGTTGATGGCGTTTGCTGGCAACTTGACTCCTCGGAGGACTGTTTCTAGTAGTCGACCTACTGACCGTTCTTCTCAGTGATCTTTGTTCGACCTGGCAGGCCTTGGACTGTCTTTTTTTTTTTTTTTTTTTTTTTTTTTTGCTGCCCAAATTTTGTGCATATGTTTGGGCTGAAATTTTTTGTAATGGGAGAAGTACTAAATTGGAAATTATGACCTTCTTGTAGGCAGATTCTTGCCTATATCTATTTTCTTCTCCTTGTTATGCACATTTTGCCTTTATGCATAAATATAATCATCATGAAATAATCAGAATTGTTTAGCACACGTATCTGAAATTGATCTTTGCGGAGAATACTTAGGATAGAGAAAAGCTAGCTTGATCTTGATGTTTGCTCTGCAAATCAAATCTTTGTTGATCAACCCAGTATAGTCCCTTGGGTTATATTCAAAATCATGTTTGCGCATAATCATGCAGATAGTAGGTTTATTCGTATTGGATAGTCGATTGAATTGCTGTTAGGGAACGTTCAGCATTTTGGTCGATGTTCAATCCATGCCTTGTAAAATTGTCCTTTTGTGACACATACTTTTATATAAGGAGGCTTTTTATACCTTTTGTTGAACTCTTCTTTTCTTTTCATAAGACTAAGAGAAAATAACCCTTTCAGTATCCTCCAAAGCTTTCTGTTTCTCATTATCAACTTCGAACTACTTGTTCTTCAACTAATGTTTCGTTTATAGCATATCTTTGATATGGGAGGAATTGGAAATTGTAGAAGTCTTAGTCAGATCTGACCTGTTCAGACCTCCTTAAGCAATTCTCTGGTATGTTAGGCAGTTACGTCCTTGCTGTTTTGAATAAGGAGGACTATTCTCCTGATTTCTATATCAGATATCTTGGATTCCAGAGGAGTTCCTGTATGGCTTAGTCAATGGTCATCCATATGATGTATGAGGCAGTGACGTTCCTCGTATGGTGAAGGGTTTGGTCTTTTATCTTTTATTGAGCAACTGTCCTTTTCGCTGCGATTTTAAAGCTTGTATGACTTCGTTTGTGGATTCTAGGGTTGTAAGCCATCGACCATGAAGTATGATTGTGCCGGTATGTCTAATCCAAAGTTTTTTTAGGTTTGATCATTTCGATCTATGGCCTCTTTTGTTATCGACTAGTTGAGGCGATTAGATAGTGCCATTCCAACTTACTAGCATTTATTGCGGGGAGTCAAGGGGTCGCATCTGTGTCCGTTGATCAAATGCTTTTTCAGCCGTTGGATTGTTTGAGTCTATCCCTATAAATAGGGAGACGGTTTGCATATTCCATTTGCCATTTCTCAAAAAGGATGGAGATCTCAGTTTCCTTAGATTTTGTTTTGCCTTCAGATCCCATAATATTCAAAAAGTCGCATTACCGTGGTTCACACCGTAATAGCTTGATGTTCTTCTATCTTGTACTGACGGGTCCCATGGAAGCCCTACCTTGTACTAACGGGTCCCATGAGGCCTCAAATGTTGTTTTCACAGATTTGAGGTCCGTGGTTTCTGTTTGCACATGGGGGGTTCATACTTACCAGGCATCCTTGTTCTTGGATGTTACCTCAGGAGTGGTCGTCCACTGGGTTGCACTGGTAAGTTTTATCCTTTACGACTCATCCAAAGAGATGCTGCTTCAGAGTAAAAGTCTACCCCATTATACAAGCAGTGTCTCGTTATGGGTGAATGAGTATTGCCGGTTTATCTGGCTGGTAAAGCTCATTTCGTCTGGAGGAACATTTGATCTTCAGAGCCTGGCCATCGAACCAAAGAAGTCGACCATCCTGAGCAGCATGCTTCTTAGGTGGTTTATTATAATCGACGAGGTACTAGGGAGGAGATTGGTGTTTCCGTGGACATTGTCGTGAAGATAGCCGATCCTATAGGATCATTTTAACTAAATCATTGTAATGATATTTAAGTAACAAGCAGATCTTTGTAACGTAGGATTTTTGTATGTAACTGATTTGATGAATAAAATATTACTTTTATCTCTTGCATCTTCTTTGTCGTTGATTCTGTCATAATTTTTATTTACGAGGAGCAATTTCCGAGCAGATGGAGTCATACTTGATTCATCTTCAAAACTTTAGGAGTATTAGCAGATCTTTTAGATCGTTAGGAATAGATCGAGGAGTGTTCATTGAGCGGATCAATGTTTATTCAATTTGTTACAATTTAGACTTAGGTTTTTATCAGCTGAAATTTTTCTGATCGTTGTAAATATACCGAGGAGTTTTTATTGAGCGGATCAATGTATACTCGACTCTTTTTTATTAGACTTAGGTTTTTAACCCAAAAGTCTTTTTAGGATGTTGGATACGTATCGAGGAGTTTTTATCGAGCGGATCGATGTTTACTCGACTCTTTTTGATTAGACTTAGGTTTTTAACCCAAAAAGTCTTTTTGATCGTTGAAGATATATTGAGGAGTTTTTATCGAGCGGATCGATGTTTACTCAACTCGTTTTGATTAGACTTAGGTTTTTAACCCAAAAAGTCTTTTTGATCGTTGAAGATATATCGAGGAGTTTTTATCGAGCGGATCGATGTTTACTCAACTCGTTTTGATTAGACTTAGGTTTTTAACCCAAAAAGTCTTTTTGATCGTTGAAGATATATCGAGGAGTTTTTATCGAGCGGATCGATGTTTACTCAACTCGTTTTGATTAGACTTAGGTTTTTAACCCAAAAAGTCTTTTTGATCGTTCAAGATATATCGAGGAGTTTTTATCGAGCGGATCGATGTTTACTCAACTCGTTTTGATTAGACTTAGGTTTTTAACCCAAAAGCCTTTTAATCGTTGAAATATGGGCGAGGAGTTTGTATTGAGCGGATCAATATATACTCGACTCGCTTTTGAATATATCGAGGAGTTTTTATCGAGCGGATCGATGTCTACTCAACTTGTTTTGTTTAGACTTAGGTTTTTCGTACCAAAAGCCTTTTAATCGTTGAAATATGGGCGAGGAGTTTGTATTGAGCGGATCAATGTATACTCGACTCGCTTTTGAATATATCGAGGAGTTTTTATCGAGTGGATCGATGTTTACTCAACTCATCTGTAATTTAGACTTAGGTTCATCACCAAAAAGTCCTTTTTGTCGTTGATATAAATCGAGGAGTGTTTATTGAGCGGATCAATGTATACTCGACTCGTTTCGTTCTAATTTTTATCAATATGATAGTGTAATTCCAAGGAGCGTTAACCGAAATAATCGATGTATAAAAAATCTTTACTAATTGAACTGTAGGCTAAGGCCTTTGTTACAAGGATTAAAACTTGATAAAGTAAAATAAAACAATGCAGTATAATCTGCTAAAATTTATTTACCATAGTATTTCCTAAGGTTGACCGCATTCCAGGTTCTTGGTAAGGCTGTTCCATCCAAGTGTGCAATTTTGTATGAACCTTTCTTTCCTACGCCAATGACGATGTAAGGTCCATCCCAATTTTGTTGTAACTTTCCCACATGCTTGGATACTTCTACCTTTTTCAAGACCAAGTCTCCTTCTTTGAAAGTTCGGATGCGTACTTTTTGATTGTATGCTTTCTCCATATTTGCTTTAGTGGCTTGTAGGCGTACGGAAGCTTTATCTCTTAAAGCTTCTGTTAAATCAATGTCATTTTCTCTCGCCTTTTCATTTTCTTGATCATCGAACATCTCTATTCTTGGCGTTGGGATTAAGGTTTCAACAGGAATAACAGCCTCCGACCCATATACCAAGCTAAATGGGGTTTCCCCGGTTGAGCTCCTTACTGTGGTTCGATTAGCCCATAGTACTCCTGGGAGTTCATCAAGCCATTTTCCTTTGGCCGATCCTAATCTTTTTTTCAAAAATTTTATTATTTCTCGGTTTGCTACTTCGGTTTGTCCGTTCGCTCTTGGATGCCCGACCGAAGTGAAATTTTGTTGAATTCCCAGTTTCGAACACCATTCTATTACTTGTTTTCCCGCGAATTGGGTTCCATTATCGGAAATTAGGATCCTCGGGATGCCAAATCGACAAACTATGAACTTCCATAGGAAGTTGATCACTTGGAATTGAGTTATTCGTGCGAGGGCGATGCATTCTATCCATTTGCTGAAATATTCTACAGCGACCAGGACGTAAGCTTTTTTGGATCTGGCCGCCGGGAACGGCCCCACGATGTCCATTCCCCATTGATCGAAAGGCCAACATACTGGAATTGGATGCATGTTTTCTGCTGGTCGATGACATATGTTAGCATGGATCTGGCAGTGATGACATTCTTGGACATATCGAGCGGCATCTTTATTGATGGTAGGCCAATAGTAACCTGTCCTGAGACATTTTAAGGCCAATGCCCTTGATCCGCTGTGATTTCCTGCATCTCCTTCGTGTATTTCTCGTAGTATATCAATGGTTTGTGATTCAGAGACGCATTTCAGAAGAATTCCTGATACTGATCTTCGGTAGAGTTTTCCTTCTACAAGTGTATATTTTGGAGCTCGATATCTTATTTTCCGAGCTTCATTTTGGTCAGGTGGTAATTTTCCTTCTCGAAGATAGTCTATCATCGGGGTCATCCAGTTTTCTTCGACTTCTTCGATTTCCATTATATCGACTACTGGTGTTTCATCGATATCGATTGCCGGCGTATTAGAGATCAACCAGTTGATTACCCGTTCGGTCTTTCCGTCATGGGATCCTGTGAACTTTGATAGCTGGTCGGCCCATTTATTTTCCCAACGCGGAATGTTCTGAATACCGAAGCTTTCAAATTTTTTAGCTAGTGTTTTCACTTTGGCGAGGTATTTGACCATATTGAATTCTTTAGCCTCGTATAGGCCTTCAATTTGTCTTTGCACTAACTCTGAATCAGTTAATACTTTAAGACTTTTTATGTTGGCTTTAATCGCCATTTCCATTCCCGCAATCAATGCTTCATATTCAGCTTCATTGTTTGTTACAACGAAGTCCAATGTTATCGCGTAATTCAAATCTTCCTTATTCGGTCCGGTGAAGTTGATTCCGGCGCCTCCTCCTTCTCGGCATGAAGCACCGTCGACATGCATTAACCAAGTTTGATCTTCTATGATCAAGACATCGTCGTTGAGGCTGCTCGATGATTCAGTTGCCTGTGTCGGTGTTTCTAATATAAAGTCAGCCAACACTTGTGCCTTAATTGCGATTCTTGGTTTGTAATCGATTTCGAACTGGCCTAGTTCGATCGCCCATTTAATTAGTCTTCCTGAGGCTTCTGGTTTTGCTAAGACTTGTCTTAGCGGTTGATTTGTCAAAACCACTATTTTGTAAGTTAAAAAGTAAGGTCGAAGTTTTCGTGCAGCCACTACTAAGGCCAGCGTGAATTTTTCTATTTCCAAGTAATTCTTCTCCGCCCCTCGCAATAACTTGCTGAGATAATAGACAGGCTTATGCTCTGAGCCCTCTATCTTAATTAGTACTGAACTAATGGCCGTATCGGAGATGGAGATGTAGATATACAACGGTTCCCCTTCCGTTGGTTTGGCTAACATCGGTGGTGTCGTCAAATATTCTTTGAGTTGTTCGAAGGCTCGTTCGCATTCTTCGGTCCAAGCGAATTTTTTTGCTTTTCGAAGCGTTTGGAAAAAGGGCAAGCTTCTGTCCGCAGATTTTGATATGAATCTATTCAATGCTACGATTTTCCCAACCAAGCTTTGTACTTGAGAGATGGTTTTGGGAGGTTTCATTTCAGTTATGGCTCGAATTTTCTCTGGGTTGGCTTCTATTCCTCGCTGGTGTACCAAGTATCCCAAAAATTTTCCTGACTTAACACCGAAGGTGCATTTCGCAGGGTTCAACTTCATACGGTATTTTCTTAGGATTTGGAAACATCGATCTAGATGTTTTACGTGATCCGCTTCATTCATACTTTTGACTAACATGTCGTCTACATAGACTTCCATTATTTCTCCGATTAATTCTCTGAACATTAGGTTTACTAACCTTTGGTAAGTAGCCCCGGCATTCCTCAATCCGAATGGCATTACAATAAAGCAGTATACTCCCTGCTCGGTTATGAACGCGGTCTTCTCTTGATCCCGCTCGTCCATGTATATTTGGTAAAACCCTTGGAAGGCGTCCATCATGCTGAATATCGCGAAGCCAGCGGTCGAGTCGACCAATAAGTCAATCCTTGGGAGGGGGTATGGGTCGCGTGGACATAACTTGTTAAGGTCGGTGAAATCATTACACATTCTCCATTTGTTGTCCTTTTTATCCCCTTTTGCTACTAGTACAACATTACATAGCCATTCCGAGAAATGTATTTCTCGGATTTGTTTTGCTTCAAGCAGTCTTTCTACCTCGGCTTTGATAATTTTATCTTTTACTGGTCCATGATTTCTCTTCTTCTGTCTGGCGGGTTTTGCTGAAGGGTCAATTTTTAGGGTATGCTTGATTACCCGAGGATCGATTCCTTCAATGTCATTCGCGCTCCAGGCGAAGACGTCGGCATTGTCTCTGAGGAAGTCGATTAACATTATTTCCCCTTCTTTGCTCAGTTATGTTCCTATTCTTGTTGTTTTCGACGAGTCGCCTTCTACTAGGATTATATCTTTATGTTCTGGGGGTTTCAAGGATAAGTCTAGTGGTTCTTTTCCCTTTTTATCTAATCGATCAGTAGTAGGAATTTCAACCTCATTTCTAATGAGATCGTCTTCGATCTTTCTCTTGCTTGGAGTAATAGACTTAGGGTGTTCTTTCAAAGTTAACGATGTGTTGTAGCAATCCCACGCCATACAGTGGTCGTTCGTTATTTCTCCGATGCCCATATCGGTCGGAAACTTTATCTTCTGATGATAGGTAGAGACTACAGCTCGGAAAAGGTTAAGGGCTGGTCGCCCTAATATAGCGTTATAAGCGAAGGGTGTTTCTACCACTAGGAATTTTACTAACTTCACTGTCCGAAGTGGTTTCTTTCCAAGTGACACACTTAAAGATATTGTTCCGCTGGGGATGATCTTGGACCCTCCAAAGCCTACTAACGGCGTAGCTACTTTTTGTAGGTTTATTTGTCCCAAGTTCATTTGGGCTAAAACCTCCCGGGAGATGATATTTGCTGAGCTTCCATTATCGATTAGGATTCTTCTTACATTATAATTCGCTATCTCTAACGATACTACCATAGGAAAATCGGGGTTATCCTCTTTTGTGTCCCAAATGATGTTTTTAGGTACTTCGCCTTCGTTAAAGCTGATCGGCTGGTGATTTGTCGGCCTATTTTCCAGAGTCCATATTTCTTTTGGATATTTAGAATTTCCAATTATGGATCGGGCTGTCCTTCGTCGTGCGTTACGACTATCTCCACCCGCGGGTCCCCCGGATATCGTATGGATAGTCCCATTGATCTGGTCGTGATTCAACTCCTGAGTAGGTCGACGTTCAGGCGACCTTCGATGAGAACTTCTCCTTTGATTACCGTTCTGAGGGCTTCTACTTCTTTCCCTTTTGCGATTATCTCGCTCTATGTATTCGTCTAATTTTCCTTGTTCGATCAGTTTTTCAACTTCTCTCTTAAGGTGAAAACAATTCTCCGTTCGGTGTCCATGTGCCCTATGGTACTTACAGTATTGATCATAGTTTCGAGACCCTGGTCTTGGCTGAGTGATTTTCCTCGCCTCGGGAATCCAGTTATTTCTTTCTAGAACTTCCAATATTTCTTCCATTGGAGCATTTAACCTTGGGTGTTCCACTTGATTCACCCTGCTTCTGATTGGTTGTTCAGGGTTTCTTGGTTTTTGATAGAAATTAGGTTGCCTTTCTCGGTCGGTTTTGCTGTATTCCAATCGTTGGAAGACGTTACCTTTTCTGATAGATCGCTCATAATCCACGGACCTTTGGTCAGGAATCCTGTCACGTCGTTTAGAGCCCGAAGCTGTGGCTTTATTTTTGTTTTTGTCCTTAAAGGAATTCATCTCCTCTTGGGTCATATATTTAGACGCCAAGCTCATGATGTCGGCAAACGTTCTTGGTTGCTTTCTACTAAGAGCGTTTCCAAACTGCCTGTTTTTTGTGAGGTCAAAGAGAATAGAAATTATGTAATCGATATTCGGAGAATCGATCTTGAGTAGTTCTACATTAAATCTTGCCAACCAGTTCCTCAGGGATTCCCCTTCTTGTTGATGTATGGTTCCTAGGTAGCTCATTGGGAGTTTTTGCCTCTTCTGACTGGCAAACTGCTGCGTCAATTTATTGCATAATTCCCGGAAACTGAATATGGAGTTGGCAGGTTGTTTTGCGAACCAATCCAACGCTAGGCCCTCGAATGTGGTCACCATTAACTTGGCGGTGAATTCGGCAGAGTGGGCATATAAATTCATTATATTAGTGAAGCTAAAAATATAATCATCCGGGTCGGTGGTTCCGTCATATCGGGGTAGTCTACCCGGGACCTGTCCAATGGATTGCGCTTCTTTTATTTCTCTGCAGAAGGGAGAACATGCTGCAAGGCTCTCCTGGAGTTCCGCGGTTCGGGTCCACGGGTTTTGAACAGATCGTAGGCGTTGCTCCAGTCGTTCCTGTACTATTCTCTCGATTTCTCTTTCCGAGAATCGAGTCGCTCGTGGTCGATCTGGGATAGCATCATCTATGTCATCCTCGATAGGGATTATTGTTCGTTCCTTCGATCCGCTGCGACCCGCCTGTGGCCTTCTTCGACCTGGTTTTCTTCGGGGATGGTTATCGGAGGGTTTAGAATTACCCTGCTGTGGGCTGTGTAGCGAGCGTCGCTCACTTGCTGGGCTGTCCGCTTGATGAGAGGTTTGTTCGTTTGGCCTTGGCATTCCTGGTGCAGGAGTTGTCCTGGGAGCCGTAACGTTTCGAGGAATTTGGTCTAAAACTAGCAATTCTTCTGGAGAGAGTGATTTGAAGAGCATTGCTATTTGTCTCAGTTTTTCTTGAGCGCCTGGGAGAGGAACGGGTATTTCGGGGAGTTCCGGTTCTTCCTGTATTGCACCGGTAAGACCTCCTTGGTGTTCCTGCTGACGGGAACGGGTATCTGGGAGATTTTCATTGGTGTTGGGAATGTTGTTATCGTTGTTGTCTTGTGGATCTTCGGATGTGTTGTGGCCGGTGGTCGTATTACTTCTTGCTCCAATGCGAGCGCTTTTCCTTGGGCGAGCCATGTGTCGATCGAATAATTAACGTAGCCCCATGGTGGGCGCCAACTGATTTAGCCGGATTTCGTCAGGTTAATTGAATATCAGTGAATTTGTGATATCGGGGGGTTTTCGATATTTATATATATGTTATATAGGGCTCTGTTACTTTATTCCGGATGGATCGGTTACAAAGAAAAGCAATATTCAAGAACAAGAAGTAAAACCACAAAACAAAGCTAAGAACACACCGATATGAAGGTAAAAAGCTCTGTAATAATATTGAATATTATTGAGTTGTGCTGTTGTAAGCAGTGTTAAATCCTGTATTCTTAGAGTTCAGGAATTTCGTAGTTGTCTAATACAATGATTAACTAGGTATTTATATAATGTTAAACCTAGCGTTACAAGGAAACATAGTCCTAATAGGACTCGGCCCAAATATCCTTCTTGAGTCCGGAGTATAATCTTCTATCGAAGCGAGCTGCACTTGGCCGGGTCAGTAAGATAATTCCGATCTGTTTGAATTGGTCGAATCGATCTTATCTTCTTCATTCGATTCGAGTAGTATGTAGGGTGCGAAATAGCCCCCATCACTTTCTAATTCAGGATAATATTCCAGTGTGACTCTTAAATTTGGAAACCTCCTTTCCAAATCCGTCACTGATTACGGCCGTAGATTCCTTGGATATATTATCTAAGAATCGTATAGGAAATTCTCTCATCCATTACGATGAGTCAATAGATTCCATATTGGTACTAACCACTCACGTACATGTCTATACGCACCCAACCTAGACATGTTATGACCAAGCTATATGGCCTATACCTAGATCTAAGTACGCACTTTCATGCACCGAATTCGCCCTAGCACCTCAAGTCAAAGGACTAAATTGTACACTATTATAATCCTTGAGAAACATCCCATCACCGATATGCGACATGCGCTTCCACAATGGGTTTCTCTGTTCGGGTCGTTCGATGCGTTCAATCTTCTATTGAACCACCTACTCATATGCACTGGCCTCAAATGCCTTGCTGATGAAACGCTACAAATTCACTCCATGTGAATCATGCATACTTGTACAAGTCTTGGCGATTCCTACGATACCCCGTCTCGTTCGGAATCTATGACTTGGAACAGTTTTAAGATTACGACCTTTGAGACTGTTTCATGATTGCGCTCAGTACTGAAGTGAATCGTCCCATAGTCTAATGTAACCTAAGGGTTTCAACCAATCGCTTAAATGTATTCGCGAGAGATGAAGTTGGCCATTGTTTATCCTTATACACATATAATTAAACGTGCGTATTATTATAAAATCAAAAGATCGTTTCTTACAGAATAGACCTATCACAAGCTAATTGAACTGGCTTGCTGGGCACTATCCTATCAAGTCTCGACCCCGAAGGCTTAGATTCGAGCTCAGGTCGTAGTATAAGATAACTCGATCCTTCAGAAGCAGCCCATGATCGAATATTACTGTTGGGCCGATCACAGGCCCAGGCCTATGGGCCTATCTTCGTTTTCGGCTATAAATACCCCAAGCATTTATGACGCCAGGGAGGAAGAAGACGCTTTCCCAGGTGCACTCCCTTCGAAGCTGCTGCTCGGATAGATAGTCTAGGCCCTTTTGTATGTATTTCATCCTCTAGCTTGTACGGCATCCAATAATGCCCAAATAGGACCCTCAATACTTGTAATCTATAGTTCACGTTCGGAATACACATATATATTGATCTTTTCCTCATTTTATTGTGTCAACTTTATTTATATTTTAATTTTGATCAAACTACGAAATTGTGCAAGATCAATATGATACACGTATCCATTGATGGCGATGTTATAACATTAGCAACCCTAATAAAAAATCGACGCCTTGATCCATATCTTAGAAAGGTATATTTCAAAAATTAAAATTACTCCATCCTTTCTACAATATATGTCGTTTTAAAGAATAAAAAAATTATTTAAAAATATTAATCAACACTTAAATGAACGGTTTGTGGTCAGAATATAAATGTTTTGCAGACGAGATTGATATCTAGAGAACAAGTGGAAGGCTTGAAGGTGCCTATGGATATGGAATGCCAGTACAATGTGAGGCCTTGCCAAGCAATAAATGGGCATCGTGTAAATATACACACACATACACATATATATAGAAAGTCATAATATCCAATATATCATAATAAAGAAAATTAATACAAAACTTTATATAGGACTTTGACACTTCAAAATTAAAAGGAAATAAGACACTCAAAGGAATTAAGGAAAACTAATAGAAGGACACGATTGTCTTGGATTCTTTTACATCACTTATTTTTCCAATGGAAAGGTGTCTTACGGTAATTTAAAAAAATACCATCACTTCTTGCTGCCCAATCACAATGAGTACCATAACGGCGATTATATTTCCATAGGTCATTATAAACTTCAAAACTACAGATCTTATTACCCCATTGAAGGGTACAAAAGAATAAGGTTGAAAAAAATGTAGAACAAAAATCAAATTTAAATGCTTGGTTTACCGTCAATGTATGATATCCAAGCTCGTCATCTCCAGATGCGCAGTGTACCAATAACGGATCAGAATTTGGGGGAAGATAGTTCGTCATGGAGACATAAACTCTAGAAAATAAGAAACAACCCTGTATCCTATCACATACAAGAGTTGCAGAATAGATAAATATTAGAAAAAACAATTTTGTCATTTTGTATAGGACTTGTCGCTTGTTGAAAAATTATGAAATTTGTTAGCATCATTAGTTATAATTAGACCATGTTAGGTAGTTGAGTTTTATTTTTCTATTTCTCCAAAAAAAAGTAAGTACATAATGGTAATGGGTTAACAGTAATTTTAATCTGTTTTGCAAAATTTGTCATAGGATTATAATAATTATTAAAGTTGTCATTATCGGATCATTAAAGTCTTCTGACTAAAATGGTGCAGTAATAATATTTATGGTAACTCTTATTACGATTAGCAAAGCTTGTATATGATTTCAAAATGGCTAGCGATATATGGAGAGTATCAATTGTTATAGCTAGAGCAAGTTTATATTTTTGACTAATTTGACTTTATTTGCCTTCTAAGTTATACGAGTGAAAAATAAAATTAATTAGAATTCTATTTCTTCTTCAATTCTTAGATTTTACCAGCTTGTAATCATTCCTTCCTAATCTCATAAAATGTTGTGGCCAAAGAAGATTTCTAATTTAGATTTGCTTTCTTTATTATATGAGAAAAAAGTTAAATTAATTAATGTTCTTCTCTTCTTCATTCCTCAAAATTTGTTGAGGCATAGTTCTTATTTTGACTATGTTATCCAATGCTTTAAAAATTGGACCATATAGGCCGGTTCGATCAGTTTAGTCGAAAATCGACTCAATCCGTAGTCGGATTAACTAGTCAAAACAAGTATAGCTCATGTCCAGTTTGAATGGGAAGAGATAAGAATATGAACATAAACAATCTAGAGATAAGATGATGCAAGTTTCAATGGGAACAAATAATTTGATAAGAAACTAATTATTTTCAAAAATTATTTTAATTTAGAATTTAAAATATGTTTAAAAGTTCAAACATGTCAAAAAAAAAGAAAAAAAATAAAAAAAAAATAAAAAAAAAAAGGAAAAAGGCCAATATAGGACATTGGGTCTTGGTAGAATAGAGTTTAATCAAATAAAAGACACTTTAGGATTTCATGGAAACATGTGATCTCAAAATAGATTTGGGTAGCCTCGAGCTTTCAAATATGAAAATTTACTCTATTTGTTCCAATGTGGATGATTGAGAAACACGTGATCATTAGAATTTTATAGAATTTGAGTCGGGACAAATTAGAGATTAAATTTAATTTATAGACACAAATTTGAATATCAAAATTATATAAACAAAAGAAACAATAAGAACCCTAGAATGAATACTCTCGAAGTTCGATATCACATTCAATCAACTACCTCAAAATTATCTACTCGATTATATAGCCACAAAGAGTAAAATAGTAAAATATGTCAAAAAATTGAAATTGCAAATAATAAAAAGTCAAAACATGAAATTAAATCACATAACTGACCAAAATATGGCCCAAAGTTTGTTCCAATTGACATTCTAATTAATTTAATCAAAAATGAAAAAATGAAAAAAAATGACAAAAAAAATTATGACTCATTTTTTTTAACAGGAAAACGATGAAATTTGCGGACTCATAAAGAATTTGTAAGAATTAGAGAGCAAAAAGATAATGAAAAAAATATTATTGTGTTTACATCAATTAACATGCCTTGTATTTATAGGTAGATTACAATGTAAAAAATGACTAAGAGTTTGACTCTATCAACTATTTACAAAGATAAAACTAAGAAACTATATATATCTAAACTATTGTAGAAGATAATGACTAAGAGTTCAATTCTATCAACGTACAAGAAAGAGATTACAATTAACAAAAGATAAACTTCAACAACCGCCACCCCCCTCAAGTTGGAGTTAGGATTGAAATGTCGAGGACACCCAACTTTGGAAGTTATCATCGATGAGCTTCACCTCCAAGTGGTTTGGCAAAAAGGTCCCCCAACTTGTTGCTAGAACGTACATGAGAAGGAACAATAGTGCCTGCTTGAATTTTTTCCAGAGTGAAATAACAAACAATCTCAATATGTTTAGTTCTTTCGTGAAAGAGTGGATTTTCAGCTATATGAATAACAACTTAACTATCACAATGAATTGTAATTGTATGTGGATGGTTGAGACCAAAATCTGAAAGAAGATATTTTAACCATTGCAACTCAGAAATAAGTGCGGCGAGAATACGATATTCATTTTTGGCAAAAGAACGAGAACTTTTTGGTTGTTTCTTAGTTTTCCATGAAATGGGACTTGAACCTAACATGGTGAAATAACCAATGGTGGATCGACGAGTAGTGGGACAATCAGTCCAGTCTGAATCGGCATATCCTACTAAAGTAGGAGAACCAAAAGCAGTTTACCAATAGTGTCTTTAAGATAACGAAGGACCCAAGTAGCAGCCTCAAGATGAGTGGAATGTAGACATTGCATGAATTGACTAAGAGTATTCACGACATATTGAATAGTGAGATATAATAGACGCCCCACAAGTTGATGATAAATTGATGGATCAGGAAGAGAAGTATCATTCTTCAGTAGTAAACGAAGGTGTTGCTCGATAAGAATATCAGATGGTCAACAACCAGTTATACCAGAATTAGATAAGATATCAAGAGCATATTATCGTTGACAAAAAAAAATTACATTTCTTAGATCGAGATACTTCAATACCTAAAATATATCGAAGATTGCCAATATTTTTTATGTTGAAAGATCGGGGAAGAGATTGTTTGAATTCAGTGATGACTTGATCATTGTTCCCTATGATAACAATGTCATCATTATAGACGAGAATAAAATTAGAACTAAAGTCGTGATTATATGTAAAAAGACTATAATCAGAAATTGATTAACGAAAACCACATTGAATAAAAGTGGTTGAAAATTTAGATAACCATTGACGAGAAGCCTGTTTAAGAACTATATAGATTTATTTAATCTACATACATAGGTATCCCCTCTATGAGAGAATCCTTGAGGAAGTTTCATATAGACTTCTTCGGTGAGATCTCCTTGAAGAAATGCATTGTTGACATCAAGTTGGTGCAATGACCAATTTTTAATGGCAACAATGAAAAGAAAAAGTCGAACAATAATTAATTTGGCTACTGCAAAGGTATCATATAATCAATAACTTCAACTTGAGTATAACATTTAGCAATCAAACAAGCTTTATATTGTTGGATGAAGATGAAGATAGAAGTATAAGGAATTTAAAAGTCAAAGGAAGATTTTGATGATTTCCAAAATATCAAGATCAGCTAAGTAAGGAACACTTAGTGAAATCCCTTAGAAGAATTTTGATCAACTTAAAGACAAGTCAAAATTCCATCAAGTCCAAAAGACTATTGATCTGCTGCTGAAGGAAGAAATCAGTTTGGTGAAAATTAGCCGACTCAAATCAGATGGGTTCTAGTTGAGATCAGCACAGTACATCATCAGACGAGAGAACTTAATCAGCTAAGCGAAGAAGATCAGTAAGTCTCCTCAACGGTAATAAATGCACTCGGAGTAATAAATGCTGAAGAAGGAAAGTATTTATGGCTAATGATTGAAGAAATTCTCGTATCAGCTTGGCACATTAAATGTTGCTGACAAGAAGTTCAACAGAGTGTACTGTAGTAGTCGCAGAGAGCCGTTTTCAGAGATTGAGGATCAGTACTCGAGGATTTGAATCTTGTATTTCTTCAACGGACATTTTTCAAGACTGAAAGTATAAATAGTTCAAGAGTTTGAGAGAAGAAGATACACAACAACACATTTTCTGAGAGAAAGTTTCGAAGCAGAATTCTTCTAAGTCTCAAGAACTCACGAACAGCTCACTCATCAGCTGAGTCATTTGCTGACGAAAGCCGAAGTTGAAGAACAAAGAAAAACATACAAATCTGAGTGATTTCTGTTAGAGAGTGTTGTGAGGAATTTTATCCGTCTTTGTGAGTGATAAAATTCTGTAGATTAGGTCATCTTTGTGATTTCCTAGTGTGAACTTGTGGACTTTTCATTTGTTGATTGGCGCAAGCAATGTATACTATTAAACTTTGTGTTTTCTAGTATAACCCAAGATCTAAGTGACTTGGAAAAGTGGACTAAAGGATTTAAATCCATATAACCACTATAAAATTATTGTGTTCATTTTTGCATCAGTTTTTCAAGCATACTTTAAAATTGCATAAGTTTACACTTGAACCAAATTGTTTAAGATTTTAAAGGATTTTTATAACTGGGGATAAAATCTTTAAAAGACTTAGTTAACTTGTGAAAAACACTTTAAAACATCCACTGCAAGTAATCTGATTTAAAACTTATTTTGCTGAAATCAACTTGTGTTCGATCAGCTTAGTCAGCTTACTGTTTACGATTAGCTTAGTCTACTAACAGTCAACTGAAAAAAGTTTTTAAGTCTAAAATTTTTAGAGGTCTATTCACACCCCTTCCCCCTCCCCTCTAGACCTCATCTGACCACTTGGGACCAACATATATATTTCAATAGAGCCATCATAATGGCATTTAATTTTATAGACCTATTCGCAAGTTGCAACTAATGGGTGATTTTTCTTGCAGAAGAGAACATAGAGACCAAGTGTTATTTGATTCAAATGACTGAATTTTTTGGGTCATGGCATCACGTCATTCAATAGATTTCATGGCTTGAGAACAAGATTTCGGTTCTTGGGTTTCAATAACATTAGTTAGAAATGCTCGATGAGAATGACTTAAATGAGATAAGTTTAAATGATTTGTTAATATAATGTAAATGAGAGGGATATGTGAGTACAAATATAATCATTGAGATGTCTGGTCGACAATGATTTCTTTGAGGATGATTGGCGGGAAAATGAAGGAAAATTAGTGGAAATTTTGCCCTCTGAAAGAGGTTGAGAATTAATTGGGTTATCAACTTGAGACGATGTAGAAACTGTTGGAGATTATTTGAATAATCAACTGTACTCGGATGGATAGACTCACTAGAAGAAGTCTTAGTGAAATTAATTGGTGGTGCAACGTAGTCAAAACTTCCATCATCTTCGATTGAAGTGATGATAATTGCATTCTTTAATGATGAAGATGGATTATCATGATATGAAGAAGTTGACTTGTGGAATATGACATTATGAGAAACATAGATTTGATGAGTTTTGAAATCATATATGTGGTACCCCCTTTAACCATATGGATAACAAACAATAATGCCAGGTTTGGCCCGTTCATCAAATTTATGTTTAATACTCGTATTTTTAGCAAACTTAGACATCCGAAGACTCGGAGAGATGAAAATGATGGAATGGTTCCAATTAAAACTTCATGAGGTAGTTTATACTTAGGATTGGAGTAAGAAATTTATTGATAAGATAAGTAGCAGTGAAAATACATTCACCCCAAAAAGAAAGAGGCAAGTACCCCTGAAAGCGTAGAGCTCTACCAACATCAAGAAGATGTAGATGTTCACGTTCTACAATGCCATTTTGTTGGGGAATCGCAACACAGTTGTGTTGGTGAATAATTTCAGGTCATTAATCCATGTTTGAAATTTATTTGAAAGAAATTCAGAAACATTGTCTGAACGAATGGTTTGAAGTTGAGGAAGAAAAATGTTTCCACTAACAGAATTTATACGAGAAATTGTCTTGTTGAATTGATGATCGATTTGATTGAAAAAAATGGATGAACATGTTGAAAGTTTTGATTTATGTATCATAAGATATGTTCAAGTACACCTTCAATATTCATCAACAATAGTTAAAAAAATGAGATCCGTTTTTGGAAGGTAAAGAGAATGGACCTCGGATGTCAACATGGATTACCTGAAAACAACGAGAAGTACAAGACATACTTCAAGCAAATGAAAGACGCAATTTTTTAACCCGCGAACATACATCACAAACATGATCTTTATTTGCAATGACATTTGAAAATTTCTTCACAATAAAGTACAAACGAGTTAATAAGGATGTTTGAAAGAAATAACAGAACTGAATTTTAGGTCAGGATCTAGATAAAAAGACCATTTTGAACATAAATTCGACTAGTTTTTTCTTTGTTGCTCGGTCTTGAAATATACATTCAGTAAATGAAAAAATTACATCCCAACTAATCAATTTTATTAATTGTGAAATAGATAACAAATTGAACTTAAATTACGGAATATGGACTACATTCATGAGGATAAGTGAAGATGAACATTGAACAGAGCCTATATGTATCACAGGCGCTTGAGAACCATCAGGTAAATAAACTGATATACTTTTATGGAAAATAGAATATGATGAAATAAATGAAAGAGATGTACATATATGATTAGAAGTACCTGAATCGATGATCCAACTAGTGGGTAGACAAGTGAGAGTCATGTTTGCCAAATGATTGGAACAAGTAGCGGAAGTGGATGTTGGTGGCTTTGATCTCTTCACTTGCTTATCTGAAAAACCAGGTTATAATGTTCAATAAATGGACTATCTGAGTGATGAATGACATGAGGAGAAATTTTGAGTGATTTTGATGATGACATGGTATAGATCAAAGATGAAATCACTGGTATCATGTAGGAATTAGAGCATAAAGAGAAACGGAAAATATTATTCTGTTTATATCAATTAAGATACCTTGTATTTATAGGCAGATTACAAAGTAGATAATGAAAAAGAGTTTGACTCTATCAACTATTTACAAGATAAAGACTGAGAAGCTATATATATCTAAACTACTATAAAAGATAATAGCTAAGTGTTTAACTCTATCAACATACAAGAAAGAAATTACAATTAACTAACGATAAACATCAACATAAGTCAATAGATCAAAGCTCAATTGCCGAGGGCATGCGTGTAATCAAGATTATGTCAAAAGAAATACATGCCAAAAATAGCTCAATTCGGAACATTAATTCGATGATCTTATATTTCAGCTACAATAAGATGCAAAAAACAAGTTCAACCTAGTATGTATTGGATCTCTCAACATCAAAATTATCAACTGAAAATAATGTAGTCTTATGTTGGGTGTTTGGAAAATATATAGAGCCATTAAAATTCTATCAAATAAAGAATGTGTAAAAGAACAAACATTATTGTTAAATATCAAATTAAAATATATGAGAAAGAACTAAAGTTCGTTTTGTTGCTAGGTGTTTGGAAAAGTCTAGTGCTATCTATTCTATTTAATTCTTTTATGTAAAATATAGTGTTTTGAAATTCTTAATCAAGAAACTTGAATTATAGGGTAGTGGTGAACACAGTTGGGTTTTTGGTCGGATATCTATGAAAAAATCAACCCTCTTTAATACATATGGGGCTAAAATTTCAAACAACAACTATATTTTATGTTCATAAACAATACGGTTTGGATGAGGCGAGCAGACAGGGTGGGCGGGTTAAATGAAAATAATGTTGTAAATTTTGAATTTAATAGACTAACAACAAATCGATAAATATGAAGAAATAATCTTAAATTTTTCTAACAACAAATAAAATGTGTCAATAAGTGTTTGCGAATTTTGCTAGGAATTGAAGACTCAAAAAATGTTGACACTATGTAAAGTATTTGGAAGACACTACATAAAATAGGAAACCGTCAATGATAAGTTCGAGTAAAAAAATGTGATTACTTACTTATGTATCAACATATACATACCAAACATTAATATTAATAATAACAAGAAACTTACAGAAATGTTGTTTTTTTTCTTAGTCATTTGTTAACCAATGTGATAACTTTCACACTTTATTAAGACATGAATAAAAAGTACATCAAAGATGTGGGTCAATTTTATTAACCATCAAACTCATCATTCGATCTATACTATGTGGGTTTATACATTAGCAACCCTCAATTATTTATTTTAAAAGTTAAACAGTCGGGTTGCAAGCGAGTTGGAACAGATCAGACGGATGAGTCGGTGAGGCGAGTTTATGAACACCACAATTAATATAGGGAATGAAATGAATGCAAACAGGGCAAGTGACCCTTTTAAGAATCGCTAGTGGACCAAAAACCGAGTGAAGACGGCCCCAGTTTTATTTAATGACCTAAAGTTACCCTTTTCAAATATAAGGAAAAAAACACTTTTCATATCAAACTTGTATCAACTTGACACTTTTCATACCAAGCTTTTTTGAGAAAAACATTTGATACCACAACTTCGGAACTTTGGACACTTTTACATTTTCCTTTAAAAATTGGACACCAGTTAACTTCTGAAATGATGGAAAAACACTTTTCATACAAACATTTATCAACTCGACACTTTTCATACCAAGCTTTGTCAAAACACATTTGATACCACAATTTCAGAACTTTGGGCACTTTTGCCTTTTTTGTTAAAAATTAGACGGAAGAATGCGCATGTAACATCATAAATAGAGGAAGAAAATCACGTGATGAGCACATGTGAATTTTGGGCGGGGGTACTTGCATTTAGGTAGGGAAGACCTAATTTTCCCTCAATCTTATACACCATTTCCATCTATTTTTCTCTTTCTTACACTCCATTAATTTCTTCTCCCTTTCTTTTTACCAAATCTCCATTAATTTCCTTTCTCTTTTCTTCTACCAAACCATAAATGATTAAATATTCAAATTGGTTGAAAATCATAGTCAAAGTCCACTTTACAAGGTCTTGGCAACCCTCACCCTACAAGCTAGCTTTTGAGATTGAGTTAGACCTAAGCTATGCGAGTGAACTTAGCCCAAACATTTTGGTGAACTCTAATACAACAACAAAAGTTCCTCCATTAATTTTCTTTTACACGTATACAACAAAAATAAAAAATAGCCATGTGAATGGACTTAGCCCAAATCATGTGGTGAATTCTAATACAACAACAAAAATTTCTCCATTAATTTCATACTATAAGCACCTGATTTTTTCCCTCTGTTTATGAAATTTCCATCCACTTTTTAATGGAAAATGCAAAAGTATCCAAAGTTCTGAAATTGTGGTATGAAATGTGTTTTTTAAAAATGTTTGGTATGAAAAGTGTCGGGTTGATAAAAAAGTTAGGTATGAAAAGTGTTTTTCCTCGTTACTGAAGTTAACGGGCGCGTGTCTGTCAAATTTTTATCGGAATATGCAAAAGTGTCCAAAGTTCTAAAATTATGATATGAAATGTGTTTTTTGAAAAAAGGTTGGTATGAAAAGTAACGAGTTGATAAAAGTTTGGTAGGAAAAATTGTTTTTCCCTCTTTCAAATATACTTTCTCCTTCTTGACCAGTTGATAAATAATTTAGTTAATTTATTTCAACAAATTTAGAATGTTTAAAACGTTAAAAAAAAACCCTCAGCATATGACGTCACTCAAAAGATTAAGAAAGTTGACTGTGCATTCTAGTTGTTGGTCCCAAGTGGTCAGAAGAGGTTTAGAGGGGGGGGTGAATAAACCTCTTTAAAAATTTTCTTCGAATTTTAACTCTAAAACTTTCACTCAACTGAACAGACTAAGCTGATCAGATTAGTTAGTTACAATTCTGTTCGCGAACAAATCTTTGAACAGTCTTGTTGACCACTCGTCTGATTTTTACTTAGCTGATTTTGTTAAAATCAGTTTTAATACTTAGAGTACTTGCAGCGGATTTTCAATGTGTTTTTCACAAGTAATCTTAGCAGTTTGAAAAATGTTTCCCCAGTTTTGTAAACTCCTTTGAATTCTTTTTCAAACAGTTACCTTAATGTGTTTTTATGCAAACAGAAGATATGCAGATTTAAAAGCGATGTAAAAACACAAGTAATTTTTATAGTGGTTATATGGATTTGAATATCCTTTAGTCCACTCTTCCAAGTCACACAGATCTTGGGTTATACTATAATCACAAAGTTTACAGTATACTCTGCTTGCGTCGAACAACAAATGAAACGACCACAAGTTCGCAATAGGAAATCACACAGAAAACCTATTCTCTGAAGTTTGAACACTCACAAAGATGGATCACAACTCCGCACAACACTCTTGTTTACAAAATCACTCAGAAGATGTATTTTTCTTGATTCTTCAACTCTGCTTTCGTCAATAAATGACTCAGCTGATAAGTGAGCTGTTCTTGAGACTTAAAGAATTTTGCTTCGAAAATTTCTCAGAGATTGTGTTGCTTGTTTCTTCTTCGTCTCTTTCAGCTATTTATACTTGAGGATTGAAAAGTGTCCGTTGAAGAGAGACAGGATTCAAATTCCTCGAGTACTGGTCCTTAATTTCCGCGAACGGCTCTTTTGCAGTCTGTCCGTACTGTAAACAGTACTATTCTGCAGGCAGCATTAAATGCAGCATTAAATGCACTCGGCTGATGCGAAGCGATTCTTCAATCATTTGTCTTTAATAACCTTGTACTTCAGCATTTATTACACCAAGGGGCATTTATTACCGTTGAGAAGACTTTATGATCCTTTCCACTTGGCTGACGAAAATACACGTCTGATGGTGAACTCGGCTGATTTCAACCTTGAACAAATCTGATTTGAGTCGGCTGATCTTCACTACTCTGATATTTTTCCTTCAGCAGATCAGAAGTCTTGGACCTTGAAACTTTGACTCTTCTGATGTCTTCTTTCCTTAGTCAAAATTTCTTCCAAAGGGATCATCAGCTAAGTTACTCCATACTTAGCCAATCTTGAAGTTTTGGAATGCATCAAAACCTCCCTTCTAAATTTGTCTTCAGTGCCTTCATCTTCATCCTTATCCAACAATTTCCCCCTTTTTGATGATGACAAAACTTCAGCTAAGTACCTGTCAAATACCTATGCTAAAGATTGTAATCCTCAAAATTTTCTGAGATAGAAAAAGTATATTGGATTGAACTTGACTTTTTATTGATTTTGAAAAAGCATTACATGTACAAGTTCATCAGATGAGATTTCTGAAGAATAGATAAAAGTAAACTGATTACAAAGATTTTACAAATTCTAACTATCAGCTTCTTCATCTGATCCTTCAAGCACTTCCTCATACTCATAAGATGACTCTTCGTCATCTTCTTCATCATCAGCTTCCTCTTCCAAGATTGCTTTGGCAGCTTCCATCTTCTCTTTAAGTTGTTGTTCTCTAATTAGCTCCATTGCTTTCCTGGCAGATTCAGTGTTCTTGTACTTGGTAGTTTCTTTTTCAATCTTTCCTTCTTCTTCTACCTTTCCAAGTTTTTCAGTCTTGTCAGCTTCAGTCTTGTCAGCTGTTTCTTCAGTTTCCTTGGCTTCAGTTGTTGCAGCAGCAGTTTCCTTAGCTGGTTCTTCAGCAGCAGTTTCCTTAGCTGGTTCTTCAGCAGCAGATTCCTTAGCTGGTTCCTTAGCTGGTTCTTCCCTTTTATCTTCCCCCTTTTTGTCATCATCAACTCTGATGACATTAGAAGGTGCAACAGCAGGGTTGAGAGCAACTGTTGGAATCTTCACTCCAGCACACAAAGCCTTTAGGTTCTGATTAACAACGTCATGACTTGCTGTTAGATGATGAATATCAGTGCTGATGACGTCAGTCTTGTCATTGAAGTAGTCAATGTTAAGGTTGATAGTTGCAAGTTCATTCTGAACTTCCTGTGAAGCCTTTGCCACTTCTTGCAACATCCCTAGATTGATTTCCTTCTCTTCCTTACTGACTTGAATGAAGGTTGCAGTCAGATCAGCAATCTTGTGCTCAGCTGTTTTTAAAGCAGTATGAAGATGATTCACATCACCCTTCACATCTTCAACATTTTGGTTTAGATCTCTCAGGCTGTGCACTAACTGCAATGAATTGTCTTGAGGAATTGGAATACTGTCAATTTCTCTTTTGATGATCTCTTCTGTTGATCCTTGAACAGTTTCCAGCTGAAGTCTGTTGGTTTCCGCCAACTCTGCTTTAAGTTCAACCTTCAGCTCCTCCTTAACCTTCATTAGCTGTTGCTTGTGCTTATCTTCCAGTTCCTTTAGTTGGTTTTCCATAAGCATCTGGATTGCTTCCATCAGTGATGAATGTTGATCAGCTGATGAAGCAGAAGCATCAGCATCAGCTTCTTCAGGCTCACCAGCCTTCCTCTTCTGAACAGGCATGTACTTGGACAATGCCTTGGATTTGTGGATCTCCTTTCCATTCTTTGTGTCACAGCCCAGTTTTGACAGCAGATAACTGAGTGTGATTCTGTGGTTGGTGGAGGGGCCTTTTTCTTTCTTATCATCAAGAAAATCAGCCAATATGTACCAGACTATGATTGACCAGTTTACCTCCAGTCCATAGTAGATGGCAGCCATGATGCTGAACCTCTTCATAGTAACAGCATCCAGTGAGAAGGTGCAGTTCTCAATCAGCTTTGCTACCATATCAGCCATTCGCTGATATTCATCTCTCAGTTGTTTCTTCCTTATGTTTCCAGACAGTACTTCTCCCTCCTTGGCGCAGATCGCCCAGAATTGTTGGTGCTTATCTTCCGTCAGTACAGTGACGTCATGTCGTCCACTGTTAGGAAGTCCAAACGTTTCGTGCAGAGCAGCAGGAGTAATAGTGATAGATTTACCTCCCACTGTAGCCTTAAGCTCCAGTGCGTTGTAGTCAGCTTTTGCTGTGTTGTAGTACTCCATCACTTGATCAGTCCAGATCACTCCCTCATTATATTCCATAAAATTTACCAAGTTCGCAGATTTGAACTTCTCCAGAAGTTCTTTCATCAGTGTCGTACCAGATTGGTAGTAGGAATCATATACGAGAAACATACCTTCAGCGGCCATTGTTAATCTGTTGAAGGTTAGGAAAACAGAGAGAAATTTGCAGAGAATTGCAGGTAATTTTCTCACAAGTACTTTTGAATGCTTAGAGTGCGTAAAGAACTACACGACTGATCAGATGGGGATTTATAGAGTTGGGGTATCTTGAATTCCGTGATATCCGCCAACCGTTAGATCCGTTTTTCTGTCAGTGCTGATCGTGCGGCGTCAGTTACGACTTTTCGAATTCAAAAGATATTTAATGAAGAGCGGGAATATGTACCTCCCAACAGTTACTTATAAAAGCGTGTTTTAAGTAGAACGTTTTAAATAGTTCGCTTTTATTTAAGTAATCAGATGAGTATAATAAACACTTATCTGATGGACTACTGTCCTGATGACATAGTTGTTATCAGAGAATGCCAATAGCTGATAACCTTCCTCGGCTGTTTGTCAATCCAGCTAGATAAAATAACTTTAATCTTCGATAGTTGAGTCTTCTGATGAAAACATAACTTCAACT
Organism: Penstemon eatonii; assembly: GCA_038501285.1. Taxonomy (NCBI): domain Eukaryota; kingdom Viridiplantae; phylum Streptophyta; class Magnoliopsida; order Lamiales; family Plantaginaceae; genus Penstemon; species Penstemon eatonii. The sequence goes on from CM076710.1 coordinate 64,377,905, forward strand.
AACTGTCATTAACAAATTTCATCTTTAATTCAGAAGTACCGCTAGTCTTACACGTTCCCCCTGAGTTTAAGAATTCATAAGTTAACTAGTCTGTTGAGAGTTAATCCTTGAAGATAATAACGAATAACTAAGCTGTTGAACTCCAGTCTTCTGATGAGTTCCCCCTCAGCTTATGCTTCCAAATTAAGTAGTCCTAGCTCAGCTCTTAGAGTTGAAAACCTTACTTCACTTAAAGGTTTAGTGAAAATATCAGCAATCTGATTGTCTGTATGAACATACTCAATCATTACATTGCCTTTTTCAACATGATCTCTAATGAAATGATGCTTGATCTCAATATGCTTAGTCCTTGAATGACTTGTAGTATTCTGAGTAAGAGAGATTTCACTTGTATTATCACAGTAGATTGGAATTCCACTGATCTTGATGTTGTAGTCTTCTAGTTGATGTTTCAACCAAAGTATTTGTGCACAGCAAGCTCCAGCAGCTATATATTCAGCTTCAGCAGTAGATATAGAAACTGAGGTCTGTTTCTTACTCATCCATGAGATCAGACGACTACCTAAGAACTGACAGGCACCTGTTGTGGTCTTTCTGTCAATCTTGCAGCCAGCAAGGTCTGAATCTGAATAACCAATAAGTTCAAATCCAGATTCTCTAGGATACCACAATCCCAATTCTTGAGTGCCTTTAATGTATTTCAATATCCTCTTGGCAGCTAAGAGATGAGATTCTTTGGGGTTTGATTGAAATCTTGCACAGACTCCAACTGAGTACATTATATCAGGTCTATTTGCTGTTAGATACAACAATGAACCAATAATGCCTCTATATTTGGTTATGTCCACTGATTTGCCATCTTCATCTTTATCCAACCGAAGACTTGTAGACATAGGAATTGTAGCAGTAGAGCTAGTTTCCATACCAAATTTCTTGAACAGATCTCTTGTGTATTTTGCTTGGCTGATGAATATTCCATCAGGCAACTGTCTAACTTGCAATCCAAGAAAATAATTAAGTTCACCCATCATGCTCATTTCAAACTTATTCTGCATCAGCTTGGAGAACTTATCACACATCTGTTGGTTAGTTGAACCAAAAATAATATCGTCCACATATATTTGCACAAGTAATATATGATTTTCCCATTCAATTGTGAACAAGGTTTTATCTACCTTACCTTTTCGAAATCCTTTAATTAAAAGAAAATCAGATAGGGTATCATACCATGCTCTTGGAGCCTGTTTCAGTCCATAGAGGGCTTTCTTCAGACGATATACTTTGTCCTCTTCTTGATAGACTTCAAATCCAGGAGGTTGTTCAACATATACCTCTTCTTGCAATTCTCCATTGAGAAAAGCAGACTTCACATCCATCTGATAGACAGTGAAGTTCTTGTAAGCAGCATAGGCTAGAAACAGTCTGATTGCTTCAAGTCTTGCTACTGGTGCAAAAGTCTCATCAAAGTCAATTCCTTCTTCTTGACAATAACCCTTGGCCACTAGTCTTGCTTTGTTTCTGGTGACAACACCATCTTCATTCATCTTATTTCTGAAAACCCATTTAGTGCCAATAACTCTTTGATGACTTGGTCTAGGAACTAAGTACCAGACTTCATTCCTTTCAAATTGATTCAACTCTTCTTGCATAGCTTCTATCCAGAGGGAATCATTTAGAGCTTCTTCAATTTGCTTAGGCTCTATTTGAGATAGAAATGTGACAAACATAGCATCTTGTGCAGCAGCTCTTCTTGTTTTCACTCTATCTAAAGGATCACCAATCACTAACTCAGGTGGTGATTCTTGAGCCATCTTAGATCAGGTTGTAGATCAGGATGTTGTCCTCTGTCTTGATCTTGCAACACTACTGTTGGAGTTCCAGTAGTAGTCTGTTGAACATTTGTTGTCTGTTGAACAGTCTCTGGTCTGTCAGCTGTTTGCAACTCGTCTGTGAGACAATCAGCACTGTGATTTTGAACAGCACTTGAGTTAGCAGCTGAACTTAGATTAGGTAGTATGATGGGAACATATTCTTCATTTCTTCCAATGTCTAGCTTCTGTAACCCAGTAGACAGATCTTGATTAACATTTTGATTCTTTTCAGAAGATTGACTTGGCTCATCAAATACTACATGGATAGATTCTTCTATTAGTAATGTTCTTTTGTTGAAAACTCTATAAGCCTTACTAACAGTTGAGTATCCTACAAAGACAGCTTCATCAGCCTTTTCTGCAAATGTAGTAAGGTGATTTTTCCCATTATTCAATACAAAACATTTACAACCAAAAATCTTAAAGTAATGAATGTTTGGTTTTCTGTTGTTCCAAACTTCATATGGAGTCTTGTTCTGATTTTTGTTGATCATACATCTGTTTTGGGTAAAGCATGCTGTGTTTGTTGCTTCTGCCCAAAATCTTTGAGGCAGTTTAGCTTCAGCTATCATGGTTCTGACAGCTTCCTTTAGTGTTCTGTTTCTCCTTTCAGCAACACCATTCTGTTGAGGGGTTCTAGCAGCTGAATACTCATGATGTATTCCTTTGATGTTACAATACTCTTCAACAGTAGAGTTTGTAAACTCTGTCCCTCTATCTGATCCGATCTTCAATATTTTGATACTCTTCTCATTCTGGATCAGTTCCATCAGATTTGTAAGATGTTCCTTGGTTTCACTTTTCTTCTTCATGAAAATCACCAAAGTATATCTTGAATAGTCATCCACAACAGCTAGGCAGTATTTCTTTCCACCATTGCTGACTGGATCAATGGGTCCAAATAAGTCCATATGTAGTAGCTCCAATATTCTTTCAAAAGATTGATGCTTTTTGCTTTTGAAAGATGACTTGATTTGTTTACCCTTCTGACATGCGTCACAGAGCTTGTCTTTGCTCATGACCGCTTTTGGAATCCCTTCTACCAAATCATTCTTGATTAATCTGTTTATGGTCTTGAAGTTTAAGTGATTCATTCTCTTGTGCCATAGCCAACTAACTTCACTTGGTGCAGATGCAACCAAACAAACACTTGAATTCTTGTCAACAGAATCCCAGTCGACTATATAGATATTTCCTTGTCGTCTTCCAGATAAAATTACCTTCTTTGTACCAATCTGTTCAACGTAGCACTTATCTGTTGAGAAGATAACAGAATATCCTTTGTCACAAAATTGACTTATGCTCAGCAGATTATACTTTAGGCCTTTAACATATGAGACGTCAGATATCTCTATGTTTCCCTTGATTAATCTTCCTTTAGCTTTAATCTTGCCTTCTTTGCTGTCTCCAAATGTAACACTTGGACCATCCACAGCAACTGCATCAGTTAACTCATGTATGTTTCCACACATGTGCCTTGAACATCCACTGTCCAAGTACCAAATCTTCTCTACTTTACTCCTACTCCTAATCCTAATCTACAAAACAAAAATAAAATTGTTTTAGGTACCCTTATTGAGAGGGTCCTGAAGGATTAGTTTCACCTTTGACAACCCAAGATGTTGATGTCTTAGGCTTCTTAGGCTTCTGAGTTTTGACAGGAGCATGAACATTTTCATTTCTATCATAATTAGCAGATAAGTCATGTTGATGATCAGTATGATAAGAATAGTGTTCATAAGCAGGGTAAGGTGCATGATAAGCAGGGTATGCATGCATTGGATGAGCAGGGTAAGGTGCATAGTAACCTGGAAATTGAGGTGCATGATACATAGGATGATATGCAGCAGGTTGCACATAATATGACTCATTTCCATACCAAGCATTTTGATTTTTCTTGTTTTTATGCTTCTTTGGTTTACTAGATGCTTGCTCTTTAACAGATGACTTAGCTTTATCACTAGTCTGATTAGTTTTAGCCTTATCAGATGATTTCCTAGGACTCTTCTGTTTAGGCTTACTAGTCTGTTTTCCTACACTAGGATCTTTGCTCTTTTTAGCCTTAGGGGATTTCTTCTCCTTTACCACTTTCTCAGATGAGGTAGGTTTAGAAGTTTGAACATACAGAATGACCTTACTATTGTCAGCAGAAATGAATTTTTCAGTATGGTTCAATTCTAGTTTATCCTTTTCTAAAGGTGTCTCCTGTTTACTAGATGTATGCATGGATGCAACAGTTGACTTATCATGAGACTCAATAACTTTCTCAAGTTCCATGATTTTTCCTTTATAGACCTCACATTCAGCTTTCAGAGATTCATGCTCTTGCTCAAGCTGTTTATATTCAGCTGATTCTTTTGGCTTTTCAGCTAAAAGTTTCAGTGAACTATTTTGCTCTTTTAGCAATATCATCTCTTCCTTAAGCTTAACAAATTCTCCAGCAATATTAGTATTATTCAACATCATTTGCTCTAGAGAATTAAATAGTTCATTATCTTGAGGAGTTACCTCATCCTCTGAGTCATCAGGCAGAGGAGAGCAGGTTTTTCTTCATCAGACGATTCTTCATCAGACGTGTCTGAATCTGAATCAGATGAGTAGACAGCAGCAAGCTTTTCTGCTTCAGCCATCATTGCCTTGCCTCTCTGATGTTTTCTTTCTTTTCTCATTTTCTTCTCTTCCTCAGTGTATTTTTCTGCCTTTGGATATGGACAGTCTCTGATGAAATGTCCTAATTTCCTGCAGTTATAACACATTAGTTTTGCTTTATAATCATCTTTTTCTTGAGAAGAAGAGTTAGGTTTAGAAGTAGAAGCATTGTTGTATTTGTTCTTCATTTTTCTTTTGTAGAACTTCTTGAAATTGTTCATCAACAGTGCAACATCTCCAGCAGTGTACTACTCCTTCTTGTTGAGTATTGTGGCTTCATCAGATGAGTCCACTTCTATACTTCTTTGAGCTGGTCTTCTTTGATTTTCAGCAGCAACCAGTGCAGCTGTGGGTCCTGAAGTTGAGGTTTCTTCAATTCCCATCCTAGGCAGTTTATACTCGAATGCCTTGAGTACAGAGAACAGCTCAGTAAGAGAGATTTTTCCCAAATCCCTTGATTCTTCCATTGCTGTCACTTTCATGTTGAACTTTGGGGGTAGGGCCTTTAGCACTCTGACAGTGATCTCTTTGTCAGTGAAGGTCTTTCCCAACTTTAAAACTTCATTCAGAGTTCTGGTGAATCTGGTATCCATCTGGTCAATGGTTTCTCCAGACTTCATCTTGAAGTTGTCAAGTTTCTCCAAGGCAACAGTGAGCTGATGCTCTTTTATTGCATCATTGCCTTCGCTCATGTCTCTGACTTTGTCCCACATCTCCTTTGCAGTTTTGCAATGTTTGACCTTGTCAAACCGATCATTATCCAGGGCTTTAGTCATGATGAATCTCCCAACTTTATCTAGATTGTAAAGCTTTATTTCCTCTGGAGTCATCTCATGAAGGTCTTTTTCAACAACCGTATCTACTTCATTTATTTTGATGGTCTTTGTGAATCTGAATGGACCTTTAATGATACATGTGTACATGTTGTCATTGTAGGCTGCTAGAAAGATTTCCATTCTAATCTTCCAGTCTTCAAAAGACATACCAGCAATGTGGGGAACATGGCTGATACAATCCATTTTTCAAAAAGTTTTGATTTTTCAAAAAGATGCTCTTTTGAAAAGTTTTGAAAACCTTTGAAAAACACTTGGATCAAGCTCGTTGATCAGGCAGCTGATTCTAATGAACCACCTGCTCTGATACCACTTGTTGGTCCCAAGTGGTCAGAAGAGGTTTAAAGGGGGGGGTGAATAAACCTCTTTAAAAATTTTCTTCGAATTTTAACTCTAAAACTTTCACTCAACTGAACAGACTAAGCTGATCAGATTAGTTAGTTACAATTCTGTTCGCGAACAAATCTTTGAACAGTCTTGTTGACCACTCGTCTGATTTTTACTTAGCTGATTTTGTTAAAATCAGTTTTAATACTTAGAGTACTTGCAGCGGATTTTCAATGTGTTTTTCACAAGTAATCTTAGCAGTTTGAAAAATGTTTCCCCAGTTTTGTAAACTCCTTTGAATTCTTTTTCAAACAGTTACCTTAATGTGTTTTTATGCAAACAGAAGATATGCAGATTTAAAAGCGATGTAAAAACACAAGTAATTTTTATAGTGGTTATATGGATTTGAATATCCTTTAGTCCACTCTTCCAAGTCACACAGATCTTGGGTTATACTATAATCACAAAGTTTACAGTATACTCTGTTTTCGTCGAACAACAAATGAAACGACCACAAGTTCGCAATAGGAAATCACACAGAAAACCTATTCTCTGAAGTTTGATCACTCACAAAGATGGATCACAACTCCGCACAACACTCTTGTTTACAAAATCACTCAGAAGATGTATTTTTCTTGATTCTTCAACTCTGCTTTCGTCAACAAATGACTCAGCTGATGAGTGAGCTGTTCTTGAGACTTAAAGAATTTTGCTTCGAAAATTTCTCAGAGATTGTGTTGCTTGTTTCTTCTTCGTCTCTTTCACCTATTTATACTTGAGGATTGAAAAGTGTCCGTTGAAGAGAGACAGGATTCAAATTCCTCGAGTACTGGTCCTTAATTTCCGCGAACGGCTCTTAAATTCCAATCCCCTTGAAACATTACACCCTATAATTTTAAGCTATATTCCACAAAGTAAGGTTTAATTCTATTTTGCACCCTCAAAAAATATTAATTTGATATTTTACTCTCTCGAAAAAATTCAATTTCAATTTGCACCGGCAAAATACATATCTCCTGTCACTTTAATAGGGGTATTTTCTTCAAACCCTTGAAAATTCAACACATATTTCCCTCCAAAATTATTATTATTATTCTAAATAATTCTAAAAAGTATAAAAAAATAAAGTAAAAATTAACTGAAAATTAATTAATGAGAGAAAACTTGAATGGGAGAAGATGGAAGAAGTCCCCCAATATTGGAAACTAATCTCTAGACATAATATACTTTTAAATTTGTTACGTTAAGGAAAATAAGGGTTGTACAATGGAAAAGAGAAAAGGAATGGCAAAGAGTTATGACTTCATTTCACGTAAAACTCGAACAACTGACTAGGATGGTTGATTCACCGATTTACCGATTTTGACTTGTTCATATTGGCTAACAAGTAAGGTAATGTTGAGGGCTAGTCCGACCGAACTAAGTTAGTGGTTAAACCAACCAAATTAGCGGATATGACATGAGTTTTAAAAACAACGATGTACATCCAAATCAGCATTCATTATTTTACAAGTTCATAAAGCTGAATTTATCAATTTATTATAGCTTTATACCCAAAAATCTAAATTGTACAACTATAACATTCAAATTCGGAAAATATAGTACTATGATATATCATAATTAAAAAAAAAATGCCCATATCTAGCTATAACCCCACAAGGTACAAAAATAAAAGGGGAACTTCCAACTCGCGCGATCCCTTAAAATCGTAAACACTTTCCACAAAGTAATTTGAATCAACTAATTTTAAACTTAACTCAAGACTCCATTATTTCAAATTTGGGCATGCAAATTTATTCTAATTGAATGTCAAACAAGAATTGATAGAATTAATAAATTGTAAAACCTATAAATTCTAAACAATTAAAACTTACCTGGAAATTAATTAGAGGAAACTCAATTGGGAGAAGATTGAAGAAGTCCCGAAGTGTTAGGAATTAATCTCTCAAGACACAATTTATTTTTCTAGGAAGGATTGCGCAATGGGGAAAAGAAAGGAACGGGAATGAGTTATGACCTTACGTAAAATCCTAATTTTTTTTCTTTAGTGAACCATTCGTTCATTGATTTTATCGAATTCAATCAATTCATTCTTACTAATAAGTAAAAGGTTTTGAGGATTCAGTCAGACCAGACTGGATCCGGTTAGCGGTTAAACTAGCTGAACCGATCAGCCTGATCCAGTTCTGTAAACACTAAGCTCTAATGAAATAAAAAAATTGAGACATAACGAGTGACTTAATATATTTATTTTTCAGAATTAGGTTTCACATATCGTTAGTTGAGGAAGATGTCATATATAGTTACGAGAATAATGAAATAAATAAAATTCAAAAGAAATGTGCAATACTAATAATAGGTGTATAATTAATTCGCTGCTCAATGTGTTTTATGGAAATATATCTTATATAATAATTGTATACGACGTAAAACAATCAATTTGATTTTTTATTTTGATACAAATTTAAATTCGATCTCCGAGTAACCTTATCCCTAAAATTAACTTAAGGCCAGAGTATTTTATTTTCATATATATGATGCATGCACCTATGTTTTATTATTTTTGCATTTTAGACATTGTTGAAATAGGAAATGAATAGTTAAATTCGGTAGAAAAATATCTGAATATTTTACAAAAAAAAATATTAAAAAAAATCTATTTTAAAGGGAAAGTGATGGGGGCTATTTCGCACCCCTTATAATACTCGGATCGACTAGGGGATATCAGATAGGTTCGACCATACAAGCTCATTCGAAATCTATTACCTATCCGATCAGCGACGATTCTCCTTGGCGACCGGACTACAATCCGGACTCAAGAAGGACAGTTATGCCGAGTCCTATTAGGATTATGTTTCCATGTAAAGCTAGGGTTAATGTCATATAAATACCTAGTTAAACATTGTATTACAAACAACACACAATCAGAGCTCACGCCTACACACTTGGGCAATCTGATTATCATACTTAATAGAAAAGCTTTTGCTATACTATTTACTCATTCATCGTCTTGTTACTTATTATTGATCTTTACGTAACTGTTCTTCCTTGCAAACGATCCATCCGAAATAAAGTAACAGAGCCCTATAATCATACTTAATTGTAAACTCTAGATCACATATTATTGATTTAATCATACCCGACAAAAAATGATTAAATCAGTTGGCGCTTACCGTCAGATACTTGGGAGAAGCTACGACAGATCGCTATGCTCTTTAATTCACTCTGCCCAGAGGATATACTAGTACCCGAGCAGGTCCCTAGAAACCCTAGAGCGACTAGGGCAAATCCAATTCAAAGGACACCGAGATAGGTCGACCAGATCTCACAACAAGCGGACAGCCCAGCAAGCGAGCAACGAACATTGCACAGTCCGCAAAAGAGCAATTCAAAACACTCCGAAGAACATATCCGAAGAAAAACGGATCGGACGAGGCCGCAACACGTCCGCCCCGGATCAAAGGAACACACCATAATCCCAATCGAGGATGACCCAGTCGACGCAATTCCTAATCGACCACGAACCATGCGAGTCTCAGAAAGAGAAATTGAAAAGATGGTGCAGGAACGACTGGAACAACGTTTACGAACTGTTCAAAATCCATGGGCCAGAACCACGGAGCTCTAGAAGAGCCTAGCAGCGTGCTCTCCCTTTGGCAAAGAAATAAAAGAAGCGCAGTCATCAGGGCAGGTTCCGGGACGACTACCCAGATATGACGAAACTACCGACCTAGATGACTATATATTTAGCTTCACGAACATAATGAACTTATATGCTCACTTAGCAGAATTCACCGCTAAGCTAATGGTGACCACGTTCGAAGGACTCGCTTTGGATTGGTTCGCCAAGACACCCACTAATTCCATATTAAGTTTTCGGGAATTGTGCAACAAGCTGACACAGTAGTTCACCAGCCAGAAGAGACAGAAACTACCAATGAGCTATTTAGGAACCATTTCTCAACAAGAGGGTGAATCCCTATGGAACTGGATGGCAAGGTTTAACGTGGAATTGCTCAAAATCGATTCCCCAAATATTGATTACATAATCTCCATTCTGTTTGATCTCACCAAGAATAGGCAGTTCGGAAATGCCCTCAGTAGAATGCAACCAAGAACGTTCGCTGACATTATGAGCTTGGCATCGAAGTACATGACCCAGGAAGAGATGAACTCTTTTAAAGATAAGAACAAAAATAAAGCTCCCGCCCCAGGCTCCAAGCAGCAAGATAGAATTCATGTTCGAAAGTCCGTAGATTATTAACGATCTTTCAGAAAAGGCAACATCTTCCAGCGATTAGAATACAATCGAAACAATCAAGACAGACGACCTAATATCTATCAAAGACCTAGATCGGCCGAGCCACCAATCAGGAGCAGAATTAACCAAGTAGAACACCAAGGCTGACCGTTCCAATAGAGGAAATATTGGCAGTACTGGAAAGGAATAATTGGATCCCAGCAGCAAAGATAATCGCTCAGCCCAGACCAGGTGCACGAAACTATGAATTATACTATAAATATCATCAGGCACATGGGCATCGCACTGAAGATTGTTTTCACCTTAAAAGTTGAATTGAAAGACTAATTGAACAAGGAAAATTAGATGACTATTTAGAATGGATAACCGCAAGAGAGGAAGAAGTAGAAGTCCTCGGAATAATAACCAAAGAAGAAGTACTCGAAGGAGGACCCCTAATAATGGTCCCCAACAGGAGTCGAACGATGATCAGATTAATGGCACCATCCATACGATCTCAGGAGGACCCGCTAGCGGGGATAGTCGCAATGCACGTCGAAGGACCGCCAGATCCATAATTGGAAGCTTAAAATATCCAAAAGAAGTATGGATGCTAGAAAGCAAATCAGCAAACGACCAGCTAATCAGTTTCAACGAGAGCGAGGTACCAAAGAACTTTGTTTGGGACATGAAAGAAGATAACCCTGACTTCCCAATGGTAGTATCGTTGGAAATAGCGAACTTCAACGTCAAACGGATCTTAAGCTCGGCGAATATCTTTTCTAAAGAGGTCCTAGCCCAGATGAACTTGGGACAAATAACCTTCCAAAAGGTAGCTACACCTTTAGTAGGATTTGGAGGTTCCGAGATTGTCCCCAGTGGCACAATAACTTTAAGTGTTTCACTAGGAAAGAAACCGTGTCGGACGATGAAATTAATCAAATTCTTAGTAGTGGAAACCCCCTTTGCCTACAATGCGATCTTAGGGCGACCCGTCCTCAACTTATTTCGAGCTGTTGTTTCAACTTACCATCAGATAATAAAATTTCCAACTAACATGGGAATCGGAGAAATAGTGAACGATCATTGTATGGCATGGAACTGCTACAACACCTCCTTAACATTGGGGAGCCACTCCAAATCGATCACCCCAAGCAAAAGAAAGCTCGAAGACAACGTTGACAGAATCGAAATTGAAATCCCTAGCACCGACCGAATAGATAAAAAGGGAAAGGAACCGGTAGATTTGGCTTTGAAACCACCGGAACATAAGGATGTCCTACTGGTACAAGGGGACCCAACGAAAACAAGCAGAATAGGAACCGAACTCAGTAAGGAAGGAGAAGTGATGCTGATAAACTTCCTCAGAGAAAACATCGATGTCTTCGCCTGGAGTGCCAACGACATTGATGGGGTTGATCCCAGAGTAATTAGTCATTCGCTAAGAATCGATCCTATGGCAAAACCTGCAAGACAAAAGAAGAGGAATCATGGGCCGATAAAAGATAAAATAATTAAAGCAGAGGTAGAAAGACTACTCAAAGCAAAGCAAATACGAGAAATACACTTCTCGGAATGGCTATGTAATGTCGTGCTAGTGTCAAAAGGGGATAAAAAGGATAATAAGTGGAGAATGTGCAATGTTTTCACCGACCTTAATAAATTATGTCTGCGTGATCCATATCCCCTCCTAAGAATCGACCTATTAGTCGACTCGACCGTTGGTTTTGTGATTTTTAGCATGATGGATGCCTTCCAAGGTTTTTATTAAATATACATGGATGAGCGAGACCAAGAGAAAACTGCTTTCGTAACCGAGCAGGGAGTATACTGCTTCAAAGTTATGCCCTTTGGCCTAAGGAACACTGGGGCCACTTACCAACGGTTAGTAAACCTGATGTTCAAAGAGTTGATTGGAGAAATAATGGAAGTCTACGTAGACGATATGCTGGTCAAAAGCATGAATGAAGCTGACCATGTAAAGCATCTCGATCGATGCTTCCGAATTTTAAGAAAATACCGAATGAAGCTAAATCCTGCAAAATGCACTTTCGGAGTCAAGTCGGGAAAATTTTTGGGTTATTTGGTACATCAACAAGGAATTGAGGCCAATCCAGAAAAAATTCGAACTATAACCGAAATGAAACCTCCCAAAATGATCTCTAAAGTACAGAGCTTGGTAGGAAAGATCGTAGCATTAAACAGATTCATCTCCAAGTCGGCTGACAAGAGTTTGCCTTTCTTTCAAACTCTACGAAAAGCAAAAAACTTTGTTTGGACCGAAAAATGCGACCAGGCATTCGACCGGCTAAACCAGTATCTGACGACCTCCCCGCTATTGGCCAAACCAACTGAGGGAGAACCTTTATACATCTACATATCAGTTTCCGAGGTGGCCATTAGTTCAGTTTTAGTAAAAATAGAAGGGGTGGACCATAAGCCTGTTTATTACTTAAGTAAATTACTACAAGGGGCAGAGAAGAACTACTTGGAAATAGAAAAGTTCGCTTTGGCCTTAGTCGTGGCGGCACGCAAACTCCGACCTTACTTTCTAACCTACAAAATTGTGGTATTAACCAACCAACCACTAAGACAGGTCTTAGCAAAGCCAGAAGCCTCTGGAAGATTGATTAAGTGGGCAATCGAACTCGGTCAGTTCGAAATTGAGTACAAACCAAGAATTGTGATTAAAGCCCAAGTCCTAGCCGATTTCCTATTAGAAACTCCGGCCCAGACAACTGAGCACGCCGAATCGACCAGCCATGACAATGATATCTTGATCGTAGAAAATCAAACCTGGTTGATGCATGTCGATGGTGCTTCATGTGGAGTGGGAGGAGGTGCCGAAATCAACTTTACTGGGCCAAATAAAGAGGATATAAATTATGCGATAACATTAGACTTCGTAGTAACAAACAATGAAGCAGAATACGAGGCGCTGATCGCAGGAATGTAAATGGCGCTTAAAGCAAACATAAAAAGTCTTAAAGTATTAACCGATTCAGAGTTAGTACAAAGACAGATAGAAGGTCTATACGAGGCAAATGTATTTAACATGGTAAAATACCTCGCCAAGGTGAAAAAATTGGCTGAGAAATTCGAAAATTTTGGGATACAGAACATTCCACGCTTAGAGAATAAATGGGTCGATCAACTCTCCAGATTTACAGGGTCTCACGACGGAAAAACCGAAAGGGTAATCAACTGGTTAATTTCTAATACACCGGCAATCGATATCGACGAAACACCGGTCGCCGAGATGATGGAAATAGCCGAACCGGAAAGAAATTGGATGATTCCAATGATAGACTATCTCCGAGAAGGAAGATTGCCGCTTGACTCAAATGAAGCTCGAAAAATAAGATATCGGGCTCCAAAATGCATACTATTGTTCTAAGATGCATCTCCGAATCTCAAACCAACGATGTCCTCCGAGAAATACATGAAGGAGAAGCGGGAAATCACAGCGGAGCAAGGGCCTTAGCCCTAAAAGAACAGGTTATTATTGGCCTACCATCAACAACGACGCCATGCAATATGTCCAAAAATGTCATCATTGTTAAGTTCATGCAAATATAACTCATCAACCAGCCGAAAACATGCACCCAATACCAGTATGCTGGCCATTTGATCAATGGGGAATGGACATCGTGGGACCTTTCCCAGCAGCTAGATCAAAGAAAGCGTATGTTCTAGTCGCCGTCGAATACTTCAACAAATGGATAGAATGCATCGCCCTTGCCCGAATTACTCAATTCCAAGTGATTAACTTCCTATGGAAGTTCATAGTATGTCGATTTGGCATTCCGAGGATCTTGATTTCCGATAACGGAACCCAATTCGTGGGAAAACAAGTAATGGAATGGTGTGCAAAGCTAGGAATTCAGCAAAACTTCACTTCAGTTGGACATCCAAGAGCGAATGGACAAACTGGAGTAGCGAATCGAGAAATTATAAAATCTTTGGAGAAAAGATTAGGGGCAGCCAAAGGAAGATGGCTAGATGAACTCCCAGAAGTACTTTGGGCTAATCGAACGACAGTCAGGACTTCAACCGGGGAGACCCCGTTCAGTCTAGTATATGGCTCAAAAGCTGTAATTCCAATCGAAACACTAATTCCAACACCGAGGATTGAAATGTATGATGACCAGGAAAACGAAAAAGCAAGAGAGAAAGTGATATCCACTTGACAGAAGCATTAAGAGAAAAAGCGGATATACGATTACAAGTCGCTAAATCAAACATGGAGAAAGCCTACAATCAAAAAGTACGCATACGAACCTTCAAAGAAGGTGACTTGGTGCTAAAAAAGGTAGAGGTATCCAAGCATGTGGGAAAATTGCAACAGAATTGGGATGGACCATACGTTGTAATTAATGTAGGAAAGAAAGGTTGGTACAAAATTGTGCATTTAGACGGAACACCTCTACCAAGGACCTGGAATGCAGTCAACCTAAGAAGATACTATGGAAAATGAATCCTGGTAGATTGTTCGGTTAATTTCTTTTGATTTAGTCCGTTTTATTTCTATTTAAATTCGTTGTAATAAAGGCCTTGGCCTGAGATTCATTCTCAAATATTTTCACAATTCTGAATACCAAATAAAGGTTCACTTGAGTTAAAGGCAAAGTATCAAGACGAGTTGAGTATAAATCGATTAATTCGGTAAACGCTCCTCGGAATTCTACAATCAACTTGGTTCAATCCAAAAAGTTGATCTACAAATATAACGAGTCGAGTAAAATTGATCCGCTCAATAAATGCTCCTCGATCTGAAAATATAACGAGTCGAGTAAAATTGATTCGCTCAATAAACGCTCCTCGAATCTACAAATATAACGAGTTGAGTAAAATTGATCCGCTCAATGAACGCACCTCGAGCCAACAATATAACGAGTCGAGTAAAATTGATCCGCTCAATAAACGCTCCTCAATCTAAAAATATAACGAGTCGAGTAAAATTGATCCGCTCAATAAACGCTCCTCGAACAAAAAGTAAAAAGAGTTAAGTATAAATTGATCCGCTCAATAAACGCTTCTCGATCTTATATCTAAACGATAAAAAAAAGACTTTGGTATAAAAACCTAAGTCTAAACAAAAAGAGTTGAGTATAAATTGATCCGCTCAATAAACTCTCCTCGATCTTATATCTAAACGATCAAAAAAGACTTTGGTATAAAAACCTAAGTCTAAACAAAAGAGTTGAGTATAAATTGATCCGCTCGATAAACTCTCATCGATCTTATATCTAAACGATCAAAAAAGACTTTGGTATAAAAACTTAAGTCTAAACAAAAGAGTTGAGTATAAATTGATCCGCTCAATAAACGCTCCTCGATCTTATATCTAAACGATCAAAAAAGACTTTGGTATAAAAACCTAAGTCTGAACAAAAGAGTTGAGTATAAATTGATCCGCTCAATAAACGCTCCTCGATCTTATATCTAAACGATCAAAAAAGACTTTGGTATAAAAACCTAAGTCTAAACAAAAGAGTTGAGTATAAATTGATCCGCTCAATAAACGCTCCTCGATCTTATATCTAAACGATTAAGAAAAAAGACCTTGGTTTAAAAACCTAAGTCTAAATAAAAGAGTTGAGTATAAATTGATCCGCTCAATAAACGCTCCTCGATCTTATATCCAAACGATCAAAAAAGACTTTGGTATAAAAACCCAAGTCTAAATAAAAGAGTTGAGTATAAATTGATCCGCTCAATAAACGCTCCTCGATCTCATATCTAACGACCAAAATTGAGCAACAGTAATCGCTCCTAGATATCAAAGATAAATAAGAACATGTTGAGAAGAAATCAACAACAAAAAATATCAAGGTAATAATACAAAAGTTTTATTCATCTGAGTTCTGCGAACAAATTACATACGAAGTTCGATCAGAATACAAAGGACTTTCTACACGTCACTAAAACTATTTAGATAAAATAATCCTATCCTATGGATCGGCGAACTTCACGACAATGTCCACGGAAACATCAATCTCCTCCCTAGTGCCTCAATGATTGTAATTGACCACCTAAGAAGCATGTTGCGCAGGATGGTCGACTTCTTTAGTTCGATGGCCGGGCTCTGAAGATCAAATGTTCTTCCAGACGAAATGACCATTACCAGCCAGATAAACCGGCAATACTCATTCACCCACAACGAGATACTGCTTTCACTTTAGGGTTAATTTTTACTCTAAAGCAGCATCTCTTCAGGGCCGTCGTGAAAGTTAAAATATACCAGCACACCCCGACGGCCTATCACTCTGGAGGTAACATCGAAGAGCAGGGGTGCCTGGTAAATATGAACCCTCCATGTGCAAACGGAAAACCACGTACCTCAAACCCATGAAAACAAAGGTTGAGGCCTCATGGGACCCGTCAGTACAAGGTAGGGCACCAATGGGACCTGTCAGTACAAGGCAGTTGACATCTGAGTTATTGTGACGAAATGAATCACGATAATGTGACTTTTTGAATATTATGGGATCAGTGGGCAAGGTGTAACTCAAAGAAACTGATAGTTCCATTCTTTTTGAGAACTGTTAATGAGATATGAAAAATGCGTACCTATTTATAGGCACATATGAAGTTGATCCGATGGTTGGAAGAAGATCTCAAAAAAAAAAAAAAGAACCACAACCGCTTGATTTCCTCCTTTAAATGCGAGTAAGTTGGAACGGCACCTCTGCGATCGGAAAGACTGTTCGGCTGAGAAAGAAAAATCATGATCGAAGCGATCAATACAACAATAAAAAGATCTGAAGCCTTGCGTACTTAGAGATCCTAATCACTTTATGATAAACAGGAGATCCACGATGCGAACATATAAGTTTGCAACAAAACGACAAGTTGTAGCTCGATTAGAGGTATAAAAATTCATATTCCAGCATACGAGGCCGTCACTGCCTCATATCTCTTAATTATATTATACCTCCAACGGAGTCCAAGAAATCTGATGGACAAATGGATGAAATAGTCAACGAAACTAAGATATACAGCCTCGTCACTGCTTAACATTCCAAAGAATTGCTTAAGGGGGTCTGAAGAGGCTAGATCTGACTAATGATTCTACATTTTCCAATTCCTCCCATATCAAAGAATTGACATATTGATACACTGGTTGCTTTATTTGAGGAACATGGAACTCACAATCAGTGCAGAGAAACATGGATTTTAAGAAGATACCTAGAACGATATCCTTTCTGCGAACCTAGACATATGATAAGAAAAGCAATGCTCAACAGAGGAAATGACAGCATCCTTAAATAAGATATACATGACAAATGGACAAATTTACAAAGCGTTGATCGATCATCGACAAGAGCGCTAAGCATTCCTTCACAATTATTCAATCAATTATCTACGTGGATGACCTACAGTCCACATTCTAATGCCTAAAGTAACTTCAGAACAAGCCTAAGGGACCATACTTGGTCGATCATCATTCTTATACTTGATTAAAAAGTTTGATTTGCAGAACAAATGTTATGTCATTCAGCTACGCAAGACTGATCAAGCCAGAACGAGCTACTAAGTAAGCTTATCAAGATACATCTAATCTCTGAACTCAAATCAAAGCATGAATCTGGTCAAAACAGATCATCATTGTCATTAATTTTGTTTTACATACAAAAATATTCAGGCTCAACAACCACATAAAGGTTGGGGCCTATTTAGTCCAAAAAAAAAAAAAAAAAGGAGGAACTCCAAACATAACAGCCGGGCTAGAACAGGTCATTGAGATGGGTTGTTATCACCAGGCCGACTAGCAGAAGCACTCCTCCGAGGAGTCATGTTACCTACAAACGCCATCAATTCCTCCTGGCGTTTTAGATAACAGACATCATAACCTTGTTCATAGGCCTGCCGTCGAGACTCCTCTGCAAGGGCG
Organism: Penstemon eatonii; assembly: GCA_038501285.1. NCBI lineage: Eukaryota > Viridiplantae > Streptophyta > Magnoliopsida > Lamiales > Plantaginaceae > Penstemon > Penstemon eatonii. Next base: position 64,395,722 of record CM076710.1, read on the forward strand.
GCAGCCTGAACTAAGTCACTTTTCTACTTCTCAAGGACAGATTTCTCTTCTTGTAATTTCTGAAGGTCATCATTGACAAGCTGCAGCTGGAGGTTCTGCCCTGCGACCTTCGCCGTCTCCGAGTCCAAGCGACGTTGATGGGCCTCCCTACTGATCCACAGATCATCATTTTGCACACCCAGCAGGAGCGCAAAATACTTGGCCTGGAAAAGAAAAAGCCCTTACATAACAAGGCAATCGAAATAAAAGCAAGAAAAATAGTCAGAAATATGATTACCTGCTCGCATAACTTGACCAGCGACTGAACGAGGTGAACATTGGAGGTACCTTCGTGCTTCCTCAACTCGCCGGGCAAAATAGTGCTTAGGCCCAAGTCCCAGGACAAAGCATCGGGCTCAACAGAGCCGGGCAGTTCACTATCGAGAGGAACACGGTCTGGCCGAGGAGTCACCAAGTGCATTATATCCTTAACTTGCTCAAGGATGCAACGGTCATCTAACACACAAGGAGAATCCCTCTCGTTAGGACTCACCGAAGTCTCCTTGCCCGAAGCAGAGATAACAGTCCGTCGATCGGACCTAGAGCCTGTCCGACCGTCAGAAGGCCCGCCGGCCTCAAAAGAAGTTGACACCACAGTAGTATCATTAATTAAAAAATCAGAAAAATCTTGGGAAATAGATTGTGCTATGGACGGATTCAAAAAGGAATCTCCGCTAATTACCCCCGCGGCAACACCCACTTGGCTTCTGCTGACAACCAGGGCAGTAGAAGTAGAGGAAGGGACGAAATTATCAGTAACATGCTCATTTAAGCCATGTTCAAAAGAAGAAGCTCCCGAAGAAAATGGCATATTAAAGGTTGGCTCCACATTTGACATGTCACCAAAGGCCACCCGACCAGGGGTGATAGAAATAGTGTCCTGCAAGCCAGCTGTATGGTTAGCATTAATTGTAATTAATGAGGAACTATTCAATTTTGATTAATAAATGCACTTTTATTAAATGGTCGACTTTATCTTATGTAATATTTGTCTACGCATAAGGATAGAAGTCCTTAGATCACAGGGCTATGGGACAACCCGTGGACTGATCTCCAAGGCCGTGATCTAGAATATATTCAAGAGTCGTAGAATCCAATCGAGATAGGACATCGTTGGATTCGGTTAGACTCTCACTATTGTGTATACTCCGATGAACTGGAGGACGCTGGGGTCCACGAGCGTGACTGGGATAGTCGATACACATAAGTGGGTGGCTTGCTGGGATGGCAAGCGCACTGAATACCCCAATTAGGAAATAACTCACCATGGAAGCGGTAGTCGCATATCGGGGTTGAAGTTATTTCAATTTACAATAGTATACGAGGAACGATCCCTAACAACTTGAGATGATAGGGTTTATCTGGTGCGAGAACGTCTATGCTTTGATGTGAGTTCCGACTGACTGGGGATCGCCAGAAAGTCTCTGTGGACTCATGTTGGGTATAGAGGAACTCGTATGCAGATTCATATCATCAACAAAGGATCCATTGACTCGACTTGATAGGTCGAGAAATTCTCCTATGGATTTCTGTGAGAAATTAATTCTGATGAAATCCTTGGCCAAGGTAACTGACGACTTTATGTAAGTAGCTCATAAAGAACAAGTCAAAGAGAATTTATTTCGAGATCAGAGAACATAAGGTCAAGACAAAAGATAAGGGAATCCGATGAAAGACCATACCCTTAAGTCTCGACTGGGAGATTGATCGATGGAGAGATTGTGTCGTATATGGAAATTGTAAATGATAAAAAAGGTTCACTGAATTAATTCACCAGTGATTGGGCTCCATGGGCTTGTGACTGGACATCGACCGTGGAGTGTGGGAGAATTCCCAAATTAGCAGGGGTGCTAATTTTGGAATGATTGATCGACAGAGTGTTCGATTAATTTAGAGTATTAATTGCTCGAGTAATTAAATAATATTTAATTACAACCCGCGGCCAATTATGTGGTGAACCTACGGGGGCATACACAATACACATGAAGCGAAAGCGAGGAAGTAGGAACGAACCAGTTGACTGGGTCGACTGTGTCAAAATCGACTGGGTCGATTAAATGGGTGGGTCGACTGGGTCGACCCATATGGAACGAAGATGGATCCAATTGGAATTGGATCAAGATTATAAATTAAATTGGAATTTAATTTATGAGTAAATTAATTAATTATGATTTAATTAATTAATGGAATAATTAATTTAATTAGACTTGGAGTTTAATTAATTAATTGGGAGATGATTTAATTAATTGGGCTATTTAATTGGGAGATTAAATAAAGCCCTGAAAGATTAATTAATATGGGCCATGAATTAATTAGAAGACTTAGTCTTCTAATTAAAGAGGGTCATGGCCCATGTAGGAGAATTAGTATCCTAATCCTAGGAGGATTAGGTTTTATGAGATATCTATAAATAAGAGACTAGGTCTCATATCTCACACACAACTCCACAAGAAAATCAAGAAGAGCAAAATTCTCTCCCTCTCCCTCCCTGGATCGGCCGAACTCACTTCCACTTTAGGAAGAATTTTCGTCTTCGATTCTTCGTTCTAAAGTTGTTCTAAAACCTAGATATTAATATACCCTATGTTCCAGTTGATTAGGATATATTAATTTTCGTGATATTGTGGTGTATCAACTTGTAGAGGCGCAACACGTGGGGCGCTAAACAAAGGTGTGGGTCGATCTTACCGAGGCAGAATTCAGAGCTCGTCTTGCTAGCCAAGGATTTGCAAGAAGACAGGTATAAACGAGAAAACTTATACTGTCGTTTAATTACATTCATATATATACAACCAGAGAATATCCTGGCAAGATTCTTTAAGAGGCCCTAGAAAAATTTATATTCCGCTGTGCCTAGGGCTGTTTTTCTTACCGAATCCCAACAGTGGTATCAGAGCCAACTCTAGGCTTTGTATATATATGAATTTGCGAATTCTGTGTTTATTAAATCATATGTTTGATTTATGTGGCTAGTTCTTTAACTGTGCATGTTATAGGACGTATGTTTAATTAACTTGGAGTTAATGTTTAATTTAGGATTCGAAAATTTTATCATGTTGATGTTATTTTGAATTAGGATTTAATTGACTGGGTTTGTTGAATTAAATCTGTGGGTAATCGAAGAAACAAAAATTTTTTTTATTAGATCCGACTCGCGGTGGCACGGCTGGGCGGCCACCGCAAGCCGCTGCCAACGGCAGCGTGCTGGCAGCACGCTAGCCGCACACGCTGCGCGCAGCGGCAACCTTCGGGCTGCTGTTTACGCGCTGCTGTGCGCGGCTGCTCGCTGCCGCACGCAGCCGCGTGCAGCGGCTGCTGCCGCAGGCAGCTCACGCGCCGCCTTGGTGGTCGCGCGTGGGCTGTCCTACGTGGCAGTCCGTGATTGGCCTCGTCTGGTTGATTTCTGGTTGGACTCTAATTCTGCCTATTTTGAAAGTCCTGAAAATCTTGGAGAATTTTGGAAGATTAGGAAACTTGGAGTTTTTTGGATAAGGTAGTTACTTTGTTAAACTTAAACACTACCTTAATTAACTAATCTAGTCAAAATAGGATTATCTTGAGAATCTTGGAGATTTGGGAATTTTGGGAAACTTAGAGTTTTGGATAAGGTAAGAATCTTAGAGATTTAGATTACCTTAATTAACCAATTTAATCAAGATAAGAATTGTAGATTACTTAGAGCTCAAGTAAGAGCTAATTAATCTTAGAGGTTAATTGTTAATTCAAAAATAATTAACTTGGATGAATTTTTGCGAATTAAAATTAATGAAGCCGGTAAATTTACATTATTGCCCTTATGTGAATTTATGCATGTTCTTGAGTGAATATGTGGATTGGTCGATTTTGCCCTTAAGCCCTGTGTTGTTTTTTGTTTATTTAATTTTGGGTTGTAATTAAATGGGCCTGATTGGTGCCCTTGCTTGCGCAAACAAATGTAATAGAATAGGACCATTTAAATTATGTAAGCTAGGCTTAGATTAGGCTTGGAGCCGAGAAGACCTCATGAAGACTTGGAGAACCACATGGAGGCCCATTTACCTTGGAGGACATGGAGGCCCAATTCATTACATGGAGGCCCAATCAAGCTGGATATTACAAGAAGGCCCATGATGTATGGGTTTAAAAATTGTAATAGTTAGGACATTTAATTTTCACCCTAGACTGACCAATTGATTCATCACGTGGCTCGTGATGGATCGCATAGGATGGGCAATCGACCAATCATATCTTGCTAGGTGATGAATGTTTACTTTTTCGCAAATTATTCTTTGATGTATGAGATGCATGCTTAGGATAGAAAACGTAAACAAGATAAGCATAATCTGATGAGACCTCGCACACTTACAAACCTCCAATTGAACTTAAAATTCAATTAGAATATTAAATCGAATAACGGGCGCATATGAATAGTGTCTATGGTCCGAGCCTATCCAATTACTAGGTCTTAGGCATATTGTACGAATATATCTCGATGTCTCACGAGTCGTGGGTCGAGCTATAGGAAGATAATATGTCTATTGCCTCGATGCACGAGTTTAGTGCCAAGGGAGGGGATAGCAAGGTTTTAGGCGCTGTCTCACGAGTCGTGGGGCGTCTAGGATTGAACTATTTCTCTTCACGAGTATTGGACATGATTTAACGCTAGTAAATATGGATGTCTCACGAGTCGTGGGTCCATATCGAAAAACGAGGCTAAATGAACTTAAGGGTTAGCTGCGATGGTTAACCGTCGACGTATTCGACCACCAAGTGGATCAAATAGTATGGCCAACGAGTCGTGGGTACTAGGAGATTGCATTTGGGCCTTAAGCCCGCTAGGATATTTTAAATTCCCGAAACTTATGTGGGGGCATAAGATTTTGATTAAAATAGTGGGAGTAATTTGCAAATAAAATCCATGTTTGTGAATTGTGCATTTTAAGTTAATCTTTCGCGTATTTATTTCTTCTATCGTCGTTTTATAGATATGATGTCAAAAGAGCTTAGAGCACTTAGAGATTTATCCATCTCATCACTTGAACGTAATATTTCAACTGGACCCAACTTGCATTTCTGGACGCATCATTTGAATGGATTATTTGAAGCTGAAAACATATCCTATGTTTTGTCTGTGCCACCACCCATTACTATTTCACATGACGTTCCTGATGAGCTCCGTAAAAGCATCACCAAATGGAAACTGGATGATGGCTTAGCTCGTGAATACATGTTGGAATATATGTCACTTGATCTGCGTTTGCAACATGAGCATATGGCATCCGCAAAAGAGATTCTCTCAAATCTCAAATTCCTTTATGGGATTAGAGATGGTCGTCGCAGATTCGCGATCACGAGGGAACTCTTGCAAGCAAGAAAGAGAAGGGAAACTCCTGTCGGAATCCACGTACTCAAGATGATTCGACTTCTTTCTGAACTCGATGATATGGGTGTCGTGATGGACAATGATTTCCGAGTAGATCTCATTCTACAATCTCTTCCAAGATCATATGACAGATTTATCGCGGACTTGAATCTCCAGAGGCGAGAGATTACTGTACATGTCCTGCGACAAATGCTCGAGGAACACGAAGCTTCTTTTGGAAAGAAAGCGAGGGTTGGCGAAAGGACTGGGCGGCGTTCAAAACCAAAGCAAATGGAAACCAGAGCTCCTTACTGCACAAGGTCAAGGGAAAGGATTAAATTCGAACCTATGGAGAGTTCGAACAGGTATATTCCTTGTTGAAGTTAATTTTACAATTAACTGTGCATTTTTGGTGTTAGACACTGACTGGAGTTCTCATCCTTGTAGGTGATGGGAGCATTAAGGAAACTGGAGCCTGAGGATTGGATCCTTGAATAAAGGCAATGGAGCTGGAGCTGCTACCAAGGCCGTAGGCAAAAGTAGATTTAGGTGGTTTGATAAAGTCATTAGGAAACTTTCATTTATGTACCTAGTTTTTTAATGAAAAACCTTTTTATTCATGTTAATGAATAATGTTGATTTTAAATAAAAGCTCCTGTTTTTGTTTTTCATTTGGTACATTAAATTATTGACTTTACATTATAAAACCACCTAAGTTAGTCATGCACGTACAACAAAACAAAAGGAAACAAGATAATGAAATATCTGCCCAATTATGGCACGCTAGACTTGGACATATATCTAAGTCAAGGATTCAAAAGTTAGCATCATCTGGCGCGATTGAAATCAATCGCATTGATGAAATGCCGACATGTGAACCATGTTTAAAGGGTAAAATGGCTAAGTTGCCGTTTAAGGGAAACCCTGAGCGAGCCAAGCAAACATTGGACTTAATACATACTGACGTATGTGGACCACTAAGAAAAAGCGCCCGAGGTGTCTATGACTACTTCATCACTTTCACTGACGACTTTAGTCGTTATGGATATGTGTTCTTGTTGAAACACAAGTCTGAAGCCTTTGAGCGATTCAAAGAATTCAAGATGGAAGTAGAGAATCAACTTGGTCATACGATAAAGGCTCTTCGTTCTGACCGAGGTGGAGAATTTCTTAGTAACGAATTTCTGAATTATCTTGTAGAGCATGGAATACTATCGCAGTGGACTCCTCCTGCAACACCCCAGTTAAATGGAGTAGCAGAGAGAAGGAATCGAACCTTGATGGACATGGTTCGATCCATGATGAGTGCCACTGACTTACCTCTTTCATTTTGGGGACATGCCCTCCTCACGGCAACGAAGATACTGAATATGGTACCTTCGAAATCCGTAGAAAAGACACCATACGAACTATGGTTTGGCAAGGCACCCTCATACGCATTCATGCGCATATGGGGATCTCCCGCTTACGTTAAAAAGCTAGTGGGAGATAAATTGGAAACTAAATCCACTTTGTGCAAATTCGTGGGGTATCCGGAAAACTCAATAGGATACGAGTTCTACGATCCTACAAGACAAACAACATTTGTCTCGAGGAACGCTCACTTCTTGGAGAAGGATTTCTTGGTGGACAAGAAAGAAAATAACGTAGAACTAGATGAGGTCACTGAAGCTGAAAAGACCTTAGAGGTCGATCGAGCTGACCCGTCGCCACAGGCAGTGGGAGAACAAGAGCATGAAGGTGCACCAGAAAGTACACCGATACTTCGTAGGTCAGAAAGACAACGTAGAGAACCCGAGAGGTACTACGGTCTGCTGCATGAGACTGGACAGTCTCTAACCGACCCAAGGACTTACGAAGAGGCTATGCTAGACATAGACTCGGGAAAGTGGCGCGAAGCCATGGAATCCGAACTGGACTCCATACACTCAAACAAGGTCTGGGCCTTGGTAGATCCACCAGTGGGAGTTGCTCCCGTGGGTTGCAAGTGGATCTATAAGCGAAAGCTTGGAGTGAACGGAGAGGTGATTACCTACAAGGCGCGACTAGTGGCGAAAGGATACACTCAAAGACCAGGTATCGACTTTGAGGAGACCTTCTCGCCCGTCGCAATGCCCAAATCCATTCGGATCTTGCTGGCCATAGCTGCGTGGTATAACTACGAGATATGGCAGATGGATGTAAAGACTGCCTTTCTCAATGGAGACATTGATAAGGAGATCTACATGGAGCAACCAAAAGGATATGCATCCAAAGGAGATGAACACAAGGTGTGCAAACTCCAGAGGTCCATTTATGGACTGAAGCAAGCTTCCCGAAGTTGGAACATTCGTTTTGATGAGACAATCCAAACTTTTGGATTCATCAAGAACATGTTCGAACCTTACGTGTACAAGAAGATCAGTGGGAGTACAGTTGAATTTTTGGTGCTTTACGTTGACGACATTCTTCTCATTGGAAACAATGTAAAAGCATTGTCTGAAACTAAAGCATGGTTGTCTACACAATTCTCAATGAAGGATATGGGAGAAGCATCATTTGTACTAGGTATAAGGATCTACCGAGATAGATCAAAAGGACTGCTGGGCCTCTCCCAATCCCAGTACATAGACAAAATCTTGAAAAGATTTAGTATGGAAGAATCCAAGAGAGGATTGCTTCCAATGAGACATGGAATTTCACTCTCCAAGTCTATGGCCCCAAAGACGCCAGATGAGAGAAGCAATATGTCTCGAGTACCGTATGCATCCGCGATAGGAAGCATAATGTATGGTATGCTGTGTACGAGACCAGACGTAGCGTACGCTCTAAGCGTTACAAGTCGCTACCAGTCTGACCCAGGTGAGCAGCACTGGATAGCCGTAAAGGCAATTCTGAAGTACCTGAGAAGGACTAAGGAATTGTTCTTGGTATACGGTGGAGGAGAATTGAAATTGGAAGGCTATACAGACTCAAGCTTCCAATGTGATGTAGACGACTTCAAGTCGACATCAGGATATGTTTTCTGCCTCAATGGTGGTGCGGTTAGCTGGAAGAGCTCCAAGCAGGAAACAACCACGGATTCAACCACTGAAGCAGAATACATTGCCGCGAGTGACGCAGCAAAGGAAGGTGTTTGGATGAGGAACTTCATCCAGGAACTGGATGTGATACCTAGCATTGCTGAGCCCATTACTATCTTCTGCGAAAATAATGGGGCAATAGCGCAAGCAAAGGAGCCGAGATCTCATCAGAAATCCAAGCACGTACAGAGACGATACCATGTGATAAGAGATATCATTGGTAGAGGAGACATTAAGATGGAACGTGTCGACTCAGAAGATAATACGGCGGACCCACTAACGAAGCCTCTGCCTCAAAAGGCATTTGAGAAACATCTGCATAAGATGGGACTCAAGAACATAAAAGACTGGCTTTAGGACAAGTGGGAGATTGATAGAAATAGTGTCCTGCAAGCCAGCTGTATGGTTAGCATTAATTGTAATTAATGAGGAACTATTCAATTTTGATTAATAAATGCACTTTTATTAAATGGTCGACTTTATCTTATGTAATATTTGTCTACGCATAAGGATAGAAGTCCTTAGATCACAGGGCTATGGGACAACCCGTGGACTGATCTCCAAGGCCGTGATCTAGAATATATTCAAGAGTCGTAGAATCCAATCGAGATAGGACATCGTTGGATTCGGTTAGACTCTCACTATTGTGTATACTTCGATGAACTGGAGGACGCTGGGGTCCACGAGCGTGACTGGGATAGTCGATACACATAAGTGGGTGGCTTGCTGGGATGGCAAGCGCACTGAATACCCCAATTAGGAAATAACTCACCATGGAAGCGGTAGTCGCATATCGGGGTTGAAGTTATTTCAATTTACAATAGTATACGAGGAACGATCCCTAACAACTTGAGATGATAGGGTTTATCTGGTGCGAGAACGTCTATGCTTTGATGTGAGTTCCGACTGACTGGGGATCGCCAGAAAGTCTCTGTAGACTCATGTTGGGTATAGAGGAACTCGTATGCAGATTCATATCATCAACAAAGGATCCATTGACTCGACTTGATAGGTCGAGAAATTCTCCTATGGATTTCTGTGAGAAATTAATTCTGATGAAATCCTTGGCCAAGGTAACTGACGACTTTATGTAAGTAGCTCATAAAGAACAAGTCAAAGAGAATTTATTTCGAGATCAGAGAACATAAGGTCAAGACAAAAGATAAGGGAATCCGATGAAAGACCATACCCTTAAGTCTCGACTGGGAGATTGATCGATGGAGAGATTGTGTCGTATATGGAAATTGTAAATGATAAAAAAGGTTCACTGAATTAATTCACCAGTGATTGGGCTCCATGGGCTTGTGACTGGACATCGACCGTGGAGTGTGGGAGAATTCCCAAATTAGCAGGGGTGCTAATTTTGGAATGATTGATCGACAGAGTGTTCGATTAATTTAGAGTATTAATTGCTCGAGTAATTAAATAATATTTAATTACAACCCGCGGCCAATTATGTGGTGAACCTACGGGGGCATACACAATACACATGAAGCGAAAGCGAGGAAGTAGGAACGAACCAGTTGACTGGGTCGACTGTGTCAAAATCGACTGGGTCGATTAAATGGGTGGGTCGACTGGGTCGACCCATATGGAACGAAGATGGATCCAATTGGAATTGGATCAAGATTATAAATTAAATTGGAATTTAATTTATGAGTAAATTAATTAATTATGATTTAATTAATTAATGGAATAATTAATTTAATTAGACTTGGAGTTTAATTAATTAATTGGGAGATGATTTAATTAATTGGGCTATTTAATTGGGAGATTAAATAAAGCCCTGAAAGATTAATTAATATGGGCCATGAATTAATTAGAAGACTTAGTCTTCTAATTAAAGAGGGCCATGGCCCATGTAGGAGAATTAGTATCCTAATCCTAGGAGGATTAGGTTTTATGAGATATCTATAAATAAGAGACTAGGTCTCATATCTCACACACAACTCCACAAGAAAATCAAGAAGAGCAAAATTCTCTCCCTCTCCCTCCCTGGATCGGCCGAACTCACTTCCACTTTAGGAAGAATTTTCGTCTTCGATTCTTCGTTCTAAAGTTGTTCTAAAACCTAGATATTAATATACCCTATGTTCCAGTTGATTAGGATATATTAATTTTCGTGATATTGTGGTGTATCAACTTGTAGAGGCGCAACACGTGGGGCGCTAAACAAAGGTGTGGGTCGATCTTACCGAGGCAGAATTCAGAGCTCGTCTTGCTAGCCAAGGATTTGCAAGAAGACAGGTATAAACGAGAAAACTTATACTGTCGTTTAACTACATTCATATATATACAACCAGAGAATATCCTGGCAAGATTCTTTAAGAGGCCCTAGAAAATTTTATATTCCGCTGTGCCTAGGGCTGTTTTTCTTACCGAATCCCAACAAGGGGAAGGTCTCCTTTCGACATCGCCAGAAGTAGGAAAGTTTTGTTGAATAAAAGTTGAACTAAAAGCTTCAGAAGGAAAAATGGGAATCTCGATCTCCGACCTTCTAATTGAGGATGAACGAGGAGGATCTATCGAAGGCCCCTCTATACGAGACCTTTTAGGTCTAATATTTCTATTACCTTCGCGGGAAGGACGCTTCGAAGTATTACCAAAAAGATTACTCATGTTCGGAAATAAAAAAGAAAATTTAACTATCGAGAAAGCTTATCGACCTCCTAACGAGAGAGTATTCTATTGAAGTTGAGTAAAAGCGGTAAATAGCGAGTAAAGTTTTACCGTTTGTATTTATACTATACGAAAAGACGCAAGAGGCCCAAAGAATAGGCGCGAATCACATAAACTAGCCTATGAATAGCCGCAAGAATTCGAAAAGACATAAGCATAATGATTACGGCAAAGTTAATAACTTGTCCAAATTATTGTCAACAGAGAAGCCGAAAAGACGTAACTGTCAGAATATGAATCGTCTATTGTACAAGAGGATAAAAAGGTAATATTACAAATCAACTTATATTGGTTATTACAAAGATTATTTCCCAGATCGATAGACCGCTTCCCACTTCACACAACCTGGTCGCCATTTGGAACTCCCTGTTCACCAGCGGCCTCTCCTTCGTCAGCTCCTTCGTTCGCTGCCTCCATATTCTCCTCCTCTTCCTCTGGATCGATAAAATTAATGTCGACCTCATCATTGATATCTGAGGGAGGAATCGGCAATGGCTTCCCAAACTCTTCGACAAGGCGTGCCAAAGGAAATTGTTGATAGATGGCATCTGGCAGCTCGGAAGGAGAGTATTCCTCGCCGTAACGATTCAGGCTAACGTGCGCTGCTTTGAAATATTCCATTCGACGATCCTCAATCAGTTCCAGAGCAACCAGCTGATGAATCGCTTTCTTAAAAGTACTCTCTAGGAGCGGACCAACCATTCGATGCACCAACGCCATATGAACAGAAGAACTAAGGAATTCACGAATAACTCTTTCATCGGGATTCCGGCCGTAACGATCTTTGAGTCCACTAAGAGGAATGCCCCTATCATACTCTTCCAATGAGGCCTGAAGACTCAATACCTGAGATTCCAACTCGCTAATTCGAGTAGTACTCTGAAGTTGATGATCTTCCAATTTCTTAGCCAATTGATTGACTTGTTCTTGAGCGCGGGAAGTCTCCAAAACTTTATTTATAATCTCCGGGTCATCAGTCCCCATAGCCTGAGTTTCTACGATCGGAAGCGGGACATAAGAGGATAAAGAAAGGCCAGCCTCTGAACCAGAAGCCTTCTGAAGCAATGCCTGGTATCTCTCGTCCAAGAATTCACATTGTTGCCTCCAGAGAGCAGCTTCATAGGCTTATGATGCCAAACAAGTCTTGGTCTAAAAGGAAAAATAATAAAATTAATAGAATGAATTTATTAAGTAAAGGCAATAAACCAGCATATATGATAGCAAATCACCTTCTCGGCATAAAGAGAAGCTCTCTGAAATTTTTCCAAAGGATCCTTTCGAAGGAGCTTATTCATATCGCGAGTAAAGACACCGGATAGAAGAACGCGAGTTGCCCTGTCTACAGCGTTCTCGCTCTCGTCATGAACCAAAGAATCATTCTCGGGGTAGCCAGCGGCTCTTTTCCCTTCTAAATGATCCTCGATCATCTCAACGAGACTATGTTTCGGATGATCCTCACCTAGTAAAGAAAGATCCTCGCCAGAACGACCATGGTAACACCTTTTTCTCTCCACTGGCTTATCATTGGGATGAGGCATCGACCAACTACGGCATCCACGAATGCCTAGCGAAGTTCAAAGTTGGAAAGGAGGATAACCAGGTCCCGTCCCCTGACGAACAGGAGACTCTTGGGAAGAATCTGGAGATTCCTCTCTGTTCTCTTCAGAATCATGACTCAATTCTAATTTTCTTTTCCGGGACGCTCTCTGCTCAATAGGAACATTCTCTATGGTTTTTGTGGATTTAGACAAGACCATATTTCCCTTAAAAGAGCGTCGAGAATTTTCTACCATAAGAACTGAAAAGAAAACAAAGTCAAAATTAGACTTAGTGCTAAAGAGAATTATCACGATGCGATACTGAAATAAATACTTACCCAGCGATTCAGAAGAAGAAGAAATTGGAAAAGTATGAAGACTTAATCCCGCCTTGCGAAGAAAGGCCTCACCAATAAGAAGAGCACATTGGTACTTGTTGGCACGCATAGCCTAGATTTCGCCAATCAATTGAGGGTCATCAGGGATAAAATGACCAGTCGCCAAGCGACCACCATAAATCCATTTGGAGTCATGGTCCCACGTGAATGGCACAGTTGAACCATCCACTAAACGAACATGAGAAGGTGGACGAACGAAGAAAAAATGAGATTTCCAGGAAGGATTGCTGGAAACCGGGGAGTCAAAGATTGAGCGACTAGTTTTCTGGCTAGCGAAAAAGTATCCGCGATTGGAAGAACTAGAAACATTAAAACGAAACAATTGTGTAAAATTATGAAAAGAGGGTTGGAATCCTTTCGCTATCATCAAACGATAAAACACACCACAAAGGCCACTGAGTTTGGAACTAATTGAGTCAAAGATACACTGAATATTCTCAAAATATCAAGAAATTAGGCGACAAGGGAAGACGCAGACCGTAATTAAAATGGGCTGTGTAAAAAGCTCGACAACCCTCCGGCGGTGAAGTAACCCTATCAGAGGGAGAATGAAGAATGATCTCAGAACCTTTCGAAAAATATTTTTCATAATTATCCACGACCTTGTGGAAGGTTTCCTCGGTATAAGTGCATGCAAGGTCTTCAATCGGTTCGGAAATTCGAGGAACCGTACCCTTACCCTTCTTGGCCCTGGCAACAACATCCGAATCGGATATGATTTGCACCTTAAAAGTGTCTTCATTCGGAACGATAAATTCACACACTCCGGTCTGCTCAGTCGGAGGACTCGGGAGTACCTGCTCCTCGATCGTAGGAGTGATTCTTTCCCTAGTAGACAAGGAAGATTTTCTCGAAAAAGAAGCCATTCTTTGGGATCCTCGAAGAATATTAATCGATAGAAGTAACTTGAGAATGAAATGACCGAGCGGAAATATGGGAAAGTAGAAAGTAAAAAATGACTGAAACAACGATCACCTATTTATAGAGAGAGATGAAAAGACGTTTCGAACTTCTCACGGCTGATCGCATTCCCGCCAAACGGCAAAAGTCAAAATGCTTCCCCAAAGGGACACGTAGCGGTTCGGGATCAGAACGACAAAACGACTATCTATGCGGCGTAGCACTCTTTTCCTTACTTAGGATTTTTTCCCATAGGGTTTTTTCCTATGTAAGGTTTTTAACGAGGCACAACTCATAGAAAATACAATCGTAATCAACCATCTACTTCTACGAGCTTCTACCACATATACGCTCGAAGAAGTGAGAGAGTACTGATGGGGGCTATTTCGCACCCCTTATAATACTCGGATCGACTACGGGATATCAGATCGGTTCGACCATACAAGCTCATTCGAAATCTATTACCTATCCGATCAGCGACGATTCTCCTTGGCGACCGGACTACAATCTGGACTCAAGAAGGACAGTTATGCCGAGTCCTATTAGGATTATGTTTTCTTGTAAAGCTAGGGTTAATGTCATATAAATACCTAGTTAAAATTTATATTACAAACAACACACAATCAGAGCTCACGCCTACACACTTGGGCAATCTGATTATCATACTTTATAGAAAAGCTTTTGCTATACTATTTACTCATTCATCGTCTTGTTACTTATTATTGATCTTTACGTAATTGTTCTTCCTTGCAAATGATCCATCCGGAATAAAGTAACAGAGCCCTATAATCATACTTAATTGTAACCTCTAGATCACATATTATTGATTTAATCATACCCGACGAAAAACGGTTAAATCAGAAAGAGAGTTATTTCATCAATTTGACTTGTTATATTATGAATTAATAAAATAAAAGTATCTTGTATCTGAAACTCGAAAAACCACCTAAAATTTAGTATAACATTACCTTCTCGTGCACTACATTGTAGCATATGAATTTTGGGTGATTGCATATTTCTAGATAGCATATATTAATTATTATGAAGAAATAGTGTTGAGATTAGGTAGGATTACGAAATTTGAGTCAAAATGTGTTAGAAATACTTCACCAATCAAATTGTACTCTCCATTATTGAGCCAACATTTTCCTTAAGACTAAAATCACAAGTTAAACTCTTAAGTCAACAAAAATGCACTTCATATTGATTATTTCCACCAATCACAAACGTGGAAGCAATCCATGTGCGACAGAGTGGACTGTTCTTTGTTGATGGCATAATCAAAGTTGGCTTAGAGCAGAATTAATTATGTTTTTTAAAGGTTTATTTTGAAGGAGAAATTCCCCTTCCTGTATCTTTTGACCAGGAAGGATTTAAATCGAGGAATGTGCACGGATGGCAGGGTTCTGAGGGAGAGAGCCAACACGATACCAATTCCAATACAATTCCCATAATATTTTAGTGGAGAATTGTACCACACGAGGTTTGAACCTGCGTTGCTGGAGGAAATATTCCCCACATCACCCCAATCCTTACCACTCCGCTAATGCCCCTGGGGACAAAATTTTTGAGGTTGTTAATATTGATGTAACTAATTTAATGTCCTCAAATTTTTTGAAACAATAATGGGAAAATGGAACGTAATTAATTTAATGTCCTCAAAACTAATTAATTTAGTGTCCTAAAAAATTTTGAAACAATAATGGGAAAATGGAACTACTATGGTTTGTTATGCGAAACTTGCATCAAATTAATCTGTAAAATTTTTTTTTACCAAACTCATTAGTACTTACAAAAATCCTTCATAAAATAACAATCAATCCGTCTCCTTTCATCCAGGACATGTGTTCCACGCGAAAAACTCCCCTGTACATTATATCTACTTCGCAAAACTCTTTTATAATTTTGAATACTTGAGCAAAACTCTTTGGTACTACTGAACGTTATACATAACCCCTTGTACTTAGGCAATTCAATTAAATATTAACAGTGTTAATAACTAATGGAATTGGGTGTTTTAAACCAAAAAAAGTACAAAGGAGTTTGATGAAAAAGAATTTCACATGGTAACATTATGTAAGTTTCATATAACACAGGGTAATATCGTACACTTTTCCCGCAATTAAGAGACATACATGGTAATTTATTCTTTTTATTTTTTGTCAATCAGAAAGGAAAAAAGACAAAAAAACAACTACATAAGGTCTTTCTCTAGGATATCCCAAAAACCGGGGGGCGCCTCATCCAAAAAAATCTTCGTGGCAATCTCCGACAGGTATCCCAATTTGACAAGTGAATTCGCCACCACATGGTAATTTCTTCTAATCAATGAATTTTAAATACATGAGAAAAAAGGCCAATTCAAAAATCTAACCATGAAGGCGTCACATTGAGCTAATATCACTTAACTGAGCAAAATGTTAATTTAAGTGAAGCATTCATTATAGTTTAATTGGCTTAAACGGTAAGCTTATTTGAAATGACATGAACCAAATTAAATGAACTGATAAATTGATGGTCTAAGTCAACAATTTATTGAAGCAATGTTGACTTAGAAAATTCCTGTATTCTATGAATCATTTATGTCGATTTGACAAAGATTGGAGTAAGAAACATTAATCAATATGTAATTATAAATTAACCAACAATAACAAAACCATTGTCTGCAATATTCGAGAATATGAGAAATTTACAAACCCCACTCCAATTTATAAAAATGTATATTTACACTATAATTAATAGGGGTTTTCTGTGGTTAGTTCCAGTTTGTGCTATTTCTTATCAGGTCCCCTTTAAAATTCAGTAAATCTGACCTGTTACCTTCAGAAAATGTAATGATTTAAAGAAGATTTTATTAAAGAGAAAATTGCATTTTTTGGTAATGTATTATATGTCAATTTTCACTTTTGGTACCAAACATTTTTAGGCCAACATATTTTGTACCATAATTTTATAAATTTTCTCATATTTGCCATTACTTATGTTGGCTGACACTTTTACCCCATAACATTTCAATTTACCAAAATAATCCTACATCTTTAAATTCACTGACGATTTTAGGCCACATTCTTGCTAAATTTTAAAAATGACTCGAATAAAACCACGTGCGGGCCAATTTGAAAATTTTACATATTATATTTACATAATTAATTTGATTTATGAACAACATCTAACATAAATCTAAAAAAATTAAGAATACATATTCTTTTCAAATTTAAATTTATATACCATTATTAATTTATTTAATATTTATTAAAATAATATATTATTTAATATTCATTCAAAAATAAATTAAATAATTAATTATAATTAAAAAAAACTAAAAAACCTACGCCAACCAAACGCCGTAACTAGGTGTGGCAAATGGATCACCCGGATCGAATTCGGACCTACCCTATAGTACCCACCCACCAACCACCCACCCACCCATCCCCTAACCTACCTCCAACCCAAACCACTAACAATTTTCATTTATTTTTCACTAATTTAATCAATTTAACTCATTTTTTTTGTCGTTTTTCATGAATTACATCAATATAAAACGTTTTTTTGACTAATTTAACTCATTTCTTCACCGTTTGCACCAATTTTTTCATAAATTTCATCGATTTAAACTGTTTTTGACCGATTTTATCCATTTTTCACTAATTTCATCGATTTAAATTATTTTAAACCGACTTACCATATTTTTTTACCGTTTTTGCTCTTTTTTCACTAGTTTCATGGATTTAAACTATTTTTGATCGAATTAACTCATTTTTTCACCATTTGGATCGATTTTTTTAACTAAATTTCATTTATTTGAATGGTTTTTGACTAATTTTAACTGTTTAAATTGCTTTTGACCGATTTAGCCTGTTTATTCAACGTTTTCGCCCATTTTTCCATTAATTTCATCGATTCAAACCGTTTCTGACCGATTTAACTCATTTATTCACCATTTGCATCGATTTTTTCACTAATTTTATCGATTTATACTCTTTCTTACCGAGCTAACTCGTATTTTAACTTATTTCATCGATTTAAAGTATTTGATCGGTATGTTTTTTCACTAATTATAACGATTTAAGTCATTTTTTTACCGATTTAATTTATTTTTTCGTAGTTTGCTTTCATCGATTTGAACGGATTTTAACCAATTTAGCCCTTTCTTTTTTTTTTTATACTAATTTCACCGCTTTGAATGGTTTGACCAATTTAACCCAATTTTTCATTAATTTATCGCTTTAAATTGTTTTTGACCGCTACAACCTCTTTTTTCACTATAAAATGATGAAAATTTGGTTAAATCGATAAATTAGTGAATAGATAGGTTACATCAGTCGAAAACTATTAAAATTGATGAAAGTAGTGAAAAAAATTGGTTATATCAGTAAAAAAAGCGTTCAAATTGTTGAAATCAGTGAGAAAAATGTATGCAAACGGTACATAAACGAGTTAGATCTATCAAAAATGTTTAAAGTCGATGAGATCAATTTTAAAAATGATCAAATCGGTAAAAAAAATTGGTTAAATCGATCAAAAACAATTTAGATGGATGAAATTAATGAAAATTTGATTAAATTGATAAAAAAAAATTAAAACCGATGAAATTAGTGAAAAAATCGAATGGTGAATAATTAAGTTAAATTGGTAAGAGAAATGGTCTAAATTTATGAAAATTAGTGGAAAAACGAAATAAAGCAGTGAAAAGGTCAAAAATAATTTAAATCGGTGAAATAAGTTAAAAGGCATGTTAAATCGATCAAAAATGGTATAAATTGATGAAACTGGTGCAAAAATCGATGTAAGTTGTGAATACATAAGCTAAATCGGTCGTAGACGATTTAAATCGATGAAATTCATGGAAAACGGTGAAAATATAGGCTAAATCGGTCAAAATTAATTTCAAACGATAAAGTTAGGGAAAAATTGATTAAACCAGTCAAATATCATTCAAATCGATTAAACTAGTTAAAGAATCGATTCAAACGATAAAGAAATGAGTTAACTCGGTCAAAAATAGTTTAAATCCATGAAATTAGTGAAAAAATGAGCGAAAACAGTGAAAAATCGTCTATGTCGGTTAAAAACAATGTAAATCGATGAAATTAGTGAAAAAATGAGTAAAATTGGTCAAAACCGTTCAAATCGATGAAATTTATGAAAAATTGATTCAAGCTGTGAAGAAATGAATTAAATCGGTAAAAAACTTCTTTAAATCGAATAAATTAGTTTAAATGGCAAAAACGTTAAAAAAAATGGGCTAAATCGGTAAAAAATAATTTAAATCGATGAAATAAATGAATACGTTGGTTAAATCGGCCAAAATTTGAAATAAATTTCAAAAATGGTTTAAATCGAATAAATTTATTTCATCGACGTTGTCTTATTCGAGTCAATTTTGAAATTTGACAACATGGTGGACTAAAATCGTCAATAAATTTAAAGATGTGGGGACTATTTTGATAAACTGAAATATTATGGGGTAAAATTATCAGTCAACATACTTGTGAGATTAATTTTGCAGTAAGATTTAATTACTTGTGACTTGAAAAAAAAGAGTACAATAACCTATAACACAAGTCACCCTTACAAAAAATGAATCGCAGATTAAAAAATAAATATGATCCAACGATAATTAAAGGGGGACCTAATGAATACTTAGGCCATCTCCAATGGTTGAGGGCTAGCCCGGGCTCTGGAGCCACAGGCTAGCCCAGGGCCAGCCCGGGGCCCTGCATGGTCGTCTCCAATGGTTGGGCTCCGTGGGGGAATTAATTTCATTTTTTTTCCTTTGCCCACTCTCACTTATCTAGATTTAATTTTGTTTTTAATGTTTATATTAATAATACTAATAATTATTTTATTAATATAATTAAATTACCATTACAGTCCCAATACACCCATTAAAATTACCATAACATTCCTTCTCCCCTTTCTAAATCCTAAAGTTCCTCATAAACATAGTGTTGGAAAAAGTAAGTTAATGAACCATTTTGGACGTATTTTAAGTGGGACCCACTTTGAATAAAGAGTCGGGTCTTGACGAAATTATATTCTACTCCGTGAGTAGATTAAAATGGTATATGGTACGTCCAAATCGGAGTATGGGTGAATGAGAAATTAAATCTCAAAGTTCACATATGTAATGGGAAAAATTGGAAAGAAATTGACTTATCCATATTGGAAGTGTGATAAGAAAAATTTGGGTTTATATATGATTTCTAAACCACAATGGTTAAGAAATTATTACTAGAAGGCTCCCTCCTCGCGCGCATGGGGGGTGCAAATCTTGGGTTGGATTTACACTCGCACCTTTGAGACTTGTGCGTGCCCGCGACCTGCGGACACGAATGTCGTTCCGAAAAGCCTATTTGGGCAAGCCCAGTTTTGCTATTTTCATCCCAAAAATTCCATTTCTTTCCCATTTCAGTTCTTATTTTTGCTGCCCTGTATTAATTAAACCAATCCCCAAAAATTCCATTTCATACAATTTTAATTTTCCCATTTCAGTTCTTATTTTTGCTGCCCTGTATTAATTAAACCAATCCCCATTTCATTTATTCCATTTCAGTCCCCAAAAGGAGCGCGTCCTGCACATGCGCCCCTCTTCTTCTTTCTCACGCAGACGCGCGCCCCGTTCCCACAGCAGGGCTGCCCCGAGCCCTCTTTCCAGCCCGTTCCGCCCCTTTGCCGACCCCGAGCCCGAGCCCTCTCCGTCTCCAACCGTTTCCCCAGCCCAGCCTGACCCCGGCCCCGGCCCCGCAAGCACCATTGGAGATGGCCTTGGCACAAGTGATACTAACCATAGAAAAACCCTAATTAATAATTTAATATGTATAGAGTATTTTCTTTATCTTTTTTTTTTTTTTTTTTTGGGGGGGGGGGGGGTGGTGGGGAAGGGAGGAAACAATAGTGAAAGTAAAAAATTTAATTGCAAAAACCATCCGTATATCTTTTGGTAAAATCACGAGCAAAACAGTTGTTCAACACTTCAACGTGCCAACGTCATTTCACATGTTATCAACGACACTCACGCGCCTCCTCCCATCAAACTCTGCCTATATGATCCACGCGCCGGTCTAACTATTAAAATCCTCGCCGGTCCAAGACCCTGACCGTCGCCCGGATGCGAACCCTTCATCCCTCCCAAACCCGGTGGCTCGGCATCCGGTTCAGAACTAACCGAGACTCTTCGCGCTTGAACACACACGCTCCTCCGCTGCGGTTCAACCAATACCAGTTCCTCCTCCACTTTTTTACTTCCAGACTAGCGCGGTTTATTTTTACCCTTCTTCGACCGGAACATACGCATCACCTTCGAATATAACCCGGTTTTCTGCTTCTCACCAACGGTCTTCAATTTCTCTACCGGTTTCTCACTCCTCCTCACCGAATTCGACCGCCGCCGACCACGCTTCGATCGAACTCTTCCCATACACGAAACTTTAGGTGAGCCGGGTTCAGCTACAGTTACCGGGTTCGGCTTCCCGACTGAGTCGGACCGTTTCGGGAACAGCCTGGCCAATTTACAGGTCCTCCGTTTCGAATCCGCAAATGAGGCTTTTTGTGTTTTAGGTAATCCGATTATATTCGCCTTAGATTTCAAATTAGCAGATGATCGCTGAGAATTGGAGTTCAAGCTAGGGTTAAATAATGGATCAAAATTTTCATTCATCGAAAAGTTTCCATTTTTGAATCAAGCGAAACGAAAATAAGATGTACTTTCGAAACTATTTGTTTGCCTTAAACTCTGTTATTTATCTAAATTTAGTAGCTTTTATTAAAAAAATTCGTTAATGTTTTCAAAATATTTTCGAAAAATCTCGGAAAGTTTTCAATATTTGGTTGACCGAAACATACACTCGAAACGAATTTTTGATCCATGGTTTAAATGTGTAGAGCATGGATCAAAATTTTCATCTTTTCCTTCGAAAACATCGAAAAGTTTTCATTTTTGAATCAATCGAAACGAAAATAAGATGTAATTTCGAAACTATTTGTTTGCCTTAAACTCTGTTATTTATCTAAATTTAGTAGCTTTTATTAAAAAAATTCCTTAATGTTTTCAAAACATTTTCGAAAAATCTCGGAAAGTTTCCAATATTTGGCTGACCGAAACATACACTCGAAACGAATTTTTGATCCATGGTTTAAATGTGTAGAGCATGGATCAAAATTTCCATCTTTTCCTTCGAAAATATCGAAAAGTTTTCATTTTTGAATCAAGCGAAACGAAAATAAGATGTAATTTCGAAACTATTTGTTTGCCTTAAACTCTGTTATTTATCTAAATTTAGTAACTTTTATTAAAAAAACTTCCTTAATGTTTCTGAAACATTTTCGAAAAATTTCGAAAAGTTTCCAATATTTGGCTGACCGAAACATGCACTCGAAACGAAATTTTGATTCATGGCGTAAAGTTTGAATTGTTGCCTTTTGTGGATTCTTTTCGCTCTAAAAACGCGTTTCGATCGAACCAGTCGTATTCAGCGTCCTTTGATAACCAGAAGGATTCAGGAGGCAAATCAATACGATTTTCAATACGTACCAATTGGCATTGATTTGTTGCATATTTGCCTGAGCTTCTGCCTTTCCCTCATCCATCTCAATACGATTTTCATATGCCTTTTGCTTGTTAGCCCTTTTATTCCAACTTCCTGACAATTCGCGAAAAGAAAAGAACCATTACGTAATCACCAAAATGTTATTATGCTAATGTCTTCAAATACAAAACTAAGAATCTTGGGTAGAAGAATCAGTGATCCATGCGTCATTTGTCATACAATGGTATCATGTAATGAAATGGATTTACTGATTTAGTCGATATCATAATAAAAAATAAAAAAAGCAACCAATCAAAATGCATTATGTAATTCATGTCGGGTCTTGACCTATAAAAACGGCAAAATTGCAAAAAGTATCTTAAATTAATCACTGATTCTGGATTTTCGTCTCAAACTATTTAACTTGGTCAATTTCGTCCCATAGTTTAATTGGAATATTGTCCCACCGTAATTATAAGACGAAAATTATGCATTTGCTGATAAATTATCACATGGTTGTTTACGTGTCATGACATAGTAAATTTTAACATGAATAATTATGTAATATTTCAGATTTCGTCCCAAACTAATTACAAAATTGAACCGTCATTTCCATTAAATTAGAAATTTAATATTGGGACTAAATCTATACAAAATGATAAATTATGGGACGAAATTTGGGGAGTTGATATAGTTTGGGACGAAAAATTAAAATTAGTAATTAGTTTGGGACGAAAAATTAAAATTAGTAATTAGTTTGGGACGATATTTAAAACAAATACTAAATTGCGGGACGAAATTCGGTAAGGTAATATAATTTAAGACGAAAATTCAAAATCAAAAATTAATTTGGGACGTTTACTGCAATTTTACCTACAAAAACCTATAGTTTTGCATGATTACAAGATACCATATGAAATGATGGATTATATGTTAAGACGCAAAACTTGGGAAACCAAGAAGTATGGAATTCTGAAAATAGAACAATTTTATCAATGTTGTGCCTAACAAGAGTCGAAAGGGATTTCTAATTTTGCATATGGAAAAATATACAAATCAGTAGGTTGACGAATTTCTAAGGTCCTACTCACACACTATGGATGGCTTGGAAATTTCATATTATGTACGCCTCTATGTACATAGCTCAACACATAGATAGACCAAACAATTTCACAACAAAGCCAAATTTAGATGTACCCATTGATAGGATTTGGTATGTGATCAGTTATATTGATGGGATTGATATTTAAATATTTCTACCAAAAGCCTATAGATTTGACTGCATATACGTGACCAATCATGTCGCCACCAGAAACCCGTATTTCTTGTAGAGATTTTCTTAAAGTGACAAGAAAGAGATTCTTTGACCAGAAATAATCTAGTTCAAATGTAATATGCCTACAGAAGTTTTCACTGCTCAATCATAACTTCTGCTCAATCATAGATGATAGTAATTCAAGCCTCTTCATAAAAGCAGTATAACAAATTAAACAAACAACTAAAAGATGAATCTAATCTTCGGGGGAAATGCAATATACTCCCTTGTGTTATGCTAAACCTGCAAGAAACTACCCTGTGAAATTTTTACAGCGCCAAACTTTCTTGTATTTTCATAAACTCTGCAAAAAACACCCAATTTGTAAAAAAATGTCTTTTTGGATCGACATATTTCAAGAAATAATTTTTAAAACACTTCAAGTTGGTCCTACAACTTCACGTGATATATTTTTAAAATGATTTCTTTAGAAATATCGATACAAAACGACTTATTTTTTATAAATTGAGTGTTTTTTGCAGGGTTTTTGAAACACAAGGAAGTTTGGCGCAATAAAAATTTCACAAGATAGTTTCTTGCAGGTTTAGCAAACACATGGGAGTATTTCGCGTTTAACCCCTAATCTTCCTGCAATAAACATGTTATTCAGATGAAAATACTATATATTTGCACCTTACATTCTAACAACTATTCCAAATGGGCATCAAGAGACAAGAAATGACCTAACAAAATATGATTATCATGCATCACATACATCATAAAATTTTAACATTGATTAGTATGTATCTGATTCTTCACATAAACATGCTTCTAGTATTCTAAAGCTAATAGATAACTTCAACTTTACATTAGCTAAACAAACATATTATCGAAAGAGATGATCGGTTTACCTTAACACGATCCCAGGTGTCACCTACGGTTAGAGGACCATGCTCCTTCAAAATGTCAAAAATGACCCCTTGTTATAGTTTGTGTTTGCTCTGGTGGAGTTCTGAGTTCAATTGGTTTCATCTTCGGCTTTGGTTTTTTTGCCATATACCTGATTGTTGTAGCAAACATAATGTTTCCCTTCTCCTTTCCCAGCTGCACTGCAACAGATAATTAGTGAACAAAAACATTACTTGAGAAAGTAGGCATAGCTACTACTATAATGGACCCAAACAAGCAGTTCATCAAACAGATTGTGCGCAATTACATAGTTATTACATATACTACATACCAATGAATTGTTATTAAAAGTTTAAAAAAGCTATATGTAAAAGAATATTTCAAGAGCATAACTCAACTATATATACAAAGTTATTAGGAAAAATAACTCGGGATAACTTCAATCACGAAAATTTTCTTAAAATTTCTACGGATTTATTTCCGTCGAAATTTCTAGATTTTCTTGTTGTGAGAGGATAAATTGAACATTATAAAAATTGCCATTAACTCTTTTCTCAGTAATGTTCTCGGAGTCACTAGTACCTCAGTTTGTAAATAATTTGGATGTGGAGGTGGGTTTAGACTTGAATTCCCACTTTAACATTAAAAGGTTTTGATTATCAGTATAATTAAACTTGTCGAGTTGAATTGCATGATATATTATTGAAGATTGGGTTGATTATTTTATAGATTAAAATTTCCACATTTTTCGTCGAAAAATTTTCATTTCTGAATTAAGCAAAACGAAAATATGATGTAATTCTGAAACTATTTGTTTGTTTTAAATTCTGTTATTTTCTAAATTTAATAACTTTTTTACAATTTTTCCTTAGAGTTTCCGAAACACTTTCGAAAAGTTTTGAAAAATTTTCAATATTTAACTGATCGAAACTTACACTCGAAACGAAATTTTGATCCATGATTATTTTTTCCTATTGAATTTGAGGTTTGTAATTTGACTTTCTTTTAACCCTAGCTAAACAAATTGAGATCACATGAACTTAAGTTGAAACATAGTCCATATCGAGTAATTTGATACTATTACATAGATTTTATCATCTTTTTAACTTGTATTGAAGATATTTAAGAGTTAATAAACAAGTGGTATCTTAAAATTCTAACAACATAGTTGGAGGAGATGTAATTCAATTTGATTTATTTCATTTTCAACTCCAGTCTTGAATTACATAAACCACAAGTCCTCAAGAATCATCTAAAAATTTCAGTCCTTGTCTCCTTGAGATCAAATCAATTTAATGTTTTTTATTAGGAAAATTGTATATTTAATTGGTATCTTACAATATGGCACTCTGCAATCTTTGTGTCATTACATACGTAAATTTATATAAAGAACCACAATTCAAATATTGGTAGCAATAGTCATACTAAGCATCGTCAAATAATTAGATGGAAATTGAAGGAATTGGACTCATACACCACATGTGACCTCTTAGGTCATCTCAATTGGTACGTAAATTATTACGTGATGTCATAATAACGTGAGGGAACATTGTATATTTTTTTTTCCAGAAATGATATAACGTGATAATTTTCTTTTCAAAAATGAGGAAAATGTTGTAGTTTTCTCTCCAAAAGACTAAATAGCAGCCCTGTGAATATGCACATGGCCAATTTCATTCAATTATTCCAAAAGACTAAATAACACTTCCTTATGCTAATAGTTTTCATTGAAATAAATAAACATAATGTGTAAAATGACTATCTAGCTTGTTCGTTGTTCCTCGTCATTTTTTAAGTAATAGTTTTCTTTAAAGATGAAAATTAGTTAAAATACAAATAATAACATACCATCAAAATGGATATACCAACCCTAATAAAATGAGTAGTTCTTATTTATAAGCTACTAGCTTATTCTTGTACTATACAAAATTTCGTAAGATTATTTATATGAGTTACGAAAACTATTAACATGTCGAATACGAAAAAACAAATTCCTAATTTATGTCAATCAAGAATTAGAATAACCTGGATCAAACTCAAACATATAAAGAAAAAAGTAATTTTTTTTTTTTTTTTTTTTTTAGTTCAAGCACCAATTTCTGTGTACTATAAATTATGATCAAGAGACGAAAATTCATATTTACAACATTTTAACTTCTAGAAAATGTGAAAACCTTCAGTTGTTCTTTGATTTAGTTCAAATAATGTCTTTTGTATTTATGTGCATCCTATATAACTATACCTATAGATTAATTGAGCAAAAGATAACAAACATAAATAACTTAATTAAAAATAAAAAATTTGAAGATAAAACACGAGAAATGGGTGTTACCCTAAAAAATATACACAGATTGATGAGCAAAATTACCTTGTAACGAATTTATATCACTTATGACCTGATTATGAAATGTAAATTACCCTAAAAAATATACATTACCCATGCATATTGGTAAATTAAAAAAAATAAGCAAAATATGTTACTAAACTTGGCATACATATATTGATTATATATACTGATCATATATCAAAAATCCAAAACAAATTTAATCGAAAAAATCAAAATGGTCAAAAAATAGAAGAAATACAGTTTCTTCTATTCAAATTATAATTTCCTTGAGGGTGAAATACAGTTTCTTCCCTCAAATTATATGGGTGGTATCAATTACCCCCTAAAGTATCAATTGTAACACGTACCTTCCCCTGTTAAAGTATTGAATATTTTATTCGAAAACTTCCCTTACCTATTTATAACAAATAAATTATTTCTTTATTAATTTAATTAAAAATATTTATTAATATATAAATTCATCCATCCATCCACCAAATAATATTATGTTTCAATTTCTTCATTTCTTTTGTTTCCTTCGTTTTTATGTTTCGAATTTTTCTTTATATTCAGTTCATTTTATTTCATTATTTCAATTTCAATTTGTTTTCTTTATTTTATGGATCAATTTTTTTATTTCTATAAAAAAATTATAATTTTATTTAGTTTTTATTTGGTGATAATTATCTCATTCAGTACTAATTATTAATCAAGAGGTTGAGTAATTAATAAAGATTTTTTTTATAAATAAATGAAGAAACTAAAGCATAATATTATTTGGTGTCAAAGTCAAATTTTGCGAAAAAGAATTTGAAGGAGAATAGTATGTTTATAGTGTTTTAATTTATTTATTTCTTTGGTTACATTCGGTTAGAAAAAAAATGAGATGAAAAAAAAAAGATTAAGATCGAAAAAAGAAAAGAAACAAAAGAAATGAAAATTTTGAAACATAATGTTGTTTGGTGGATGAAGAAATTCATAATTAATAAAGAAAATTATCATTTATGAACAAGGCAAGGGTATTTTTGGAATAAGAACTACAAAACTATAACAGATGGGGTAATTATTAACAGTGATACTTTATAGGATAACTAATATCACCCCAATATTTTAATGTGAAAAATTGTATTTCACCCTTTCCTTAATACAGGAAACTATTTTTGGGGCCATGAATTTAGGATATTAATTAATTAGCTTCTAAATTGAATTTGAAATTTGAAAATCTTACGGCTTGTAATTTTGGGCATCAGATCTACTGTTACAACATTGTGTAACATTTATACTACTCAATTAATGCCATGTGTCCGGTCTCACTAATTGAACACAAACTGCATTTCATTAGAATATTTTAATAAATTAAGAAAAACATATATTCTAAAAATTTTAATTGATTACTTAATCTTTAAAGGATAAAGAGAAGATGGGGATGGTGACGGTAGATGGTGGCTGATTGAAGGAGGGAGGAGGTTAGGAGGTGATTTGGCTGACCTTCTCTTTTTTTTTTTTTTTTTAATTAGTAATTTCATGGAGAGAAGAAATAATTAATTATTTAATCAAGAATTGTATTATGTGGTGCATTTTATCTCAAGATGGTGAAATGAGATGTTACACAAGGTCGTTATAGGAGATCTGAACAGTAATTTTGAGTGAAATGAGAATATTTTCTGACGCCGATGATACTTTAGTCAAGTGGTTAAGGATGGGACTCCATGATTTTGACCAGAAGGTCATGAGTTCAACTTCCACGAATGTGGTATTTTCTCTGAGAGAATTTCACTTTAGATACCACAATTATACATACTTTAGGGATTTGATACCACAACTATTCAGGTTGACACATTTGATACTATATCTCAAATCAACTTTACAAATTTAATACTTCCGTCAAATTAATGACAGAATTGTCACGAGATTGTCACGTGCCTGTTAGTTCTCTTGAAATCTGATTTTGGGAGGAGACTCATTCCAGATGGCATTGTTTTCGGAGGGAAAATTGTTATGTCACTTGGCCCAAATTCAGTACATAAAAGACGGGCACATATGCAGAGCCCTAATTGTTTTCCTCTTCATTCACAATCAAAAAAGCAAAAATATCTTCCTCTTCAACTGCAAACTCCAGGCGTTATTTCAGCACTGGAATTGTGTTGAAGGGTTTTTGTCAAGAAACCACTATTCTCAAGACTTCTTGGACAAAAGAGAATCCAGGTAAGAGATTCCATTCTTGTAAGAATTATGACCGTGGGAGTGGGTGTGGATTTTTTGAGTGGGAAGACATGCCCACTTGTGAACGAGCTAGGCAAATTATTCCTGGATTGCTGCGTAGAATGAATAGGCTTGAAGGTGAACTGAATAGGGCTCAAAGAGAAGCTTCAATTCATGAAGATCGTGTGGGTGAACTGAAGAAGAAAAACAATTTGTACGGAGCAATGCTTGGCCTCACTTGGATGTTTCTTTTCGGGAAGATGTTTTTTGAAGTTGTTGAAGTAGTGTTGAAGAACAATTGTGTGTTTAGATTGTTTAATATTAATGTGTGACTTTAATTCATGTTTATGTATGAGTTTTATTATGATAAAATTGTTCTTCAACAGCAATGTAATGTTCTTGGTGTTTATGTAATGTAGTGTAGGTTGTTTAGATTAATGTAATGTATTTGGTGTTCAAATTCGGTGTTTAATGTAATGTATTTTGTTGTTCTTATTTGGACTGTTTAGTGAGTTTAACTTCACACAATTCTCTCCTGAAACACATAACAACATGAATGGTTAAAAAAAATACTGCAAAATAACTTCATTTCGTTGATGGCCATATGACATACAACTTACATAATGGTTCAAAACAGCCAAAAACCAACCTAGAACTAATCACAATTCAACTTCCCAAAAAAACCAAAACAATGGCTCAAAAAACATTAAGTCTAACATCTTAACCAAAATAATGGTTCTATCAATTCATTTGGCACACAGTGAAAATCAAAAGTGGTTCAATCCATTCACTTCTTCTTAGAACTCTGCAAACTTTTAGCTGCAGCGGGTACGTTTGATAACATGACATACTTCTTGCCATCCTTCTATATAACTTGAAACATCTCGCTTGTTGAACCACTTGAAGTGCCTCTTATATTTTCCCTAAGGTACAACCCCTGTGTTGGAACATGTGGTAGCTGAGTTGGAGGTCTTGGAGGGAGCTGAGTTGGAGGTCTTGGTGGGAGCTGACTTGGAGGTCTGAATGGAGGTAGCTGACTTGAAGGTCTGAATGGAACCTGCATTTTATTTGAAAAATATTAAGTACAAAGAATATGATTAATAAACAAACCATAAGTACAAAGAATAAACTTACATTTTTAGTAGCAGTTACCAAATCCACATCTACACGTTTCTTCTTTCCCTTTGCCACCTATATTTAAACATGTAGCTAAACATGATTACAACCAACATGACATCATTAAAAGTCTCTTTAAAACAAAAGTAAGAAAATTTAGGGAATGGAACCTGAATTTCAGGTACCATATCCACATCTACAAGTGATTCCTTTCCCTTCCTACCTTGACCAAAAAATTATTTAAATCAATCAACCATTATACAAATATACTCATCAATCAACCACTATACTCATCACGAAAAAGCCTTGATCAAATACTTATATTATCTTGAGAGCTCATTTGACTGGACAAAAGGGCATTATCATCCAAATTTATTCACTTGCAAATGGGGTATCAGTAACCACCTTCTCACTAGCATCATTTAACCGTTTTTCGTCGGGTTAATTTAATATCAGTGAATTTGTGATATCGGGGGTTTGGATATTGAATTATTCTGTATATTGGGCTCTGTTACTTTATTCTGGATGGATCGTTTACAAAGAAAAGCAATAATCAAAGACAAGAAGTAAAACCATTAACCAAATTAAGAACACAACGATATGAAGGTAAAATACTGCAATAATAATGGATATTATTGAGTTCTTTTGTTATCAATGTATTCTTGTGTAATCTCAGAATTAAGAGAATTTGTAGTTGTCTTATACAATGAATAACTAGGTATATATATTATGCTAAACCTAGTATTACAAGGAATCATAGTCCTGCTTGGACTCGGCCCAGCTATCCTTCTTGGGTCCGGAGTATAATCCTTACTCGGAGCGAGCAGCATTTGGCAGGGTCTGTAAAAAGATCCCGATCCTTTATAATTGGTCGAATCGATCTTATAATCTTTGTTCGATCTGATCAGTATGTAGGGTGTGAAATAGCCCCCATCAGTACTCCCTCACTTCTTCGAGCGTATAGATAATAGGAGCTCGTAGAAGTAGATAAATCTGATCGACTGTTTCTTTTCTATGAACGGAGCCTCGTTAAAAACCTTACTTAAGAAAAAACCCAGTGGGAAAAAATCTTAAGTAAGGAAAAGAGTGCTACGTATCATAGATAGTCGTTTCTTCTGTCTAATCGTGGATCGCCACGCGTCTATTCAGGAGGCTTTTTGTATCCTTCCGTTTTTGGCGGGAATTTGAGTAGTTGCGATGAGTTCGAAACGTCTTTTCTCATTTCCTTATAAATAGGTGACTTTCGAGTTTGCCATTTCTCTTTTATATTTGCTTTTAGATCGCAGTCATTTTCTAGTTTGGTCGTTCGTCGTATAAAATTTTCCTTTCATCGACCTTCTTCTTCCGAGAACTAGAATATAGATGGCTTCCGTTAGAAGATCTTCTTCTTCTCCTAGAGAGATCATTGCCCCCGATAACGAGGAGGAGTTACATTCTAATCCTCTGGGTGAACAGACTACGGTATCTGACCTTGTTATCCCTGTAGAAGATACTTACAAGGTACGAATCCTTTCCGATGCGGATGTAGCCGCCCGAGCCAAAAAGGGTAAAGGTACTGTTCCTCAGATTTCTGAACCAATTGAGGATGTTGCTTGCGCATATACAGAGGAAACATTCCCTGAAGTCGTGAATAACTATACCAAATATTTTCCGGAAGGTTCTGAAATAATTCTTCCTTCCTCTACTGATAGGGTCACTTCTCCACCGGAGGGATGTCGAGCCTTTTATACGGCTCACTTTAATAGCGGACTGCGTCTTCCTTTGTCTCCCCTTTTTCTGGAGGTTCTAAAAACTTTCAGTGTGTGCTTGACACAACTGGTTCCAAATTCTGTTGCTTTCGTGGTTTGTTTTTCCGTTCTGATGATTGCAAAGGGATTTAAACCTTCTTTCCGTAACTTTACGCAACTTTTTCGTTTTAATATTTCTAGTTCTTCAAACCGTGGATATTTCTTCGCTAGTCAGCGGCCCAGCCGAGCAATCTTTGATGCTCCGGTTTCTAGTAATCCTTCCTGGAAATCTCATTTCTTCTTTGTTCGTCCTCCGTCTAATCTTTGTTTGGCGGATGGTTCGACCACGCTTTTCTCGTGGGATCATGGTTCCAGATGGATTCCCGGAGGTCGCTCACCGACTGGTGAACTTGTTCCTGACGATGTACAGTTTATCACTGAGATTCCCGAGATGCGTACAAACAAATATCAAAGCGCTCTTCTGATTGGGGAATCTTTTCTTCGTAAGGCGGGGTTAAGTGTCCATAATTTTCCCATCAGTTCATCATCTGAACCTCTAGGTTAGCACTTTATTTGATCTTTAGTATTGTCACTATACTTTTTATATGGAGAAATTAACTTTATTTTGTTTCTTTTTCAGCTCATATGGTAGAAAACTCCCGACATTCTTCGAAGGGAAAAATGGTGCTGTCGAAATCTTCCAAGTCAGTGGAGAATAATCCTATCGAGCAGAGGGCGTCTCGAAAGAGGAAATTAGAATTGGGTCACGAATCCGAGGAGAATAGAGAGGAATCTCCGGATTCTGCACGTGAGTCCCCTATTCGTCAGGGCACGGGATCTGGTTATCCTCCTCTTCACCTTAGAACATCTTTGGGTATTCGAGGATGTCGTAGCTGGTCGATGCCTCATCCTACTAATAATCCAGTTGATAGAAAGAGGAGTTACTATGGACGTTCTGGTGACGACCTTTCTTTACTTGGAGATAAACATCCAAAACCTACTCTGGTCGAAATGATCAAGGATCATTTAGAGGGAAGGAGGGCCGCTGGTTATTCCGAGAAGGATTCTCTTATTCATGATAATAATGAGAATGCGGTCGATAAGGCGACCCGTATTCTTTTGTCTGGCGTCCTTACTCGCGATCTTAATAAGCTTCTTCATAAGGATCCTTTGGAGAAATTCCAGCGGGCTTCTCTTTACGCTGAAAAGGTGAGATCTTTTTCTTTCTATTATTCTGATGAAGCGATCTTTTAGGATTTTCTTAATTCGCTAATTCGTTTCTTTCTAACCCCTTCGTTATTTCAGGTTAACACCTGTCTGACATCGTACGCCTATGAAAATTCTCTCTGGAAACAACAGTGCGATTTTCTTGAAGAGAAGTATAAAGCTTTACTTCACAAATCTTCCGGTTCAGAGGTTGGTCCCTCGACATCTTCCTCTGTTCCTGTCGTAGAGACTCGTGCTGCCGGGACCGAAGATCAAGAAATGATAGATAGGGTGATAGAGGTTTCTCGTGCTCAAGAACAAGCCGATCAAATGGCAAGAAAATTAGAGGAATTGCAGTTGCAGAGCACGACTCGAATTAGTGAGCTTGAATCTCAAGTATCAACCCTTGAAGCTTCTTTAGAGGAGTATGAAAATGATGTCCCACTTAGGCAAAGAGATCGATATGTTAGGAAATCTGACGAACAAGTTGTTCGTGAATTCCTCAACTCTCCTGTTCATACGGCGTTGGTGTACCGGATGGTCGGCCCTCTTCTTGAGAATACTTTTAAAAAATCGATTCATCAACTGGTCGCTTTGGAGATGATCGACGATCGTCGGAAGGAGTATTTTAAGGCAGCTCATATTCGGTTGAACCGTTATGGCGAGCTTTATTCTTCTTCCGAGGTTCCAGATGTCGAATATCAAGGTTTTCCTCTGGCTCATCTTGTCGAGGAATTTGGAAATCCATTGCCGATTCCTCCTTCTGATGTTAACGATGAGCTCGATAATACTTTCGTCGATCCGGTAGACGAAGAGGAAGAAGGAGACGATACAGGCATGACTGAGGACGTCGATAGTGAGCAGAAGATTCCGGAAAGCGACCAGGCTTCTTGAAATAGCGATTTATTTTTTAAATAATCTTTGTAATTATCCGCTTGTAGGTTTAATTGTAGCTTAGCTTTCCCTACTTTGTACACTAAACGTTTGTTATTCTGACAGTCGTGTCCTTTCACATTCGCTGTGATGATTCAGACAAGTCTTTTAATTTGCCGTAATCATTATGTATGTGTCTTTTCAAATTCTAGCGTTTGCTCCAAGGTCAGTTTTCCTGTTTCGCGCTCTTTCTTCGGGTCAGTCGCGTCTTTTCGTGTAGTATAAATACGAGAGGTAAAATTTGACTTGTCTTTTTTACTGCTATACTCCTCTCTTAACATAATACTCTTTCTTGAGCTAGTCGATAAACTTCCTCGATATTAATTTATATTTTTCCGTAATCCGATCATGAGTAACCTTTTCGGTAATACTTCGAAGCGACCATCCCGTGTGGGCGCTCAGGATAGTAGATCCAAAAGATCTCGAAGAGAAGGGCCGTCGATGGAGCCTCCTCGTTTGTCCCAGTCAATTAGGTCGGAGATCGATACTCCTGTTATTGCTTCTAAACCTTTCTCCGTGGTAAATTCGTCGTTTTCAGAACCGAATTTTTCTGCTTCCACTCAAGAAAGGAACATGCCTTCCCCTGGTCGATTACCTTTCGGGGATATGTCCAATGAAGAACCGGCTTATAATATAGCTGTTAGTTCCATTGCTTCTTCCTTTGAGCACGTTTTTCACGGAGGGGATTTTGCTATTTCCCTTCCTTTGTCTGCTTCTACTGCCCCCATCGCCAGCGGAGGGCAAGCTAGTGATGGCTTTTTTGTCAATCCTTCTACGACACAATCTATTTTGCAAGATTGTCCTGAATTTTTGTTTCATGATACCACTGTAATGACTACGTCCTTTGAATCGGGAGGACCTTCCGGAGGTGGGACCGGTTCCAGGTCTGGTCGTCGAACCATAATTTCTGCTTCGGGCAAGGAAACTTCGGTTAGTCCCGACGGGAGAGAATCTCCTCGTCCATTAGATGATCGATGTATCTTTGAGCAAGTTAATGATATTCTTTTGTCGGAAACTCCACGTTCCGATGGTGTCCCTTTGACTAGTGAACTGCCTGGTTCTGTTGAACCTGATGCTTTGTCCTGGGACTTAGGTATGAGTACTATTTTGCCCGGCGAATTGAGGAAGCTCGAAGGTACTTCCAATGTTCGCCTTGTTCAATCTCTGGTGAAGATATGTGAACAGGTAAACATATTTCGAACATTTTTCCTATTCTTTGTTTTGAATTCTTTGTTGTACGGCGGTTTTTCTTACTCTTTCTGTTTTTAGGGCAAGTATTTTGCACTCCAGCTGGGTGTGCAAAATGATGAACTGTGGAATAGTCGGAGAGCTCTTCAAGGTCAGCTGGAGTCGGAGAAAGCTAAAACCAAGGGTTTGGAGCTGCAGCTGCAACTTGCTAAAGATGATCTCCAAAAGTTAGAGGCTAACCAAGTTGTTCTTGAGAAAGAGAAAAGCGACCTAGTTCAGGCTGCCGCGTCAGCAGAGGGATCTCGTCAGCAGGCATATGATGCCGGTTATGATGCCGGTTATCTTAAACGTCAGGAGGAGTTGATGGCGTTTGCTGGTAACCTAACTCCTCGGAGGCCTGTTTCTGCTGGTCGACCCTCTGGCGATTCTTCTCAATGATCTTTATTCATCCTGGCAGACCTTGGACTGTCTCTTTTTTTTTTTTTTTTTTTTTTTTTTTTTTTTATGCCCAGCTTTTGTGTAGTTGTTCGGGCAGAGATTTTTGTATTGGGAGATTAGACTGGAAATTATGATCTCTTCTGTAGGCAGATTCTTGCCTTGATTCTAATGATATATCTTGTTCATATATGTTATTGCTATGCACAAATATACCGTCATGTAGTAATTGACAAAGATTAGTTTACTTATCTGATTTTTATTTCTGCGGAGAGATTTGAGTATGGAGAGAGTAAGCTTGATCTTCCTTTGATCACTTTTAAGATAACCGAACGGTATAATATTTGCTTCGTATATTTAATCTTTGTTGATTGATCCAGCCGATCGTCATTGTGTAGACCCTTAGCTGTCTGGTCGATGCTCGATTCATGCCTTATAAATTTGTCCTTATATGACATATATCTTATATAAGGAGGTTATTGTTTCTCCTGTCGAATTTCAGTTTTGCTTTTCCTCAAAGGGAAATTTTCCTTTAGGTGCTTTTCACCTATCCATGTCTTCCATCATTAGCTTTTCAATTATACATTTCTCTAGCCAGTATATCATACTCTTGATATGGGAGGAATTGGAAAATGTAACAGTCCTGGCCAGATCTGACCCGTTCAGACCTCCTTCAGCAATTCTTTGGAAAATTAGGCAGTGACGGCCTTATAGTTTCAGATAGGGAGGGCTATTCTCCTGATTTCGATGTCAGATTTCTTGGATTCTAAATGGAATTCTTGTATGGCCAACTTAGTAGTCCCCTAATGATGTATGAGGCAGTTACGACCCCCGTATGGTGGAGGCTCTGGTCGTTTTTAAGCAATTATCCTCTTTCAACAGTTCAACTTTGCATGCCCTCGTTGAGGAGTTCTTAATATTTTCTATTTGGCGACCCTCATATATGATCGTGCAGATCGTTTTGGTCTTTGAACTTCTTTAAGTTTTCTTGGATTATTTTGTTGATCGCTTCGATCTGTAGATTTGTTTGTCGTCGATCAGTTGAGTCGATCAGACGGGCGCCGTTCCAACTTACTTGCATTTAATTCGGGAAGTCAAAGGGTCGCGTTTTCGTCCCTTGATTAAACTCCTATTATCCGTAGGATCATTCTCACGGGCGCCTATAAATAAGTAGGCAGTTTCCTTATTTTCCATTCATAACAATGAAGATCTCTGTTTCCTTAGATTTCATTTTGCCTTCGGACCCCATAATGTTCAAGAAATCACATTATCGTGATTTGTTCGTTCGCAGTAAAGGAATTGTCCCCAGTCTTGTATTGACGGGTCCCATGTCAGCCCTTCCTTGTATCGACGGATCCCATGAGATCTCTGCTTTGGTCTTCATCACCTTAGAGGTCCGTGGTTTCCGTCTGCACATGGGGGGTTCATACTTGCCAGTCACCCTCGCTCTTGGATGTGACTTCCGGAGTGATAGATCGCCGGGGTGGCTGGTAAACTTACCGTTTCACGACGGTCCCGAAGAGATGCTGCTCTAGAGTAAAATGTTTTATAGATAAAGTAAAAGCAGTATCTTCTTCTGGGTGAGTGAGCATTGCTAGCTTATCTGGCTGGTAGTGTTCATTTCATCTGGAATCACATACGATCTTCAGAGCCCTGCCATCGGACCAAAGAAGTCGACCATCCTGAGCAGCATGCTTCTTAGGTGGTTTATTATGATCGATGAGGTACTAGGGAGGAGATTGGTGTTTCCGTGGACATTGTCGTGAAGATAGTCGATCCCATAGGATCAATTTAACTAGATCATTGTAACGATCTTTAGATAGCAAGCAGATTTTTGTAACGTAGGATATTTGTATGTAATTGATTTGATGAAT
Organism: Penstemon eatonii; assembly: GCA_038501285.1. NCBI lineage: Eukaryota > Viridiplantae > Streptophyta > Magnoliopsida > Lamiales > Plantaginaceae > Penstemon > Penstemon eatonii. The sequence continues at coordinate 64,433,378 of CM076710.1, forward strand.
AAAATATTATTTATTTCTTGCATCTTCTTTGTCGTTTGATAATTTTATTTACGAGGAGTAATTTCCGAGCAGATGAATTCATACTTGATTTATCTTTCAAAACACTAGGAGTATCAGCGGATCTTTTTTAGATCGTTAGGAGTAGATCGAGGAGTTTTTATTGAGCGGATCAATGTATACTCGACTCGTTTGTAATTATACTTAGGTTTTAACCCAAAAGTCTTTTAATCATTGAAAACATATCGAGGAGTTTTTATCGAGCGGATCGATGTTTACTCAAGTTGTTTTATCTAGACTTAGGTTTTAATACCAAAAAGTCTTTTTCTCGTTGTAAATAGTTCGAGGAGTGTATATCGAGCGGATCGATGTTCACTCTACTCGTTTTATTTAGACTTAGGTTTTTAATACCAAAAGTCTTTTTGATCGTTGAATATATATGCTGAGGAGTTTTTATCGAGCGGATCGATGTTTACTCAACTCGTTTTATTTAGACTTAGGTTTTTAATACCAAAAGTCTTTTTGATCGTTGAATAGTTCGAGGAGTGTATATCGAGCGGATCGATGTTTACTCTACTCGTTTTATTTAGACTTAGGTTTTTAATACCAAAAGTCTTTTTGATCGTTGAATAGTTCGAGGAGTGTATATCGAGCGGATCGATGTTTACTCTACTCGTTTTATATGCTGAGGAGTTTTTATCGAGCGGATCGATGTTTACTCAACTCGTTTTATTTAGACTTAGGTTTTTAATGCCAAAAAGTCTTTATTGAAGATATATCGAGGAGTTTTTATCGAGCGGATCGATGTTTACTCTACTCTTTTTTTTTATTAGACTTAGGTTTTTAACCCAAAAAGTCTTTATTGAAGATATATCGAGGAGTTTTTATCGAGCGGATCGATGTTTACTCTACTCTTTTTTATTTAGACTTAGGTTTTTAACCCAAAAAGTCTTTATTGAAGATATATCGAGGAGTTTTTATCGAGCGGATCGATGTTTACTCTACTCTTTTTTTGATTAGACTTAGGTTTTTAACCCAAAAAGTCTTTATTGAAGATATATCGAGGAGTTTTTATCGAGCGGATCGATGTTTACTCTACTCTTTTTTATTTAGACTTAGGTTTTTAACCCAAAAAGTCTTTATTGAAGATATATCGAGGAGTTTTTATCGAGCGGATCGATGTTTACTCTACTCTTTTTTATTTAGACTTAGGTTTTTAGTACCTGAAGTCTTTCAATCGTTGTAGATATGTCGAGGAGTTTTTATCGAGCGGATCGATGTTTACTCAACTCGTTTTGTTTAGACTTAGGTTTTTAGTACCTGAAGTCTTTCAATCGTTGTAGATATGTCGAGGAGTTTTTATCGAGCGGATCGATGTTTACTCAACTCGTTTCGTTCTAATATTTATCAATATGCTAGTGTAATTCCACAGAGCGTTAATCGAAATAATCGATGTATAGAAAATGCTAAAATTTTTACTAATTGAACTCTAGGCTGAGGCCTTTGTTACAAGGATTAAAACTTGATAAAGTAAAATAAAACAATGCAGTATAATCTGCTAAAATTTATTTACCATAGTATTTCCTAAGGTTGACTGCGTTCCAGGTTCTTGGTAAGGCTGTCCCATCCATGTGTGCAATTTTGTATGAACCTTTCTTTCCTATGCCAATGACGATGTAAGGTCCATCCCAATTTTGTTGTAACTTTCCCACATGCTTGGATACTTCTACCTTTTTCAAAACCAAGTCTCCTTCTTTGAAGGTTCGGACGCGCACTTTTTGATTGTATGCTTTCTCCATATTTGCCTTAGTGGCTTGTAGGCGTACGGCAGCTTTATCCCTTAAGGCTTCTGTTAGATCGACGTCATTTTCTCTTGCCTTTTCATTTTCTTGTTCATCAAACATCTCTATTCTTGGCGTTGGAATTAAAGTTTCCACGGGAATTACAGCTTCCGACCCATATACCAAGCTGAATGGGGTTTCCCCAGTTGAATTTCTTACCGTGGTTCGATTAGCCCACAATACTCCTGGTAGTTCATCGAGCCATTTTCCTTTGGCTGATCCTAATCTTTTTTCCAAAGATTTTATTATCTCTCGATTTGCTACTTCGGTTTGTCCGTTCGCTCTTGGATGCCCGACTGAAGTGAAATTTTGTTGAATTCCCAGTTTCGAACACCATTCTATCACTTGTTTTCCAGCAAATTGGGTTCCATTATCGGAAATTAGGATCCTAGGGATGCCAAATCGACAGACTATGAACTTCCAAAGGAAGTTGATCACTTGGAATTGAGTTATTCGTGCTAAGGCGATGCACTCTATCCATTTGCTGAAATACTCTACAGCGACCAGGACGTAAGCTTTCTTTGATCTGGCCGCTGGGAAAGGCCCCACGATGTCCATTCCCCATTGATCGAAAGGCCAACAAATTGGAATCGGGTGCATATTTTCTGCTGGTTGATGACATACATTGGCATGTACTTGGCAATGATGACATTCTCGGACGTAATTTGCGGCGTCCTTATTGACAGTAGGCCAATAGTAACCTGTTCTGAGGCATTTTAAAGCCAATGCTCTTGATCCGCTGTGATTTCCCGCGTCTCCTTCATGTATTTCTCGCAGTATTTCAGCGGTTTGGGATTCAGAGACGCATCTCAGGAGAATTCCTGATACTGACCTTCGGTAGAGTTTTCCTTCTACGAGTGTATATTTTGGGGCTCGATATTTTATTTTCCGAGCTTCATTCTGATCAGATGGTAGTTTTTCTTCACGAAGATAGTCTATCATTGGTGTCATCCAATTATCTTCGACTTCTTCGATTTCCATTATATCGACTATCGGTGTCTCATCGATGTCGACAGCCGGTGTAGAAGAGATCAGCCAGTTGATCACTCGTTCGGTCTTTCCGTCTTGGGATCCTGTAAACTTAGATAGTTGATCGGCCCATTTATTTTCCGAACGTGGAATGTTTTGTATGTCAAAATCTTCAAACTTCTCGGCCAGTGCTTTTACTTTGGCGAGGTATTTGATCATGTTGAATTCCTTAGCCTCGTATAAGCCTTCTATCTGCCTTTGTACTAACTCTGAGTCAGTTAATACTTTTAGCCTCTTTATGTTGGCTTTGATTGCCATTTCCATTCCTGCGATTAACGCCTCATACTCTGCTTCGTTATTTGTTACGACAAAGTCCAATGTAATAGCATAATTCAAATCTTCTTTATTAGGTCCGGTGAAGTTGATTCCGGCACCTCCTCCTTCCCGGCTTGAAGCACCATCTACATGCATTAACCAGGTTTGATCTTCTATGGTCAATATATCCTCATGGAGGGTGTTTGATGATTGTGTTGGTGTTTCCAATAAAAAATCAGCCAATACTTGGGCCTTGATGGCGACCCTTGGTTTGTAGTCGATATCGAATTGGCTGAGTTCGATGGCCCATTTGATTAGTCTTCCGGAGGCTTCTGGTTTCGCTAGGATCTGCCTAAGCGGTTGGTTCGTCAAAACGATGATTTTGTAGGTTAAGAAGTAGGGTCGGAGTTTTCGAGCAGCCACTACTAAGGCCAGCGTGAATTTTTCTATTTCCAAGTAATTCTTCTCCGCCCCTTGTAATAACTTGCTGAGATAATAGACAGGCTTATGCTCTGAACCCTCTATCTGTACTGAGCTAATGGCCGTATCGGAGATGGAGATGTATATGTACAATGGTTCCCCTTCTGTTGGTTTGGCCAACATCGGAGGGGATGTCAAATATTCTTTGAGTTGTTCGAAGGCTCGTTCACATTCTTCGGTCCAAACGAAGTTTTTCGCTTTTCGAAGCGTTTGGAAAAAGGGCAAGCTTCTGTCCGCAGATTTAGATATGAATCTATTCAATGCTACGATCTTCCCAACCAAGCTTTGCACTTGAGAGATGGTCTTAGGAGGTTTCATTTCAGTTATTGCTCGAATTTTTTCTGGGTTGGCTTCTATTCCTCGCTGGTGTACCAAATATCCCAAAAATTTTCCTGACTTAACACCGAAGGTGCATTTTGCAGGGTTCAACTTCATACGGTATTTTCTTAGGATTCGGAAACATCGATCTAGATGTCTTACGTGATCCGCTTCATTCATACTTTTTACTAACATGTCGTCTACATAGACCTCCATTATCTCTCCGATTAATTCCCTGAACATTAGGTTTACCAATCTTTGGTATGTGGCCCCGGCGTTCCTTAATCCGAACGGCATTACTATAAAGCAGTATACTCCCTGTTCGGTTATGAATGCGGTCTTCTCTTGATCCCGCTCGTCCATGTATATTTGGTAAAAACCTTGGAAGGCGTCCATCATGCTGAACAGCGCGAAGCCAGCGGTCGAGTCGACCAATAAATCAATTCTTGGGAGGGGGTAAGGGTCGCGTGGACATAACTTGTTAAGGTCGGTGAAATCATTACACATCCTCCATTTGTTGTCCTTTTTATCCCCTTTTGCTACTAGTACAACATTACATAGCCATTCCGAGAAATGTATTTCTCGGATTTGTTTTGCTTCCAGCAGTCTCTCAACCTCGGCTTTGATAATTTTATCTTTTACTGGTCCATGATTTCTTTTCTTCTGTCTGGCGGGTTTCGCTGAAGGGTCAATTTTTAGGGTATGCTTGATTACCCGAGGATCGATCCCTTCGATGTCATTTGCACTCCAGTCGAAGACGTCCACGTTATTTTTTAGAAATTCGATTAACATTACTTCTCCTTCTTTGCTCAATTCTGTACCAATTCTTGTCTTTTTGGACGAGTCGCCTTCTACCAGAATTATATCTTTATGTTCTGGGGGTTGCAAGGATAAGTCTAGTGGTTCTTTCACCTTTTTATCTAATCGATCAGTAATAGGAATTTCGACCTCGTTTCTAGTGAGATCGTCTACGATCTTTCTCTTGCTCGGAGTAATTGACTTGGGGTGTTCTTTCAACGTTAATGATGTGCTGTAGCAGTCCCATGCCATACAGTGGTCGTTCGTTATTTCTCCAATGCCGCTGTCGGTTGGAAATTTTATTTTCTGATGATAGGTAGAGACTACAGCTCGAAAAAGGTTAAGGGCTGGTCGCCCTAATATAGCGTTATAAGCGAAGGGTGTATCTACCACTAGGAATTTTACCAACTTCACGGTCCGAAGTGGTTTCTTTCCGAGCGATACACTTAAAGATATCGTTCCGCTGGGGATGATCTCGGAGCCTCCAAACCCTACTAACGGCGTTGCTACCCTTTGTAGGTTTATTTGCCCGAGGTTCATTTGTGCTAAGACCTCTCTGGAGATGATGTTTGCTGAGCTTCCATTATCGATCAGGATTCTTCTCACATTATAATTTGCTATTTCTAACGAGACTACCATAGGGAAATCTGGGTTATCCTCTTTTGTATCCCAAGTGATGTTTTTAGGTACTTCACCTTCGTTAAAGCTGATCGGCTGGTGATTTGTTGGCCTGTTTTCTAATGTCCATATTTCTTTTGGATATTTAGAATTTGCCATTATGGATCTGGTCGTTCTTCGTCTTGCATTACGACTATCTCCACCCGCAGGCCCCCCGGATATAGTGTGGATAGTCCCATTGACCTGGTCGTGATTCAATTCCTGAGTAGGCCGACGTTCAGGTGATCTTCGATGAGAACCTCTCCTTTGAGTTCCGTTCCGGGGGCTTCTGCTTCTTTCCCTTTTGCGATTATCTCGTTCTATGTATTCGTCTAGTTTTCCTTGCTCGATCAGTTTTTCAACTTCTCTCTTAAGGTGAAAACAATTTTCCGTTCGATGCCCATGTGCCCTATGGTACTTACAGTATTGATCATAGTTTCTAGACCCTGGTCTGGGCTGAGCGATTTTCCTCGCCTCGGGAATCCAATTATTTCTTTCTAGAACTTCCAAGATTTCTTCCATTGGAGCATTTAATCTTGGGTGTTCTACTTGATTCACTCTGCTTCTGATTGGTTGTTCAAGGTTTCTTGGTCTTTGGTAGAAATTAGGTTGCCTTTCTTGGTCGGCTCTGCTGTATTCCAGTCGCTAGAAAACGTTACCTCTCCTGGAAGATCGCTCGTAATCCAAGGATCTTTGGGCGGGAATCATGTCATGCCGCTTAGACCCTGTAGCCGCGACTTTGTTTTTGTTCTTATCCTTAAAGGAATTCATCTCTTCTTGGGTCATATATTTAGACGCCAGGCTCATGATGTCGGCGAACGTTCTTGGTTGCTTTCGACTGAGGGCATTTCCGAACTGCCTGTTTTTAGTGAGATCGAAGAGGATAGATATTATGTAATCGATATTTGGGGAATCGATTTTAAGTAATTCTACGTTGAATCTGGCCAACCAATTCCTTAGGGATTCTCCTTCTTGTTGATATATAGTTCCAAGGTAGCTCATCGGAAGTTTTTGTCTCTTCTGACTGGCAAACTGCTGCGTCAATTTGTTACAGAGTTCCCTAAAGCTGAATATGGAGTTGGCAGGTTGTTTTGCGAACCAGTCCAATGCGAGTCCTTCGAATGTAGTTACCATTAGTTTGGCAGTGAATTCGGCAGAGTGGGCATATAAATTCATTATATTCGTAAAGCTAAAAATATAATCATCCGGGTCAGTGGTTCCATCATAACGAGGTAATCTACCCGGGACTTGTCCAATCGATTGTGCCTCTTTTATTTCCCTGCAGAAGGGAGAACAAGCCGCAAGGCTCTCCTGGAGTTCCGTGGTTCGGGCCCACGGATTTTGAATAGATCGTAAGCGTTGTTCGAGTCGGTCCTGCACCATCCTTTCAATTTCTCTTTCCGTCAGTCGAGCCGTTCGTGGTCGATCAGGGATTGTATCATCTATGTCATCCTCAATAGGGATAATTGTTCGTTCCCTGGATCCACTGCGCTTCGCCTGGGTTTTTCTGTGACCTCGTTTTCTTTGAGGATTATTGTCGGAGGGTTTTGAATTGTCCTGTTGTGGACTGTGTAGTGAGCGGTGCTCGCTTGGTGGGCTATCAGCTTGTTGAGATACTTGATCGTTTTGTCCGGGCGTTCTCCGAGCAGGAATTGTCCTGGCAGCCCTAGGGTTTCGCGGAATTTGATCAAGCACAAGTAATTCTTCAGGGAGAGCGATTTAACGAGCATCGCTATTTGTCGTAATTTCTCCTGAGCACCCGGGAGAGGAACAGGGATCTCGGGGACTTCCGGCTCTTCCTGTATCGTACCGGGAGGACCTTCTAGGGGTTCCTGATGTCGGGGATGGGTATTCTGCAAATTCTCGTCGGTGTTGGGAACTTTATTATTGTCGTTCTCCTGTGGGTCTTCAGATGTGTCATGACCGGTGGTTGTGTTACTTCTTGCTCCGACACGGGCGCTTTTCCTTGGGCGAGCCATATGTCAATCGAATAATTAACCTAGCCCCATGGTGGGCGCCAACTGATTTAACCGTTTTTCGTCGGGTTAATTTAATATCAGTGAATTTGTGATATCGGGGGTTTGGATATTGAATTATTCTGTATATTGGGCTCTGTTACTTTATTCTGGATGGATCGTTTACAAAGAAAAGCAATAATCAAAGACAATAAGTAAAACCATTAACCAAATTAAGAACACAACGATATGAAGGTAAAATACTGCAATAATAATGGATATTATTGAGTTCTTTTGTTATCAATGTATTCTTGTGTAATCTCAGAATTAAGAGAATTTGTAGTTGTCTTATACAATGAATAACTAGGTATATATATTATGCTAAACCTAGTATTACAAGGAATCATAGTCCTGCTTGGACTCGGCCCAGCTATCCTTCTTGGGTCCGGAGTATAATCCTTACTCGGAGCGAGCAGCATTTGGCAGGGTCTGTAAAAAGATCCCGATCCTTTATAATTGGTCGAATCGATCTTATAATCTTTGTTCGATCTGATCAGTATGTAGGGTGTGAAATAGCCCCCATCATTAGAACTCTGCAAACTTTTAGCTGCAGCAGGTACGTTTGATAACATGACATACTTCTTGCCTTCCTTCTATATAACTTGAAACATCTCGCTTGTTGAACCACTTGAAGTGCCTCTTATATTTTCCCTAAGGTACAACCCCTGTGTTGGAACATGTGGTAGCTGAGTTGGAGGTCTTGGAGGGAGCTGAGTTGGAGGTCTTGGTGGGAGCTGACTTGGAGGTCTGAATGGAGGTAGCTGACTTGAAGGTCTGAATGGAACCTGCATTTTATTTGAAAAATATTAAGTACAAAGAATATGATTAATAAACAAACCATAAGTACAAAGAATAAACTTACATTTTTAGTAGCAGTTACCAAATCCACATCTACACGTTTCTTCTTTCCCTTTGCCACCTATATTTAAACATGTAGCTAAACATGATTACAACCAACATGACATCATTAAAAGTCTCTTTAAAACAAAAGTAAGAAAATTTAGGGAATGGAACCTGAATTTCAGGTACCATATCCACATCTACAAGTGATTCCTTTCCCTTCCTACCTTGACCAAAAAATTATTTAAATCAATCAACCATTATACAAATATACTCATCAATCAACCACTATACTCATCACGAAAAAGCCTTGATCAAATACTTATATTATCTTGAGAGCTCATTTGACTGGACAAAAGGGCATTATCATCCAAATTTATTCACTTGCAAATGGGGTATCAGTAACCACTTTCTCACTAGCATCATTTGACCCAATCCTTTTCCTCTTCTTTAGTCTGCACCATTTAAACAAATCACTTACAACTTTAAACAATATTGAGGTTCAATTTTTTTCTTTTGAAAAAAGTACTTACATTTTTTGAAGCAATTTTGGTCTTCTTGGCAACTTTTGGGGTTGTTTCTGGAACAACTTCAGTGCCTATTTCAACAGCAACTTTTGGGCCTGTTTCTGGAACAACTTTTGGGCCTGTTTCTGGAACAACTTCACGACCTGCTTCTGGAACATATTCTGGTATATCTCCTCTGGCCTCATCCTCTTTCCTCTTCTCACAAGTCAGCCTGTTATGACCCACAATTCCACAGTATTTGCATGTGATTCCCTTGGTTTGCCTCTCCATTCTTAGACCTTTTTGTTTATCTTTTGTCCATTTAATTTTCTTTTTCTTTTTTTTCTAAGCGTAATTTTGATAAGGACCAACTCTTCTTGCCTTCTTTGGTCTTTCTTTCTTTCTACCGAAGGTTGGTGTGGAAGAGATGGGATATGAAAAGTGTGATCCCATAACTATGAACCATTAATGGGAAGTATATCTGGTCCATAAACTTTGTTATAAGTTTCTATGGGTTCACATAGTCTTCAAGATCATGCACCATATAGGTGATTGCACTCATGGCATGCATATAGGGAATACCACTAATATCCCATCTTCTACAAATACAAGTATGGTTTCTCAAGTCCACATTGTTCTTCGAATTTTTCCTTGTATGGATCTCAAAATGCAAGTCATCTGACTTTGTTGGTATGCAATTAGCAGCCTGTTGCATCCTCTTTTCAAGAACTTCCCTAATATTGGGGCATATTTTATGGTTTCGCCACTTCTTTAATGCCTTGTCTCTGTTTTGTTGGAATCTGACCATTATGTACTTCCTAATCCACTCAAGCATTGTAAGTATAGGTCTATCACTTGCTTCCACCAACACACTGCATTAAAAGACTCACATACATTGTTAAGTAGTGTTATGGGAAATGTACTGAAACGAGACCTATTCCAATGGACTGGAGGTCTTTCAGAAAACCATGCCACCAACTCATCATCAATCTCCAGTAGCTCTCTCATTTTAATCTCAACCTTAGGCATAGGGGTAGCTCTAGCAACTGCCCACACTGCATCTTCATATTCCTCACCTTTGTAACCATCGTGTCTCATGTTACCAATCTAATGCCTCACACAAAATCTATTATCTGAATATGGAAACACATTCCTAAATGCACATATTAAACCCTTTTGCTTATCAGACATAAAGGTGTAGCAATCATCTCTTTCAATCTCCAAATATTCTTTCAATAACTGCAAAAACCTCTCCCAATTGACTTTAGTTTCACTGCCCACAACTGCATAAGCTAGAGGATAAAGACAATTATTGGGATCAAATGCTACTGCAGTCAGTTGAATCTCAGCATGAGGAGAAGAAAGATGTGCTCCATCTACCCCAATTAATGGTATACAACCAGCCCTAAATCCAACATAAAATTTATCAAATCTTCTCCGCCCATCACTTGTCCCTTCATCAAGTTGTTTCAATATTACAGTTGATCCAGGGTTTCTTTTCCTTAACTCATTCGCATAATCTCATAATTTGGCATGTTGATCTACATGATTCCCTTATATAGCTTCTATGGCTTTTCTTTTGGCTCTATATGCCTGAGTAGCTGAGATATGACACTTTATCTCTTTAATGCACTCCAACCTAAATCCCTTCACACTTCTATTTGGATCAGTCCAAAACAAATCCTGATATTTTTTGGAAAGCCACCTTGAGTTCAAATTCTTGCAGTGGGGATTTGCCAAAAACTTGTTGCGCTCCAAATACTAATACGCAAACACGCAAGTATACGGTCGTTACAAGTAATAAAGTGATAAATGAGTGTCGAACCCACGAGGAATTGTTCAATTAATTACCAACTAACGTCTTGTTACTTCGACTTAGATTTGTAAGTTGAGTTTGGTGAGGTGATGGTGATTTTGATACTACAACTCAATTAAGGTGACTAAGGAAACTAACACTTGACTTAACAATATGTAAAGACTTCTAGGCTTTTACGTCACCTAGTTCAATTCAAGACAAACGACTCAACAATTGACAACCACACTTATGTTTGTTGTTCAAGATTTCGTAAATTATTCATACGTATCTTTCGATAGCGTACGAACCTACCAAAGTAGACTAATCCAATTTATGTCTAAGAGGATTAAGCCTAAGTGATACATTAACTCCAAACCTTGTTAGAACATGAAATGACCTAGGTATATTTCTATCCTAAAATCAAATCACAACCTAGTTTTTTCAATCTAATCTTTAATCCACTATGGCTAGCAATTAAAGATCAATCCATTTCATCCTATGGTTAGCTAATCCATAAGTTGACAAAGGCTCAAACTAGTTTAACAAACACTTGTATACAAGCATAGCAACAACCATTAACTCATCATTTAATCAAGAATCAAGAACCAAACATAGGATCAATAAAAACATAGAATAAGTGAGATTAGCCACTCATAACAATAATATATCATTCATTACATTAAAAGACATCAATATAAATGAACAAAGTAAAAGAGTTTAGAGTAAGCTTAGTGAAGAGGTCTTCAACAACTTCTTCCTCAATGCCTTTTTATCTTCTTTGGGGAGTCCAAGTGAGAGTTCTTCTCTTTTCTTCAAAAGGGAGGCAAGAGAGAAAATGCAAAGTGTTGAAGTGTAGAATGCAAGACCCCTCAAAAGAATTCCACCTTCTACCCTTATAACCTAGCAAACTATCACCCACTCATGCCTAAATTACCCCAAAAACTATAGTAACAAAGGCCAACAAGTCCCTAAAGGAGGTTGTATTTACAAGTGGGAGAAGGGCTTTAGACAAAATGGCCCTCAAAAAACGCTGAAAAACAGAGCAGGCCTCGCTTCTTTCCGAGCAGCATATCTTTTGATTCCGAACTCCAAATCCGGATCCGTAAAGTCCATAGCGTAGCTAACTCACTCATCTATGACATATCCAAAATTCAGCTCATTTGGATCATCCATCAAATATTTATGCATGTTCTAGTGAGCAGCTATCTACATTCTTGTACAATTTGCTCCGGGTTCTTCATTCCTTTGAAGCCCTTTTCTTGACTCGCGGGGTGGGTAGAGTGACTCGCATCATTGATACGCAACTCCGAATCTCTCTAAGATATCAATACCTATAAACCACGGAGAAAACGATCAAAACACGAACAAAAAGGTAAAAAACGAACAAAGGCCGAAAAAAGGGCCAAAAGCACAAAAGACACACAAAAACTCGAAAAGACACACAAAAACTCGAATCAAAACAAGATGTTTTGGGCTTAAAGAGATAGGTAATAACGACGTTCTCACGGCGTTATCAACACCCCCAAACTTAAACACTTGCTCGTCCTCGAGCAAAGAAAACAAAACAAGAACAAAACAAACATACTTAAGATCGAAATGCTAAAACTTAACACTTTCAAATTATTATTTAAACAAACTCCATGTGTGTGTGATGGCTTCGGCTAGATTTTATTTTAGGTGAATACGTCCCGATAGGTCAAAATCATCGGTTCTATTTGCAAGGACTTCTAATGTTTGGCAAAGAGTCTCTCCTCACCGTAGATTACAAACTTAATGCTCAAATCACTTAACGTGACTAAGTTATAGGTAATTTAAGAGTGTTGTCCCTATTCTTGAGTTAATTGACGATTTTAGCTCCTAACTCTTTTCTCACCATTCTTTGCTTTTCTTTTGATTTACAATAATAACATAGCACTTTGTGCTTTACAAGAATATTGCAATACGATACTTGCACTAATGGCGAACTTGATGCAATTTTGCTTTTGTGGGCTACTAGCACCACTCTCTTTTTCTTCTTTTGTGCACACATATAGATTTTTCTATTACAACTCTTGCACTAGATTAATGAGATAGAGTAATTATCAAAAATGATCAATGGATACTAACGATTGAAGGCTTAGCCTTTCTTTTCTCTCATAGAAGTGCGTACATTTTAGCAACTTCTCTACTCATTTCTTTTAAGAGTTAGGTGTTCAAAGGTTTTTCATTCTCGAAAAGGGTTTACTTCCCCAAACTTAGGCCATTTATGCTCTTTTTACATTTAGATTCCAAGCTAAGGATTGGAGGGATTCTAAGTTAAGCAAAAGGAGTCCTAGAACCTATTATCGCTAAAGTTCGTTATCCACTTTAAATATTACCTAACCTTAGCCAATGTGCTTTGAACTTTGTAGAGCATGTTCAAATAATAATAAGAATTTGAAAAATTTTGGCGGGTCGACCTAGCATGCAACAAGCGCGACCTTACTTCCCCAAACTTAAAATGCACAATGTCCCCATTGTGTGAATTGAGAGTGACGGAACAAGGTACGACACGACAAAAACAAGAACACAACAAAAACACAAGCAAAACAAAACAAAACAAAACAAAACGAAACGATAAACGAGCGAGCACGGCTCTAAATAAAGTCAACAAGCAAACGTTATAACTTTAAACAAGCAAACATACCAATATCTCTCAAGAGTTAATAACAAAACCAATAAAAGACGAGAATAGAATGAAAACATTGTAAGCTCAATTTAAACCGACGGGACTGCGTAAATTTAAATACAACGTCCCTTTTCGTATGCATCCCGTGGTTGCTCCTGTCTTCAGTGGTTTCGTGCATTGAGGGCATGCTCCATTGCTTTCCCGTACTCTTCCTTTTTATTTCAAATGCACAACATTCCCCCAAACTTATGTTGCAACTACACAACCTCAATAAACCAATACCCCGGCAACTCCACAATCGAAAACTAGCAAAGAGGGTAAAAATTTCTTACACACAATTTATCAAACACCTTGTGTGCACTCCTCAATTCACTAATTCTCTTCAAAGTTTACAAGAGCTTCCACCAAAAAAAATTCAATACCAATCAACGCAATAACAACACAACAATACCAATCAAGTTAAGCCACACTTACCTTTGGATTGGAATCGAAGAATTTTGATTTTCGAACCTTTGAGTGCTGAATTCGGTTTTGGTGTGATTGTGGGGGAATAAAAGGATTTCTTGAGTTGAATTGGTGAGTTGGTTGATTGAGAGTGAAGGAGGGTTAGATGATTGTGTTAGTTTGGGAAGATTTGAGGGAGTTTTATGAGAGAGTGAATGAGAGGTGAGTGTAATTGAATTTGAAAATGTGAGGGAGTGTTAGCCGAACCTTTGTCTTATAATTTTTTTTTTTTTTTTTTAAAACGGACATGTCTCGCGGCCGCGAGGTTGAACCTCGCGGCCGCGAGGGTTGGGCAGAGAGTTTCTGCCAAATCCTCGCGGCGGCGAGGTGAAAGCTCGCGGTCGCGAGGGTTGGGCGGAAAATTTTCGCCTTCCACTCGGTCAATTAATTCAATTTCTCACCTTAAGCCGCGATCCATGGTTCGTTCGCTCAACCTTACTCGAATTATGCTTGTTAATCCTTGATCATTCGTGCGCGCTCATTTACCTACAACACAAAACGCAAAAACGACAACAAAAAAAAAAAAAAAAAAAAAAACGAAAGCGACACAAAACACAAAACAACAAAGGAAAAAGAAATAGGTTCGGGTTGCCTCCCGAGAAGCGCTTGTTTATAGTCGTGAGCTCGACTTGAAACTTCCCTTTTCTTTTAGGGTGGCCAATAATCGAATAGGATCCCATCGGGATCAAGTATAAGCCCCAGCCTCCTCGCTTTTAAATTCGTCCCACGCCTTAATTTTTCCATTGTACGGCCTTTTGGGACGGATTTGAACCACATATCAAATCGAAAACTTTTATCTCCCGGTTCAAATCTCTTGTAATCTTTACCCATAATTATCCACGTTGCTTTGGTCGGGTGAATCCACTTGTCTTCTTTGGGAATAATCAAGTCCACATAAGAACATTTGATGACCTTTTGATCAAACTCTTCATCTATGATGAATTTTTCTTCCCTCGCAAGCTTTTTCGATCCACCTTGCTCTTCCTCTCTAGTAGGAAGCTCATTTGTTTCTAAAATTTCACTCGGTTCATTAAAGCTTTCATTAGGAGCAACTGATTCAATTGAACTCGGCAAAGCTCCCGGGGGTCTTATGCTTAAAGCTTGTGAGATTTTCTCCATTTGTGTTTGAAGATCCCTTAATGTCCCCGACTCTTCTTGCAATTGTTTGAAAATTTCTTCCATCTGTTTGGAAACATCTTCCAACTTAGAATCATTGTCAACCATGTATTTGGTGGTGTGCTCCATGAACATAGTGAATGCTTCTTCTAAAAATGATTTTGCTTCTACCGGAGGTTGAGATTTCGGTTGGATGAATGAAGTAGTCATCATCATATCCGGGTGTGGTCCACCTCCCCACTCATTGTTACTTGGATAATACGGGCCATCTCCCCATTCGATATTGTAGTCATTGTAAGTGGGACTCGGCTCATAATGATTACCCATGTATGAATTCTCATATTGAAAATGAGTTGGACTCATTGGGCAACCGGCTATGGTGCTCTCCCCCATGCAATGCATACAATAACAAAGTGATCGTCCCTCGGTTGACCTTGAATAACAATCATTGTAGGCCATCGTACCTAGGAAGACAAAGATCACAACGTAAATAGCAAATCCAAGTTAAGATATACAAGAATATAAATTGGCAAGCAATCGTTACAATTCCCCGGCAACGGCGCCAAAAACTTGTTGCGTTCCAAATACTAATACGCAAACACGCAAGTATACGGTCGTTACAAGTAATATAAAACGATAAGTACATACCGAGTATCGAATCCCAACGAATGGGTAAAAGGTGGGAATAAACGAATCAATCGAAGGCTTATTTTATCTAAGAATGCTTGATACAATATTATCGAACCCAAATATTGATAAGGGTGATTTTATTTAACTACGAACGGTAAAGTAAATCTAACTAAGAAAGCAAGTAAATGGGGAGTTAATTACGTGGTAAGGAGGATTCATAAGCGATTAGTTAAAGCAGATAAATTATGCGGTTGTTAGGTTAGCTATGCAAACAATCCTAGATTTAGTTGTTGTTTGTGAGTTCAAATTAGTTAAGTCTCCCTATCGGTTTGACTTAACTCTACCAATCTACCCAAACTCTCCATCTCCGGATCAAGAACAAACATCGCTGTCAACCGATGCTCTAAGGGAAGTCCGAACCCAAAAGAGGATTCTAAGGCGTACCGTTGTCACCCGGGACCTAAAACTAGCCCGAATCCCCGAATAAAGAGAATCTAAGTTATTTGATGCATTAACGGACGAACCCATTATACAAACACGGACCAAACTAGGTATATGACTATCCTAGGTTGAAATCCACAAATCGTCACTCGCCTAACCTATGTCTAGGTTGCATTAAATGTAGATGACCAAAAGTGCGATAAAACAATAAACCCAACAAATCAAACATAACCCAACATCAAACATAACTAATCAAACGATAACAATGACTCGACAATTAATATATTATGCTCGTGCTTGCTATTCAAGGATTCACTGATGTTCGTATGTATCTTTCGATAGCATACCAACCTATCGAATTAAACTAATCCAATTTACGTATAAACGGAATAAAATCTAATCGATGTCATTTAAACTCAAACCTTAAACGAATATGAAACGATATAGGTATATGTCTATCCTAAAATCGAATCACAATCCAAATTCATAATCAAATCCTCAAAATCACTAAATATAGCAATCAAGAATCAATAACTTTCATCTCCAAAGGTTGTCAAACCACAAGACGAACAATAAACACGGAATCGGATTAACGAACACAAATAAGCACCATACTAATCATCAAGACATCATTTAATCAAACAATAAGATAAATATATATAAATCCGGAGAATTCAAATCCACAATCATTCATCCAAAAAGGAAATAACAATATTCATCTCCTAATCATAAATAACTAAGAAATGGAAAGAAATCACCTAATCGAAATGGAATCGAGACAAGGATTCTCCTCCCTTTAATCACCACCTAATCACTCCCCAAGGGTGGTGACTAACTCACCCCCTTGGTGGAGTCTTCAAATATAAGAAAAAGTAAGAAAAATAAAGAGAGAAAGTTTATGGAGGCTTGAGAGGAAAAAGGAGGCCAAGAGTGAAAGATTGATGATGTTCTTGTGAAGTTATGACCTCTTGAGCCTCTTAACCTAAGGAAACAAGACCAAAAAGTCCCCTAAAGGGTTTAGAAATGCAAGTGGGGGAAAAGGGGGAAAATACAAGAAACCCCCTGCCTTTCCCGCAGCAGAAATCTGCTGGTAGCAGGTACCTCTCCGCGGCGAGCTTCCACCTCGCCGCGGCGAGCTTTAGGCCGTAGGTTTGGCAGATTTTTCTGCTCTGCCGCACTTTCTTCCGAGAAGCATATCTTTTGATTCCGAACTCCGAATGCAGATCCGTAAAGTCCGTAGCGTAGCTAACTCACTCATCTATGACATATCCAAAATTCAGCTCATTTGGATCATCCATGAAATATTTATGCAAGTTCTAGTGAGCAGCTATCTACATTCTTGTACAATTTGCTACGAGTTCTATTTCCTTTGAAGCTCAAGCTGCGCAAAGGCTTGCATCAACGGCCACCGAGTCTTGATTTGATGGAATTGCATTGAATCATAACCTCTCGGACTTCTCTTTAGCCTTGCAAAATTCCCAAACCTACAAACAGAACAAAAACACGACAAAAAACGAAGAAAACAAAAGAAAACACACAACATCCCAACAAGGGACCAAAAACGCAAACGAACGCGAAAACAAGCAAAAGCACACAAAACTCGAATCAAAGCAAGATATTTTGGGCTTAAAGAGATAGGCAATAACGACGTTCTAACGGCGTTATCATACCACACTTGTGTTCAGGTTGATATGCTCTGACATTGTAAGTTGCTTCATTTTTAACCTTCAGTGCATGGATGTGCCAGTCACAATTTTCTACCTGACACTTAGCATAAATTCTTCTTGGATCATTCACAGTAATCTTCAAGTTTTTCATAGTCACTATTACATGTGAATGCACAGCCTCCCTAATCTCTGTCCTAGTTGCAAATATTTGTTTCAATTCAAATGTAGGAGAAAATGTGTTCTCAACATTAAATTTGGGCCAAGTTTCACCTTCATCATTCATTTCCAATTTCTCCCATTATCACTAGAAAAGACACCTTCTTCCTCCTCACTTGAATCTAAATTTTCCCCCGAATATGTTTTATCATTTGAATCATCTTTCTCACTTGAATCTGATGACCTCATCATCATTATCACCCTCATTTCTCACCCCATCATTATCACCCTCATGTCTCACCTCATCATTCACACCATCACCCAAATCCTCATTTCTTACATTATCTTGTTCAACCCTACTCTCACTCTCATCATTTCTTACCTCTGCCTCATTACTCACATAAGAGTTTATCACTGTATCCAAATCATCACTAGATTGGCTGCTTCGCCGCCTCATTACCTCTGCCTCATTTCTTACATTTTCTTGTTCAACAACTACCCTCACTTCTTCTAACATTGACTCATTTTCTAACACTAGTTCCTTTTGTAAAACTACCCCTTTACCCCTATCCACATCCACTTGTTTTTCAATGTGGCTTACATAAACTTACAATTCTCTACAACCTGCAGTATCAATTAATCCAAGTATATCAGTTTGATATTTGTATAATTCTGAATTTCTTGAAATATTCAATCCTATAAAAGCCTTCCGCTGTACTAGTACCCACTTCCTCATAAATAGCCTTGATTAAGTCCAGAGATAAAAGGTTAACTTCAAGGTGGTCTATACAGCTTGAAGTATCTCCTACATATTCAGCAGGGGGCCCATGTTCAAGTTTTCCACCGTGATGGATCCTTAGAGTAACCATTTGGGGAAGAACTGCTACACAAATACTATTTCATTAATAAACAAACCATAAACCCTAAATCACATAATAAACAAATATTGTTTCATTAATAAAAAAAATATTTTCCCAAAGTATATACCCACGACAACAAAATAAACAATGATATAACCCCAATAATCAACTTTATTGTACTTCCTATAAAAAAAATAGCATAAATCTTCTATTGAAACTGATAAACATATAAAACCTACAAATATTGCACATACCATATTTTGGGGGAGGTTCATGATTGAATTGCTTCTTGCGCAATGACATTTCTAATTTAGTGGGGAGATTTACTTGTGGCTTCGATTTTACTAGGGTTTCTAATTTGGGATTTTATATCGGGAGAGAATTTTTTTTTTTTTTTTTGTATTTGAGAATCTCCTGCCCGTTAATTTCTTTTGTCTTTTTTTTCTTTTGCCCGTAATGTCCTTGCTGATGTGGCAAGTGACATAGCAATTTTTCCTCCAAAAACGAGGCCACCTGGAATGAGTCTCTCCCCAAAATCAAATTTCATGAGAAATAAAGGGCAGGTGACAATCTCTTGACAATTTCATTGTTAATTTGGCGGAAGTATTAAATCTGTAAAGTTGATTTGAGATATGGTATCAAATGTGTCGACATGAATAGTTGTGGTATTAAATCTGTTGGATAAAGATGAAGATGGAGTGTACTGAATTTGAATTAGTTAAGGGAGGTTTTGATGATTTCCAAAACTTCATATCAGCTAAGTAAAGACAACTTAGTTGTAATCCCTTAGAAGAATTTTGACCAAGTAAGAAGACATATCAGATGGGTCAAATATTCAAGGTCCAGAAGACTACTGATCTGCTGAAGAGAAGAAATCAAACTGGTGTAAATCAGCCGACTCAAATCAGATTTGTTCAAGTTTGAGATCAGCTCTGCTCATCATCAGACGTGTACTCTCATCAGCCAAGTGGAAAGATCAAGAAGTCGTCCCAACGGTAATAAATGCCACTGGAGTAATAAATGCTGAAGTCCGAGGTTATTAATGGCAAATGATTGAAGAAATAACTCGTATTAGCTCGGTGCATTTAATGCTGCCTAATAGAAAGTACAGTCTGCAGTACTGTCACTGTGCAGAGAGCCGTTCGCGGAAATTAAGGACCAGAAATCAAGAGATTTGAATTTTATCTCACTTCAACGGACATAATTCAAAGTGTGAGTATAAATATCTGAGAGAGACGAAGAGAAAATAACAACACAACATCTGAGAGATTGAATTCGAAGCAAAAATTTTCTAAGTCTCAAAGCTCAAGAACAGCTCACTCGTCTGCTGAAGTCATTTGTTGACAGAAGCCGTTGAAGTTCAAAGAATATACATTTTCTGAGTGAATTTGTAAAAGAGAGTGTTGTGAGAAGTAGATATCCATCTTTTTGAGTGATATTACTTCGGAGAGTAGGAATTTTTTTGTGATTTCCTATTGCGAACTTGTGGCTTATCATTTGTTGTAAAGCACAAGCAGAGTGTACTAATTACTTTGTGTTCTTAGTATAACCCAAGATCTGTGTGACTTGGAAGAGTGGACTAAAGGATATTTACATCCATATAAATAACCACTATAAAAATCATTGTGTTTTTATATTGCTTTTTACTTGCATACTTTCTGATTTGCATAAAACACATTTACAAAACTGTTTGAAAATGGTTTAAAGGAGTTTATAAAAACTGGGGAATAAAACTTTCAAACTAGTAAGTATACTTGTGAAAAACACTTTAAAAATCCGCAAGTATTCTGGTATTAAAATTGATTTTGTCTAAAATCAGCCAAGTAACTATCAGACTAGTGGTCAACAAAGTTGTTCAAAGATTTGTTCGCGATCAGCCTTGTAAGCTTACTGTTCTGTAACAGCTTAGTCTGTTTACGTTTGAGCAACAGTTTTAAAGTTAAAAACTTGTTTAAAATTTTCAGAGGTCTATTCACCCCCCCCCCCTTCTAGACCTCATCTGACCACTTGGGACCAACAAAATCCCTAAAGTAGGTATAATTATGGTATCAAAAGTGAAATTCTCTATATTTTCTCTAGTTTTGTATTAGTTTTTCTCTAGTTTATTACTAGTAATTAGTTCACTTTTATATATATATATATATAAGATGGGTCAAATGATTCAAATCATTAATTTTTTTAGATTATATTAAATCTGATATTTAATTCTTGAATTTGAATATTATTGAAATTAAATTGAGTTTATTAATTCTTTAATTCAGTTATATTTTTATTTATTATAAATTTATTTATATTATTATTTCAAATACCTATATGTCATAAAAATGGTCAAACTCAAGGTTACTTTTAACTAAGGGCAAATCTGGTATTTCAAGAATATTTTGGTGATAAGATCACTTTTTCAATAAAATAAATTGCTTTCTTCATCCTTCTTATGAGCTAACTTTTGTACATCCGTCCCTTTTAAGTTTTTCGTAGGAGATTCGTTTTTCTTATCAATGTAATGTAACACATTCACCGCACTTAAATTTTTTAGTAGATGTGTTCCTTCGTCAATATAGTGTAATACACTCGTCCCTATTAAATCCAAAATTGTAATACCCGCATACATATATTATATGTACATACAATAGCAATTTTAGTCTTACTATAAGTTACCTTGCAAATTTTAACCCCAACTCTTTACAATTATTACAAACACACCTTTTCTTCTTCTATATAAGACAACTCCTAGAGCCCCCTTTCACCACACCAAAAAAAATTCCTTCCTTTTGTCGTTATGCTCCTTTGCCAAATTAGGAATAGGTCCCTCAGGTGAGAACCCCAATTCTTTCCTTTTCAAGCACTTTAGTTCCTTTTCAATTCCTTCCAATACCTGTCGCTACTTTCAAATGGATGATCCATGTTTTCAAAAGTGAGTTACTAAACCAAAATTCTCAATTTTAGCTACTAAAGTAGAGGCATAGCTATCAAGAACACTCAAGAGCAAACTTTTCCCCAAATCCCTAAGCTATGTAGGAGTAAGAGCAAAAAGGGTAAGATCTTTCATCTCTTCATCAAATAATTAAAAGTTCTCTAATTTTAACTCATTTTAATAATAAAATTTTGTTCCTCAGCCCCTATTAGTAAGGAGTAGATAAGTTTCAAATATCTTCCCAATCCCACAAGCAAGGAAGGAGAAATCAAGGTAACATTTTCTTTCCCCTGTTTTTGCGCAGTCTCTGTAAATTGGCTGTATCTCACAATTGGCTAAATATTTTTGTAAACCGTTTGCACCATTAGAAAGAAGACAGAATTTGGAGTTTGACGGTATGGGAGGTGTCTAACACCTCCGGCGCGTGGGGTACCTAACGGCGCGTTTTCGGAGCACTACCGGCGAGTGAAAATCACTCGCCGGACTGTTTGGGGGCTGTTACGGTTTTATTGTGTAAAAACTGATTTTTCTCTCTTTCCTTGTTGTTTTAAGGCCCTAAATAACCTCATAATGTGTATTAAGAGGTAAGAGAAACTAATCAAATGGTTGGAACAAGATGAATGATTTATTGGTTATATGTAACTTGGATAAGTTCATAAAAAGATTTAAAACAATATATAATGTAATAATCCTTACAACTAAGTACTTAAGTATATAAGCCTTTCATACAAAGGTTATAAAGTCATTTTTATGCTTACTTCACTTATTTTGATCAAGAAAACTCTTACTTTATAAGATATAGCTTGTCTAAGACAAGTATATATTATGATCTTTCATGAATTCATTGATTATTTGATTATCCTTACTAAAACTTATGGAACTACTAAAGATAAAAGGATATGGTGATTTTTTTTAGTTTGTTTAAATTGGCTTGAAGACTTGAATGATTTGTCTTAGTATCTATACTTGTTTAACAAGAGGTGATGAAACATACATGAAGAAATTAATTGGAAAACCATTTAACTTTTGTACAAGGCCTATATGATAAAGTGAACTAATTAGTACATCAAATGCAAAATTCTTAAAAAGAACTATGGCTAAAGTATCCTAAAAATTATTTAACTTGAATGAACATAATTATGTATATTGATAACTACTTATGATAGTTTTATTAGCTTTAACTTATGTGATTAAAAGAAGACTTTAAAAATTTATTTATTACTAAAGGATGTCTTACTATTTGAAATAGTGTTTATTTAACTAACTTTACTTGTATTCATATCTTAATTTTTGCTTGAATGGATAAAAGAATGTAAACTAATACTTTTAAAGTCATAAATTGGCACAAGACTAATGGTTAAAATACATATTATTGTCTTATAAAGAAGTCACATAGAAATCATATTATAACCAAATTCTTATAAAATGAGTTTAGTACCTCATATAATACCTCGTAGAAATATTATCAAACTAAAAGTAAATATGATTTAATATATAAGATTATTATTAAGTTAATCCACTCTGTTTGTTTTACAACACTTAGGTTTGGAGGAATTGATTGAAATGAGGATTTAAGCTTAGACACCCACTCTTCGAATTAAGGTGAGGTTTCTCTTCTTCAAATTCGGCATTTGCCCTGAGAAAATTCTTCCTTTCTAAAACTCTCAATCTTTTGACAATATTTCATTTCATTTCCTTTATTTTGAGCTATTCAGTTTATATCATATCGATCCATTTACATTAATCTCGAGGTTAATTTCAGCTCTTATATATTCTAAGGTAACTAACTTTAATACGTTTCTTAATCCTTTAATAGTCTTGCATTCTTCAATTTCTATTTCTACTCCATCTGGTAAGTGGTATTATTATGAACAACGGACAATGTACGGCTCCTAGTTCACTTAAACTATTTATACCCTTGAGGACGCTCTTGGGGAGTTGGGCCCTGGGACTAATAATGGTGACTGCTGGGCGGCATCGGGCCGTCGGTGTATGGTCTCATTGTTAAGTACCCCACCGTGATCCAGTTGCTAAGTATAGTTGGAGGTAATTGTACTCTCAACTGGGTCGACATGTACTCGAGCATGTCATTCCGTTTTGTTTGCGAGGTCGCTCCTCGTAGGGAGGTATAAGGATGTTAATTTTCAGAAGTTGGGTTGAATGTATTACTTTACCAGATTCATATTCGAAATGTTTATTTGAATTCCCGTTTATTGTAATTCGATTACTTTGTTATTTCAAATCATCTAATAATCTTTTGCAGGACTATTACATTCTAATTCTTATTCATACATGGATCATAATATTACTGTTGATCATATTACTCATAACCTCAATCCAATATTATAAATCCTCACTAAGTCAAATAAGACTTACGCCTTTCTTTGTTATTTTCTCAGATTAGCGACATGAGTTAGAGGTGGAACACGGTGATATGGATTGACATGGTCTATTCAGTGTCGTAATTATATATTTTATCGAATAATTAAATGATGAAAACTTCGTTGTAAATTTATGTAAAATTTTATCTATTTACGGGTCGGGTAGTGGGGTCGTTGTCCCTTCTTCCTGAAGACCTTAGAATTTCGTTATTTCCGCTGTGATGAATGGTTATAATGTAATTTTATCTATTGTTCAGTTAGTTTGACGCACGGCTAGTTCAAATAGTTAATTAATGTTTTATTTCGAGCTATGTGACCTAGTCGGGGCGCCACAGGTGGTATCAGAGCCTTGGAATAGAAACATGTTTCGTGCAATAAGACCAATATACCTAGAATTATGTTTGGGTGGTACTTTTGAATCATAAAAACAGTACGTTCATTTTTTTTACCTTTCACGATTTTTTTTTGTGTTTCTATTATATTTTATGATTTCCTTATAGATTATATATCACATATTAAGATTATAATTGATGTAACGCAGGATGGCTGACGGAGGCATAGTTTTGGGGTTAAGTAATGGGCATGAAGAAACTTTAAACACCGTGCATATAAGTAGAGACCATCCTATTAATATATACACTCCTAATAATGCTGGATTGGTTGGTCACTACCCTGATCATGTTGTACTTGCACTAGAGAAAGACAGAGACCGGGTTAGGGGTGATAGAGAACAAATCTTAGTTGCTTATAATTTACAGAATTCACAGTTAAATGACTTACTAGGTGAACGACTACTCTTCCAAGGACAGGTAAGATATCTTCAAGATCAGGTTTCCACATTACAACAACAATCAACAGACGCTGCATTTGCTTGGGACACTCAAAGGATGATTATGAGACAAGACAAAGAACAAGTATTGTTACAGGTCCGAGACTATGTAGACTCAAGGTTGAGAGTGCTTCGCTCTGAAATGGAGCACTCTATGCATATGGTCGAGGAGAATGATACTACTAACTCTATAATGCCATTACTTCATAGTCGTGTGGTAGAACATTGTGATTGGATTGATGCTACATGCAACCAGATTCAGGTGATCGTCAATGGGTCGTTAAGTGGACAGGGTACAAGGGGAGGAATTCAACAGGTTTAGGGGAACTCCCCAGATATTCTAGTGGATTTGTCTATAATTTAGGACTTGATTTCGGACCATGGATAGGAGATATCCAGGATGGTAACTTTATGGGGGGAGAGCCTTCGGGAGGAGGCATTGAACAGACCATTCCACAGGTACACGACTACATAAATGACATAGACCAGGCGTGGCTTCATATGAGTGATATAGGAAGTATTATTGGGCAGGCAGATGTGGACGGTATAGGACACAATGGAGAGACAGGAGGGATTGCTGGATCTACTGAGATTGGGATTACAGATGGAGAGGCTGGAGCCGCACCCGGCAGCATCCGTCAGTGATGATATTATTACCCATTTGTCACTAGTTTTCCCCTTTAGTGACAAACTCTTTTGATGTTGTACATATGTTATTTGGTATCTAACCCGATATATGACTAGATGGGTAGATACTCGGTAGGTCACGTATATGGACTAGTATTGACCTATATGGTAATTCTAGATTGACTATGCATTCGGCTAACCCCATTTTGTGTATGATACTAGTTAGCCGTAAAATGCACATCTTTTGACATGTAAATAAACTATTGTAGCTATTATATAGATGCATATTATTAGTAGTAATTAACATACTGAAATAGTACATTGTTATCATAGTATAAAATGCATGTTGAGAAGAAATAACAAATATTAATGTTACATCCTATTTATGTATGTCTAGTAGAATGGGACGTCCAGGCAGACCAAGAAAACAAACGAAGTCCGTACCCGAGGCCCCACCGACAACATTCCCGCCAACTGTCCAAGTAAATGAAACACCGACTCAAGACGAAGATGTTCCAAACCACGAGCAAGATCATGTTACTCCGGAAACCACTAATGGACAACCACCATTTTCCAGAAACGGGGATTCCGAACTCCCACCGATGTTAACATTCATGCAACAATACATGGAATTTTGTCAACAACAATCACAAGCCAACACCTCCTTGCCTGTTCAACCAACTACAGATCAAACCCTTGAAAGGTTTCTTCGATTCCAACCCCCAAAATTCTTCGGGGAGCCTGATGATCGAAAAGCCGAACTATGGCTTTCCGAAATGGAAAATATTTTCTGTGTACTAAACTATACCGATGCACAAAAGATCAACCTCGCTACATTTCGATTAGAAGATTCAGCAAGACATTGGTGGAGAGTGGTGGAAGAACGTTGGAGGGTAGAGGATACTCCGCGAATGTGGGATAATTTTGTGATTGAGTTTAACTCAAAATTCATAACCCAAGTAGTACGAAACCGACGTGAAAGAGAATTCATGGATTTAACCCAAGATATGTTGACGGTTTCTCAATATGAGGCTCGATTCACTTGGCTAATCCAATACGCACCACACTACCAAAACGATGAGGATCGAAAGGTGAGAAAATTCATTGAAGGACTAAAATTAGAATTACGGTGGGCACTGCTTTCGACAGATATTACTACCTATTCAAAAGCTGTTGAAAAAGCCTCACAAGTTGAGTCGGAAATGAAGGAACTGATGAAGTTTGAACATCTTAAAAGAAGTCGACCATTTGGTTCTAAATGGGAGAATGTAAGGAGATTCGATCAAGGAAAAAAGTACCCTAAGACAGGGCATACAAATTTTAGAAAACCAAATAATAATAGGGGAAAACCTACTAACAAGCAAACTAAACCTACGCCGATTGGACCATGCAACTTTTGTGGGCACCCAAGTCACAGTGAAGCAACATGCTGGAAAAAGAATGGACGATGTATAGCATGTGGAAGTGAACAACATCAAATCAAAGATTGCCCAAGGGCAAGGAATCCATCGTCGGCACCTCAAGGAAAACAAGGTGGTCCATCGAATTCTCGAACAGAGAGGCCTAAGATTCCTGCCCGTGTTTATGCATTGGAGGGTAATAAGGAGGCAATAGACCCATCCGCAGTGGTGGAAGGTAAAATTCAATTACTTAACCAAATTGGTAAAGCTTTATATGATCCAGGAGCTACCCATTCCTTTATTGCTACCTTATTTGCTACAAAACTAAATCTTGAGGCAGAAAAATTACCATACGAATTTGAAGTCTGCACTCCTATGGGTTGTAGTGAAACTACTAATTTGGTGTTTAAGGCATGTCCAATTACAATAGATGGGGTTATATACCCGGCCGATTTAATCCAACTAAACATCCAGGGATACGATGTTATCTTAGGAATGGATTGGTTGTATCAACATCAAGCAGAGCTAAACTGCTATACGAAAGAAATAAAACTTAGCAAAAATAACCAAAAAGGACTTGAGGGTAGTCATGAAAAACCACAACCCATTTCTATCATCTCGGCTATTGAAGCAAGGAAAATCTTGAAAAATGAAGGTTACGGATTTTTGGCCTATTTGATAAATAAACCAAAGGACACGATTCAAATAGAGGAAGTACCAGTAGTAAATGAATTCTTAGAAGTATTTCCTGAGGAACTAAGTTCTCTACCTCCTGATAGCGAAATTGAGTTTGTGATTGAAACTCTACCCGGTGCAGCACCCATCTCAAAAACTCCTTACCGTATGGCTCCTGCTGAGTTAAAAGAATTGAAAACTCAATTACAAGATTTGATTGAACGAGGGTTCATTCGACCTAGTTCTTCCCCTTGGGGAGCACCAGTCTTGTTCGTTAAAAAGAAAGATGGATCTCTTCGATTATGCATCGATTATCGAGGACTGAATAACGTCACTATAAAGAATAAGTACCCACTACCCCACATTGATGAGCTATTTGACCTACTACAAGGGTCACAAGTATACTCAAAGTTGGACCTTAGACAAGGGTATTATCAATTAAAGATTCGGGAGACAGACATCCCCAAAACTGCATTCAACTCAAGATACGGTCATTTTGAGTTTGTAGTAATGCCATTTGGATTAACAAATGCACCGGCTGCTTTCATGGATATGATGCATCGAATATTCAGACCTTACTTGGACAACTTTGTGGTAATATTCATAGATGACATCTTAGTATACTCTAAATCCGAGCAAGAACATGCGCATCACCTTAGAATAGTATTGCAAACTCTCAAGGAGAACAAACTTAACGCCAAATTCAGTAAATGTGAGTTTTGGTTGGAACAGGTAACGTTTCTTGGCCATGTGATATCCAGCACTGGAGTTGAAGTTGATCCTTCGAAAGTCGAAGCCATAATTAATTGGAAACAACCAACTAACATTACTGAAGTACGCAGCTTCTTGGGACTGGCAGGTTATTACCGCAGATTTGTCAAGGATTTTTCCAAAATTGCAGCACCCTTGACACAACTAACTCAGAAGAAAAATCAAATTTATATGGACCGATAAGTGTGATGCTAGCTTTCAAGAACTCAAAAGAAGATTGACAACTGCTCCAATATTAACCTTACCCGAAGGTCAAAGTGGATTTGTAGTTTACACAGATGCGTCGAAAGAAGGTTATGGATGTGTATTGATGCAAAACGGGAAGGTAATATCTTATGCTTCAAGAAATCTAAAGGTCCATGAGCAAAATTATCCTACTCATGACCTAGAGTTAGGAGCAATTGTGTTTGCACTAGCCAAATGGAGACACTATCTCTACGGGACAACATTTGAGATATACACCGATCACAAAAGTCTGAAATATCTATTCACTCAGAAGGATCTTAATATGAGGCAGAGAAGATGGATGGAGTTCCTAGAGGATTATGATTGTTCAATACTTTATCACCCCGGAAAGGCGAATGTAGTAGCTGACGCATTAAGTAGAAATGCAACGATTTCTCACTTCAAAGGAATAGAAAATCTCATTCAAGAGCAAGAAGTCGAGAAAACTATTGTTCGCATACAATCTTATGCACGTTTGGCCAATCTACATATTCAACCGGAATGGTACTCTCAAATCCGGGCTGCACAACAGGAGGATGAAGATATTAGAAAATTAAAAGAGTCCAAAGAAAAGGAACCAAATTCGAATTTTAATATGGACCCATCGGGTATATTACGATTCCAAAAGCGAGTTTGTATACCAATGAAAATGAGAAAAGAATTAATGGAAGAAGCACATAAAACAAAATACACAGTTCATCCTGGAGGCACCAAAATGTACAAAGATTTGAAGAAACAATTCTGGTGGAATGGAATGAAGCGTGATATTGCGGACTATGTTAAGAAGTGCATGACTTGCCAATTGGTTAAGGCCGAACATCAACATCCTGCCGGCAAATTACAACCTCTTCCGATTCCTGATTGGAAATGGGATCAGATCGCCATGGATTTCGTCACAGGCCTTCCGACAATAAGGGGTGGATATGATAGCATTTGGGTCATTGTAGACAGACTAACTAAGTCTGCTCATTCCTTCCCGTGGGAAAACATTTCAAGGTTGAAACCCTAGCCGAGCTATACCAGAAAGAAATCATCCGTCTACATGGCATACCTTCGAGTATAGTCTCGGATAGAGATCCTAAATTTACTTCTAGATTGTGGAAGCAGTTGCAGGAAAATTTGGGAACTAAGCTTAATTTCAGTACAGCTGCACACCCGCAAACCGATGGACAATCTGAACGAGTAATTGGATTCTTAGAAGACATGTTGAGGGCATGTGTATTGGATTTCAAAGGTAGCTGGAATAAACATTTGCCACTCGTGGAATTTGCATACAATAATAGCTATCATGCATCAATTCAGATGGCACCATATGAGGCTTTATATGGAAGAAAATGTCGCTCTCCAATCCATTGGGAGTTAGAAGAATGGCGAGCTTCTTCAGATGGTTTACACAGAGCGTTAAGGCCAGAAATTATTCAAGACGCCATTGACAAGGTACAACTGATCCGGCAAAGAATTAAAGCTGCCCAAGACAGACAGAAAAGCTATGCCGATCAACGTAGAAGAGATCTAGAATTTGAAGTTGGAGATAAAGTGTTCCTCAAAGTATCACCTAAGAAGGGATTCAGGAGAATTGGAAAAGGTGGAAAACTAAACCCACGCTACGTAGGGCCTTTTGAAATTTCCGAACGCATTGGAAATTTAGCCTATAGATTGAATCTACCTCTCAACATCACGGGAATTCATGATGTGTTTCATGTATCACAAATTAGGAAGTATCACCCAGACGAATCCCACATTATAGATCCTAACAGTGTACAAATCGAAAGTGATCTATCATATGAAGAAAGGCCAATTCGGATCCTCGATCAAAAATTCCAAGAGCTTCGCAACCGCAAGATATCCTTAGTAAAGGTATTGTGGGGAAATCACCAAGTAGAGGAGGCCACTTGGGAACGAGAAGAAGAAATGCGGAAAGATCACCCTGAACTCTTCATTCCAGGTTAGAATCTGGGGACCAGATTTTTTTAAGGGGGGGAGAATGTAATACCCGCATACATATATTATATGTACATACAATAGCAATTTTAGTCTTACTATAAGTTACCTTGCAAATTTTAACCCCAACTCTTTACAATTATTACAAACACACCTTTTCTTCTTCTATATAAGACAACTCCTAGAGCCCCCTTTCACCACACCAAAAAAAATTCCTTCCTTTTGTCGTTATGCTCCTTTGCCAAATTAGGAATAGGTCCCTCAGGTGAGAACCCCAATTCTTTCCTTTTCAAGCACTTTAGTTCCTTTTCAATTCCTTCCAATACCTGTCGCTACTTTCAAATGGATGATCCATGTTTTCAAAAGTGAGTTACTAAACCAAAATTCTCAATTTTAGCTACTAAAGTAGAGGCATAGCTATCAAGAACACTCAAGAGCAAACTTTTCCCCAAATCCCTAAGCTATGTAGGAGTAAGAGCAAAAAGGGTAAGATCTTTCATCTCTTCATCAAATAATTAAAAGTTCTCTAATTTTAACTCATTTTAATAATAAAATTTCGTTCCTCAGCCCCTATTAGTAAGGAGTAGATAAGTTTCAAATATCTTCCCAATCCCAAAAGCAAGGAAGGAGAAATCAAGGTAACATTTTCTTTCCCCTGTTTTTGCGCAGTCTCTGTAAATTGGCTGTATCTCACAATTGGCTAAATATTTTTGTAAACCGTTTGCACCATTAGAAAGAAGACAGAATTTGGAGTTTGACAGTATGGGAGGTGTCGAACACCTCCGGCGCGTGGGGTACCTAACGGCGCGTTTTCGGAGCACTACCGGCGAGTGAAAATCACTCGCCGGACTGTTTGGGGGCTGTTACGGTTTTATTGTGTAAAAACTGATTTTTCTCTCTTTCCTTGTTGTTTTAAGGCCCTAAATAACCTCATAATGTGTATTAAGAGGTAAGAGAAACTAATCAAATGGTTGGAACAAGATGAATGATTTATTGGTTATATGTAACTTGGATAAGTTCATAAAAAGATTTAAAACAATATATAATGTAATAATCCTTACAACTAAGTACTTAAGTATATAAGCCTTTCATACAAAGGTTATAAAGTCATTTTTATGCTTACTTCACTTATTTTGATCAAGAAAACTCTTACTTTATAAGATATAGCTTGTCTAAGACAAGTATAAATTATGATCTTTCATGAATTCATTGATTATTTGATTATCCTTACTAAAACTTATGGAACTACTAAAGATAAAAGGATATGGTGATTTTTTTTAGTTTGTTTAAATTGGCTTGAAGACTTGAATGATTTGTCTTAGTATCTATACTTGTTTAACAAGAGGTGATGAAACATACATGAAGAAATTAATTGGAAAACCATTTAACTTTTGTACAAGGCCTATATGATAAAGTGAACTAATTAGTACATCAAATGCAAAATTCTTAAAAAGAACTATGGCTAAAGTATCCTAAAAATTATTTAACTTGAATGAACATAATTATGTATATTGATAACTACTTATGATAGTTTTATTAGCTTTAACTTATGTGATTAAAAGAAGACTTTAAAAATTTATTTATTACTAAAGGATGTCTTACTATTTGAAATAGTGTTTATTTAACTAACTTTACTTGTATTCATATCTTAATTTTTGCTTGAATGGATAAAAGAATGTAAACTAATACTTTTAAAGTCATAAATTGGCACAAGACTAATGGTTAAAATACATATTATTGTCTTATAAAGAAGTCACATAGAAATCATATTATAACCAAATTCTTATAAAATGAGTTTAGTACCTCATATAATACCTCGTAGAAATATTATCAAACTAAAAGTAAATATGATTTAATATATAAGATTATTATTAAGTTAATCCACTCTGTTTGTTTTACAACACTTAGGTTTGGAGGAATTGATTGAAATGAGGATTTAAGCTTAGACACCCACTCTTCGAATTAAGGTGAGGTTTCTCTTCTTCAAATTCGGCATTTGCCCTGAGAAAATTCTTCCTTTCTAAAACTCTCAATCTTTTGACAATATTTCATTTCATTTCCTTTATTTTGAGCTATTCAGTTTATATCATATCGATCCATTTACATTAATCTCGAGGTTAATTTCAGCTCTTATATATTCTAAGGTAACTAACTTTAATACGTTTCTTAATCCTTTAATAGTCTTGCATTCTTCAATTTCTATTTCTACTCCATCTGGTAAGTGGTATTATTATGAACAACGGACAATGTCCGGCTCCTAGTTCACTTAAACTATTTATACCCTTGAGGACGCTCTTGGGGAGTTGGGCCCTGGGACTAATAATGGTGACTGCTGGGCGGCATCGGGCCGTCGGTGTATGGTCTCATTGTTAAGTACCCCACCGTGATCCAGTTGCTAAGTATAGTTGGAGGTAATTGTACTCTCAACTGAGTCGACATGTACTCGAGCATGTCATTCCGTTTTGTTTGCAAGGTCGCTCCTCGTAGGGAGGTATAAGGATGTTAATTTTCAGAAGTTGGGTTGAATGTATTACTTTACCAGATTCATATTCGAAATGTTTATTTGAATTCCCGTTTATTGTAATTCGATTACTTTGTTATTTCAAATCATCTAATAATCTTTTGCAGGACTATTACATTCTAATTCTTATTCATACATGGATCATAATATTAATGTTGATCATATTACTCATAACCTCAATCCAATATTATAAATCCTCACTAAGTCAAATAAGACTTACGCCTTTCTTTGTTATTTTCTCAGATTAGCGACATGAGTTAGAGGTGGAACACGGTGATATGGATTGACATGGTCTATTCAGTGTCGTAATTATATATTTTATCGAATAATTAAATGATGAAAACTTCGTTGTAAATTTATGTAAAATTTTATCTATTTACGGGTCGGATAGTGGGGTCGTTGTCCCTTCTTCCTGAAGACCTTAGAATTTCGTTATTTCCGCTGTGATGAATGGTTATAATGTAATTTTATCTATTGTTCAGTTAGTTTGACGCACGGCTAGTTCAAATAGTTAATATATGTTTTATTTCGAGCTATGTGACCTAGTCGGGGCGCCACAAAAATATATCATCTTTTGTCTATTTTAAGTTGTATTTTGGATTTAAGAGGGATAAATGTGTTATACTACATTGATGAAAAGGAAGTTTATGCTACGAAAATTTTAAGAGGGACGAATGTGTTACGCCCCCCTAAACTCCAAGCTAGCGAGCAACGGCTTTTCAGCCGTTGTTTCTTGTTGCTTGCTATTCAAATCTCAGCTACTTTTACTGTTTGTGCTCGGATTCATATGTAATAATACATTTCTAAATCAGAGTGTTACTATATCGATACTGACTCCGCAATTCTAGGCAGTCCTTTGCCTGATGAGGAAGTATCTCCCATTGAATTAGGTAAAGTCAAGTTAGAAAATAATATAACTGACTCCCGGCTATTCACGCATGAAGATTGTCGTATGTATGCTCTACTTCGGTTGCCGACATTGATAAGAGGGACATATCAGCTACGAAAAATTTAAGAGGGATGAATGTGTAAAAATTGACTCATAAAGAGGATGAAAAGTGCGATTCACTACTTTAAATATAAATTTTTTGACGAATAGGGTTTTCTGTCATATAAAAACACAACGTAAGTAGTGAGGGGTTTGTACATATTGAAACATAATTTTGAGTAGTAGATTCATTATTTTTACCGGATTTGAAGCACATCTTGTAGTCTGTTATGCAGTTTATTGAGTGAAATGAAAATACACCCATGTAGTTTGTCTAAATAACAAAAAGAAAACAAAATATTAGCTAAAAAAAATAATTCTAAATCGAAATGACAATTATATCACCACCAAAATATACATAAACACCCATTTTAACTTAAAATAATATCAATAATCCCTCTATTAACTTTTAAAATTAACAGTAACTCCATGTTCACTTAAACAATTATCAACAACCTCTCTATGATTTATGAAGGAATTTCAAATTACTTTTTTGTTACTGAAAGAAATACAGATGAGTTTTTTTATTTGTTAAAATAACATGGGAGGTTTTTGTTAGTTAGACAAAGCAAAAGAGGTATTTTGCATTTAGCTCGCAGTTTATTCATATTTTTCCTACTAAATTTTTGTAACATTATTTGAATAGATATGCTGCAGAGTACATGTATCTATCTGATGATGGCGATGTTATAACAGTAGCAATCCTTTTTAAATATGGATGTTCCAATCCAGTTCTTACAATGGTGAATTTCTAAAATCCAAATTATTATATCCTTTCTAAAATATATGTCGTTTTAGAGAAAAATAAATTTTTCAAAATATATGTCGTTTTAGGATTCCAACACAATATTAGTTCTTTTTTTTTTCAATTTTAGCCCTTATTTATTATACTCTAAAAACTATATCTTATTTATTCCAATTTTAGGTATATCTTTTATTTTAATTTTTACCAAAATTCATGCTATTTATTTGGATCTTTAATACTTTGTGCAATCCTCTAGAACGACAAATATTGTGGAATGGAGGGAGTAATAGTCCAACAAAATAATAATTGAAAAAAAAACATAGAACTCACTTTTTAAATATTTTTTAAATTATTTACAGTCACACAAGCAATTTAATGAATTGGCTTATGAAGTTAAAAGTCATGAAAAAGCCCCAAATTCTGTGGAAAGCTTCCCCCCGGAAGGAATTGAGAATAACTCCCCACAAGTATTACGAATACAATTGCACTTCTAGTGTTCCTCCTTACGGTAAGGGTCTTACAAATCTCCTTCTTGCCAAGGTAAAATACAATTATTGTACCACCAAACGGTACTTAAACGATCGATTTGTGATTGCTATATTAATGCTTTGTAGGCAAGATCGATATCTAAAGAACAAGTGGAAGGTTTGAAGGCTCCTCTGGATTTGAAATGCAAGTACAATGCGGGGCCTTGTCAAGCAATCAATGGGCGCAATGTGGAGGTATACGAGGAGTAGGAGTCCATTACTCGAGAGAATGACAAAAAAGAATTGATGTATATGATGGTTAAGTTAGTAAAATAAATCACGAAGACAAATATTTTTATTTGTGACATGGATATTAAGTGTGTACTAATGAGTGGTCGATCTGGTGGTTCGTGAACTTATGCTCGAATCTCCAAAGGAAAAAGTGTCACGTAATATACTGGATCTTTATTTGATTATCTAAATTATATAATGTATAAAAGTCATAATATCCAATATATCATAAAAATGAGATTACAACAAAACTTTATATAAGACTTTGAAACTTAAAAATTGAAAGGATATAAAACCCTCAGGAAAACTAATAGAAGGACACGATTGTCTTGGATTCTTTTGCATCACTTATGTTTCCAATGATAAGGTGTCTTACGATGATTTAAATAAATACCATCACTTTTTGCTGCCCAATCACAATGATTACCAGAACAAGGATTATTTTTCCACCATACAATTAAAAACTTCAAAACTCGAGATCTTATTATCTCATTGAAGGGTACAAAAGAATAAAGTTCCAAAATTCACACAAAAATCAAATTGAAATTCTTGATTTAGTGTCAATGTATGATTATCAAGTTCATCATCTCTAGACGCGCAATGTGTACCAATAATGGATTAGAATTTGGAGGAAGATTGTTCATCATGAAGACATAAATTCTAGGGTATAAGAAACAAAATTGTTTCCCATCACAAACAAGAGTTGCAGAAAAGTTAAAGGTTTAGAAAAATTAGTTTCGTCATTTTGTGTAGGTCTTATTGCTTGTTGGAGAATTATGTAATGTGATTTCATCATTTGTTATAATTTGACAATGTTATATAGTTGGGTTTTATTTCTCTACGTCTCTAAAAAAAAGTAAGTACATAATGGTAATAAACTTGTCATAATCTGGTCATTAGAATCTTCTGACTAAAAACGTGTTAATAAAGTTTATGGTAACTTTAAATTTGATTTGCATAGGTTGTACATGATTTCAAAATGGCTAGCAATATATGTACAGTACCAATTGTTATAGATAGAACAAATAGAGCAAATTTGTAATTTTGACTAATTTATTTTTATTTGCCTTCTTTGTTATATGGGTCAAATATAAAATTAATAAAAATTATCTCTCTTCTTCATTTCTTGGATTTTCCCAGCTTGTGTTCATTCCTTTTGAACCTCACATAATGTTGTTGCCAAAGAAAATTTCTAATTTAGATTTGCCTTCATTATTATATGAGCGAAAACTGAATTTAATTAATGTTCTTCTCTCTCTTCTTCTTTATTTATAATTAGTTAAAGCAAATTTCTAATTTTGACTATGTATCCAGTGTTTCAAAAATTGGACCAGATCGGCAAGTTCGATCAGTTTAATCGATAATGACTGTCAATTCGATCCAGTTAACCCTTCAAAATCGGTATAGCTCATGTCTAATTCGAGTGGGAAGAGATAAGAAATTAGAAATATGAACATACACTTTAGAGATAAAATTATGTAAGTTTTAATTGGGAATAAATAATTTGATAAAACTATTTAATATCAGAAATTATTTAGTCTAGGACTTGCAATATATTTAAAGGTCAAAAATGTCAAAAAATAATGCAGTTTGGAACAATGGCTAAAGGTAGAATAGAGTTTAAGAAAAAGGCACTTTAGGATTTCATGGAAACAAGAGGATTCAAAATAGGTTTGTATAGCCCCTAGCTTCCAAATATGAAAATGTTCATCGATTTTTTCCCAATGTGGATGTTTGAGAAGCACGTGATCATTAGAGTTTTATAGATTTTTAAGTCGTGATAGATTAGAGATTAAAATTAATTTAAAAGCACAATCTAAATATCAAAATTATATAAACAAAAGCAACATTAAAAACCCTAGAGTGAATACTCTCGAAGTATTCAATATCACAATCAATCAACTACCCCAAAATTTCCCACATGCTGAACGGTATAGCCACTTAGAGTAAAATAATAAAAATAAAACAAAGATGGAAAAAATTGAAAATAATAAAAAGTAAAAATATGAAATTAAATAACACAAGTCACCAAAATATGGCCCAAATTTTGTTCAAATTGAGGATCTAATTAATTTTTATTTTTAAAAAAAAAACTTACACAAAAGGGCAAAAAGTATATATAAAAACTCATTTTTAAGGGAAAACGATGGAATTTGGGGACTCGGAAAGAAGTCAATGGATCGTAGCTCAACTGCCAAGGGCATGTATGCAATCAAGAAGTTTCTGAATTAGGCTTTAATCGTGTTTCTGATACTCGTAGAAAAAAACTTATAAAAAAGGGCAAAAAGTATATATAAAAACTCATTTTTAAGGGAAAACGATGGAATTTGGGGACTCAGAAAGAAGTCAATGGATCGTAGCTCAACTGCCAAGGGCATGTATGCAATCAAGAAGTTTCTGAATTAGGCTTTAATCGTGTTTCTGATACTCGTACAAAAAATTATGCCAAAAGAAATGCTACATGCCCAAAAGAGCTCAATTCGGAACATTAATTTGGATTATCTTTTGTTTTCTTTGTCATTCAACAACTCGTGGTATTTCAACTAAAAAAAAGTTCAGCATCGTTTGTACTGAATCGTCCACAATCAACATTAGAAACTGCAAATGAGTATTGGATGTCTTTTCATGATTGTTGGGTATCAAACGAAAAATGTATGAAAGAACTAAAGTTCATTTTTGTTAAATCTCAAATTCAAAAATATGAGAAAGAACTAAAGTGCGTTTTCATTGCTAGATGTTTTCAAAGCACGAGTGATATTTATTTTATTTTATTTTTTATGAAAAATATATATTTTGAAATTTTGCATTCAGAGAATTGAACAATAGGGCAAAATGAATGAAAAATCGGGCATGGGACCTATTCAATAACAGCTAGGGGACCAAAAACTAAGTTGAAGACGTGCCAGTTTTATTTAAGAACCCAAACTGACCCTTTTCAAATATATTTTCTACTTCATGACCGGTTAACTTAATATATAATTTAGGTAATTTATTTCAAAACTAATTTGATAATATATTTATATATTGTAGTAAAATTACATTATTTGAATAGATATGCTGCGGATATGCATATGATACACGTATCCATTGATGGCGATGTTATAACATTAGCAACCCTAATAAAAAAAATGGACACCTTGATCCATATCTTAGAAAGGTATATTTCAAAAATTAAAATTACTCCATCCGTTCTACAATATATGTCGTTTTAAAGAATAAAAAAATTATTTGAAAATATATGTCGCATTAGGGTTCCAATGCAATATTAATTACCTTTTTTCTCCAATTTTAGCCCTTATTTATTACACTCTAAAAACTCTATCTTATTTATTCCAATGAAATACTAATTAAAGGTATTATATGTATATATTTTATTTTATTTTTACCAAAATTCATACTATATATTTGAATCTTTAATATCCGTGCAACACTCTAGAAAGACAAATATTGTGGAATAGAGGGAGTAATTAGTCCAACTAAATAATAATTGAAAAAAAAAACATAGAACTCACTATAGAAATGCTTTTAATAAAGTACAGGACATAAACAATTTAATGAATTGGCATATGAGGGTAAAAGTCATGAAAAGACCCCAAATTCAAGGGAAAACTTCCCCTAAAGGAATTGAGAATAACTCTCCACAAGTATTACAAGTACTGGCTCTTCTAGTGTTCCTCCTTCTGCTGAGGGTCTTACATATATTGTTCTTGCCAAGGTAAAATACTAGAATTTATAATGTGTGTTACAATATTGTCCATTTTTAATCATTATTGTACCACCAATCAACACTTAAATGAACGGTTTGTGCTCGGAATATAAATGTTTTGCAGACGAGATTGATATCTAGAGAACAAGTGGAAGGCTTGAAGGTGCCTATGGATATGGAATGCAAGTACAATGTGAGGCCTTGCCAAGCAATAAATGGGCATCGTGTGGAGGTATACGAGGCGTAGGAGTCCACTGCTCGGGCGAATGACCGAAAGAATTGATGTATATGATGGTTAAGTTTTTACAATAAATCACCAAGACAAATATTTCTATTTGTGACATAGATATTAAGTGTGTACTAACGAATGATGGATTTAATGGTTGGTGAATTTATGCTAGAATCTCCAAAAGGAAAAGTGCCACGTAATATAGTTGTCTTCATTTGATTATCAAAATTATTTAATATATGACAAATATATGTATATATACACACACATACACATATATATAGAAAGTCATAATATCCAATATATCATAATAAAGTAAATTACAACAAAACTTTATATAAGACTTTGACACTTCAAAATTAAAAGGAAATAAAACTCTCAAAGGAATTAAGGAAAACTAATAGAAGGACACGATTGTCTTGGATTCTTTTACATCACTTATTTTTCCAATTGTAAGGTGTCTTACGGTAATTTAAAAAAATACCATCACTTCTTGCTGCCCAATCACAATGAGTATCATAACAAGGATTAGATACCCACAGGTCATTTTAAACTTCAAAACTACAGATCTTATTACCCTATTGAAGGGTACAAAAGAATAAGGTTGAAAAAAATTTAGCACAAAAATCAAATTTAAATGCTTGGTTTACCGTCAATGTATGATATCCAAGCTCGTCATCTCCAGATGCGCAGTGTGCCAATAACGGATCATAATTTGGGGGAAGATAGTTTGTCACGGAGACATAAACTCTAGAGGATAAGAAACAACCC
Organism: Penstemon eatonii; assembly: GCA_038501285.1. NCBI lineage: Eukaryota > Viridiplantae > Streptophyta > Magnoliopsida > Lamiales > Plantaginaceae > Penstemon > Penstemon eatonii. The sequence goes on from CM076710.1 coordinate 64,473,411, forward strand.
TGTATCCTATCACATACAAGAGTGGCAGAATTGATAAAGATTAGAAAAAACAATTTTGTCATTTTGTATAGGACTTATCGCTTGTTGAAAAATTATGAAATTTGTTAGCATCATTAGTTATAATTAGACCATGTTATATAGTTGAGTTTTATCTTTCTATTTCTCCAAAAAAAGTAAGTACATAATGGTAATGAGTTAACAGTAATTTTAATCTGTTATGCAAAATTTGTCACAGGATTATAATAATTATTAAAGTTGTCATTATCGGATCATTAAAGTCTTCTGACTAAAATGGTGTAGTAATAATGTTGGTCCCAAGTGGTCAGATGAGGTCTAGAGGAGGGGGGAGGGGGTGAATAGACCTCTTAAAATTTTTAGACTTAAAAACTTTTCAGTCGTCTGTCAACAGACTAAGCTTATGAAGAACAGTAAGCTTACTTTGCTGATCGTAAATGAACAGCAGAGTGACCACTTATCTTATAGCAACTTAGCTGATTACAACAAAATCAGTTTTTCAAGAGTTTACTTGCAGCGGATGATTGAAAGTGTTTTTCACAAGCAGACTAAGTCCTTAAAAAGATTTTATCCAGTTTTAAAACTCCTTTTAAAATCTTTTAACAATTCAAAGTGTAAACTTATGCAATTTCAAAATATGCAAGAAAACTTAAATGCAAGAATAACACCAAGAGTTTTTATAGTGGTTATATGGATAAAAATCCTTTAGTCCACTCTTCCAGATCACTTAGATTCTGGGTTATACTATAAACACACAGTTTACAATATTTCTCCACTTATACCTAGACAACAAATGAAAAGGCTATAAGCTCACAATAGGAAATCACAAAGAAGACCTATCCTCTGAAGTTAAATCACTCACAAAGACATATTTGAACTTCGCACAGCACTCAGCTAAATACAAAATCACTCAGAATGTATTTTTCCATTTTCTTCAACTGGGTTTCTGTCAACAGATGACTTCCACCAGACGAGTGAGCTGTTCGAGCTTCTTGAGACTTAGAAATTTTCTGCTTCAAAAACGAAATCTCAGAAATGTTGTTGTGTGTCTCTCTCTTCGAAATCAGCTCTATTTATACTTGGATTTGAAAATATGACCGTTGAAGCAAATCACACTTCAAATCCATAGCCTTAGCCCAAATTCAGAACGACTCCCTGCTACAGTACTTTTTCTGCTGTACTTTCCTGTAGCTGCATTAAATGCACCATGCTGATCCGAGAATATTCTTCAATCATTTGTCATTACTACTCTTCTCTTGCAGCTTTTATTACTCCAAGTGCTTTTATTACCGTTGGACTAATCTCTTGATCTCTTCTACTCTGCTGATCGATGCAACTCTGCTGATAGATACTCTGCTGATCAAATACTGAACTAATCTGATTTGAGTCAGCTGATGACCTACCCTTCCGATTGCTGTTTCAGCGTGAGATCAGTAGTCTTCTGGGCTTCGAATTTTGAACTCTTCTGATGTCTTCTTCACTTGTTCAAAATTCTTCTAAGGGACCTAAGCTTTCCATACTTAGCTGATTTTGACGTTTTGGAAATCATCAAAACCTTTCCTCATCTTCTTGTCTTCTTTGCACTTCATCTTCATCTTCATCCAACAGATAATATTTATGGTAACTCTTAATATGATTAGCAAAGCTTGTATATGATTTCAAAATGGCTAGCGATGTATGGAGAGTATCAATTGTTATAGCTAGAGCAAGTTTATATTTTTGACTAATTTGACTTTATTTGCTTCTATGTTATACGAGTGAAAAATAAAATTAATTAAAATTCTATTTCTTCTTCAATTCTTAGATTTTACCAGCTTGTAATCATTCCTTCCTAATCTCATGAAATGTTGTGGCCAAAGAAGATTTCTAATTTAGATTTGCTTTCTTTATTATATGAGCAAAAAGTTAAATTAATTAATGTTCTTCTCTTCTTCATTCCTCATAGTTTGTTAAGGCATAGTTCTTATTTTGACTATGTTATCCAATGCTTTAAAAATTGGACCATATAGGCCGGTTCGAACAGTTTAGTCGATAATCGACTCAATCCGTAGTCGGACTAACCATTCAAAACAAGTATAGCTCATGTCCAGTTCGAATGGGAAGAGATAAGAATATGAACATAAACAATCTAGAGATAAGATGATGCAAGTTTCAATGGGAACAAATAATTTGGTAAGAAATTAATTATTTTCAAAAACTATTTAAATTTAGCATTTGAAATATGTTTAAAAGTTCAAACATGTCAAAAAAAAAAAGAAAAAGGCCAATATTGGACATTGGGTCTTGGTAGAATAGAGTTTAATCAAATAAAAGACACTTTAGGATTTCATGGAAACATGTGGTCTCAAAATAGATTTGGGTAGCCCCGAGCTTTCAAATATGAAAATTCCCAATGTGGATGATTGAGAAACACGTGATCATTAGAATTTTATAGAATTTGAGTCGGGACAAAGTAGAGATTATATTTAATTTATAGACACAATTTGAATATCAAAATTATATAAACAAAAGAAACAATAAGAACCCTAGGGTGAATACTCTCGAAGTTCGATATCACATTCAATCAACTACCTCAAAATTTTCTACTCGATGATATAGCCACAAAGAGTAAAATAAAAAAATATGTCAAAAAATGGAAAAAATTGAAAATAATAAAAAGTCAAAACATGAAATTAAATCACATACCTGACCAAAATATGGCCCAAAGTTTGTTCAAATTGACATTCTAATTAATTTAATCAAAAATAAAAAAATGACAAAAAAAAGTATGACTCATTTTTTTTAACAGGAAAACGATGAAATTTGCGGACTCATAAAGAATTTGTAAGAATTAGAGAGCAAAAACATAATGAAAAAAATATTATTGTGTTTACATCAATTAACATGCCTTGTATTTATAGGTAGATTACAATGTAAATAATGACTAAGAGTTTGACTCTATCAACTATTTACAAAGCTAAAACTAAGAAACTATATATATCTAAACTATTGTAGAAGATAATGACTAAGAGTTCAATTCTATCAACATACAAGAAAGAGATTACAATTAACAAAAGATAAACTTCAACAACCGCCACCCCCCTCAAGTTGGAGTTAGGATTGAAATGTCGAGAAAACCCAACTTGGGAAGTTATCAGCGATGAGCTTCACCTCCAAGTGGTTTGGCAAAAAGGTCCCCCAACTTGTTGCTAGAACGTACATGAGAAGGAACAATAATGCCTGCTTGAATTTTTCCCCGAGTGAAATGACAATCAATCTCAATATGTTTGGTTCTTTCGTGAAAGAATGGATTTTTAGCTATATGAATAACAACTTAACTATCACAATAAATTGTAATTGTACGTGGATGGTTGAGACCAAAATCTAAAAGAAGATATTTTAACCATTGCAACTCAGAAGTAAGTGCGGCGTGAATACGATATTCATTTTCGGCAAAAGAACGAGAAATTGTTGGTTGTTTCTTAGTTTTCCATGAAATGGGACTTGAACCTAACATGGTGAAATAACCAATGGTGGATCGACGAGTAGTGGGACAATCAGTCCAGTCTGAATCAGCATATCCTACTAAAGTAGGAGAACTAAAAGCAGTTTACCAATAGTGCCTTTAAGATAACGAAGGACCCAAGTAGCAGCATCAAGATGAGTGGAATGTAGACATTGCAATAATTGACTAAGAGTATTCACGACATATTAAATAGTGAGATATAATAGACGCCCCACAAGTTGACGATAAATTGATGGATCAGGAAGAGGAGTGTCATTCTTCAGTAGTAAACGAAGGTGTTGCTTCATAGGAATATCAGATGGTCAACAACCAGTTATACCAATTTTAGATAAGATATCAAGAGCATATTATCGTTAACAAAAAAAAATTACATTTCTTAGATCGAGATACTTCAATACCTAAAATATATCGAAGATTGCCAATATTTTTTATGTTAAAAAATCGGGGAAGAGATTGTTTGATGTCAGTGATGACTTGATCATTGTTCCAAATGATAACAATGTCATCATTATAGACGAGAATAAAAATAGAACTAAAGTCGTGATTATATGTAAAAAGACTATAATCTGAAACTGATTAACGAAAACCACATTGAATAAGAGTGGTTGAAAATTTAGATAACCATTGACGAGAAGCCTGTTTAAGAACTATATAGATTTATTTAATCTACATACATTGGTATCCCCTCTATGAGAGAATCCTTGAGGAAGTTTCATATAGACTTCTTCGGTGAGATCTCCTTGAAGAAATGCATTGTTGACATCAAGTTGGTGCAAATGACCAATTTTTAATGGCAACAATGGAAAGAAAAAGACGAACAGTAATTAATTTGTCTACTGCGAAGGTATCATGATAATCAATAACTTCAACTTGAGTATAACATTTAGCAATCAAACAAGCTTTATATTGTTGGATGAAGATGAAGATAGAAGTACAAGGAATTTAAAAGTTAAAGGATGGTTTTGATGATTTCCAAGATATCAAGATCAGCTAAGTAAGGAACACTTAGTGAAATCCCTTAGAAGAATTTTGATCAACTTAAAGACAAGTCAAAATTCCATCAGGTCCAAAAGACTACTGATCTGCTGCTGAAGGAAGAAATCAGTTTGGTGAAAATCAGCCGACTCAAATCAGATGGGTTCTAGTTGAGATCAGCTCAGTACATCATCAGATGAGAGAACTTAATCAGCTAAGTGAAGAAGATCAGTAAGTCTCCTCAACGCTAATAAATGCACTCGGAGTAATAAATGTTGAAGAAGGAGAGTATTTATGGCTAATGATTGAAGAAATTCTCGTATTAGCTTGGTGCATTAAATGTTGCTGACAAGAAGTACAGTAGATTGTACTGTAGCAGTCGCAGAGAGCCGTTTTCAGAGATTGGGGACCAGTACTCGAGGATTTGAATCTTGTCTTTCTTCAACGGACATTTTTCAAGACTGAGAGTATAAATAGTTCAAGAGTTTGAGAGAAGAAGATACACAACAACACATTTTCTGAGAGAAAGTTTCGAAGCAGAATTCTTCTAAGTCTCAAGAACTCACGAACAGCTCACTCATCAGTTGAGTCATTTGCTGACGAAAGCCGAAGTTGAAGATCAAAGAAAAACATACAAATCTGAGTGATTTCTTTTAGAGAGTGTTGGGAGGAATTTTATCCGTCTTTGTGAGTGATAAAATTCTGTAGATTAGGTCATCTTTGTGATTTCCTAGTGTGAACTTGTGGCCTTTTCATTTGTTGATTGGCGCAAGCAGTGTATACTATTAAACTTTGTGTTTTTTAGTATAACCCAAGATCTAAGTGACTTGAAAGAGTGGACTAAAGGATTTAAATCCATATAACCACTATAAAAATTCTTGTGTTCATTTTTGCATCAGTTTTTCAAGCATACTTTAAAACTACATAAGTTTACACTTGAACCAAATTGTTAAAGATTTTAAAGGATTTTTATAACTGGGGATAAAATATTTAAAAGACTTAGTTTACTTGTGAAAAACACTTTAAAACATCCGCTGCAAGTAATCTGATTTAAAACTAATTTTGTTGAAATCAGCTAAGTATTTATCTAAAGAGTGGTCAACTCTACTGTTCAAACTTTGTGTTCGATCAGCTTAGTCAACTTACTGTTTACGATCAGCTTAGTCTACTAACAGTCAACTGAAAAAAGTTTTTAAGTCTAAAATTTTTAGAGGTCTATTCACACCCCCCCCCCCCCTCTAGACCTTATCTGACCACTTGGGACCAACATATATATTTCAATAGAACCATCAGAACGGTATTTAATTTTATAGACCTATTCGCAAGTTGCAACCAATGGGTGATTTTTCTTGCAGAAGAGAACATAGAGACCAAGTGTTATTTGATTCAAAAGACTGAATTTTTTTGGTCAAGGCATCACGTCATTCAATAGATTTCATGGCTTGAGAACAAGATTTCGGTTCTTGGTTTCAAGAACATTAGTTAGAAATGCTCGATGAGAATGACTTAAATGAGATAAGTTTAAATGATTTGTTAATAGAATGTAAATGAGAGGGATATGTGAATACAAATATAATCATTGAGATGTCTGGTGTACAATGATTTCTTTGAGGATGATTGGCGGGAAAATGAAGGAAAATTAGTGGAAATGTTGCCCTCTAAAGAGGTTGAGAATTGATTGAGTTATAAACTTGAGACGATGTAGAAACTGTTGGAGAATTATTTGAATAATCAACTGTACTCGGATGGATAGACTCACTAGAAGAAGTCTTAGTGAAATTAATTGGTGGTGCAACGTAGTCAAAACTTCCATCATCTTCGACTGAAGTGATGATAATTGCATTCTTTAATGATGAAGATGGAATATCATGAGATGAAGAAGTTGACTTGTGGAATATGACATCATGAGAAACATAGATTTGATGAGTTTTGAAATCATATATGTGGTACCTCTTTTAACCATATGGATAACCAACAAAGATGCCAGGTTTGGCCCGTTCATCAAATTTATGTTTAATACTCATATTTTTAGCAAAACTTAGACATCCGAAGACTCAGAGATGAAAATGATGGAATTGTTCCAATTAAAACTTCATGAGGTATTTTACACTTAAGGATTGGAGTAAGAAATTTATTGATAAGATAAGTAGCAGTGAAAATACATTCACCCCAAAAAGAAAGAGGCAAGTACCCCTGAAAGCGTAGAGCTCTACCAACATCAAGAAGATGTAGATGTTCACGTTCTACAATGCCATTTTGTTGGGGAATCGCAACACAGCTGTGTTGGTGAATAATTTCAGGTCATTAAACCATGTTTGAAATTTATTTGAAAGAAATTCAGAAACATTGTCTGAACGAATGGTTTGAAGTTGAGGAAGAAAAATGTTCCCACTAACAGAATTTATACGAGAAATTGTCTTGTTGAATTGATGATCGATTTGATTGAAAAAAATGGATCAACATGTTGAAAGTTTTTGATATGTTTCATAAGATATGTTCAAGTACACCTTCAATAATCATCAACAATAGTTAAAAAAATGAGATCCATTTTTGGAAGGTAAAGAGAATGGACCCCGGATGTCAACATGGATTACCTCAAAACAACGAGAAGTACAAGACATACTTCAAGCAAATGAAAGACGCAATTTTTTAACCCACGAACATACATCACAAACATGATCTTTATTTGCAATGACATTTGAAAATTTCTTAACAATAAAGTACAAATGAGTTAATAAAGATGTTTGAAAGAAATAACAGAACTGGATTTTAGGTCAGGATCTAGATAAAAAGACCATTTTGAACATGAATTCGACCAGTTTTTTTCTTTGTTGCTCTGTCTTGAGATATACATTCAGTAAATGAAAAAATTACATCACAATTAATCGATTTTATTAATTGTGAGATAGATAACAAATTGAATTTAAATTACGGAATATGGACTACATTCATGAGGATAAGTGAAGATGAACATTGAACAGAGTCTATGTATCACAGGCTCTTGAGAACCATCAGGTAAATGAACTAATATACTTTTATGGAAAATAGAATATGATGAAATAAATGAAAGAGATGTACATATATGATTAGAAGTACCTGAATCGATGATCCAACTAGTGGGTAGACAAGTGAGAGTCATGCTTGCCAAATGATTGGAACAAGTAGCGGAAGTGGATGTTGGTGGCTTTGATCTCTTAACTTGCTTATCTGAAAAACCAGGTTATAATGTTCAATAAATGGACTATCAGAGTGATGAATGACATGAGGAGAAATTTTGAGTGATTTTGATGATGACATGGTATAGATCAAAGATGAAATCACTGGTACCATGTAAGAATTAGAGCATAAAGAGAAACGGAAAACATTATTCTGTTTATATCAATTAACATACCTTGTATTTATAGGCAGATTACAAAGTAGATAATGACAAAGAGTTTGACTCTATCAACTATTTACAAGATAAAAACTGAGAAGCTATATATATCTAAACTACTGTAAAAGATAATAGCTAAGTGTTTAACTCTATCAACATACAAAAAAGAAATTACAATTAACTAAAGATAAACATCAACATAAGTCAATAGATCATAGCTCAATTGCCGAGGGCATGCGTGTAATCAAGATTATTTTAAAAGAAATACATGCCAAAAATAGCTCAATTCGGAACATTAATTCGATTATCTTATATTTCAGCTACAATAAGATGCAAAAAACAAGTTCAACCTAGTATGTATTGGATCTCTCAACATCAAAATTAGCAACTGAAAATAATGTATTCTTATGTTGGGTGTTTGGAAAATATATAGAGCCATTAAAATTCTATCAAATAAAGAATGTGTAAAAGAACAAACGTTATTGTTAAATATCAAATTAAAATATATGAGAAAGAACTAAAGTTCGTTTTGTTGCTAGGTGTTTGGAAAAGTCTAGTGCTATCTATTCTATTTAATTCTTTTATGTAAAATGTAGTGTTTTGAAATTCTGAATCAAGAAACTTGAATTATAGGGTAGTGGTGAACACGGTTGGGTTTTGTCGGATATCTATGAAAAAATCAACCCTCTTTAATACATATGGGGCTAAAATTTCAAACAATAACTATATTTTTATGTTCATAAGCCATACGGTTTGGATGAGGCGAGCAGACGGGGTGGGTGGGTTAAATGAAAATAATGTCGTAAATTTTGAATTTAATAGACTAACAACAAACCGGTAAATATAATGAAATAATCTTAAATTTTTCAAACAACAAATAAAATGTGTCAATAAGTGTTTGCGAATTTCGCTAGGAATTGAAGACTCAAAAAATGTTGACACTATGTAAAGTATTTGGAAGACACTGCATAAAATAGGAAATCGTCAATGATAAGTTCGAGTAAAAAAATGTGATTACTTATGTATCAACATATTCATACCGAACATTAATATTAACAAGAAACTTACAGAAATGTTGTTTTTTTTTCTTAGTCATTTGTTAACCAATGTGATAACTTTCACACTTTATTAAGACATGAATAAAAAGTACATCAAAGATGTGGTCAATTTTATTAACCATCAACTCATCATTAGATCCATACTATGCGAGTTTATACATTAGCAACCCTTAATTGTTTATTTTAAAAATTAAACAGTCGGGTTGCAAGCGAGTTGGAACAGATCGGACGGATGAGTCAGTGAGGCGGGTTTATGAACACCACTATTAATATAGGGAATGAAAAGAATGCAAACAGGGCAAGTGACCCTTTTAAGAATCGCTAGTGGACCAAAACCGAGTGAAGACGGCCCCAATTTTATTTAAGGACCTAAAGTGACCCTTTTCAAATGTAAGGGAAAAACACTTTTCATACCAAACTTGTATCAACTCGACACTTTTCATACCAAGCTTTTTTAAGAAAAATATTTGATACCACAACTTCGGAACTTTGGACACTTTTACATTTTCCTTTAAAAATTGGACACCCGTTAAATTCTGAAATGTGGGAAAAACACTTTTCATATCAAACATTTATCAACTCGACACTTTTCATACCAAGCTTTGTCAAAAACACATTTCATAAGTTCAGAACATTGGGCACTTAGACAGAAGAATGCGCATGTAACATCATAAACAGAGGAAGAAAATCACGTGGTGAGCACATGTGAATTTCGGGCGGGGGTACTTGCATTTGGTTAGGGAAGACCTAATTTTCCCTCAATCTTATACACCATTTCCATCTATTTTTCTCCTTCTTACACTCCATTAATTTCCTCTCTCTTTGTTTTTACCAAATCTCCATTAATTTCCTTTCTCTTTTCTTCTACCAAACCATAAAAAATATTGAGACTAAATATTTCAAATTGGTTGAAAATCATAGTTAAAGTCCACTTTATAAGGTCTTGGCAACCCCCACCCTACAAGCTAACTTTTGAGATTGAGTTAGACCCAAGCTATGCGAGTGAACTTAGCCCAAACATTTTGGTGAACTCTAATACAACAACAAAAATTCCTCCATTAATTTTCTTTTACACGTATACAACAAAAATCAAAAATAGTCATGTGAATGAACTTAGCCCAAATCTTGTGGTGAATTCTAATACAACAACAAAAAATCCTCCATTAATTTCATACTATAAGCACCTGATTTTTTCCCTCTGTTTATGAAGTTTCCATCAAATTTTTAATGGAAAATGCAAAAGTATCCAAAGTTCTGAAATTGTGGTATGAAATGTGTTTTTTAAAAATGCTTGGTATGAAAAAAGTCGAGTTGATAAAAAAGTTAGGTATGAAAAGTGTTTTTCCTCGTTACTGAAGTTAACGGGCGCGTGTCTGTCAAATTTTTATCGGAAAATGCAAAAGTGTCCAAAGTTATGAAATTATGGTATGAAATGTGCTTTTTGAAAAAAGCTTGGTATAAAAAGTATCGAGTTGATAAAAGTTTGGTAGGAAAAGTGTTTTTCCTCTTTCAAATATACGTTCTCCTTCTTGACCAGTTAACTTGATAAAAAAAAACCTCAGCATATGACGTCACTCAAAAGATTAAGAAAGTTGATTGCGCATTCTAGTTCTAAGTTTAGTGTTTTCAAAAGTGGATTAGACATAGAATCGGAAGCTTTACTTATCAATTGGTGGTTGGATCGGTTAGATCAGTTCGACCAATAGTTCAATCATTGTGTATCTTTATGATGCATAATTTACATAAATTTTCATTGAAAGTACAAAATTACATTTTCTACAAATTAAAGGAAATTACATCTTATACCACCAAAATCAACATCCATTGCTTTACAAGTTCATAAATTTAAGTTTATCAGTATGTTTTAGCTCAATAATATGACTCAAAAATCTAAGCTACAATTATAATATACATATTCAAAAAATTAAACTCTTCAGTAAAAACTCAATGCAGAAATCCAAACCAGAACTTCCAGTTCCCACAATATACAAAAAAGAAAAAGGGGAACTTCCAATCCCCTTGAAACATTAAACCCTATAATTTTAAGCTATATTCCACAAAGTAAGGTTCAATCTATTTTGCACCCTCAAAATATATTAATTTGATTCTTTACACCCTCAAAAAAATTCAATTTCAATTTGCACCGGCAAAATATATATCTCCTTTCACTTTAATAGGGATATTTTCCTCAAATCCTTGAAAAGTCAACACATATTTCCCTCCAAAATTATTGTTATTCTAAATAATTCTAGAAAAGTTTAAGAAAAAGTAAAAATTACCTGAAAATTAATTAATGAGAGAAAACTTGAATGGGAGAAGATTGAAGAAGTCCCGCAATATTGGAAACTAATATCTCAAGACAAAGTATATTTTTTATATTTGTTACGTGAAGGAAAATAAGGGTTGTGCAATGGAAAAGAGAAAAGGAATGGCAAAGAGTTATGACTTCATTTCACGTAAAACTCCAATAACTGACTAGAATGGTTGATTCACTGATTTTATCGATTTTGACTGGTTCATATTGGCTAACAAGTAAGGTAATGTTGAGGGGTCAGTTGGACAGAACTAAGTTAGTGGTTAAACCAACCAAATTAGCCGATATGATTGAGTTTTAAAAACAACGATGTACATCAAAATCAGCATTCGTTGTTTTACAAGTTCATAAAGCTGAGTTTATCAATGTGTTATAGCTTTATACTCAAAAATATAAATTGTACAACTATAATATTCAAATTCGGAAAATTAAGTACTATGCTATATCATAAACCGTGGCTAGCTATAACCCTACAAGGTACAAAAATAAAGGGAAACTTCCAACTCGATCCCTTAAAATCGTAAACACTTTCCACAATGTAATTTGAATCAACTAATTTTTAACTTAACTCAAGACTCCATTATTTCAAATTTGAGCATGTAAATTTATTCTAATTGAATGCCATATAAGAGTTGATAGAATTAATAAATTGTAAAACCTATAAATTCTAAACAATTAAAACTTACCTGGAAATTAATGAGAGAAAACTCAATAGGGAGAAGATTGAAGAAGTCCCGATAGCCAATGTTAGGAATTAATCTCTCAAGACACAATTTATTTTTCTATGAAGGATTGTGCAATGGAGAAGAGAAAGGAACGGGAACGAGTTATGACCTTACGTAAAACCCTAATTTTTTACCTTTAAGTGAACCGTTGGTTCATTGTTTTTACTGGATTCGACCAATTCATTCTTACTAATAGGTAAAGTGGTTTTGAGGATTCAGTCAGACCAGATTGGATCCGATTAGCGGTTAAACCAGCTAAACCGATCAGCCTGATCCTCTTTTGTAAACACTAATGTATTGTTTGGTTGTCGGGAAATATGCAATCACCCAAAATTTTGTAAAAAAATTATCAATAACCCCCTGTTAACTTTAAAAATTAACAATAACCCCCTGTTAACTTTGAAAATGGATATAAATTCAGTGACTAAAAAATATAAAATAGCGTCAAATTAATTTATAATAAAGTTAATATAATGAAAACGCGATTATTCATACAATATTTTATCAACAAATAAAACTTAATTCATAATCTAACAAAAATATTTATCAAAAATATTGTGTTTCTACCAAACAATTGCAAGAATTAAAATAGTTTTCCTCACAACCAAACATGTAGAGGAAAATGACTTTCTTTTCCTTTTCCTTTCCTTTCCTCTCCTTTTCCTTTCCCAACAATTTTCCCACACTTTCCTGACAACCAAACAAGCTATAAGCTCTAATGAAACAAAAAAATTGAGACAAAACGAGTGACTTTATATATTTATTTTTCAGAATTAGGTTTCACATATCGTTAGTTGAGGAAGATGTCATATATAGTTACGAGAATAATGAAATAAATAAAATTCAAAAGAAATGTGCGGTAATCATAATAGGTGTACAATTAATTTGCTAGTCAATGTGTTTTATGGAAATATATCTTATATAATAATTGTGTACGTACGACGTAAAGCAATCAATTTGATTTTTTTTATTTTGATATAAATTTAAATTCGATCTTCGAGTAACCTCACCCCTAAAATTAATTTAAGGAGTATTTTATTTTCATATATATGATGCATGCACCAAAAATATGTTTTATTATTTTTGCATTTTAGACATTATTGAAATAGGAAAGCAGTAGTTAAATTCGGTGGAAAAACCCTCACATTTTACAGAAAAAAAAAAATTCTATTTTCAAGGGAAAGAGAGTTATTTCACCAATTTGACTTGTTATATTATGAAATAATAAAATAAAAGTATCTCGTATCTGAAACTCGAAAGACCACACCTAAAATTTAGTATTACATTACCTTCTCGTGCACTAAATTGTAGCATATGAGTTTTGGGTGATTGCATATTTCTAGATAAGAGATTAATTATTATGAAGAATTCAAGTTTAACTTCTAGTCGAGAGAGATTCTCAAATGTGTCGGATACGCCTAATCAAGTCTAAAATCTGAATAATTTGAAGAAAAAAAATACAGATAGTACATACGTGAATGAAATAGTGTTGAGATTAGGTAGGATTACGAAATTTGAGTCAAAATGTGTTAGAAATGCTTCACCAATCAAATTGTACTCTCCATTATTGAGCCACCATTTTCCTCAAGACTAAAATCACAAGTTAAACTCTTAAGTCAACAAAATGTTATTGATTTCCTCAAAATGCACTTCATATGAATTATTTCCACCAATCACAAACGTGGAGGCAATCCATGTGCGACAGAGTGGACTGTTCTTTGTTGATGGCACAATCAAAGTTGGCTTAGAGCAGAATTAATTATTGATGTAATTAATTTCTTGTCCTCAAAACTTTTGAAACAATAATGGGAAAATGGAACTACTATGGTTTGTTATGCGAACCTTGCATCAAATTAATCTGTAAATTTTTTTTTATCAAATTTATTTGTACTTTCGAAAATCCTTCATAAAATAATCAATTCGTCTCCTTTCGTCCATTTTTTATTGCGCTTGTGTTCCATGCGAAAAACTCCCCTGTACATTATATTTGCTGCGCAAAACTCTCTTATAATTTTGAATACTTGAGCAAAACTCTCTTGTACTATTGCACGTTATACAGAACCCCTAGTACTTAGGCAATTCAATTGAATATTAACGGTGTTATTAACTAATGGAATTGGGTGTTTTATACGAAAAAAAAAAATTAAGTTTAAAGGAGTTTGATGAAAAAGAATGCACTTGGTAATTTGTGTAAGTTTCATATAACACAGGGTAATTTCGTACACTTTTTCCGCAATAAAGAAACAAACATGGTAATTTCTTCTTTTTTTTTTTTTTGTCAGCCAAAAAGAAAAAAGACAAACAAACAACTACATAAGGTCCTCCTCTAGGATATCCCGAACACCACTGGGTGCCTGATCCCAAAAAATCTTTGTGTCAATCTCCGACAGTTGTCCCAATTTGGCAAGTTAATTCGCCACCACATGGTAATTTCTTCTCATCAATGAATTTTAAATGCATGAGAAAAAAGGCCAAATTCAAAAATCTAGCCATGTAGGCGTCACACTGAGCAAATATCATTTAACTGCGTAAAATGTTAATTTAAGTGAAGCATTATTCATTATAGTTTAATTGGCTTAAACGGTAAGCGTATTTGAAATGACATGAATCAAATTAAATGTACTGACAAACTGATGGTCTAGTATACAATAAATTGTTGAGTTAGAAAATTCCTGCATTCTATGAATCATTTATGTCGATTTGACTTTGTTTGTAATTATATAAAGATTTGGAGTAACAAACATTAATTAGTATGTAATTATAAATCAACCAACTTAAAAACCAACAATAACAAAACCATTCTTTGCAATATTCGAGAATATGAGAAATTTACAAACCCCACTCCAATTTATAAAAATGTATATTTACACTATAATTAATATGTATAGAGTATTTTATTTTTCTTTTTACCTTTTTTTTTTTTTTTTTTTTTTTTGGGAAAAAAGGGAAAAAACAAAAGCAAAATAAAAAATTTAACTGCTAAACCATCCAGTATATCTTTCGCCTGTAAAACCACGAGCAAAACAGTTGTTTTAACACTTCAACGTGCCCACGTCATCTAACAACATGTTATCAACGACACTCACGCGCCTCCTCCCATCAAACTCTGCATATATGATCCACGCGCCGGTCTAACAAATAAAATCCTCGCCGGTCCAAGACCCTGACCGTCGCCCGGATGCGAACCGCTTCATCCCTCCCAAACCCGGTGGCTCGGCATCCGGTTCAGAACTAACCGAGACTCTCCGCACTTGAACACTCACGCTCCTCCGCTGCGGTTCAACCAATACCAGTTCCTCCTCAACTTTTTTACTCCCAGACCGGCGCGGTTTATTTTTACCCTTCTTCGACCGGAACATACGCATCACCTTCGAATATAACCCGGTTTTCTCCTTCTCACCACCGGTTTTCAATTTCTCTACCGGTTTCTCACTCCTCCTCAACGAATTCGACCGCCGCCGACCACGCTTCGACCGAACTCTTCCCATACACGAAACCTTGGGCGAACCGGGTTCAGCTACAGATACCGGATTCGGCTTCCCGACTGAGTCGGACCGTTTCGGGAACAGCCTTATACTGGCCGGTTTACAGGTCCTCCGTTTCGAATCCGCGAATGCGGCTTTTTGTGTTTTAGGTAATCCGATTATATACGCCTTAGATTTCAAATTAGCGGATGACCGCTGAGAATTGGAGTTCAAACTAGGGTTTAAATGTGTAGAGTTTGAATTGTTGCCTTTTGTGGATTCTTTTCGCTCTAAAATCGCGTTTCGATCGAACCAGTCGTATTCGGCGTCCTTTGATAACCAGAAGGATTCCGGAGGCAAATCCGGCGGGACGTCGGCGTAGTAGGGGATGACGTCATTATTCGGTGGTGCGTCGTTACCGCCGCCGCCGCTAGCTTGTGTTTCGCATGCGATTTTCCGATCGTTGCCGCCGCCGCCGCAGGCTGTGACTAGGTTCTCCAGATCGACTTGAGGCATTAGAAATGTTTTAGAGAGAGAAACACTAACAAGAGATTAGAGAGAGAAGGAGAGGGCAAGGAGAAGGTGTGAATGAGAGATTTTTTTATAAGTGTGGTTGAGGAAGAGAGAAATTTGACTGTTTTTTTAATTATTTTATTCACAAATTCAGCTTATTATATTTATTTTATTGATAATAATATTTAATTATTATTTATAATAATTGAGCATCATATATTTGTGCTTGGAAAATGTGGTTATAGGGTAGCTTTCATTTAGAGATTCTTATAATTCTGGTGAAATTTCTGCAACGATTTTTAACATTTTAATTTCTTGATCTAGTTAAACGAAATATTTAAAGTGGTTAAGTCAAATGATAGTGAATTGAAATCTCGAAAGACGAAAATTAAAAGTTCGAATTCTACTGTAGAGGATGTAAATATAGAAACAAAAAATGAAAGCTATTGTTACCTTAAAAAAATAAAAAATTAAGAAAGTGGTTTATAGGACATGTAGATCTGAACAAGAGATTTCATGCCTACTAATACTATGCAATAAATTGAAAATTTGGAAATGGTTATAATTATTTTGTTTTTTACTTGAACACTTCATAAGTGGGTTTTAATTGCTTGACTTCTGATTTGATTTTAGCGTTCGTTCTTTTTGTACTCAAGTGAGAAATTTTTTCTAGAAAAGGAGAGAGGGAAAGAAGGTTCAAATTTTCATGCCAAAAGAATACAAAAGCAAAAAGTTAATAAAAAGGATTTTACTTTATGAGGCTGCCGATTAGGAATAATTGTTTTACCTACCTTTGATATTTATCATATTAGGATTAAAGGCCTATTTAGTTATATTATGGTTTGGTCTCGCGATTTTATGAAATTGAGTCAAAATCATTTAATGAAATCTAAGTATAGGTTCTGCTAGACCTAAATTTTAACTTATATATGCAAACCTAATAAATCGCATACTCATAAAAAACGATGATTTAATACAATTGTTTTTTTCCCCAATAAAAAATATTGATTTGACACATATATTTCTCTTTTTTTCTTAAACCTCAACATCTATACTCAATTCAAATTGGGTGTTAAAGATTTCACCCTAACCACCTAAACAAATTTATTGAATCCAAAACCTAATGAGACTGAGACACAACCTAACAAAATAGGCCAAAAGTGGTGGGCTTGAGTTTAATTACTGACTAAATTTATTGAAAATGATATTAAAAAAATTTCAATTTGTTTAGTTAACGAAAATAATTATATTCCTGCAAATAAATTGTCAATAAGAACTACTATAAATATAATATTCAAGTTGTACACTACGTTCTTTCATGTCATATATTTATATATTGATATAGGATTGAGATTATGGCCATGCGCGACGTGATCTAAGAACTCAACCTGAATGGACCTCGCTTACAAGGACCATGCGATTACCCATATGACATACCAGATCAGGAGATGAAGCGAGGTTTAAGGTCGTCCTAACAAGGCCAAAACCTGGTAAAGCCCAATCGTGACTAAAGGTTCAGAACGAGGAAAATACACCCAGATACCCATCTCCTCCGTTTTAGGGAACATGAGCTTAATCTTGGTAACTTCCCCTTGCATGCCTAACAAACTAGATCTCAAAAAACATGTATAAATACTCCAAGTTAAAATCTAAGATCTAATGCACAAATATATAACTTACACAATTTTCTGCAATTTTCTTAAGTTTCAGTAATATTTTGTTGACTTAAGTATCGTAGGATGTCTCGCCAACCTGTCCTGACTAGATCTTTATCTGTCTTACAAATTCTTAAAACGGATCAGACGAATCTGACCTGAATCTGACATGAAATAATTTATTTTATTTTATGTAAAATAAGAAATGGGATAGTTTCAATGACACGATGGATATAACTCTCTATATATATAAATATACATTTAAGACTTTGAAAATTTATTAACTTATGTATCAAATTAGTATTAAAATTGAACGAGTTAATTGAAATATTGAGTTGGGTTAAACAAAGAAAAATACAATTAAGAGATTAAAATAAATGTTGGAAATAAGAGAGTGGATAGTTAATAAACCCATCAAATTCCCTATCCCATTTTTAACTTCACACACCACACATTTAGGGTGAGTTTGGCCCAGCGATTGGAGCTCTTAAAATTACTTTTACATCTCTATTGTGATTTTTGAAGTGTTTGGCCCTGATTATAAAAATGACTTATGTTCAATCGTAATTTTCATGGTGTTTGGCCCCCAAGATCATAATCACTTTTGGGATCTCGAGAAGCAAAAAATCAACTTATTTTAGAAGCAACTAAAATGTTACTTTTACAAAAGCAATTATACAAAAGCAATTATTCTATAATTAATTTTTATCATAATCAGTTATTACCATAATCAATTTAGTAAAATTAATTCTTCTATAATTTCTTTTCGAATCGCTAGGCCAAACTCACCCTTACTATGTGCAGGGAAGAAATTAATATGAAGGGTGGCCTGTTTTCAACTCTTTCTTCATACATCACACCGATAAGAAATATAGACCACAAAGCCGGCAACGGCAGCACATTGCGATGATTGTTGTCCCACATCGTATTGCTGTTTTGTTTTTATTCAAAATCTTCGGACATGTAGATTGTATGATGGCGTGTCCATGCAGTGTGTGTATCCGGGTGTCGGTGCAATATAGTCACCATTAAAAAAAAATTAAATAATACATACTCTTTGGTCATTACTAAGTCATTGAATTTGTATCTAGATGTATTATTATGGATAATGATCTTTTGTCACATTTTGGTATCACATATATAGATTTATTGATAGGTATATTCTTTTAAATTTTGTGTTAGTTTATATATAAACTTAAATAATGGATCTATCACGTGACATTAAAATGTTATAGATGATCTTCCACCTTTTGCTATTGGGGTTGGATTCCCTTGTCTAGGTTCATTCGACTACTTATAAGAAAAGTGATGCAACCAATCATACCTCCAATTTAGCAACAAACTCGAGTGGCTTATAGTCTAACAAAGGACTCTGACTCGGACTCGGACTCTCGAGGTAATGCTTGACCCCTTCGTCTAAGTTCCAGTCGAATCAGACTCAACTAGATCATCGCATTTGAAAGAATTAAGTTAATTTTATTTTTCAAGGTTCAACTGTTTTATTATTTCGTTTAGTTATCTCATTAGGTGGTGTTTGCAAAAAATTGTGATTGTGCTTAATTATTATAATCTTAAAAAAAAACTAAAAGTTTTAGAGAATTAAAAGTAGGTGGTGTTTGCAAATTATACCAATAAATCCAAAAAAAAAACACTTCTGAATGTTTGCATAAAAATCACTTTTGTCAACTTTTTTCTCCCAAAATGTCAAACTAAAAGCTAAAAGCCCATATTTACCAGCTTCAGCTTAATTTGTACTTTTTGACTTTTTTTTACGAGAAGTAGAAGTAGAATTTCAGTTTGCAAACACTATCTAAGTGCTTATTTTATCCTAAAAGTTTAAAACTACTTATTTTAAGTTTTTGCAAACACCACCCTTAGATTGTCGTGACTTGCGAGTTAGGTAGTTTGATGATTTTTTTTTAAATACATTTATCATCAATCATTAAATCAAAAATCATTTCAATAACTGCCAAAAGTACAAAGAATTACAAATATTAAACAACTATCAAACACTAGTACTAAATTAGTGGAAAACCCACATTAATGAGAGTTAACCCACATTAGTGGGAGTTGAACACATGACCTCTTAACCCCAAGACCTCAGTTTTATCAGTGATTATTACTAGGTTACGGTGCAATTTGATGAATTATCCATAACTAGACACATACTTGCACAAGTATTTATATTCACTCGCACACTTGAATACAAGAATTGTCTACCAATAGGTGATTGGTCTAGTGAAATGGATTAGTCACTACAAAGTAGCGGACTCATGTTTGAATCCCTGTTGGGAGAGGTACCCACTTAATGTATCCAACCCACCTCGAAAGGAAATAAACAAATGCAAGAGAATCCTATATCTATATACAGTAATGATATGATTAGATTACAAGATCATTGATTTTATTCTATTCTATCATCCCCCCGCAATCGAAGCGGGGTCTTGAACCACGCAAAGATTGGAACGTAGATTAGAAAACCTATTAGAGGCAAGACCTTTGGTGAAGATATCGGCAACCTGGTCTATAGAAGGAATAAACAAAACATCAAGAAGACCAGCAACCACTTTCTCGCGTACAAAGTGAATATCAATTTCAATATGCTTTGTCCTAGCATGTTGTACTGGATTGGCAGCCATGTATGTGGTGCTAATATTATCACAAAACAGTGTTGTTTTAGGAGGCACACATATATGTAAATCTTGAAGGAGTGAGCGAATCCAACAAGTTTCAGCCACAGCATGAGCAACAGATCTATATTCGGCTTCGGCACTAGAGCGAGACACTGTAGTTTGTTTCTTCGCTGACCATGAGATAGGACTGGATCCAAGAAATATACAATATCCTGATGTGCTACGCCGAGTGTCAGGACAACCAGCCCAATCTGCGTCACTATAAGCACATAAATAATCAAGGGGACTTTTGGGGAGTGAAAGACCATAATTCAAGGTGCCTTTAATGTATCGTAGAATTCGTTTAACAGTGGAGAAATGTGTTTCGGTTGGAGCATGCATAAATTGGCAAACTTGGTTAACGGCAAAGGAAATGTCGGGTCTTGTGAAAGTGAGATATTGAAGACCCCCAACTATACTTCGATAAAGTGTGGTGTCATTGAAAGGAGGACTATCGTCTAAGGTAAGTTGTGATCGGGGTGCAAGAGGTGTAGAAACCGGTTTACAATTAAGCATGCCACTACGCTCTAGTAATTCTGAGGCATATTTAGATTGATTAAGGAACCAACCACCATTGTGAGAAGTAATAGAGACACCAAGAAAATAGTTTACTGTTCCAAGATCAGTCATAGCAAAGGAAGTATGTAACTATCGAGTTATGTAATGCATAAGTTTAGTACTAGAAGTGGTGAGGAGTATGTCATCGACATATAATAGCAGAATGGCTATTTCAGAACCTTGTCGAAGTACGAACATGGACGGGTCAGCTTTGCTGCAAAAATTATGTTGAAGTAGAAATGACGTAAATTGTTTGAACCATGCACGAGGTGCTTGTTTTAAGCCATATAGTGCTTTGTTCAGTCGACAGACATAGTGAGGGAAGTCTGGATGAACAAAGCCTTTTGGCTGTTTCATATAAACAGTTTCGTCAAGTTTGCCATGTAAAAAGGCATTTTTGACATCAAGCTGGTGGACAGGCCAGCCTCGAGAAGCGGCTATTGTTAGGATAATGCGGATAGTAGTTGGTTTTACAACTGGGATAAAGGTTTCTTGAAAGTCCACCCCTTTTTGCTGATTATAACCTTGAGCTACGAGTCTTGCTTTATACCTCTCAAGACTACCATCAGATTTTTGTTTTATTTTGTACACCCACTTTGAACCAATAATATTGACGTATGGGGGAGCTGGGACAAGATCCCATGTTTTATTCGATAATAGAGCATTATACTCAAGAGCCATTGCTTGCTGCCAATTGGGGTTCTTGGAGGCTTGGGTGAATGAATTTGGTTCAGTTGGTAAGTTTTTAGATGGAGAAGATTGTGAAACAACTTGACTGGCAAGAGATGGGATGACTTTTATTTTTCGGGTACCATCTTGATTACGAGTGATCATGGGATGTGAAGGAATATGGTGATGTGAGTTTCTGTTATTTACATATGTATTTGAGGGAGCTCGTTGAAGAGAAATTGGCGTAGAGACTGGAGAAGTGTCATGGGGTGGTGCTGCTGGTGTTTGGATCTCCGTAGGAGTGATTGAAGGATTCGAAAGAGATACCGGAATTATTTTTGGAGAAGAAGATGTAATAAATCGTGTAGGAGATGTGAAAAGCTTAGAGGATCCGGGACTAGAATTTAGATGAGAAGACGTAAGTGATAGGTAAGGAAAAGATGTTTCATGAAATTTTACATGCCTAGATATATAAATTTTCTTGTTAACTGGATCATAACACTTATATCCTTTGTAATTAGGTGGATATCCTAAGAATATGCAATGTACAGATCTAGGACTTAACTTATGACTTGATTGAGACATTAGATTTGGAAAACAAGAACAACCAAAAACTTTTAAGTGATCATATGAAGGGATCTTTTTATATAAGATTTCAAAAGGAGTTTTAAAGTCAATTTTAGAAGATGGTAAAATATTAATCAAATGCACACTTGCATGTAAAGCTTCAACCCAAAAGGAAAGAGGTAGATTGGCTTGGTAAAGAAGAGTACAGAGCATATTACCAATTGTTCGTTGCATCCGTTCAGCTTTTCCATTTTGTTCGGGGGTGTATGGACATGAAATTCTAAGTTGTATACCTTTAGAATCAAGAAATGATGTAAATTTATTGCTTTTCACAAATTCTGCACCCCCATCACACTGAAAATATTTAATTGGAACTGAAAAGTGTGTTTGAACATAAGCATGAAAATGAGTAAACTTATCAAACACATCAGATTTATTTTTAAGAGGAAAAATCCAAGTGAATTTAGAGAAATCATCATGAAATAAAACATAATACTTAAAACCTTGAAAAGAGTAAACTGGTGAAGTCCAAATATCACTATGGATAATCTCAAATGGAGAAGTTGTTTTGGATATTGAATCATAAAAAAAGGACCTAGTGTGCTTGCCTAAGTGACAAGCAGTACAAATATTATGAGTAATCCTAGAACCAGTGCTAGAAATTTTATTAGAACTTAAAAGACTACGTAATATGCCATGACCAGGGTGACCGAGTCGTTGATGCCATATTTGAGGTGAAGAACGAGCAGCAATTAAAGCATACTTTGGAGAAAATCTTGAGATGGAACTAAGGGGAAATTTGTAGAGAGGACCACGACTATTGCACCGAAGTAGTGTTTTCTTCGTCTGTAAATCCTTAATAGAGAAACCACAAGAGTCAAATTCAACAGAACAATTATTATCATTAGTAAATTGACGAATTGATAAAAGATTTTTTTGAAGAGATGGAACAACTAAAACATTAGACATGAAAAAAGAATTAGTAGGAGAAGAAAAAGATGTATGACCTGTATGAGTGATTGGTAAAAGATCTCCATTACCTACCAAAACATTATCATGCCCAGTGTATGATTTAATTGAATTTAAATTACCTGGATCGGGAGTCATGTGAGAAGAAGCTTCAGTGTCAGGATACCAATTGGGATCATATGGAATAGATGGAGTTAGAGGAATATGAGAGACATGAGAGTTAGCATCGGAAAAAAATGCTTTGTTGGCAATTTGGGGGCATTCACGGGCTGTGTGATTTGGTTGCAATCAAATTTGACATATAAGATGCGAGATATGGTTAGGAGAGTTTGGGAAATATTGTAGCGGATGAGGACCTAAGATGGATTGACTAGAGCCTCTCTGGTTGAAATTTGCGTTCGATGGCGAATAGTTTCGCTGATAGGACTGATTTGGGGGTGAAAAGTGTCGCTGATATGACTGATTTGAGCGGCCTCGACCTCGGCCACGGAAGGACTCATTGCAACCAGCATTGGGTTTTCCACGCCCATGATTTCTTGAAGAATTGTTGGAGTTTTGATTTCTGTTGCTGAAAAGAGCAGTAGAGTTATTTTCAAAAGTTTGAGGGGAAAGAGTTTGAAGATGTGTTTCGTGGATAAATAGAAGTGAGCGTGCTTCAATAAACGAGGGGAGCGGAATTTTGGTAGAAATGGATGTAGTGACAGGGAGATATTCAGCAGGAAGACCAGCAATCAATTGTAGAACAAGATCAACATCACTAATTGTATTACCTACAGAGGAAAGAGCATCCGCAATGGCTTTGAGACGATGAGCATAATCATTAATTGATAAGTTGGCTTTCTTGAGATTATGGAACTGCATTTTTAGTTGCAGCGTGCGAGAGTTAACTTGGTCATGGAAGAGTTTCTCGATTTGAAGCCATGCTTCGCGAGCGGAAAGGGACTTATTTGGGCGAATAATAGCATGTAAGATTTCGGTCGAAACCGTAGCCTGAATCCATGATAAAACAATAGAATCCACCTGTTGCCATTCGGTGAATTCAGGATTCGGAATTTTATCACCATTTTCTTCTGTTATAGTTGGTGATGGACACAAATTGGAGCCATCTATATGGTCATACACTCCATGGCCTCTGAAAACAGGAAGGAATAATTCCTTCCATAGTAGATAATTAGTGAAGTCAAGGATAATGGAAACATAGTTTTTGACATTGGAAATATTCAAGGTAGGGTGTGATGAGTGTTTTTGTGGTGTACCAGAGGTTGTGGATGCTGAAGAAGAGGAGGATAATGTTGAAGAGGTGGAGGAAGCCATGGCAGCAACAAGAGTGAAGCGTGATAGAGAAAGAGTCCACTGATACCATGTACAAAAAGATATTCTCATTATATCTAAGAACAATTACAATACGTGTTTATATAGACTACAACTATATCTAAAGAATGCAAGAGAATCCTATATCTATATACAGTAATGATATGATTAGATTACAAGATCATTGATTTTATTCTATTCTATCAGGTATAAACTCACATAATTTAATTAATTATATCAGCTCCTTTCATGCTGGTGAAAAGTTGCTTTGTGGACTCTGACTCAACATAAATTTCGTGAATAAATTATAATTATTTTTCCAATAAATAATAATTATATCATTACTGTATTATAATTATTTCACCAATTAGTTTTAATTATTTAATAAATAATTATAATTTTTTCATAAATATATATATATATATATATATATATATATATATATATATATATATATAATGATTTTTTTGATAAAATAAAGTATAAATGTGAAAGTAAATACTTCCTTTGTCTCTAATTTTGTACTACTATTTTCTTTTTGAGATGTCCCTAAATAACACACTCTTTCGATTAATGGAATTATTTTTTGCAATAATACCCTCTCACATAAAGTAGTTATTTGACACCGGCCACTAATTCTCAATCATTACTTTTAAGGACATATATATAAAAATACCTAAGAGTTTTATTTTTTTTAACTTTTAATCGAAACTCCGTGTTAAAAGTGAAGGAAAAAAAAGGACAGAGGGAGTATTAATCAATTATTACTAAAATAAATATTAATATTAACTATATTCTCTCAATATGCATCGCATATGCATAAGTCTCACTGAGTAAATATTTATGCACAAACTAAGAATTATGACATATACACAAACATGATTTTCTTAATCAACGCCCATGACATTTAATTTTGTTCAAAATCATATATATTTTCATGTGATGAATCGATAAAATGTCCAACCAACTATTTTTTGCACTTTTGGTTCCGAAAAAGTTCATGGGACCAGAAGTCCAAATCCGAGTTCGATTTTAATCAAATGCTCAATACATAAACAACTTTACAACTTTTGTATTTTTTGTCCTGAAAGAGTTCATGGAACTATAAAAGTGTAAAATAGGAATTCAATTTTAATCAAATACTCAATCTATAAACAACTTCACAAATATTTTGCACTTTTAATCCCAAAAGAGTTCATGGGATGTGCAAATTAAAATAGGAATTTTGTTTTTAATCAAATTAAGTTTACATATATAAACAACTTTACAATTATTGTGTACGGTCCCGAAAGAGTTCGTGGGACCAAAATAAGTGTAAAATATTAAATTTTAATAAAAGACAACATATATAAACAACTTTACAATTGTTTTGTTGTATCAATTATATCATTCTGCTACTCGAACTATTCTTCATGTTTTAATTGCACCAGATTGTTATATTCAAAATATTTTCGTCAAAATCCAACAAAATACTTCAACATTTCCATTACAATCATCCTTATCAAACGCATCTTCCTTCTTCCAACCTTTTGGCTAGAATATGTCGAAAATATTAGTTTAGTGAAATTGAAACAAATAAATAATTGTAGTGGCAAAATAAAATTTAACCTTTTGATTAAGATAATATTTTCATTTTTGATTAAGTATACTTGTGATACTTCAATAGATATGAGATGTTGATTACTATTTTTTTATTTTATATTCATCTTAAGTTTGAGGCTTCATATAGTGCATGATTTTTTAGGATAAATAATTATTTTCACTCAGCCTATCATTTGAACTCTAGACCTCCATTGTCCCAAAAAGCTTCATTCATTTAGACTAAAGAGTCCTTGGTTCAAAAATAAAATAATAATAATAAAAAAAAGGGTAAAGAGTCCTTATAGACCATGTTGTATGATTGATTAAGAAATTGGCTCCTTATTGTTGTTATTTTTATTGTATTTTTGTTAATTTCAGATACTTTTCCTGTACTATTACATATTCTTTATTTATCTCTCTTGTAATATTAAAACTTTTATTTACATCCCTTGTATTGTTTAAACATTTACTTACCTCCCTTGAAACTTTCACCGATCCTCTGAAATTAACGGTCAACTCAATATCTCTATTGAAATTAAAGAAACTTACGAGCGTGCTTTTTAACCTTAAATTTTGTAAAAATATTAGTAAAAGTCTAAAGAACATTATAAATTAATTGATAAAATATTTGTTTTTCTACTATCTTAGTACTAAAAACTTCATAAAATTGATCTTTAAAGTGCATCGATAGAAACTTAAACAGAAAAGGTGAAATTTTGAATTTCTTCAAATTATACATTATTGAATAGTGGAAGATTAAATATTTAATAGGGTAAATTACGAATATCCTCTCATGTAAGGCCTAATTATAAAAAGTTCTCTCAAGTATTGAGTATTACAAAAACCCCCCTCAGTTTTGTCACCTTCTTACAATTAACCCCTAGCAATTCCAATTTTGCCTTGGAGGTTATTTGTAATGTTTACATTGTTATATCTTATAAATTATAAAAATGATAATCATATATTTACTAGAAATAATCGATATAATTTGTAATTACCATAAATTTCAATATATATTGCAATTTATAATACAATATAAACTTTATTAAATTAAAATATTTTATTTATAATGCAATATTAATTTTATTAAATTTACTAATTTAGAAAATAAATTCATTTAACTAAATTTGTAAACAATTTGTTCATATTTATAAAATATTATTATAAATTCTATTTAATTTATTATTATATAAATACCTTCTTTTTTTTTTTGCAATTTTTATTAAAATATAGGTAATTATAAATTTATCAATTATTTGATAGTAAATATATAATTATCTCTTTTCTAATTTATAAGATATAACAATTACCGCCCAAGTTTTAATATTTATAAGACATTACAAACATTACGAATAACACCCAAGAGCAAAATTGGAACATTTTAGGGACAATATATTAATTGTAAAAATGTGACAAACCTGAGAGAGATTTTTATAATACCCAATACGTAAGGGGAATTTTTATAATTAGGCCTTACCCAAAGGGTATTCATAATTTACCCTATTTAATAAAAAAAAAAAAATTAGCATCATTTCATATTCTTCTTAAATTAATATTGTTAACTTATTCCATACACCTCAACATCAACTTTAAAAGAGTTACTTTTTTTTTTTTAATTTCATTATGTTCACTTTATCATTTTTTAGATTGTTAAAATATTTATAAATATACGATAAATTTTACAGATATCAGAGTTAAAATTGTACTCTAATAAGTTCCATTAATATTGAGTATAATCTCAGGGGATAAGTGAAGGTTTCATTAGTATAATGGAGATAAGTGAATTTTTAAATAGTACAAGGGAGGTATGTCAATGTTTAAATTGTACAAGAGAGATATGTGAAGGATATGAAATATTACAGGGGAGGTATTTGAAATTAATCCTTTTTTTTTTTAGAATGCATTCATCCATGAATCATTACATCATAAATTATTGTCCATGTGTAAAGATTCTCGAATAATAGACAACTACCAAATACTAGTAATAACTAAATTTAATACCAACATTAATAGGAGCAAATATCCACGACCTCAACTATGTCAGTAATTACGACTAGCCTAAGGCCTCATTCTGTTTTGAGTTGATAGATTACCAAATTTTACAAGTTATTACAAAATATTATACGTAGGTAGTGGTTGCTTTACCTGATTAATATGGACTAACTTGCTATTAACTTAATGTCACCAAATATAGAATTGGATAAATCGATATCAATTTAGTCCAATCGAACTAATCAAATCAACGGAAATTTTGTTTTTTTGTACTATAAGATAAGTTATTTTGTAACTTTGGTGTCATTGGACACGAAAACATAAATTTAGTATCACAATTTAAGTTTTCATTGCAACTTTCATACCAAGTCCCATTTTTTGGACAGAGGAGAAGAGTTAAAGTTAATTTACCCCTTATAAAATGCATAATATTCAATTTACCACATGTAAATAATGTAAAGAAGCAATTTACCCCTTCAGCCGGAGAGTGTAACTCTCTGTCAAAATTGAGAGTGACATGAAAAGTGTTTTATAACATAGGAGATAAATTACCACATTTATCATATCACAAGGGGGGTAAATTGCTGCATTTATCATAAAACGGATGGATAAAATACTGTCACATTATATAACACAGGGGGCAAAGTGAAACATATAAAAATATCAAGGAGACGGTGTGAAACTTTTCTGAAATTGCAGGGGGTAAAGTGTTTTTTCTTCAAATCATAGAGGTAAATTGAAAATTATAACTATCAGAGGGGGTAAATTATCACTAACTCCAGAGAAAAAATAGACTTGGTATGAACGTTACAATAAAACTTAAACTATAGCATCAAATTTGCAATTTTATGTCCAATAATACCAAAGTTGTAACTTGTAAGATAGTCTATCATGTGGTATCAAAATTTCAGGGTCTGTTTGTTTGGTGTTTGGGAAAGTAATTTAGGAAAGTAATGGAGGTTTGTGAAATAATTTTGATTTGCGTAATGTTGTTTGTTTGGGTTTTGAAAGAGTGGTTTGAAAAATATAGTATGTGTAGTTTTTTTTTTTTTTGGAAGAGTTAGGTTGTAGGTGTAACCGTGTAAGATGTGTAAGACTTTATGTCAAATCATGTTTGTTGTGAGATAAATTGTGTAAGAGATATGTTACTTTATGTCAAATCAGAGTAGAGTTTATATATGTTTTGTTTAGAGATAAGAAATTTGTTGTTTGTTTCGGTTTTGAGAGAGTAGTTTGAGAAAATTGAGAGATGAAATATTTATTTCAGAAAATAGAAAACATGTTTGTTTGGCATTTCCCAAACACAAAATTTTTTTGGAAAACACCAAACAAACAGGCCCTAATTATTCTAGCATCCTCATAAAACATATTTAAAACTTAATCGTAATTTTAGAGTCCTCCCTTTATTTTTGGTAGAAATTTAATTCCAATAAATGCAATTTTCACGGGTCTTCTTTTTTGAAAGTATTGAACTCAAATGTCAAACCTATTAAATGTCAAATTTCCACTCTTAGAAATTTATGAAATACATATATACTTTTGCATATATAAATACTTCTATTTTATTGCATACCTATATCACAGGTTACATTCCCCTTTACAAAATAGTAAAAATACTATTGACTTGAGATATCTAGCTATAGATCATGTCAATTAAACAATACAAGATTAACAAAAAAAAAAAAAATCCAAGATAAACAACAATGATTCAAAAGGACAAGACCTATTATTATTAAAATATGTTTGACAAGTCAATCTATATTAAAACTTTTTTCGAATTTTGGTTTATTTTTCATTTTCACCTTGAGATGACTTTTCATGGGTCCACATTATAGTTTGAAGAACCTTTTAATCTTTTACTTTCTTTGTCCCAAAATTTTTACTCTTATTTTCTTCAATATCTCAAAACATTAGAGAATCTCCAGCAGTCGGCATAAAAAATAGCATCAAATCACTCTTTAATGCCTTCTACAGTATTTTGATACCTGCATAAAAGTTTTTTGCTCCAGCAATAAGCATTAAAATTGGAGCATCATTTCAAATTAATTAAAAGTAAATTAAAAGTAAAGAAAATTAAATAAATAATAATTAAGTTAAAAAATGTTAAGGATTTGATAGAAATAGTGTTCTGCAAGCCAGCTGTATGGTTAGCATTTATTGTAATAAATAAGGAACTATTCAATTTCGATTAATAAATGCACTTCATTAAATGGTCACATTTATCTTATGTAATAATTATCTACGCATAAGGATAGAAGTCCTTAGATCACAGGGCTATGGGATAACCCGTGGACCGATCTCCAAGGCCGTGATCTAGAACATATTCAAGAGTCGTAGAATCCAATCGAGATAGGACATCGTTGGATTCGGTTAGAATCTCACTATTGTGTATACTCCGATGAACTGGTGAACGCTAGGGTCCACGAGCGTGACTGGGATAGTCGATACACATAAGTGGGTGGCTTGCTGGGATGGCAAGCGCACTGAATACCCCAATTAGGAAATAACTCACCATGGAAGTGGTAGTCGCATATCGGGGTTGAAGTTATTCCAATTTGCAATAGTATACGAGGAACGATCCCTAACTACTTGAGGTGATAGGGTTTATCTGGTGCGAGAACGTTCATGCTTTGATGTGAGTTCCGACTGACTTGAGATCACCAGCACGTCTCTGTGAACTCATGTTGGGTATGGAGGAACTCGTATGCAGATTCATATCATCAACAACTGATCCATTGACCCGACTTGATAGGTTGGGAAATTCTCCTATGGATTTTTGTGAGAAATTAATTCTGGTAAAAACCTTGGCCAAGGTATCTGACGACTTTATGTAAGTAGCTCATAAAGACTAAGTCAAAGAGAATTTATTTCGAGATCAGAATACATAAGGTCAAGACAAAATAAAAGGGAATCCGATGAAAGACCATACCCTTAAGTCTCGACTGGGAGATTGATCGATGGAGAGATTATGTCGTATATGGAAATTATAAATGAGATAATAGGTTCACTTAATTAATTCACTAGTAATTGGGCTCCATGGGCTTGTGGCTGGACATCGACCGTGGAGTGTGAGAGAATTCCCAAATTGGCAGGGGTGCTAATTTTGGAATGATCAGTCGACAGAGTGTTCAATTGATTAAGAGTATATGTTACTCAAATAATTAAATAATATTTAATTATAACCCACGGTCAATTATGCGGTGAACCTACGGGAGCATACACAATACACATGAAGCGAAAGCGAGGAAATGAGAACGACCGAGTCGACTGGATATATAATCGAGTGGGTCGACTGGGTCGACCCAATTGGAACAAAATAGGATCCAATTGGAATTGGATCAGGATCATAAATTAAATTGAAATTTAATTTGTGAATTAATTAATTAAGTTGGATTTAATTAATTATAGAAAGGATTTAATTAAATAGACTTAGAGTCTGATTTAATTAATTGGGAGACTAGTTAATTAATTGGGCTATTTAATTGGGAGATTAAATAAAGCCTAGTCAAATTAATTAACTGGACCATGAATTAATTGGAAGACTTAGTCTTCTAATTAAAAGGGGCCATGGCCCATGTAGGAGAATAAAGTCCTAGTCCTAATAGGACTAGGTTAGGGAGATAACTATAAGTAGGTAACTTACAGTTATTTTTCAAAAACAACTCTAAGCAAATTGAGCAAGAGCAAAAATTATCTCTCCCTCTCCCTGCACAAATCGGCCGAACCCCTTTTCTTCTAGGAAGTATTTTTCGTTTTCGATTTTAGTTCCAAAGTTGTTCTTAAATCCTAGATATTAATGTACCCTATGTTCTAGTCGATTAGGATATATTAATTTTCGTGATATTATGGTGTATCAACTCGTAGAGGCGCAACATGTGGGGCGCTACTGCAGGACTTTGGATCGATCTTACCGAGGGAGAAAACGCAACTTTGTCTAGCTAGTTGGATTTGCAAGGGGACAGATATAATTTGGATATAATTATTCTTGTCGTTTTAATATTCATATATATACACCTAGGGTAGTATCCTGGCAAGATTCCGTAAGAGGTCCTATAAAATTTTAAATTCCGTTGTGCCTAGGGCTGTTTATCTTACCGAATCCCAACAGGATTTTTACCGATAAGATTTTATATTCACGTGTCAGTATGTAATTCAACATTGAGATATTCGATAAGAACTATTACCGATAAGATTTGAAGATCTAAAGTTTCAGCCACCTAAACTCACTCATCCCTCTCCATAGAAGAGATATATTGAAGATTGAAGCAAGAAATCGAAGAAATTGATATCAAAATTGAAGAGGTATTAACAAAATTACCTTTCCTTGATGTATGAATAAAATTACCTCTCCTTGATTTTTAATTTTGTTTTAAATTCTAGAAGTTAATGTATTAATTGAAACTTTGTGGCTAATTTTATAGTGGTTTTTTTTTTAACCATTGCAAGATTTCAAAATATAGCCGTTGGCAACTTTTCAGCAAAAAGTAATGCATTTGCAAAGGACAAAGGCATTACTTTTGATGTCAAAATTGGGTGGACTTAGAAATAGGTCCTGGGATAATGTCATTGCTGGAGCAAGTTTTTTCTTCATTTTGTGAGTTGGGGCATCAAAAATGTCTTTAATGTCTATTGTTGGAGATGCTCTTACTCAATTTTGTATAATAATTTTATTTTTCATAAAGATACTCTCTCGTATAAAATAATAATCCAACTCTCTCAATCAGAATAATAAATGTTAGAGCATCTCTAATGACTAGTGGGGAGATGCCCTAAAGGGTATGGGGAGGGAGAGGATATACGGACTAGAGGAACCCTGGAGGGACCTTGAAGGGAGAGGGAGGGGGAGCTTCCCCCATCCAAGCCCCCTCCCTCACATTCTATTTTTTTTTTTTTTGTGATTTTGTTTGTTTTATTTTGTTCTTTTTTTTATCTTTATTTATAAATAAAAAATTCCTCTATTATTTGTAGATAATTATTTTTAATTATAAAAATATAACTTTCATTTCATTAAATTAACACTATTATTTTAAAATTGATTTATTTTATTAATTTTGGGGTTGTATTTATCAACCCAAAATAATTCTTTCTAAAAATTTAAAATAATACGATACAATCATGACATCATGTTCGACTAAAACATAGACGAATATGGCGGAAATGATGAATTTTCTTATATGAATCAATTTTATATTTAATGTAATTTTTTATTTTCTAAGTTCCGTAATGTACTTTTGATTTTAAATTAATGTTAATTTTAAATTTATTTTTGGTGTAGTAGTAATAATAATAATAATGGAGAAGGATAAAATTTATTATTAAATAAGTTTGATAGAATGAGTCATTAGAGATGACTTTAAAACTAGGGGGAGAGGGAGAGGGAGGGGGAGAGGGAGAGGGTATTCCCTCTCGGAGTCATTAGAGATGCTCTTAGGGTATACAGAAATTTCGTTTTTTTTTAAATTAAACCTAAACTCCCGGAGGAGTAAAAAGTTAATATTTATAAGACCTTTCCACTGTCAAAATTGAGAGTGGCATGAAAAGTGTTTTATAACATAAGAGATAAATTACCACATTTATCATATCACAAGGGGGGTAAATTGCTGCATTTATCATAAAACAGATGGATAAACTGTCACATTATCATAACACAGGGGGCAAAGTAAAACATGTAAAAATATCAAGGAGGCGGTATAAAACTTTTCTGAAATTACAGGGGGTAAAGTGTTTTTTTTTCCAAATTATAGAGGTAAATTGAAGATTATAAATATCAGAGAGGGTAAATTATCACTAACTCCGGAGAAAAGATGGACTTTGTATGAACGTTACAATAAAACTTAAACTATAGTATCAAATTTGCATTTTTATGTCCAATAAACAAAGTTGTAAGATAGTCTATCATGTGGTATCAAAATTTCAGGGCCTTTTTGTTTGGTGTTTGGGAAAGTAGTTTGGGAGAGTAATGGAGATTTGTGAAATAATTTCGATTTGCATAATGTTGTTTGTTTGGGTTTTGACAGAGTAATTTGAAAAATAAAGTATGTGTAGATTTTTGTTGGAAAAGTTAAGTTGTAGGTGTAAGCAGTGTTTTGAAAACCGAACCGGACCGGCCGGTTGGCCCAGTTTAACAACTAACCGGTCCCCAATCCGGTCCAGATTTTTTTTTTTTTTTAAATTTAGAGATTTTTGTTATTATTATTTATTTGATCTCTTGTTTAACATTTAATAGAATTATATTTATATACTTAAATTGAAATAACATTCATTATGTTCGTGTTTTAACAATCAATGTAATATTACATTTTTTTACATAAAAAAGTACATAACTATTTTCTCATCATTGTGAATAATACTCCCTCCGTCCCATTTATATTGCTCCCTTTTCTACAGTACACGGTCAAACTTTTCAATCTTTTAAGTGATTTATCATATTAAATTATTTACAGTTTTGGTGTATTAAACCTTTTAAATATTAATATATATGGTGTCATATGATATTAACAACTTATTAGTGAGATATATTAATTAAATAATTTATTATAATTTTTATAAATTTAGTCAAGTTGACTGGTCAACTGTACCAAGGGATAAAGATAATTGGGACGGAGGGAGTATTATTTTGTATATGAAATTATGCAAATCAATAACAATATAAACATCAAATTACAACAATAGAGCCCATATGAACAAGCCAAAAAATTGAAAATGAGATGAACTTTTAATATTGATTATTTGCATAAAACATTAAAAATTTATATTGACAAAGAATTATATTTTTTTAGTTATAATTGTATTTTAGATAATCAATATATATATATATATATATATATATATATATATATATATATATATATATATTACATAATAATAAAGTCACACCGGTTATACCGATATAACCAGTAACTAGTAGGGCTTCCGGTTCAATGACCGATCCGGTTTTAAAAACACAGGTTGTAAGGGGAATTGAAGACTTTATGTCAAATCATGTTTGTTGTAAGATAAATTGTGTAAGATATATGTTACTTAATGTCAAATAAGAGTAGAATTTGTATAGGTTTTGTTTAGAGATAAGATAATTAGTAGTTTGATAAAATTGAGAGATGAGAATTTTATTTCAGAAAATAAAAAACATATTTCTTTGGCATTTTCCAAACACAAATTTTTTTTGGAAAATGCCAAACAAACAGACCCTCAAGTTTCCCTAAAATCAACTATACAAAATATATTTTTGGATGAATGACTTTAAGGATGGACAACTACCTAAGAAAATTTTAAAAAACAAATATAACTTTGAATTTGAACAAAAATTATCAATTATTCTAGCATCCTCATAAGACATATTTAAAACTTAATCGTAATTTTAGAGTCCTCCCTTTATTTTTGGTAGAAATCTAATTCCAATAAATGTCAATTTTCACGGGTCTTCTCTTTTGAAAATATTGAACTCAAGTCAAACCTATTGAATGTCAAATTTCCACTTTTAGAAATTTATGAAATACATATATACTTTTGCATATATAAATACTTCTATTTTATTGCATACCTATATCACAAGTTACATTGCCATCTACAAAATATTAAAAATATTATTGACTTGAGATATCTAGCTATAGATCATGTCAATTAAACAATACAAAATTAAAAAATAAAAAAAAAATCCAAGATTAACAACATTCAAAATGACAAGACCTATTATTATTAATATATGTTTGACAAGTCAAGCTATATTAAAATTTCAAATTTTGGTTTATTTTCCATTATCACCTTGAGATGACTTTTCATGGGTCCACATTATAGTTTGAACAAACTTTTAATTTTTTACTTTCTTTAATTTGTTTCAAAATTTTTACTGTTATTTTCTTCAGTATCTCAAAACATAACTCAATTTTGTATAATGATTTTATTTTTCATAAAGATACTCTCTCGTATAAAATAATAATCCAACTCTCTCAATCAGAATAATAAATGTTAAGGTATACGGAAATTTCATTTTTTTAAATTAAACCTAAACTCCCGGAGGAGTAAAAAGTTAATATTTATAAGACCTTTCCACTGTCAAAATTGAGAGTGGCATGAAAAGTGTTTTATAACATAGGAGATAAATTACCACATTTATTATATCACAAGGGGGGTAAATTGCTGCATTTATCATATAACAGATGGATAAACTATCACATTATCATAACACAGGGGGCAATGTGAAACATATAAATTATCAAGGAGGCGGTATGAAATTTTTCTGAAATTACAGGGGGTAAAGTGTAATATTTTCAAATTCATAGACGTAAATTGAAGATTATAAATATCAGAGGGGTTAAATTATCACTAACTCCGGAGAAAAAATGGAATTGGTATGAACTTTACAATAAAACTTATACTATAGTATCAAATTTGCATTTTTATGTCTAATAATACCAAAGTTGTAAGATAGTCTATCATGTGGTATCAAAATTTCAGGGCCTGTTTGTTTGTTGTTTGGGAAAGTAGTTTGGTAGAGTAGTGGAGGTTTGTGAAATAATTTCGATTTGCATAATGTTGTTTGTTTGGGTTTTGAAAGAGTAACTTGAAAAATAAAGTATGTGAAGATTTTTGTTGGAAGAGTTAAGTTGTAGGTGTAAGCAATATTTTGAAAACCGAACCGGACCGGCCGGTTGGCCCAATTTAACCGCTAACTGTCCCCAATCCAGTCCAGTTTACCCATAAAAACCAGTTCGAATAGGTAAAATTGGCTACAAAACCGGTAAAACCAGTGAATCGGTGGTTCATTTTTTTTTTTAAAATTTAGAGACTTTTTGTTATTATTATATATTTGATCTCTTGTTTAACATTTAATAGAATTACATTTATATACTTTAATTAAAATAACATTCATTATGTTCGTGTTTTAACAATCAATGAGGAACAATAAATGTAATATTACATTTTTTTGCATAAAAAAGTACATAACTATTTTCTCATCATTGTGAATAATATTATTTTGTGTATGAAATTATGCAAATCAATTACCATATAAACATCAAATTACAATAATAGAGCCCATATGAACAAGCCAAAAATTTGAAAATGAGATGAACTTTTAATATTGATTATTTGCATAAAACTTAAAAAATTTATATTGACAAATAATGATATTTTTTTAATTATAATTTTATTTTTGATAATCAATATATATATATATATATATATATATATATATATATATACACATAATAATCAAGTCACACCGGTTATACCGATCGAACCAGTAACCAGTAGGGTTTCCGGTTCTATGACCGGTCCGATTTTAAAAACACTGGGTGTAAGATGTGGAAGACTTTATGTCAAATCATGTTTGTTGTGAGACAAATTATGTAAGAGATATGTTACTTTATGTCAAATCATAGTAGAGTTTGTATATTTTGTTTAGAGATAAGAAAATTACTGTTCCTTTGAGTTTAAAGAGATGAAAATTTTATTTCAGAAAATAGAAAACATGTTTATTTGATATTTCACAAACACAAATTTTTTTTAGAAAATGCCAAACAAACATATTTTCTAAAATCAACTAAACAAAATATATTTTTGGATGAATGACTTTTAGGACCTAAGAAAATTTTAAAAAACAAATATAACTTTGAATTTGAACAAAAATTATTAATTATTCTAGCATCCTCATAAAACATATTTAAAACTTAATCGTAATTTTAGAGTCCTCCCTTTATTTTTGGTAGAAATCTAATTCCAATAAATGTTAATTTTCACGGGTCTTCTCTTTTGAAAATATTGAACTCAAATGTGAAACCTATTAAATGTCAAATTTCCACTTTTAGAAACTTATGAAATACATATATACTTTTGCATATATAATTACTTCTATTTTATTGCATACCTATATCACAGGTTATATTCCCCTCTACAAAATATTAAAAATACTATTGACTTGAGATATCTAGATATAGATCATGTCAATTAAGCAATACAAAATTAACAAACAAAAAAAAAAAAAACCCAAGATAAACAACAATGATTCAAATTGACAAGACCTATTAATTATTATTATCAAAATATGTTTGACAAGTCAATCTATATTAAAACTTTTTTCGAATTTTGGTTTATTTTCCATTTTCACCTTGAGATGACTTTTCATGGGTCCACATTATAGTGTGAACAACCTTTTAATTTTTTACTTACTTTGTCTCAAAAATTTTACGCTTATTTTCTTCAGTATCTCAAAACATTACTCAATTTTGTATAATAATTTTATTTGTCATAAAGATACTCTCTCGTATAAACTAATAATCCAACTCTCTCAATCAGAATAATAAATGTTAAGGTATACAGAAATTTCATTTTTTTAAATTAAACCTAAACTCCTGGAGGAGTAAATAGTTAATATTTATAAGATATTTCCATTGTCAAAATTGAGAGTGGCATGAAAAGTGTTTTATAACATAGGAGATAAATTATCATATTTATCATATCACAAGGAGGGTAAATTGCTGCATTTATCATAAAATAGATGGATAAACTATCACATTATCATAACACAGGGGGCAAAGTATATAAAAATATCAAGGAGGCGGTGTGAAACTTTTATGAAATTACAGGGGATAAAGTGTTTTTTTTTTCAAATTATAGAGGTAAATTGAAGATTATAAATATCAGAGAGGGTAAATTATCACTAACTCCGGAGAAAAGATGGACTTTGTATGAACGTTACAATAAAACTTAAACTATAGTATCAAATTTGCATTTTTATGTCCAATAAACAAAGTTGTAAGATAGTCTATCATGTGGTATCAAAATTTCAGGGTCTGTTTGTTTGGTGTTTGGGAAAGTAGTTTGTGAGAGTAATGGAGATTTGTGAAATAATTTCGATTTGCATAATTTTGTTTGTTTGGGTTTTGAAAGAGTAATTTGAAAAATAAAGTATGTGTAGATTTTTGTTGGAAAAATTAAGTTGTAGGTGTAAGTAGTGTTTTGAACACCGAACCGGACCGGCCGATTGGCCCAGTTTAACAACTAACCGGTCCCATTCCGGTCCAGTTTACCCCTAAAAACCAGTTCGAACAGGTAAAATCGGCTCCAAAATCGGTAAACCAGTGAATCGGTGGTTCACTTATTTTTTTTTTTAAATTTAGAGATTTTTTGTTATTATTATTTATTTGATCTCTTGTTTAACATTTAATAGATTTATATTTATATACTTTAATTGAAATAACATTCATTGTGTTCGTGTTTTAACAATCAATGAGGAACAATCAATGTAATATTACATTTTTTACATAAAAAAGTACATAACTATTTTCTCATCATTGTGAATAATACTCCCTCCGTCCCATTTATATTGCTCCCTTTGCTACAGTACCCGGTCAAATTTTTCAATCTTTTAAGTGATTTATCATATTAATTATTTACAGTTTTGGTGTATTAAACCTTTTAAATAGTAATATATATGGTGTCATATGATATTAACAACTTATTAGTGAGATATATTAATTAAATTATTTATTATAATTTTTATAAATTTAGTCAAGTTGACTGGTCAACTGTACTAAGGGACAAAGATAATTGGGACGGAGGGAGTATTATTTTGTGTATGAAATTATGCAAATCAATAACCATATAAACATCAAATTACAACAATAGAGCCCATATGAACAAGCCAAAAATTTGAAAATGAGATGAACTTTTAATATTGATTATTTGCATAAAACATTAAAAATTTATATTGACAAAGAATGATATTTTTTTAGTTATAATTGTATTTTAGATAATCAATATATATATATATATATATATATATATATATATATATATATTACATAATAATAAAGCCACACCGGTTATACCGATGTAACCAGTAACTAGTAGGGCTTCCGGTTCAATGACCGGTCCGGTTTTAAAAACAAAGGGTGGAAGGGGAATTGAAGACTTTATGTCAAATCATGTTTGTTGTAAGATAAATTTTGTAAGATAGAGGTTACTTTATGTCAAATACGAGTAGAGTTTGTGTATGTTTTGTTTAGAGATA
The DNA here is from genome assembly GCA_038501285.1 of Penstemon eatonii. Classification (NCBI taxonomy): domain Eukaryota; kingdom Viridiplantae; phylum Streptophyta; class Magnoliopsida; order Lamiales; family Plantaginaceae; genus Penstemon; species Penstemon eatonii. Next base: position 64,513,337 of record CM076710.1, read on the forward strand.
AGATAATTAGTAGTTTGATAAATTTGAGAGATGAAAATTTTATTTCAGAAAATAAAAAACATATTTGTTTGGCATTTCCCAAACACAATTTTTTTAAGGAAAATGCCAAACAAACAGACCCTCAAGTTTCCCTAAAATCAACTAGACAAAATATATTTTTGGATGAATGACTTTTAGGATGGACAACTACATAAAAAAATTTTAAAAAACAAATATAACTTTGAATTTGAACAAAAATTATCAATTATTCTAGCATCCTCATAAAACATATTTAAAACTTAATCGTAATTTTAGAGTCCTCCCTTTATTTTTGGTAGAAATCTAATTCCAAAAAATGTCAATTTTCACGAGTCTTCTCTTTTGAAAATATTGAACTCAAGTCAAACCTATTAAATGTCAAATTTCCACTTTTAGAAATTTATGAAATACATTTATACTTTTGCATATATAAATACTTCTATTTTATTGCATACCTATATCACAAGTTACATTGCCATCTACAAAATATTAAAAATATTATTGACTTGAGATATCTAGCTATAGATCATGTCAATTAAACAATACAAAATTAAAAAAAAAAAAAAAAATTCCCAGACAAACAACATTCAAAATGACAAGACGTATTATTAGTAATATATGTTTGACATGTCAAGCTATATTAAAATTTGTTCAAATTTTGGTTTATTTTCCATTATCACCTTGAGATGACTTTTCATGGGTCCACATTATAGTTTGAACAAACTTTTAATTTTTTACTTTCTTTAATTTGTCTCCAAATTTTTACTCTTATTTTCTTCAGTATCTCAAAACATAACTCAATTTTGTATAATAATTTTATTTTTCATAAAGATACTCTCTCGTATAAAATAATAATCCAACTCTCTCAATCAGAATAATAAACGTTAAGGTATACAGAAATTTCATTTTTTTTAAATTAAACCTAAACTCCCGGAGGAGTAAAAAGTTAATATTTATAAGACCTTTCCACTGTCAAAATTGAGAGTGGCATGAAAAGTGTTTTATAACATAGGAGATAAATTACCACATTTATTATATCACAAGGGGGGTAAATTGCTGCATTTATCATATAACAGATGGATAAACTATCACATTATCATAACACAGGGGGCAAAGTGAAACATATAAATTATCAAGGAGGCGGTGTGAAATTTTTCTGAAATTACAGGGGGTAAAGTGTAATTTTTTTCAAATCATAGAGGTAAATTGAAGATTATAAATATCAGAGGGGGTAAATTATCACTAACTCCGGAGAAAAAATGGAATTGGTATGAACGTTACAATAAAACTTAAACTATAGTATCAAATTTGCATTTTTATGTCTAATAATACCATAGTTGTAGGATAGTCTATCATGTGGTATCAAAATTTCAGGGCCTGTTTGTTTGGTGTTTGGAAAAGTAGTTTGGTAGAGTAGTGGAGGTTTGTGAAATAATTTCGATTTGCATAATGTTGGTTGTTTGGGTTTTGAAAGAGTAATTTGAAAAATAAAGTATGTGAAGATTTTTGTTGGAAGAGTTAAGTTGTAGGTGTAAGCAATATTTTGAAAAACCTAACCGGACCGGCTGGTTGGCCCAATTTAACCGCTAACCGGTCCCCAATCCGGTCCAGTTTACCCCTAAAAACCAGTTCGAATAGGTAAAATTGGCTCCAAAACCGGTAAAACCAGTGAATAGGTGGTTCACTAAATTTTTTTTTTTAAATTTAGAGATTTTTTGTTATTATTATATATTTGATCTCTTGTTTAACATTTAATAGAATTACATTTATATACTTTAATTAAAATAACATTCATTATGTTCGTGTTTTAACAATCAATGAGGAACAATAATGTAATATTACATTTTTTTGCATAAAAAAGTACATAACTATTTTCTCATCATTGTGAATAATATTATTTTGTGTATTAAATTATGCAAATCAATTACCATATAAACATCAAATTACAACAATAGAGCCCATATGAACAAGCCAAAAATTTGAAATGAGATGAACTTTTAATATTGATTATTTGCATAAAACTTAAAAAATTTATATTGACAAAGAATGATATTTTTTTAATTATAATTGTATTTTTGATAATCAATATATATATATATATATATACACATAATTATCAAGTCACCCGGGTTATACCGATCGAACCAGTAACCAGTAGGGTTTTCGATTCAATGACCAGTCCGATTTTAAAAACATTGGGTGTAAGATGTGGAAGACTTTATGTCAAATCATGTTTGTTGTGAGATAAATTATGTAAGAGATATGTTACTTTATTTCAAATCATAGTAGAGTTTGTATAGGTTTTGTTTAGAGATAAGTTAATTAGTAATTTGAGAAAATTGAGAGATAAAAATTTTATTTCGAAAAATAAAAAACATGTTTCTTTGGCATTTCCCAAACACAAAAGTTTTTTGGAAAATGCCAAACAAACAGGCCTCAAGTTTCCCTAAAATCAACTAAACAAAATATATTTTTGGATGAATGACTTTTAGGATGGACAACTACCTAAGAAAATTTTAAAAAACAAATATAAATTTGAATTTGAACAAGAATTATTAATTATTCTAGCATCCTCATAAAACATATTTAAAACTTAATCGTAATTTTAGAGTCCTCCCTTTATTTTTGGTAGAAATCTAATTCCAATAAATGTCAATTTTCACGGGTCTTCTCTTTTGAAAATATTGAACTAAAATGTCAAACCTATTAAATGTCAAATTTCCACTTTTAGAAATTTATGAATACATATGTAATTTTGCATATATAAATACTTCTATTTTATTGCATACCTATATTACAAGTTACATTGCCCCTCTACAAAATATTAAAAATATTATTGACTTGAGATATCTAGCTATAGATCATGTCAATTAAACAATACAAAATAAAAAATAAAAAATATCCAAGATAAACAACATTCAAAATGACAAGACCTATTATTATTAATATATGTTTGACAAGTCAAGCTATATTAAATTTGTTCAAATTTTGGTTTATTTTCCATTATCACCTTGAGATGACTTTTCAAGGGTCCACATTATAGTTTGAACAACCTTTTAATTTTTTACTTTCTTTGTCTCAAAATTTTTACTCTTATTTTCTTCAATACCTCAAAACATTACTCAATTTTGTATAATAATTTTATTTTTCATAAAGTTACTCATATAAAATAATAATTCAACACCCTCAATCACTACTTTTGAGAATAATAAATGTTACAGAAATTTCATATTTTAAAATTAAACCTAAACTCCCGGAGTAAAAAGTACAATATTTATAAGACCTTTCCACTAATAACAAAAGACAAAGGGGTTTATTTGCAAAATCTACAGATCCATTCGAAATTCCGACCGTTGGCCTTCCCCTGTCTTGAAAGACAGAGCAAATCACAAAAAATTACCTGAAATCACAAAAATCAAATGGGTTGTATCTCATCAAAACTGTTTATGAAACAATTCAAGCAAGAAACTCTATACATCAACCATGTTGTGTCCCTTACCTCAACCACGTACGGTGTTCTCGAATTGGACAAAGAAAAAGGAAATCAGAAACAGAGCATCGACGACTGCGCCGCCGGAGAACTAAACAAACCACCCACTTCCGGCGAGGATTTTACAATTATTAACACATGGGAGCTTATGGAAGGTCTTGAAGAGCAAACTTCATTGGGTGTTCAATCCAAGAAAAGCAGCCCAAAAGCTAAGCTTTTTCTGCGTGGATTTGGTGATATCAATGTTGAAAATCCATTTAAGTTCTTGAATCAAATGGGTTCTCCGAATAAAGGGAGAAAATCTTTCGGGAAGGAGAATAAAGGAAAAATCAATGGCGGAAACAGGTCATTGGAGAATAGCCCTAAAGGAGTTTTGAAAGAATGTAATACTAATTTGAAGAAACCATCTCCGAAATTGTGGGCTTCGATTAAAAGAGGTCCGAAATGCGAAAGTTTAGGGATTGATGGCGGTCTTATTTCATCAAGGAGAAGGAGTTTAAGCCAATTTTTCGATCCTATACTTGTGGAGAATGAAGAAGTGTGTGAAGAACAAGAAGAAGAAATCAAGAAAATGGTTTCGATTTCTTCGATTTTCGAAATGTACGAACGAAAATGCCCACCAGGTGGCGAAAACGGTGTTGTGATATATACAACAACATTGAGGGGAATAAGGAAAACTTTTGAGGATTGTAATTCTGTAAGATCGATTTTGGAGTCGATGGATGTCGAGATGTTCGAGCGTGATATCTCAATGCACTCGGGGTTTAAGGAAGAATTGAGAAGCCTAATGAATAGTAAGGAAGTGAGAGTGCCTTTAGTGTTTGTGAAGGGAAGATTGATTGGTGGGGTTGAGGAAATGGTGAAGTTGGATGAGGAGGGTAAATTGGGAATTTTGTTTGGTGGGATTCCGAAGGCGGCAGTTGAGAGTTGCGGAGGGTGCGGCGGGATTCGATTTATTATGTGTATGGAATGTAATGGAAGTAGTAAGGTTTTGGGTGTGGATGGGAAGAAGAGTGTTAAGTGTAGTGAATGTAATGAAAATGGATTGATTCAATGCCCTATTTGTTGTTAACTACGTAAGTTAACATGCTTCTAATTTGCACTATGGAGTGGAAATTGAAATGGGTAATTTTTATTTTATTTTTTTAAATATTTGGGGAGAGTGAATTAAGGGGTTTGATTAAAAAAAAAAAAATTAGGGTTCTAAAATGTACTTGAATTCCCTATATAATTGAGTCTATGCTGTTCAAAAGTAAGATTGTGTCTTGATTTTATTATTATATGATATTTGTTTGTTTTTTACCCTAAATGTTGCAAATTTGTTGTGCTTTATTTTATTTCTATCATGTGGAATGTGGTTGGTAGTTAGAGTTTTAGCGCATGTTTGTTTGGCGTTTTTCAAAAAAAATTGTGTTTGGGAAATGCCAAACAAACATTTTTTCTACTTTCTCAAATAAATTTTTCATTTATCAATTTTCTCGAACTACTCTCTCAAAAGTCAAACAAACAACAATTTTCAAACAAAACATATTCAAACTCTACTCTGATTTGATATAAAGTACCTATTACTTACACCATTTATCTCACATAACTAACATGATTTGACATAAAGTCTTACACATCTTACACCTATAACATCACTCTTCAAAAAAAAAAAACCTACACCTACTTTATTTCTCAAATCACTCTCTCAAAATTCAAATAAACAACATTACGCAAATCGAAATTATTTCACAAACATACACTACACTCTCAAACTACTTTCCAAAACACCAAACAAACAGACCCTTAGTCTTTTAGAATGACCTTAACTAATTTTAGTTATACCAAATCCAAATAACGAATAAATATTTCCCATTATCGCTCGAACTTTACTCACTAGTATTATTTATCCACAAAAAAAAAAAAAAAAAAAAAAAGGAAAGAAAAAACGAACTTGCTCACAATTAGTTAAATATAGTGAAGACTTGAGAATATATCTTCTGCCCAAATGGGCTTCACATTTGCTTAACTCAGTGGGCTTCAAATTTGGCCTATTGTGTGAGATCTTTTTGGGTTCCAGCATTGCCAGACTAGTTTGTGTAGTTAAATTATTAAAAAATTTATATATATATAAAACTAAAAAAAAACAATTATAAATTCCTAGGAGAATCTCAACTCTCGAGTTGAGTGCATGTTTTTGCACGATTATAGATCTTCAGTTTCCATAATTCTGTTATAGAAACATCTAACAATAATTTCTATGTACATGAACATGGTTCACACATAATATACTTAGTTTAAGTTTGATTAAGTTTATTTTATTTACAAGACAAATATGGTTCAAGCATAATTTAATCATATTTTGAATTTGGTCATATCTATATTGTTTAAATGTTAGATATAATCAAACAAAATACTTCTATAATACATTTGATGCTATCTATTTTATTTAAAAGAACAAATTGTTCAAACATATCACAAATATTGATATGATGCTGAGTTCGGAATCAGACTGGTGGATTTCAGCAGAGTCAAATCAGGTGAATTCGATTTGAATCACCAGAGTAGATTCGATCAGTAGAGTGGAAGAGATCAGAAAGCCGTTCCAACGGTAATAAATGTATTTGGAGTAATAAATGATGTCTAAAAAGGGTATTAATGACAAAGAATTGAAGAAGTTATTTCAAATAACCTCGTATCAGCAAGGTGCATTTAATGCTACTGTTAGATTCGGACAGTAGACTGTACAGTGAACAGTTGCAGAGAGCCGTTCAGAGACAAAGACCAAATCTCGAACGAAGATTTGAAATCTGTCTCACTTCAATGAGCATAACTCAAACCGCGAGTGTAAATAGTTGTACATTCAAGAGTTGGAGACAACAAGAACTCAATCACAACAATGAGAACTTCCAACGATCAAAATTTTCTAAGTCTAAAAAACTCAAGAACATAACACTATCAGCCGATCCATCCGTTGACGAAGCAAGTTGAGGAAAAAGATCACATTTATAAATCCTAGTGATTTACGTAAACTTTGAAAGTTATGAGAAGTAGAAATCTATCTTAATTAGAGATATTATTTCAGAGGATATGTTTTCTTTGTGATCTCCTATTGTGAGCTTTTGACTTTATCATTTGTTGTAAAAATACAAGTGGTGTACGAGATACTTAGTGTTTCTAGTAGAAATTAAATCTTCGTGATTTAGAAAAATGGACTAAAAGACTTCTCGTCTATATAATCATTATAAAAATTCCTGTGTTTGATTACTTGCTTTTTATACTTGCATATTTTCATAAGTAAACAAATTTTTAAAAGATAAAACTTTTAAAGAGGAATATGCAAAACATGGGTAAAACATTTTGAAGATAAACTTATTTGAAAAAACATACTCATACAAATCCGCTGCATATAAATTTTGAAATTCTGATATATACAAATCCGTTGCATAGAAAAGGTACAAATGTCAATTTATCCCCTCTTCTAGACTTCATCTGACCATTTGTGAGTAATATACACTCCCTCTGTCCCAAATTAAGTGTCATTTTACATGTTTTCACACATATTAAGGTACCTATTATATAGCTTCACTTTTATGGAAAAAATAAATTATATACCTCAAATATTCTTATTATTTATTTATCCCACCATTAGCTATTTACACGTTATTCAAATTTTACACTCTCTCTCTTATTTTTTTCTCTAAAAGTACCTAAAATATGTAATTAATGTGTATTGAAATCCTAAAATGACAGATAATTAGGGACAAATTTTTTTCTCTAAAATGACAGATAATTTGGGACAGAGGGAGTATTCAGTATTTGTTATATGTTGGATATTATCAAAAATGTTTCTGAATAACAACCTCGCAATTTGATCGAAGGAAATAATATTTTGCTAAATATCGTGTATTTACTCCAACTATCGGATACCAAAATAGTTCAAAAGATAATTTCATTTTAGTACAAGTAATATCAAAAAAAAAAAAAAAGTAATATCTAAGTATTAATTAATTACCATTTAATAAAATCACACACGTGATAAAAACTTGGATACCATTTAATTACAATAACACGTGTCAATTAGTAAGTGGCTAACTATTTAGGGAACACGGTCATAGTTATACAGAATAAGACACACCTCAAAAGACACACGTGTTATGGAAACAAGGCCCTGACATCAATCATTCCATTTTTTACTTTTCTACCCTCATTTCATTTCATTTCCTATCTCTATTTCTATTACACACACACTCACACACTGATAGAAAAACCCCAAATAAAAATCCAATCTGGGTTCTTCAAATGGCTGGAAGAAGAAGAAGAAAGAAAATGAAATTGTGAGTTTCTTCATTTTATTTAACCAATTCAATTCACTTATTATTGTCTACTTTTGTTTCCTTTCAATTTTATAATAAATGGAAAACCCATTTCATAAATTGTGATTTTCAGTTTTTTTTTTTTTTTGTTTTTCTCCAATCAATTGATGAAATTAGTGTCATTTCATATAGATAATTGAATAAGAGTGATTTTTTTCACTGAATTTGATAAACATGAAGTTTTACCGAGATAAAAGTTTGTAATTATTTTATGTGCGATCAGATTTGAATGCCGGAAGAGAATGGGATTTGATGGATGTATAATTTTACATGTAACTGAATTTAAGAAATTTAACTTGTTTTTCTTAATTTACCGAATTGAGGTATGTAAATAGGGTTTTTGTTCGTGTATCTGATCTACTACACTTTCTTCTTTAATTTTTTAAAATTTTATTTTTTTAACTTTTTGTGTTGAAGTACGGATTTAGGGTTTTGAATTTTTTTTTTAAATATTTCTTCAACTCAAATTTAATTCCATTGTCACCGACACTGGAAAAGAAAAACATTTTTCATCACCCTGTTTTTCACTCTATTAGGCAAGGGTGCAGCCTTTTTTGCTTCTTTCCTGCACATGTTTTATTCAGGCGAAAAGCTAAATGTGCTAAGAACAGCTATTTTATTTATTTAACAAAAGATTATTTGGCTTTGTTTCCAAGAATCTCTGAAATTTGTTTTTACCAATTAAATGGTACTCTAGTTCATTAAATATATGCAAGTGGCCTTTTCATGGTAAAAGTAACAGCTATGACGCAATCAATTGTCTAGATTTCGTGATTTCGTCGCATGGTGTCCTATATGAACATGTGTAAATAAGTCTAGGTTGTTTGATCTTGAACATGCTTTCGGTTGCTAAACTTTGAAGATTCAATGCTCATTACGTAGCTTCCGTTAAGCTATGACGCAATCAATTGTCTCGGTTTCTTCGTACAATGTCCCTTTCCTATGAACACGTGTAAATAATTCTAGGTTGTGTGATCTCGAACATGCTTTCGGTTGCTGAACTTTAAAGATTAAATACTCATTACGTTATGTTCTGTTATGAAGAAACGGAGAAAAAACAGAACATACGAAATGAGTATTTAATCTTTAAAGTTCAGCAACCGAAAGCATGTTCGAGATCACACAACCTAATTAATTACACGTGTTCATAAGAAAGGGACATTGTATGAAGACACCGAGACAATTGATTGCGTCATAGCTTAATGGAAGATACCTAATGAGTATTGAATATTTAGAGTTTAGCAACCAAAAGCATGTTCGAGAACACCCAACCTAGAATTATTTACACGTGTTCATAAGGAAGGGACATTGTATGAAGAAACGGAGAAAATTGATTGCGTCATAGCTTAACAGAAAATACGTAATGAGTATTTAATCTTTAAAGTTCAGCAACCGAAAGCATGTTCGAGATCACAACCTAGAATTATTTACACGTGTTCATAAGAAAGGGCATTGTACGAAGAATTAGGTTGTGTGATATCGAACATGCTTTCAATTGCTATAACTTATGCAAATTCATGCTTGCAGATTGACTGAGACAATCAAGGGCAGAGTAAAAGTTCCAACTGAAAAGCCAAACGAGGAACAAACACAGTCAGAGCTTCCAACAGATCTTCTAGAAGCGATTCTATCTCGGTTAACCTTAAGAGACAACATCCGCGCATCTGCCGTTTGCAAAAGCTGGCTAGCTGTAGCAATCTCTGTTAGAATTTCCGATAAGCCGCCTTGGCTTATGTTCTTTCCAAAATTTGGTGACTTGTACGAGTTTTACGACCCTTCCAAGCGCAAAACTTATTGGCTCGAGTTGCCTGAGCTACATGGCTCTCGAATTTGCTACGCGAAAGATGGTTGGTTGCTTCTATGCAAACCAAGAACTCAACGCGTGTTCTTCTTTTGTCCTTACACACGGGAAATGATCAAGATGCCTAATCTAGAATTAACTTACCAAATAGTTGCATTTTCAGCTTCTCCTACATCTCCTGATTGTATGCTCTTTACAGTTAAGCATGTTAGCCCCACTGTTGTTGCAGTTAGTACGTGTCGTCCGGGGGCAACCGAATGGACTACTGTCAATTACCCAAATCGGCTACCGTTTGTTAGTAGCATTTGGAATAAGCTCGTTTTCTGTAAGGGACTCTTTTACTGTTTGAGTCTTACTGGTTGGTTGGGGGTTTATAACCCGGAGAAAAGTACCTGGGCCGTTCATTCTGTGCCGCCGCCCAAATGCCCCGAGAATTTCTTTGTTAAGAATTGGTGGAAGGGCAAATTTATGGCGGAGCATAACGGAGATATATACGTTATATACACATGCTCCGCTGTAAACCCGGTGATATATAAATTAGATCAAACTAATAAAGTGTGGGTAGAAATGGAAAATTTAGGGGGAATGACTTTATTTGCTAATTTTTTGTCTTCCCATGCGAGGATGGATCTTCTTGGAATGATGCGAAACAATGTTTATTTCTCAAAGGTTCGGTTTTATGGGAAACGTTGCATTTTATATTCGGTCGATGATGGTAGATACTATCCACGGAAGAAGTGTTATGATTGGGGAGAACAAGATCCGTTCGAGAGTATTTGGATCGAACCGCCTCAAGACCTTTCGACTTTTCTTTAAAAGGTAAAATTAAATTTAGTTATTTTGCGATTTTTATTTTCTCATGGACTTGGTATTTGTGTTGCAGTCCTTGCTTCTGGCTGTTATTAAGGTTCCACTACAATCAAAAGCCATCTCTCTCATTTAGCTTTCTTGATGTTGTTTAATTAGCCCTTTTTTTTCCTTTTTCTTTTGATTTAGACTGTATGTAAACTGCAGGTTTGGAAAATAATGTTGTTCCACTTATTTAATCTATTTGTATAAGATATTTTCCGGCTATGATTATTAATAAGATTGTACTGATTTTCTCTTATCTTTTTTTCATTATGAATCAAATTTTAATTTAATGATAAGTTTCTTCAATTTTTTAAATGTGCATCTAGTTTTCTGTTGGTGCTTCTTTGTTAGGTAACTCCACAGATTGATTCTAGTCGATAATACTATTAAATAATGGTTTTTGTAACCCCTTTGCATCATCATATTGGAAAGGTTTCATATATAAATAGTGGATTTATATCATATTAAGATAATGCTTGAGACCACTTGTAGTACAAAAATACGTGTCTCAATATGGAACTAGTCAAATGCATGGATCAAAATTCATATTGAGTTTATGTTCGGTTAGCTAAATATTGGAATTTTTCGAGAATTTCTTGAAAATGTTTCTGAAACCTAGAAAAAGTTGTAAAAAAAAGTGACTAGATTAAGAAAAATAATAGAATTAAGGTAAAATATAGTTTTGGAGTTACATCTTATTTTAATTGATTCAAAATTGGGATATATTTTATGTTTTTAACAAGAAAAATGAAATTTTGATCCATGCTCAAATGTTTTGATAAAGACATTCTAGAATAACTATGACACTTCATAATTCTTATCCAAAACTTATCTAGTTTCACACATTCCATATTTATGAACTTATGGAATTTTATCATATTTTTTATAAAACTTAATGATTCGATACGTAATATTTTTTTAAAAGTCAAATATTCAAACTCAATTCAGTTCATGTGTCAAGTTTTTTAGGATTCAAAACACTTCAAATATAGTATAACACAATCCAAATTTTTTATTATACGTCTACAAGAAATTCGACTTTTGGCTACGAATATTCCGTCCCAAAAACCAAAATTTCGTAGCAAAAATAGAATCTAAGACAAAAAACATTGTATCCCAAATCGTCGCCAAAGCTGTGTCGCTAAATATGGCTTCTCATTTATGGTCATTCTTCCCTTGGCTTCTGTCTTTGTTCGACTCAAACATACATGTGGGTGCATAAACTAATTATTTTTAGGATAATTAGATGTGAAGAGGAAAAAGGATTAAATTACTTCAAAACTATTAACTCATAGTTGTGCATCAAATATACTAGAAGGTAACATGTTAAAATTATATGCTATGAAAATAATGTAACTTAGAAAGATATAAGTAAATAAACTAAGATAATCATTGTACCAATTAACAGATTTTAACATGTTCCGAAGATTATGGAACTTACAAAAAAGAAATACTATTACTTAAGAAACTAAAGGTAATCATTGTACCAATTAACAGAAAATGACATTTCCCTTTCTTTCTTCTAACAATAATCAAATCAAAAAAAGTCACGACGTCGATCTCAAAGAGCATAAGAAGATAGACAGTGGGTGTCCATGTAGGGATACCACCACTCAGTAGGTCGACCGCCATCATATTGAAGCGACTCAATTGTTTTGGTCTCTAAGTTGTACAGAAATACATTTCCCCCCTGCCTGAGAACAACAACAATTGGACTGCATGGAATCAATCCCTCCATAAAGATTGATTTTAATATTTCATCCGTTTCTTCATTGTTTTCTAGCAATTTTATGGCAGGTTCTTCGAGCAGGGAAGCACTCGTGATTGTGTGCATCAAGATCCACTCAGTGGCAGGTATAATGGTGGAGCGCCTGTAACTTCCATCCCTATTCTTGGGGAGCCGCCAAAATTGCATCCTTTGATAAGAGTCTGTAAAGCTAAACCATATAACATCGTCATGTTCTGGCCTGATAATAGTTGGGTTATAATATGTGCCACTATCTGGAAATGGCAACATAATAAACTGCAGACGATCCTCACCCCTATTTAAATCGTAAAGGGCGATCAATCTCCTTCCAATCCAATATCCACACAGGATAATAACGACGCCATTACACACGATAGAAGGCGTCTCCTCACTTAGATAGAAATATTTAGGAATGTTGAGTGTCAACTTAGCCCACTTGCCAGTCTTGGAAGAATAAGTTTCTATATCACACTCTTCTAATGTACCTATGCTAGCCCGTAGAACCATGTAATTTGGTATGAGCTCATTTGTATTCTCCTCGCACAAAAACGCAACGGGTATTACTGCACGTGTAGAGTTGGGGATTATGGGTGGGGGCAAAGAAACTGATTTTTTCGTTATGGGATTCCAAACATGGTAAGTGTCGGAAGAGTCATGATCGCCGCAGAGGACGAGCCCATTTGAGGAAGTGATGAAGTCGCCAAATATGTTCGGCACCAAAGTGATGTAGCCCAAATTACTTTTTTGAAATGCATTCACATATTTTAATTGGACGAGTGGTAGCAGGCGTTCTCCACGTAGCTGATGTTTTCTAGTCTTGGCACTGTAACTTTTAAGAAAGCAAGCATCGGCGATGATATTGGTCCATCTCCTTGACACGCACTTGAATCTGAACAAGGATTTCGGCGGTAATCGAACTAGTATGGACATTAACAAGTCATTGTTGCCCTCTATTTTCTCTGCAGCCACTAACTCCATAGTTGAAAGTCTAAAAGAAGAAATCCAAACAATGTTGTGTATCAATTAATGAGGTTGTGTATAAGAATGAAACGTGAGAAATTCTGACTGGATCCTCCCAAAGCAAAAAAAGTTCGAAGCCGGGTCCAAAAGACGGCGGAGAAACTCAAATGGTAACTAACATAAATAGAATATTACCTGCTGGATAGCACAAGTGTCATTAGAAGTCGTAAGTATTCTTGAAGTGATCAAGTTGGCCGCTGCTTTAATTTCTCGAACGAACTGAGCTATTAAAAAAGATAGGGTTAGCTTACGTGACAATCGACTTTACTTTAGATTTCCATAACTGGTGCATTCGTTCTCGAATAATAAAAAAGAACATCATAAAACAAAGATTCCTCCAAATACATCAATTCATTGATACTATATATTCAACTTCTCGATATACATTGCTTCAACTTGGATTTTAACTTACAGTCATGAATTCTCATTCAAAAACAATAGTACCAATGTACCATAATTCAACAACATTTCGATCTAAACAAGAAGAGGTAAAAGATCAGAGTATGAAACACATGCATAGACTAAAGAATTTTGTTCACCAAGCAATCGACATAATCCAAAATTAAGTAAATATTTCAAAATAATTTCATCTACAATTACTTTTTCATTACATAGCACGAAAACTGAAAGATGGAGAGTGTAAATTTAACCTTTAATTTAGCTTCGTCCCTTTGTTTGAATGAAAATTTGAGTCGGTTTCAAGTGACTTCAAAAAGCTTGCCGCTCTGTAAATACAAAGACCTAGATTTCGAAATCTTCCATAGATGAGAGATTCAGCAACAAACACCAACAGTAAAGTTTAATACACATACTTACCAGAATATTCAGTACGAACTAAATCGAAATGAGTAGATTGGAAGCTCAACAGAAAAGGCAAATGGAGATTAATCTGAAGAAAGTGAGACGAAGAGAAATCGATAATTCCTAGGTCGAATTGTAATGTTCTTCTTTGATTTGGTGAAATGGAGCAAGCTCGATTTTATAGAGTTAATGTGGGGAGTTAATATGGAGAGTGAATAGCAAATTACCACCTTGTGTTATTTTAAGTAAATAATTTACTTCTCTGTAATAAATAAAAGGACAAAATAGCTCCATGTAATATTCTAATTAGGCAATTTAATTCTCAGTGGTATAAAAATAACAAAATATCTCCCAGTGTTTTTATGAAGGAAGCACATTGTCTCCCTCGAAATTGCTAATTAGTTCATATCACATGGAGTTAAATTGCGTATTATTTCATTTCACATGAAGGTTAATTGCCTATTTTTATATCACAATGAGGTAATTGCTCATTATTTGATTTCACATGGTGTTAAATTGCTTATTTTTATTTCACAGGGAGGTAAATTGCTCATTAGACATATTACATGGAGTTAATTTGCAAAAATTATATGGAAGAAGTTTGACTGAGTTTGGTATCGATTTGATTTGAAACTTGATTTAAATAATGACTTCAATGAAATATTGATTGTAGAATATTCGTTAATGAATTTTTAAAATATGAAATTTTATTTTGAATTGAAGTTTGATTGTTGGAGTTTGGGAGAGAATAGTGAATGATGTGAGTCAAATCAATAACTTTATTATGTTTGAAATAATATATTATATTGTGTAACCAAAATAAATAAATATGATGATAAATTATTATATTATTATTATATTTTGTGATAATTGAGAAGTAATTGTAATTATTATACGTAAAACCTAAGGTTATTATAAATAGAATGTATATTGTAATTATTATAATGATCAATGTTGTTATAAATAGAATGTATATTTAATGAATTAATATTTTTTTATGTTGATAAATATATAATATTAAAATGAACTTCATTTCGCCAACTAATATAATTGAATATAACATTTAAAATTATAGTTAGATATTATAATAATAAATAATAAATACAAAATATGATAATGCAAAACTCAATATTATAATAATTTTATTGATATCGTGAAAATATAATTTATGTAAATATGACATATAGGAATAAAATAAATTAAAAAAAGCATAGGGAAAAAAGAAATAAAAAAATATAGATAGGCGCCTATCTACTACTTGGACTGGGACGGTTTAGGTCTTGGGATGAAACCATGAATGGGCAAAGCCAGGTGCTCTTATTTTACGACGGTAGGGACGATTTCGTTCCACTCTTTTCCAACTGATTTCTCCGGTTCAACAATTTCAACACCGCACCCCTTCTCCAGGGCGGCAGATGGGTCTAGAGAACCGAACTGTCTCACGATTTCAGTTTGGGCCGAAACCTTCCCAAGTCCATTATCAAACAAGGTTTGGCCGAGTTTGGTTGAAATCAAACCGAGTATCCATATATATATCCATATACTCTACTTATTAAAAAAACACTGTCATAGTGTAGCATACTAAACTAGTTTTGGATATTTAGATTTTTCCCTTAATACTTAAATTAGTGAATCGCACATTTGATTCCCCTTATGGCCTAACTTTATTATTTTCGTCTCTTTTAAATTTTTCGTAGCAGATGCGTTCCTTTTATCAATATAGTGTATCTCATTAGTCCCACTACTCATCAATCTTAAATTTTTGGTAGCAGATTCATCCTTATTGTCAATGTGGTGCAACACATTCGTCCCTTTTATCATTATAGTATAACACATTCGTACATTAATATTCATCCATTTTAGGATGTATTGTGGATTTTAATATTCATCCATTTTAGAATGTGTTACATTACATTGATAAGATGGACGAATCTGCTACACAAAATAAGAGGGACGTATGTGTTACAGTACATTTATAATAGAGACTAATGTGATACACTACACTGATAAGAGAGACACATCCTACGAAAAATTTAAGAGGAAAAAAATAGATAAAGTCAGGTCATAAGGGGGACCAAAAGTGCGATTCACTCTACTTAAATTAACACTTTTTTTTTAAACAAATACTTAAATTAACTTGTGTGATTTTTCAACTTATTCACTTATCACGTTAGAGGCTTTAAATAAATTTAACTTTTACTTTTATTAGATACTGAAGTCCTTATTTTTTGTGTTTCAAAAATTTAATGCACGCGGGAACGCTTGTTGAGAATGACTGATAATAAATATGAGAAACGGGTTTGGTATATATATTCATTTAGGCTTAAGCACAATATTATTTAACACATGCCAAAATATTCTTATTGAAGACGATGTGCAATAATTTTGTAAGAGTTAAATTAGTATGCGACATATTTAGAAATGAAATTTTGTGCCCTATTGATTTGATTGAAATGTTTTAATTTCGTCTGGAAAACTATCCATGATATCATTATTCCAACCAAAAATAGGTTCTCTTTCTTATTGCGGGCAAATTTTCCTTATTGCTTCATTTGTAACACTGAACACGAATATCTCGAATACCTATTCCTTTGATGCCCCCTTTCCGTGTCACTGTGGTTTCACTCTCCTTGGAACTTTCGGTTTGAGGCCTTCCCAAATACTCCATTTTGAGACTAAGATTGCTTTGTTGTTGTGCAAGGATGGAATTCCATTCCCCACCGATAAAATTAGGGAATATTTTTTTTTTTTTTTTTTTTTTTTTTTTTTTTTTTTTTTTTTTATCATTGTTGTGCATTTTTGAAACTGTTTGGTTCACCGTAATCAGATTGTGCATATGATGCGGTTTCTCTCTTTCAGATTCTATTGCAGCGTAGCCAAAGATCATCTACTGCTCACGTCAAGGCGCAAATTCACATCTTTTTTTTTTTTTTTTTTTTTTTTGTGTCTCGGATGTTGCTTCAAAGCTGGGATGAAAATCACCCAAAGCTAACTGAATCTCGATCAAAAAATGTTGATGCTTCATTAAAAGATGGAAAATCTGCCTAGGCAATCATTAACCGAAACA
This sequence comes from Penstemon eatonii, assembly GCA_038501285.1. NCBI lineage: Eukaryota > Viridiplantae > Streptophyta > Magnoliopsida > Lamiales > Plantaginaceae > Penstemon > Penstemon eatonii. Next base: position 64,530,491 of record CM076710.1, read on the forward strand.
ACCTTGGCTCTGTCATTTTTACGAAATATGTTGTCCTTCCTTGCCTTAATGCTGCAGTTGTCGAAGCCGTTGCTCTTTAAGGAAGCTTGATCTGATGCCCCCTCTTGGGGTGCTTGTTTTGTCCAATTTGAAAGCAACTATATCACCAACATTTTTTCGTTGTCAATAGCGCTAATGATGTTCTCGATTGTGTTACTTTTATCCAAATTAGGAAAAATCGTAAATTTTGGGGATGTTGGCCAAAGTGGAATTTCAAACTTATCTCCCCCAATACAAACCATGCAGTACATAATGTGGCTGCTTGGACTTTTTCAACAAACTTTGTCCCCCCATTTTGCCCCCACTAATTTGTCTATTTCGATATTTTGTGATGAAATTTGCCTTGTGTACACTAGAACCAGTGTTTTGAAAACTGGACTGGATCGGCCGGTTGATTCGGTTTAACCGCTAACCGGTCCCCAATTCGGTCCGGTTCACCCCTAAAAACCAGTTCCTAATTAATCAGTTCGAACCGGTAAAACCTTAATTTTTTTTATTTTTTTAAATTTAGAGATTTTTTTTTTTATTATTTATTTGAAATCTTGTTTAACATTTAATAGAATTACATTTATATCCTTAAATTGTATAACATTCATTATTTTAGTGTTTTAACAATCAATGAGGAACAATCAATGCAATAATACGTTTTCTTTTACATAAAGAAGTACATAACCATTTTCTCATCATTGTGAATAATATTATTTTGTGTATGAAATTATGCAAATCAGTTACCATATAAACATCAATTTACAATAATAGAACACAAAGGAACAAGCCAAAACTTTGAAAATGAGATGAACTTTTAATTTTGTTGTCTTGTTTTGAATGTATATATCTTTGAGGGATACTAGAGATTTTTATTTTTGACATTGATATTAATTTTGAAGACATTTTGATTATTTGCATGAAATAATAAAAATTTATATTGACAAAGAATGATAAATGTTATTTTCTCATGGACTTGGTATTTGTGTTCCAGTCCTTGCTTATGGCTGTTATTAAGGTTCCACTACAATCAAAAGCAATCTCTCTCATTTAGCTTTCTTGATGTTGTTTAATTAGCCCTTTTTTCCTTTTCTTTTAATTTAGACTGTATGTAAACTGCGGGGGATTCTAGGGTGTCACTACGTTAGGTGCCGCTAATACCACATTAGGTAGTATTATCATACAATGTGTATCATATTGTATGGTATAAGGAATATAATTTATACCATAGAATGTGACACACATTGCGTGGTAATACCACTTAATTTGGAATAAATACTACATGATGTGGGGGTCATACTAAATATATGGGGTTAATACTATGTAATTTGATCATGTACCATAGAATGTGATACACATTGTGCGGTAATACCACCTAATGTGATATTAGCGTCATCTAACGTAGCGGCACCCTAGAATTTTCCGTAAACTGCAGGTTTGGAAAATAATGTTGTTCCACTTATTTAATCTATTTGTGTAAGATATTTTCCGGCTATGATTATTAATAAGATTGTATTGATTTTCTCTTTTATATATATATATATATTTATATATATATATATATATATATATATATGGTCAATAGATATCAAAAGGAGAAAATATTTCTGAATTTTTCCATTATAAATTAAATTTTAATTTAATGATTAAGTATCTGCAATTTTTTAAATGTGCATCTAGTTTTCTGTTGGTGCTTCTTTGTTAGGTAACTCCACAGATTGATTCTAGTCAATAAATACTATTAAATAATGGTTTTTGTAACCTCTTTGCATCATGATATTGAAAAGGGAATGTGATTCCGTTTTTATCTATAAACAGTGTATTTATATCATATTAAGATAGTGTGACCACTTTCAGTACAAAAATGTGTCTCTATATGGAACTAGTTAATGAATGGATCAAAATTTCGTGTTCGAATTTGTCAGTTAAATATTGAAAAATTTCGAGAATTTCTTGAAAATGTTTTTGAACACTAGGAAAAGTTATAAAAAAATGACTAAATTAAGAAAAATAAAAGAGTTTAAGGTAAAATATGGTTTCGTAGTTGCACCTTATTTTTGTTGATTTAAAAACGGATTTTTCTTTTATGTTTTCGACCAAAAAAATAAAAATTTTGATCCATGCTCCAATGTTTTGATAAAGACATTCTAGAATAACTATGACACTTCATAATTCTTATCCAAAACTTATTTAGTTTCACACATTCCATACTTATGAAATTTTATCATTTTTTCTTTATATATGTGAAAGTTATTGATTTGACACGTAATATTTTATTAAAAATCAAATGTTCAAACTCAATTCAATTCATATCTCAAGTTTTTTATGATTCAAAACACTTCAAATATGGTATAACACAATCCAAATTTCTTTTTCTTTATTATACCACTTTTGGCTACGAATATTTCGTCCCAAAAACCAAAATTTCGTTGCAAAATACGATCTAAGACGAAAAACTTTGCATCCCAAATCGTCACCAAAGCTGTGTCGCTAAATATGGCTTCTCATTTATGGTCATTCTTCATTTGGCTTCTGTCTTTTTTCGACTAAAACATAAATATGTGTCTGCATAAACTAATTATTTTTAGGATAATCAGATGTGAAGAGGAAAAAGGATTAAATTACTTCAAAACAATTAACTCATGGCCGTGCATCAAATATATGAGAAGGTAACATGTAAATTATATTCTATGAAAATAATGTAACTTAGAAATATATCAGTAAATAAACTAAGGTAATTTGTACCAATTAACATATTTTAACATGTTCTGAAAATTATGGAACTTATAAAAGAGAAATACTATTACTTAAGAAACTAAGGTAATCATTGTACCATTTAACAGAAAATGTCCTTTCCCTTTATTTCTTCTAACAATAATCAAATCAAAAAAAGTCACGGCGTCGATCTCAGAGAGCATAAGAAGATAGACAGTGGGTGTCCATGTAGGGATACCACCATTCAGTAGGTCGACCGCCATCATATTGAAGCTACTCAATTGTTTTGGTCTATAAGTTGTACATAAATACATTTTCCCCCTGCCTGAGAACAACAATAATTGGACTGCATGGAATCAATCCCTCCATAAAGATTGATTTTAATATTTCATCCGTTTCTTCATTGTTTTCTAGCAATTTTATGGCAGGTTCTTCGAGCAGGGAAGCACTCGTGATTGTGTGCATCAAGATCCACTCAGTGGCAGGTATAATGGTGGAGCGCCTGTAAATTCCATCCCTATTCTTGGGGAGCCGCCAAAATTGCATCCGTTGATAAGCGTCTGTTACGCTAAACCATATAACATCTTCATGTTCTGGCCTGATAATAGTTGGGTTATAATATGTCCCACTATCTGGAAATGGCAACATAATAAACTGCAGACGATTCTCACCCCCATTTAAATTGTAAAGGGCGATTGATCTCTTTCCACTCCAATGCACGACACCATTACACACGACAGAAGGCGTCTCTTCACTTAGAGAGAAATATCGAGGAATGTTGAGTGTCAACTTAGCCCATGTGGCAGTCTTGGAAGAATAAGTTTTTATATCACACTCACCTAATGTATCTATGCTAGCCCGTAGAACCATGTAATTTGGTATGAGCTCGTTTGTATTCTCCTCGCACGCAAATGCAACGGGTATTACTGCACGTGTAGAGTTGGGGATTATGGGTGGCGGCAAAGAAACCGATTTTTTCGTTATGGGATTCCAAACATGGTAAGTGTCGGAAGAGTCATGATTGCCGCAGAGGACGAGCCCATTTGAGGAAGTGATGAAGTTGCCAAATATGTTCGGCACCAAAGTGATGTACCCCAAATTACTTTTTAGAAATGCATTCACATTTGTTAATTTGACGAGTGGTAGCAGACGTTCTCCACGTAGATGATGTTTTCTAGTTTTAGCACTGTAATTTTTAAGAAGGCAAGGATCAGTGATGACATTGGTCCATCTCTTTGACACGCACTTGAATCTGAACAAGGATTTCGGCGGTAATCGAACAAGTATAAGAACAAGGATCAGTGATAACATATGGGGCTATAGCGCAGCGCAGCGACGCGCAAAGGCTCCTGGGGCTATAGCGCATAGTGCAGCGCTAAAGCGCGGGCTTTTTGAAAATAGCGCACATGTATATATTTTTCAAAATAATAATCATAAATTTCGAATAAGACATATAATAACAATAAAACCAAATCATCTTAGTTCATTAATACCAAATTAAATCCTAAATACCCAAAAACAAGCAAATCAACCTAAAGTACTAGAAGTTTATATAACAATTAAGTTAGCCCAAAAGTATGATACTAAAGTCTAAAGACTCGAAACATCATCAATCATCAATCAAACTCATTGCCACTTGACTCTCCATCTTCAGATTCACTAGAACTAGATAATTTAGATTTGTAGCAATCGCTATTCTCCTCTCCGGATTCTGAATTATAATCATCAGTGTCCTCTTCCTCCTCGTCCACATTAGGAGTCTCTGTTTGCTTTGCTATAAATCTAGAAGAACGTCTTAGTGAATATGGAGGTTCATCTGCTCCAGAAGCAAGTTCAACTTGAAGCCAAGTCAAAGTTTCATCAGGGAACACTTGATCATCACCTTCACCTATAGGATCCATTGTCCCTACCATCCACTCATTACCACCATCTAAAACATGATTATCAAGGACAATAGGATCGATGGTGTTACGCATATCATATCTTCGCTTCAAAGTTCTATTGTACTTGACGTACACTAAATCATTAAGCCTTCTTTGCTCCAACCTATTCATTTTCTTGGAATGAAGCTACAAATTTGTTAATTGATTATTTGATTGAAGAGCTTCATAAATCGTAATATTCATTTGAAAATTAATACTACAACATAAATATTTACTTACATGTTCGAATACACTCCAGTTTCGCTCACAACCGGATGCGCTACAACAAAGACTAAGAACTTTAATTGCAAGTTTTTGCAAATTTGGAGTAGTATATCCGTATTGACTCCACCATGAAGCTATAGACAATAAAAGTATACGTATTTTTAATAAACCAATTAAAAGTAATAAGTTAATAAAACTAGGTTAGTAAAACCAATTCTTATAATATTATAATATTACCTGGTGAGAGACGTAATCTTTGCCTTTTTACAATCTCATTTTGAAACAAACCTTCACTTTTCTTGTAAATCTCAATCTCACTAGCAATCTTATCTTGTTCATCCACACTAGTAACCAACCTTTGAATAACGTCCAACATGCCACGTGTGAGTTCTTCATTTTGACTTGCTTCGATTTCAAAAATCAAAAACATTGGGTTTAAGAAATAACCCGCAGCATGCAAAGGATGATGTAGCTGATTTTCCCACCTCCTATCAATGATTTCAAACACTTCCCTGTACTTTTCCAAGTTAATATTAAAAGACCTAGCAATCTCTTCCTTTGCATCTCGTATTGAAACATATATATAGCTCATTGCGGGCCTCATTTCTCCATCTATACAAGCCGAAGCGTCTTCACCAACGGAGCACCAATTTTTGTAGCATAACTTACACTATTCCAAAAGGAAGTGTTCAAAATAATGCTTATTACTTGCTTACCGGCTCTTTTCTAGCATACTTGCTTTTGTTCCACACATCCGAGGTGAACATCTTTCTCAAATGGGTTTTATGCTTTTGAAACCTACTCAAAGTTAAGAAAGCCGTTGCAAATCGAGTTTTGGCTGCCCTAACCATATCCCTCTGGCCGGTAAAGTCCCTCATCATTTTCAACACTGGCTTGTGATGATAAATGTATGCATTGATACTTATTGCACGTTCAAGTGCACTCTTCAAGTCTGGCAATTTGAAAATGTCTTCAAACATTAAGTCCATACAATGCGCAGCACATGGTGTCCAATACAAGTGTGGATACTTTTCCATCAACTTTTTTCCTATACATTAAGTAACTCAAGTAAACAAATTGTAACTTGAATCCATGAAAATAACTACTGAAGTTAAAATTAAATTAAATTAAAATTAATTGACTCACCAGCAAATTTGTATTCACTAGCATTGTCGGTAACAACTTGAACTACGCTTTTCTCCCCAACTTTTTGCACAAAGCCATCAAGCAACTCAAACATTTTCATTCCAGTGTGAGAATATCCGGATACATCTATAGAATCAATGAACATACTTCCTCTGGGTGTATTGACGAGAAAATTGATCAAAGACCTATGTTTTCTATCTTCCCAACTATCTGCCATCAACGAGCAACCATACATCTCTTTTTCCTTTATATTATCTTTCATTAAATCATTAACATGTTCTATCACCTTCTTTAAATAGTGTACTCTTCCTTCGTGATAAGAAGGTGGCTTCATTCCCGAACCATATTGCCCAATTGCTTCGATCATAGGCGCAAAACTATCGTAACGGACCGCATTGAAAGGAATGCCCGCATCATACATCCACCGAAAAAACTTTTGACAAGCATTATCTCTCATCTTCTTTTGAGTTTCATTATAAATGCCTTGTGATGCACCACCACTTCTCTTTCTATCTTCAACAACTTCATCGGCATCCTTTTTGAAAAACCAATCAATAGGACCCATTTGTCTTGCCTTTTTACGTTGTGAGGGAGCATGCATAGGATGTTTACCACGTTTTTTATCTTCTTCGCGCAACTCAATTCTCTCATATTCTCTTTGTTCTCTTTCTTGATCCGCGATCTCATCAAAGTGAGGTAATGTGTCCATAGCATTTTTTTGTTTCTCCTTATCTTCAAACCTTTTCCTAAATTCTTCTTTAACTTCCGGCGGGACTTTCATGCATGCGGTAATGTTTCTATAGCCCCCGACAAGATGTTGTTTATGTCGGGATATGCCACCCTTTGATACTTTCTTACAATAAATGCATTCAATCCCCTTAGAAGCATTATTTGGATCAACCAATCTCCCATGATTCCATCCGGGATCCTTCTCTTTTGACATTCCTAATTTGAAAAAAATATATCAAAAACCACACTTTATTAATATTCTTTATCAACATAATTATACTCCTTCTTACTATTATATGTTACATAATCATACCCCTTCATACTTTATCGGCATAATCTTACTTTATCAACATAATCCTTCTTACTTTATTAATATTCAATGTATAAAAAACTACACTTTATTAATATTCTATGTATCAAAAACCACACTTTATTTATTAATATTATATGTATCAATAACTAATCATTATCATACTTTATTAATATTCTATCTATGTATCAAAAAGTTCAAAAACCACACTTTATTAATATTCAATGTATCAAAAACCACTCCACTAGTGTACTTCTTCCTTTTTAAAACCCACATGACCCACAAAATTTTCATAGTTCCATAACCTCCAAGATATTAAAACTTTCATAATTCCATAACCTCCATGACCCAACTTTATTAAAAGAAAAGTAAAAAAAAAATTTAACCTTAAATTTTGGAGGAGTTCCGGCGGCAGCAGTGGACTGGGGAGGAGGAGGCGCGGCGGCGGCAGTGACTGTGGAGGAGGAGGCGCGGCGGCGGCGGCGGCAGGGAGGAGGCGCGCGGCAGTGAGAGCCTTTTGAGAGAGGCGCAGTTTGTTTGTTTTTTAGAGGCGAGGGCTTTGTTGTTTTTTGAAGTTTTACATTGGGTAAAAAATTAGGGTTAAAAGAGAGGCGCAGTTTGTTTATTTTATTGAAGTGTTATTAATTTTTTTTTTTAACTTAAAAAGCCCATCAGCGCTACGTGGCGCGATCTGTGCTAAAGCCCGCGCTATAGCGGGCTATTAGCGCTATGGCGCTATAGCGCCACACGCGCTCGCTAACCAGTAAGCGAGCGCGTGTGGCGACGCTAGGCGCAAAGGCCGCGCTATGGCGAAAAGCGCGCTATAGTGTGCACTTTTTACGCTTTTAACTACTATTAATAAGTCATTGTTGCCCTCTATTTTCTCTGCAGCCACTAACTCCATAGTTGAAAGTCTGAAAGAAGAAATCCAAACAATGTTGTGTATCAATTAATGAGATTGTGTATAAGAATGAAACATGAGAAATTCTGACTGGATCCTCCTGAAGCAGAAAAAGTTCGATGCCGGGTCCAAAAGACGGCGGAGGATATCAAATGGTAACTAGTATAAATAGAATATTACCTGCTGGATAGCACTAGTGTTGTTAAAAGACGTAATTATTCTTGAAGTGATCAAGTTGGCCAATGCTTTAATTTCTCGAACGAACCGAGCAATTAAAAGAGATAGGGTTAGCTTACGTGACAATCGACTTTACTTTAGATTTCCATAACTGGTGCATTCGTTCTCGAATAATAAAAAAAAAACATCACAAAACAAAGATTCCTCCAAATACATCAACTTCTCAATATAACATTGCTTAAATTTGGATTTTAACTTACATCATGAATTCTCAATCCAAAACAATAGTACCAATGTACCATATTTCAACAACATTTCTAAACAAGAAGAGGTAAAAGATCAGTCAAACATCAGTCTGAAACACATGCATAGACTAAAGAATTTTGTTCACCAAGCAATCACAACTTTGGATCTATCAATTTCAACCAACAAAGACATTAGGGCACATCGACATAATCCAAAATTAATTAAACATTTCAAAATAATTTCATCTACAATTACTTTTTCATTACATATCAACGAAAACTAAAAGATGGAGAGTGTAAATTTGACCTTTAATTTAGCTTCGTCCATCTGTTTGAATGAAAATTTGAGTCTGTTTCAAGTGACATCAAAAAGCTTTGCCGCTCTAAAAATACAAAGACCTAGATTTCGAAATCTTCCATAGATGAGAGATTCAACAACGAACACCAACATTAAAAATTAATACACATACTTACCAGAATATTCAGTACGAATTAAATCGAAATGAGTAGATTGGAAGCTCAACAGAAAAAGGTAAATGGAGATTTATCTGAAGAAAGGGAGACGAAAAGACATCGATAATTCCTAGGTCGAATTGTTATGTTCTTCGTTGATTTTGTGAAATGGAGCAAGCTCGTTTTTATAGAGTTAATATGGAGAGTGAATATCAAATTACCTTCTTGTGTTATTTTAAGTAGATAATTTAATTCTCTGTGATAAATAAAAGGACAAAATAGCTTCCTGTGATATCCTAAATAGGCAATTTGATTCCATGTAATAATAAAAATGACAAAATATCTCTCTATATTTTTATGAAAGAATCACATTGTCTCCCTCGAAATTGCTAATTAATTCATATAATAAGGAGTTAAATTGCCTTCAGCCATTTCTTTTTTGGCCAAATGGCGTTTCAAGATATTGAAATTTTAAAAATGGCCTTCAGCCATTTTTTTTTCTTTTTTTTCATATCATTAAAACTTACAAACTCTACTAATTAATTACCTCCAACCACACAGACTCTTTGAAATTAACAAATCAATCCCAATCCTAAAATTAACAAAAATAAATCTCTCACTTCATTCTTCATTCTTCATTCTTCATTTTTCACTCTTCAACTCCCCAATTGCCTCTCTCTCTTATTTTTTCTCTTAAATCTCTCAACAAACTCTAAAATTACATAAATCACTCCAACAAGAAGTTGAGATGGAACCTAATCAAAGATTGGGACAAGGATTGAACCTCCAAAATCGCATAAATGAGGTAAATTTTAATTTTCTATAATTCTTGCACATAAAATAACCCTAACCCTCGTCCTCATGCTTTTGAAGAAAATTTCACTGCGGTGAGACGTAGCAGACATGGGTTTCACCGCCGTGAGGTTTCTATCTCACCTTGGTGAGGTAAAACCTCACAGAGGTGTTTGTTTGCTCGAGCCGCGGCAGTGAATTTCTAGGGGCGAGTGAATTTCTGGGGCGAGTGAAGTATGTTGGGCGAGTGAAATTTCAATCGCCCAGCACACTTCACTCGCCAAACCAGTAGGAACTGCTTGGGCGAGTGAAATGTGTTGGTGAGTGGATTTCTTCAGTCGCCCAGCACGCTTCATTCGCCCGAGGTGGAGGTACTGCTTGGGCGAGTGAAATGTGATGGGCGACTGAATTTCTTCGGTCGCCCAACACACTTCACTCGCCCAAGCTTATAGGTACTGCTTGGGCGAGTGAATTTCTTCACTCGCCCATATCAGTAGATATTTGAAAGATTAATTTATTTATTTTGTTTAGGGTTATCGTATCTTACCTACTTCCCAACTGCCGCCCTTGCATGATTTGCACTATGCAAGGGTAACTAAGGATGGGAAAGTGTCACACAGGCAAACATGGAAATATTTGAATGAGATAGTGCCTCGTCTTGATCAGATCCATTGGGAAAAGATTAATAGGTACCCCCAGATTGGGAATTTTTTACACCTAAATTTAAAAGGATTCCTAAAGGGATCGATCCTACACCAAGTAATGATTAGGTCGTGTGCTCGAGTAGACAACCAAAGCGATTATAAGTATTGGGTTTTGGTGAACGGAAAGCCTGTACGGCTGAGCGTAGAAGAGTTTAGCCTGGTTTCAGGATTGCGTTTCACCGAACTAACATGTGCCGATATACAAAGGAAGAAAGCTTCTAAGTTGAAACGTAGAAGGTTTCCAAATGCGGGAGACAAATATGTTAGTGTACATGAAGTTATGAATGTGATCAAACGTTTGTTGATTCGGGAACCAGACAGTGATGATATCATCAGCCTTATCTATGCTGTTGTTGTAACAACGTTTTTGTTGCCTCATCGAAACCCCAGGGAAGTGGATGACTTCACTTTAGAGGTAAGTAATATTTAATTCTATTTAATTTTGATATTTATATGTTTTATTAAATTAATTATCAATGAACTCTTATGAAATTGCAGACCTGTGACTTCCTAGATATATGCGATAAATATCCCTGGGGCGATTTGGTTTGGAATAAAACAGTCGCAAATATTTTGGGTTCAGTTGGGCCTCTAACTGATGAAACTGAGACCTTCCGCAATTGGAATTGTTGGGGATGCCCCTTAATTATACAAGTATGAAATCCTACTAAGTTTTTCAATGTTTTGAAGAATTACAAGTCTAATTTTGTAACGACTCGTGAATATGATTTATGTGCAGTATTGGTTATTAGAGGCAATTGAAGGTTTGGACCAAATAGCATTATGCACTCCAAGACCTGGTTTTGAGGGGAGGCATACGAGAATGTTGCGTTGGATCATAAAGGAGTCTAATCGCCCCAATTGTTCTACTGTGGATGAATTTATGAAACATGTTATGGTGTGGTTTTGTTAATTATTTTCTTTTTTTAATAATTATTAGATCTCTCTAAACATTACAACTATGATATTTTTGTTTTTAGGTTGTCATCCCGCGACTGAAGCCGGATGTAGTGGAGGTACAGAGCCCATATTATTTGAGTGCGAGGGATGTTAGGCTAGATACGTTTGCTGACAATGGCCTGTCAACTTCCTTTCGCATCCTCTGTGAGGGCTTAGGTGTTGATTACGTCATTGTTCAGGACGATGAGCCATTACAATCTACGGGCGTACCCTTCGATCCCCCTCAGGGTCCCGACGTTGCCTCCACTTCTCGGGGTCCACAAAACCGTCCCTCCAAACGTTCACGCGGCGGAGCCTCCACCTCGCAACAGCCATCAATGGATCAAGATGACGAACAACCGGCTTGGGCACAGCGAATGGAGCGGATTCAACTTGAAAATCAAAGGATTTGTCGGGACACCCAAACACGTGTGGGTGCCCTTGAGCGGATGATGACGGAACTTCTTCGTCGGATGGATCTTAATGGAGTAAGGCCGCATGCGCCATCTAGAGGGGGTGATGATGCAATTGAAGATGATATTGATATTAGGGAGGTTGATCAGTATACAGATCATTAGGTTGATGATTGAGATTATGTATATGTGTTAGACATTTAATTGACATATTGTTTTAATTTCGTTTTGAATTATTTTATGAAATGGTGTGTTTTTGTAATTGATGATCAATAGAGGCGATTATACGCAGGATTCTCTACAGAATCTCAGATCCGATGATCCACAAGGTTCTCCGCAGAGTCCCGGGACTGATGATCCGAACTCAAATTTTGTGGCTCCGACAGACAGGGAAAAAAGGATGAGAAAGACGAGTAAATGGATCAGAACCCCCTTCACCGCAAATGATAGTGTTGGATGAAGATGAAGATTAATGAACAAGGAAGTTAGAAGTTAAAGGGAGGTTATGATGATTGCCAAAACCTCATAACCAGCTAAGTAAGGAATGCTTAGTAAAATACCTTAGAAGAATTTTGATCAACCAAAGAAAAATCAGACAAGTCAAAATTCAGAATGGTCCAGAAGACTACTGATCTGCTGCTGAAGGAAGAAATCAGTTTGGTGAAAATAAGCCGACTCAAATCAGATTTGCTCAAGTTTGGGATCAGCTCAATACGTCATCAGACGAGTGACTCTTATCAGCTAAGTGAAGATGATCAGGAAGTCTCTCCAACGGTAATAAATGCACTTGGAGTAATAAATGCTGAAGAAGGAGGGTATTTATGGCAAATGATTGAAGAAATCCTCATATCAGCTCTGTGCATTAAATGCTGCTGACAGAAAGTACTGTTGACAGTACTGTAGCAGTACAGAGAGCCGTTCGTAGAGTTTAAGGACCAGTACCCGATGCATTTGAATTTTGTCTTGCTTCAACGGACACTTTTCAAATCTGAAGGTATAAATAGTTCGCGAGTTTGAGAGAGAAGACACACAACACAACTGAGATCAATCATGCAAAGCAAAATCTTCTAAGTCTCAAAAACTCAAGAACAACTCACTAGTCTGCCGAAGTTATTTGTTAACTGAAGCTAGTTGAAGTCAAAAGAAAAATCATTTTCTCAGTGAATCTGTTACTGTAGAGTGTTGTGAGAAGTAGATATCCATCTGAATGAGTGATATTACTTCGGAGAGTAGGAGTTTCTTTGTGATTTCCTGCTGTGAACTTACGGCTCATCATTTGTTGTAGAGCGTAAGTAGAGTATATTGTAAACTGTGTGTTTATACTATAACTCAAGATCTAAGTGACTTGGAAGAGTGGACTAAAGAATTTTCATCCATATAACCACTATAAAAATTCTTTGTGTTTTAACTTGCATTATTTTCTTGCATATCTTCAAAGTTGCATTAAACACTCTAGAAAACTGTTGAAAATATTTTAAAAAGGAGTTTGTTCAAACTGGGGATAAAATCTTTCAAAAGACTTAGTTTACTTGTGAAAAAACACTTTAAAACATCCGCTGCAACTTATCTGATAAAACTGATTTTACTGAAATCAGCTAAGTACTTTTCTAAAAGAGTGGTCAACTCTGCTGCTCAAACTTTGTGTGCGAACAGCTTAGTTAGCTTACTGTTTGCGATCAGCTTAGTCTACTAACAGTTAAATGAAAAGTTTTTATAGTCTAAATTTTTTTCAGAGGTCTATTCACCCCCCTGTAGACAAGTGGTATCAGAGCAGGTGGTTCATTAGAATCAGCTGCCTGATCAACGAGCTTGATCCAAGTGTTTTCAAAGGTTTTTAAACTTTTTCAAAAGAGCATATTTTTGAAAAATCAAAACTTTTTGAAAATGGATTGTATCAGCCATGTAGGGGTGGGCGTTTGGGTCGGGTATTTTGGGACCCGTCCCGATCCGTTTGGGTATTTCCCGTTTGGGACAAAAAAACGGGTATTTTGACATTCGGGTTCGGGTACCCGAACCCGAAATATATTTTTGGGTAGGGTATTGGGTATTAATTTCACACCCGAACGGGTATTAGGGTACCCGTTCGGGTATTTAAAAAAAAAAATTCGAGTAATTTAGTTGGATTTTCAAGCTTGTAGGTGGATATGATTGGTGAAGATCCGAATGATGAGTTAAAATGTGAAATATTATTGAATGTGATTTGTGATTTTATGTCTATTGTAAGTTGTAACTTTCATGCCATGCGATTGTGATATTTAATATTTTGATGCTTTGAGACTTCGAGTTTGATTTGATTGTAATTTATTGAAGGCTTGAGACATTTGTATTGTTTTGTTTTGAAGTTATTGTGTACAATTAATGTTTGAATTCATTTATTTACAATTTTTCGTATATATATGTTGAAAAAAAATTCTTGAAAAAAAAAAGTGTGAAATTTCGGGTACCCAATACCTAATACCCGAAATACCCGAAAATTTCGGGTACCCGAACTTCGGGTACCCGCCAAATCGGGTAGGGTTTCGGGTATGAAAATTCACTACCCGCCAAGTCGGGTACCCGACCCGAAATACCCAATACCCGAAATACCCTACCCGCGCCCACCCCTACAGCCATGTTCCACACATTGGCGGTATGAGTTTTGAGGACTGGAAGATCAGGATGGAGATCTTCTTAGCTGCTTACAATGATAACATGTATACATGCATTACCAAGGGTCCATTCAAATTCACCAAGACTATAAAGGTTGATGAAGTAGATATAGTGGTGGAAAAAGATCTACAAGAGATGACAGCTGAAGAGATCAAGCTGTTCAATCTTGATAAAGTTGGCCGTTTCATCATGACCAAAGCCCTGGACAACGACAGATTTGACAAAGTCAAGCATTGCAAGACTGCAAAAGAGATGTGGGACAAGGTTCGTGACATGAGCGAAGGAAACGACGCCATAAAAGAGCATCAGCTGAGTGTTGCTCTGGAAAAGCTAGACAACTTCAAGATGAAGTCTGCGGAAACCATTGACCAGATGGATACACGGTTTACAAGGACGCTAAATGAAGTTCTCAAGCTAGGAAAAACCTTCACTGACAAGGAGATAACTGTCAGAGTGTTGAAAGCTCTGCCTCCAAAGTTCAAAATGAAGGTGATAGCCATGGAAGAGTCAAGAGATTTGGGAAAGATCTCTCTTACCGAGCTGTTCTCAGTACTCAAGGCATACGAGTATAAACTGCCAAGAATGGGTATTGAAGAAACCTCAACTTCAGGCCTCACAGCTGCCATGGTTGCTGCTGAAAATCCAAGAAGAACAGCACACAAAAGCAAAGAAGTGGACTCATCTGATGAAGCCACACTAATCAACAAAAAAGAGTACACTGCTGGAGACGTTGCATTGCTGATGAACAACTTCAAGAAGTTTTATAAAAGAAAAATGAAGAACAAATACAACAATGCTTCTACTTCTAACCCTACTTCTTCTTCTCAAGATAAGGATGTTTATAAATCCAAACTAATGTGTTACAATTGCAGGAAATTGGGACATTTCATCAGAGACTGTCCATATCCTAAAGCTGAGAAATACACTGAAGAAGAAAAGAGAATCAGAAAGGAAAGAAAGCATCAGAAAGGCAAGGTGCTGATAGCTGAAGCAGAGAAGCTGGCTGCTATCTACTCATCTGATTCTGACTCAGACACTTCTGAAGAAGAGTCTACTGAAGATGAGAACCCTGCTCTTATCTGCCTGATGGCTAAGGAATCTGATGACTCTGAGGATGAGGTAACTCCTCTTGAAAATGAATTGTTTAATTCATTTGAGCAAATGATGGTTAATAATACTAGTATTGCTGACGCATTTGCTAAGCTTAAGGAAGAGATGATACTGCTAAGAGAGCAAAACAGTTCACTGAAACTTAAGGTTGAAAAACCAAAAGAATCAGCTGAATATAAACTGCTTGAGCAAGAAAATGAGTATCTGAAAGCTGAATGTGAAGTATATAAAGGAAAAATCATGGAACTTGAAAAGATTATTGAGTCTCATGAAAAGTCTTCTGTTGCATCCACTCATATGTCTAGTAAACAGAAACTACCTTTAGAACAGGATAAGTTGGAACTGAATCATACTGAAAAGTTCATATCAGCTGACAATAATAAGGTCATATTGTATGTTCAAACTACTAAACCTACTTCACCTGAGAAAGAATTAAAGGAGAAGAAAGCTCCTATGGCTAAAAAGAGCAAATAGTCTAGTTTAGGAAAACAGACTGGTAAGACTAAACAGCAGAGTCCTAGGAAGTCTGCTGAAACTAGTAAAACCAATCAGACTAGTAACAAAACTAATTCATCTGTTAATGAGCAAGTAAAAAGTAAGCCAAAGAAGCATAAGAACAAGAAAAAACAAAATGCTTGGTATGGAAATGAGTCATATTATGTACAACCTGCTGCATATCCTCCTATGTATCATGCACCTCAATTTCCAACTTACTATGCACCTTCCTGCTCATCCAATGCATGCATACCCTGCCTATTATGCATCATATCCTGCTTATGAACATCATTCTTATCATACTGATTATCAACATAACACATCTGCTGAATATGATGAAGATAAAACTGTTTATGCTCCTATAAAATCTCAGAAGCCTAAGAAGCCTAAGACTTCAACATCTTGGGTAGTCAAAGATGGAACTAATCCTCCAGGACCCTCTCAATAAAGGGTACCTAAAACAATTTTATTTTGTTTTGTAGGTTAGGATTAGGAGTAGGAGTAAAGTAGAGAAAATCTGGCTCTTGGACAGTGGATGTTCAAGATACATGTGTGGAAGCATACATGAGCTGACTGATGTCGTTGCTGTGGATGGTCCTAAAGTAACTTTTGGAGACAACAAGGAAGGCAAGATTGTAGCATGTGAAAGATTAATCAAAGGCAACATTGAGATATCTGACGTCTCTTATGTTAAAGGCCTCAAATACAATTTGTTGAGCATAAGTCAATTTTGTGACAAGGGATTTTCAGTTATCTTCTCATCAGATAAGTGCTATGTTGAACAGATTGGCACAAAGAAGGTCATCTTATCTGGAAGATGACAAGGAAATATCTACATAGTCGACTGGAATTATGTGGACCAGAATTCAAATATTTGTTTGGTGGCTTCTACACCAAGTGAAGTTAGTTGGCTGTGGCAGAAAAGAATGAATCATGTGAATTTCAAGACCCTAAACAGGCTAATCAAGAATGATCTGGTAGAAGGAATTCCCAAAACAGTCATGAGCAAAGATAAGCTATGTGACGCATGTCAGAAAGGTAAACAAATCAAGTCATCTTTCAAGAGCAAAAAGCACCAATCTTCTGGAAGGATTTTGGAGCTACTACATATGGACTTATTTGGACCTATTGATCCAATCAGGAATGGTGGAAAGAAGTATTGCCTAGCTGTTGTGGATGATTTTTCAAGATACCCTTGGGTGATTTGTATGAAAAAGAAAAGTGAAACCAAGGAGCATCTTACAAATCTGATGGAGCTAATTCAGAATGAGAAAAATATGAAGATATTAAAGATCAGATCAGATAGATGGACTGAATTTACAAACTCAACTGTTGAAGAGTATTGTAACATCAGAGGCATCAGCCATGAGTACTCTGCTGCCAGAACCCCTCAACAAAATGGAGTTGCTGAAAGGAGAAACAAAACTCTAAAGGAAGCTAACAGGACTATGATAGCTGAAGCAAAGCTGCCCCAAATCTGGGCAGAAGCCACAAATATAGTCTGCTTTACCCAAAACAGATGCATGATCAACAAACACCAAAACAAGACTCCATATGAAGTTTGGAACAACAGGAAGCCAAACATTCATTACTTTAGAATTTTTGGTTGTAAATGCTTTGTTTTAAATAATGGGAAAAATCAGATCACTGCTTTTGCAGAAAATGCTGATGAAGATGTTTTTGTAGGATATTCTACTGTTAGTAAAGCTTACAGAGTCTTTAACAAAAGAACTTTACTTGTAAAAGAATCTATTCATGTAGTATTTGATGAACCAAGTCAATCTTCTGAAAATAATCAAAGTTCAAATCCAAGTCTGTCTACTGATTTTTAGAAATTGAGTGTTGAAAGAAATGAAGAATATGTACCCATCATACTACCTGATCTCAACTCAGCTGCTAGCTCAAGAGCTGTTCAAAATCAGACAACTGACTGTCTAACAGACGAGTTGCAAACAGCTGACAGACCAGAGACTGTTCAACAGACAACTCATGTTCAACAGACTACTACTGAAACTCCAACAGTAGTGTTGCAAGATCAAAATAGAGGACAACATTCAGATTTGCAACTTGATCTCAGATGCCTCAAGAATCACCCACCAGAATTAGTAATTGGCGATCCTTTGGATAGAGTAAAGACAAGAAGAGCTGCTGCAAATGATGCAATGTTTGTCAGCTTCCTATCCCAAACAGAGCCCAAACAGATTGAAGAAGCTCTTAGTGATTCAAACTGGATTGAAGCTATACAAGAAGAGCTAAATCAATTTGAAAGGAATGAAGTCTGGTACTTAGTTCCTAGACCAAGTCATCAAAGGGTAATTGGCACTAAGTGGGTATTCAGAAATAAAATGAATGAAGATGGTGTTGTCACCAGAAACAAAGCAAGATTAGTGGCCAAGGGTTACTGCCAAGAAGAAGGCATTGACTTTGATAAACCTTTGCACCAGTAGCAAGATTAGAAGCAATCAGACTGTTTCTTGCCTATGCTGCTTACAAGAACTTCACAGTCTATCAGATGGATGTGAAGTCTGCCTTTCTCAATGGAGAATTGCAAGAAGAAGTATACGTTGAACAACCACCTGGATTTGAAGCTTATCAAGAAGGAGACAAGGTATATCGTCTAAAGAAAGCTCTCTATGGACTGAAACAGGCTCCAAGAGCATGGTATGACACTTTATCTGATTTTCTTTTAATTAAAGGATTTTGTAAAGGTAAAGTGGATAAGACCTTATTTACTGTTGAATGGGATGATCATATATTACCTATGCAAATATATGTAGACGATATTATTTTCGGTTCAACTAACCAATAGATGTGTGACAAGTTCTCCAAGCTGATGCAGAACAAATTTGAAATGAGCCTGATGGATGAACTTAACCATTTTCTTGGTTTGCAAGTAAGACAGTTACCTGATGGAATATTCATTAACCAAGCTAAATACACAAAAGATCTGTTCAAGAAATTTGGTATGGAAGCTAGTTCTACTGTTAGTGTTCCTATGTCTACTGGACTTCGTTTGGATAAAGATGAAGATGGCAAATCAGTAGATATAACCAAGTACAGAGGCATAATAGGGTCTTTGCTATACCTAACAGCTAGCAGACCTGATATCATGTACTCTGTTGGGGTTTGTGAGAGATATCAATCAAATCCTAAGGAGTCTCATCTCCTGGCTGCCAAGAGGATACTCAGATACCTTAAATGATAGAATAGTGTCCTGCAAGCCAACTATTTTGGCTGCATTTAATTGAAAGGACCATTCAATTGGATTAATAAATGCATTTTATTATTATATGGTCAACTTTATCTTATGTAATAATTATCTACGCATAAGGATAGAAATCCTTAGATCACAGGGCTATGGGACAACCCGTGGACTGATCTCCAAGGCCGTGATCTAGAAAATATTCAAGAGTCGCATAATCCAATCGAGATAGGACATCGTTGGATTCGATTAGACTCTCACTATTGTGTATACTCCGATGAACTGGAGACCGCTGGGGTTCACGAGCGTGACTGGGATAGTCGATACACATAAGTGGGTGGCTTGCTGGGATGTGAAGTGCACTGAATACCCCAATTAGGAAATAACTCACCATGGAAGCGGTAGTCGCTTATCGGGGATGAAGTTATTCCAATTTACAATAGTATACGAGGAACGATCCCTAAATACTTGAGGTGATAGGGTTTATCTGGTGCGAGAACGTCTATACTTTGATGTGAGTTCCGACTGACTGAAGATTGCCAGAAGGTCTCTGTGGACTCATGTTGGGTATAGAAGAACTCGTATGCAGGTTCATATCATCAACAAAGGATCCATTGACCCGACTTGATAGGTTGGGAAATTCTCCTATGGATTTCTGTGAGAAATTAATTCTGGTAAAATCCTCGGTCGAGGTATCTGATGGCTTTATGTAAGTAGCTCATAAAGATTAAGTCAAAGAGAATTATTTCGAGACCAGAATGCATAAGGTCAAGACAAAAGAAAAAGAGAAACCGATGAAAGATCATACCCTTAAGTCTCGACTGGGAGATTGGTTGATGGAGAGATTATGGCGTATATGGTAATTGTAAATGATAAAAGGTTCACTGAATTAATTCACCAGTGATTAGGCTCCATGGGCTTGTGGCCAGACATCGACCGTGGAGTGTGGGAGAATTCCTAAATTAGTAGGGGTGCTAATTTTGGAATGGTCGGTCGACAGAGTGTTCGACTGATTTAAAAGTATTTAATGCTTGAATAATTGAATTAATATTTAATTATAACCCACGGCCAATTATGTGGTGAACCTATGGGGGCATACACAATACACATGAAGCTAAAGCGAAGGAAAAGGAAACAACTGGGTCGACCGAATCTACTGGGTCGATTGGGTCGACTGGGTCTGATAAATCGATTGGGTCGACCCAATTGGAGCTAAATGGATCCGATTGGAATTGGATAAAGATCATGAATTAAATTGGAATTTAATTTGTGAGTTAATTAATTAAGTTGGATTTAATTAATTAAAGGAAGAATAAATTAAATAGACTTAGAATCTAATTTAATTAGTTAGGAGAGTAATTAATTAGTTGGGCTATTTAATTGAAAAATTAAATGAAAGCCTAATTAAATTAAGTGGGCCATAGATTAATTGGAAGACTTAGTCTTCTAATTAAAGAGGGCCATGACCCATGTGGGAGAATTAAAGTCCTAATCCTAATAGGACTAGGTAAATGAGATAACTATAAATAGGTAACTTATAGTTATTTCAAACACACAAATTTCAAGAGCCTAAAAGCCAAGTCTAGAAAAATTCTCCCTCTCCTCTCCCAAGAAGAAATCGGCCAAACATCTTCTTCCTTAGGAAGAATTTTTCGATTTCGTTCTTCGTTCCAAATTCGTTTCCTAAACCCAGATCTTAATATATCTTGTGTTCTAGCAGATCAGGATTTATTATATTTCGTGTAATTGTGGTGTATCAACCCATAGAGGCGCAACACGTGGGGCGCTGCTGCAGGGCATATGATCGACCAACTTGAGGGAGAAACTTGACTTCATCTGCCAACTAGGATTTGCAAGGAGACATGTATAACGTGTAAACTATTTATATCGTTTATATAAATATTCATATATATACTACTAGAGTACTGGCAAGATTCCGTAAGAGGTCCTAAAAATTTTAAATTTCGCTGTGCCTATGGCTGTTTATCTTACCGAATCCCAACATTAAAGACACTCAAGAACTGGAATTATGGTACCCTAGAGAATTTGGATTTGAGCTGATAGGATATTCAGACTCTGACCTTGCCGGCTGCAAGATTGATAGGAAGAGTACAACTAGCGCCTGTCAATTCTTAGGTAGTCGTCTGATCACATGGATGAGTAAGAAACAGACTTCAGTATCCATCTCTACTGCTGAAGCTGAGTACATAGCAGCTGGAGCATGATGTGCACATATACTTTGGTTGAAGCATCAACTAGAAGATTACAACATTAAGATCAGTGGAATTCCAATCTACTGTGACAATACAAGTGCAATTTCTCTTACTCAAAACACTACAAGTCATTCAAGGACTAAACATATTGAGATCAAACATAATTTCATCAGAGATCATGTGGAAAAGGGTAATGTTATAATTGAGTATGTTCATACTGACAATCATATTGCTGACATATTCACTAAACCACTAAGTGATGCAAGGTTTTCAACTCTAAGAGCTGAACTAGGTCTACTAAATTTAGATGCATAAGCTGAGGGGGAACTCATCAGAAGACTGGAGTTTATTAGCTTACTCATCTTATTGTCTTCAAGGTTAACTCTCAACAGACTAGCTAACTTATGGATTCTTAAAGTCAGGGGGAACTTGTAAGACTAGCTGTACTTCTGATTAAAAGATGAAATCTGTTGATGATAGTTAGTTGAAGTTAAGTTTTCATCAGACAATCTCTTAAATCTTGAAGATTGAAGACTAAATTATCTTGTTGGATTGACAAACAGGAGAGGAAGATTACTACTTATTGGCTTTCACTAGTAATATCTGTTTTCAGAACACACGTCTGATCAGATAAGTATTAGCTTACTCGTCTGATTATGTGTATAAAGTGCTGTTATTAAAAACGTTATACTTAAAAACACGCTTTTACAAGTCGACTGAGGCGGTTCGCATTCCCGCCAGTCAATAAATGCTTTTTGAAATTTGAATCGTGCG
This sequence comes from Penstemon eatonii, assembly GCA_038501285.1. NCBI lineage: Eukaryota > Viridiplantae > Streptophyta > Magnoliopsida > Lamiales > Plantaginaceae > Penstemon > Penstemon eatonii. The sequence continues at coordinate 64,552,629 of CM076710.1, forward strand.
TATCTCGCCCCACGATTAAAGCTGACAGTAAACCGATCTAATGGTCCACGTGAAACACGGAAACCGAAGCATTCTCACCTCTTTAAATATAGATCTGATCGGCTCACTGATCTTTTACGCACCCTAAAAATTTCTAAGGCATTCAAGAGAATTTTTGCTCTCATACTTCTGCAAATCTACTCTTTTCTACTAATCTTTTTCAGAACAATCATCATGGGTTCTCAAGAAGCAAAAGCTGAAGGACAATATCTTGTTTACGAGACGTTCCACAAAACAGGAACGGGTTTGATGAAAGAAATTCTGGAGAAGTTCAAGGCTGCCTCATTGGTTGACTATATGGAGGCACACGAAGAAATGGTCTACAAGGACCAAATTATGGAATTTTATGGATCTGAAGACAAGCCTGATTTCAAGAAATTGGAGATTAAGGCGAAGGTTGGAGGAGTTGAAGTGTGTATAACTCCGAAGCTGCTAAACGAGAAGTATGGTCTGTCCTTGAAGGGAAGAACAAACATCACAACTCTGGCTGAACCAAAGGAGCAAGAGTTCTGGAGTATTTGTGCTAAATTAGGGGAAATTCTGTCTGGAAACATCAAGAAGAAACAGTTGAAGGATGAGTATCAGCGGATGGCTGATATGTTTGCAAAGATTATAGAAAAATGTACCTTCTCCTTGGATAGCATCCCAATGAAGAGGTTTCACACAATGATTGTTGTTCACTACGGCTTTGAAGTGAACTGGGCTGTTTTTGTGTGGTACATCCTGACAAACCATCACAAGAAAGGGAATACCCATCACAGGATATTCCTAAGTTATCTATTCTTTAATCTTGGATGTTGTATGACTAATGGAAAGCCCGTCCACAACTCAAAGACAATGCTTCTATATCTTCCTGTGAAAAGCATGTCAAAAAGAAAGGCACCTGAAGAGTCCCCTGAAGAGCCTAAGAAGAAAGCTGCCAGTAAGAAGAAGAAAGTCACAATTTCCAAACCCTCTGTTCAAACAGCTAAGACAGCTGTTAAAGCCAGAACAGAAGAGGAGGTTGCTGCTGATGCTATCATCAATCAGACAACAAAGGAAATAGAGAAAATGGCTTCTAGTTCACCTTCTAGAACCATTTCTGATGATAAGCCTGCTGAAAATGTTGCTAAAAGAACAAAGAGTCAACTGAAGGACACAACAGCATCCAAGCTTGTTCAAGAGAAAGTGGTACCCAAAAAGACCACTGCAAAGAGAAAAATGATCTTTGAACCATCTCCCACTAAGTCATCTGACTTAGTTAGGGAAAACCCTCCATCAGCTGAGAGGCCTGCTGGAGTTAAAGAAACTGCTGTCAAGGAGTCAACTGCTGTACCAGCTACTCATCAAATCACTCCAACAGCTGAGGTTTCCCAACCTCAAGATGATCCTGATGTGCAGATCATCGAACAAAAAGCAGCTGTTCCACTATCTACTGCTGCACTAGAACCAACTACTGCTGCTCCTACTGCACCGGCTCAGACATCTGTCAAACCAAAAAGAAAGAGAATAATTAAAGTTAGAGTGTCTGCTGCTGAGAAGAGAAGAAGGCTCAAGAAGATTTCAAAAGAGCAGTGAAGTTAAGCAAGCTGGAAGCAGAGAAAGCTGCTAGAAAGAAACAGCTGACTGAAGCTGAGCTGAAAGCTTTGGAAGACGCTGATATGGCTAAAGCTCTGGAACTAAGCAAGCAGGATGCTTACAGTCCAAGAAGAGCTGGAGGAATCAAAATTGGAGAATCTATGAATGCAAGGCAGATTCTTCCTCCTGACCAAAGGGTGGAAAAATGTTCATTTGCTGTTAAATGGGCATTGAACATTGTCAATGGACACCCTGGAGCTTTTGCAAGGTTTGAAGTCACCCTTGCTGATTTTGACAAGAAACTACAACATGCTACTCTGTTTGTTCAGGAGAAGATTAGATATAATAAGTGGAGGAACTACAGAGTGAACAAGTCTGTCGAAGAGATCAAGACTTGGAAGGAGTTTGAAGAAGAAGAGAAATGTATAATAAGCTTCTTGCAAACATCTTCCATCACCAAAGCCTTAGACCCTGATCATGTAAGAGATGTCTTTCATGATTACACAAGGGGAATTGTGGCCAGAGAAGCCAACAAGATTAAGGATGCATTGCCACTAAAAAGGAAGAGAAATGAAGATCCTATCAAAAGAGCAGTGCATATAGCTGTTTACCAGGCCTTGGAGAAGTGGTCTGAAAGGTCAAGGTACTTCAAGGGCTCTCCAAGTGACATTCCCACTCTGCCAAGTGTGCAACATATCACATTTGGTCCTGAGGTAAGCCCTTTTCAGGAGGTAAAAGTAGTTAAGGCACCTGCCAAAGGATCCTTGCCTTCAATTACAAAGGTTATCCATCAGACTACATCAATATCAGAAAATGGAACTCCTGAAACAATAAAGGTGGAAGAACAGGCTGCTGTTTAATAAGAAGTTGCTCAGACTGATGATGGAAATGTTCAAGATGAAGCTGGAGCCATTGTTGTACACACGACTGTTGAAGATACTGCTGAACCAGAACAGAAGGATGAAGAAGAGATTCTAGCAGATATCCCAGTCCACCAAACCGAACCATCAGATTCCTCTTCCATTCCAACAGCTGATAAGCATTCTTACTTAATGGAATGCTGCTGGATCAGTCTTTGGAAGAAAGGAATAAACAACTGATGAAAGAGATACAAGAAGAAAATAGAAGACTGGAAGAGGAAAATAGAAGGATGATAAACGACGCTATTAACAATTTTCCATTGCCGCCTGATCACTCCCTTCAGCTGATTCAGAATCTAATCAGCATGAGCAAGAATATTGAAGATGTGAAGTCTGATGTAAATCACCTTCACACAGCTCTTCTGAGACATGAGGGAGACATTGATGATGTCCTTGGCCTGATCACTAAACTTGCCGATGCTGAAACAGAGAAGAGCCTTGGGTTCATAAGCCATTTGGACGACACTGCCACAAAAGTTCATGATGAAGTGGCTACTTTGCAACTCAACATGAACTACCTCAATGATCAGACTGACACACTCAGATCTACTCTGAATCATCATACTGCTCAACTTGACATAATGGATGACAACATCAGAAGAATTTGCACTGCTATCAATATCCCAGCTGCTGAACTCATCCCTGTTGATGATGACAAAAAATGGGAAGAGAAGTCAGCCACTGCAACTGCAGCTGTTCAAGTACCTGAACCACAAAAGGACTCTGCTGAAGAGAAGTCCGAGCCTGTACTTGAAAAACCAGCTGAACAAGTTGAAGAAAAAGCTGATGAAGTGGAGAAAGCTGATGTTACTGAAGAGAAGGTAGCTGATGCCAAAGCAGATGCTGAGGAAACTGTTGCTGAACAAGTTGCTGAAGAGAAGGAAGAAGAATCCAAGGACCCAGTAAAATCTGACAAAGAGCTTGCTGCATCCAAGGATACACCTGAGGAGCAACTGGATCCATTTGTGAAGTACAAAAATCTGGAACACATCAAGAGAAGGGTTGAAGAAGCAGAACATCAAGAAAAGATGGAAGCTGCTAAGAAAAACCTTCTGCCTGATGATGTGAATGATGAAGAAGATGAAGAGGAGATTGATGATGAAGAAGAAGAGTATGTGGAAATAGAAGAAGAAGTAACTGATGATGAATCAGATTACTAATACTTATGTTTTCTTGTATCAGTTTATCTTTCTTTGTAATCTCATCTGATAAAAGCTTGTAACTTGTACTGAATTTCCAATCATCAATAAAGTTCAAGTTTTTACTCCAACATATTATTTCTATCTCGGAAATTTTTTAGGATTAAACTTTAGTTTAGGTACATGTACTTAGCTGAAGTTTTGTCATCATCAAAAAGGGAGAAATTGTTGGATGAAGATGAAGATTAATGAACAAGGAAGTTAGAAGTTAAATGGAGGTTTTGATGATTGCCAAAACATCATAACCAGCTAAGTAAGGAATGTTTAGTTAAATCCCTCAGAAGAATTTTGATCAACCAAAGAAAAATCAGACAAGTCAAAATTCAGAATGGTCCAGAAGACTACTGATCTGCTGCTGAAGGAAGAAATCAGTTTGGTGAAAATCAGCCGACTCAAATCAGATTTGTTCAAGTTTGGGATCAGCTCAATACTTCATCAGACGAGTGACTCTTATCAGCCAAGTGAAGACGATCAGGAAGTCTCTCCAACGGTAATAAATGCACTTGGAGTAATAAATGCTGAAGAAGGAGGGTATTTATGGCAAATGATTGAGAAGTCCTCGTATCAGCTCGGTCCATTAGATGCTGCTGACAGAAAGTACTGTTGACAGTATTGTAGTTCAGAGAGCCGTTTGCAGAGTTTAAGGACCAGTACCCGATGCATTTGAATCTTGTCTTGCTTCAACGGACACTTTTCAAATCAGATGGTATAAATAGTTCGCGAGTTTGAGAGAGAAGACACACAACACAACTAAGATCAATCCTGCAAAGCAAAATCTTCTAAGTCTCAAAAATTCAAGAATAGCTCACTAGTCTGCCGAAGTTATTTGTTAACTGAAGCTAGTTGAAGTCAAAAGAAAAATCATTTTCTGAGTGAATCTGTTATTGTATAGTGTCGTGTGAAGTAGATATCCATCTGAGTGAGTGTTATTACTTCGGAGAGTAGGAGTTTCTTTGTGATTTCCTACTGTGAACTTAAGGCTCATCATTTGTTGTAGAGCGTAAGTAGAGTATATTGTAAACTGTGTGTTTATAGTATAACCCAAGATCTAAGTGACTTGGAAAAGTGTACTAAAGGATTTTCATCCATATAACCACTATAAAAAATTCTTTGTGTTTTAACTTGCATTATTTTCTTGCATATCTTCAAAGTTGCATTAAACACTCTAGAAAACTGTTGAAAAGATTTTAAAAATGAGTTTATTCAAACTGGGGATAAAATCTTTCAAAAGACTTAGTTTACTTGTGAAAAATACTTTAAAACATCCGCTGCAACTGATCTGATAAAACTGATTTTACTGAAATCAGCTAAATACTTTTCTAAAAGAGTGGTCAACTCTGCTGCTCAAACTTTGTGTGTGAACAGCTAAGTTAGATTACTGTTTGCGATCAGCTTAGTCTGCTAACAGTTAAGTGAAAAGTTTTTAAAGTCTAAAAAAATTTCAGAGGTCTATTCACCCCCCCTCCCTCTAGACCTCATTTGACCACTTGGGACCAACAGATAGGCCGAAGAAGCCTTCTAAATAATTAGGCAATTTTAATATTTTTTGTTTTTTAAATTTTTAGTGTTAATGTGATATTGTAGTTTGAATTATCTTTTATTGGTAATTTCCTGAGAAACAAGGAAAAAGGTTTATAGCTTTTGTGAATGAATTTTCGACTAATGTTCATTAAGTGTAATGATATTGTGTATTTTTATCGATTTGTAATAATAGATACAGTATGAATTTGGGGGAGTGAAATGTTTTGGGCGACTGAACTATCATTTGCCAGTCTTATTCACTCGCCCCCTGAAATCTGTCAACAAGTAGTACAATTAATATTGTTCAATAAAAATCAAATGTTGATCAAATTTCAACAAATATTTTCCAATTTTCGACTAATGTTCTTTAAATGTTTCGAGTAATGATACTGTGTACGTTTATCGATTTGTAATGATAGATACAATATGAATTTGGGGGAATGAAGTGTTCTGGGCGACTGAACTATCACTCGCCCCCTAAAATTTGTCAACAAGTAGTACAATTAATATTGTTCAATTCACCTAACACTACAAGAAAACAGCAAAATTTGGACGGAATTTTCATAATATCCATCGAAATTTACAAATTTCGACCGAAATAGGTCGTCGAAAAAAGTGTCGTCGAAATCGAAATTTTCGACGGATATAGTTTCGACAGAAATTTCGACGGAAAATATTTTTCGTCCAAATCATAAATTTCGACGGAATTAAATTCCGTCGAAAATTCTGAGATTTCGACGGAAAACAAATTGCGTAGAAAATTCTAAGATTTTGACGGAAATAAATTCCGTCGAAATATCATAAATTTCGACGGAAAATAATTTCGTTGAAATTTTCAATTTTTTTTAATATATATGCACTGATTAATTACACATTCGATAAACAATAATATAACATTCAAAAACATTTTAATAAACATAATTTAATATTCAAAACATACATTAATTAATCATCATACATCCAACTACATACAAAATTTCAAATCCAAATACAATCACTAATTAAAGTAAATAACTCCAATTACTACAAATCCAAATTCTACATAACAATCACAAACAAACAACTAATCAATACTATTTTTGCTTTTGCAACTGTAGATAAATATATGAGTACTATTCTTCTATGACATAAGGCTTTAAATATATGGGTACCAATATTTCTCAAGAAACTCTCTTGCCTTGTTCACAGCTATATCTAGCTCTTCACACTATTTAAACAAAGCTTCATCCTGAGGTGCTTTTTGATCAGCAACATCATCAAGTAAAGGTTTCAAATGCTTCAATAATGAAACTACATTTATGTACTCGGTTTCAACTGGCATCGTCTTTGATATTTGACATGTAACCAGATGAATGAATCGAGAAATGCGTACTATTTTTGCTTTTGCAACATCATAACAATCACAAACAAACAACTAATCAATACTATTTTTGCTTTTGCAACTATAGATAAATATACGAGTACTATTCTTCTCTGACATAAGTCTTTAAATATATGAGTACCAATATTTCTCAAGAAACTCTCTTGCCTTGTTCACAACTATATCTAGCTCTTCACACTCTTTAAACAAAGCTTCATCTTGAGGTGCTTTTTGATCAGCAACATCATCAAGTAAAGGTTTCAAATGCTTCAATAATGAAACTACATTTATGTACTCGGTTTCAGCTGGCATCGTCTTTGATATTTGACATGTAACCAGATGAATGAATCGAGAAATGCTGCTAATAAGACATCTTAATGATATTAAGTCTAATGACCTGTTAAAATGAAGCACACAAGGTCTTTAAACAATGAGGGAGATTTAAAAATGATGAGTAATTGAAATTTAACAATTCAAATACTGCAATTAGTGAGTAAGTTATACAAGATATAGATGAACCAATCTTTAGCATTCCATGAAGTCATACAAATAAAGCAATCCCATAACTCACTAATTTAATATTTAACACCAAATTAATCAACCCATTAAATTCTAAAGTAAAGTCAAATGTACCCATATATATATATATATATATATATATATATATATATATAGATACACACAAGAACTCAAACATAATCAATCACATTAACCATTGAATAAGGCCTAATTTCCATTAACAATCACATAAACACAAGAACTCAAACATTAACAATCCCACAACTCACTAATTCAATATTTAACACCAAATTAATCAATCCAATAAATTCTAAATTAAATTCAAATTTACCCATATATATAGATAGATACACACAATAACTCAAACATAATCAATCACATTAACCATTGAATAAGGCCTAATTTCCATTAACAATCACATAAACACAAAACATAATTTATCTATGAATATTATTTTAACAGAAAAGAAAAGTCCCAATAACCACTAATTCAAACCCTAATGTCCAAAATATCACATTAGCAATTAAAAAAGCAAAATTGAGGATTTAAAGTGAAATTATACCTTAGTATTCAGGAAGAACTTGTGGTGGTGGTGGTGTAGGGCCGGAGTCGAAGCCGCGTCGTGGACAAATCGGAGCAGGAGCCGGAGGAGTGACTGGGATCTGGATCGAGCTGGAGCCGAGCCGGCGTAGGTGGAGGTGCGGCTACGGGGGTGGCCTCACGAGGTCTGGCAGTGAGCGGCGCGTGGGCTGGGTCAATTGGAGAAAGAGGCGGCGGTGATTTGGAGTGGAAAGAGGAACCCGCGCCGATGATTCGGCTGTGGAAGGAGGAACCCGCGGCTGTGATTTGGAGTGGAAGGAGAGATTTTTCAGATTCAGAAGAAAGGAGGATGAGGAGTTAATATGCTGGGAAATTTTTCAGATTACTCACATTTAGACGGAAACTTGTTTCCGTTGAAATTGTCTAAATTTCGACCCATTTAGTTTTCCGTCGAAATATATATATATATATATATATATATATATATATATATATATATATATATATATATATATTTTGCGAAATTAATAAATTTCGACGGATTTGAGTTTTCGTCGAAATTTATTTATTTTTTCTTTTTTATTAATTTTTTTCGCGAAATTATTCCATTTCGACGGAAACGAATCCGTCGAAATTATAAATTTTTTTTAATTAATTTTTTTCGCAAAATTATTCCAATTCGACGGAAACAAATCCGTCAAAATTACAAAACTTTCAACGGAAATTGGTTTCCGTCGAAATTTATTTATTTTTTCTTTTTTTATTATTTTTTTTACAAAATTATTACATTTCGACGGAAATAAATCTATCGAAATAGTCCGAATTTCGACGGAATTTGAAATCCGTCGAATATTATTATTTTTTTTAATAAATGTATTTTCGACATATTATTTCGACCGAGATTAAATCGGTCGAAATTAATTTCGACGGATTATTATTCGGTCAAAATATTTCGACAAAAATTTTTTCCGTCGAAAATTTAAGCAATATTTCGACGGATTTTTTTTTCGCCGAAAATTTTCCTTTTTCTAGTAGTGTATAATTTCAACAAATTATTCCCAATTTGTGGAAGTTAGATCCTATACTTGTTAGATCCCCCTGAAATTAGATCCTATACTCGTTAGTCTTTCGTTTGGATTCCTAATTAACCTAATTTAAACAAATTATCCCCAATATTTGATTTACGTGGGAGTTAGTGGTCCTATACTTGTTAGTCTTCCATTTGGATTCTTAATTGATCTAATTTCAACAAATTTCTCGCAATTTTGATTTACGTTTGAGTTAGTGGTCCTATACTCGTTAGTCTTCCGTTTGGATTCCTAATTAACCTAATTTCAACAAATTATCCCCAATTTTGATTTACGTGGGAGTTAGTGGTCCTATACTTGTTAGTCTTCCGTTTGGATTCTTAATTGACCTAATTTCAACAAATTTCTCGCAATTTTGATTTACGTTTGAGTTAGTGGTCCTATACTCGTTAGTCTTCCGTTTGGATTCCTAATTAACCTAATTTCAACAAATTATCCCCAATTTTGATTTACGTGGGAGTTAGTGGTCCTATACTTGTTAGTCTTCCGTTTGGATTCTTAATTGACCTAATCAACAAATTTCTCGCAATTTTGATTTACGTTTGAGTTACTGGTCCTATACTCGTTAGTCTTCCATTGAGATTCCTAATTAACCTAATTTCAACAAATTATCCCCAATTTTGATTTACGTGGGAGTTAGTGGTCATATACATGTTAGTCTTCACACTACTAGAAAAACTTAAAATTGCAACCGAATTTTTGCAACTGAATTACATCGGTTGGAAATTTGAATAAAATTGCAACCGAAATAATTTATGTTGGAATCGGGGTTGAAAGTGCAATTCTGCACAATATTTGCAATCGATTTTAAAATTGGTTCGATTCAAATTCGGTTACAATTACGGGCCAAACTTGCAACCGAATTAAGCTTCGGTTGCAATTTGGGTTCAGAATTGCAATCAAAGTAAAAAAAAAAAAAACATCGATCTCAGTTTCCTTTCCCACTTTGCATATCTCCTTTCCCACTTTGCACAAAAGAAAAGAGAAAACAGTTTTTCAAAATAGAAAGAAGCATCGCAGCTTTAATTGTGCACCACCATCACCGGCGGCGTGAGCTCACCACTCCGCAACACCCAACTCCCACACCACCGCAGCACACCGGCGCCTTTGCCGTCGAGTACCCAGCACCGCCTCACCAGCCTAACACCCCGCGCGGCGCCGGCCGCACCACCTCCACCACCACCACCCCGCTGTCTTCTTCAGATTTAGAGGTATGTAGCTAGAACTTAGTTAATTAATTTTAGATTTGATTTATTAGGGTTTAATTGATTTGAGATTTTGGATTGGTTTAATGATTAGCACAAATTGCACATTAATAAATGCCTGATTGTTTGTTTATTTGTTTATCTGCCAATAATTTATTTTAAATTTGGTTTGGTATTGGAAACTGCACTACGTGATCTTATTATTTGTTTTCTTATAGTTTCGTCCCTAATATTTGTTGTTTCGATACGATTGATGTAGCATTGCTGGCCTTTCTGCTTAATTCTTTCTTTTGTTAATATTTTTCCTTTTCAATTCAGAAGGTATATATTCATTCTTGGAGATTACTACTTCTTGGAATCGAATCAAGGACTTTATTGATTCTTATTTCAGCATCTGGTGTCACAGTATAGATCGGCAATATTATGTTAATGTTGACAATGCCGCCATGCAGCTTGTTCGAAACCCAAAGCAGGTTTAAGTCTTTGATAGTTTTTTAATTTTTGTCTTAGGCTTCTCAATGACATTTGAGATAGAATATTAGACAAAAGCCTATGTTTTTTGACAATGCAGTTTGATACTGTTGTTACAAACAATATATTTGGTGATATTCTATCTGATGAAGCCTCGATGATTACTGGAAGTATAGGGATGCTTCCATCCGCAAGTCTAGGTGAATCAATATGAGCATAATAATCTCTCTCTTAAATTTCGGCTAAAGCTCCTAACGAAGGAAATTTCATTTCTTTTGCTAACTGTGTTTGGAAATTTGGTGCTGCAGGGGCCTGTATTATTCGAACCAATACATGGGTCTCCAGGGCAGGTTGGTTCAAGACTTAATAGTTTATCATTGAAAATAGATGTAATTTACTTTTATGAACCTTTTTGTGGTTTAATTGAAAATTTCAGGACAAAGCAAATCCTTTGGTGACCTTATTCAGTGCTGCCATGCTTTTGAAGTATGGCCTGGGAGAGGAAAAGGCTGCCCAGAGGATTGAGGCTGCAGTTTTGAATACTCTAGATAGAGGATATCGTACGGGTGATATATACTCGGCTGGACTGGTAAGCTCTTCTTATATAAGGGTGAATTAGTTTTCTTCATCCATTTTATTTTCCTATCATCCTAGTTTTGACAAGTCATGTTATATGATTATAATTATACATGTTCTTCCCAAAGTTTAAACTTTTGATGCTTCCCATTATTGAATCAAGGTTCTCAAGTATTTGTGGTGTTCACAAGAGATGAGATGGTTGCATGCACTCTGAATATTATATTTCTTTCTATTAAATTTCTGTGTATAATCATCAATGAACTTACTTGAATCTTTCCCGCAGTAGTTTCCTATCCCATTCTTTCTAGTTCTCAAGATTTAATAGAAATTGTTGAACACTCAAATCTTGCTGTGTCATCATTTTATGTGGTCGAAGTAGTTTCTACACCTAGTGAATACCGAGCACTTAGTGTTTGTAAATAGTGTATCTCATTGTGTAATATTTATACATAACATTAATTACATAAACTGTTGCTATTTGTTGTTATAAGTTTGCTGACACTTTTTTGTACAGAAACTGGTAGGCTGCAAGGAGATGGGCGAAGAAGTGTTGAAGTCGATAGATAGTAAAGTCACTGCTATCGCGTGAAAAACAATTTAGCAGAAGTTCTTCGAGTGAAGGTTATTATTTAGTTTTTATTCACCTTTTTCCCTTTGATAAGTTTCTCAGCAATGAGTGTTGTATCCTAGCCTAGGTAATAGAACGGGCTTCACTGTGTTGGATTGAAATTTTGTTGTTGTAAAACAAATAAGGGTATAAAATGACGATTTGTTATTTGATTTTGTTTATGGAAATTGAAATGTGTATGGATTTTGGATTGTGTTTATGAAAACTGAAATATAATTATTGATTATTGGATTGTGTTTATGAAAATTGATATGTGCATATGAATTTTGGATTGTGTTTATGGGAATTGAATTGTATTTATTGTATTATATTTATAAATTGCCAAAAAAAAAAAAAAAAGATGGAGATATTCCAACCGATTTTGAGTGGTTTGCAACAGAAAAAGTCAGTTGGAAAATTTCCAACCGCAAATAATCGGTTGGAAAAATTCCAACCGAAAGTTCGTTGGAAAAATTTTCCAACCGATTTTGAAGTCGGTTGGAAAAATATTCGGTCGATATTTCGGTTGCAAACTCAATTCCAACGGAGGTTTTTCCAACCGATTTCTTCGGTTGCAAAATCGGTTGGAAATTCAAGTTTCCAATAAGTTTTTACCCATTTTTGGTTGCAATTTTTGTTTTTTAAGTAGTGTCAGTTTGGATTCTTAATTGACCTAATTTCAACAAATTTCTCGCAATTTTGATTTACGTTTAGGGTTTAGGGTTTAGGGCGAGTGAAGTGTTCTGGGCGACTGAACTATCAATCGCCCATTCTTATTCACTCGCCCAAGCCAGTAGGTGCTGTCTTGGGCGAGTGAAGTGTGCTGTGCGACTGAGATTTCAATCGCCCATGCTTATTCACTCGCCCAAGTCAGTACATACTGGCTTGAACAAGTGAAGTTCTCAATTCTTGAAACAAGAAACATCTGCATTTAACTACAGTGAATATTATTCAATAAACATCAAATATTACAACTAATAGTGTTTAATAAATATTAATCTAAGATTGCTCCGAGTTCTCGAAACGATGGGGACATGTCTTTGCATTGTGACCGATACCTCTGCAAACCGAGCACTTGTATGTTTTCTTTACTTGTTCAATAGCAGATTTAAAACGGGACGTTCTTGGTCTTCCGACAGATCATTTCACAGATGGAGGTAAAACTTCTCTCATATTCACATCATCTGGAATGTTGATCCATTGATCTTCAGATGGAACGGGATAAATGACCTCTATATATGCATGAATCATTTAATCGCACTTATAGTAATCAGTCGCAAGTTCATATACGTACTTGCCGGTTTCATTTGGTCTAAAGTCCATGGCAGCTGCTATTGCGTGAACACATGGCATCCTTTCAATTTGAAACACGCCACATGAACAAGATTTGTTCTCCAAGTCCACAATTCCACTCAACTCAGTAGATTCAACTTTCCACTTACCATAACCCAACCTAAATTTTGCCCACATTCCTTCGCTCTCATATCGCTTGTGTAGGGTTTCCTCTCGTTTTTTGGTAAGTGGACCCGGATCTTTTATTGCCGCCTTACGACGCTTGTAAAACCACGATCCCATCTTATCAATTAAAAATCCGACCATATTTAGCCATCTTGATCACTTTATTGAGGACCTCAACGGTGTTAGATGTCATAGTTTCGTACCTATTGACACGTTGGTGCACCCTCGACCATTTCTCAAACTTGACATCGTTCTTTAGCCAATCTACACACCTTTCATTCTTTTGTTTCAATAAATCAAAATATTTTTGGAATTCATTCTCGGTGTATGAATAATATGCTTGGTAAAAAAGATTGGCTAGATTTGTATTCCCCCTCCATTTTGATAATATGTTCTTCTTTATATGCCAATAGCATGAACCGTGTTCTACCAAAGGATAAATAGCTTTGACCGTGTTTGCAATAGATGAACCCTTGTCTGAAACAATAACCAAATTTTCTCTATCTGGTATCACCTCTCTCAAGCATTCCAGGAACCAAGTCCAACAAGCCGTGTCTTCACTATCACCTACCCCCCAGGCAAGCAGATAACAGTGGTTTTCACTGTCCGTCGCACTTGCAATTAGAACAATTCCTTCGTATTTGTTCAACATGAAAGTTGCATCAATTACAATAACATTTCTTAGCATTTGGAATCCTCGAATAGAAGCTCATATAGCCATGAAAAAATATTTGAATTTGTTTTCTGAGTCCGTATGAATGCGAGTGCGCATTCCGGGATTCAACTGCTCAATCATGTAACAATACGAGGGAAGCTTGGCAAAATTTTCTTCAAACGTACCCCTTACAATATCTTCAGCAACTTGTTTCCACCTCCAAGCTTTCCCGTAGCTAATGGCAACATTTTCTTCGGTACGCATAAAGTTTATCAATGTTTCTGGATTAGGCGGAACCTTGGCATTCAAGAATAGTCCCTTTGTACGATCCCCGATCAAACGACTGGTTGTCCATGTTGGGCAGTTCTATTCATCAAATCACAAGTGTGAATGTTAGTATATGTTCGAATAACAAACTCATCACCGATCGGTTCTTTTGTGGCATATATTCGCCATGGACAATTTTGTGTCACACACCGAGCAGTTTTCAGTTTTGTGTTAGACTTAGACGTCTTATGTGAGAAATGTTTACCTACAGCAACCAACTCGAGTTGATGTATAAATTCATGTTTGTTTTTGAAGTGCTGGCCGATTTTCCAATCTGATCCATCAGTTCTTCCCTCATTGGAATTTGATACCGAACAAATTCTTGGGAGATCAAAATTTGGCTCGTCATAAGTTGGAGCTTGGCCATGAGGGCAAGGTGCCTCCTGTGAGTCATAGTGGCCATGACTAGGTGGTTCGTCACAACTAGGTGCCACATATTCAAAATTAGGAGCTTGATCAAAATTACTAGGTTGGTCATGATCATCCGAACTCGAGTGGATAACAACATCATCAAGTAGGTGACTAGGTGGCTCGTCAGAACTAGGTGCCACATACTCAAAATTAGGCGCTTGATCAAAATTACTAGGTTGATCATGATCATCCGAACTCAAGTGGATAACAACATCATCAATTACATGTTCCTCAATGGTAGGCTCAAGTGCTTCATCAACATCTTCCTTCACGTACATTTGACAATTGTGGCATTGGATTAGAGTCCATCCTCTCTCGACTAGATATGTTCATTTCACTTGGTCTTATCTCACATCCATCATTGTTATTCAAAAAATAACTCGGTCATTAATTTGCCTTCCTTTAGTTTGGACTGTAAGTTTCCTCGGACCCTCTTTACTTCTCGGAGTCTCTTCTCTCCTCGGAGTACAAGTCACATACAAAGCAATCTCAGAATGATTTTGGTGAAAGAACTTAATTACTTCCCATTGAGACTCATTTAATATTGCCCCGGGTTCACCCCCCGCTTCCACACCAATTTTGCGATGGATCACAACATCATTTGCATACCGGTCATAATCCAACTTTTCGCAAATACTGTTACATAATTCCTAAAACAAAATCGTCCGATCCACCATAAAGTAATCAATACATTTATTATTGCCTTCCTAAACCCAATTGTGGTTCGTTAACTTCGACTCACCGCCATACTTTAGATTCACAAAAATTTGAGACATACCTACAAATAAACAACTCAAATGAAAAAAATAAAAAATTGTTCTGTGCGGGCGCTTGAACTGTGCTTGGCAACTGTACGCCTAAGCACGACCAAGTGTCATCTTGGGCGCCTGAAGAGTTCGTTGTGACTGAACTTCAATCGCCCAAGAACAGTTCAGGCGTCCACACAGGAAATACGAGATTTTAAATTTGCATCATTTTTTTTACTACGATTTGCCTACTAAAATGATTTACAATAAAGACCCAATGTTATAAGAGACCCATTACTAACCTTTTTTGTTGATAATCTTGTTATATTCTTCTTCTTCCTCCTCTTTGATTTTGAGCAAAATCAATTCTAGGGTTTTGGGAGAAGAATGAGAGAATTTTGAAAATTTTAGAAATTGAAATGGGATTGATTTTATATTCTTCTTCCTCTTACTCTTTGATTTTGAGCAAAATCAATTCTAGGGTTTTGAGAGAAGAATGAGAGAATTTTAAAAATTTTAGAAATTGAAATGGGGTTGATTTGTAATTTTGTAACTCTTTGTGGGTATAATTTAAAATTTATAGTTAAATTAAAATTAAGTAATTTACATTTATAGTATTAATCAATAATCTATTAACTAATTGATTAAAGGAAGGCCATTTCTAGAATTTGTAACATTCTAAGGTCATTTTTAAAAATTTAACTTCTCATAAGGCCATTATTAAGAACCACTCGGTCGAAATGTTATGTTCTTCGTTGATTTTGTGAAATGGAGCAAACTCGTTTTTATAGAGTTAATGTGGGGAGTTAATATGGAGAGTGAATGTCAAATTACCTCCTTGTGTTATTTTAAGTAGATAATTTAATTCCTTGTAATAAATAAAAGGACAAAGAAGCTTCATGTGATATCCTAAATAGGCAATTTAACTCCATGTGATAATAAAAATGGCAAAATATCTTCTGTATTTTTATGAAAAAATCACGTTGTCTCTCTCGAAATTGCTAATTAATTCATATCATAGGGAGTTAAATTACTTATTATTTCATTTCACATGGAGGTAAATTGCCTATTTTTATATCATAAGGAGATAAATTGCTCATTATTTCATTTCACATGGAATATTTTTATTTCACAGGGAGGTAAATTGTCCATTATACATATCACATGGAGTTAACTTGCAAAAAATTCTAATATGAAAGAAGTTTGACTGAGTTTGGTCTCGGTTTGGTTTGAAACTTGATTTAAATAACGACTTCAATGAAATATTGATTGTAGAATATTATTAAATAATAGTTACTGAATTTTTAAAATATGAAATTTAATTTGAATTGAAGTTTGATTGTTGGAGTTTGGGAGATAAAAGTGAATGATGTGAGTCAAATCAATAACTTTATAATGTTTGAAATAATATATTATATTGTGCAATAATTTAGATGATAAATTATTATTATTATATTTTGTGTTTATTAAGAAGTGATTGTAATTATTATACGTAATACTTAAGGTTATTATTAATAGAATGTATATTTAATGAGATAATAAATTTTTTTTGTGTGTGATTATTGAGATGTTGACTTAATTATTTTATTGTAATTATTATAATGATCAATGTTGTTATAAATAGAATGTATATTTAACGAGATAATTAATAATTCTTTTGAAATACATATAATATTAAAATGAACTTCATTTTCGCCAACTAATATAACTGAATATAACATTTAAAATTATAGTTGGATATTTTACAACAAATAATAAATACAAAATTTGATAATGCAAAACTCAATATTATTATAATTTAATTGATATTGTGGAAATATAAATTATGTAAATGTGACACATAGAAATAAAATAAATTAAAGAAAGCAAGGGGAAAGAGAAAAATAAATAAAAAATACAGACAGACCCCTATCTAATACTTGGCCTGAGAAGGTTTAGGACCTTTGGGTCTTGGGATGAAATCATGGTTTGGGTCGAAACCCTCCCAAGCCCATTATCAAACAAGGTTTGGCCGAGTATGGCTGAAATTAAACCGAGTCAAAAGAGATCCATATATATCCATATACTCTACTTATTAAAAAAACTGTCATGGTGTATCATACTACATTAGTTTTGGATATTTATATTTTGCCCTTAATACTTAAATTACTGAATCACATTTTTGATTTTCTTATGGTCTGACTTTATCACTTTCGTCTTTTTTAAATTTTCGTAGGAGATGCATCTCTTTTATCAATACCAGGAAAGTGTACGTGCGTTGCACGTGATTAATTAATTTTCTATGTTAGTGGAATCATACAATCATTTTTCAATATACTATCTTAATGACATATCATATAATTTTTTTGACTAATTCACTTTAATTATTACTATGTTGTTACCAAAAATTATCATAAATACTTATAATCAAAACTTGAAAATAATAAATGAATTATAATTATTAAGTATTTTTAATCTGAAATTACATGTCTACAAAACTATTATTCTAAAACAACCATTTGAACGAATGAACAATATCTATTGTTTTCTTCCTTTACTTTGATATTTCCATCTCAACCATTTTTCATAGGTTTAACCCATTTTTTTTTATCGATTTAACCAGTTTTGTATGTTATACATATCTTTTACTAAATTCATCCATTTCCAATTACATGTCTAATCAATTTTTAACGAATCTAACCCATTTTTACCAACTTTCCCCGATTTTGTAGTGTAAACCTGCTTTTACACTAAGTTTACCCTATTTTTTGTTATTTTAACATGTTCTTTCATCGATTTTCTCGAGTTTTACTTGAGTTTACCATTTGTTTTTGTGTTATTTTAATCCGTTCTTTCATTGATTTCACCATTTTTTGTGCTTTATCCCATTCTTTAATCGATTCACTCATTCTATCCGCTTTAACCCAATTTCACCTATTCTTTTGCTGATGTACACTATTTTCTCGACTATTTCACATTTTTTTTTTCAATTTAACTCGTTTTTTGTTCTTGTTCTTTATCGATGTGATCCATTTTTTGTTATCTTGTGTTTAGTCGATGTCATTCATTTTTTTTACCAGTTTACCCATGTTTTGTCAATTTACCTCATTATTTTATCGATCGTACCAGTTTTTGTTGCTTTAACTCATTTTTATTTTAACTAACCCATTTTCCCATTGTTTTGCCGTTATCACCAGTTTTAACCACTTATATATTTTGAACTTTTTTTTAGCCTAAGCCAATTATAGGGCTGAGCCCGGTTCGGTCAACCGACCGAACCGAACCGGACCGATTGATTCGGTCCGGACCGAGTACCGAACTGGAAAATCGGTTCGGTAGTCGGTTCTTGCCTCAGAACCGACCCCTTATAAGGGGTCGGTTTTCGGTAAAACCGGTCGGTTTCCCGAACCAAACCAGTTGAACCGATTTTTTTTTTCCTAATATGTTGAGCCATAAGTTAACTAGCAGTGCTTTATTCCCAAATCAAAATTCCTTTCTCACGCCAACAAAATTCCCAAACCCAGCAGTCCTTTTTTTTCCGAGCTCCAAAGCACCCGATTACTTTATTCCCAAATCAAAATTCTCCATTCCAAAACAAATATATATTAATATTGTTTTGTGGATGATTGAGTACGGTAGAATAGATATAATATGACATATGAAGCCAACCCGAATTATAATAAGAATAGGTAAAGGTAGGTGAATAGAAGAGGGAAGAAGGAAGAAAGAAAGAAGAAAAAAATGGAGAAGAAGAAGATCAAGTTAGAAAAATGAAAAATGGAGAAAGAAAAGAGGGAGGCGGCGCATATGCATATATCAAAGGTAATGTATTAGGTTTTTTTTTTTTTTTTAATTCATAGAAAGGCCTAAATAGTGGGCCAATAGCCCAATACCATGTTTAATATATTTTTTCTGGATTAAATTTTTTTTTTGAGCCAATACCCAATAGCCCAATATCATTTAATTGGACCAAATCGGATTGAATCGGAAGGAATTGGTCATAAAAAAAATATTAAATTTAAAATTTGGGAAAATTTTGGAACGAACCGGATCGAACCGAACCGTTTGGTTTTTGTACCGAACCGGACCGAAAGTTTCGGTCCGGTAAACGGTCCATAAATTTTCAGGATCGAACCGGTCAAGAACCGAACTTCGGTCCGGTTCGGTCCGGTTTGGACCGTTTGCTCACCCCTAGCCAATTATAAGTTTTTTAGTTAACTAAATATGATTACTTTAGTTTATTCGTATCGAAGAAATGTGATTTCTTTGAAGGCTTTTTAATAATTGATCATTTATTAAGAATTGTCCAAAGAAACATCGATTGCGCCTGTATTTACACCGAGTTTATCATTTTTTTTGTTATTTTAAGCCGTCCTTCGACCGATTCTACCCATTTTTGTGTTTTTATCAAATTTGTTAATCAATTCACTCATTGTTTTTGGTTTAACCTAATTTTAGTCGATTTTACCTATCTAGCTTACCCCGTTGTTTTATCAATGGCACCATTTTTTTTTTATTTCAGTCGTTTTTCTTCTATCTAACCCATTTTTCCTCTGATTTACCAATTTTTTTTATCATATATATATTTTTATTAGAATCTTACCGTTTTCATCAATTTTAACCATTCTATGTTTTGACTTGTTTTGCCGTTATCACCAGTTTTAACCACTTATATATTTTGAACTTTTTTTTAGCCTAAGCCAATTATAAGTTTTTCAGTTAACTAAATAGTACTTTTTTTATTTTTTAATTCATATAGCCTATATGTGACCTTTTGTTTTTAGATTCTTTAGTAAATGATAATTTCTTAAGAATTTTTGAAAGAAATTTCGCTTGTACCTATTTTACACTGAGTTTATCATATCTTTTTTATTATTTTAGCCCGTTCTTTAGCCGATTTCATATATTTTTTTTTGTGGTTTATCTCATTTCTTAATTAATCCATAATTATCTCAAGTGTAACCAATTTCAATCGATTTTTACATTTATTAATCAATTCACTAAGTTTCTCTGGTTGAACCCAATTTAGTCGGATTTTACTTATTATTTTGCGTATTTAACCTATTTTCTCATATATTTCACCTTTTTTTTTTGCCAATTAACTCATATATTTGTTTTTGTTCTTTTATAAATTTGATCTGATTTTTTGTTATCCAGTGTTTAGCCGATTCATTCATTTTTTTCCTGGTTTTACCTATTTTTTGCTTGTTAACCTTGTTGTTTTATCAATGGCACGATTTTTTTTTGTTTTAACCCGTTTCTATCTAACCAATTTTCTCATTGATTTTACCATTTTTATCATATATTATTAATCAAAATTTTACATTTTTACCAGTTTTAACAATTTCGATGTTTTGAAGTTTTTTTGCTTAAGCCAATTATACATTTTTAGTTCTCTCTAGTGTAACCCAATTTTCACATTTGTTAATCAATTCACTATTTTTCTCTGATTGAACCCAATTTAGTCTGATTTTACTTATTATTGTGCTTATTTAACTTATTTTCTAACACATTTCACCGTTTTTTTTGCCAATTAACTCATTTATTTGTTCTTGTTCTTTTATCGATATATTCTGATTTTTTATTATTCCGTGTTTAGCCGATTTCATTCATTTTTTTTTTACCAATTTTACCTAGTTTTTGCTTGTTAATCTTGTTGTTTTATCAATGTCACATTTTTTTTTGTTTTAACATGCTTTTCTTGTTCTTTTATCGATATAAGGGACTTCTTGTCTAATTAAATTTATGTAATTCTTTTTTTTAGGATTCTTTTATTTTACATTTTTGCCATAAATTTAAATATCACAATATAATTTTAATAGGGGTATATTAGTCTTCACAAAAAAGGGAAGAAATTTCCTTAGGCCAACTCGTACTTTTATATGTATATAGATATATAGATAGTGTATCTCATTAGTCCCTCTTATCAATGTAGTGTGACACACTTATCAATCTTAAATTTTTGGTAGCAGATTCATCCCATTCTTCCCTTTTATCATTATATTGTTACACATTCGTATAGGATGTATTTTTATAGTGTTACACATTCGTATAAGATGTATTTCGGATTTAAGAGGGACGAATGTGTTACACTACATTGGCTTATGTTAAGACAACATCTGCGCTTCTGCCTGTTGCAAAAGCTGGCTAGATGTAGCAATCTCTACTAGAATTTTCGATAAGCCGCCTTGGCTTATGTTCTTTCCAAAATTTGGTGACTTGTACGAGTTTTACGACCCTTCCAAGCGCAAAACTTATTGGCTCGAGTTGCCTGAGCTACATGGCTCTCGAATTTGCTACGCGAAAGATGGTTGGTTGCTTCTATGCAAACCAAGAACTCAACGCGTGTTCTTCTTTTGTCCTTACACACGGGAAATGATCAAGATGCCTAATCTAGAATTAACTTACCAAATAGTTGCATTTTCAGCTTCTCCTACATCTCCTGATTGTATGCTCTTTACAGTCAAGCATGTTAGCCCCACTGTTGTTGCAGTTTGTACGTGTCGTCCGGGGGCAACCGAATGGACTACTGTCAATTACCCAAATCGGCTACCGTTTGTTAGTAGCATTTGGAATAAGCTCGTTTTCTGTAAGGGACTCTTTTACTGTTTGAGTCTTACTGGTTGGTTGGGGGTTTATAACCCGGAGAAAAGTACCTGGGCCGTTCATTCTGTGCCGCCGCCCAAATGCCCCGAGAATTTCTTTGTTAAGAATTGGTGGAAGGGCAAATTTATGGCGGAGCATAACGGAGATATATACGTTATATACACATGCTCCGCTGTAAGCCCGGTGATATATAAATTAGATCAAACTAATAAAGTGTGGGTAGAAATGGAAAATTTAGGGGGAATGACTTTATTTGCTAATTTTTTGTCTTCCCATGCGAGGATGGATCTTCTTGGAATGATGCGAAACAATGTTTATTTCTCAAAGGTTCGGTTTTATGGGAAACGTTGCATTTTATATTCGGTCGATGATGGTAGATACTATCCACGGAAGAAGTGTTATGATTGGGGAGAACAAGATCCGTTCGAGAGTATTTGGATCGAACCGCCTCAAGACCTTTCGACTTTTCTTTAAAAGGTAAAATTAAATTTAATTATTTTGAGATTTTTATTTTCTCATGGACTTGGTATTTGTGTTGCAGTCCTTGCTTCTGGCTGTTATTAAGGTTCCACTACAATCAAAAGCCATCTCTCTCATTTAGCTTTCTTGATGTTGTTTAATTAGCCCTTTTTTTTCCTTTTTCTTTTGATTTAGACTGTATGTAAACTTCAGGTTTGGAAAATAATGTTGTTCCACTTATTTAATCTATTTGTATAAGATATTTTCCGGCTATGATTACTAATAAAATTGTATTGATTTTCTCTTATCTTTACAGATATTGGGCTATATATATATATATATATATATATATATATATATATATATAATAGATATCAAAAGGAGAAAATATTTCTGAATTTTTTCATTATGAATTAAATTTTAATTTAATGATTAAGTTTCTGAATTTTTTAAATGTGCATCAAGTTTTCTGTTGGAGCTTCTTTGTTAGGTAACTCCACATATTGATTCTAGTCAATAAATACTATTAAGTAATGGTTTTTGTAACCCCTTTGCATCAGCATATTGAAAAGGGAATGTGATTCCATTTTCATATATAAACAGTGGATTTATATCATATTAAGATAATGTTTGAGACCACTTGTAGTACAAAAATGTGTCTCAATATGGAACTAGTCAAATGCATGGATCAAACTTTCGTATTGAGTTTATGTTCAGTCAGCTAAATATTGGAATTTTTCGAGAATTTCTTGAAAATGTTTCTGAAATGCTAGAAAAAGTTATAAAAAAAAGTGACTAAATTAAGAAAAATAACAGAATTTAAGGTAAAATATTACGCTTTATTTTAGCTGATTCAGAAACGAACTTTTTTTCTATGTTTTCAAAAAGAAAAATGGAAATTGTGATCCATGCTCAAATGTTTTGATAAAGACATTCTAGAATAACTATGACAATTCATAATTCATATCCAAAACTTATTTAGTTTCACACATTCCATATTCATGAAATTTTGTCATTTTTTCTTGATAAAAGTTATTGATTTGACACGTAATATTTTATTAAAAATCAAATGTTCAAACTCAATTCAATTCATATGTCAAGTTTTTTAGGATTCAAAACACTTCAAACATAGTATAAACACTCCAAATTTCTTTTTCTTTATTATACCCTTACAAGAAAGATGACTTTTAGCTAAGAAATTTCGTCCAAAAAACCGAAATTTCTTAGCAAAATACAATCTAAGACGAAAAGCTTTGTATCCCAAATTGTTGCCAAAGTTGTGTCGCTAAATATGGCTTCTCATTTATGGTCATTCTTCCTTTGGCTTCTGTCTTTGTTCGACTCAAACATAAATATGTGGGTGCATAAACTAATTATTTTTAGGATAATTAGATGTGAAGAGGAAAAAGGATTAAATTACTTCAAAACAATTAACTCATGGCTGTGCATCAAATATAAAAGAAGGTAACATGTTAAAATTATATTCTATGGAAATAATGTAACTTAGAAAGATTTCAGTAAATAAACTAAGGTAATCATTGTACCAATTAACAGATTTTAACATATTCTGAAAATATGGAACTTATAAAAAAGAAATACTATTACTTAAGAAACTAAGGTAATCATTGTACCATTTAACAGAAAATGACCTTTCCCGGCGTCGATCTCAAAGAGCATAAGAGGATAGACAGTGGGTCTCCATGTAGGGATACCACCATTCAGTAGGTCGACCGCCATCATATTGAAGCGACTCAATTGTTTTGGTCTCTAAGTTGTACAGAAATAATTTTCCCCCTGCCTGAGAACAACAACAATTGGACTGCATGGAATCAATCCCTCGATAAAGATTGATTCTAATATTTCATCCGATTCTTCATTGTTTTCTAGCAATTTTACGGCAGGTTCTTTAAGCATGGAAGCACTCATGATTGTGTGCATCAAGATCCACTCAGTGGCAGGTATAATGGTGGAGCGCCTGTAACTTCCATCCTTATTCTTGGGGAGCCGCCAGAGTTGCATCCCTTGATAAACGTCTGTAACGCTAAACCATATAACATCATCATGTTCTTGCCTGATAATAGTTGAGTTATAATATGTGCCACTATCTGGAAATGGCAACATAATCAACTGCAGACGATCCTCACCCCCATTTAAATCGTAAAGGGCGATCGATCTCCTTCCACTCCAATGCACGACACCATTACACACGATAGAAGGCGTCTCCTCACTTAGATATAAATATGGAGGAATGCTGAGTGTCAACTTAGCCCATGTGCCAGTCTTGGAAGAATAAGTTTCTATATCACACTCTCTTAATGTATCTATGCTAGCCCGTAGAACCATGTAATTTGGTATGAGCTCGTTTGTATTCTCCTCGCACACAAATGCAACGAGTATTATTGAACGTGTAGAGTTGGGGATTATGGGTGGCGGCAAAGAAACCGATTTTTTGGTTATGGGATTCCAAACATGGTAAATGTTGCCGCAGAGGATGAGCCCATTTGAGGAAGTGATGAAGTTGCCAAATATGTTCGGCACCATAGTGATGTACCCCATATTACTTTTTCGTAATGCATTCACATTTGTTAATTGGACGAGTGGTAGCAGACGTTCTCCACGTAGCCAATGTTTTCTAGTCTTGTCACTGTAACTTTTAAGAAAGCAAGGATCGGCGATGATATTGGTCCATCTCTTTGACACGCACTTGAATCTGAACAAGGATTTCGGCGGCAATCGAACTAGTATGGACATTAACAAGTCATTGTTGCCCTCTATTTTCTCTGCAGCCACTAACTCCATAGTTGAAAGTCTGAAAGAAGAAATCCAAACAATGTTGTGTATCAATTAATGAGATTGTGTATAAGAATGAAACATGAGAAATTCTGTCTGGATCCTCCCGAAGCAGAAAAAGTTCGAAGCCGGGTCCAAAAGACGGCGGCGAAAATCAAATGGTAACTAGTATAAATAGAATATTACCTGTGGGATATCACAAATGTTGTTAAAAGACGTAATTATTCTTGAAGTGATCAAGTTGGCCGCTGCTTTAATTTATCAAACGAACTGAGCAATTAAAAAGATAGGGTTAGCTTACATGACAATCGACTTTACTTTAGATTTCCATAACTAGTGCATTAGTTCTCGAATTATAAAAAAAACATCACAAAACAAAGATTCCTCCAAATACATCAACTTCTCAATATACATTGCTTCAATTTGGATTTTAACTTACATTCATGAATTCTCATTCAAAAACAATAGTACCAATGTACCATATTTCAACAACATTTCTAAACAAGAAGAGGTAAAAGATCAGTCAAAGATCAGTCCGAAACACATGCATAGACTAAAGAATTTTGTTCACCAAGCAATCACAACTTTGGATCTATCAATTTCAACCAACTTAATCCAAAATTAATTAAACATTTCAAAATAATTTCATCTACAATTACTTTTTCATTACATAACAACGAAAACTGAAAGATGGAGAGTGTAAATTTGACCTTTAATTTAGCTTCGTCCCTCTGTTTGAATGAAAATTTTAGTCTGTTTCAGGTGACATCAAAAAGCTTTGCCGCTCTAAAAATACAAAGACCTAGATTTCGAAATCTTCCATAGATGAGAGATTCAACAACGAACACCAACATTAAAAATTAATACACATACTTACCAGAATATTCAATACGAATTAAATCGAAATGAGTAGATTGGAAGCTTAACAGAAAAGGTAAATGGAGATTTATCTGAAGAAAGGGAGACGAAGAGACATCGATAATTCCTAGGTCGAATTGTTATGTTATTCGTTGATTTTGTGAAATGGAGCAAGCTCGTTTTTATAGAGTTAATATGGAGAGTGAATATCAAATTACCTTCTTGTGTTATTTTAAGTAGATAATTTACTTCCCTGTAATAATAAATAAAAGGATAAAATAGCTTCCTGTGATATATCCTAAATAGGCAATTTCATTCCATGTAATAATAAAAATGACAAAATATCTCCCTATATTTTTATGAAAGAATCACATTGTCTCCCTCGAAATTGCTAATTAATTCATATAATAAGGAGTTAAATTGCCTTCAGCCATTTCTTTTTTGGCCAAATGGCGTTTGAAGATATTGAAATTTTAAAAATGGCCTTCAACCATTTTTCTTTTTCTTTTTTTCATATCATTAAAACTTAAAAACTCTACTAATTAATTACCTCCAACCACCTAGACTCTTTGAAATTAACAAATCAACCCCAACCCTAAAATTAACAAAAATAAATCTCTCACTTCATTCTTCATTCTTCATTCTTCATTTTTCACTCTTCAACTCCCCAATTGCCTCCCTCTCTTCTCTTTTCTCTTAAATCTCTCAACAAACTCTAAAATTACATAAATCACTCCAACAAGAAGTTGAGAAGGAACCTAATCAAAGATTGGCACAAGGATTGAACCTCCAAAATCGCATAAATGAGGTAAATTTTAATTTTCTATAATTCTTGCAGATAAAATAACCCTAACCCCCGTCCTCATGCTTTCGAAGAAAATTTCACTGCGGTGAGACGTAACAGACATGGGTTTCACCGCCGTGAGGTTTCTATCTTACCTTGGTGAGGTAAAACCTCACAGAGGGTCTGTTTGCTCGAGCCGCGGCAGTGAATTTCTGGGGCGAGTGAATATCTTCAGTCGCCCAACACATTTAGCTTGGGCGAGTGAAGTATGTTGGGCAAGTGAAATTTCAGTCGCCCAACATACATCACTCACCAAAGCCAGTAGAAACTGCTTGGGCGAGTGAAATGTGCTGGGCGAGTGAAATTTCAGTCGCCCAGCACACTTCACTCGCCAAACCAGTAGGAACTGCTTGGGCGAGTGAAATGTGTTGGTGAGTGGATTTCTTCAGTCGCCCGGCACGCTTCATTCGCCCGAGCCAGATGTACTGCTTTGGCGAGTGAAATGTGATGGGCGACTGAATTTCTTTGGTCGCCCAACACACTTCACTCGCCCAAGCCTATAGGTACTGCTTGGGCGAGTGCAATGTGATGGGCGAGTGAATTTCTTCGCCTAGCACACTTCACTTGCCCAAGCCAGTAGGTACTGCTTGGGCGAGTGAATTTCTTCACTCGCCCCGCACACTTCATTCGCCCATATCAGTAGATAATTGAAAGATTAATTTATTTATTTTGTTTGTAGGGTTATCGTATCTTACCTACTTCCCAACTGCCGCCCTTGCCTAATTTGCACTATGCAAGGGTAACTGAGGATGGGAAAGTGTCACACAGGCAAACGTGGAAATATTTGAATGAGATAGTGCCTCGTCTTGATCAGATCCATTGGGAAAAGATTAATAGGTACCCCCAGATTGGGAATTTTTTACACTTAAATTTAAAAGGATTCCTAAAGGGATCGATCCTACACCAAGTAATGATTAGGTCGTGTGCTCGAGGAGACAACCAAAGCGATTATGAGCATTGGGTTTTGGTGAACGGAAAGCCTATACGACTGAGCATAGAGGAGTTTAGCCTGGTTTCAGGATTGCGTTTCACCGAACTAACATGTGCCGATATACGAAGGAAAAGAGCTTCTAAGTTGAAATGTATAAGGTTTCCAAATGCGGGAGACAAATATTTAGTGTACATGAAGTTATGAATGTGATCAAACATTTGTTGATTCGGGAACCAGACAGTGATGATATCATCAGCCTTATCTATGCTGTTGTTGTAACAACGTTTTTGTTGCCTCATCGAAACCCCAGGGATGTGGATGACTTCACTTTAGAGGTAAGTAATTTTTAATTCTATTTAATTTTGATATTTATATGTTTTATTAAATTAATTATCAATGAACTCTTATGAAATTGCAGACCTGTGACTTCCTAGATATATGCGATAAATATCCCTGGGGCGATTTGGTTTGGAATAAAACAGTTGCAAATATTTTGGGTTCAGTTGGGCCTCTAACTGATGAAACTGAGACCTTGCGCAGTTGGAATTGTTGGGGATGCCCCTTAATTATACAAGTATGAAATCCTACTCAGTTTTTCAATGTTTTGAAGAATTACAAGTCTAATTTTGTAACGACTCGTGAATATGATTTATGTGTAGTATTGGTTATTAGAGGCAATTGAAGGTTTGGACCAAATAGCATTATGCACTCCCAGACCTGGTTTTGAGGGGAGGCATCCGAGAATGTTGCGTTGGATCATAAAGGTGTCTAATCGCCCCAATTGTTCTACTGTGAATGAATTTCTGAAACATGTTATGGTGTGGTTTTATTAATTATTTTCTTTTTTTAATAATTATTAGATCTCTCTAAACATTACAACTATGATATTTTTTGTTTTTAGGTTGTCATCCCGCGACTGAAGCCGGATGTAGTGGAGGTACAGAGCCCATATTATTTGAGTGCGAGGGATGCTATGCTAGATACGTTTGCTGACAATGGCCAGTCAACTTCCATTCGCATCCTCTGTGAGGGCTTAGGTGTTGATTACGTCATTGTTCAGGACGATGAGACATTGCAATCTACGGGCTTACCCTTCGATCCCCCTCAGGGTCCCGACGTTGCCTCCACTTCTCGGGGTCCACAAAACCGTCCCTCCAAACGTTCACGCGGCGGAGCCTCCACCTCGCAACAGCCATCAATGGATCAAGATGACAAACAACCGGCTTGGGCACAGCGAATGGAGCGGATTCAACTTGAAAATCAAAGGATGTGTCAGGACACCCAAACACGTGTGAGTGCCCTTGAGCGGATGATGACGGAACTTCTTCGTCGGATGGATCTTAATGGAGTAAGGCCGCAGGCGCCATCTGGAGGGAGTGATGATGCAATTGAAGATGATATTGATATTAGGGAGGTTGATCAATATACAGATCATCAGGTTGATGATTGAGATTATGTATATGTGTTAGACATTTAATTGACATATTGTTTTGATTTCGTTTTGAATTATTTTATGAAATGGTGTGTTTTTTTAATTGATGATCAAGAGAGGCGATTATACTCAGGATTCTCTACAGAATCTCGGATCCGATGATCCACAAGGTTCTCAGCAGAGTCCCGGGACTGATGATCCGAACTCAAATTTTGTGGCTCCGACTGACAGGGAAAAGAGGATGAGAAAGACGTGTAAATGGATTAGAACCCCTTTCACCGCAAATGATAGTGTTGGATGAAGATGAAGATTAATGAACAAGGAAGTTAGATGTTAAAGGGAGGTTTTGATGATTGCCAAAACATCATAACCAGCTAAGTAAATAATGCTTAGTAAAATCCCTTAGAAGAATTTTGATCAACCAAAGAAAAATCAGACAAGTCAAAATTCAGAATGGTCCAGAAGACTACTGATCTGCTGCTGAAGGAAGAAATCAGTTTGGTGAAAATCAGCCGACTCAAATTAGATTTGTTCAAAATGCTGAAGAAGGAGGGTATTTATGGAAAATGATTGAAGAAATCCTCATATCAGCTCGGTGCATTAAATGCTGCTGATAGAAAGTACTGTTGATAGTACTGTAGCAGTACAGAGAGCCGTTTGCAGAGTTTAAGGATCAGTACCCGATGCATTTGAATCTTGTCTTGCTTCAACGAACACTTTTCAAATCTGAAGGTATAAATAGTTCGTGAGTTTGAGAGAGAAGACACACAACACAACTGAGATCAATCCTGTAAAGCAAAATCTTCTAAGTCTCAAAAACTCAAGAACAACTCACTAGTCTGCCGAAGTTATTTGTTAACTGAAGCTAGTTGAAGTCAAAAGAAAAATCATTTTCTGAGTGAATCTGTTATTGTAGAGTGTTGTGAGAAGTATATGTCCATTTGAGTGAGTGATATTTCTTCGAGAGTAGGAGTTTCTTTGTGATTTCCTGCTGCGAACTTACGGCTCATCATTTGTTGAAGAGCGTAAGTAGAGTATATTGTAAACTGTGTGTTTATAGTATAACCCAAGATCTAAGTGACTTGGAAAAGTGGACTAAAGGATTTTCATACATATAACCACTATAAAAATTCTTTGTGTTTTAACTTGCATTATTTTCTTGCATATCTTCAAAGTTGCATTAACTGTTGAAAAGATTTTAAAAAGGAGTTTGTTCAAACTGGGGATAAAATCTTTCAAAAGACTTAGTTTACTTGTGAAAAACACTTTAATACATCCGCTGCAGCTGATCTGATAAAACTTATTTTACTGAAATCAGCTAAGTACTTTTCTAAAAGAGTGGTCAACTCTGCTGCTCAAACTTTGTGTGCGAACAACTTAGTTAGCTTACTGTTTGCGATTAGCTTTGTCTGCTAACAGTTAAGTGAAAAGTTTTTAAAGTCTAAAAAATTTTCAGAGGTCTATTCACCCCCTCTAGACCTCATCTGACCACTTGGGACCCACAAGTGGTATCAGAGCACGTGGTTCATTAGAATCAGCTGCCAGATCAACGAGCTTGATCCAAGTGTTTTTCAAAGGTTTTTAAACTTTTTCAAAAGAGTATATTTTTGAAAAATCAAAACTTTTTGAAAATGGATTGTATCAGCCATGTTCCCCACATTGGCGGTATGAGTTTTGAGGACTGGAAGATCAGGATGGAGATCTTCTTAGCTGCTTACAATGATAACATGTATACATGCATTACCAAGGGTCCATTCAAATTCACCAAGACTATAAAGGTTGATGAAGTAGATATAGTGGTGGAAAAAGATCTACAAGAGATGACAGCTGAAAAGATCAAGCTGTTCAATCTTGTTAAAGTTGGCCGTTTCATCATGACCAAAGCCCTGGACAACGACAGATTTGACAAAGTCAAGCATTGCAAGACTGCAAAAGAGATGTGGGACAAGGTTTGTGACATGAGCAAAGGAAACGACGCCATAAAAGAGCATCAGCTGATTGTTGCTTTGGAAAAGCTAGAAAACTTCAAGATGAATTCTGCGGAAACCATTGACCAGATGGATACACGGTTTACAAGGACACTAAATGAAGTTCTCAAGCTAGGAAAAACCTTCACTGACAAGGAGATAACTGTCAGAGTGTTGAAAGCTCTGCCTCCAAAGTTCAACATGAAGGTGAAAGCCATGGAAGAGTCAAGAGATATGGAAAAGATCTCTCTTACCGAGCTATTCTCAGTACTCAAGGCATACGAGTATAAACTGCCAAGAATGGGTATTGAAGAAACCTCAACTTCAGGCCCCACAACTGACCTGATTGCTGCTGAAAATCCAAGAAGAACAGCACACAAAAGCAAAGAAGTGGACTCATCTGATGAAGCCAAACTCCTCAACAAAAAGGAGTACACTGCTGGAGACGTTGCATTGCTGATGAACAACTTCAAGAAGTTCTATAAAAGAAAAATGAAGAACAAATACAACAATGCTTCTACTTCTAACCATACTTCTTCTTCTCAAGATAAGGATGTTTATAAATCCAAACTAATGTGTTACAATTGCAGGAAATTGGGACATTTCATCAGAGACTGCCCATGTCCTAAAGCTGAGAAATACACTGAAGAAGAAAAGAGAATCAGAAAGGAAAGAAAGCATCAGAAAGGCAAAGTGCTGATAGCTGAAGCAGAGAAGCTGGCTGCTATCTACTCATCTGATTCAGACTCAGACACTTCTGAAGAAGAGTCTATTGAAGATGAGAACCCTACTCTTATCTGCCTGATGGCTAAGGAATCTGATGACTCTGAGGATGAGGTAACTCCTCTTGAAAATGAATTGTTTAATTCCTTTGAGCAAATGATGGTTAATAATACTAGTATTGCTGACGTATTTGCTAAGCTTAAGGAAGAGATGATACTGGTAAGAGAGTAAAACAGTTCACTGAAACTTAAGGTTGAAAAACCAAAAAAATCGGCTGAATATAAACTGCTTGAGCAAGAAATGAGTCTCTGAAAGCTGAATGTGAAGTATATAAAGGAAAAATCATGGAATTTGAAAAGATTATTGAGTCTCATGACAAGTCTTCTGTTGCATCCACTCATATGTCTAGTAAACAGAAACTACCTTTAGAACAGGATAAGTTGAAACTGAATCATACTGAAAAGTTCATATCAACTGACAATAGTAAGGTCATATTGTATGTTCAGACTACTAAACCTACTTCACCCGAGAAAGAATTAAAAGAGAAGAAAGCTCCTAAGGCTAAAAAGAGCAAAAAGCCTAGTTTAGGAAAACAGACTGGTAAGACTAAACAGCAGAGTCCTAGGAAGTCTGCTGAAACTAGTAAAACCAATCAGACTAGTAACAAAACTAAGTCATCAGTTAATGAGCAAGTAAAAAGTAAGCCAAAGAAGCATAAGAACAAGAAAAATCAAAATGCTTGGTGATGAGTGTCTTTTTGGTAGGTTAGTGGTTCTCGGTCGGTGTTTATATTCCAGGTCGAACACGACTCGTCAAAGTGAGGAGTGGCATGTCGATCAAGCTTCTCCTCGATTTGTTAATAGGATCCTAACTTGTAATCAAAGATAACTACGTCAGGTTAATGCCGGTGGTGACCCGGCGATTGCCTTCCGATGCTTAAGTAAGTATCGAGATAGAGAAGAAGGTATGTCTGTATTTAATGCTTAGAGTGTACGTACCCTTTTCTCTTATTTATGAGGGCTATTTTTATTTTATTACTGGATCACCGGGTCGAATCGTGATTGGACGTTTATTTTCAGATATGGATCCTTAAAAATGGTTTGATTTGACCGTAAGCGGTTTAAGATTAACAAATAGGTATCGACCACCATGTCGGTTCAGATGATGAGATCGACATTGGCGACTAATTGGAGGTGAGTTTGAGAGTCGATACGCTCGTTGTGAGTTCTATGTGTGCTTCGAGATGGAGAGTCGAGACATTCCAAGTGAGCTCAAGCATCGATGGTTTTATTGATTTTATTTTATGGTCGATGGTCAAGGGTGACGTGTTGTATGCCGAAGACTTGGTACATCAAGAGTCCCCCAAGTTCTAGAGTTCGAGTGTAAGTCGAAATCTGGAAATTTTAATGTGTGCATCGATGGTGCATCGATGGTTTTATTTTTAATTTTGTGCTGTATTATCAGTGGTGGTCCCCTAAGTTCTAGATTTCAAGTGTATGTCGAAATCTGGAAGTTATAATTTCTAAATTAATATTTCGCGCCTTGACCGCTTTGGTTTTCGTGCCTTCGTTCCTTAAGCTGTGGTGGGTAAGTTTTGAAATCCAAGAGGTGGAAGGGGAAGCGTCGCGTATTTTCTGGGGGGTATTTACGTAATTTCACGAAGCGGTAGTTTGTTTTTCTATATATAGGTCGTTTTACCGCTGCCGTTTTCACACTACTGTAAATTTATCTGACTTCGGAGCTGTTGATAGTGAGTACATATTGTTGTTGATTTCATTGGTCATATACTTTGAGATGTCGAATATCGTTTTTTCTAGTCTGGAAAATATCCATGTCGAGGAGGTCGTGCATGAAATATTCGAGGGGAGAGATGGAGCACATCAGGACGTCGGTAGGGGCGACGTCCAACAAGATAGGACCGAGGGAAGCGGAGACGATGAAGATACCAGGACTTACCAGACTGAGATGTCCTATGATGAGTTCCAGGCAGGAAATTATAAAAGAGCTTTGACTTTTTGGCGTTCAGCCTTTTCGATTCCAGATGGTTGGACTTTAATGTCTCCTGGCGGAAACGATCGAATGCATCAACCTCCTGCTAGGTCGCTGGCGATCCACGAGGCCTCAATGGAATGCAGGTTTTGAGTACCTATTGCCCCCGAGTTGGCTTCTATTCTAAACCACTTGGGGGTTCGACCAACCCAAATAGTTCCGAATTGCATGTCAATGATCCTCGCATTTATAGTCTTCATGAAGGCTTTTGGAAAACCCGCGACATTTGGAAATTTTGGGTGTCTATTTAAGGTGAGTGAGTCACCGAAATCAGGCGTGGGCTTCTACCAAGTTAAGTCCAGAGGAAGTAAAAATAGCTTTTTAACCAATACGAAGAGTTCCCATGGTAAGGGATGGAAATCTCGATTTGCATTTCTTCTTCCGTCGAAGGGGCAGTCGCTGAACTTTACGTCTCCGTGGCGCACTGGACCGATCGATGTGAGAAATCCTCCAAAGCCATGTCTCTCGAGTGAATTTATCGAGAATTTGCGCAAGTATTGTGTAAACGTTAAGAAACACATCGAAGAGCCGTGTCTTCGAGTTTGCGGGCTATCGCAGTCGAAGAAGAGATCAGATGATCCTAGTTTACAAGAAATACTCCCAGGTGCTTTGGTTCCGCCCGAAGGGAATAAGAGAATAGCTTTGGGACAAGAGCATGTGCGCAGATGGGCTCAAATCTTTAGCTCGAGGGGACGACAAACCAATGATGGACGATCGAGGCGTGCTGAAGGTCCTGATTCTCATCGAGATGAAATTCGTCTCAGAAAGAGACCTCGAATCGAAGAAGAGTCGGTGAAAGAAAAGGGGAGTACGCCTGTCGATTCAGTTATTGATGACAGTGATGATAGCTCTGATGCTGAAGAGTTGGATCTTAATTGGTCGTTATCTGACTGGCTCGAGTCTCAGCTTACTCATCCTAGAGAGTTGGGTCCAGGGGACTCCGTTTTGCTTAGAGATTCGAAAGAAACCGGATTCACTGCTTTTATTCATAGCGTCTTTAAGCGAGATCAAAGGTGGCTTTCGAAGAAATCCCTGGAGAAGAATGTGCACAGCGGAGGTCGAATGATTATGGGGGTAAGAACTAGTCCTCGATTTTATTATCTTCATTTGTATTTCGATAAGTATAAATGTATGATTGTTATGTTGCACATGCAGTCGCTGCAATATATGTTCCAAGGTTATTATGCAGCTGAATGTGCCCAGAAAGCGTTGGCGAGATGCAAGGCGGAATATGAGGAGACTATAAAGGCTAGAGATCAATAACTCACCGATGCTATGAGGGAATTGAGTCTTGCGACCGGGGAACTTGATCGAGTTCGTGCCGGTTATCCGCCAGAGGCTAGGGTGGTTTCTTCTGCCCAACGTTTATCGATAGTGAAAGAGTTTCTCGAGTCTCCTGTTTACGAGTATCTTGCCGATGCTAGGATGGGGAATGAGTTGATGTAGATGCACGATAAGGCTATCAAACAGTGCCAATTCAAGGGTTTCTTGACTGCAGAATTCGACCCATCAGTCATCGCCCGACTCTCGACGAGCAATGTCGACTCTCGGAAGATGCCTATACCGGGGATGAGGAAGAGGAAACCATTCGAGCACATGAGTTTGGAAGTTTAATTCCTCCTCGACGAGACGATTAGATATAATTGTAGTATAGTATTTTTAGATGTATGTAGAAGCGACGCATGTTTTGACTATGTAATCTCGTATATCGATAGCAAATTATGATAATATTGAATCTCGACATATTCCTATTTTGGAGTTTATTTTTAATCATCTTACTTGAGCTAAAATTTGGGCCAACTTACTTATCTCGAACGGAGTTATTGGGCTGAAATTGAATTCTCATAACCTTTGGAATTTAACCGCCATGTCTGTTCAAAATATTTGGCAACGGGCGCGCTCTTTGGGATCTCCGCTTATAAATAGGACGTTAATACTATCAGTATTCATATTTACAAAAAAAGTCTAAGCGGAGGCTGTTTGTCGGAGCAGTGATCAAGCAATCTTTTACAGTCGGTCTCGTAGTCGGAGTCTTTCACTCTTTGTAGGTATTTCTCAAACTTCTCCTTTTATCTATGTCAGGTGAATCTAAGTCAATTGGGAATGAGTCTGTCGGGGAAAGAGAGTGTTGGGATATAGCTCGATTTGTCAGACAACAAAGTGCGGAATTTAAAATTTTTCGAGGTATCCAATGGTCCCATAAAAGATGTCTCCATATTATGTATACAAAAGCAAGAACAAAAACGCACACAATGAATTAACAAAGGGGGGTTTTTGCGATATACCTCACCACAGGCAAGGTGGTGGAAACCTCCGGTCTTCGATTCTGATTCTGATCCGGTTCACAGGAGTGATCCAAGTGTCTCACCTCCAGGGATAGTCCACACCAATTGGATTCTGGCAACACCTCAAGATCTTAGGCTCAGAACTCGATGCAGGAGATTTGTTAATAAAGGATTGTATGAGATCTCTTGACAAATCAAGATCTAATACAATGGAGGAGGAGATCTCGGCGGCGGCGGCACCAGGAAGCTCACGGCAGCTCAGTGGCGGCGGCTACTAGTGGCGGCGGCGGCTAGGGTTTGCAGGACAAGGGGGCGGCGCTTTTAGGGTAGAGGGAGTCTAGGGTTTTCTTTTTCAGGGTGTTAGCTAATGAGCTCATGTAGTTCCCCTTTTATAGACTCCTTCTGACCTAGGGTTTGCAAGACTCCTTATGGGCTTTAATTAATAGAAGCCCATGTCTTGCAATCCTTCATTTAATTAAACTACTTTAATTAAATGCCCAGTCCATTTAAATCAATATTTCTTTTTGCATAATTAATTAGCAACTCAATTAAGTATTTAATTAATTAAGTCAGCCAATTAATTAATTCTCCCACTTGAATTAAATACTCTTAATTCATTTAATTGATTTAATTACCTTTAAATCAATTAATTCCTTTCATTTCCTTTTATAACAGTCACCGTCCAATTGTATTGTGTGTGACCCTCTGGGTTCACCATCAACTGGCAGCAGGCCCACGAATCTTTCGTGATTTAATTTATGAACAATAAATTGTTCCGGTTAATTAAACAACCTTTAATTAACCACTCCTAGAATTAAATCCTTTATTAATTCAGGAGTACCCACACTTCATGGTCGATGTCTAGCCACAAGCCCATGAAGCCCAATATCAGGTGAATTGATATTTGTGAACCTCGTCTCATATAATTGCCATGTACATACGGTCCTTCTATCGACTAATATTCCCGATCAAGACTTAGGGTGTGTGAATTAATCGGCACCTCTAAATTTGTCTCGATAGCTATACTTTCTAATTCAGGATAATATACCTTTGTGACCTTTCTAAATTTGGAAATCCCTTTCCAAATTAGTCACCGACTGCGGCCGCAGATTCCTTGGATATATTATCTAAGAATCGTATAGGAAATTCTCTCACTCATTACAGTGAGTCAATAGATTCCATATCGGTACTAACCACTCGCGAACATGTCCATACGCACCCAACCTAGGCATGTTATGACCAAGCTACGTGGCCTATACCTAGATCTAAGTACGCACTTCCATGCACCGAATTCGCCCTAGTACCTCAAGTCAAAGGACTAAATCGTACACTATTATATTCCTTTGAGAAACATCCCATCACCGATGTGCGTCATGCGCTTCCACAATGGGTTTCTCTGTTCGGGTCGTTCGATGCGTTCAATCCTCCATTGAACCACCTACTCGTATGCACTGGACTCAAATTCCTTGCTCATGAAACACTACAAATTCACTCCATGTGAATCATGCATACTTGTACAAGTCTTGGCGATTCCTACGATACCCCGTCTCGTTCGGAATCTATGACTTGGAACACTTTTAAGATTACGACCTTTGAGACTGTTTCATGATTGCACTCAATACTGAAGTGAATCGTCCCATAGTCAAATGTAATCTAAGGGTTTCAACCAATCGCTTAAATGTATTCGCGAAAGATGAAGTTGGCCATTGTTTATCCTTATACATATATAAATAAACATGCGTATTATTATAAAATCAAAGATCGTTTCATACAGGATAGATCTATTACAAGCAAACAGAACTGGCTTGCAGGGCACTATCCTATCAATCTCCCACTTGCCCTAAAGCCATTCACCTACGGTTCTAAGTCCCATCTTTTCTAGATGACTATCGAACGCCTTTTGTGAAAGTGGCTTAGTTAGTGGGTCAGCTACGTTGTCTTCCGATTTGACATACTCCATGTGCATGTCTCCTCTACCCATGATGTCCCTGATCACGTGGTATTTCCTCTGTACGTGTTTGGATTGATGGTGTGATCTCGGCTCCTTCGCTTGAGCTATCGCCCCGTTGTTGTCACAGAAGACTACTACAGGTTCAGCAATGCTAGGAACAACATCCAATTCTTGAATGAAGTTTTTCATCCATACACTTTCTTTTGCTGCATCTGATGCTGCGATATATTCTGCTTCTGTGGTTGAATCAGCAGTGGTAGACTGTTTACAGTTCTTCCAACTGACTGCTCCACCATTGATGCGGAATATGTATCCAGAGTTGGATTTGAAGTCATCTACGTCAGACTGGAAACTTGCATCAGTGAATCCTTCAAGTTTCAGTTCTCCACTACCACCGTAGACCAAAAACATATCCTTAGTCCTTCGCAGGTACTTTAGGATTGCTTTTACGGCAGTCCAGTGCTCTTCGCCTGGATTTGACTGATAGCGGCTCGTTACACTTAGAGCGTGTGCTACGTCTGGTCGAGTACATAACATCGCATACATTATACTCCCTATAGCAGAGGCATAAGGTATGAGAGACATTCTCGTCTTTTCTTCGTCAGTTGTAGGGCACATAGACTTAGAAAGAGAGATACCATGTCTCATTGGAAGCAATCCTCTCTTGGATTCTTCCATCTTGAATCTCTTCAAGATTGTGTTAATGTACTGAGATTGGGAGAGTCCTATCATCTTCTTCGATCTATCCCTATAGATACGGATTCCCAATACGTAAGATGCGTCTCCCATATCTTTCATAGAGAACTGCGCGGATAACCACGCTTTAGTCTGCGCTAACATCTTGATATCGTCTCCGATTAACAAAATGTCATCGACGTACAAAACAATGAATTGTACTGTGCTCCCACTATTCTTCTTGTACACACAAGGTTCATATACATTTTTGATGAAGCCAAATGCCTTGACTGTCTCATCAAATCGTATGTTCCAGGTTCGGGATGCCTGTTTGAGGCCATATATTGACCTTTGAAGTTTACACAATTTGTGCTCACTTCCTTTGGACGCAAAACCTTCAGGTTGTTGCATAAAGATCTCCTTGTCAATGTCTCCATTGAGGAAGGCGGTCTTTACGTCCATTTGCCATATCTCATAATCATGCCATGCGGCAATGGCAAGTAATATCCGAATGGATTTGGACATCGCTACGGGAGAGAAGGTTTCCTCATAGTCTATTCCAGGCCTTTGAGAATACCCCTTCGCCACTAAGCGTGCCTTGTGAGTTAAAACCTCTCCATTCATTCCAAGCTTACGCTTGAAGATCCATTTGCATCCTACAGGGATAGTTCCCTCAGGTGGATCGACCAAGGTCCAAACCTTGTTGGAATGCATGGAATCCATTTCGGATTGCATGGCTTCGAGCCACGCACCCGAGTCTATGTCTAACATCGCTTCTTGATAGGTCTTTGGATCACTATCAACTATTTCGTTTTCGTGAATGAAACCAAATCGCTCTGGCTCCTTACGAATTCGATCAGACCTTCGAAGAGTAGGTGTACTAGTAGGTTCAGTAAATCCTGGTTCAGCTCCCACTGTTTGTGAGGATGGGTCCGATTCCTGGACTTCATCAAGTTCTACGATTGTCCCATTTCGGTTGGAGAGGAAATCCTCTTCCAAGAAGTGGGCGTTCCTAGATACGAACGTATTACGTTCTTTAGGATCGAAGAACAGGTATCCAATGGATTCCTTTGGATACCCCACAAATTTGCACAAACTAGATCTACTATCTAGCTTATCTCCCTTCTTGTTCTTTACATACGCAGGAGATCCCCATACTCGCAAGTACGAATACACGGGTGCCTTACCATACCATACTTGGTGCGGTGTTGTCGGCACTGACTTCGAAGGTACTATGTTTAGTATCTTCGATGCAGTTAATAGGGCCAAGCCCCAAAACGAAAAGGGAAGGTCAGCAAAGCTCATCATGGAACGAACCATGTCTAACAAAGTTCGGTTCCTCCGTTCGGACACTCCATTGAGTTGGGGCGTCCTAGGGGGAGTTCGCTGGGCGAGAATTCCATTCTCTTTTAGATAATCAAGGAATTCTTGGCTTAAGTACTCACCACCTCTATCAGAACGAAGTGCTTTAATACTATGTCCAAGTTGATTCTCAACTTCCATTCGAAACTCTTTGAATTTCTCAAGAGTTTCGGATTTGTGTTCCATGAGATACACATATCCATAACGACTAAAATCGTCGGTGAATGTTACGAAGTAAGAGAATCCTCCTCTCGCATTGACACTCAATGGTCCACAAACGTCAGTATGGATTAAATCCAATGTTTGTTTGGTTCGCTCAGGATTCCCTGTGAAGGGTGATTTGGTCATCTTTCCTTTGAGACAAGATTCGCAAGTTGGGAGTTCATCCAAGTTCTTTATTTCAAGAGCCTTAGAGGAAACCAACTTTTGGATCCTACTCTTGGAAATATGTCCAAGTCTAGCGTGCCAAAGTTGTGGAGTTTGATTATCATATTTTCTTTTTCTAGATTGAATGTGCATAACGTCGGATTTAACAGGTTCTAGGGAATAAAGACCATCCATCAAAGTACCACAAGCATACATTAAACCACCTTTAAATATGCATAAAGATCCATTTTGAATGGAAAAATTAAAACCATCAATGTCTAGCATTGGTATAGAAATGATGTTCTTAATTATCGTTGGTACGTACAGACAATCCCTTAAAACCAAAGTAAAATTTCTTAAAACCAATTCGACGTCCCCAATAGCCTCAGCGGCGATCCTAGCTCCGTTTCCAAAACGCAGGATTCTATCCCCGGGCTTCAGGTATCTTACTGCTCCCATCACCTGCAAATCATTGCAGATATGAGAACCTGCTGCGGTGTCTAACACCCACGATGCACAGTTAATAGAAATATTAACTTCAACCAAGAAAATACCTTTGGCTACCAATTTCATCTTTAGGTAGTCTGGGCAGTTCCTTTTCCAGTGCCCTGCTTTCTTGCAGTGGAAACATTCGTCTTCTGGGCTCTTGCGCTTCTTTTCAACCACCTTTTTGATTGCCTTCGAAGAAACTACCTTCTTCTTCTTCTTACCTCTCTTGGGCTTTGCAGCCTTCGATTGGTGTGCAATCATTATCGGCTTCTCTTTCTTGAGAGTCGATTCTGCCGTTACCAACAAATTGGTCAGTTCGTGAAGAGCGAGGGTTCTATCCTCCATGTTGAAGTTCAACACGAACTGGTCAAAAGAACGGGGCAGCGTATGGAGAAGGAGGTCAGTGCTAAGATCAGCGTGCAAATCTACTTCCAATCGCCCTAGTTTTTCAACCAGGTTGATGAAACGCAGACAGTGATCCTTGACACTGCTTCCCTCAGCCATCTTGAGATAAAACAACTCCTTAGTGGTTGCGAACCTTTCGGTACGAGACCTCTCTCCAAACATCTGCTGG
This sequence comes from Penstemon eatonii, assembly GCA_038501285.1. Lineage (NCBI taxonomy): Eukaryota > Viridiplantae > Streptophyta > Magnoliopsida > Lamiales > Plantaginaceae > Penstemon > Penstemon eatonii. The sequence continues at coordinate 64,594,171 of CM076710.1, forward strand.
AGGTGGAGAAGTATCTCTCTAGCAAGCGGCATAGCAGCATGCTGTTTCTGCAGTTCATTCGACATCGAGGCTAGCATGAGACATCGAACCTGAAGATCATCATCAACCCTTTTAGCATGGGCGGTTCGTTGTTCCTCACTAGCTCGTGCTGCGGGTGCAGCAGGCATGGGTGTGTCGAGCACATAGCTACGTCGCTCGGAGTCGAGGACGATTCTGAGATTTCTCAGCCAGTCAACAAAGTTTGAGCCATTCAATTTGTTTGCGTCGAGGATAACAGATAATGGATTCTTAGACATTGTACTTAATATCTACAAATGGAAAGAAGACAACATTTAGCTAACTGATCTTATGTCTAATACTTATAATTATCGAATTTGGACTTATTTTCGAAAAAGTTCTCCCACTATTTTATCGAAACAATCACCCCTTTGATTGCTCGGGAATTTTAATTCCTAGTAGGTCTTGACGTCCCAGCAGCAATTAATTGCACCCACGACTCGTGGCCATACAACCAATTCTCCAGGTAGGTATACATTTTACCAATTGTGTTACTCCACAACCTTCAAGCTTATTTTGCCTCGGCTTTCGCACTTATCTAGCACTGCTACATCATAAGTGTTACTAATCGTTAAGTCTAACCCATCAATCGTGATGAGCAACGGGCCCGGTCGTGAGTTCTCCGTAACTAGTTATCGGTCGATCCTCACATCCCGACCAGTCCTCACCCTTGTCATGTTTAGTTAAAAACAGGAGTCAAGGAATTTCACGTATTGTCCCTTTCTTCGACTCGGGTGCCAGACTCTGGATCACCTCTATCGATAAGTAGACAACATACGTTAGTCCCTATTGATGGAAGGCTTGGATTTATATAAATACTTCATTTTATTTTAATCCAATATGACTTAATATTTAATTCGAGAGGGGGTTTCTGGTTTTGAAAGTTATGCCAACTCTCCTCGAGATCTCACCGATTCAGTTATGCTTTATCTTTTATTACGATCTAGATTCTAGCGCGTAGCCAAATATAAATCGACAAATAAATAAAAGCCATACAAGCCTAGCATGCATACTACCACAATATGTTTTCGATCGGGAGCCTCCTATGTGGGCCATCATCGAGCCAATGATGTTGGCCCAATTGGTCAATCTAAAGGGTTCTCAAACAGGCCCTATGCTATTACACATTGTACCATGCATACATGGCCTTCTTATCTTCTTGGGCTCCCACCTTGCTTGTAAATGGGCCTCCATCCTAAACTAGGAAAGCAGTTAAAGCCCTATTCTATTACAAAGGCTCAAAGTGGCCCAAAAACAATAATAGGCTCGCAGGCCCAATAAAAACCAAGCAATAAATTAAACCAATCACATCTACCCTAAGGTCAAGGCTCGTCTCGATCGAAAACCACGTAAACAGTTCACGTAGAGCAAGAAACATGTAAACATCTTTTACTTTCTTCTACCTTAATTTTAAAACATCCTTTTAAAACTATCTTCCTATGATTCTTGCTTTTTAGTCACTACTAATTATGACAAAATAAATATCCGGGTAAACAAAAAATTAATTTTCTGCTCAATTTCAGAATCTGTTTTTCAACTTTTGAAAATTGCATTTTCGGCCCTCAACTTTCGAAAATTGCACTTTGACCCCAAAACTTTTAAAAAGTTTACAAAAACACCCCTGGGCAGTTTCGGGCAGCAGAACAGAAAATAAAATTTTGAATTTTTGAAAATTTTCGATTTTTCAAATTGACCCCTCAAGTTTCGGTAATTGCAAAACAGCCCCTAAGTTTTCAGAAATTGCAAAACGACCCCAAAAACCTTGCGACCAGAATTGCAAGAACAGTCCAGTTTTCAAATTTTCAGATCTCAAAAAATTTCGAATTTTCAGCCCCCAAAAACCCTGATTTGCGATTTCTGCCCCAAAAGTCCTGAAGTTTTCAAAAACTATAAAAACGGCACAGATCTAGAAAAGCAGTTTTACCCATTGATAGATCTAGTCATAACAAGCAAGAATCAACTTACAGAACATAATTATCACGTGTTCTCATACATATAATTAAACATATACGGTGAACACAATTATGTTCAGGCTTTTGTATAATAATAATGGAGTTGGCTCTGATACCACTGTTGGGATATAGCTCGATTTGTCAGACAACAAAGTGAGGAATTTAAAATTTTTCGAGGTATCCAATGGTCCCATAAAAGATGTCTCCATATTATGTATACAAAAGCAAGAACAAAAACGCACACAATGAATTAACAAAGGGGGGTTTTTGCGATATACCTCACCACAGGCAAGGTGGTGGAAACCTCCGGTCTTCGATTCTGATTCTGATCCGGTTCACAGGAGTGATCCAAGTGTCTCACCTCCAGGGATAGTCCACACCAATTGGATTCTGGCAACACCTCAAGATCTTAGGCTCAGAACTCGATGCAGGAGATTTGTTAATAAAGGATTGTATGAGATCTCTTGACAAATCAAGATCTAATACAATGGAGGAGGAGATCTCGGCGGCGGCGGCACCAGGAAGCTCACGGCAGCTCAGTGGCGGCGGCTACTAGTGGCGGCGGCGGCTAGGGTTTGCAGGACAAGGGGGCGGCGCTTTTAGGGTAGAGGGAGTCTAGGGTTTTCTTTTTCAGGGTGTTAGCTAATGAGCTCATGTAGTTCCCCTTTTATAGACTCCTTCTGACCTAGGGTTTGCAAGACTCCTTATGGGCTTTAATTAATAGAAGCCCATGTCTTGCAATCCTTCATTTAATTAAACTACTTTAATTAAATGCCCAGTCCATTTAAATCAATATTTCTTTTTGCATAATTAATTAGCAACTCAATTAAGTATTTAATTAATTAAGTCAGCCAATTAATTAATTCTCCCACTTGAATTAAATACTCTTAATTCATTTAATTGATTTAATTACCTTTAAATCAATTAATTCCTTTCATTTCCTTTTATAACAGTCACCGTCCAATTGTATTGTGTGTGACCCTCTGGGTTCACCATCAACTGGCAGCAGGCCCACGAATCTTTCGTGATTTAATTTATGAACAATAAATTGTTCCGGTTAATTAAACAACCTTTAATTAACCACTCCTAGAATTAAATCCTTTATTAATTCAGGAGTACCCACACTTCATGGTCGATGTCTAGCCACAAGCCCATGAAGCCCAATATCAGGTGAATTGATATTTGTGAACCTCGTCTCATATAATTGCCATGTACATACGGTCCTTCTATCGACTAATATTCCCGATCAAGACTTAGGGTGTGTGAATTAATCGGCACCTCTAAATTTGTCTCGATAGCTATACTTTCTAATTCAGGATAATATACCTTTGTGACCTTTCTAAATTTGGAAATCCCTTTCCAAATTAGTCACCGACTGCGGCCGCAGATTCCTTGGATATATTATCTAAGAATCGTATAGGAAATTCTCTCACTCATTACAGTGAGTCAATAGATTCCATATCGGTACTAACCACTCGCGAACATGTCCATACGCACCCAACCTAGGCATGTTATGACCAAGCTACGTGGCCTATACCTAGATCTAAGTACGCACTTCCATGCACCGAATTCGCCCTAGTACCTCAAGTCAAAGGACTAAATCGTACACTATTATATTCCTTTGAGAAACATCCCATCACCGATGTGCGTCATGCGCTTCCACAATGGGTTTCTCTGTTCGGGTCGTTCGATGCGTTCAATCCTCCATTGAACCACCTACTCGTATGCACTGGACTCAAATTCCTTGCTCATGAAACACTACAAATTCACTCCATGTGAATCATGCATACTTGTACAAGTCTTGGCGATTCCTACGATACCCCGTCTCGTTCGGAATCTATGACTTGGAACACTTTTAAGATTACGACCTTTGAGACTGTTTCATGATTGCACTCAATACTGAAGTGAATCGTCCCATAGTCAAATGTAATCTAAGGGTTTCAACCAATCGCTTAAATGTATTCGCGAAAGATGAAGTTGGCCATTGTTTATCCTTATACATATATAAATAAACATGCGTATTATTATAAAATCAAAGATCGTTTCATACAGGATAGATCTATTACAAGCAAACAGAACTGGCTTGCAGGGCACTATCCTATCAGAGAGGGTATCTCGATAGATTCTATAATGTCTCATTCGATATGCCCTTTGAGGGACCGCTTCATAGTCCCCTATCGGCCCAGTTGTTAAGTGTCGTTGGTCCTAATAAAGAGACTATTGTTTCGATAAGGTCGACGTCAGATCGACATCGAACCAAGGAACTTTTTAGCGATATATTGGCATGTCGTTTACGTTTGTCATGTGAGTCATTATTATCTAAATACCAATTCCCCCAGGGGTGGTCTATACTTATGCCCTCCTCGGATCAAAGAATGAATGAACCTCCGAGTGGTTATAGAACCTTCCATATCGACAGTTTGGAAAATGGTCTTCGTTTTCCTTTGGCAAGTGAATTTGTCGATATAGTGAATGGTCTCGGACTGTGCCCAACCCAGTTGGTCCCTAATGTTGTAGGGTATATCATAGCCTTTTGTATAGTTATGAAGTCGATAGGTCAGCCTGCGTCCTTTGCTAACTTTTGTGGTCTATTCGACGTTCATCCTTCTCCTCAGTCAAATGAGGGCTTTTACTTTGTACGATCCAAACCCAACGTTAGGTTCCTTAGTGACATGAAGTCGTCACATGGGAAGGGTTGGAAAAATAGGTTCGTTTTCATTCATGCTCCCGAGAATTATGTATGGAGGACGACACGCGAGTGGAGGTCGGGTGCCATTCTCCTGAAGAATGTTCCTGAACCTTCGTGGGGGCTCGACTTTCCATCGCAATTGTCGGAATCGAAATACAACATAAATTTACTATTGCGGGAGCCCATCTTGAGTTTGGGAGGGATGTCGATGGCCCCTTTACCTATTGATTGTTCTTCATTAGGTAGTTTATCATGCTATTTGTTTTCCAACTGATTGTCGATGTTCCTGTTTTAATATGTTTAATTACGCAGGATCAATCGTGGTGCCAATGAAGAATCGAGCATTGAGAGCGATAATGAAGGCTCGCTCAATCGACAAGCCTCCTACTCCTTCATCGACTACTCCGGTAAACCCTAGCGGAGCAAAATCGTTAACCCCCCAAGTACTGCACCCCCTCCAGGGTCAAGCCCCCAATTCGAGAAAACTATGAGTTCCGATAAGGGAAAGAGACCCATTTCGACAGAAATCAAGGAAAGAGACGCGCCCTGCTCGAAGAAGGCCAAATCGGACGTTGAGGTTACTCCATCGAGTGGCGATATTTCAGCCCCTGCTGAGGGAAATCTTGAATCCATTATCGAGAGTCATAAGAAAAAACAGGGAGATAGGGTGGCTGAGACTTCTATGATGAATCAGGTATATCTGGATTCGATGATTAGTCCCGAGGCATGGGAGAAGTTTATGTCGACAGTCTCGTATGAATATCACGAGGCATTGCTAAAGAAAGATACGGGCGACGTGCTGCGGTTGCAGGCATCTCTTCAGCTCGCGGTACTAATTGAGCAATACTTCTTATGTTTATTTTCTCGAGCTCTATTTTATTATTTATGATTGTTCTCGTAGATGAACCAGACCATCTACTCTACTGCTGCTCGGATGGACAGTCTTCGTAAGCGCTTCGAGAAATATCAGGGTGCTTATTCCGCTGCTAAGAAGAAAGTCTCTCAAGCTGAAGGGAGGGTGACGGAACTCGAAGGGAAGACATCGGAGTTGAAAGGCCAGCTGTCGAGTAAGGATACCCGAATCTCAGAGTTGGAGGCGGAACTTGCAAGCGTGAAGTCAGACTTTTCAAGAAAACTGGAGGAGAAAGCTGCCGAATGTTTCGAGATGGGTCAGCGGGAAGCTCTCAAACATCGCCGCGAGTCGCTTGCCGAGGAGAGGAAAGCCATTGTTCTCGAGTTCTTCAACAGCGTTGTTCATGACGAGCTAGTCGAACGGCACTCAGGAACCGGCTTGGGGAAGATGTTTGAAAAGGGGTAGAAACAGTGTCGGGCTCTAGGTTTCCTGAATGATCGGTTCGACGAAGGGAAACTTGATCCTGCACTTGATGAGAACGGCATTCGGATTGATTTGGATCCCTTTGGGGAAGGAGATTCCAGGGAGGTCCCTGAAGAACATGAGTTTGGCTTCCTCCTTGGGCTGCAGGCTTCCAGGCTCGCAGCCGAGACCGTTGGCGAGGAAGGGGAAATTCCACAAGGTCCAGAGGCATCGAGGACGTCCTCCTATCTCGATCTGCTAGATTATCAAACTCATAATGATTGTTGACGGCACTAATTTTGGCCTTGATTTTGAAGAACAGTTTATTTTTCTTTGTAAATCTCGATTTATATGTATCGAGTCACGCGTCGGCGGCGTGTTATTTATTTTTATCGAACTTCGAATGATGCGATTGGTTTTATCCTTAAATTTGCTCGAGTTTGCTGATTCTTATTTAAGACGCTTGATTACTGTTTGTGTCGATCGTCACCACGTCTTACCTGTCAGTATTTGTCTGTTAAGCAGGTACTCATCCCTATGGTTGAGTTTGATTTTGAACCCTTAGATGGGAATTTTTTCGTCTATAAATACTTGCTTCGTTGAGATAAAAGTTTATAGATAAGAACTGTCGTAAAACAAGAGCCTTTTGGAATGACTTCCTTCATATTTCCGCTTTACCCTAGATTATCGTTAATATCCTTTGATTCTGTAAATCTTGATATGGGAGTAATTGGAAATCATCATCAATTCGACGTCTTTATTGGTCGTAAGAAATCATTCTTTGAGCCGACTGATTAACATATGATGGTCGAGATGCACAAAGCTAGTCTAATCGTGTCGATTTTGACGAAAAGTGCCATTTCAGGTCGACGCATGAAAAGATTATTCGGTTTTTAATTGGTCGAACTATCAACCTATTATTGATCGATCCTAACAGTGAAGTAGTTGAGGCAGTTGGCGTATTTAATAGGGTTAATCTTATCCGTTGATCATGGTGCCTCTTAGAGCCGTTGGATGCGGTCCACGTAGGCTACCTTGGTTAGCGCAAGAGTCGGCCTATTTAATGCCTAAAATCTGGGCCGTTTGATTATGATAAACCTGAACCGTCCTATCAGATGGCCCAAGTCTATAAATTAGTGGGGGGTTCCCACCATTATTCGTACCAAAAATAGCCAAACATGTTTTCTTTAATAAGTCATCTGACAAAAATTACCCTCAATAACTTTTCCCTTATTAAACTGTTGAGGGATGTATTCTATATCTTTGCACATCTTCATTTCACCCGACCTCCTAATCGAGGAAGGGATTAGCTTTATCTTCGATTGGGAGGTATCGGTAAAGAGGTTTCCCCAATGGGTAGGCCTCGTCGTTCGAATGGGTGGGATCGGTAAGGACGACGAGGCCGGTATCGGCGGTACCTCAATATGTCGATGCTTGGATACTCTTCGTCTTGTATCTGAGTGTTGATATCTCGAGGTATCGACGTACTCGAGGAGCCAGGGGTGAGGTAGAAGGTAGTGCAGCCGATCAGATGGTGGAGGACTTAAAGCGCAAAAATATCAATAAGCGCTTCTTTCCTCTCCTATCTCTCGGTCAATGCAGAGTGACCCATCACCCATGGTCATAACATTGACTGAGATGGTGTGTCTTCTCGAGCTAGCTGCTGCCATGAAAGGAAGGATATTCCCCTGGCCTTCGCCGAGACCATCAATGGCCTTGGTAGCCATCTCCACAATGCGTCGGTTAGTGAGAGATAAAGCCGTTTGTAGCTTTATCTCTCATTGATCGGTGCATTGAGGAAAATGAGCTCTGGTGCCACTCGAGGTCTTCACTGAGCTTATATCAGAGGACTTTGGTTGCCGAATATGTAGGAATCCGTCCGAGAGCTCTTCCACGGTCTGATAATCGACGAAGAAAGCTATTTGATTTGTAATTTGTAATAGATTGTAGTAGGTTTTTGAGTTTCTTGTAATCATCCCGATTGTAATATATTCGACTCTTGTAACCGTATCGATTTCTGAGATGGAATAAAAATTCATTTTATCTATTGATCTCATTTTTACCTTAATTGTTTCTGTCGACTGTTTCTTTATTTTCGAACATTCAGCTCTCTTTCCTTGAATGTCGGTTTCATCTCGATTCCACCATGGTAGTTGAGGAAAAATAGTTAGCTTATTTAATAGCTTTCCTTTGTCGATTGGCGATTCATCTCGATGCCTCTGCGGCTGTCGAGGAACATGGAGAGTTAGCTTATTAATAGCTTTCTTTTGTCGATTGGCGATTCTTCTCGATGCCTCTGCGGCTGTCGAGGAACATGGAGAGTTAGCTTATTAATAGCTTTCTTTTGTCGATTGACTATTCATCTCGATGCCTCTGCGGCTGTCGAGGAACATGGAGAGTTAGCTTATTAATAGCTTTCGTTCGTTGATTAGCAATTTCATCTCGATGCCTCTGCGGCTCTCGAGGAACATGGAGAGTTAGCTTATTAATAGCTTTCGTTCGTTGATTGGCGATTTCATCTTGATGCCTCGGCGTCTGTCGAGGAACATGGAGAGTTAGCTTATTAATAGCTTTCGTTCGTTGATTGGCGATTTCATCTCGATACCTCTGCGGCTGTCGAGGAACATGGAGAGTTAGCTTATTAATAGCTTTCGTTCGTTGATTGGCGATTTCATCTCGATGCCTCTGCGGCTGTCGAGGAACATGGAGAGTTAGCTTATTAATAGCTTTCTTTTGTCGATTGGCGATTCATCTCGATGCCTCTGCGGCTGTCGATCTATAATAACAAATAAAAATTTTGACAAGCGTTTTGACGACATTAGATTCAAAAACCTGGTTGGATTAACACAGTCGAGAAATTTTTATAACACTTGAGAATATAGAAAACGAACGAAAATATCTAAGCATAGAATTTTCTGAGGTTTCTTCCATTCCAAGTTCTCTTGACTGGTTCTCCATCCAACTTTGCCAGTCGATATGCTCCTTTCTTTCCAACCTCGATCACTTTAAATGGTCCCTCCCAATTGCAATCAAGCTTTCCTTTCTCCTTAGAGACGTCAACTCGCTTTAGTACAAAGTCTCTAACCTGAAAAAATTTCAACCTTACATTTTTATCATAAGCCTTTGCCATGGTGGTCTTGTAGGCCTGGATTCTTGCAGAGGCTCTTTCTCTTTTGGACTCCATTTGATCGAGCTCGAAATTTCTTTTATCTGCATTCTCCGACTCATCGTACAGATCGACCCTTGGAGATGGTACTTCCAATTCCGCTGGAGCGACTTTCTCGGAGCCGTAGACTAGACTGAAAGGAGTTTCTCCAGTTGGTGTCTTTTTCTTTGTTCGATTAGCCCAAACAACCCAAGGTAGCTCATCCAACCAAGCGCCTCCAGTTTCCGACAACCTTTTCTTCAAAAGCTTTAAGATTTTCCTATTAGTTACTTCCGTTTGTCCGTTTGTCTATGGACAGCCCACCGAGGTGAATCGTAGGGTGATTCTGTCCTTTGCGCACCAGTCAGTTACTTTCTTCCCGACGAATTGGGGGCCATTATCCGAGATGATCACTCTCGGAAGACCAAATATGCAGATTACCGACCAATAAAAGTTGATTATTTGATTTTGAGTGATTTGTCTTAATGGTAAAACCTCAATCCACTTGCTGAAGTATTCCACTCCCACTAGTAGGAAACGTTTCTGCCCCCTCGCCATAGGTAACGGTCCAACCAAGTCAACGCCCCACTGATCGAAAGGCCATGCAATAGAAATCGACTCCATCCTTTGGGCTGGTTGTTGAGGCATAGTAGCATGATATTGACACTTGGCACATCTCTTAGCATGGTTGTTGGCATCCTTTACCAAGGAGGGCCAATAATATCCCAGACGAGATATTCTGACTGCCAGCGTTCTGCCTCCTGAATGGCTCCCACAAGAACCTTCATGAACTTCTTTTAGTATTAAGTCTGTTTGGGGAGAAGCTATGCACTTCTGGAGCACTCCGGTGATGGAACGACGATACAATTCACTATTGATAACAGCGTAGTGTGGAGCCCTGTACTTGAGTCTTCGAGCTTCATTGCTGTCGGTTGGCAGGGTACCTTTGATTACATAATCCAATAACGCAGTTTTCCAACTTGATTGCTCATTCTCAAGGTTCAGGACATCGACGCTCAAAATATCTCTCCCTGTGTCGATGGCGGGTTTTTCTGATACCATCAATGTTATTTTCCTAGTAGTGATACCCTCTATCAAATTTCCAAACTTCGAGAGAGCATCCGCCCTTGTGTTTTCCGCTCTTCTTATATATTCAAGTTGAAAAGTCTTGAATTTTGACAATTGGGTTTTAACCAGAGTTAGGTATTTGATCATCGAGTCTTCTTTGGCTTCAAATAATCCTTTGAATTGTTTCTCGACCAGCTGCGAGTCGGTGTAAGCAATTAGATTCTGAATTCCCGTCTCGGCTCCCATTTTTAGACCGGCAAGCAAGGCTTCATATTCTGCTTCGTTGTTTGATACCAAGAAATCTAATATCAGGGCGAACTCAAGCTCCTCCTCATTAGGTCCTTGGAAGTAGATTCCTGTGCCTCCTCCCGTCGATGTTGATGAGCCATTGACATGGAGCATCCATAGCTCTTGCTTTTCCTCGTTTATTTCTTTGCTTTCGAGCATAAAGTCAGCCAGTTTTTGTCCTTTGATAGATGTTCTAGGTACTGATTTAACCGAATTTCGTAGGGTTAATTATATCAGTAAAATTGTGATGTTAGGGATTCTCAATTTATTTGAAATATAGGGCTCTGTTACTTTATTCAGGATGGATCAAACTCAAGGAAGAACAAATTCAGAGGAACAATTTGTAATCTAGGCAATCTCAACCATAAAGATAGTGTGAATATGATGAATAAGTAATTCTTGTTGAATATTCTGGGATTATGCTGTTATGTAAGCATAAACTCCGTAAATTTGAATGTGTATAATACAATGATTAACTAGGTATTTATATCACCATTAACCTAGTGTTACAAGGAAACCTAGTTCTAATGGGATTCGGCCCATTGGTCCTTCTTGAGTCCGGATTGTATCCTGATCGTTGAGGAGGGTCGTATCCTGCTGGGTCGATGGATGTTCCCGAATTGGTTAATCTGGTCGAAACGATTCCCTAACCATAAGTCGATCCGGATATCATAAGAGGTGCGAAATAGCCCCCATCAGTACTCCCTCACTTCTTCGAGCGTATATGTAGTAGAAGCTCGTAGAAGTAGAAGGTCAATATCGACTGTAATTTCTATGAATTGTGCCTCGTTAAAAACCTTACTTAAGAAAAAACCCTGTGGGAAAAAATCTTAAGTAAGGAAAAGAGTACTACGCCTCATAGATAGTCGTTTTCTTGTTCCAATTGTAAACCGCTTACGTGTCCCTTTGGGAAGCGTTTCACTCTTTCCATTTGGAGGGAATGTGATCAGCCGTGAGAAGTTCGAAACGTCTTTTCACTTTTTCCTATAAATAAGTGACTGTTATATCAATCATTCTTTTACTTCATGCTTCCTTTGACCTTGCAGTAATTTTCTTGACTGGTCGTTTGTCTTTCCGTAATTCATTCTATCGATTCATATCTTCCGAGAATCGCAAAAATGGCCTCTATAAGAAAATCTTCCTCGTCTTTAAGCGAAGGAGTCGCTCCCACGATCGAGGAAGTTCTTAGGTCCAATCCTTTAGGCGAGCAGGTCGGGGTTTCTGAGTTCGTTGTCCCTACTGAGGATACTTTTCAGGTGCAGATTTTATCTGACACCGTTGTTGCTGCTAGGGCTAAGAAAGGCAAAGGTACAGTTCCTCAAATTTTTGAACCGATTGAGGATCTTGCCTGCGCTTATACCGTGGATAATTTCTCTGAGGTCGTGAGCAATTATACCAAATATTTTCCCGTCGGTTCTGAGATAATTCTCCCTTCTCCCACTGACAGGGTTACATCTCCGCCGGAGGGATGTCGAGCCTTTTACACAACCCATTTTAATAGTGGTCTGCGTCTTCAGTTATCTGCCCTTTTTCTTGATATTCTGAAAATATTCAGTGTCTCCCTGACTCAATTAGTCCCAAATTCCGTGGCATTTGTAGTATGCTTTTTTGTTTTGATGATAGCGAAAGGATTCCAACCTTCCTTTCGTAATTTCACGCAATTGTTTCGTTTTAATATTTCTAGTTCTTCGAATCGTGGATATTTCTTTGCTAGTCAGAAACCTAGTCGCGCAATCTTCGACTCCCCGGTTTCTAGCAACCCTTCCTGGAAATCACATTTTTTCTTCGTTCGTCCACCACCTGATCTTCATTTGGCAGACGGTTCGACTATTCCCTTTTCATGGGATCATGACTCCAAATGGGTTTACGGAGGTCGCCATTCGACTGGCGAGCTTATTCTCGACGATCCTCAGTTTATCGGAGAAATCCAGGCTATTCGTGCCAACAAATATCAAAGTGCTCTTCTTATAGGAGAAGTTTTTCTTCGCAAAGCGGGATTAAGTGCTCATGTTTTTCCAATTCCTTCATCACCTGATTCGCTTAGTAAGTGTTTACTTTAGTACAATGTTAGGATGATTCGCTTTTTTGCAGGAAATCTAACTTTGGGCATGCTTCTTTTTCAGTTCATATGGTAGAAAATTCCCGACATTCTTCAATAGGAAAAATGGTTTTGTCCAAATCTAGCAAGACAATAGAGAACGTTCCAATCGAGCAGAGAGCATCTCGAAAGAGAAAATTGGAGCTGAGTCATGAGTCTGAGGAGAATAGAGAAGAATCTCCAGATTCTTCTCAAGAATCCCCTGTTCGTTCGGGAATTGGATCGGGTTATCGCCCTCTCCAGATTAGGACTTCTTTGGGCATACGTGGATGTCGTAGCTGGTCGATGCCTCATCCTAGCGACAACCCGGTGGATAGGAAAAGGTGTTACTATGGTCGTTCTGGTGATGATCTCTCTTTACTTGGCGATAATCATCCGAAGCCTACTTTGGTTGAAATGATAGAGGATCATTTAGAGGGAAAAAGAGCTGCAGGCTATCCCGAGAATGATTCTCTGGTTCACGATGAGAGCGAAAACGCAGTGGATAAGGCCACTCGTGTTCTTTTGTCCGGCGTTTTTACTCGTGACATGAATAAGCTTCTTCGGAAAGATCCCTTAGAGAAATTTCAGCGAGCTTCTCTTTATGCTGAAAAGGTGATATCTTTTTGATGGCGCTAATAACGTAACTTTCTTTAAGGATTATTTTAATTCGCTAATCCCTTTTCTTTCTACTCCCTTTGTAAAATAGACGTATTGTATTCTGACAGTCACGTCCTTTCGTGTTTTCTGTAATAATTCAGACAAGTCATTAACTTCGCCGTAATCATTATGCGTATGTCGTTTCAAATTCTATTGTTTATTCCAAGGCTATCTTCAGTATTTCGCGCCCTTTCTTTGAGTCCGTCGCGTCTTTTCGTATAGTATAAATATAAAAGGTAAAAACTTGACTTGGTTTTTACTGCTTTACTTATCTCTTCTAATAGAATACTCTTTCCTCAGCTAGTCAATAAGCTTTCTCGATATTTAATTTGTACTTTTCAACAATCCGATCATGAGTAATCTTTTTGGCAATACTTCGAAGCGATCTTCTCGTGAGGGTGCTAGGGATACCAGACCGAAAAGGTCTCGAACAGAGGGGCCCTCGATAGAACCTCCTCGTTCGTCTTCAATAACTAGGTCGGTGATCGACACTCCTGTTATCCCTTCTGAACCTTTTTCTGTAATTAGTTCGTCTTTTGTACAACCAAATTTTTCTTCTTCTATTGAAGTAGGAAGTAGGCCCTCCACTGGTCGGGTGGCTTTTGGTGATTCGTCCAATGTGGAGCAGACTTTTGATATACCTGTTTCTTCAGGAGTTTCATCTTTTGAGCATGGTTTTCATGGAGGGGATTTTGTTAATTCCCTTCCTTTTTCTACCTCTACTGCCCCGGTCGTCAGCGGAGGCCGAACTGATGAGGGCTCCTTTGTTAATCCCTCCACCACACAATCTATTTTCCAAGATTGTCCTGATTATATGTTTACTGACACTACCGTTATGACTACTTCTTTCGAATCTGGTGGGCCTTCTGGAGGTCGGATTGGGTCGAGGTTTGGTCGTCGAACCATTATTTCTGCTTCGGGCAAGGAGACTTCTGTTAGTCCCGACGAGAGGGAATCCCCTCGTCCATTAGATGATCGTTGTGTCCTTGAGCAGGTTAAGGATATTCTGTTGTCGGAGAATCCACGTCCCGACGGTGTCCCTTCTACTAGGGAACTGCCTGGCTCTGTTGAGCCTGACGCTTTGTCCTGGGACTTAGGCATTAGCACGATTTTGCCTGGAGAGTTGAGGAAACTCGAGGGCACCCCTAATATTCGCCTTGTTCAATCGCTGGTGAAGCTATGTGAGCAGGTGATTTAACCGAATTTCGTAGGGTTAATTATATCAGTAAAATTGTGATGTTAGGGATTCTCAATTTATTTGAAATATAGGGCTCTGTTACTTTATTCAGGATGGATCAAACTCAAGGAAGAACAAATTCAGATGAACAATTAGTAATCTAGGCAATCTCAACCATAAAGATAGTGTGAATATGATGAATAAGTAATTCTTATTGAATATTCTGGGATTATGCTGTTATGTAAGCATAAACTCCGTAAATTTGAATGTGTATAATACAATGATTAACTAGGTATTTATATCACCATTAACCTAGTGTTACAAGGAAACCTAGTTCTAATGGGATTCGGCCCATTGGTCCTTCTTGAGTCCGGATTGTATCCTGATCGTTGAGGAGGGTCGTATCCTGCTGGGTCGATGGATGTTCCCGAATGGGTTAATCTGGTCGAAATGATTCCGTAACCATAAGTCGATCCGGATATCATAAGAGGTGCGAAATAGCCCCCATCAGTACTCCCTCACTTCTTCGAGCGTATATGTAGTAGAAGCTATACGCTCGAAGAAGTAGAAGGTCAATATCGACTGTAATTTCTATGAATCTTTTTCCCTCTAAATGATCCTCTATCATTTCAACCAAAGTAGGCTTCGGATGATTATCGCCAAGTAAAGAAAGATCATCACCAGAACGACCATAGTAACACCTTTTCCTATCCACTGGGTTGTCGCTAGGATGAGGCATCGACCAGCTACGACATCCACGTATGCCCAAAGAAGTCCTAAGCTGGAGAGGGGGATAACCCGATCCAATTCCCGAACGAACAGGGGATATTCTGTTGTCGGAGAATCCACGTCCCGACGGTGTCCCTTCTACTAGCGAACTGCCTGGCTCTGTTGAGCCTGACGCTTTGTCCTGGGACTTAGGCATTAGCACGATTTTGCCTGGCGAGTTGAGGAAACTCGAGGGCACCCCTAATATTCGCCTTGTTTAATCGCTGGTGAAGCTATGTGAGCAGGTAAACATATATATGATTATTTTTCCCGCTTTTATCTTAAATGCCTTGTTGTGTTGGCGGTTTTTCTTACTCTTTCTCCTTTCTAGGCCAAATATTTTGCACTCCAGCTGGGTGTGCAAAATTATGAACTGTGGAATGGTAAGGATGCTCATCAACGTCGCTTGGAGTCGGAGATAGCTAAGGCCGCAGGGCTGACGCTGCAACTGCAGCTTGCCAAAGATGATCTTCAAAAATTGCAAGAAGAGAAGTCTGCTTGGGAGAAGGAGAGAAGTGAGCTGGTTCGAGCTGTTGCTCTAGCAGAGGAGTCTCCACGGCAGGCCTATGAGGAAGGTTATGATGCCGGTTACTTGAAGCGTCAGGATGAGTTGATGGCGTTTGCGGGTAACTTAACTCCCCTGAAGAGTGCATCTACTAGGCGTTCTGATAATAGCAATCCTCCTTGCTGATCCGATTTCGACCTTGCCGTTACCTTGAGTTTCTTCTCTCTTTTTTTTTTTTTTTTATTATTATTATCCCAATCTTTTGTGTATGTGCTTGGGCTGCAACTTTTTGTATGGTTGGATTTAATTGAGACTATGATCTTTTGCAGGCAGATCCATGCCTTGATGAATTTCAACCCGTAGATCTATGATCTTTTTGTTCATATTTTGCTGTTATGCATAACTATAACTTCTTGAAGTAATCAGTATAGATTAGTATACTTATCTCATGTTGATCTTCTCGGAGGACGTCTAGTCTCTGATAATGTAGCTGCAGTCTTGCTTGATCAATGTTTAAGTGACTAAATGATACGACATTTGTTTCTGTAAATCAAATTCTTTTTGTAAGAATAATGATCAACCAAGCATGATCCCTTATGGTCTTTCCGAAGTCGTTTTAGACATAAAAACATGAATAGCGAGGTCTCCATGTAGATAGTTAATCGAATATTTTAAAGAAATTCTCAACTTTGTCGTTGCTGTTCGACCAGTCCCTCTGTAAATATGTCTTGAAGATATTTTATTTAAGGACGTTGTTATTTCTACTGTTGAGCTCTGCTCTTCTTTTTTCTGAAACTACAACATCGTGGAGAAATAAGCTCTTAAGATCCATGTTTCTCTGTAGAGCTTGTGAGTTCCTTATTTTTCGAATAAAGCAACCATTGTATCAATATATCATCCCTTTGATATGGGAGGAATTGGATAACGTAGGATTATTAGCCAGATCTAGCTTGTTCAGACCTCCTTCAGCAATTCTTTGGAATGTTAGGCAGTTACCTTATCGTAACCTTGAGGAATGACGGCTATTCTCCTGATTTCCATGTCAGATTTCTTGGATTCCAACTGAAGTCTAAACGTGGTTAGGTGATAATTATTTTACGTGACATATGAGGCAATTACGGCCTCGTAGGTCGGAGTATGAAATCCATTATTTCTTTAGTTGAGTTGATACTTTGGTGTATTATCGAGGATCTCTCGCTTTCGTTAAGCGGTTAGCATATGCGAGCGTGCAGACTTTCTGTTTTCAATCTCTTTTAGCTCTGCTTTTTTATTGTGCATTGATCGCTTCGATCTTCTTTCTCTTTTAATATCGATTCGTTTGCCGATCAGGGAGGCGCCGTTCCAACTTACTTGCATTTATTACGGGGAGTCAAAAGGTCGCATTTTCGTCCCTTGATCAAATATCTATCCAACCGTAGGATCATTTGCACAAGTGCCTATAAATAAGTAGACAGTTTCCATATCTTTTATGTTTTCTCAGAAAAGATGGAGATCTCAGTTTCCTTAGATTTCATTTTGCTTTCTGATCCCATAATATTAAAAAAGTCTCATTATCATGAGTCATATCATAATGAATTAGATTTCATCTGCCTTGTACTGACAGGTCCCATGGAAGCCCTACCTTGTACTAACGGGTCCCATGAGGCCTCGAACCTTGTATTCACGGGTTTGAGGTCCGTGGTTTCCTGTTTTCACATGGAGGGTTCATACTTACCAGGCACCCCTGCTCTTCGATTTTACCTCCGGTGTGATAGACTTCCGGGGTGTGCTGGTAAATTTTTACTTCAGCGACGGTCCTGAAGAGATGCTGCTTTAGAGTAAATTTTAACCCCAACATACCAGCTGTATCTCCTTCTGGACGAGAGGCTGTTATCGGATATCTGTCTGGTCACGGTCATTTCGTCTGGAAGAACATTTGATCTCCAGGGCCCGGCCATCGAACCAAAGAAGTCGACCATCCTGAGCAGCATGCTTCTTAGGTGGTTAATTCCGACCCTCGAGGTACTAGGGAGGAGATTGATGTTTTCGTGGACATTGTCGTGAAGATTGTCGATCTATAATGTAGGATCGTTTCATCTAAACCAATGTAATCGTATATAGACTTTGTAATCCAGTTTTTGTAACTCCTTATCATGAAAATAGATGAATAAAACTTTATTTTTATTCCTTGCATTCTTCCTGTTGTTGTGTTCGGTTTAATCTTATTTGTGATTGTCATCGAGGAGCGTTTATTGAGCGGATCAATGTTTACTTAACTCCTTTAGTTTAGACTTAGGTTTTTTTAGTACTAGAAGTCTATTAATCATTGAAAAATAATCGAGGAGTGTTTATTGAGCGGATCAATGTATACTCGACTTGTTTTATTTAGACTTAGGTTTTAGCACCAGAAGTCTATTAATTGTTGAATGTAGATCGAGGAGTGTTTATTGAGCGGATCAATGTATACTCGACTCGTTTTTGCGTACACTTAGGTTTTAATACCAAAAGTCTTTGAATTGTTGAATGTAGATCGAGGAGTGTTTATTGAGCGGATCAATGTATACTCGACTCGTTTTTGCGTAGACTTAGGTTTTAATACCAAAAGTCTTTTAATCGTTGAGAATTTAATCGAGGAGTGTTTATTGAGTGGATCAATGTATACTCGACTCGTTTTTGCTTAGACTTAGGTTTTAATACCAAAAGTCTTTCAATTGTTGAAAAATAATCGAGGAGTGTTTATTGAGCGGATCAATGTATACTCGACTCGTTTTAGACTTAGGTTTTTATACCAAAAGTCTTTTAATCGTTGAGAAATAATCGAGGAGTGTTTATTGAGCGGATCAATGTATACTCGACTCGTTCGTTGTCAAATCGAGGAGTGTTTATTGAACGGATCAATGTATACTCGGCTCGTTCGTTGTCAAATCGAGGAGTGTTTATTGAACGGATCAATATATACTCGGCTCGTTCGTTGTCAAATCGAGGAGTGTTTATTGAACGGATCAATGTATACTCGGTTCGTTTGTTGTCAAATCGAGGAGTGTTTATTGAACGGATCAATGTATACTCGGCTCGTTCGTTGTCAAATCGAGGAGTGTTTATTGAAAGGATCAATGTATACTCGGCTCGTTCGTTGTCAAATCGAGGAGTGTTTATTGAACGGATCAATGTATACTCGGCTCGTTCATTGTCAAATCGAGGAGTGTTTATTGAACGGATCAATGTATACTCGACTCGTTCGTATTCAATACTCACCATGGTATAGTGAGGAGTTTTGTACCGAATTAATCGATTTATACTCAATCTTGATTAAAATTGCTAAAAAATCTTTTCAATAATCAAACTGTAGGCTAAGGCCTTTTTATTACAAAGAATAAAACTTACCAAAATAAAATGAAGTAAAGTAGCATGTTCTACTAAAATTTATTTACCATAGTATTTTCTAAGGTTGACTGCATTCCAGGTTCTTGGTAAGGCTGTTCCGTCCAAGTGTGCAATTTTGTATGAACCTTTCTTTCCTACACCAATGACAATGTAAGGTCCATCCCAAAGCCATTTTCCTTTGGCTGCTCCTAATCTTTTTTCCAAAGATTTTATTATCTCTCGGTTTGCTACCTCAGTTTGTCCGTTCGCCCTAGGATGTCCGACCGAAGTGAAATTTTGCTGAATTCCTAGGTTTGAACACCATTCAATTACCTGTTTTCCCGCGAATTGGGTTCCATTGTCGGAAATCAAAATTCTCGGGATGCCGAATCGACATACTATGAATTTCCAAAGAAAGTTAATCACTTGGAACTGAGTTATCCGGGCAAGGGCAATGCATTCTATCCATTTGCTGAAATATTCTACAGCGACCAGGACATAAGCTTTCTTGGATCTGGCCATTGGGAACGGTCCTATAATGTCCATTCCCCATTGATCGAATGGCCAACATATCGGTATCGGGTGCATGTTTTCTGCTGGCTGATGACATATATTAGCATGGACTTGGCAATGATTACATCTTTGGACATATTGGATGGCATCGTTGTTGATGGTAGGCCAATAATAACATGTTCGGAGGCATTTTAAAGCTAATGCCCTTGCTCCGCTGTGATTTCCTGCATCTCCTTCATGTACCTCTCTTAGGATGTCGGTGGTTTGCGACTTGGAGATGCATTTTAGAAGGATTCCTGATATCGATCTCCGGTAAAGTTTTCCCTCTACCAATGTATATTTTGGAGCCCGATACTTTATTTTCCGAGCTTCATTTTGTTCGAGCGGCAATTTTCCTTCTCGAAGATAGTCTATCATTGGGGTCATCCAATTTTCTTCAGCTTCTTCGATTTCCATTATTCCGATGACTGGTGTCTCATCGATATCGATTGCTGGTGCGTTGGAGATTAACCAGGTGATCACCCTTTCGGTTTTTCCATCATGGGATCCAGTGAACCTGGAAAGTTGATCGGCCCATTTATTTTCTGATCGCGGGATGTTTTGTATACTGAAGCTCTCGAATTTCTCAGTCAATTCTTTCACTTTGGCGAGGTATTTTACCATATTAAACTCCTTAGCCTCATATAGGCCTTCTATTTGTCTATGTACTAACTCTGAATCGGTTAATACTTTACGGTTTTTGATGTCGGCTCTTATCGCCATCTGCATCCCTCTAATCAGCGCTTCATATTCCGCTTCATTGTTTGTTACAACGAAGTCCAATGTTATCGCATAATTTATATCCTCTTTATTTGGTCCGGTGAAGTTGATTCCGGCACCTCCTCCCTCTCGGCACGAAGCATCGTCAACATGCATTAACCAGGACTGGTTTTCTATGATTAATACATCGTCGTCAAGGCTTTTTATCGGTTCGGTTGCTTGTGTCGGAGTTTCCAGTAGGAAATCGGCTAATACTTGGGCTTTAATTGCGATTCTTGGTTTGTATTCGATTTTGAATTGACCGAGTTCGATCGCCCATTTGATCAGTCTTCCAGAGGCTTCTGGTTTTGCTAAGACCTGCCTTAGCGGTTGGTTTGTTAAGACCACTATCTTGTATGTCAAAAAGTAAGGTCGGAGTTTTCGTGCTGCCACTACTAAGGCCAAAGCGAATTTTTCAATCTCCAGGTAGTTCCTTTCTGCCCCTTGTAATAATTTGCTTAAGTAATAGATAGGCTTATGCTCCAAACCTTCTATTTTGACTAAGACTGAGCTAACGGCCGCGTCGGAGATCGAGATATAGATATATAACGGTTCCCCCTCCGTTGGTTTAGCCAACAACCGGGATGTCGTCAGGTATTCTTTTAGCTGGTCGAAAGCACGATCGCATTCTTCTGTCCAAACAAAGTTTTTTGCCTTACGAAGGGTTTGGAAGAAAGGCAAACTTCTGTCAGCCGACTTGGATATGAATCTGTTCAATGCTATAATCTTCCCTACTAAGCTTTGTACTTGGGAGATGGTTTTGGGCGGCTTTATTTCAGTTATTGCTCGAATTTTTTCTGGGTTGGCCTCGATTCCTCGTTGATGTACCAAATAGACCAAGAATTTTCCCGACTTAACACCGAAGGTGCACTTTGCGGGGTTTAGCTTCATGCGGTACTTCCTCAATATTTGAAAGCATCGATCAAGATGTCTTATGTGATCCGCTTCATTCATACTTTTGACTAACATGTCATCCACGTAAACTTCCATTATTTCTCCAATTAATTCTTTAAGCATTAGGTTTACTAACCTTTGGTAAGTGGCCCCGGCATTTCTTAACCCAAACGGCATAACTATAAAGCAATATACTCCTTGCTCGGTTATGAATGCAGTTTTCTCCTGGTCTTGCTCATTCATGTATATTTGATAGAAACCTTGGAAAGCATCCATCATGCTGAAGATTGCAAAGCCAGCGGTTGAATCGACTAATAGGTCGATCCATTGGGAGAGGATACGGGTCTCTAGGACACAACTTGTTGAGGTCGGTAAAATCGTTGCACATCCTCCACTTGTTGTCTTTCTTATCCCCTTTTGCTACTAGAACAACATTACATAACCATTCCGAGAAATGTATTTCTCGAATTTGTTTAGCTTTGAGTAGTCTTTCTACTTCTGCTTTGATGATTTTATCTTTCACTGGCCCGTGATTTCTCTTCTTTTGTCTAGCTGGTTTAGCTAAAGGGTCGATTTTTAGCGAATGGTTGATTATTCGAGGATCAATCCCTTCGATGTCATTTGCACTCCAAGCGAAGACATCCATATTATTTCTGAGAAAGTTTATCAACATTACTTCCCCTTCCTTGCTCAATTCTGTACCTATTCTCGTTGTTTTCGATGAGTCCCCTTGTACCAGAATAACGTCCTTATGTTCTGGTGGTTTTAAGGCTAAATCCATCGGCTCCTTTCCCTTTTTATCTATTAGGTCAGTGCTAGGGATTTCAACCTCGTTTCTACCAACAGTTTCTTCGAGCTTTCTTTTGCTCGGGGTAATTACTTCAGGGGGTTTTCTCAAAGTTAACGATGTGCTGTAGCAGTCCCATGCCATACAATGGTCATTTACTATTTCCCCGATACCTGTGTCGGTCGAAAATTTTATCTTCTGATGATAAGTTGAGACAACAGCTCGGAATTGGTTGAGGGCAGGTCGCCCTAAAATTGCGTTGTAGGCGAATGGAGTTTCTACTACTAAAAATTTTATCAGTTTTACTGTTCGATATGGTTTTTTTCCAAGCGAGACGCTCAGAGTTATTGTTCCACTGGGAACAATTTCGGATCCTCCAAACCCCACCAATGGTGTAGCTACTTTTTCTAATCTTATTTGCCCCAAGTTCATCTGGGCTAGGACTTCTCTAGAAATGATATTGGCTGAGCTTCCGTTATCGACAAGGATTCTTTTGACGTTGTAGTTCGCTATTTCTAGCGATACCACCATCGGGAAATCGGGGCTATCTTCTTTAGTGTCCCAAACTAGACTTTTGGGTACTTCGCCCTCGTTAAAATTGATTAATTGGTTGTTTGATGACTTGTTTTCTAGAGTCCATATTTCTCTCGGGAATTTCGAGCTTCCGATTATGGATCTAGCAGTCCTTCGTCCAGCATTACGACTATCCCAGCCGGCGGGTCCCCCGAAAATTGTATGGATGGTACCATTGACTTGGTCATGGTTTACCTCCTGTGCAGGATCATCCTCGGGTGACTTTCGACGGGAATTCCTTCTTTGATTATTATGCCGAGGGCTCCTACTTCTTCCTCTTTTGCGGTTATCCTGTTCTAAATAGTCGTCTAGTTTTCCTTGTTCGATTAATTTTTCTATTTCCCTCCTAAGGTGAAATCAATTTTCGGTGCGGTGCCCATGCGCCCTGTGATATTTGCAGTACCACTCGTAGTTTTGGGCGCCAGGTCTAGGTTGAGTGATTTTCTTTGCTTCCGGGATCCAATTGTTCCTCTCCAGGACGGGCAGGATTTCTTCTATCGGAATATTTAATCTTGAGCGTTCTACTTGATTAATCCGGCTCCTAGTTGCCGGTTCCGCGGTTTGAGGCCTTTGATAGACGTTAGGTCGTCTGTCCTGATCACTCTTATTGTATTCCAATCGCTGAAAAACGTTGCCTTTTCTAAATGTCCCTTCATAATCTATGGATCGCTGTGTAGGGATTCTATCTTGTCGTTTGGGGCCCGAGCCTGAAACTTTATTCTTTTTCTTATCTTTAAAAGAGTTCATCTCTTCCTGGGTCATATACTTAGATGCTAGGCTCATGATGTCCGCGAACGTTCTTGGTTGTTTTCGGCTGAGGGCGTTTCTGAACTGCCTATTCTTTGTGAGATCGAAGAGGATCGAGATTATGTAATCAATATTGGGGGAATCGATTTTGAGTAATTCGACATTAAATCTTGCCAACCAATTCCTTAAGGATTCCCCTTCTTGTTGATAAATGGTTCCTAAATAGCTCATCGGCAATTTTTGTCTTTTTTGACTGGCGAATTGTTGCGCTAGCTTGTTGCATAATTCTCGAAAGCTAAATATGGAGTTGGCTGGTTGTTTGGCAAACCAGTCCAAAGCTAATCCTTCTAGTGTGGTCACCATCAGCTTAGCGGTGAATTCCGCCGAGTGAGAATACAAGTTCATTATGTTGGTGAAACTAAAGATATAGTCATCCGAGTCAGTGGTTCCGTCGTATCTGGGTAGTCTACCCGGAACCTGTCCGATTGACTGTGCCTCTTTTATTTCTCTGCAGAAAGGGGAGCACGCTGCTAGGCTCTCCTGGAGTTCTGTGGTTCTGTTCCACGGGTTTTGAGCGGATTGTAAGCGTTGCTCGAGTCGTTCTTGTACCAATTTTTCGATTTTTGTTTCCGAGAATCGCATTGTTCTTGGTCGATTCGGGATCGCCTCGTCAGCGTCTTCCTCGATAGGGATTATGGTGTGTTCCTTTGATTCGTTGCGTTGTGGTTTCCTTCGATCCGCTTTTCTTCGGATGTTGTTATCGGAGGGTTTTGAATTCCCCTGCTGCGGGCTGTGTAGCGAGCGTCGCTCGCTCGCCGGGCTGTCAGCTTGTTGAGAGATTTGATCGTTCTGCCTCGGCGTTCTTTGGGTGGGATTTACCCTAGTAGTTCTAACGTTTCGAGGAACTTGTTCGAGTACGAGTAATTCCTCTGGGGAGAGTGATTTAAGGAGCATAGCGATCTGTCGAAATTTCTCCTGAGCATCTGACAGGGGAACTGGGATTGTCGGAGCCACATGTTCTTCTGGTATTGTGCCAGTAGGGATCCCTCGTGGTTCCTCCTGATTCTGATGATGCTCATTCTGTTGCTGGTTGTCATTGGATACCCGGGCGTCATTATCGGTATTGCCTGGTAGATCCTCAGACGCGTCACGTTGGTTGGTCGTGTTACTTCTTGCTCCGTTACGAGCGCTCTTCCTTGGGCGAGCCATATGTCGATCGAATAATTAACCTGGCCCCACGGTGGGCACCAACTGATTTAACCGAATTTCGTAGGGTTAATTATATCAGTAAAATTGTTATGTTAGGGATTCTCAATTTATTTGAAATATAAGGCTCTGTTAATTTATTCAGGATGGATCAAACTCAAGGAAGAACAAATTCAAAGGAACAATTATTAATCTAGGCAATCTCAACCATAAAGATAGTGTGAATATGATGAATAAGTAATTCTTATTGAATATTCTGGGATTATGCTGTTATGTAAGCATAAACTCCGTAAATTTGAATGTGTATAATACAATGATTAACTAGGTATTTATATCACCATTAACCTAGTGTTACAAGGAAACCTAGTTCTAATGGGATTCGGCCCATTGGTCCTTCTTGAGTCCGGATTGTATACTGATCGTTGAGGAGGGTCGTATCCTGCTGGGTCGATGGATGTTCCCGAATGGGTTAATCTGGTCGAAACGATTCCCTAACCATAAGTCGATCCGGATATCATAAGAGGTGCGAAATAGCCCCCATCAGGTACATAGTCGATATCATACTCCCCTAACTCAACTGCCCATTTGATCAACCTTCCTGATGCATTGGGCTTCGAGAGCGTCTGTCTCAAAGGTTGGTTAGTTAGAACGGTGATTTTGTGTGACTGGAAGTAGGGTCTCAAATTTCGCGCTGTAGTTATGATGGCTAGGGCAAACTTCTCGATCTCTGAGTAATTTCTTTTTGGACCCTGTAGAACCTTACTAACATAGTAGATCGGGTGGTTGTCTTTCGCCTCAATCCTCACCAAAACCGAGCTAATTGCCTGCTCCGAGACGGCAATGTACAAGTATAGGTTTTCGTTGTCTCGTGGTTTAGCCAGAAGAGAGGGTGAAACGAGGTAGGCCTTCAGTTGTTCGAAAGCTTGACCACATTCTTCCGACCACTCGAACTTCTTTGCGCTCCTCATGATTTTGAAGAAAGGAAGGCTTTTATCGGCCGATCGGGATATGAATCGATTAAGCGCAGTGATTTTTCCATCCAGCTTCTGTACTTCATTGAGATTTCGGGGGGCTTTAAGATCTATTATGGCTTGGATCTTCTCTGGATTTGCCTCGATGCCCCTCTCATTTACCAGATAATCGAGGAATTTCCCAGATCTGACTCCAAATGTGTATTTGGCGGGGTTGAGTTTCATTCCGTATTTCCTCATTATATCGAACGCTTGCTTGATATGTATGAGATAATCTTTTTCGTTGAGGCTTTTGACTAGCATATCGTCTACGTAAACTTCCATCGACTTGCCCATCAGCATTTCAAACATTTTATTTACAAACCGTTGATATGTTGCTCCGGCATTTTGCAGTCCGAATGGCATTACCTTGAAGAAGTATACGCCCATTTCCGTGATGAACGCCGTCTTCTCCTGATCTTCCAGGGCCATAAAGATTTGGTAAAAACCTTGGAAGGCATCCATCATACTCGAAATCGCACACCCCGCGGTTGAATTGACGAGAGAGTCGATCCTAGGGAGGGGATACGGGTCTCTTGGACATAGCTTGTTGAGATCCGTGAAGTCCTTGCACATTCTCCATTTTCCGCCTCCTTTGGATACTAGGACGACATTGCAAAGCCACTCCGTGAACTGTATCTCGGCAATGTAGTCTGCGTCCAAGAGCTTCTTAACTTCTTCTTTTATAATTCAGTTTCTCTCTGGACCGAAGTTTCTTTTCTTTTGTCTTGCCGGGCGAGACGAAGGATCGATATTGAGTCTATGGACTATGATCTTTGGGTCTATTCCTTCTAGGTCGGTGGTAGACCACGCAAAGACGTCCACATTTTCCCTAAAAAATTCGATTAGCTTAGTCTCAAGCCCTTTGGAGAGTTGAGTTCCCATTCTTGTCGTTTTTGATGGCTCTCCGGGTACCAATTCGATCGATTTGTGCCCTTCCGAAGGCTCAATTCTCTCGAATTTTCTTTTCTTGGAATCCACTTCTTCTTGCTTTTCTTTTTTGTCGGTTGAATCTACCTTGTCTACTTTATCGACTTCGATGGGTACTATTGGACTGGTTTTCTCCTCCGTATTTAGCTTTCGGATTTTTGAGTGGGGTTCTTCTTTCTTGGTTTGCTTATCGAGGGAAACTGTATAGCAATCCCATCCCTCCTGTAGATTTCCTAGCACTTCACCTACTCCATTGGTCGTTGGAAATTTCATTTTCTGGTGATAAGTGGATATTACGGCTTGAAAGCTATTCAGAGCAGGTCTTCCCAGTATGACATTGTAAGCACACGGCGCGTCGACAATCAAGAATTTGACCATCCTGATTTTCGAGTCGAAATCTCCTAGGGAGAGGGATAATGTTAGCGTCCCCTTAGGAATTACATCCCCCGAAACCGACGAGTGGTGTAGCCACAGTTTCCAAGGGAGTTGGACCGAGGTCCATCCTCTCTAACCCATCTAAGAAAAGGATATTCGTCGAGCTTCCTGAATCGATTAGGATTCTTTTGACAGTAGCTCCGGCGATTTGTGCTGTAATCACCATCGGACAATCAGGAACGTCTTGATTATTGAACGATACAAAATCAGGTTGGAGATCTGATTCATCGAACCCTACTATATTGCTTCGCGTGGTTGGTCGTATCGAGCAGACGTCTCTTCGGTCATTCTGATTTTTATCTCGGAGAACCCTAGAGACAATCCTCCTTGAATTCTTACTATCTCCCCCAGCGGGTCCTCCAGAAATCATATTGACAATCGTTCTGGCTGGGCTTTCCTTGGCTGTTCTTCCCTATTATCTAGGTTTCGATCTCTTCTCGGGGGAGATCTCGATCGCGAACCATTATTGTTTTGTCGGTTCCTTGTGTGTTCAATCCTCGGTACTTTTAAGTATCCGGTTAATTGACCTTCTGCTATTAATCTTTCGATTTCATCTCTTAGTTGATAGCAATCGCCAGTGTCGTGTCCCCTTTGTCTATGAAATCGGCAGTATTTTTTCGAACCAGGGTTATCCTTGATAGAGGCAGGTCTCCTTAGCAGGATCTGGTCTTGTATAACGAACAAGATCTCTGATCTGAGTTTCTTGAGAGGAGTGTAATTATCATAGTATTCTTTATTTGATCTCCCCACTCCTTGCCTTTCTGCATTATAATTTCTGTCTTCTCTATACCCTCTCTTTTTTCTACCTTCATTATATCGATGATTTGGTGCTCTTTCCATAGGTCGATCCGTGATGATGATTGATTGTTTGTCCTCTGGCTTTGCCAAGCCAAAGAAAGTTCCTCTTAACTTAGTCATTTCCTCTTCATTCATGTACTGATTGGCCATTTCCATCAGCTTCTCGTATGTCGAGGGGTTTTCTCTGACTATAGCACTGGCAAATCCCCTGTTCAAGGTGCTTTGAAATAAGATAGTAATTAGGAAATCCACCCTTGGCATTCGACCTTCAGAAGCTCATTATTAAATCTTCCCATAAAACTTCTAAAAGTTTCATCTGGTTTATGCACGATAGAGTATAGATGATTTGCCGGAGGTCTGACGGCTCTCTTGCTATCGAATTGACTCATGAATTTATCACAAAGCTGGTCATAATCGAAGATAGCCTTTTCCTCCAACCTTCCGAACCAAGATTGAGCCATTCCGGCCAAAGTGGTTGTTGGTCCCAAAAGTGGTCAATGAGATCTAGAGGGGGGGGGGGTGAATAGATCTCATAAACTTTAAAACTTTTTCTCTAACTTTTTCTGTCAGCAGACTAAGCTGATCTAGAAAGCGTAAAACTACTAAGCTGATCACGCATAAAGCTTGAACAGCAGAGTTGACCACTCTTCCAATTTCACTTATCTGATTCAGATATATTTAGAGTTTCAAAACTTGTATGCAACGGATATATCAAGTATGTTTTTCAAACAAATTTATCTTTGAAAGTTTTACCCCAGTTTTTACAAAATTCTTTTCAAAACATTTTTAACAGTTGAATGCTCTTTTTGAAATATGCAAGAAAAGAATGCAGATGTAAAGCACCGATATTTTTATAGTGGTTATATGGATCAAAGTCCTTTAGTCCACTCTTCCAAGTCACACAGATCTTGGGTTATACTATAAACACACAGTTTACAATATACTCTGCTTGCGCCGAACAACAAATGAACAGGCCACAAGTGCGCAGTAAGAAATCACACAGAAATCCTACTCTCCGAAGCTAGATCACTCACATAGATGGATCTACACTCCTCACGCTATTTTCAGTATAGGAGCTCACAAAGAAAACCTACACTAAGAAGTTATATCACTTCACACAGATGGATATACACTCCTCTCTTTTCTCAGTTGAAAGTCACTCAGACAGACAACGCAAGTTCTCTGTTCTTCAACAAAAAGCTTCGTCAACAAATGACTAGGCTTGTGATCAGACGACTCAACTGATGGATCTCGCTCTTAAGATGTGATCTTGAATTGTGCAAGTCTCATTTAGATCTTCAGTTTGTCTTCTATTTATACTCTCGAATTTGAATTTCTGCCCATTGAAGATGAGACAGAAATTTGCAGTCCTCGAGTTCTGGTCCCCATTTTCTGGAACGGCTCCCTGCAACTGCTACAGTACAGTCTGCTGTACTTTCTGTCAGTCGCATTTAATGCACACAGCAGGTTACCGTTGGATAGCTTGCCTGATCGTCTTCACTTGTCTGATGGGAGTACTAAGCTGATGGCTACTCTGCTGATTCAAGAATGAACACATCTATCTTGACTCGGCTGATGATAACCAATCTGATCTTCACTTATCTGATATCCCACTCGGCTGATTCGGTCACATAGCTTCCAGACCTTGAGATAGGTTTCACTAAGCTGTTCTTAGTTGATGACTTATCCTTTTGATCTTCAAAACCATTATGGCATTTTTGTCATCTTCAAAACCTTCTCTAATTTACACCAACAATTTCCCCCTTTTTGATGATGACAAAACCTTCAACTAAGAACGTCTTCTAAGTCTTCAGATTTGGTCTTCATACCTTGAGATGGAAATTTATTGATCTGATACAACTTTAAAAAAAATACCAATAGTTGGTTCTTTTCCCTTTTCTGATCTTCTGTTTAAAGGGTTCTTAGTTGCATTTGGTTCTTTTCCCTTTTCTGATCTTCTGTTTAAAGGGTTCTTAGTTGCATCATTTATCTTCCCCCTTTTTGTCATCAACAATAATACTTTAGTTGCATCTCTTCTTCCCATTTTTCTCTTTATAGGATTGCAAACTTAGTATGCTGAAGACAATTAGGTGAGTACTAGGCTGATTTAGGTAGTCTTATCACTCCAGCTAGAAAATTCCCTTAACTTCAAGAATTGATACCACTTGTTGGTATTTGTGGTCTGATTCCACTTGTAGTCTGATGCTACTTGTAGTCTGATACTACTTATATAAATGTAAATCAGATTAGTCAGCTGATATCACTTGTTGATGTAATAACACTTGCTGATACCACTTGATGTAGTACATTCTTGAATAACATTTGGCTGTTGAGTTCCAGTCGGCTGATAAGAAGCAGTCTTCTGATAGCTTCATTTTGACTTATTGAAAACTTCATCTTTATTTAGGAGTACCGCTCGTCGTACACGTTCCCCCTAAGTTCAAGAATCCGTGGTCAAGTAGTCTGATGAGAGTTTCTCTTCAAGACAATCAGTCGTTGAATTTCAGTAAGCTGTTCTGGGTTGGTCTTCTGATAAGTTCCCCCTCAACTTATGAATTCAAAATCAACAAACCATTTTTCTTTGTCACATGGTTGACTTGTTGGTTTCTGATGGTCTTTATACCACTTGTAATCCTTTGATAGGCTTCAGCTTTCCAACAATCTTGCTTCCTTGAAATCTCCAAATGTAGTGTCTACCACTCGTTGATTTATACCACTTGTTGGTTTATACCAATTGTCTGACACCACTTGTCTGATATCATTCACTTGACTGATATCACTTGATGGTTTGGAGCAATCTGATATAAGCAGCTTGATAGTATAATTTTCCTGATGCACACTTGATGGTAAGATCACTTGTTGAATTTGTTGAAATTTGCAAGGGCGGTCAACTCATCTTTATCATCTCACATGCAATTCACCTGTAAAACAGATGACTATTTTTGGTACCCCTTATTTATTGGGTCCAGCAGGGTTAGTAAAACCTTTAACATGTGATGATCTAGTGACTTATGTTTTATCATGATGATACCACTTGTCATTATGATACCACTTTACTAGTCATGATTAAAACAATGCTCATAAGCAGGGTAAGATGCATGAAAGGTGTGATAAACATGCATATTTAAATGAGGATGGCAATCAGCACAGTGAACATGATCAATATGATAATATGAATAAGCATAGTGCATGTCATAATAATAATTATCATAATGTGATTCAAATTCTTGCCAGATAATTTCATTTTTGCCTCTCACCTTAGATTTAACAGACTTGACATTTAAATTTTACTCCTATCAGCAGCCTATTCAGCTGATGGGTTTTAGTAGTTTGATTCGTCTTAGGTAGCTCACTAGGTTTTCTAACCTGTTGAGCATCAGTAGACTTCTTCTTTTAAGCCTCTGATTTCTTTTTGTTTAGAGAATGATGCAATTTCTTCTTTTAAAGTTCATTTATATATTCAAAACAAACTGCATACTCAGCTTTTAGAGTTTCATTCTCATGCTCAAGCTTTTTGTAGTCAGCTGATTCTTGAGATTTTTCAACCTGAAGTTTCAGTGATCTGTTTTGTTCTTTTCAGCAGAGTCATCTCCTCATTAAGCTTGGCAAATGCACAATCAATATTTGAATTTCTAATTCAGCATTTGTTCAAACGATTTAAATAGTGCATTTAATTTACAATAGAAGTTACCTCAGGTTCAGAATCATCAGATTCTATGACAGTTAAGCATAGAGTTTCAGGTACTTCTTCAAATTCTTTATCAGACGACTGATGGTCTGAATATGATATGCCGGAGTTTATTAGCTTTGCTGCATCAGCTAACTTTGATTTGCTCTTTCTAAGCTTACGCTCCTTTTTGGCACTATTTTCCTTTTCAGCAAACTTTCCAGATGATGAGTGAGAATGATCTTTGATCAAGAGTCCATACTCCTCTTCATTGTAGTCTCTAAGTTTTGCTTTGGAGGAATCCCTGTTTTCCTGAAAATGATTAGAAGAAGATGAAGTAGCATATTTATATTTTAATTTCATTTTCTTCTTGTAGAACTTCTCAAAATCATTCAGCAGCAGGGTAACGTCGTCAGCAGTGTAGACTTTTTCTGAGTTCAGCAGAGTCTTCTCTTCAGACTTGTCTGCTGATTTTCTTGACTTGTCTGACGTCATTAGAGCAGCAGTAGGGTCTGAACTGGTTGACACTTCTAATCCCATTCTTGGCATTTGATACTCAAAAGCTTTGAGGGATGAGAACAGTTCGGAAACGGAAATCTTCCCTAAATCCCTTGATTCTTCCATGGCTGTCACCTTCATGTTGAATTTAGGTGGCAAGGCCTTGAGAACCTTTACGGTGATCTCCTTGTTCGAAAATTCTTTACCAAACCTTAGAACTTCATTCAGAGCTTTGGTAAATCTGGTATCCATCTGATCAATCGTTTCACCAGACTTCATCTTGAAATTTTCGAACTCCTCAAGAGCCACACTGAGCTTGTGTTCTTTGATAGCGTCATTTCCTTCGCTTAGCTCGCAGACTTTATCCCACATCTCTTTGGCAGTTTTGAAATTCTTGATCTTCTGGAATCTTTCTTCGTCTACAGCATTGAACATAATGAGCTTAGCCTTTTTATCAAGGTTTACTAACTTGATTTCTTTGGGAGTCAGCTCATCCAGCTCTTTGTCAACTATCTGTTCTGGTTGACCAGCAACCTTCACAGTCTTCTGAAATCTGAATGGTCCTTTTGTAAAATAAGTAAGCATATTGTCGTCGTAAGCAGCAAAAAGGATTTCCATTCTGATTTTCCAGCTTTCAAAGTCCATAAGACCAATGTGAGGAACATGGCTTATGACATCCATTTTTCAAAAGGTTTTTGATTTTCAAAATATGCTCTCTTTTTGAAAAATTTTAAAAAACACACATTGGATCAAGTTCGTTTGATCAGGCAGCTGATTCTAATGAACAACCTGCTCTGATACCACTTGTTGGTCCCAAAAGTGGTCAATGAGATCTAGAGGGGGGGTGAATAGATCTCATAAACTTTAAAACTTTTTCTCTAACTTTTTTCTGTCAGCAGACTAAGCTGATCTAGAAAGCGTAAGACTACTAAGCTGATCACGCACAAAGCTTGAACAGCAGAGTTGACCACTCTTCCAATTTCACTTATCTGATTCAGATATATTCAGAGTTTCAAAACTTGTATGCAGCGGATATATCAAGTATGTTTTTCAAACAAGTTTATCTTTGAAAGTTTTACCCCAGTTTTTACAAAATTCTTTTCAAAACATTTTTAACAGTTGAATGCTCTTTTTGAAATATGCAAGAAAAGAATGCAGATGTAAAGCACCGATATTTTTATAGTGGTTATATGGATCAAAGTCCTTTAGTCCACTCTTCCATGTCACACAGATCTTGGGTTATACTATAAACACACAATTTACAATATACTCTGCTTGCACCGAACAACAAATGAACAGGCCACAAGTGCGCAGTAAGAAATCACACAGAAATCCTACTCTCCGAAGCTAGATCACTCACATAGATGGATCTACACTCCTCACGCTATTTTCAGTATAGGAGCTCACAAAGAAAACCTACACTAAGAAGCTATATCACTTCACACAGATGGATATACACTCCTTTCTTTTCTCAGTTGAAAGTCACTCAGACAGACAACGCAAGTTCTCTGTTCTTCAACGAAAAGCTTCGTCAACAAATGACTAGGCTTGTGATCAGACGACTCAACTGATGGATCTCGCTCTTAAGATGTGATCTTGAATTGTGCAAGTCTCATTTAGATCTTCAGTTAGTCTTCTATTTATACTCTCGAATTTGAATTTCTGCCCGTTGAAGATGAGACAGAAATTTGCAGTCCTCGAGTTCTGGTCCCCATTTTCTGGAACGGCTCCCTGCAACTGCAACTGCTACAGTACAGTCTGCTGTACTTTCTGTCAGTCGCATTTAATGCACACTGCAGGTTACCGTTGGATAGCTTGCTGATCGTCTTCACTTGGCTGATGGGAGTACTAAGCTGATGGCTACTCTGCTGATTCAAGAATGAACACATCTATCTTGACTCGGCTGATGATAACCAATCTGATCTTCACTTATCTGATATCCCACTCGGCTGATTCGGTCACATAGCTTCCAGACCTTGAGATAGGTTTCACTAAGCTGTTCTTAGTTGATGACTTATCCTTTTGATCTTTAATACCATTATGGCCTTTTTGTCATCTTCAAAACCTTCTCTAATTTACACCAACAGTGGTCGAGAAGGCTTTGGCGGCCACGTTATCTGAGATGCCGTGGAGCTGCATCTGAAGGTTAAATGAAGCCAAATGCTCATCTGGATCTTCCGTTCCGAAATATCGCAGCAGCTGGGTGGGCAATCTTTTATCAAGGGGTAATCTTTCAAAGAAGATCTCGTCACAGAACCGTGATTTTCTTAATCGAGAGTTCGATACTGGGATTTCATTCATTTTTTCTTGTCGATCCAGTTTTTGATGGAGCGACCTCACTTCAGAGGCGAGCTTATTGACTTCTCTTACCGATTGCTCCTCCAAATCCTCTCTCGCGGCGTGCCTACCCTGATGTCGATCCGCTCGACTATTAGCTTCACTTATTTCGACTCTGACTTCTGCCTCAACTGCAGTAGCGCGCGGAAGTCTTCGAGGAGGATTGGCATTTTCTTTGGCGATCTCCGCGAGCCATTCCTTCTTGGCTCCATCCAGAAGGGCTTTCAGATCATCTCTCGTGAGTTGTATAACTGGTGGGGCCGGGGGCCTCGAGGGTCCACCTTCTCCATTGTGCGTTGGTTCAGGGTTTCGGGGGAGTAAATTGTCACCTTGACCCTCTCCATTTTGATCTTGATTTCCCTCTTTCTCTCGTGCTAGTGCTGCTTTTGATCTAGTAGTCATCCTTTTTCGATTCAAAGTTATAGTTTCCCACAGACGGCGCCAATTGATGAGTGTCTTTTTGGTAGGTTAGTGGTTCTCGGTCGATGTTTATATTCCCGGTCGAACACGACTCGTCAAAGTGAGGAGTGGGAGGTCGATCAAGCTTCTCCTCGATTTGTAAATAGGATCCTAACCTGTAATCAAAGATAACTACGTCAGGTTAATGCCGGTGGTGACCCAGCGATAACCCTCTGATGCTTAAGTAAGTATCGAGATAGAGAAGGAGGTCTGTATGTATTTAATGCTTAGAGTGTACGTACCCTTTTCTCTTATTTATGAGGGCTATTTATAGTTTTATTACTGGATCACCGGGTCGAATCGTGATTGGACGTTTATTTTTGGATATGGATCCTTAAAAAGGTTTGATTTGACCGTAAGCGGTTTAAGATTAACAAACGGGTATCGACCACCATGTCGATTCAGATGATGAGATCGACATTGGCGACTAATTGGAGGTGAGTTTGAGAGTCGATACCCTCGTTGTGAGTTCTATGTGTGCTTCGAGATGGAGAGTCGAGACATTCCAAGTGAGCTCAAGCATTGATGGTTTTATTGATTTTATTTTATGGTCGATGGTCAAGGGTGACGTGTTGTATGACGAAGACTTGGTACATCACTTGGTATGGAAATGAGTCATATTATGTACAACCTGCTGCATATCCTCCTATGTATCATGCACCTCAATTTCAAATTTACTATGCACCTTACCCTGCTCATCCAATGCATGCATACCCTGCCTATCATGTATCATATCCTGCTTATGAACATCATTCTTATCATACCGATTATCAACATAACACATCTGCTTAATATGATGAAGATAAAACTGTTCATGCTCCTATAAAATCTCAGAAGCCTAAGACTTCAACATCTTGGATTGTCAAAGGTGTAACTAATCCTCCAGGACCCTCTCAATAAAGGGTACCTAAAACAATTTTATTTTGTTTTGTAGGTTAGGATTAGGAGTAGGAGTAAAGTAGAGAAAATCTGGTACTTGGACAGTGGATGTTCAAGACACATGTGTGGAAGCATACATGAGCTGACTGATGCTGTTGCTGTGGATGGTCCTAAAGTAACTTTTGGAGACAGCAAGGAAGGCAAGATTGTAGCACATGAAAGATTAATCAAAGCAACATTGAGCTATCTGACGTCTCTTATGTTAAAGGCCTCAAATACAATTTGCTGAGCATAAGTCAATTTTCTGACAAGGGATTTTCGGTTATCTTCTCATCAGATAAGTGCTATGTTGAACAGATTGACACAAAGAAGGTCATCTTATCTGGAAGACGACAAGGAAATGTCTACATAGTCGACTGGAATTCTGTGGACAAGAACTCAAATGTTTGTTTGGTGGCTTCTACACCAAGTGAAGTTAGTTGGCTGTGGCACAAAAGAATGAATCATGTGAATTTCAAGACCATAAACAGGCTAATCAAGAATGATTTGGTAGAAGGAATTCCCAAAACAGTCATGAGCAAAGATAAGCTCTGTGACGCCTGTCAGAAGGGTAAACAAATCAAGTCATCTTTCAAGAGCAAGAAACACCTGTTGGTCCCAAGTGGTCTGATGAGGTCTAGAGGGGGGGGGGGGTGAATAGACCTCTGAAAATTTTTAGACTTAAAAACTTTTCAGTCTTCTATCAGCAGACTAAGCTGATGAAGAACAGTAAGATGACTATGCTGGTAACAAACAAGTCTTGAACAGCAGAGTAACCACTCTTCTTACAATTACTTAGTTGTTTTTCAGCAAAACAGTTTTATCAAGAGTATACTTGCAGCGGATGTTTGAAAGTGTTTTTCACAAGTAGACTAAGTTTTTTAAAAGATTTTATCCCCAGTTTAAAACTCCTTTAAAATCTTTAAACAATTCAAAGTGTATACTTATGCAATTTTGAGATATGCAAGAAAGTTTAAATGCAAAAACAACACAAAGAATTTTTATAGTGGTTATATGGATAAAAATCCTTTAGTCCACTCTTCCAGATCACTTAGATTCTGGGTTATACTATAAACACACAGTTTACAATATTTCTCCACTTATACCTAGACAACAAATGAAAAGGCTATAAGCTCGCAATAGAAAATCACTCAGAAATTCTATCCTCTGAAGTTAAATCACTCACAAAGAAGGATTTATACTTCGCACAACACTCAGCTAAATACAAGATCACTCAGATCGTATTTTTCTATTTTCTTCAACTGGGTTTCTGTCAACAGATGACTTTCACCAGACGAGTGAGCTGTTCGAGCTTCTTGAGACTTAGAAATTTTCTGCTTCAAAAACGTAATCTCAGAAATGTTGTTGTGTATCTCTCTCTTCGAAATCAGCTCTATTTATACTTGGATTTGAAAATATGACCGTTGAAGGAAATCAAATCTCAAATCCATAGCCTTAGCATGAATTTACAACGGCTCCCTGCTACAGTCCTTTCTCTGCTGTACTTTCCTGTAGCAGCATTAAATGCACTCTGCTGATCCGAGAGTATTCTTCAATCATTTGCCATTACTACCCTTCTCTTGCAGCATTTATTTCACTAGGGGCATTTATTACCGTTGAACTATCTCATGATCTCTTCTACTCTGCTGATCGAAGCAACTCTGCTGATGGGTACTCTGCTGATCAAATACTGAACTAATCTGATTTGAGTCAGCTGATAGTCTACCCTTCTGTTTGCTGTTTCAGCATGAGATTAGTAGTCTTCTGGGCTTTGAACTTTGAACTCTTCTGATGTCTTCTTTACTTGTTCAAAATTCTTCTAAGGGAGCTAAGCTTTCCATACTTAGCTGATTTTGACGTTTTGGAAATCATCAAAACCTTCCCTTATCTTCTTATCTTCTTTGCACTTTATCTTCATCTTCATCCAACAATTTCCCCCTTTTTGATGATGACAAAACTTAAGCTAAGTACCTGTACCTAAACTAATGTTTTGATCCTCAAAAATTTCTGAGATAGAAATAGTTTATTGGATTCAAACTTGAACTTTTATAGATTTTGAAAAGATTACAAATTACAAGTTCAATCAGATGAGATGTGCAAAAAAAAAAAAAAATTACAAGGATTTCAAGCATAAGTAACCTAGACTAAGCTAGTCTTCTGTCTTATCTTCTTGCTTGTCCTCTTTTTCTTCTTCTTCAGATTTGGAAGACTCTGCTTCTAATTCCTTGAAGAATTTTTGTTTTAACAGCTCCAACTTCTTTTTCTTGGTATCAGGATCGAGCTGTTCTTCAACTGAGTCTTTAGAAGCAGCTATCTCTTTATCAGACTTAGCTTTTGCTTCAGCTTCAGTTTCATCAGTTTCACCTTCTTCTTCTGTGATCTTATCTTCTGTTGGTCTGCTTGTGCCTTCATTTTCTTTATTAGCATCCTTATCTTCAGCAGCAGATTCTTCCAGTATTTCAGTTCCTTCTTGTTCATCTTCTTCTTCACCAACCTTTTCTTCCCTAAGTACCCTATCTTCCCCCTTTTTGTCATCATCAGAAGGGTTGATTGGATATGTTGGTAAGACTGGTGTGATCTGAAGTGAATCACAGAGAAGCTTGATGTTTTCTTCCATAGCATCAAGTTGAGCTTGTTGTCTAAGTTGATTGGCCTCAAATGCATCCATTCTTTTGAGTACAACTTCCCCTTGGTCACCTAACTGAAACTGAGTAGTCAGCAACAGATCAGCAGATGCCTTGAAGTCTCTCATCATATTTTGTAGAACTTCATCTTCAGCTTGCATGGCCATTTCAACTGTTTCTTCAATCTGTTTCCACCCAGCAGCAGTGCTCTGAGTCCTTCTCCTGATTATATCCATATCTTGACAAATAGTCTTAACATTCTGATCAGTGTCTTCTATCAGAGAAGTGGGAACATCAGCAGCTTTCTGGATTGGTTGACTTACAGCAGTCAACAGATTTGCAGTTAACTTCTCTTCCATCTCCTTCATTGAGTTTGATATCATCTGTTGAATTGAGTCCAACAGAGATGTTTGTTGTAGGTTCTGAGAAGTAGAAGTAACTTCAGATGGAATTGGATGTAAGGCAAGAGTTGTCTTTTCAGTAATCTGATCTGCTGGACCAGAAGTAATTTCCCTTTCTTTGGTCTCATCAGCTTGACTAGGAGTGTTTTCCTTCTCCTTAGTCTGATCAGTTTGCTCAGCAGTATCTTCCTTTTCCTTAATCTGGTCAACTGGATTTGGAGAGCTTTCCTTTTCCTTGTCAGCTGGCTCAGATTTTTCCTCCTTTTCTTTGTTCTGATCAACAGGATCAGAAATACCATCTTTTTCTTGTTCTTTGTTCTGATCAGTAGGGTCAGATGTACCCTCTGTTTCTTTCTTTTGATCAGCTTTATTAGAAGTCCCTTCCTTTTCTTTGGTAGAATCAGAAGCATCTTCTTTTTCTTTATCTTTATCAGCAGGGGGTTCTTGAACCTTTTTAACAACTGTACTCATTAAACCTGCATTGTCCACAATAGACCTGTGAGTCATCCAGGTTGAATCAGCAAGTGGAATAAAAGTAGATACTGGATCCTCAGGAAGGTCTTCATATGGCTTGATATTAGGACCATAGACAATCTGCTTCAGACTGGGAAGGGGCATCATGGAGCTTGGTTGTCCCCTCATCTTCCTAGTCTTCATGGCCCATGTTTCCATTGTCTGGGAGACTGCCAACTTTATTGAGCGTTCCTTGAGATTTTCATCTTCAGCATACTCCTCAGGAACAGACTCATAAAGCTTCTTTGCTTCAGCTTTGACAACTTTACTTATCCTCAGTCTTAACTTGTCCAAAAAGAACTCTGAGTCTAATGCTTGAGTAAGGGAACCTGTCTCAAGCCATTTTAGCACCCAGGCTTCTTCATTTGCAAAAGCTTTCCAGCTTGCAATTTGATCCTTGCTCTTTGTCAGACGATAGTCTCTCCATCTGTTATATCTGATCTTTTCTTTATTGAACATCGTCAGACGAGTGATCTTTGCATTCTCAGCATCCACAACCTTTTGATGTACTCTTCAAAGGTATCAGGGTCATCTCTGACAATTTCCAAAGCCAGTTTGACCTCTTCTCTTCTTTTAGGTTTTATTGCTGGTGCAGGCATGGTTGGTATAGGCTTGGTGGGATCTCTAGATTCACCGATTACAATGCCACAAGTATGCCTAGGACCATGTGAGTCCCTAGTGCTTGCTTCAATAGCAGCAGCCAACTCTGCTGCCTCAACAGCATCCCTTTGCTCTTGAGTCATTTTACTGGCCTCTTCTGCCAGTCTCTTGAGCTCAAGGGCCTTTAGGCGCTCCTCTTCAGCTTTTTCAGCAGCCTTCCTTAATCTCTCAGCTTCATCTAACTTCTTCTTTTCAGCCAATGTGAGATAAGGAATTGTAATTTTGCCAGTCCTTTTCTTCTTTGCTTCAAGACTCTCCACAGTTTGAGTTGGAGTGGCAGCAACAGGAGTGGGGTGCAAGAGAAGAGCTTCTCCCTCACTTGTTGTGCTAGTCTGCTGTTCTATTCTTTCCTCAGCAGATACTCCAACAGTTGAGTCAGTCTGCTGTTCTTCTCTAACTTCAGCAGACACTGCAGTAGATGAATCTCCAGTAGGCTCAACAACAGATTCTTCATTGGTAATGGGTCTCTCAGCTGGTGCTGGTGACTCTCTGACTTTTTCAGGTGTTTCCTCAGAGAATGTAACCTTTCTCTTGGCTTTTGACTTGGGAATTTTCCTTGAAGGTTCAGCTCTAGGAAGCCCTTTGGCAGAACTCCTTGTTCTCATTCTCTTTGCAGGGTGAATGGGAACAACTTCCTCTTATTCTGTCCTTTCAGGAGATGATCCAGTCTCCATCTTTTCAAGTTCCTCAGTGAAGTCATCAATGACTTTCTCAGGAATCACAATTTCAGGTTGTGCTGATCCAGCTTCAACAGTGGTGCTTACTGTTTGATCAGCAGACCTACTAGTCTGACCAGCCTTCTTGCTCTTTTTAGAAGGGGCCTGAACAGCCTTTGCAGGAGCCTTTCTCTTAGAGGTAGCCACACTTCTAACGGGCTCATATAGCTTGAATTCTTTACTAGGATGGGTAGTCTTTCCACTTCCCATTTAGCATCTTAAAGTCATGAACAGATGACTTAGCAAAATGGCATATTTTGCCTTTTTGTCACTTAGCAGCTCATAGACATGTGCTGCCCAGTTAACCTTCAACCCATAGTAGATGCAAATCATGGTGTGAAACCTTTTTCTAGGTAAACCATCCAAAGAACTTGTACTACAGTCCAGTACCTTCGCAATGATGTCAACGAACCTCTGATACTCATCTTTCAACTGAGTCTTCATCAGAGTTCCTGTCATCTCCTCC
This sequence comes from Penstemon eatonii, assembly GCA_038501285.1. NCBI lineage: Eukaryota > Viridiplantae > Streptophyta > Magnoliopsida > Lamiales > Plantaginaceae > Penstemon > Penstemon eatonii. Next base: position 64,635,164 of record CM076710.1, read on the forward strand.
CCTTCTTTGGCACAAATGGCCCAAAATTCTTCCTCTTTCTCAGATCCTAAGTCTGTTACATCACTTCCTTCGTTTCTTAGCCCATACACCTCACTTAGAACAGCAGCAGAAATACAAATCTTCTTTCCTCCAATTATGACCGTCATAGTAGTTCTGTCGACGTTGAATTTCCTATTCTTGTAGAATTCAGCAACATCTTCCAGGTACACCCGCTTCTCGTGAGCTTCCAGAACTGGTACTAGAGATGCTTCTTTAATTTTCTCCATAATTTCTCGCATCAGATCGGTACCGGTAGCAAAGAACTTGTCGTAACTTAGATATCTGCCCTCAGCAATAGCCATTTTGTGAGATTGAGTGATGAAAATTTGTAGAAAACAGAGAGCTAGAGAACAAGTAGCTTGGAGAGTTAGAGAATTTTAAGGATTTTGTGTGCGTAAGACGACTGATCTGTTCAGATCGGATTTTATACGTTTCCTTATGTTTTGGTTGTCGTGATTAATGTGAACCGTTAGATTGATCTGACAGTTTTTAAATCGTGCGGGTGAGAATTGCGGATTTAAAATTTATTATTTTAATGTCAGATGGGCGGGAAACTCAATCGACACTAATAATGTATCAGATGAGTAGAGTTTAACTTATCTGACAGACGAGTGATCTGTTATCTGATATTACTAGAGAAAGCCAATAGCTAGTAATCTTCCTCTGCTGTTTGTCAATCCAGCAAGATAATTTAATCTTCAATCTTCAAGAATTAAGAGCAGATCTTCTGATAACATAACTTCAACTAACTGTCATTAACAAATTTCATCTTTAGAACAGAAGTACCGCTAGTCTTACACGTTCCCCCTGTCTTTAAGAATTCATGAGCTAACTAGTCTGTTGAAAGTTAATCCTTGAATATAATAACGGATGACTGTGCTGATGAACTTCAGTCTTCTGATAAGTTCCCCCTCAGCTTATGCATCCAAATTTAGCAGTCCTAGCTCAGCTCTTAGAGTTGAGAACCTTACTTCACTTAAAGGTTTAGTGAAAATATCAGCAATCTGATTGTCAGTATGAACATACTCAATCATTACATTCCCTTTTTCCACATGATCTCTAATGAAGTGATGCTTTATCTCTATATGTTTAGTCCTTGAATGACTTGTAGTATTCTGAGTAAGTGAGATTGCACTTGTATTGTCACAGTAGATTGGAATTCCACTGATCTTGATATTGTAGTCTTCTAGTTGATGTTTCAACCAAAGTATCTGTGCACAGCAAGCTCCAGCAGCTATATATTCAGCTTCAGCAGTAGATATGGATACTGAAGTCTGTTTCTTACTCATCCATGAGATCATACGACTACCCAAAAATTGACAAGCACATGTTGTGCTTTTTCTATCAATCTTGCAGCCAGCAAGGTCTGAATCTGAATATCCAGTGAGCTCAAATCCAGATTCTCTAGGATACCACAATCCCAATTCTTGAGTGCTCTTAATATATTTCAATATTCTCTTGGCAGCTAAGAGATGAGATTCCTTAGGATTTGATTGAAATCTCGCACAAACCCCAACTGAGTACATGATATCAGGTCTGCTTGCTGTTAGATATAACAGTGACCCAATAATGCCTCTGTACTTGGTTATGTCCACTGATTTGCCATCTTCATCTTTATCCAAACGAAGACTTGTAGACATAGGAACAGTAGCAGTAGAGCTAGTTTCCATACCAAATTTCTTAAACAGATCTCTTGTGTATTTTGCTTGGTTGATGAATATTCCATCAGGCAACTGTCTAACTTGCAAACCAAGAAAATAATTTAGCTCACCCATCATGCTCATTTCAAATTTATTCTGCATGAGCTTGGAGAACTTGTCACACATCTGTTGGTTAGTTGAACCAAAAATAATATCGTCTACATATATTTGCACCATTAATATATGATTTTCCCATTCAATTGTAAACAAAGTCTTGTCTACCTTACCTTTACGAAATCCTTTAATTAAAAGAAAATCAGATAAGGTATCATACCATGCTCTTGGAGCCTGTTTCAGTTCATATAGGGCTTTCTTTAGACGATACACCTTGTCTTCTTGTTGATAAGCTTCAAATCCAGGTGGTTTCTCAACATACACTTCTTCTAGCAATTCTCCATTGAGAAATGCTGACTTCACATCCATCTGATAGACAGTGAAGTTCTTGTAAGCAGCATAGGCTAGAAACAGTCTGATTGCTTCAAGTCTTTCTACAGGTGCAAATGTTTCATCAAAGTCAATGCCTTCTTCTTGACAATAACTCTTGGCCACTAATCTTGCTTTATTTCTGGTGACAATACCATCTTCATTCATCTTATTTCTGAAAATCCATTTAGTGCCAATTACTCTTTGATGATTTGGTCTAGGAACTAAGTACCAGACTTCATTTCTTTCAAATTGATTTAACTCTTCTTGCATAGCTTCAATCCAGAAGGAATCACTGAGAGCTTCTTCAATTTGTTTAGGCTCTATTTGAGACAGAAAACTAGTGAACATAGCCTCTTGTGCAGCAACTCTTCTTGTTTTCACTCTGTCCAAAGGATCACCAATCACCAACTCTGGTGGATGATTCCTGAGCCATCTTAGATCAGGTTGCAGGTCTAGATGTTGTCCTCTGGTTTGATCTTGCAACACTACTATTGGAGTTTCAGTAGTAGTCTGTTGAACAGCCTCTGGTCTGTCAGCTGTTTGCAACTCGTCTGTTAGACAATCAGCACTGTGAGTTTGAACATCATTTGAGTTAGCAGCTGAATTGAGATTAGGTAGTATGATGGGAACATATTCTTCATTCTTTCCAATATCCAACTTCTGTAAATCAGTAGACAGATCTTGATTAGTGTTTTGATTCTTTTCAGAAGATTGACTTGGTTCATCAAATACTACATGGATATATTCTTCTATTAGCAATGTTCTTTTGTTAAAAACTCTATAAGCCTTACTAACAGTAGAGTATCCTACAAAAACAGCTTCATCAGCATTTTCTGCAAATGCAGTAAGGTGATTTTTCCCATTATTTAACACAAAGCATTTACAACCAAAAATTTTAAAGTAATGAATGTTTGGCTTCCTGTTGTTCCAAACTTCATATGGAGTCTTGTTCTGATTTTTGTTGATCATGCATCTGTTCTGGGTAAAGCAGGCTGTATTTGTTACTTCTGCCCAAAATCTTTGTGGCAGCTTAGCTTCAGCTATCATAGTTCTGACAGCTTCTTTTAGTGTTCTGTTTCTCCTTTCAGCAACACCATTCTGTTGAGGGGTTCTAGCAGCTGAATACTCATGATGTATTCCCTTGATGTTACAATACTCTTCAACAGTAGAGTTTGTAAACTCTGTCCCTCTATCTGATCTGATCTTCAATATTTTGATACTCTTCTCATTCTGGATCAGTTCCATCAGATTTGTAAGATGTTCCTTGGTTTCACTTTTCTTTTTCATGAAAATCACCCAAGTGTATCTTGAATAGTCATCCACAACAGCTAGGCAATATTTCTTTCCACCATTGCTGACTGGATCAATGGGTCCAAATAAGTCCATATGTAGCAGCTCCAATTTTCTTCCAGAATATTGGTGCTTCTTGCTTTTGAATGATGACTTGATTTGTTTCCCTTTCTGACATGCGTCACAGAGCTTATCTTTGCTCATAACTGTTTTTGGAATCCCTTCTACCAAATCATTCTTTATCAATCTGTTGATGGTCTTGAAGTTTAAATGATTCATCCTTTTGTGCCATAGCCAGCTAACTTCACTTGGTGTGGATGCCACCAAACAAATACTTAAATTCTTGTCAGCAGAATTCTAGTCGACTATGTAGACATTTCCTTGTCGTCTTCCAGATAAAATTACCTTCTTTGTACCAATCTGTTCAACATAGCACTTATCTGTTGAGAAGATGACTGAATATCCTTTGTCACAAAATTGACTTATGCTTAGCAGGTTGTACTTTAGGCCTTTAACATATGAGACGTCAGATATCTCAATGCTTCCTTTGATTAATCTTCCTTTAGCTACAATCTTGCCTTCTTTGATGTCTCCAAAAGTAACCTTTGGACCATCCACAGCAACTGCATCAGTCAGCTCATGTATGTTTTCACACATGTGTCTTGAACAGCCACTGTCCAAGTACCAGATTTTCTTAACTTTACTCCTACTCCTAATCCTAATCTACAAAACAAAAATAAAATTGTTTTAGGTACCCTTATTGAGAGGGTCCTGAAGGATTAGTTTCACCTTTGACAACCCAAGATGTTGATGTCTTAGGCTTCTTAGGCTTCTGAGTTTTGACAGGAGCATGAACAATTTTATTTTCATCATAGTTATCAGATAAGTCATGTTGATGATCAGTATGATAAGAATAATGTTCATAAGTAGGGTAAGGTGCATGATAAGCAGGGTATGCATGCATTGGATGAGCAGAATATGGTGTATAGTAAGTTGGAAATTGAGGTGCATGATACATAGGAGGATATGCAGCATAATATGACTCATTTTCATACCAAGCATTTTGATTTTTCTTAAACTTATGCTTCTTTAGTTTACTAGTAGTTTGCTCATTAACAGATGACTTAGTTTTACCACTAGTCTGTTTCAATTTAGCTCTATCAGCAGACTTCTTAGGACTCTGCTGTTTGGTCTTACTAGTCTGTTTACCTACACTAGGCTCTTTGCTCTTTTTAGCCTTAGGCGTTTTTGTCTCATTTACCACTTTCTCAGGTGAAGCAGGTTTAGTAGTTTGAACATACAGAACGACCTTACTATTGTCAGCAGATATAAATTTTTCAGTATGATTCAATTCTAACTTATCCTGTTCTAAAGGTATCTTCTGTTTACTAGACATATGAGTGGATGCAACAGATGATTTCTCATGAGACTCAATAAACTTTTCATGTTCCATGATCTTACCCTTATAAACTTCACATTCAGCTTTCAGAGATTCATGTTCTTGCTCAAGCTGTTTATATTCAACTGATTCTCTTGGCTTTTCAGCTGTGAGTTTCAGTGAACTGTTTTGCTCTTTTAGCAATATCATCTCTTCCTTAAGCTTTTTATATGCTTCAGCAATACCAGTATTGTTCAGCATCATTTGTTCAAATGAACTAAATAGTTCATTTTCAAGAGGAGTTACCTCATCATCCTCGGAGTCATCAGATTCCTTGGCCATCAGACAGAGGAGAGCAGGTTTCTCTTCATCAGAAGACTCTTCGTCTGAAGTGTCTGAGTCTGAATCAGATGAGTAGACAGCAGTCAGCTTTTCTGCTTCAGCCTCATTGCCTTGCTTCTCTGATGCTTTCTTTCTTTTCTGATTCTCTTCTCTTCTTCAGTGTATTTCTCTGCTTTTGGATATGGACAGTCTCTGATGAAGTGTCCCAATCTCATGCAGTTATAACACATTAGTTTGGCTTTATAATCATCCTTATCTTGAGAAGAAGAATTAGGTTTAGAAATAGAAGCATTGTTGTATTTGTTCTTCATTTTTCTTTGTTCTTCATTTTTCTTTTATAGAACTTCTTGAAATTGTTCATCAGCAATGCTACATCTCCAGCTGTGTACTCCTTCTTGTTGAGTAATGTGGCTTCATCAGCTGAGTCCACTTCTTTACTTTTCTGTGCTGGTCTTCTGGGATTTTCAGCAGCAACTAAGGCGGCTGTGGGTCCTGAAGTTGAGGTTTCTTCAATCCCATTCTAGGTAGTTTATACTCGAATGCCTTGAGTACGGAAAATAGCTCTGTAAGAGAAATCTTCCCCAGATCTCTTGATTCTTCCATTGCTGTTACTTTCATGTTGAACTTGGGAGGTAATGCCTTTAGTACTCTGACTGTGATTTCTTTGTCAGTAAAGGTTTTTCCCAACCTTAGAACTTCATTGAGTGTTCTGGTGAACCTGGTATCCATCTGATCAATGGTCTCTCCAGATTTCATCTTGAAGTTATCCAGTTTCTCCAAAGCAACAGTAAGCTGATGCTCTTTTATTACATCATTGCCTTCGCTCATATCTCTGACTTTATCCCACATCTCCTTTGCAGTCTTGCAATGTTTGACCTTGTCAAACCGATCATTGTCCAGGGCTTTAGTCATGATGAATCTTCCGACTTTATCCAGATTAAATAACTTTATTTCTTCTGGAGTCATCTCATGAAGGTCTTTTTCCACCACGGTATCAACTTCATTGATCTTTATCGTCTTGGTGAATCTGAATGGACCTTTAATGATACATGTATACATGTTGTCATTGTAAGCGGCTAGAAAAATCTCCATCCTGATTTTCCAGTCTTCAAATGACATACCAGCAATGTGGGGAACATGGCTGATACAATCCATTTTAAAAAAGTTTTGATTTTTCAAAAAGATGCTCTTTTGAAAAGTTGTTGAAAACCTTTGAAAAACACTTGGATCAAGCTCGTTGATCAGGCAGCTGATTCTATTAAACCACCTGCTCTGATACCACTTGTTGGTCCCAAGTGGTCAGATGAGGTCTAGAGGGGGGCGGGGGTGAATAGACCTCTGAAAATTTTTAGACTTAAAAACTTTTCAGTCTTCTGTCAGCAGACTAAGCTGATGAAGAACAGTAAGATGACTATGCTGGTCACGAACAATTCTTGAACAGCAGAGTAACCACTCTTCTTACAATTACTTAGCTGTTTTTCAGCAAAACAGTTTTATCAAGAGTATACTTGCAGCGGATGTTTGAAAGTGTTTTTCACAAGTAGACTAAGTCTTTTAAAAGATTTTATCCCCAGTTTAAAACTCCTTTAAAATCTTTAAACAATTCAAAGTGTATACTTATGCAATTTTGAGATATGCAAGAAAGTTTAAATGCAAAAACAACACAAAGAATTTTTATAGTGGTTATATGGATAAAAATCCTTTAGTCCACTCTTCCAGATCACTTAGATTCTGGGTTATACTATAAACACACAGTTTACAATATTTCTCCACTTATACCTAGACAACAAATGAAAAGGCTATAAGCTCGCAATAGAAAATCACTCAGAAATTCTATCCTCTGAAGTTAAATCACTCACAAAGACGGATTTATACTTCGCACAACACTCAGCTAAATACAAGATCACTCAGACGAGTGAGCTGTTCGAGCTTCTTGAGACTTAGAAATTTTCTGCTTCAAAAACGAAATCTCAGAAATGTTGTTGTGTATCTCTCTCTTCGAAATCAGCTCTATTTATACTTGGATTTGAAAATATGACCGTTGAAGGAAATCAAATCTCAAATCCATATCCTTAGCCCGAATTTACAACGGCTCCCTGCTACAGTCCTTTCTCAGCTGTACTTTCCTGTAGCATCATTAAATGCACTCTGCTGATCCGAGAGTATTCTTCAATCATTTGCCATTACTACCCTTCTCTTGCAGCATTTATTTCACTAGGGGCATTTATTACCGTTGAACTATCTCATGATCTCTTCTACTCTGCTGATCGAAGCAACTCTGCTGATGGGTACTCTGCTGATCAAATATTGAACTAATCTGATTTGAGTCAGCTGATGGTCTACCCTTCTGTTTGCTGTTTCAGCATGAGATTAGTAGTCTTCTGGGCTTTGAACTTTGAACTCTTCTGATGCCTTCTTTACTTGTTCAAAATTCTTCTAAGGGAGCTAAGCTTTCCATACTTAGCTGATTTTGACGTTTTGGAAATCATCAAAACCTTCCCTTATCTTCTTATCTTCTTTGCACTTTATCTTCATCTTCATCCAACAACACCAATCTTCTGGAAGGATTTTGGAGCTACTACATATGGACTTATTTGGACCTATTGATCCAATCAGCAATGGTGGAAAGAAGTACTGCCTAGCTGTTGTGGATGATTTTTCAAGATACACTTGGGTGATTTTCATGAAAAAGAAAAGTGAAACCAAGGAGAATCTTACAAATCTGATGGAGCTAATTCAGAATGAGAAAAATATGAAGATATTAAAGATCAGATCAGATAGAGGGACTGAATTTACAAACTCAACTGTTGAAGAGTATTGTAACATCAGAGGCATCATCCATGAATACTCTGCTGCCAGAATCCCTCAACAAAATGGAGTTGCTGAAATGAGAAACAGAACTCTAAAGGAAGCTACCAGGACTATGATAGCTGAAGCAAAGCCGGCCCAAAGATTCTGGGCAGAAACCACAAATACAGCCTACTTTACCCAAAACAGATGCATGATCAACAAACACCAAAACAAGACTCCATTTGAAGTTTGGAACAACAGGAAGCCAAACATTCATTATTTTAGAATTTTTGGTTGTAAATGCTTTGTTTTAAATAATGGGAAAAATCAGCTCACTGCTTTTGCAGAAAAGGATGATGAAGCTGTTTTTGTAGGATATTCTACTGTTAGTAAAGCTTACAGAGTCTTTAACAAAAGAACTTTACTTGTAGAAGAATCTATTCATGTAGTATTTGATGAACCAAGTCAATCTTCTGAAGAGAATCAAAGTTCAAATCCAAGTCTGTCTACTGATTTTCAGAAATTTAGTGTTGAAAGAAACGAAGAATATGTACCCATCATACTACTTGATCTCAACTCAGCTGCTAGCTCAAGAGCTGTTCAAAATCAGACAACTGATTGTCTAACAGACGAGTTGCAAACAGCTGACAGACCAGAGACTGTTCAACAAACAACTCATGTTCAACAGACTACTACTGAAACTCCAACAGTAGTGTTGCAAGATCAAAATAGAGGACAACATTCAGATTTGCAACCTGATCCCAGATGGCTCAAGAATCACCCACCAGAATTAGTAATTGGTGATCCTTTGGATAGAGTAAAGACAAGAAGAGCTGCTGCAAATGATGCAATGAAGAATCACCCAAACGGATTGAAGAATCACCCAAACAGATTGAAGAAGCTCTTAGTGATTCAAACTGGATTGAAGCTATACAAGAAGAGCTAAATCAATTTGAAAGGAATGAAGTCTGGTACTTAGTTCCTAGACCAAGTGTTGGATAAGGATGAAGATGAAGGCACTGAAGACAAATTGATAAGGGAGGTTTTGATGCATTCCAAAACTTCAAAATTGGCTAAGTATGGAGTAACTTAGCTGATGATCCCTTTGGAAGGATTTTGACTAAGTAAAGAAGACATCAGAAGAGTCAAAGTTTCAAGGTCCAAGACTTCTGATCTGCTGAAGTAAAGTTATCAGACTGGTGAAGATCAGCCGACTCAAATCAGATTTGTTCAAGTTTGAGATCAGCCGAGTTCGCCATCAGACCTGCACTTTCGTCAGCCAAGTGAAGAAGATCATGAAATGTTCCCAACGGTAATAAATGCCCCTTGGAGTAATAAATGCTGAAGTACGAGGTTATTTAAGACAAATGATTGAAGACTTTCTTCGCATCAGCTAGGTGCATTTAATGCTGCCTGCAGAATAGTACTGTTTACAGTACGGACAGACTGCAAAAGAGCCGTTCGCGGATTTTAAGGACCAGTACTCGAGGAATTTGAATCATGTCTCTCTTCAACGGACACTTTTCAATCCTCAAGTATAAATAGCTGAAAGAGACGAAGAAGAAAGAAGCAACACAATCTCTGAGAAATTTTCGAAGCAAAATTCTTTAAGTCTCAAGAACAGCTCACTCATCAGCTTAGTCATTTGTTGACGAAAGCAGAGTTGAAGAATCAAGAAAAATACATCTTCTGAGTGATTTTGTAATCAAGATTGTTGTGAGAAGTAGATATCCGTCTAAGTGAGTTATATTACTTCAGAGAATAGGTCTTCTGTGTGATTTCCTATTGCGAACTTGTAGTCGTTTCATTTGTTGTTCGACGCAAGCAGAGTATACTGTAAACTTTGTGATTATAGTATAACCCAAGATCTGTGTGACTTGGAAGAGTGGATTAAAGGATATTCAAATCCATATAACCACTATAAAAATTACTTGTGTTTTTACATTGCTTTTAAACCTGCACATTTTCTGTTTGCATAAAAACACATTAAGTTAACTGTTTGAAAAAGTGTTAAAAAGGAGTTTATAAAACTGGGGAAGTATTTTTCAAACTGCTAAGATTACTTGTGAAAAACACTTTGAAAATCCGCTGCAAGTACTCTAAGTATTAAAACTGATTTTAACAAAATCAGCTAAGTAACAATCAGACGAGTGGTCAACAAGACTGTTCAAAGATTTGTTCGCGAACAGAATTTGTAACTAACTAATCTGATCAGCTTCGTCTGTTCAGTTGAGTAAAAGTTTTAAAGTTAATCAAAAGAAATTTTTAAAGAGGTTTATTCACCCCCCCTCTAAACCTCTTCTGACCACTTGGGACCAACAAGTGGTATCAGAGCAGGTGGTTCATTAGAATCAGCTGCCTGATCAACGAGCTTGATCCTAGTGTTTTTCAAGGGTTTTCAAAATTTTCAAAAGAACATCTTTTTGAAAAATCAAAACTTTTTGAAAAATGGACTGTATCAGCCATGTTCCCCATATTGCTGGTATGTCTTTTAAAGACTGGAAGATTAGAATGGAAATCTTTCTAGCAGCCTACAATGATAACATGTACACATGTATCATTAAGGGTCCATTCAGATTCACAAAGACCATAAAAATTAATGAAGTTGATACGGTTGTGGAAAAAGACCTTCATGAGATGACTCCAAAAGAAATAAAGCTTTACAATCTAGACAAAGTTGGGAGATTCATCATGACTAAAGCCCTGGATAATGATCGGTTTGACAAGGTCAAGCATTGCAAGACTGCAAAGGAGATGTGGGATAAAGTCAGAGATATGAGCGAAGGCAATGATGCAATAAAAGAGCATCAGCTAACTGTTGCTTTGGAGAAACTTGACAACTTCAAGATGAAGTCTGGAGAAACCATTGATCAGATGGATACCAGATTCACCAGAACTCTGAATGAAGTTTTAAAGCTGGGAAAGACCTTCACTGACAAAGAGATTACCGTCAGAGTACTAAAGGCTCTACCCCAAAGTTCAACATGAAAGTGACAGCAATGGAAGAATCAAGGGATTTGGGAAAAATCTCTCTTACTGAGCTGTTCTCTGTACTCAAGGCATTCGAGTATAAACTGCCTAGGATGGGAATTGAAGAAACCTCAACTTCAGGACCCACAGCTGCACTAGTTGCTACTGAAAACACCAGAAGACCAGCACAGAAAAGCAAAGAAGTGGACTCATCTGATGAAGCCACTCTACTCAACAAGAAGGAGTACACTGCTGGAGATGTTGCACTGTTGATGAACAATTTCAAGAAGTTCTACAAAAGAAAAATGAAGAACAAATACAACAATGCTTCTACTTCTAAACCTAACTTTTCTTCTCAGGATAAAGACGATTATAAAGCAAAACTAATGTGTTACAACTGCAGGAAATTGGGACACTTCATCAAAGACTGCCCATATCCAAAAGCAGAAAAGTACACTGAAGAGGAGAAGAAAATGAGAAAAGAAAGAAAGCATCATAGAGGCAAGGCTATGATGGCTGAAGCAGAAAAGCTGACTGCTGTCTACTCATCTGATTCAGATTCAGACACGTCTGATGAAGAATCGTCTGATGAAGAAAAACCTGCTCTCCTGTGCCTGATGACTCTGAGGATGAGGTAACTCCTCTTAACAAAGGAATCTGATGACTCTGAGGATGAGGTAACTCCTCTTAACAATGAATTATTTAATTCATTTGAACAAATGATGCTTAACAATACTGGTATTGCTGAAGCATACAAAAAGCTTAAGGAAGAGATGATATTGCTAAAAGAGCAAAATAATTCACTGAAATTTTTAGCTGAAAAGCCAAAGGAATCAGCTGAATATAAACAGCTTGAGCAAGAACATGAATCTCTGAAAGCTGAGTGTGAAGTTTATAAAGGAAAAATCATGGAACTTGAAAAAGTTATTGAGTCTCATGAAAAATCATCTGTTGCATCCACGCATACATCTAGTAAACAGAAGATACCTTTAGAACAGGATAAGCAAGAATTGAACCATACTGAAAAATTCATATCAGCTGACAATAGTAAGGTCATTCTGTATGTTCAAACTGCTAGACCTACTTCATCTGAGAATGTGTTAAAGGAGAAGAAATCTCCTAAGGCTAAAAAGAGCAAAGAGCCTAGTGTAGGAAATCAGACTAGTAAGACCAAACAGCAGAGTCCTAAGAAGTCTGCTGATAAAGCTAAAGTCAATCAGACTAGTGGTAAAACTAAGTCAAAATCAATTGAGCAAGCATCTAGTAAACCAAAGAAGCATAAAAACAAGAAAAATCAAAATGCTTGGTATGGAAATGAGTCATATTATGTGCAACCTGCTGCATATCATCCTATGTATCATGCACCTCAATTTCCTAGTTACTATGCACCTTACCCTGCTCATCCAATGCATGCATATCCTGCATATCATGCACCTTACCCTGCTTATCAACATTATTCTTATCATACTGATCATCAACGTGACTTATCTGATACTTTTGATAAAAATGAAACTGTTCATGCTCCTGTAAAAACTCAAAAGCCTAAGAAGCCTAAGACTTCATCATCTTGGGTTGTCAAAGGTGGAACTAATCCTTCAGGACCCTTTCAATAAGGGTACCTAAAACAATCTTACTTTTGTTTTGTAGGTTAGGATTAGGAGTAGGAGTAAAGTAGAGAAGATTTGGTACTTGGACAGTGGTTGTTCAAGACACATGTGTGGAAACATACATGAGTTGACTGATGCAGTTGCTCTGGATGGTCCAAAGGTTACATTTGGAGACAGCAAAGAAGGCAAGATTAAAGCTAAAGGAAGATTAATCAAGGGAAACATAGAGATATCTGACGTCTCATATGTTATAGGCCTAAAGTATAATCTGCTGAGCATAAGTCAATTTTGTGACAAAGGATATTCAGTCATCTTCTCAACAGATAAGTGCTATGTTGAACAGATTGGTACAAAGAAGGTAATCTTATCTGGAAGAAGACAGGGAAATATCTATATAGTTGACTGGAAATCTGCTGACAAGAATTCAAATGTTTGTTTGGTGGCATCTGCACCAAGTGAAGTCAGTTGGCTATGGCACAAGAGAATGAATCATCTAAACTTCATGACCATAAACAGATTAATCAAGAATGATCTGGTAGAAGGGATTCCAAAGGCAGTCATGAGCAAAGACAAGCTATGTGACGCATGTCAGAAGGGTAAAAAATCAAGTCATCTTTCAAAAGCAAGAAGCACCAATCTTCTGGAAGAATATTGGAGCTATTACATATGGACTTATTTGGACCCATTGATCCAGTCAGCAATGGTGGAAAGAAATACTGCCCAGCTGTTGTGGATGACTATTCAAGATATACTTAGGTGATTTTCATGAAGAAGAAAAGTGAAACCAAGGAACATCTTACCAATCTGATGGAACTGATCCAGAATGAGAAGAGTATAAAAATATTAAAGATCAGATCAGATAGAGGGACAGAGTTTACAAACTCTACTGTTGAAGAGTATTGTAATATCAAAGGAATACATCATGAGTATTCAGCTGCTAGAACCCCTCAACTGAATGGTGTTGCTGAAAGGAGAAACAGAACACTAAAAGAAGCTGTCAGAACCATGATAGCTGAAGCTAAGCTGCCTCAAAGATTTTGGGCAGAAGCAACAAATACAGCATGCTTTACCCAAAACAGATGTATGATCAACAAAAATCAGAACAAGACTCCCTATGAAGTTTGGAACAATAGAAAACCAAACATTCATTACTTTAAGATTTTTGGTTGTAAATGTTTTGTATTGAATAATGGGAAAAATCACCTTACTGCATTTGCAGAAAAGGCTGATGAAGCTGTTTTTGTAGGATACTCAACTGTTAGTAAGGCCTATAGAGTTTTCAATAAAAGAACATTACTAATAGAAGAATCTATCCATGTAGTATTTGATGAGCCAAGTCAATCTTCTGAAAAGAATCAAAGTGTTAATCAAGATCTGTCTACTGATTTACAGAAGCTAGACATTGGAAGAAATGAAGAATATGTTCCCATCATACTACCTAATCTAAGTTCAGCTGCTAACTCAAGTGTTGTTCAAAATCACAGTGTTGATTGTCTAACAGACGAGTTGCAAATAGCTAACAGACCAGAGACTGTTCAACAGACAACTAATGTTCAACAGACTACTACTGAAACTCCAACAGTAGTGCTGCAAGATCAAAACAGAGGACAACATCCTGATCTGCAACCTGATCTTAGATGGCTCAGAAATCACCCACCAGAGTTAGTGATTGGTAATCCATTAGCTAGAGTGAAAACAAGAAAAGCTGCTGCACAAGATGCTATGTTTGTCACCTTTCTATCTCAAATAGAGCCTAAGCAAATTGAAGAAGCTCTAAATGATTCCTTCTGGATAGAAGCTATGCAAGAAGAGCTGAATCAATTTGAAAGGTGATGAGGGGTATCCTGGATCCTACTTTTCTTTACAATTACACGAGATCGAGCGGTACTTACCTCGAAGAATCTAGTTCGAGTCCGATGACTGAAATACAGTGAGTGCAAGCTAGCCCAGGATCCATAGTTACTGTTGGGCCAAGCTCTGAACCAAACTTATGGGCCGAAGAATTACATGTCTGCGGGTAGACCACCTAGACCCCAATTTCAGCTATAAATACCCCATGCATTTATGATATTGGACACGATTTTCCAGGTGCTCCCTCCTCGAAGCTACTGCTTGGAATCATTTGGTAAAATAGGCATAGCATCTTGTGTATTTCACCCTCTAGCTTGTACGGCATCCTATAATGCTCGAGTAGGACCCCTAATATTTGTACTTGTACTCAATTAACTCGAATATAGTTACACTTGATCTTTACTTTTCCTTTTTATTTTATTATCATCGTATTACATCCCACCCTTGATCGAACTTACGAAACCACGTAAGATCAATTGGCGCCCACCGAGGGGCTACTATTCGAGTATTAGACCGAAATATGCCTACTACGAGGAGAAATACATATATTAGAGGAGAGCCTTCCCAAGCAGTGGGAGCACAAAATTCTGTCAACAATGAACCTGATAACTTGTCGCGCGCCGCTCAACAACAACCAGAGGCACCGCCGGCGGTTCCGCAAGATAACATTCCAATACACACGACCATTGGAGATTTGAGGTCTATAATAGGCACCATGTGCAGGGAGTTTATGAACAGCGGAAGAGCAGATCAATCACCCGTCGACCAACCAGGGATTCAGGGAAGACCTGAAATACCTTCATCGAACTTACAGAAGGAAAATGATATGTCACATATCCCATCAATGCGTCCACAAAGGATTGCACCCTCGAAAGTCAATGCCCGATCAGAAAACCCTCCTGCACGAGTGCACGATCTGGAGGATTCTGTTGTGGGGGAAAATCACACCGCTGGCGCTGCGAGAAGAAATAAACCAACTTACAAGAGAATTACAGAATCCGAATTGGAGATAATAGTACAGGAAAGAGTAGCTAAGAAATTGGAAGAACAGGATACTATGATAGAGATTCCCTTCACTAATCAAGCTGCCAGGCAAACGGGGAATACCCTGACCAGAGGAAACCTACGAGAGAGGGAGGTCTCGAATAATATCATGCGATGTTCACCCTTTTGTCGAGAAATACGCGAAGCTCGAAACACAGAAACGGTGCCAACCAGGCTCCCACGGTATAACGGGACTACCGACCCCGGCGAACACATTAACAGCTTTGTTAATGTTATGAACTTGTATGGACACTCGGATAATTTCTGTTGCAAGATTATGGTCACCACTTTTGAAGGGATTGCCCTCGATTGGTTCGGAAAGTTACCTCCGAACTCCATATTTTCTTTCGAAGAATTTTGCGATAAGCTGAAGCATCAATTCGCTAGCCAGAGGAAGCCAAGACTGCCGGCGAATCATCTGGGCACTGTGAAACAATCGGAAGGAGAGACGTTGAGGCAATGGCTGGCAAGATTTAGTATTGAGCTCTTGAAAGTGGATACCCCGCAAATTGAATATATGTCCTCGTTGATGTTCGAGCTGACTAGAAGCACTCAGTTTGGGAATGCGTTATGCAGAAAGCAACCAAAATCTTTCGAACGGATAAAGGAAATTGCTGAAAAGTATATGATACAGGAAGAGATGAACAAATTGAAGAGTTCACATCTAGATAAGTCTCATCTCAACAGAAAACAAGATCGGGCTCCGATCCCAAAACCAAGTGATTATGGAGGATCGAGTAAAGGATCCGTTTGGCAGCGAATCAATACTTTTAAGTCGCATATGCCACCCCAAGGACCGAATTCGTATGGACATCCCTATGATCGAAATCGAGCCCCAAGGCCGGGTAAAATTCAGTTTACTGAGCTTAACAGTTCAAAAGAAGAGGTGTTGACCGTATTGGAAGAAGGGAATTTAATTCCGGAAGCCCAAAGAATCACACAGGCAAGGTCGGGCGCGCCTGGATATGACCAATACTGTCGATATCATCGAGCTAGAGGCCACAGTACGGAAAATTGTTATCAGTTGAAGGTCGAGATCGAAAAGTTAATCAACCAAGGAAAACTAAAAGAATTTGTTAAGAATGGCAACTATAACAATCGCTACAGATCCCGTAGCCCGAGAAAACTTAACGCTCGGCAGAGGCAGATTCAAAGTCAGGCGGAAGAACAATCGAACGGTGTGATCAACATGATTGCAGGTGGACCGGCGGGTGGAGATAGTAGGAATGCCAGAAAAAGGACTTTAAGGTCAATCAGGACAGGAGTGTCCACAAAAAGGGAAGTTCTATCTTTGGAGTTTCCATCAATGGAGAATCAAGTCATCAGCTTTAGCGAGGCGGATCAACCCGCAGATGTTAGTTGGGACACGAATGAAGATGATCCATACTTTTCCATGGTATTAACACTAAGAATTGCAAATTTCGAGGTCAAAAGAGTGCTGGTCGATAACGGGAGCTCGGCAAACATAATTTCATCAGAAGCTCTTACGAGAATGAAACTCTGTCATCCACATTTGGATAAGGTAACCACCCCTTTGGTCGGTTTCGGGGGATCGGAGATCACTCCACTCGGAACCATACTTTTGAGTACCACTCTAGGATCAAAACCAAAGAATGTCACGAGAATGATCAAGTTCCTAGTGGTGGACACGCCGTTTGCTTACAATGCCATCTTGGGAAGACCCGCTCTGAATACTTTTAAGGCTATCGTATCCACCTACCATCAGAAGATAAAGTTCCCAACTGACGGAGGAGTAGGTGAGATGAGGAACGACCAGTACATGGCCTGGGAGTGTTATAGTTCGTCCTTGACTATCAAGGAAAAGGTGGAGCCTGAGCTCCCTAACAAAAGAAAGATAAATGAATTAGTCTCTAACTCCGGAACTCCGATTCCTGATTATGAAAGACTGGATGGAAAGAAAGGGAGAATCATTGACATGAGTGTGCAAGCACCTGATCACAAAAAGGTGAACTTGGTACCTGGATCTCCAGAAAAATTCACAAAAATAGGAACGGAGCTAAGTAATTGCATGGAAGCAAAACTCATCGGATTCTTGCAAGAAAATGTGGATGTCTTCGCATGGAGTTCGGACGACATAGTAGGAATCGATCCGCGTGTGATAACGCATTCCTTGAATATTGACCCAAGGGCCAGACCGGTAAGGCAGAAAAAGCGTAATCATGGACGAGAGAAAGACAAGATAATTAACGCAGAGGTCGATAGATTGTTAGCAGCAGGACAAATCAAAGAGATAAAATTCACGGAATGGCTGTGCAATGTGGTCTTAGTTTCCAAGGGGGAAAAGGTCGAGAACAAATGGAGGATGTGCAATGATTTCACCGACTTGAACAAATTATGTCCAAGGGACCCTTACCCCTTGCCCCGAATTGACATGTTCGTAGATTCCACTGCAGGATTTGTGTTGTTTAGCATGATGGACGCATTTCAAGGATTTTATCAGATCTTCATGAACGAAAGAGATCAGGACAAAACGGCATTTATCACCGAACGAGGAGTGTACTGCTTCATCGTTATGCCCTTCGGATTAAGGAATGCCGGTGCAACATATCAGAGATTGGTCAATATGATGTTCAAAGAGTTAATAGGAGAAATTATGGAAGTATATGTAGATGACATGCTCGTGAAAAGCATGTCTGAAGAGGATCATATTAACCATCTTGATAGGTGTTTCCAAATCTTAAGAAAGTATGGGATGAAATTAAATCCTGCAAAGTGCACATTTGGGGTGCGATCAGGAAAATTCCTTGGATATTTAGTTCATGAGAGGGGGATCGAAGCTAATCCAGAAAAAATCCGAGCAATCACTAATCTCCATCCACCGAGGAAACTCTCAGACGTTCAAAGTCTGATCGGAAAAATCATCTCATTGAATAGATTCATCTCCAGATCCGCCGACAAGAGTTTACCTTTCTTCAAACTGTTGCGTAAATCCAAGAATTTCGAGTGGAACGATGAATGCGATAAGGCTTTCGAAGAACTGAAAGCATACTTAACCTTGACACCCATGCTAGCAAAACCATCCGAAGGGGAACCCCTATATTTGTACATAGCTGTGTCAGAAAAAGCTATTAACTCGGTTCTGGTCAAAATAGATAAAGCTGAACATAAACCAGTTTACTATTTGAGTAAATTGTTGCAGGGTGCCGAAAAGAACTATATGGAGATTGAAAAATTCGCGCTTGCCCTAATTGTGGCTGCCCGGAGATTGAGACCCTATTTTCAAACATATAAAATCATTGTTTTAACTAACCAACCTTTAAGACAGGTTCTGTCCAAACCAGAAGCTTCAGGCAGGTTGATAAAGTGGGCGGTCGAGCTCAGCCAATTTGAAATTGAATACCGACCACGGGTCGCTGTGAAGGCGCAAGTGCTAGCTGATTTCGTGCTTGAATCAACCAACATATCGAACGGAAAAGAAGGAACAACCTCGGAATTAGCTATGGTGGAAGAAGCAAACGATCAAGTTTGGCTAATGCATGTGGACGGATCTTCGACCAAGGAAGGAGGAGGAGCTGGGATACACTTCCAAGGGCCCAATGCTGAAGACCTGAGCTATGCGATAACTTTGGATTTTGTCGTCACCAACAATGAGGCCGAATACGAAGCATTGATAGCTGGATTAGAGATGGCCATTAAGGCAAAGGTAAGATCGATTGTCGTGCTAACAGATTCGGAACTTGTTCACAGACAGGTGAAAGGCACTTATGAGGCCAGAGAATTCAACATGATTAAATATCTGAACAAAGCAAAGAAGTTAATCTCAGAGTTCGATAAGTTTGACATTCAACCGATACCAAGAGAAGAGAATCTCTGGGCCGATATATTGTCGAAATTTACATGACTGGCCGACGGAAAGACTGAGAGAACGATCACTTGGCTGCTATCGAATATGTCTGCCATCGAGTTAGATACAGCCCCTGCAATTGATGTTATGGAAATTGAAGAGCCGAGCGAGTCATGGAGCGACCCTCTTGTCGCCTATCTTAGGGACGGAAAACTGCCGGAAAATGCAAATGAGGCTCGGAGAATCAAATATAGAGCGCCGTCATTTACTTTGATGGATAATCAACTTTATAAGCGTTCCTCTTCGGGAATTCTATTAAAATGTGTCCACGAAACACGCTACAACGCAATATTGAGAGAAGTTCATGAAGGGGAAGCAGGAAATCATTGTGGCGCTCGAGCGTTAGCTCTTAAATGCTCGAGATCTGGATATTATTGGCCTACACACTTTTCTGATTCTGTCGAGTATGTGAAAAAATGCCATCACTGTCAAATTCATTCGAACTTAATACACCAACCAGCCGAACATATGCATTCGATCCCTATTTGTTGGCCCTTCGACAAATGGGGCATCGATATTGTGGGACCTTTCCCAACAGCGCGAGCCAGAAAAAATTATGTACTAGTAGCGGTGGAATACTTCAGCAAGTGGGTCGAATGTCTTGCCTTGACCAAAATCACCCAATTTCAAGTTATTAATTTTTTATGGAAAAATATAGTCTGCAGGTTCGGAATCCCCAGGGTTCTAATATCAGATAACGGAACGCAGTTTGCAGGAAAAAGGATCACGGATTGGTGTGAAAGGTTTGGAATACAACAGAACTTTGCGTCTGTTGGCCACCCTCAGGCTAATGGACAAACTGAAGTAGTAAATCGGGAAATTGTTCGATCTCTGGAGAAGCGCTTATCGGAAGCGAAGGGAAAATGGCTGGATGAACTACCGGGAGTATTATGGGCCAACAGGACAACAGTCAAAGCGGCAACTGGAGAAACTCCATTCAGTTTGGTTTATGGGTCGGAGGCTGTTATCCCAGTAGAGAATCTTATACCTTCTCCCAGGGTCGAATTTTATGATCCCGAAGAGAACCAATCGCTGAGGCAGGTGGAAGTTGATCACGCGGATGCTCGAAGGGACCGCGCGAAGTTAAAAATTCAAGCCGCTAAGGCCAACATGGAAAAGTCCTATAATCGGAATGTGAGGATTCGATCCTTCAAAGTGGGAGATCTGGTGCTCAAAAAAGTGGAAGTATCAAAGCACGTAGGGAAACTACAGCCCAATTGGGAGGGCCCCTTCGTGATCGTGGAGGTTGGGAGAAAAGGTTCTTATAAGATTGCACACCCTAACGGAGAGATACTGCCTCGAGCTTGGAATGCGATCAATTTAAGAAGATATTATGGAAGATAGTTACAATCGAGGCTTCTACTTTTTAGTTATTTTGTTCCGTTTTCTTTGACTATAACTATTTGGCAAACCATATGTGTTTAATGAAGAATTGGGTTATTTGAAGAATGTTTATTCGGACTATTTATTCAATGAAAGCTTATTTCGCCTACATTCTTACTTATTCGTCATATTCTCGATCTATATTCGTTATTATCGATCTCTATTTTTCTCTATCAATTATTGAATGGGTGAAAGCCTCTGCTATGACCCTCGAGCTAAAAACGCTCTAAAAACGACTAAGGGTGAAAGCCTCTGCTATGCCCCTTAGATCGAAATTATTGAATGGGTGAAAGCCTCTGCTATGACCCTCGAGCTAAAAACGCTCTAAAAACGACTAAGGGTGAAAGCCTCTGCTATGCCCCTTAGATCGAAATTATTGAATGGGTGAAAGCCTCTGCTATGACCCTCGAGCTAAAAAACGCTCTAAAAACGATTAAGGGTGAAAGCCTCTGCTATGCCCCTTAGATCGAAATTATTGAATGGGTGAAAGCCTCTGCTATGACCCTCGAGCTAAAAACGCTCTAAAAACGACTAAGGGTGAAAGCCTCTGCTATGCCCCTTAGATCGAAATTATTGAATGGGTGAAAGCCTCTGCTATGACCCTCGAGCTAAAAACGCTCTAAAAACGACTAAGGGTGAAAGCCTCTGCTATGCCCCTTAGATCGAAATTATTGAATGGGTGAAAGCCTCTGCTATGACCCTCGAGCTAAAAACGCTCTAAAAACGACTAAGGGTGAAAGCCTCTGCTATGCCCCTTAGATCGAAATTATTGAATGGGTGAAAGCCTCTGCTATGACCCTCGAGCTAAAAAACGCTCTAAAAACGACTAAGGGTGAAAGCCTCTGCTATGCCCCTTAGATCGAAATTATTGAATGGGTGAAAGCCTCTGCTATGACCCTCGAGCTAAAAACGCTCTAAAAACGACTAAGGGTGAAAGCCTCTGCTATGCCCCTTAGATCGAAATTATTGAATGGGTGAAAGCCTCTGCTATGACCCTCGAGCTAAAAACGCTCTAAAAACGACTAAGGGTGAAAGCCTCTGCTATGCCCCTTAGATCGAAATTATTGAATGAGTGAAACAATCTGCTATGACCTTTAGATCGAAACAAACATTCTATTGAAAAACTTGAAACATTCTATTGAAGATTGATCTAAATTCTATTATAAATTTCTCAATGACTAGCTCGTGAAAACTGCGAATTATGAATTCAGAGATTAACGACAATATAACAGAAAATATTCATTCATAAATTTTCAGGAGAATTACATATGAACTCTTGTTTACATTCAAGAAATTGAGCTAATCGGAATATTTTACATCTGGTCAAACCCTATTACAAATGGTTATTCCCTATGGATACACAAAGGAGGAATGAGAGGCTGGTACACTTCTACACTTCATCCGCTACTTCCTTACAAACAAGCCCATAAAGGACCGAATCGAAAAACAGGGAAGCAATTCCGGTTGGAGGCGCTCCTAGTAAACTCGAGGGCCACACCTTTCAAGAAGACGCCTCGAAGACGTGGAGATCGAGAGCAGGAAAACCCCTCCAGCAGTAGACCCACTATCCCAACTGGATAGAGGACAGGGTACAGGAGGTCGAGACCGACTCAAAGATTTGGAATCAGAGAGAGCAGGTCGCCTGCCGGTACCCTAGTCGCGTTTCTTTTCGCCTGTCGATACCCTAGCCGAAATTTATCATAGGGGTACTCCGAAGAATTCGGAAAAGAAGGTTCGAATAAAAATCTCGAAGGATATAATCAAAGACATTGAATGGAGTATGGAATTATTCGACGAAAGTAAAAACACAACCATATCGATCGAACGAGACATTTACAGATAAGTAAAAGTGAAAGTAAAATTAGAACTATATATAGGGGAAAGAATTCGGCACCAACGGTATAGATCTCTCAGGTTGAATGGCCACGATACGAGCATTAAAAGCTCTGACCGATTCACTTCCCGAGAAATGAGGGACCCCAAAAAAAAAAAAAAAAAAAAAAAAAAAAAGGGGGGGAAAGACGGAGAGAATATTATTCCAGCAAATATTATATCATTACAACAAGGGTAATACTACAACAAGAAAGGAAAACCGTTTCAACAAAGGTGATGTTACAAGGAGAAGTCTTAACTCATGATACAAAGGAAAACCACAGAATTACTATCCAGCAAATATTATATCATTACAACAAGGGTAATACTACAACAAGAAAGGAAAACCGTTTCAACAAAGGTGATGTTACAAGGAGAAGTCTTAACTCATGATACAAAGGAAAACCACAGAATTAATAAACGAAATTATTTTCGGAGAGGATCTTTCGAACTTCAGCACTACGATCAGTATACCCGCGGATGTAAGCTTCTTTCTCACGAAGCTCAGAGTGTCTCTTCTCACGCTCGTAAATACCTTTGAGTTTCTCTAATTCCGAACTTAACTTGTCCTGAGATATTCTCTCCTTGAAAAATCTATTAGCTTCCAATGCACGTTCCAGCTCGATCCTCTTCCCGATAAGCTCGAGCGAAATAGAAGTCCGTTGTTCGAACTCATGTTGGGCCAATGCATAAAGCTTAGAAAAGACCACCCTGGCCTGAACTTATAAGAAAATATGTTATAACAGAAATAAAGAGATTAAACGGTCGACACAAAGAGGTGAGAAAGAATTACTTGGGCAAGAGATTCCAACCCAGAATTAAACAAGAACGAGGAATATTCTCCAGTCGAAAAGTCCGCTTCGGAGATAGAAACACCGGCCCGAAGAAGGGTCAGGTCAGATTTATCATGGGACACTTTGTCAAAAGAAGCCATGTCCTTTTTAAACGAAGATCCGCTGACCAACGAAGGTATGGATTGAAAAGGGACATGTCCGATTACATCTTCCGCAAAAGAAACCCTTTTCGTTCTCTTACTGGAGCCCCTAGTTTTCAAGCACGAAGAAAGGGCAGCGGTCGGATATTTCTTTCCCTCGGGGAAGTTTTGCTGATTGGACCTAATGGATGAAATTGACGATCGATTTCTTTTCCCTGATTTTCTACCAACATTTGACTTGGAGAAAGACGTGGAAGAAATGGCGAGAACATTCGAATTTTTATTCATCTCTCGTTTTTCGGGTAAAGAGCCAACCAAGATAATTTTAAGGAAAGCTCCGAACACTGTGAGGAATATCAGTGCAAAGACAACATAAAGTGGTCATGCTATTTATAAGAAAAAAGACATTATGCAAATTGCAATGATTGGTAAAACACTACTCCCAAAAAAGATCCAATGACGCAGCTAAGTACGTAAGAATGACGTTATAGAATTCAACAGAAAGTTCAAACAGGTAATAGCCCAAAGATAAGCATAAAGGAAAGAAATTCAAATTCAAGCACCCACTAAATAGGCAAGAGGAAAAGATTACAAGTAAAGAAGTACATAGATTCGCTAAGTCAGTCCTATTACATAGCAATCGTTATTGGTTAGACTCTTTCACACCTGAATCATGGTCCAGTCTATCTTGTTTCTCTGGATCGCTAGAGCTGCTTTCCGAGCCGTCAGAATCACTTTTGCTTGAGCTGCTACCTCCTCCATCATGACTTTGTGCGTCGGACGCAGATTTACTCGAACCGGAAGAAGGAGTGCCTTGTTCACTCTGATCGCGGGAATCCCCTTCAGAGTCCACGTCTTCGCTTTCGGATTGGGCTTCGAGCTCATCAGGATTTGGCATCGGTGCACCAAATTCCTTAAGAAAAGGAGCAAACTCGTGAGTGGCAAATTCCTCGGGCTTAGGAGGAAGGGAAGACGCTTTATAATCTCTACCGAAGATATTCTTGTAAGGATTCATCTTGGGAAGGAAGTCATCAAGGGCGCCTTCAATCTTAGCAGCTGTAAGGAGATGCTGAGCTCCTTTAAAGTAGAAGGCTTGATTAATTTCTCCCGACCGTAATCGAACCAAGGCGTCGAGGATCGGAGACTCTAGGAACTCCCTTATGGCGGGAAGCCTGGCTTCGACTCGACCCCGCTCATAAGACTGTTCGGCAGACACTTTGGTTTGCTCAAGCTCCTGCTTTAATCTCTCCACTTCCTCCTCTAAGGCCCTCTTTGTTTCCAACTCTTTCCTAGTTCTCTCGAGTTCAATTTCGACCTCAGACAACTTAATCTTGGCGTCCTCAAGCTGACTGGCCTTAGCAGCTTCATCCTTCAGAACATCGCATAAGGCTTTCTGTACCGCCTGAGACTCCTCGCTCAATACAGACAGTCGAAGAGCAGTTTGAGTAAATAGGTCTCCGGCCTGTAAAGGAAAAGATATGTAAAAGCACAAGATGAGGATTATAGGGAAAAAGCTAGAAACTTCCGGAATTAGACAGTACCATCTGCTGGGCGTGGGCATAATCGCCAAATATCTCAAAATCTTTCTTAGCAAAAGATTGGATAGTATCATCCCTAAATCTCCCGGCCAAGAACATCCGGAGAGACTTATCCACCGTATGCTCACCCTCGGAACCCAAATCAGATTCGATGGTCCCACAGTCCGGATATCCGGCCGCCCTCGGTCCTTGCAGATGATCCTCGATGAAATCTGCCAAATCTGGCTCGGAATGACCGGCCCGACATGGTATGGGATTCGGCCCACGAGCAAAAGGCTTGAGTCTCCTGGAGGACTCAGGAACATTACTACTTCTTTTGCGATTCATCCTGGCCTGCAAAATCTCTCTGGCACGATCCTCTAGGAGAGTATAGTTACTGAATCCCTCGTCGTTCGGGTTGGAGGAGATATTCGGAAAAACCGATCGAAGGATTCCGGGACCCTGGAAATCGGATGCCCCTTCCGCCTCGGCCCTAGACCGAGAGGTTCCTGCTTGGGTAATTGGGGGAACAATCACTAAAGCATTAGAGGTCGACGCGATCCCAACTGGAACCTTGGACTTTTGCGTTTTCCGAGGATTCGTTGATGTTTGAGGACGAGGTCGACCCTTATTACCCTTCGAAAAGGAAGCAACGTGCGGGCCAGCTATCGATGTACGGAATTTGTCAACAATATCAGCTAACGTGGAAGGGGGGTTAGCAGGATCGATTTGAGCTTTCCCGTATTCGATTGGATCGGCAGGAAAAGTGCAACTACTGAGCTCAGCCAATCGCAGGACTGCTTCTTGAGTCATTAGAGCGGTCTGATGGGGATCAGTACGAAGAGATTGCAGAAACCTATCTGTTATCTCATTTTTCATACTCCCCACGAGACGGCGTTTTCCATATATCCACTCCTTTGCTCCAGGCCAATCGAAGGGAGTAGGCTCGGGATTTTCTTCAGAAGACGGAGACTCTGGCCCTCGAACAAAGAAGAACTCATGTTTCCATCCCTTCAGATTGCTACTCACGTTGGTCGATAAGATCGAAATCTTCGGCCTCTGAGAAAAATACACGTAGCCCGCGTTTGAAGAAGTGGAAGCACTCATCTGAAATATCCGCCAGAAATTCTGAAACGCTGCCTTTTTACCCTTAGCCTTCATCAACACGCAAAAAGCTATGATCAGGCCGATCGAATTCGGTAAGATCTGGCAAGGAGCCAACTTGAAAGCATCCAGAAGGTTTTCTAGCAAAGGGGGGAAGGGGATGCGTAAGCCGTAATGGAAGTGTTTGGAATAAAAGGCTTGGCAACCGGCAGGAGGGTTGGTAACTCGTTGATCGGAAGAAGGAAGCACAATAGAAAAACCGTCGCCTAGATATCGACCGAATTCTTCTTGCAACTGCGCCAAGTCTGTCTCCTTATAGGAACAGACGATTTCATCCGCCCTCTCCTCAGTCATATTTAAAGCTGCGCTAGTCGAGGGCTCTTCCCAATCATAGATCGTAATCACCACATTACGGTTCAGTTTATATTTCTGCTGCTCATTGTTACCCAAAGGAAGCTCCACATCCTCTATATCTTCCCTTTCAGAAACTGTTGCTTCGCTAGAATTTTCGTCTTCGCTATTTCCAGTTTCAGAGTTCGACTCCCGCTCCTCTCCGCTGGAATCCGAAGCGGAACCCGAGCTTTGCGGATTCTCGTTTTCAGATGATTGACTCTCTACAACTTCTTCCCCCTTACGGTTATTGACCTCGTTCTCCTCTAAGGGAGATTTTCCTTTCAAATCTACTGAGCTCGACATAATAAATATAAGATGACTGTTCAAATATGGCTAATAAAACTCACTTATCGACCTGTCTGCTCCGATCTAAAGTTCTTTCCTCAGAATTTGTGAGGAACAGCGACCCTCCGTGTAACTATATATACAGGGACAAAATGGGAAATTGCAAATCAGTCCCCGAGTAACCGCGACGGTTGGACTCTCTTGAGGTAAATTTGAAGTCATATTTTCAGAAATTGCACCTACGGCCCCTATACTTTCCAGAATTCCTGAAATAAAGATCCACATCACGAACAACAAGGACGATCTTATAGCTGCGCTATCAAGAAATTGTTTAAGTATGCACTCTTTTTCCCTGACCCGGTTTTTATCCCAGAAGGGTTTTTCCGAGCCAGGTTTTTAATGAGGCATACCCGAAACGATAAGCCGAGATCGATTTATCCTACTGTTATACATACTTCTTCGAGCTTAAGTTCCACTTTACGCTCGAGAAGTGGGGGAGTATTGATGAGGGGTATCCTGGATCCTACTTTTCTTTACAATTACACGAGATCGAGCGGTACTTACCTCGAAGAATCTAGTTCGAGTCCGATGACTGAAATACAGTGAGTGCAAGCTAGCCCAGGATCCATAGTTACTGTTGGGCCAAGCTCTGAACCAAACTTATGGGCCGAAGAATTACATGTCTGCGGGTAGACCACCTAGACCCCAATTTCAGCTATAAATACCCCATGCATTTATGATATTGGACACGATTTTCCAGGTGCTCCCTCCTCGAAGCTACTGCTCGGAATCATTTGGTAAAATAGGCATAGCATCTTGTGTATTTCACCCTCTAGCTTGTACGGCATCCTATAATGCTCGAGTAGGACCCCTAATATTTGTACTTGTACTCAATTAACTCGAATATAGTTACACTTGATCTTTACTTTTCCTTTTTATTTTATTATCATCGTATTACATCCCACCCTTGATCGAACTTACGAAATCACGTAAGATCAAAAGGAATGAAGTCTGGTACTTAGTTCCTAGACCAAGTCATCAAAGGGTAATTGGCACTAAATGGGTATTCAGAAATAAGATGAACGAAGATGGTGTTGTCACCAGAAATAAAGCAAGATTAGTGGCCAAGGGTTATTGTCAAGAAGAAGGAATTGACTTTGATGAAACTTTTGCACCAGTAGCAAGACTTGAAGCAATCAGACTGTTTCTAGCCTATGCTGCTTACAAAAACTTCACTGTCTATCAGATGGATGTGAAGTCTGCTTTTCTCAATGGAGAACTGCAAGAAGAAGTATATGTTGAACAACCTCCTGGATTTGAAGTCTATCAAGAAGAGGACAAGGTATATCGTCTGAAGAAAGCCCTTTATGGACTGAAACAGGCTCCAAGAGCATGGTATGATACCCTATCTGATTTTATTTTAATTAAAAGATTTCGTAAAGGTAAGGTAGATAAAACCTTGTTTACAATTGAATGGGAAAATCATATATTACTTGTGCAAATATATGTGGACGATATTATTTTTGGTTCAACTAACCAACAGATGTGTGATAAGTTCTCCAAGCTGATGCAGAATAAGTTTGAAATGAGCATGATGGGTGAACTTAACAATTTTCTTGGTCTGCAAGTTAGACAGTTGCCTGATGGAATATTCATCAGCCAAGCAAAATACACAAGAGATCTGTTCAAGAAGTTTGGTATGGAAACTAGCTCAACTGCTACAATTCCTATGTCTACAAGTCTTCGTTTGGATAAAGATGAAGATGGCAAATCAGTGGACATAACCAAATATAGAGGCATTATTGGTTCATTGTTGTATCTAACAGCAAGTAGACCTGACATAATGTACTCAGTTGGAGTCTGTGCAAGATTTCAATCAAACCCCAAGGAATCTCATCTCTTAGCTGCCAAGAGGATATTGAAATACATTAAAGGCACTCAAGAATTGGGATTGTGGTATCCTAGAGAATCTGGATTTGAACTTATTGGTTATTCAGATTCAGACCTTGCTGGCTGCAAGATTGACAGAAAGAGCACAACAGGTGCCTGTCAGTTCTTAGGTAGTCGTCTGATCTCATGGATGAGTAAGAAACAGACTTCAGTTTCTATATCTACTGCTGAAGCTGAATATATAGCTGCTGGAGCTTGCTGTGCACAAATACTTTGGTTGAAGCATCAACTAGAAGACTACAACATCAAGATCAGTGGAATACCAATCTACTGTGACAATACAAGTGCAATCTCTCTTACTCAGAACACTACAAGTCATTCAAGGACTAAGCATATTGAGATCAAGCATCACTTCAATAGAGATCATGTGGAAAAAGGCAATGTTATGATTGAGTATGTTCATACTGACAATCAGATTGCTGATATTTTCACTAAACCTTTAAGTGAAGTAAGGTTTTCAACTTTGAGAGCTGAGCTAGGACTACTCAATTTGGAAGCATAAGCTGAGGGGGAACTCATCAGAAGACTAGAGTTCAACAGCTTACTCATCTCTATTATCTTCAAGGATTAACTCTCAACAGACTAGTTAACTTATGAATTCTTAAACTCAGGGGGAACGTGTAAGACTAGCGGTACTTCTGAATTAAAGATGAAATTTGTTAATGACAGTTAGTTGAAGTTATGTTTTCATCAGAAGACTCAACTATCGAAGATTAACGTTATTTTATCTAGCTGGATTGACAAACAGCTGAGGAAGGTTATCAGCTATTGGCATTCTCTGATAACAGCATTGTCATCAGGACAGTAGTCCATCAGATAAGTGTTTATTATACTCATCTGATTACTTAAATAAAAGCGAACTATTTAAAACGCTCTATTTAAAACACGCTTTTATAAGTAACTGTTGGGCGGTACATATTCCCGCTCCTCATTAAATATCTCTTGAATTTGAAAAGTCGTAACTGACGCCGCACGATCAGCACTGACAGAAAAACGGATCTAACGGTTGGCGGATATCACGGAAACCGACATACCCCAACTCTATAAATCCCCATCTGATCAGTCGAGTCGCTCTTTACGCACTCTAAACATTCAAAAGTACTTGTGAGAAAATTACTTGCAATTCTCTGCAAATTTCTCTCTGTTTTCCTAACCTTCAACAAATTAGCAATGGCCGCTGAAGGTATGTTCCTCGTGTATGATTCCTACTACCAATCCGGTACAAATCTGATGAAAGAACTTCTGGAGAAGTTCAAATCTGCAAACTTGGTAAATTTCATGGAATACAATGAGGGAGTGATCTGGACTGATCAAGTGATGGAGTACTACAACACAGCTAAAGCTGATTACAACGCACTGGAGATTAAGGCTACAGTGGGAGGTAAATCTATCACTATCACTCCTGCTGTTCTGCACGAAACGTTTGGACTTCCTAACAGTGGACGACATGACGTCACTGTACTGACGGAAGATAAGCACCAACAATTCTGGGCGATCTGCGCCAAGGAGGGAGAAGTGCTTTCTGGAAACATAAGGAAGAGACAACTGAGTGATGAATATCAGCGGATGGCTGATATGGTGGCTAAGCTGATTGAGAACTGCACCTTCTCACTGGATGCTGTTACCATGAAGAGGTTCAGCATCATGGCTGCCATCTACTATGGACTGGAGGTCAACTGGTCAATCATAGTTTGGTACATCTTGGCTGATTTCCTTGATGCAAAGAAAGGAAAAGGCCCCTCAACCAACTACAGGATCACGCTTAGTTACCTACTGTTCAAGCTGGGGTGTCCAATGCTGAATGGGAAGGAAATTCATAAATCCAAGGCAATGTCCAAGTACTTGCCTGTTCTAAAGAGAAAGGCTGATGAGCCTGAAGCTGAAGATGAGGAACCCAAGGAGGTTCCTGCCAAAAGGCAAAGAAAACTGGTCAAGACTGCTGAGTTAGCCGTTGAGTCCAGAAAGAAGAAGGCTGCTGATAAGCCTAAGGTAAAGAAAATGGAGAAAGTGACTTCTGCTGATGAAGCCACTAAAGCCATCAAGTCAGTAGTGGCTGATGTAAGGACTGGATCCCCTGCATCACCATCAAGAACTCCATCAGCAGAGAGGCCTGCTGAAAATGTTTCTAAGAGGACAAGGAGTCAGCAGAAGGATACTGCTACTTCAAGAACTGTTCAAGGCTTAACTAAGAAAGCTGCTAGAAAGCAGATGACCTTTATAGAGGAACCCACGGAGTTAGAAAATGTAGCTAGGGAAGACCCTGACGCTGCTGAAAAGCCTGCTGAAACAGTTGAGACTGTTGCGACTGACAAAGCTGATGTGCAACAGTTGCCTCAAGTCACATCAACAGCTGAGGTTGCTCAACCTCAAGCAGATCCAGACGTCCAAATCATACATCCTATTGCTGCAAATCCTATCTCGTCTGCTGGACCAGCCCCTGCTGATAAAGGAAAAAGGAAGATAGTGCTGAGGAAAAAGAAAATTTCCAAGGCTGACAAGAAGGCAAGGGAAGCTGCTGAACAGAAAAAGCAGGATGAGTTGGAGGAGAAGAAAGCACTTGAGCTGAGCAAAGCTCAAGAAGCAAAGGATGAAGCCAGGAGGCAAATGTCTGAAGCAGAGAGAAAAGCTGCTGAAGACGCAGAAATGGCTATGGTGTTGGAATTAAGCAAAGTTGATGCCTATGGACCTGTCCATGGAGGTGGCATCAAGACTGGAGAAGGCAAAGATGGAGAAGAAAAGAAAAAGATATTACTGCCTGCCCCCAAAGTCAAGTCAAAGGATAAATTTGAAATTCGAAGAGCCTTTGAAATAGTATATGCTGATAAGGATCTTTTCAAGAAGTTTGAGAAGTCTTTGGCATACTATGATCAAAAGCTCATGTTGAAGACTCTGTTCAACCAGGAAAAACCAAGGTATATAAGTTGGAGAGACAACAGGCTGAACAAGTCAATAACAGAACTTCAAAGTATGAAGGAGTTGGCTGATGAAGAACGATGGGTTCTGACCTGGCTGAAAACAAACTCCATTCAAAAGGCCCTTGATCCCAGCTATGTAAGAGATTTAATGCATAGTTATGCAAAAGGCTTTGCATTGGAGGAGGCCAAGAAGATCAAGAGCACCTTGCCTGATAAGAAGAGAAAGTCTGAAGATGCAGAAGAAAGGGCAATTAAATTTGCTGTTATGGCTGCTTTGAGGAAATGGGCAAAGAAGTCAAGGTATCAGCAAGGAACCTCAAGTGACTTGCCACTGCTGCCAAGTATACAGCAAATAGTTTTTGGCAAGGAAGTACAAGAGTACTATGAAGTGCCACCAGGTAACGATGCATTTGTCAACCCCTGGATCATTGTGAGGCAAATAAGACAAACTACATGCTTCAATGATGATGGCACCATCACAAATCTATTCTATGATGATGTCACTGATGAACACAAAGAAGCTGATAAGTCCTTAGCTATTGAATGGCAAGCTAAGACTTCTGAAGATCATCAGGAGACTGTTATGGAAGAAGTCCCTGTTCAACAGGCGACTGATGAGAAGGAAGCTGATGCCACTGCTTCTGCTTCATCAGCTGATCAACATTCATCACTGATGGAAGCATTCCAGATGTTAATGGAAAATTCACTAAAGGAACTGGAAGAGAAGCATAATCAACAGCTGATGAAAGTCAAGGAGGAGCTGAAGAGTGAACTTAAGGCAGAATTGGAAGAATCAAACAGACTTCAGCTGGAAACTGTTCAAGGATCAACAGCAGAGATCATCAAGAAAGAAATTGACAGTATTCCTATTCCCCAAGACAATTCATTACAGTTAGTGCACTGATCTTACCGAATTTCGTATGTGTAATTGTAGAGTGGTGAGATCGATTAAATGATATGCAAAAATAATAAAGATCAATAATATTGTATTCAAGCCGTTCGATTACAATGTTACAAGAATACAACGATCGGGAGTCCTATTCGAGCCCTATTGGATGCCGTACAAGCTAGAGGGCGAAATACATATTTTAGAGCCTAAGCCTATGATTCCGAGCGGTAGCTTCGAGTAGTGAGCACCTGGAAAGTCGTGTCGTCGTCATTAATGCTTGGGGTATTTATAATGACGGTGATGGGCTTCCTTGGCCCGCTGGATTGGTCTTGGGGCCGGCCCATCCAGAGTAATCGACCTGCGGTGGTCGAGATCCTGCAACAAGCGTCGAGTTTGGAGGCTCAATATTCTTCAAGGGTAAGGTTTGACCTTGCTCGGATCGTGTTGGCTTTTCGAATAGCTGGGGATCCAAAATTCCCCTTATCAATACTCCCCCACTTCTTGAGCGTAAGTGAAGCTTGAGCTCGAAGAAGTATAAGCCTTTCTGAACGTTGACTGGGAGGAAACCTCTTTTGACCAGATTTCAGGTATGCCTCGTTAAAAACCTAACTCGGAAAAACCCGTTAGGGATAAAAACCGAGCTTAGGGAAAAAGAGTGCATACAGCTTAAACCTGTGTTAGAATGTTATCTAGACGTAGGATTTGCCGTAGGTCCTTTGTTTGTAGTGAGGTAATTTTTGAAAAATGATTCCTTTCCAAACGCGGGCACTGTGCTTCAATTTAGGAAAGTCGAGGGTGTGCCGATGCAAATTCCAGGAATGTAATTTAGGCTTTTTTACCCTTAGGCAGTTCAACCGACGCGGTTATTCACGGACCCTTTTGCAATTTTACGTTTTTGACCCTGTATTTATATACTGTCTTGCTGGAGAAATCACTCACACCTTAAGTATCTCTTTGAGTTCGAAGCATTTTAGTCGAAGGAATTAGTCACTTCCTTGCTATAGTTTTCTTATTGTAATACCGTAATGTCTAGTTCTCGTGGTGTCAAAGGCAAAAATAAGGTCGAGACTAGCAAAGAGTCCGATCCTCTTCTCAAGTTGGTCGATAATTATGAAGACGGGGAGTTTCTTTCGGAGGATGATGATGCCGGAATCTCCGGGGGTCTCGAAGAGAACGTGTTAGAAAAACATAGCCTTGGAGACGGTGCTTTCGTCAGGATTCTTAAGCCCGCTCCTCATCCTTCGAGCAATGCTACTGGTAGGGCGGAGCTTGCTGCTAAAGATACTTCGTGCGGCTTTTTTAAGAAAGATCAGGCTTATCTCGAGGCTCAGTTCGGGAAGTATCTTCCGAAAGGTTTTTCCATCGTCGTTCCGTCGTATTCTGATCGCGCGACTGAACCTCCTCCAGGATGCCAGGCTTTTTACGAGGATCAATTCTCCTACGGTTTGCGCATCCCTTTTATCCCTTTGATCAAGAAAATTCTAAACTCGTTCTCACTCTGCCCGTCCCAACTTTATCCACACTCCATCGCGTATCTTGTTGCGTTTAATGTCTTAATGGAGGCGAAGAACGAAGAGGCCTCTTTCAGTAATTTTTGGCAAGTGTTTGGAATAACATGGGGCAAGGGTTCAAACATTGGTTTTGCTTCTGTAGTCCCCCGATCGAAAAAGTTCTTCCTTACCGAGGTATCGTCGGAGAAAAGTAAGGGATGGAAGAGGAGATTCTTTTTTGTGAAAGGGCCTAACGTTCCCGTTTCTGAGGGAAGTTCGAGGACTAGATCCTATCGCTGGGATGGTGCAACCTCTTGGTCATATGGTCAAAGAAAGATTAAGGAGAAACTCCGTACTCGTCTTTCAGATACATTTCTAGGGCAGCTGCAATCCGACCCTTACCGTACTATGTCCTTAGTTCAGGAGGGCGTTCTTCGTCTGGCCGGGCTGAGTTCGTGCGTCTATCCCATTCTGCCGATCGAGCCTACTAGACCTTCATCTACAGGCCCTTCTGTGGGGTCAACGTCAGGATTAGTTGACCATTTGTCGTCTCTCGCGCCTCTCTCCCTGAGTATACTCCTTAACTCTGTTCTCTAGACCGTATTTTCCTCGTGCTCATAACTGTTTTTGTTGTTCTGTCAGGTCGAGTAATAGAGAAATTCCGAGAGTCTAACTTCGGGAAAAATGGGACGTCGTTATTTCACCCCGATCCTCCTTTGTTAAGCTCGGAAAGGGGAACGGGCGCAAACATGAAAATGGGGCCAACTGAAGTACAGGTGATCCTTCCAGATCTAAGGGGTGTAGGAAATGCGGTACCTTCGAATCAGGCTAGGGCGGGCCCACTTCGAAGCTTTTTTTCACCCGACCTCACTATTCCTTCCTCAGTTGGCTATAGCCAATATTCTTGGAATCGGATCTTGGGCGTTCGCGAATTTGAAAGATTACAGGGTCAGAAGAGGAATGCTGATGATCTCGGTCCTTCCCGAAGAGTAAAACCTTTCGGTGTAAGTTCTGACTCGGTCCCTTGTCGGGAGGGTCGATCCGAACCAGATGTGGCGGATTTTATGAACGAACATTTTTGTGGCCCAAGGGCTGCAGGATACCCCGAGGATGGAACTATTCAGTCGGATATGCAATCTAGTGGAGAGAATGAATTCGATAAATCCATCAGGATCTTCATGGCTAGTCGATTCAGACGCGACATGCTGCTTCAAACAGTAAAAAGTGACTTCGAACTTCTGAGCGATTTTTCGAGATCGTATCATGAGGTAATCGTTTTATAATTCCTTCTGTTCCTTTGTTTTCCTTATCGTTTTTTTTTTTTTTTTTATTTATAATTGAAATCTTCCCATAGATCGGAGATATACACGGCGTTCTGATGTACCGCTTGTCGCTGTTGGAGCAAGAATCTCAAGATGCTCATGATGCATACGCGCAAATTCTCGATGACAATCAAATACTTCAAACTCAACTGGAGGCTTGTCAAAAAGAATTAACGAAAGTAAGAGAGGAGTTGTCGGCTAAGAAGAAATATTCCCCCTCCGTTGAGAAAGAATTGTTATCGGTGGTTGCCGACAAAAGTGTGCTCGAGGAAGAGCTTAGGAAAACCAAAGTCGAGCTTGAACAAACTAAACTCGATTCTGCTCGTGCATATTCCCAGGGAGCAGAGGAGGCCGAGATTCCGGCCATAAGGGCTTTCCTCAAATCTCCGGTTTTCGATCCCTTGGTACGAATGAGGATAGGAACGTTCCTGCAGACCAATTTTTACAAATCCGTTCAACAGTTGATTGCTGCCAAGATGATTCCTGACAAAATGGACGAATATCTTCCGTTGATGAATCCTTTGAAGAACGCCGAAGGGAAAGATTATAAAGCCTCGTCACTGCCTGTAAAAGTTGATTGGCAAAGTCACCGTTTCGCACCTCTGGTAGCGGAGTTCGGTGTTCCAATGCCTAATCCTGATCTTCTTGAACGGGACTCGAGTGACCCTGCTTCGTCCCCCGGGGAAAAAGGGGATGGCTCGAATAACCGTGGAGAAGGCAATGACAACCAGAACGCTAACTTATAGCACGTCGTAGATTGAGAAATTATAGTTTTCTAATTTTGTTGCGTATATAGGTCGAAACTTTTGTAACCGGGCTTAATCTTGTAGTAAAAGTCCCCTTTTTGATTTGTAACTGAACCATGCTAATACTCGCGCGATCGAAGTATAATATCTTCCTAGCTAATCGGAAATTTATAACCTGCAGAATTTTTTTTTTTTTTTTTTTTTTTTTTTTTTTTATCGTACGAAACTTTTTAGTTTCGAAGATATCTTTTGATAATCGCGTCGATTCCCCTACCGTCACTGCTAGTCATGGCGCCTATAAATATAAGAGTTCCTTTAAGTTGTTTATATGACTTATTCATTAATTAGGATCGGAGCCCTCTGTCCTCACCATTAAATCATCGATTATTGTTTAACCATTCTTATCGAGCTCGATGGAAGATATATACGGCAAGACCTTAGACCCCAAGATGTTGTTTGGAGGACCGAAATCGAAAACTACCTCTATGGAAACGAAACCGTCAAAGGAGCCAAAACCCTCTAAATCTTCTTCGAAAAATACTGCGTCATCCCCTGAGGTTCCCAAGGGCGGGGAATCTAAGAAAGAGAAGAAAGAGAAAAAGGCCTCTTCTAAACAGGCTAAGGGCAATAGTAGCAAGTCTATCTTGGACCCTGAGCTCGAGTCTGAGTTCGAGCGTTCGAATGAAGAGCCGTCTAATCAGAAAGCTCCCGTCGTTCCTTCGGGCAAAAGACCTTACTCCGATGGCCTCACTCCCCTTGAAGCTTTGAAAAACTTGGCAATTGGGAACCAGCCCATTTCTGGCGACTCTTCGGTCGTTCCTCCTGTGGTAGGTTTAAAAAAGGCTAAGTTGGATGTTGGTGAAGAAACTGCTTTTTCGAAGGCCGATATTTCTGTTGATTCCTCGAAAGTTGGTGATCCTACGGGAAATCCAGTTGAGTCCGTTGTTCCCGAGCCTCAAACTGAGTCCGCTGTTCATAAGGCTGGTCTTTCTCCGAATGCTCCCGAAGATCCGGAGGGTAAATTGTTACAGCTTAAGCTTGCTTCTGCTGAAATTGAAGCGTCCAAAGAAAGGACACTTGAAGAAGTGTACCAATCGGGGATGGATTCTCTTTTTCAGGTACCAATCGCTGTTCATAAGGCTGGTCCTTTTTTTTTTTTTTTTTTTTTTTTTTTTTTTTTTAGGTCGGAGAAAACAGAAAACTTTGCCTTTTAATATTCTAATAAGTCGAGAATATTCGACAGGCTGGGCAAGATCTCACCGAGCTCAAGGCACTTAACGAGCTGGAGGCAAAACGAAATGCTGCTTTCTCTCTCGAGCTAGAGAAGAAGAAAAACGATCTTGACCAGGCTCTAAAGGAGAAGCAGGCTCTGGAAGAGGCCCGAGCTGCTGTGGATCATGGAGAAAAGCTTCATAAGAATTTGGCCGAGGAACTGGAGAAACTCAAGGCTCTTTACGAGCAAGAGAAGAAAGATTCTACGCGTCGTGAGAAGGAAGCTTATGATCGAGGTTATGCAGCTCGTAGCGCGGAGTTCCGAAAAATTCTTTCTGATAATGAACTTATATAACTGCTTATTGTTTCTGCTGTAATACTTTATGTATTTTCAAACATTTCTTTGATTACTGATGTAATCGCACTCTGCTACTTTGCTATTGCTATCTTACTTATTATCGTATGTTTTCCTTCTCCTCTTGATTTACGCGAATGATTTATATTCGAATGTCTGGTATCGAGCAAACGTGTTAGAGATTTTCGACCTCAATGATATGCTCCTTTTGGTGTAGTCTCCCGCCTAATTCTTTGGGGAGCGCAACAGTCTTTAGATCCTGACCGTTCCTTTTCTTGGTCCTTGTTGACCGTTGGATCTGGCTTGGATGCCTGATATAAATATGCTCTTACATCATATGTTTGCGTAGAAAATACTTAGCTTTTGATCATGCTCAGTAGCGGATTTCGTAGGATGGACCAGTATCATGATATTAGAATTAGGTCCTATTTTGAGTATAATATTTGCATTCTTGCATTACTTCGACTAGAGTATCGGCAGGCGATTGTTCATTTTACCCTTTCGGGCCATCGAGCGTTATTGCTGACCATCACGGCCCGGATTATCTTTCTCAATTTCTCCGGTCCGAGGGTTGTTCGAGCTTATTATTCTCGAAGGCTGGGGTGCCGAAGGTGGAGGCATGCAACAAAGTATTCACATTACACCTAGAAAAAGATGCCTTAATCCTTCATCCCTTCGAGTAAATATAATTAAAGAATGGAGTCCGCTAGTTTATCGGCCTTTCTTTATTCGAGTAAGGACTTTATCGTTCGTCTATCGATCCGAGCTCGCTTCCACTTGTCAAGCCTAAAGAGGAGCTTGTATATTCGATCATAGCTTGTTAATAGGGTTCCCCCCCCCCCCGCTTTTGTTTCTTGTAATATGACTGTATTCTGATGCAACTCGATTCACTATAGAAGTTGATCTTTTCCCCTTGTAAAATGCAATAGGAGCAAAATTTCCTCGGAGTTTTGTAATCATTGAGATGATATTGAATTTTATTTAAGACTTTTTGCTCATATGACCTTTGAATATTCCTTGTTTTTATATCTGTGTTTTGCTGCGTGATACAGTGTTCGATCATTTTCCTTTCCGAATTTGAACAACAAGTTGATAGTTGTTTTTAAGTACGTT
Source organism: Penstemon eatonii (assembly GCA_038501285.1). NCBI lineage: Eukaryota > Viridiplantae > Streptophyta > Magnoliopsida > Lamiales > Plantaginaceae > Penstemon > Penstemon eatonii. Next base: position 64,673,946 of record CM076710.1, read on the forward strand.
TGAGCAAGGATTTCTTTCATCGGATCGAACTGCCAATCTTTTCGCTGATCGTGACATTCTCGAGCTGTTGAAAAACTAATTCATGTTTATCATATTTTACGCCTTCTTCATTTATCCAAACAGATCCTAATCCCCGGGAATCGGAACGGTTGAGGTATTTATTGCTCGTATATTGTCCGTTACTTCAGATTAATCTGAGCCGTTGATTTGATTTTTACTTTCACTATATATACCCTTATTCTTGCCCACGTATTTTTACCTCTCAGTAAACACCCACTCGTTTGTCATGGTTGTAATTTTGCTGTCTTCGATCGTTGTCGAGCCACTTTCGATGTCGAAGATTGAAGATTTCGAGATATATATTCGAACCTTCTTTTCTGAGTTCTGTCCTTTACATTGAAATTTTTCGATTAGGGTATCGACAGGCGAAAGTAATTGCGACTAGGGTACCGGCAGGCGACCTGCTCTCGCTGATTACAAATCCTTGACGCGGGCTCGACTTCCTGTACCCTGTTCTCTACCCAGTCAGGATAGTGGGTCCACTGCTGGAGGAGTTTTCCTGCTCTCGACCTCCGCGTCATCGAGGCAGCTTTCAAAATTACTACCTCCAACTGGAGTTGCTTCCCTGTTTCTTGACTTGGGAATACGGTGACTATTTTGCACGGAAGGATAGGATGAAGAACGGGAGCGACGCATCCTCGACTTCCCCGTTCGAGCATATGTAGGAATAGCTTTCTATAATAGGATTGTCAAGTTTCTTTGATCGGCTCAGATCCTTTTGTAATCATTCTTATGTAATACCTTCTTGAAAGCTAATGAATGAATAATTCTTTATGAATAATTCTTTATTATCTCTTGCATTTTTGATTTCGATCCTGATAGCTTGCAATTCTTAATAATATAATTGCAAATCATCACCTTTATGTATGAATTTTTTTTTCTTGCTACTCGGATCTTTCCATTAATTGTATTTTGATTTTAGAAGATTAAAAGCGATCCTTAAACCTTGGCTTCCTCCGCTGATCGGAGAATTGATAGTGAGACAAAAATAATAACGTTTTCGTCGAAATTTTTAATTAACATGAACGAATAAGTTTTGCTGTTTTCGAGCTCCGTAGAAGAATTCATAACTGATATAGATGCGATATTCCTTTACAGAATTTATGGAGAGATACCTTGGTTCGAGTTTCGTCCGAAAGAACATCTAGCTGAAAATGATGATATTGTAGAAATCGATAACTGATAATTGATAACCCAATTATTTTTGGCTTTTTCAAGACGAACTTCTTTAGAAATAATTTCGATCTAAGGGGCATAGCAACAGCTTTTACCCTTAGTAATTTTTCAGAGCATTTTTAGCCTGAGGGTCATAGCAGAGGCTTTCACCCGTTTCAATAATTTCGATCTAAGGGGCATAGCAACAGCTTTCACCCTTAGTCATTTTTCAGAGCATTTTTAGCCCGAGGGTCATAGCAGAGGCTTTCACCCGTTTCAATAATTTCGATCTAAGGGGCATAGCAACAGCTTTCACCCTTAGTCATTTTTCAGAGCATTTTTAGCCCGAGGGTCATAGCAGAGGCTTTCACCCGTTTCAATAATTTCGATCTAAGGGGCATAGCAACAGCTTTCACCCTTAGTCATTTTTCAGAGCATTTTTAGCCCGAGGGTCATAGCAGAGGCTTTCACCCGTTTCAATAATTTCGATCTAAGGGGCATAGCAACAGCTTTCACCCTTAGTCATTTTTCAGAGCATTTTTAGCCCGAGGGTCATAGCAGAGGCTTTCACCCGTTTCAATAATTTCGATCTAAGGGGCATAGCAACAGCTTTCACCCTTAGTCATTTTTCAGAGCATTTTTAGCCCGAGGGTCATAGCAGAGGCTTTCACCCGTTTCAATAATTTCGATCTAAGGGGCATAGCAACAGCTTTCACCCTTAGTCATTTTTCAGAGCATTTTTAGCCCGAGGGTCATAGCAGAGGCTTTCACCCGTTTCAATAATTTCGATCTAAGGGGCATAGCAACAGCTTTCACCCTTAGTCATTTTTCAGAGCATTTTTAGCCCGAGGGTCATAGCAGAGGCTTTCACCCGTTTCAATAATTTCGATCTAAGGGGCATAGCAACAGCTTTCACCCTTAGTCATTTTTCAGAGCATTTTTAGCCCGAGGGTCATAGCAGAGGCTTTCACCCGTTTCAATAATTTCGATCTAAGGGGCATAGCAACAGCTTTCACCCTTAGTCATTTTCCAGAGCATTTTTAGCCCGAGGGTCATAGCAGAGGCTTTCACCCGTTTCAATAATTTCGATCTAAGGGGCATAGCAACAGCTTTCACCCTTAGATAATAGTAGGCTGAGATAAGTACAGACAGAATAGCGGGGATCGATAATAATAGGGATCGATAATGTTAGGGAAAGGCGGACGACTATGAATATTGACGAGATTAGCTTTCATTGAATATATAATTCTGATCGGAATAAAATTTGATGAGAATATAGTCTTCTGCAATTATGTGAAAGATGAATCGCGAAGAAACAATCAGTAGTGAATAACTCTAGATTTCCAATACTCCTTATGCCTTTGTAGAGAAAATTCATTATCCGTAAGTTCGTAAAACCGTACTAATTGTAATTTAACGGCTTGTCCTGTGTTCGATATGTATTTCCTACGTCTTGTATTTTTTCGAGATAATATAGATATATTTCCTTCTTCGTTTTGTTGATAATATCAGACATAAATAGATAAATTTTTATCTTCCATGATCCTATCTTGATCTTCTAGTATTGATCGATAAATAATTAACTTTCGCTTGTCTGATCGGACGACAAATATTTTAGCGGAGCCGAAATAGATAAGGAAAACGATGCCATAAATTCTTGTCACTGCTGAATTATCATAACTGCATAACTTCCCGGTTGAGAGTTCCGCTTGATTGAACCGATTATAGTCCTTCTATGTTGGCATCGTGGAAACATAACAATTAATACTCAAGTGCAAAAAAACATTTGAATAAATCAAATATGAATCCGACATGCCATCCTTCGATACGTCGTAGCTGTTCGAAATTTAGAATGTCGCAAACTTTCTTGACTCTCCCTTGAATCGCGTGTCCTTCGTTACCAGACAGGGCCCTATTTTTTGGGAAACGTACCGGTCCTTTCATTTAATACGGACATCCAAACCGCACATGACATGTTATCTGGACCGTTGAACATAAATCCCTTTCCACTATAAATAAGTCCCTTCGTGTATACAATACTTCTCGCTTCTCTCCTCATGCTCCCTCCAATTATCATGGGTCGAATTTTAGATTTGATCCGTATTTTTTCCCAGATAAAAGAGTTTGAGATTAGAGTTCGAACTTTGTTTTTCGATCTTCTTTCCCTTTGTATAGGCTTTTCGCTTAGAATATCGACTGGCAAAAGAAATTGCGCCTAGAATACCGGCAGGCAACCTGTTTTCCCAGACATATCTTGTTTGTGACGGGTTAGAATTCTGGTATTCCAGCGCAATACCCGATTGGGCAGCTGGTTACTCCGAGAAGAGTTCTTTAAGTCTGAGGCATCAGCTTCCTCGAGGGCTTTCTTACGAGATAGTTCCTTCGATTTCCCTCGGGATGCCTCGGCTGGGGTAACCCTTTGCTGCTCCGGTTCGAATTATTCTGCAAACAATGATTGAGTGTATTGATCATTGTTTACAGGCGAAGGCCCTAAGTCGGTTAGAAGCCTTGGAGTGGAGCTGCGAGCTGTCTTTCATCCTGTTCGAAGGTGGCTGTGCGACAGGTGGCGAGTGATAGCCTTGAGAGATTTTGCCGAGTTCTGGATCTGGAGCTTCCTCGAAGATAAAGATCGAGCGTAGGAATATTCATAGAACTTGTAATAGCGTGGAGGCAATTGTAATACGTTATTTGAGCTTGAATTCTGATTTTCGTATTCGAGGCTTTCCTTTGTAATTCATCCGAAGAATAAATGGAAAAATTTCTTTCGCGTACATCTTTTCCTTGATTCCTTATTTAGTTTGCTTCCATAGTCGAATGATGTCTTCGTTTTATCGTTCGATTTACCGATTCAAATGAATATCCATCACGTAACATGCATATATTATCTTCACTTGATAAAACCCGTGGAATTCGCTTCTTAAAACAAATAAGTATATTGATCGGAAAAATAAATCCCGATCATAAAGTAATAAACTATAACTCCCTAATATTTCTCCAAGCCACTTGTTGTCGAGTGAAGCGATTGGCTTAGCATAAGTTCTTCCTCGGATGATATTTTAAAAATTGACGAAAAACCCCGCAAACCCCTTGTTCGGAAGATTTTCCGAGTAACCAACGACTTATTCTTTAATTAAATAAGGCTTTTTCTAAAATATGCAATTTCCTCGTAGTAGGCATATTTCGATCTAAGACTTGAATAAGGGCCCCACGGTGGGCGCCAATTGATCTTACCGAATTTCGTATGTGTAATTGTAGAGTGGTGAGATCGATTAAATGATATGCAAAAATAATAAAGATCAATAATATTGTATTCAAGCCGTTCGATTACAATGTTACAAGAATACAACGATCGGGAGTCCTATTCGAGCCCTATTGGATGCCGTACAAGCTAGAGGGCGAAATACATATTTTAGAGCCTAAGCCTATGATTCCGAGCGGTAGCTTCGAGTAGTGAGCACCTGGAAAGTCGTGTCGTCGTCATTAATGCTTGGGGTATTTATAATGACGGTGATGGGCTTCCTTGGCCCGCTGGATTGGTCTTGGGGCCGGCCCATCCAGAGTAATCGACCTGCGGTGGTCGAGATCCTGCAACAAGCGTCGAGTTTGGAGGCTCAATATTCTTCAAGGGTAAGGTTTGACCTTGCTCGGATCGTGTTGGCTTTTCGAATAGCTGGGGATCCAAAATTCCCCTTATCATGCACAGTCTGAGAGAGCTGAACAAGAATGTTGAAGATGTGAAGGGTGATGTGAACCACCTTCACACTGCATTAAAGACAGCTAAGCACAAGATTGCTGATCTAACCTCAACCTTCATTCAAGTCAGCAAAGAGGAGAAGGAAATCAACTTAGGGATGTTGCAAGAAGTGGCAAAGGCATCACAAGAAGTTCAGAATGAAATTGCAACTATCAACCTTAACATTGATTACTTCAATGATCAGACTGACGTTATTAGCACTGACATTCATCATCTCACAGCAAGTCATGATGTTGTCAATCAGAATCTAAAGGCTTTGTGTGCTGGAATGAAGATTCCAACAGTTGCTCTCAACCCTGTTGTTGCATCTTCTAATGTCATCAAATCTGATGATGACAAAAAGGGGGAAGATAAAGGGGAAGAACCAGCTAAGGAAACTGCTGCTGCAACTGATAAAGTCAAGGAGACTGAAGACACTGCTGACAAATCTGAAAAACTTGGAAAGGTAGAAGAAGAAGAAAAGGCTGAAAAAGAAACTACCAAGTACAAGAACACTGAATCTGCCAAGAAAGCAATGGAGCTAATTAAAGAGCAGCAACTCAAAGAGAAGATGGAAGCTGCCAAAGCAATCTTGGAAGAGGAAGCTGATGATGAAGAAGATGACGAAGAGTCATCTTACGAATATGAAGAAGTGCTTGAAGGATCAGATGAAGAAGCTGATAGTTAGAAATTGAAAAATCTTTGTAATCAGTTTACTTTTATCTATTCTTCAGAATCCTCATCTGATGAACTTGTACTTGTACTTATTTATCAAATCATTAATAAAAGTTCAAGTTTCTGTTTCCAACATATATTTTCTATCTCAGAAAATTTTGAAGGTTACAATCCTTAGCTTAGGTATTTAACAGGTACTTAGCTGAAGTTTTGTCATCATCAAAAAGGGGGAAATTGTTGGATAAGGATGAAGATGAAGGCACTGAAGACAAATTGATAAGGGAGTTTTTGATGCATTCCAAAACTTCAAAATTGGCTAAGTATGGAGTAACTTAGCTGATGATCCCTTTGGAAGGATTTTGACTAAGTAAAGAAGACATCAGAAGAGTCAAAGTTTCAAGGTCCAAGACTTCTGATCTGCTGAAGTAAAGTTATCAGACTGGTGAAGATCAGCCGACTCAAATCAGATTTGTTCATGTTTGAGATCAGCCGAGTTCGCCATCAGACCTGCACTTTCGTCAGCCAAGTGAAGAAGATCATGAAATGTTCCCAACGGTAATAAATGCCCCTTGGAGTAATAAATGCTGAAGTACGAGGTTATTTAAGACAAATGATTGAAGACTTTCTTCGCATCAGCTAGGTGCATTTAATGCTGCATTTAATGCTGCCTGCAGAATAGTACTGTTTACAGTAAGGACAGACTGCAAAAGAGCCGTTCGCGGATTTTAAGGACCAGTACTCGAGGAATTTGAATCCTGTCTCTCTTCAACGGACACTTTTCAATCCTCAAGTATAAATATCTGAAAGAGACGAAGAAGAAAGAAGCAACACAATCTCTGAGAAATTTTCGAAGCAAAATTCTTTAAGTCTCAAGAACAGCTCACTCATCAGCTTAGTCATTTGTTGACGAAAGCAGAGTTGAAGAATCAAGAAAAATACATCTTCTGAGTGATTTTGTAATCAAGAGTGTTGTGAGAAGTAGATATCCGTCTAAGTGAGTGATATTACTTCAGAGAATAGGTCTTCTGTGTGATTTCCTATTGCGAACTTGTGGTCGTTTCATTTGTTGTTCGACGCAAGCAGAGTATACTGTAAACTTTGTGATTATAGTATAACCCAAGATCTGTGTGACTTGGAAGAGTGGATTAAAGGATATTCAAATACATATAACCACTATAAAAATTACTTGTGTTTTTACATTGCTTTTAAACCTGCACATTTTCTGTTTGCATAAAAACACATTAAGTTAACTGTTTGAAAAAGAGTTAAAAAGGAGTTTATAAAACTGGGGAAGCATTTTTCAAACTGCTAAGATTACTTGTGAAAAACACTTTGAAAATCCGCTGCAAGTACTCTAAGTATTAAAACTGATTTTAACAAAATCAGCTAAGTAACAATCAGACGAGTGGTCAACAAGACTGTTCAAAGATTTGTTCGCGAACAGAATTTGTAACTAACTAATCTGATCAGCTTAGTCTGTTCAGTTGAGTAAAAGTTTTAAAGTTAATCAAAAGAAATTTTTAAAGAGGTTTATTCACCCCCCCCCCCCCTCTAAACCTCTTCTGACCACTTGGGACCAACACCAAGCTTCAAAGGGTAATTGACACTAAGTGGGTATTCAGAAATAAAATCAATGAAGATGGTGTTGTCACCAGAATCAAAGCAAGATTAGTGGCCAAGGGTTACTGCCAAGAAGAAGGCATTGACTTTGATAAACCTTTGCAGCAGTAGCAAGATTAGAAGCAATCAGATTGTTTCTTGCCTATGCTGCTTACAAGAACTTCACAGTCTATCAGATGGATGTGAAGTCTGCCTTTCTCAATGGAGAATTGCAAGAAGAAGTATACGTTGAACAACCACCTGGATTTGAAGCTTATCAAGAAGGAGACAAGGTATATCGTCTGAAGAAAGCTCTCTATGGACTGAAACAGGATCCAAGAGCATTGTATGACACTTTATCTGATTTTCTTTTAATTAAAGGATTTCGTAAAGGTAAAGTGGATAAGACCTTGTTTATTGTTGAATGGGAGGATCATATATTACTTGTGCAAATATATGTAGACGATATTATTTTCGGTTCAACTAACCAACAGATGTGTGACAAGTTCTCCACACTGATGCAGAAAAAATTTGAAATGAGCATGATGGGTGAACTTAACTATTTTCTTGGTTTGCAAGTAAGACAGTTGCCTGATGGAATATTCATTAACCAAGCTAAATACACAAAAGATCTGTTCAAGAAATTTGGTATGGAAACTAGTTCTACTGTTAGTATTCCTATGTCTACTGGACTTCGTTTGGATAAAGATGATGTTGGTATAAATTAGAGAAGGTTTTGAAGATGACAAAAAGGCCATAACGGTTTTGAAGATCAAAAGGATAAGTCATCAACTAAGAACAGCTTGGTAAAACCTATCTCAAGGTCTGGAAGCTACGTGACCGAATCAGCCGAGTGGGATATCAGATCAGTGAAGATCAGATTGGTTATCATCAGCCGAGTCAAGATAGATATGTTCACTCTTGAATCAGCCGAGTAGCCATCAGCTTAGTACTCCCATCAGCCAAGTGAAGACGGTCAGCAAGCTATCCAACGGTAACCTGCTGAGTGCATTAAATGCGACTGACAGAAAGTACAGCAGACTGTACTATAGCAGTTGCAGGGAGCCGTTCCAGAAAATGGGGACCAGTACTCGAGGACTGCAGAATTCTGTCACATCTTCAACGGGCAGAAATTCAAATCCAAGAGTATAAATAGAAGACTAACTGAAGATCTAAAGAGAGACTTGCACAATTCAAGATCACATCTTAAGAGCGAGATCCATCAGTTGAGTCGTCTGATCACAAGCCCAGTCATTTGTTGACGAAGCTTTTCGTTGAAGAACAGAGAACATGCGTTGTCTGTCTGAGTGACTTTCAACTGAGAAAAGAAAGGAGTGTATATCCATCTGTGTGAAGTGATATAGCTTCTTAGTGTAGGTTTTCTTTGTGAGCTCCTATACTGAAAATAGCGTGAGGAGTGTAGATCCATCTATGTGAGTGATCTAGCTTCGGAGAGTAGGATTTCTGTGTGATTTCTTACTGCGCACTTGTGGCCTGTTCATTTGTTGTTCGGTGCAAGCAGAGTATATTATAAACTGTGTGTTTATAGTATAACCCAAGATCTTCGTGACTTGGAAGAGTGGACTAAAGGATTTTTATCCATATAACCACTATAAAAATATCGGTGTTTTACATCTGCATTCTTTTCTTGCATATCTCAAAAATAGCATTCAACCTTTAAAAATGTTTGGAAAAGAATTTTGTAAAACTGGGGTAAAACTTTGAAAGATAAACTTGTTTGAAAAACATACTTGATATATCCGCTGCATACAAGTTTTGAAACTCTGAGTATATCTGAATCAGCCTAGTGAAATCAGATGAGTGGTCAACTCTGCTGTTCAAAGCTTTGTGCGCGATCAGCTTAGTAAACTTACGAATCAGATCAGCATAGTCGACTGACAGAAAAAGTTAGAGAAAAAGTTTTAAAGTTTATGAGATCTATTCACCCCCCCTCTAGATCTCATTGACCACTTTTGGGACCAACAGGTGGTATCAGAGCAGGTTGGTTCATCTGATCCTCTGCCTGATCAAACGAACTTGATCCAATGTGTGTTTTTCAAATTTTTCAAAAAGGCAGCATATATTGAAAATCAAAAACTTTTTGGAAAATGGATGTCATAAGCCATGTTCCTCACATTGGCCTTATGGACTTTGAAAGCTGGAAAATCAGAATGGAAATCCTTCTTGCCGCTTATGACGACAACATGCTTACTTGTTTTACAAAAGGACCATTCAGATTTCAGAAGACTGTGAAGGTTGCTGGCCAACCAGAGCAGATAGTTGACAAAGAGCTGGATGAGCTGACTCCCAAAGAAGTCAAGTTAGTAAACCTTGATAAAAAGGCTAAGCTCATCATGTTCAAAGCTGTAGACGAAGAAAGATTCCAGAAGATCAAGCATTTCAAAACTGCCAAAGAGATGTGGGATAAAGTCTGCGAGCTAAGCGAAGGAAACGATGCTATCAAAGAACACAAGCTCAATGTGGCTCTTGAGGAGTTTGAAAATTTCAAGATGAAGTCTGGTGAAACGATTGATCAGATGGATACCAGATTTACCAAAGCTCTGAATGAAGTTCTAAGGTTTGGTAAAGAATTTTCGAACAAGGAGATCACCGCAAAGGTTCTCAAGGCCTTGCCACCTAAATTCAACATGAAGGTGACAGCCATGGAAGAATCAAGGAATTTAGGGAAGATTTCCCTTTCAGAACTGTTCTCATCCCTCAAAGCATATGAGTATCAAATGCCAAGAATGGGATTAGAAGTGTCAACCAGTTCAGACCCTACTGCTGCTCTAATGGCGTCAGACAAGTCTGAAGAGAAGACTCTGCTGAGTTCAGAAAAAGTCTACACTGCTGACGACGTTACCCTGCTGCTGAATGATTTTGAGAAGTTCTACAAGAAGAAAATGAAATTAAAATATAAAAATGCTACTTCATCTTCTTCTAATCATTTTCAGGAAAACAGGGATTCCTCCAAAGCAAAACTTAGAGACTACATTGAAGAGGAGTATGGACTCTTGATCAAAGATCATTCTCACTCATCATCTGAAAAGTTTGCTGAAAAGGGAAAGTGTGCCAACAAGGAGCGTAAGCTTAGTAAGAGCAAATCAAAGTTAGCTGATGCAGCAAAGCTAATAAACTCCGGCATATTTTATTCAGACAACCAGTCGTCTGATAAAGAATTTGAAGAAGTACCTGAAACACTGTGCTTAACTGTCATAGAATCTGATGATTCTGAAACTGAGGTAACTTCTACTATTAATTAAATGCACTATTTGAATTGTTGAATAAACGCTATATTACAAATTCAAATATTATGTGTGCATTTGCCAAGCTTAATGAAGAGATGACTCTGCTAAAAAGAGCAAATCAGATCACTGAAACTTCAGGTTGCAAAACCTCGAAAAATCAGCTGACTACAAAAAGCTTGAGCATGAGAATGAAACTCTAAAAGCTGAGTATGCAATTTGTTTTGAAGATATAAATGAACTTTAAAAGAAGAAATTGCATCATTCTCTAAATAAAAAGAAATCAGAGGCTTAAAAGAACAAGTCTACTGATGCTCAACAGGTTAGAACACCTAGTAAGCTACCTAAGACGAATCAGACTACTAAAACCCATCAGCCGAATAGGCTGCTGATAGGAGTAAAATTTAAATGTCAAGTCTGCTAAATCTAAGGCGAGTTATTAAATAACTCAGGTAAGAAATTGAGACAAAAATGAATTATCTGGCAAGAATTTGAATCACATTATGATAATTGTTATTATGACATGCACTATGCTTCTTCATATTATCATGTTGATCATGTTCACTGTGCTAATTGCCATCCTCATTTCAATATGCATGTTTATCACACATCTCATGCATCTTACCTTGCTTATGAGCAATGTTTTAATCATGACTAGAAAGTGGTATCATAATGACAAGTGATATCAGCATGATAAAACATAAGTCACTCGATCATCACATGTCAAAGGTTATACTAACCATGCTGGACCCAATAAACAAGGGGTACCAAAAATAGTCATCTGTTTTACAGGTGAAGTGCATGTGAGATGACAAAGATGAGTTGACTGCCTTGCAAATTTCACCAAGTTCAACAAGTGGTCTCACCAGCAAGCATGTACCAACAAGTGTGTTATCAAATAAGTGGTATCAACAAAGTGGTATAATTCAAGTGGTAGACTCTACATTTGGAGATTTCAAGGAACGCAAGAGTGTTGAAAAGTTGAAGATTATCAAAGAATAACAAGTGGTATTAAAGGCCAACAACTGATCGCAACAAGCAGTATCACCAACAAAGTGTGGTATCAGTCAACCATGTGACAAAGAAAGTGGTTTGTTGATTTTGAATTCATAAGTTGAGGGGGAACTTATCAGAAGACCAACCCAGAACAGCTTACTGGAATTCAACGGCTGAGTGTCTTGAAGAGAAACTCTCATCAGACTACTTGACCACGGATTCTTGAACTTAGGGGGAACGTGTACGACTAGCGGTACTCCTAAATAAAGATGAAGTTTTCAATATGTCAAAATGAAGCTATCAGAAGACTGCTTCTTATTAGCCGACTGAAACTCAACAGCCAAGTGTTATTCAAGAATGTACTACATCAAGTGGTATCAGCATGTGTTATCACATCAACAAGTGATATCAGCTGACTAATCTGATTTACATTTATACAAGTAGTACAGACTACAAGTAGCATCAGACTACAAGTGGAATCAGACCACAAATACCAACAAGTGGTATCAATTCTTGAAGTTAGGGGGAACTTTCTAAGCTGGAGTGATAAACAGCAATGAAGACTTCCTAAATCAGCTAAGTATTCACCTAATTGTCTTCAGCATTGATGAGGGGTAGTTCGGATCCCCTGTTTTTCTAGCCTCAATGCGGTTCGAAAAGCACCGAACCCTGAAGCCAGGGACCAAAAGTCGAACCAAAGCATGAAGATGATTGTTTCAAGCACATTAGAGAACCATAGATCGAAGGACACTGTTGGGCCAAGCCCAGGCCCAAGCCCTCCAATTTGGCTATAAATACTCCATGCATTTATTATACTGAGAGACTTCAAAAAAGGGCACACTAACCTTGAGATCACTACTCGAGTTACTAGAGAAGATTAGCATAGGTTTTCTCATACATGTCTCACCCTCTAGCTTGTACGGCATCCAATAATGCTCGAATAGGACCCTAAATATTGTATTTGTACTCAGCTTACTCGAATACAATTACATTTGGTCTTTATTTTCATTTTAACATTGTTGTCATCGTGTTATTCCCCACCCTTGATCGAACTAACGAAACCGCGTAAGATCAATTGGCGCCCACCGAGGGGCCAAATTCCCTAGTCAGACAAATAATCGCGAAGTAATAATCGAAAAAGGGTTTTGACCGATCTTGAATAATAATTTTGATATAAGCGTCGCGATGATGGCTGTTAGCCTTAGACGAATGAATAATTATGGAGAGAAAAGAATAGAAATGCTGGTTGATCTTGATTGATCGATGAAAATAATTTCGATCTAAGGGGCATAGCAGAGGCTTTCACCCTTAGTCGTTTTCAGAACATTTTTAGTCCTCGGGTCGTAGCAGAGGCTTTCACCCTTTAACAATTTCGATCTAAGGGGCATAGCAGAGGCTTTCACCCTTAGTCGTTTTCAGAGCATTTTTAGCCCTTGGGTCATAGCAGAGGCTTTCACCCTTTAACAATTTCGATCTAAGGGGCATAGCAGAGGCTTTCACCCTTAGTCGTTTTCAGAGCATTTTTAGCCCTTGGGTCATAGCAGAGGCTTTCACCCTTTAACAATTTCGATCTAAGGGGCATAGCAGAGGCTTTCACCCTTAGTCGTTTTCAGAGCATTTTTAGCCCTTGGGTCATAGTAGAGGCTTTCACCCTTTAACAATTTCGATCTAAGGGGCATAGCAGAGGCTTTCACCCTTAGTCGTTTTCAGAACATTTTTAGTCCTCGGGTCGTAGCAGAGGCTTTCACCCTTTAACAATTTCGATCTAAGGGGCATAGCAGAGGCTTTCACCCTTAGTCGTTTTCAGAGCATTTTTAGCCCTTGGGTCATAGCAGAGGCTTTCACCCTTTAACAATTTCGATCTAAGGGGCATAGCAGAGGCTTTCACCCTTAGTCGTTTTCAGAGCATTTTTAGCCCTTGGGTCATAGCAGAGGCTTTCACCCTTTAACAATTTCGATCTAAGGGGCATAGCAGAGGCTTTCACCCTTAGTCGTTTTCAGAGCATTTTTAGCCCTTGGGTCATAGCAGAGGCTTTCACCCTTTAACAATTTTGAAAATAATTGAGATCGATATTAGATGAATGCTGATCTTGAATACCAGAATAATTGCTGAATAGAGATTGAACATATTAACACCCGACGAGCAGGTGGGCATACTTAGGAGATAAATTTCCAATAACCATGAATTCGATCGAAATACCCCTAAAGAAATGATAGTCTCCCGTGGTTGAAATAATAGATGGGAAGTCGGTAGATGAACGATAGATCACAAACAGGTCCAAGACTTAATGAGTAATCCTTCCGTTTTAATAGAAAATGTTCTTCGCGAACTTGTTCGAACTAATACTCTTTACTGTTTCAAATGTTTCCAATTCTTTAATAAGCGTTGACCCTTTCCAAACGGTCCCTCCTTTATCGGGAAACGCAACAGTTCTTAGATCTGGTTCCTTCGTTACGTGAAACCTATGCCGTTAGATTCCACTTATTTTTTTTATAAAAAGCTGTCATTCCTTAGAAGCCATCTTATTCATTGTGTTGGCATCTCTTCCGTCCCCTCATGGCGACTAAGATTATTATTTCAATAATTCGCTTATTCGAGGTCAGATTTCGAACAATTTTTAAGTGGAGGAATATCCGAGCAGAGAGAATATCATTTCAACCTTCGCGTAGAGTATCGGCAGGCAAATATAATCTCCATCTTGAAGGCCAATAAGCCAGATTTATGGAGCTTGCAGGTTATGGCATAGGTCTTCGATTAGGGACCTATTGCCACAATGCATTTAGGAAGACGTACAGGGGTGGGAGTTCTGCAGATCTCGTTTACTCGATGAATCGCACCCTCGAGTCTTTATCTTTAGAGAATCGTAAATAAAGTTAAGAGCCTGCGGGTCCGAAGGAGATTCCATGGTCGGAGCTAAGTTACCCCTAATAGACGGTAGGAGAAGAGACCGAAAATTTCATAGGATTGTAGGGAGTAATAGTGTTCTTGATGTAATATGAATGTTGGATCTATGCTCGATATGTATTTCCCAGCTTTTGTATTTTCCAAGATAATATAAATACATTTCCTCTTCGTTTTGTTGATAATCGATAGAGAAATAATCGAATACCAGTAGCCTGATTGGATAATAGATAAATATTTTAGCGGCCCTGAAATTGATAAGGGAAATGATGCCATAAATTCTTATCACCGCTGAATTTCCATAATTGTATAACTCCCAGGTCGAGAATTCTGTTCGACTAAACCGATTATATTTCTTCTCAGTTGGCAGTGTAAAAAGCATAACAATAAATATTTGAGTGTAAAAACATTTAGATAAACCGAATACGAATCCGACATGCCATCCTTCAATATAATGCTATGAACACGTCGTGACTGTTCGACATTTAGAATGTCGTAATTCTTCTATACTCCCTATTGAATTATGTGTCCTTCGTTACCAAACAGGGCCCTATTTCTCGGGAAACGTGACGGTCATTTCATTTGTTACGGGCATCAAACCGTTCGTAGCCTGTTATCTGGGCCGTTGATTAAAAATCCTTCACCACTATAAATAGGTCCCTTCATGTATACAGCACTTCTTGCTTTTTTTCTTATGCTCCCTCCGATCACCATGGATCGAGTTTCAGATTTGATTCGTATTTTCTCCCAGATAAAAGAGTTTGAGATTAGAGTTCGAACTTTGTTTTTCGATCTAGTTTCCTTTTGTAAAAGCTTTTCGCTTAGAATATCGACAGGCAAAAGAAATTGCGCCTAGAATACCGGCAGGCAACCTGTTTTCCCAGACATATCTTGTCTGTGACGGGTTAGAATTCCGGTCTTCTGGTGCAGTACCCGATCGGGCAGATGGTTACTCCGAGAGGAGTTCTTTAAATCTGAGGCACCAGCTTCCTCGAGGGCTTTCTTGAAGTATAGTTCCTTCGAGTTCCTTTGGAGCGCCTCTGCTGGGATAACCCTATGCTGCTCCGGTTCGGATTATCCTGTAAACAATGATCGCGTGCTTCAATCGTTGTTTACTGATGATGATCTAAGGTCGGTTTGGTGCCCCGGAGAGGAGTTCCAATCCGGCTTTTATCCCGTTCGAAGACGGATGTGCGACACGTGGCTAGTGATTGCCAATAAGAATCACTGCTGAGTTCTGCATCTGGGGCGACCTTGGGGAACGAAGATCGAGTATATTATCTCATGAAATTTGTAATAGAGTAGGAGTGATTGTACTGTATCTTTTGAGCTCGGAATTGATTCGAGGCTTTTCCTTGTAACTTATTTGAGGAATTTGAATGATAAAGCTTTTATTCTCTTAATCGAATTTCGCCATTTAATCTTCCTTTTATTAGTTGAACGACTGCTGATATTTAGCTCCAACTCATAACTTGTTGCCGTTGTTCAAATATTCAACTCATTTCCATCGAATCGAGAAAAAATATAGGTAACTCATAAGTAATGTATAAGAATTATGCAACTGAACCCAAAAATAGCTGATTCTAAGAATTTTTCTTTTGAAAATAATAAATATGATGATCGGAAAAATAAATTCCGACCATTGGTAAGCTCTAATTGCATAGATTTTCCAAGTCTACGACGTTAATGATGATCGAAGAAAATGGTTCCTTTGTGAAAAATAAATCCAGTGAAGAAAAAGATAAGCCGCGACAACCCCAGGATAAAATTGCTAACATTGAGTTCGGAAAATTCATTGTATAGGTATTATCTTCAACTTCGAACGCTCGGGTGATTGGGGGATCACCTCGGATAGCGATTGGCGGAGTTTCTGACCAGTAAAGCCTTTTGCTGGCATACATATTTCTCCTCGTAGTAGGCATATTTCGATCTAATACTCGAATAGGGCCCCACGGTGGGCGCCAATTGATCTTACTCGGATTAAATTTGTTACTAAGAGAGAATATTTCGATCTAATACTAAGTTTGCAATCCTATAAAGAGAAAAGGGGGAAGAAGAGATGCAACACAAGTGATATTGTTGATGACAAAAAGGGGGAAGATAAAGGATGCAACTAAGAACCCTTTAAACAGAAGATCAGAAAAGGGAAAAGAACCAACTATTGGTAATTTTTGAAAGTTGTATCAGATCAATAAATTTCCATCTCAAAGTATGAAGACCAAATTTGAAGACTTAGAAGACGTTCTTAGTTGAAGGTTTTGTCATCATCAAAAAGGGGGAAATTGTTGGTATAAATTAGAGAAGGTTTTGAAGATGACAAAAAGGCCATAACGGTTTTGAAGATCAAAAGGATAAGTCATCAACTAAGAACAGCTTGGTAAAACCTATCTCAAGGTCTGGAAGCTACGTGACCGAATCAGCCGAGTGGGATATCAGATCAGTGAAGATCAGATTGGTTATCATCAGCCGAGTCAAGATAGATATGTTCACTCTTGAATCAGTCGAGTAGCCATCAGCTTAGTACTCCCATCAGCCAAGTGAAGACGGTCAGCAAGCTGTCCAACGGTAACCTGCTGAGTGCATTAAATGCGACTGACAGAAAGTACAGCAGACTGTACTGTAGCAGTTGCAGGGAGCCATTCCAGAAAATGGGGACCAGTACTCGAGGACTGCAGAATTCTGTCACATCTTCAACGGGCAGAAATTCAAATCCAAGAGTATAAATAGAAGACTAACTGAAGATCTAAAGAGAGACTTGCACAATTCAAGATCACATCTTAAGAGCGAGATCCATCAGTTAAGTCGTCTGATCACAAGCCCAGTCATTTGTTGACGAAGCTTTTCGTTGAAGAACAGAGAACATGCGTTGTCTGTCTGAGTGACTTTCAACTGAGAAAAGAAAGGAGTGTATATCCATCTGTGTGAAGTGATATAGCTTCTTAGTGTAGGTTTTCTTTGTGAGCTCCTATACTGAAAATAGCGTGAGGAGTGTAGATCCATCTATGTGAGTGATCTAGCTTCGGAGAGTAGGATTTCTGTGTGATTTCTTACTGCGCACTTGTGGCATGTTCATTTGTTGTTCGGTGCAAGCAGAGTATATTGTAAACTGTGTGTTTATAGTATAACCCAAGATCTTCGTGACTTGGAAGAGTGGACTAAAGGATTTTTATCCATATAACCACTTGATAACTCTGTGAAAATAGAGTTATCGCGTGCAATTTTTAGGCTTAAACTAGTATTTTTCTTGAATAATTGTGAGTCGTTTGGGATTTTATTGCATATTTCATTTTTTAGAGTCGATTCACGATATTAATCAAGTTTTGAGAATAATCTTTGATTTTTGGCACTAATTCGACTTATTCTCTTGTAGGAAATAAAATGGGCCAATAAAGTTTGGAATCAATTGAAAGTGAGCAATTTCTAATATTAAAGGGATCAAAGGATACAAAGGCAGAAATTCAAGGACTGAAAATGCAAATAAGAGTCCATAAGTGTTGAAATTGTAGCTTATGCGGCAGACTACTTGAGAGATAATGGGCTGGTGACCCATTTGTGAAGTTTGTTAGTTTGAAGAGAATCCTAATGCACATAGGACTCCGAAGGAGGAAATAAAAAGGCGAAAATATCAGAAAAAATGACACCACGACATTTAGAAAAGAGAAGACACGCAAGATCAAGGAGAAAGAAGCGCAGATCACACTTTTTGCTATTTTTCGTATTCCTTTATTAGAGAAGACTATGAACTCCTCTTTTATTGTTTATTTCGTTAATTTTAGCATGAACTAATTTCTTTTAGTCTAGGGTTTTTACGGATCCATGTTATGCGAATAATGTTTTAGTTTCTTTTCTAGTTTTAATTTAGTGATTGTCGATTTTTATTGTCGATATTCGTTTATCTAATTTTGTGCTAATTTACTGTCAAATTGACTGGCCACCTATTTGATTGGTTACTTTTCTTGATTGAACCTGGGAAGGGAATATTAAGAATAGAAGAGAAATTAGGTAGTGGTTGTATGTTAGTATAGGAATATACCCAACACACCCATATCCAAATTAGGTCATATAATTCATGCATGTTATTAATTCTACTAACTTAGGAATAAGAATAGTAAGTTAATTGCATAGGTTCTTAGGTGATTCGGAAGACACTTAAGGATAGAAGTGAACCCTAGGATAGCGAATAAGAATCACTAGTTAAAATTAGGGAGTTAATTAACATTAGGAGCATAACATAGGTGAAGTTTAACTCTAGACCCTTTCTCATTGATTGTCTTCTTAAGCACTTTAATCATCATTTTAGATTAGTTATTTCTTTAGTTTTAGTAGTTAGTTAATAAATAAACAAACCAATAACATTTTAGCCTAGTTGAATTAGAATAAGAATTTAGGTAGGGAATTTGGTACAATTTTAGTTTCAAGTCCTCGTGGGTTCGACACTCAACTTACTCTTTATTACTTTTGCGATACGTGCACTTGCGTTTATTTGCGTGTGTAAAATCCGCAACAAGTTTTTGGCGCCGTTGCCGGGGACTTTGATAATTGATAATTTACCAAGTTTCAACTTTTATTTTTGTTTTAATTCGATTTATTTTTATAGTTCAAATTTTTCCTTGTAGGTACTCATACCTAGTTTATGCGTAGTGATAAAAAAGCTGAATTAGTAGCTTTTGATCCAGAGATCGAGAGGACTTTCAGACAACGAAGAGCGCTAAACAAGAATCAAGGAAAAGCTGATCTAATGGAGAATCCAAATAATGAAAATCAGGTGAATCCACAGTTGGTAAATCAGCAAATAGGTCCACACGTTCCTGCCGAAATCGAAAGACCCATTAATGAATACATAACACCAATCTTGGGTGTTCTAGATTCAAGCATTGTCAGACCAGAGATTGAAGCAGCTCACTTTGAAGTGAAACCGGTAATGCTGAATCTGATCAATTCCTCTGCTATATTTTCGGGGTTGGCTATGGAAGATCCTCACGCCCATTTGAAGAGCTTTATGGAAATTTGCGATTCATTCAAATTGAATGGGGTTACAGCTGATCAACTACGAATGAAACTTTTCTCCTTTTCCTTAAGGGATCGAGCTCGAGTCTGGCTAAACTCAATGCCACCTAACTCCATCACATCTTGGACTGATTTGACTGAAAAATTCCTAAGGAAATATTTTCCACCCACCAAGAGTGCGAAAGTTCGAATGGAAATTCACTCATTCCAACAAATAGAGGGAGAGTCACTCTACGATGCATGGGAAAGGTTCAAGGGGCTAATGACACAGTGTCCACAACATGGAATCCCTGGTTGGGAACTGATAAACATCTTCTACACTGGACTAGGGGGACAAATCAGAACCATTCTGGATGCAGCAGCAGGAGGGACATTTTTGGGGAAGACATATACAGATGCCTACGATGTATTAGAAAGAATGACCTACAACAATTACCAATGGGCATCGGAACGCTCATCAGTGAAACTTGCACCTGGAAAATTTGAGTTAGATACAATGACAGCAGTGCAAGCACAATTAGCCATTTTATCCAAGAAGATTGATGGTTTAAGTATGAGTAAACCTGGAGCTAACTCGTTTCAAGCTCAACCAGTCAATATGATTCACAACTCAGAGATTTCCTGTATCATTTGTGGAGGAGAGCATCCTTATGAAAACTGCCCTTCAAATTCGGAGTCAGCATGCTATGTGGGAAACAATCGAAACAATCAAGGGTATAATCCATACTCTAACAGCTATAATCCCGGTTGGCGAAACCATCCCAACTTTTCATGGAGCAATAATCAGCACGTTGGACAGGGGTCAAACAACGCCAAAAATCAGCAAAACTCACCAGGGTTTCAGGGTCAACAAAAACAACCACCAAAGGACAATAAGCCATCATTAGAAGAGACGTTGGCGCAGTTCATGAGCCAGACAAGTGCATCTATTCGAAACCTGGAAACCCAAATGGCTCAATTAGCTCAAGAGAGGCAGCACAGACCTCCTGGCTCACTCCCAAGTGACACTGAAAACCCAAGGACCAATCATAACGAACACTGCAAAGCAATCACTCTGAGAAATGGTAGAGAACTCGAAGAGCCCATCAGAACACGAGTTCGAGTTGAGGATCCCAAGGAAGCTCAAGACAAACCTGAAGAATCCGAGCTAAACAAAGAAAAGGAGGTGGAAAATGAAATCGAGAAGAAAGATGTACCTAATCTACCGGAAATCAAACCTCCGCCACCGTTTCCTCAAAGGTTTCAACAACAAAGGAAGAATGATCAATTCAGAAAATTCCTTGATATCCTGAAACAACTTCACATCAACATTCCATTAGTTGAAGCATTCGAGCAGATGCCAAATTACGTCAAATTCATGAAGGATGTACTGTCACGAAAGAAAAGATTAGGAGAATTCGAAACTGTAGCTCTCACCGAAGAATGCAGTGCAATTTTGCAGAATAAGCTCCCACCTAAGCTCAAGGATCCTGGCAGTTTTACCATTCCATGTAACATTGGCGACAAGTACGTAGGACAAGCATTATGCGATTTAGGGGCCAGCATCAATCTCATGCCCAAATCCGTCTTTCAGAAATTGGGAATTGGGGAAGCAAGGCCAACTACGGTAACTCTTCAATTAGCAGATCGCTCCATTACATACCCCGAAGGAAAAATTGAAGACGTTCTGGTAAAAGTAGATAAGTTTATCTTCCCTGTTGATTTTATTGTGTTAGACTATGAAGCAGATTCGAATGTACCCATCATTTTGGGTAGGCCATTCTTAGCCACTGGAAGAGCATTAATTGATGTACAGAAAGGTGAATTAACCATGAGGGTGCAGGACGAGAAGATTACATTCAATGTGTTCCAAGCCATGAAGCATCCCGACGACGAGGAGGAATGTTCATCAGTATGCATGATCGACTCATTGGTCGCTAAGACCTTTGAAACGTCTATGTACCGAGACCCGTTGGAGGCAGCCCTAAATTTGGATCCTGAGGAGATGGATGATAAAGAAATTGTACAAAGCGTGGCATTCTTACAAGCAAATTCGCGAGTCAATAAACCAGTCAACAAGATTGAAGGATTGGAACTACCCACGTGCAAGCCTCATCGACCATCAATCGAAGAACCACCATCGCTGGACTTGAAGCCACTGCCAGGACATCTGCAATATGAATATTTGGGGGAATCATCTACATTGCCAGTAATCATCTCTGCATATCTCTCCGAAACCCAAAAAGAGAAATTACTGAGAGTCCTTCGAAGTCATATACGAGCCATTGGGTGGACTATTGCAGACATTAAGGGGATTAGTCCTGCATTTTGTATGCACAAGATCATACTCGATGATGAGGACAAGGGATCAGTCGAACATCAAAGGAGACTAAATCCAATCATGAAAGAAGTAGTCAAAAAGGAAATCATCAAGTGGTTGGATTCAGGAATTATCTTCCCTATTTCAGACAGTAGATGGGTTAGCCCAGTTCAGTGTGT
This sequence comes from Penstemon eatonii, assembly GCA_038501285.1. Taxonomy (NCBI): domain Eukaryota; kingdom Viridiplantae; phylum Streptophyta; class Magnoliopsida; order Lamiales; family Plantaginaceae; genus Penstemon; species Penstemon eatonii. The sequence goes on from CM076710.1 coordinate 64,695,796, forward strand.
TCCCAAGAAAGGTGGTATGACAGTAGTGAAAAATCAAAACAATGAATTGATCCCGTCAAGAACTGTCACAGGGTGGCGCGTGTGTATGGATTACCGAAAATTGAACAAAGCTACAAGAAAGGATCACTTCCCGCTACCATTCATAGATCAGATGTTAGACAGATTAGCAGGAAGGGCTTACTTTTGTTTTCTAGATGGATTTTCGGGATACAATCAGATTTTCATCGCACCAGCGGATCAAGAAAAGACTACTTTCACATGCCCCTATGGCACATTTGCTTTTAGGCGGATGCCTTTTGGATTATGCAATGCACCAGCCACGTTTCAACGTTGCATGATGGCAATCTTCACGGACATGATAGAAAAATTTCTCGAAGTCTTCATGGATGACTTTTCTGTGTTTGGTGACTCGTATGATGAATGTCTTGATAACTTAGCCAAGGTTTTGCGCAGGTGCGAAGAAACTAACTTAGTGCTAAACTGGGAAAAGTGTCACTTCATGGTACAAGAAGGAATAGTTCTGGGACACAAAGTATCTAGCAAGGGCATTGAAGTGGACAGGGCAAAGATAGAGACGATAGAGAAACTCCCTCCGCCTACGTCAGTCAAGGGAATTCGTAGTTTCCTGGGACATGCTGGATTCTATCGACGTTTTATTAAGGATTTCTCTAAAATCTCTAAACCTTTATGTAATTTGCTTGAAAAAGATGCTAAATTTATTTTTGATGATTTGTGTATGCAGGCTTTCCAAACATTGAAGGAAAAGTTGGTGACAGCCCCAATAATAGTAGCTCCAGATTGGAATCTTCCATTTGAAGTGATGTGTGACGCGAGCGATGTCGCACTTGGAGCTGTTCTGGGACAGAAAAGGGATAAGATCTTTCACTCAATATACTACGCCAGCAAAACTCTCACTGACGCTCAAGTGAATTACACCGTAACTGAAAAAGAATTGTTGGCAGTAGTGTTTGCTTTTGACAAGTTCCGAGCGTATCTGGTAGGAACAAAGGTGATAGTATATACAGACCACTCCGCAATCCGATATTTGATTGAGAAGAAGGATGCTAAGCCAAGACTAATTCGATGGGTGCTCTTATTGCAAGAGTTTGATCTCGAGATAAAAGATAGGAAAGGAACCGAGAATCAAGTGGCTGATCACTTGTCAAGATTGGAGGGAGGAAACAAAGAGTCAGGCTCTGTGATGATCAATGAAGTCTTTCCAGACGAACAATTGTTTGCGGTAAATCAAACAAAACTTCCATGGTATGCCGACTATGTCAACTATTTAGTAAGTGGCCTACTTCCTCCCGACATTAATTTCCAGCAAAAGAAGAGATTTCTAAATTATGTGAAGAACTTCATTTGGGATGAGCCTTACTTGTTTAAGAAATGTGGGGATCAAATGATAAGGAGGTGTATTCCCGATGAAAATTTTGAGGAAATTCTGGGTAATTGTCACAATTCACCATACGGTGGGCATTTTAAAGGAGATCGCACAGCAGCTAAAATCCTACAATCTGGTTTTTTCTGGCCCACCTTACATAGAGATGCTCATGAGTTTGTGAAGCGTTGTGATCGATGCCAACGGGTTGGAAATTTAACGAAGCGTGATGAGATGCCACTGTCTACTATGTTGGAAGTAGAGCTTTTTGATGTTTGGGGGATTGACTTCATGGGACCATTCATTCCCTCATTTGGAAATCGGTACATCTTAGTTGCAGTTGATTACGTGTCTAAGTGGGTTGAGGCAGAAGCATTCCCAACTGATGATTCGAAGGTGGTGATGCAATTCATTAAGAAGCACATTTTCACAAGATTCGGCACACCAAGAGCCATCATTAGTGATCAAGGATCCCACTTTTGCAATAAGTACTTCAACGCTCTCTTAGCAAAATATGGTGTGCGACATAAAGTAGCAACTGCATACCACCCGCAAACGAATGGGCAAGCAGAGATCTCTAATCGAGAAATCAAGAAGATCTTAGAAAAAACAGTCAGTCCCACAAGAAAAGATTGGTCCAGGAAATTAGATGATGCCCTGTGGGCATACAGAACGGCTTTTAAGACGCCAATTGGAATGTCACCGTATAGGTTAGTTTTCGGAAAAGCATGTCACTTACCATTAGAATTGGAGCATAAGGCTTTTTGGGCTGTTCGCAACTTGAACATGAGTTTGGAATTGTCGGAGAAGGAACGGTTGATGCAACTGAACGAACTCGATGAATTTCGATACATAGCCTATGAGAATGCCAAACTCTATAAGGAAAGAACAAAGAAATGGCATGACAAGACTATTACCACTAAGTTGTTTGAACCGGGTCAATTGGTACTCCTTTTCAATTCTCGTCTCAAACTTTTTCCTGGAAAACTCAAATCTCGATGGTCTGGACCGTTTATCGTCATAAACTCATTCCCACATGGTGCCGTAGAGATAGCCGAAGCTGGGACCGGTAGACAATTCAAAGTCAATGGACAACGTCTCAAACATTACTTGGGTGGAGAAATTGTGAAAGAAAAGACCTCGGTGGTCTTAGAATGAAGTCAACTGAGTATCATGTCGAGCTAACGACATAAAACTAAGCGCTTCTTGGGAGGCAACCCAAGCTTTTACTTGTTTTTTGTTTTTTTTTTCGTTTTTGTTTTAGTTTTAGTGTGATTTGTGGTGTTTTGTCGGGTTTTGCAGGTGTATCGCGGTGCAGGGTAACGAGAAAACGGATATTTCATAGACTGGGGCGTTTTGGAGAAGAAGAAGAATCAAGCCATGGCACAATTTGAGCAAGGCCATGGCTCAATTGTAAGCAAAAAGAGTGCCTAATTTCCAGAAGCTTGAAGCCATGGCACAACTCTAGTTAGGCCATGGCTCAATAAATTGCACAAATTCCAGCAGCCTAAAGCTATGGCACTACTTGAATAAGGCCATGGCTTCACTTCAAGTGCCCTAAAGAGCCAATTTCCAGCAGCTTCAGGCCATGGCTCCAATTGGATCGAGCCATGGCCTAAAAAAAAAAAAAAAAAAAAAAAAAAAAAAAAAAAAAATTTTCAGAATACCTTCAGCTCTCACAAACCACCAAAACCTTCATCACTCACAAACCACCACCGACACCCCGAAACCGCCGACCACCGCCACGAACCCTACCCAGCCGCGCAGATCTCCTCACGCCGCCGCCATTCTCTTCTTCACGCGACCTTCTCTCCGTCAGATCGAGCACAGCCGCCGCCGCACCAATCAACCGAAACCACCGCACCAGCTTCCTCCGCCGCCTTCAGCCACACACAGGCGGAACCCTAACCGCCGCCCCTGTTCTCTCCAACACGCAACCAAGCCGACACGACCGCGACCTGCTTCTCTCTCTCAGATCTGACCGAAACCGACCGCCGCCGACCTTCTCTCTCTCAGATCCGACAGCAACCGAGCCGCGACCACAAACCCTAACCCGCGCGACCCTGTCCCACGGATCTGCCACCACCGAAATCCACACCCAGCTGCGCAGATCTCCCCACGCCGCCGCGACCATCTCCTCTCCCCAGCGCGAACACCAAACCGCCGTCGCACCCAACCGAACACTGCCGCGTCCAACCCCACGCAACCTTCATCTCCCTCACGAGCACCCAGCCCCAACCCAGCCGAAACCCTAACCCGCGCAACCTGCCTCTCTCCCTCAGATCTGCCGCCGCGCCACCCCACCAGCCGCGACTTAGCCGCCCAGACACCCTAACCCGCCGCCCCTTGCACAAAACAACAACCAGCCCAAATCTTAACACCGCCGCGGCACCTCGATCTCAATTGGACATCTCTCAAGGGTCGGTAACAATTGATTCTTGCTTTTCTTGGTTCGATTCCTGATTTTTGACTTCGATTGTTAGATTGAAGGTGTATTTTGCTATTATTGGGATTTTGGTGTGTAATTATTTGCAAATTGTGGAGTATTGGATGATTGAAAGTTGTGTGATTAATTGGGGTGTTGATTGATTGTGTGGGTAGTTGAAGAGAGATTATTTTCAATTCGGTGTGATATTTGGGGATTGATTGTTCGTGTGGAGTAAATTTTTTCGGTGAAGTGTTTGTGTGTTTACATTATACCAAATGGCACCGCGAAGTCGAACGGTCCATAAGAAACCCCCCGTGAATAAATTAGCACTAACAACCACATCAACGAAAAAGCTTAGTGGTGCTAGGGATAAACAAGTGCGGAAGGATGAGTTTGATAGTAGTAGGTTTGTTAACCCCGAGGCTCAAAAGAAATTCTTTGACGAACATGAGATCACAAGGACAATTATCACGGAGAGGGGTGTAGAATGTACCCCCGAGAGTTTCCCCGAATTTTATCGGTTGTTTCAACAATGGGGGTGGATGGAATTCATTAAACAACCGACGGAGATTGAGGGCGAGCTCGTACGCGAATTCTATGCAAATGTTTCCCAAACTCCGGACGCCAAAGAGGTCCAAATTCGGGGAAGGTTAGTCAAGTTCGATAAGGCGACCATCAATACTCTTTACGAGTTGCCAACTTATGCCATTGACCAATACACCACTTGCCTAGCGGAAACGATTGATATGAAAGACATAGTGGAGTACATTTGTCTCCCGGGCACAGTCGTCCGAACGACGGGACCAATTTTGAAAGCATCGCTCACTCCTACAGCAAAAATTTGGTTCGCCTTCATTGCTTGCCGCCTTATGCCCACGACACATTACACAAAACTCTCGGAAGCCAAAGCCCGCCTAATCTACTCGCTCATGAAAGAACACACCGTTGACGTCGGAGAATTAATCTGCAAAGGCATTATCCGAAATGCAACAAAGGAAGGGGCCCAAACATTTTGGTTCCCCTCCCTTATCTTTCGTCTTTGTATGCAAGCCGGGGTGCAGCGAGGTGACGGTACTGGAGTGGTGAAATTAACAAGTGCCTTCGATGATCCAACCTGGTGTAAGATATTGGGTATTTCGTATTGGAACCCCAAGAGTGCACGAACTATTTCAAACCGGGGATCGACATCATCTTCGAAACCCACTCCAAAACCGAGAACAATGCCACAGCGGCTTGACGCCATGGAGAAGCAACTTAACTTTTTATTTGCTTACATACAAACCGGCTTTCAGCGAAATGAGGCGTTCCAAGCAGCCGAGTTGCAGAGTCGAGGTGTCCAATTGCCACAAATGCCACCTTTCCCAACTATGGATGATTTCGAGAGGGGCCCCGCCGATATTACTGATGATGCCGAGTCGGGTCCCGAGGATGATGCGTAGGAGGGACAGATATGCAAGAGATCGCCAGACACAGCCTCGTAGGGACGTATTCTTTTTACTGTTCTCTGTTATCTTTTGTTGGTGGTTTTCTTACTGTCTGCATGTGCATTTTATCGTTGTTCCTGTTTGGTTAGTTTGGCATGCTTCAACCCGTCTGTTTATGTCACAGTGAGGACACTGTTTGTTCTAAGTTTGGGGGGGGATCGCATTTACTTCATGCATGCTAGGTCAACTTTAACTAAGTTTTTTGAAATTTTATGTGTTTTTGAATTTTTTTCCTGCACATTTTAAGCACGAATACATAATCTAGAATTTAAGATGACGTTAGAAAATTATAGTTAGAATAGAGCTTAAGAAATCCTTTCCTTGCCTACCTGATCTCTAAATTCGAGGGTAAAAGTGCTAAATGTCTAAGTGATAGTTTTGCCTAAGTTTGGGGGGAAGGATAACTTTAACGAGAACCAAATGAAGCAAATAAAAAAAAAAAAAAAAAAAAAAAAAAACAAACTATAAAGTAAATTCAAATAAAACAACCTCACTTGTATGAGACCTGAAAAACCTCATCGCTTGAGACTTATACTTGCACTCCTCTAACTTGACTGCGATAAGATGAACGCTATATGGGTGCTTTGATTTAACTATTCGGCACTCCGCTATTTTGACTGCTTCTTTAGAACGAGTTATGAGTGTGAGTGGTGCTAAATATTACTAAAGTCGAAAAAAAAAAAAAAATTTTGCTAAGTGAAAGTTCGAACTTAAGGGAGTCAATAACTTCGACTGAAAGCTTTGCTAGAACTTAGTGATTGGTGTGATAGCCTAAGAAGATAGAGAATTTGTTTGACAAGTAAGGAATTCATGCAATTAGGCTCGATGATTTCGAAGCTATGGTGATCTAGGTGATTCCGACATTCTCGTATTATGTATACACACACACACGCAGGAATTACATGTTAAAGTGCATAACATTTTGAAAAGATTGGTATGGAGTTAACTTTGAATGCATGAGGATAAATGTTTTGAGTTAATTAGAATTGCTTTAAAATTAGTGTCATTACTCGAGGACGAGCAACAATTTAAGTTTGGGGGTGTGATAACTCTGTGAAAATAGAGTTATCGCGTGCAATTTTTAGGCTTAAACTAGTATTTTTCTTGAATAATTGTGAGTCGTTTGGGATTTTATTGCATATTTCATTTTTTAGAGTCGATTCACGATATTAATCAAGTTTTGAGAATAATCTTTGATTTTTGGCACTAATTCGACTTATTCTCTTGTAGGAAATAAAATGGGCCAATAAAGTTTGGAATCAATTGAAAGTGAGCAATTTCTAATATTAAAGGGATCAAAGGATACAAAGGCAGAAATTCAAGGACTGAAAATGCAAATAAGAGTCCATAAGTGTTGAAATTGTAGCTTATGCGGCAGACTACTTGAGAGATAATGGGCTGGTGACCCATTTGTGAAGTTTGTTAGTTTGAAGAGAATCCTAATGCACATAGGACTCCGAAGGAGGAAATAAAAAGGCGAAAATATCAGAAAAAATGACACCACGACATTTAGAAAAGAGAAGACACGCAAGATCAAGGAGAAAGAAGCGCAGATCACACTTTTTGCTATTTTTCGTATTCCTTTATTAGAGAAGACTATGAACTCCTCTTTTATTGTTTATTTCGTTAATTTTAGCATGAACTAATTTCTTTTAGTCTAGGGTTTTTACGGATCCATGTTATGCGAATAATGTTTTAGTTTCTTTTCTAGTTTTAATTTAGTGATTGTCGATTTTTATTGTCGATATTCGTTTATCTAATTTTGTGCTAATTTACTGTCAAATTGACTGGCCACCTATTTGATTGGTTACTTTTCTTGATTGAACCTGGGAAGGGAATATTAAGAATAGAAGAGAAATTAGGTAGTGGTTGTATGTTAGTATAGGAATATACCCAACACACCCATATCCAAATTAGGTCATATAATTCATGCATGTTATTAATTCTACTAACTTAGGAATAAGAATAGTAAGTTAATTGCATAGGTTCTTAGGTGATTCGGAAGACACTTAAGGATAGAAGTGAACCCTAGGATAGCGAATAAGAATCACTAGTTAAAATTAGGGAGTTAATTAACATTAGGAGCATAACATAGGTGAAGTTTAACTCTAGACCCTTTCTCATTGATTGTCTTCTTAAGCACTTTAATCATCATTTTAGATTAGTTATTTCTTTAGTTTTAGTAGTTAGTTAATAAATAAACAAACCAATAACATTTTAGCCTAGTTGAATTAGAATAAGAATTTAGGTAGGGAATTTGGTACAATTTTAGTTTCAAGTCCTCGTGGGTTCGACACTCAACTTACTCTTTATTACTTTTGCGATACGTGCACTTGCGTTTATTTGCGTGTGTAAAATCCGCAACACCACTATAAAAATATCGGTGTTTTACATCTGCATTCTTTTCTTGCATATCTCAAAATTAGCATTCAACCTTTAAAAATGTTTGGAAAAGAATTTTGTAAAACTGGGGTAAAACTTTGAAAGATAAACTTGTTTGAAAAACATACTTGATATATCCGCTGCATACAAGTTTTGAAACTCTGAGTATATCTGAATCAGCCTAGTGAAATCAGATGAGTGGTCAACTCTGCTGTTCAAAGCTTTGTGCGCGATCAGCTTAGTAAACTTACGAATCAGATCAGCATAGTCGACTGACAGAAAAAGTTAGAGAAAAAGTTTTAAAGTTTATGAGATCTATTCACCCCCCCCCCCCTCTAGATCTCATTGACCACTTTTGGGACCAACAGATGAAGATGGCAAATCAGTAGATATAACCAAGTACAGTGGCATAATAGGGTCTTTGCTATACCTAACAGCTAGCAGACCTGATATCATGTACTCTGTTGGGGTTTGTGCGAGATATCTATCAAATCCTAAGAAGTCTCATCTCCTGGATGCCAAGAGGATACTCAGATACCTTAAAGGCACTCAAGAACTGGGATTATGGTACCCTAGAGAATCTGGATTTGAGCTGATAGGATATTCAGACTCTGACCTTGCTGGCTGCAAGATTGATAGGAAGAGTACAACTGGCACCTGTCAATTCTTAGGTAGTCGTCTGATCTCATGGATGAGTAAGAAACAGACTTCAGTATCCATCTCTACTGCTGAAGCTGAGTACATAGCAGCTGGAGCATGCTGTGCACAGATACTTTGGTTGAAGCATCAACTAGAAGATTACAACATTAAGATCAGTGGAATTCCAATCTACTGTGACAACACAAGTGCAATTTCTCTTACTCAAAACACTACATGTCATTCAAGGACTAAACATATTGAGATCAAACATCATTTCATCAGAGATCATGTGGAAAAGGGAAATGTTATAATTGAGTATGTTCATATTGACAATCAGATTGCTGACATATTCACTAAACCACTAAGTGATTCAAGGTTTTCAACTCTAAGAGCTGAACTAGGTCTACTAAATTTAGATGCATAAGCTGAGGGGGAACTCATCAGAAGACTGGAGTTTATCAGCTTACTCATCTTATCGTCTTCAAGGTTAACTCTCAACATACTAGTTAACTTATGGATTCTTAAAGTCAGGGGGGAATGTGTAAGACTATCAGTACTTCTGATTAAAAGATGAAATCTATTGATGATAGTTAGTTGAAGTTAAGTTTTCATTAGACAATCTCTTAATTCTTGAAGTGTGAAGACTAAATTATCTTGCTCGTCTGATTATGTGTATAAAGTGCTGTTATTAAAAACGTTATACTTAAAAACACGCTTTTACAAGTCGTCTGAGGCGGTTCGCATTCCCGCCAGTCAATAAATGCTTTTTGAAATTTGAATCACGCGTATCTTGCCCCACGATTAAAGCTGACAGTAAATTGATCTAACGGTCCGCGTGAAACACGGAAACCGAAGCATTCTCACCTCTTTAAATATAGATCTGATCAGCTCACTGATTTTTTACGCACCCTAAAAATTTCTAAGACATTCAAGAGAATTTTTGCTCTCATACTTCTGCAAATCTACTCTTTTCTACTAATCTTTTTAAGAACAATCATCATGGGTTCTCAAGAAGCAAAAGCTGAAGGACAATATCTTGTTTACGAGACGTTCCACAAAACAGGAACGGGTTTGATGAAAGAAATTCTGGAGAAGTTCAAGGCTGCCTCGTTGGTTGACTATATGGAGGCACACGAAGAAATGGTCTACAAGGACCAAATTATGGAATTTTATGGATCTGAAGACGAACCTGATTTCAAGAAATTGGAGATTAAGGCGAAGGTTGGAGGAGTTGAAGTATGTATAACTCCGAAGCTGCTAAACGAGAAGTATGGTCTGTCCTTGAAGGGAAGAACAGACATCACAACTCTGGCTTAACCAAAGGAGCAAGTGTTCTGGAGTATTTGTGCTAAAGAAGGGGAAATTCTATCTGGAAACATCAAGAAGAAATAGTTGAAGGATGAGTATCAGCGGATGGCTGATATGTTTGCAAAGATTATAGAAAAATGTACCTTCTCCTTGGATAGCATCCCAATGAAGAGGTTTCACACAATGACTGTTGTTCACTACGGCTTTGAAGTGAACTGGGCTGTTTTTGTGTGGTACATCCTGGCAAACCATCACAAGAATGGGAATACCCATCACAGGATATTCCTAAGTCATCTATTCTTTAATCTTGGATGTTGTATGACTAATGGAAAGCCCGTCCAAAACTCAAAGGCAGTGCTTCTCTATCTTCCTGTGAAAAGCATGTCAAAAAGAAAGGCACCTGAAGAGCCCAAGAAGAAAGCTGCGAGTAAGAAGAAGAAAGTCACAATTTCCAAACCCTCTGTTCAAACAGCTAAGCCAGCTGTTAAAGCCAGAACAGAAGAGGAAGTTGATGCTGATGCTATCATCAATCTAACAGCAAAGGAAATAGAGAAAATGGATTGTGGTTCACCTTCTAGAACCATTTCTGATGATAAGCCTGCTGAAAATGTTGCTAAAAGAACAAGGAGTCAACTGAAGGACACAACAGCATCCAAGCCTGTTCAAGAGAAAGTGGTACACAAAAAGACCACTGCAAAGAGAAAAATGATCTTTGAACCATCTCCCACTAAGTCATCTGACTTTGTTAGGGAAAACCCTCCATCAGCTGGGAGGCCTGCTGGAGTTAAGGAAACTGCTGTCAAGGAGTCAGCTGTTGTAGCATCTACTCATCAAATCACTCCAACAGCTGAGGTTGCCCAACCTCAAGATGATCCTGATGTGTAGATCATCGAACCTAAAGCAGCTGTTCCACTATCTACTGCTGCACCAGAACCGACTACTGCTGCTTCTACTGCACTGGCTCAGACATCTGTCAAACCAAAAAGAAAGAGAATAATTAAAGTTAGAGTGTCTGCTGCTGAGAAGAGAAGAAGGGAGGAAGAACAAGCAGAGAAGAAAACTCAAGAAGATTTCAAAAGAGCAGTAAAGTTAAGCATGCTGGAAGCAGAGAAAGCTGCTAGAAAGAAACAGCTGACTGAAGCTGAGCTGAAAGCTTTGGAAGACGCTGATATGGCTAAAGCTTTGGAACTAAGCAAGCAGGATGCTTACGGTTCAAGAAGAGCTGGAGGAATCAAAATTGGAGAATCTATGAATGCAAGTCAGATTCTTCCTCATGGCCAAAGGGTGGAGCTTTTGCAAGGTTTGAAGCCACCCTTGCTGATTTTGATAAGAAACTACAACATGCTACTCTGTTTGTTCAGGAGAAGATTAGATATAATAAGTGGAGGAACTACAGAGTAAACAAGTCTGTTGAAGAGATCAAGGCTTGGAAGGAGTTTGAAGAAGAAGATAAATGGGTACTAAGCTTCTTGCAAACATCTTCCATCACCAAAGCCTTAGACCCCGATCATGTAAGAGATGTCTTTCATGATTACACAAGGGGAATTGTGGCCAGAGAAGCCAACAAGATTAAGGATGCATTGCCACTAAAGAGGAAGAGAAATAAAGATCCTATCAAAAGAGTAGTGCAGATAGCTGTTTACCAGGCCTTGGAGAAGTGGTCTGAAAGGTCAAGGTACTTCAAGGGATCTCCAAGTGACCTTCCCACTCCGCCAAGTGTGCAACAGATCACATTTGGTCCTGAGGTATTCATCAGACTACATCAATATCAGAAGATATAACTCCTGAAATAATAAAGGTGGAAGAACAGGCTGTTGTTCAACAAGAAATTGCTCAGACTGATGATGGAAATGTTCGAGATGAAGCTGGAGCCATTGTTGTACACACGACTGTTGAAGATACTGTTGAACCAGAACAGAAGGATGAAGAAGAGATTCTAGCAGATATCCCAGTCCACCAAACCGAACCATCAGATTCCACTTCCATTCCAACAACTGATAAGCATTATTCCTTAATGGAATCTATTCAAATGCTGATGGATAAATCTTTGGAAGAAAGGAATAAACAGCTGATGAAAGAGATACAAGAAGAAAATAGAAGACTACAAGAGGAAATCAGAAGGATGATAAAGGACGCTATTGACAATTTTCCATTGCCGCCTGATCACTCCCTTCAGCTGATTCAGAATCTAATCAGCATGAACAAGAATATTGAAGATGTGAAGTCTGATGTAAATCACCTTCACACAGCTCTTCAGAGACACGAGGGAGACATTGCTGATGTCCTTGGCCTGATCACTAAACTTGCCGATGCTGAAACAGAGAAGAGCCCTGGGTTCATAAGCCATTTCGACGACACTGCCACAAAAGTTCATGATGAAGTGGCTACTTTGCAACTCAACATGGATTACCTCAATGATCAGACTGGCATACTCAGATCTACTCTGAATCTTCATACTGCTCAACTTGACACAATGGATGACAACATCAGAAGAATTTGCACTGCTATCAATATCCCAGCTGCTGAACTCATCCCTGCTGATGATGACAAAAAGGGGGAGGAGAAGTCAGCCACTGCAACTGCAGCTGTTCAAGTACCTGAACCACAAAAGGACTCTGCTGAAGAAGAGAAAACTGCTGAAGAGAACTCAGAGCCTGTACTTGAAAAACCAGCTGAACAAGTTGAGAGAAAACTGATGAAGTGGAGAAAGCTGATGTTACTGAAGAGAAGGTAGCTGATGCCAAAGCAGATGCTGAGGAAACTGTTGCTGAACAAGTTGCTGAAGAGAAGGAAGAAGAATCCAAGGACCCAGCAAAATCTGACAAAGAGCTTGCTGCATCCAAGGATACACCTGAGGAGCAACTGGATCCATTTGTGAAGTACAAAAATCTGGAACGCGTCAAGAGAAGGGTTGAAGAAGCAGAACGTTAAGAAAAGATGGAAGCTGCTAAGAAAAACCTTCTGCCTTATGATGTGAATGATGAAGAAGATGAAGAGGAGATTGATGATGAAGAAGAAGAGTATGTGGAAATAGAAGAAGAAGTAACTGATGATGAATCAGATTACTAATACTTATGTTTTCTTGTATTAGTTTATCTTTCTTTGTAATTTCATCTGATAAAAGCTTGTAACTTGTACTGAATTTCCAATCATCAATAAATTTCAAGTTTTTACTCCAACATATTATTTCTATCTCGGAAATTTTTGAGGATTAAAACTTTAGTTTAGGTACATGTACTTAGCTGAAGTTTTGTCATTATCAAAAAGGGGGAAATTGTTGGATGAAGATGAAGATTAATGAACAAGGAAGTTAGAAGTTAAAGGGAGGTTTTGATGAATGCCAAAACATCATAACCAGCTAAGTAAGGAAAGCTTAGTAAAATCCCTTAGAAGAATTTTAATCAACCAAAGAAAAATCAGACAAGTCAAAATTCAGAATGGTCCAGAAGACTACTGATCTGCTGCTGAAGGAAGAAACCAGTTTGGTGAAAATCAGCCGACTCAAATCAGATTTGTTCAAGTTTGGGATCAGCTCAATACGTCATCAGACGAGTGACTCTTATCAGCCAAGTGAAGATAATCAGGAAGTCTCTCAATGATAATAAATGCACTTGGAGTAATAAATGCTGAAGAAAGAGGGTATTTATGACAAATGATTGAAGAAATCCTCGTATCAGCTCGGTGCATTAAATGTTGCTGACAGAAAGTACTGTAGCAGTACAGAGAGCCGTTTGCAGAGTTTAAGGACCAGTACCCGATGCATTTGAATCTTGTCTTGCTTCAATGGACACTTTTCAAATCTGAAGGTATAAATAGTTCGCGAGTTTGAGAGAGAAGACACACAACACAACTGAGATCAATCATGCAAAGCAAAATCTTCTAAGTCTCAAAAACTCAAGAACAGCTCACTAGTCTGCCGAAGTTATTTGTTAACTGAAGCTAGTTAAAGTTAAAAGAAAAATCATTTTCTGAGTGAATCTGTTATTGTAAAGCGTTGTGAGAAGTAGATATCCATCTGAGTGAGTGATATTACTTCGGAGAGTAGGAGTTTCTTTGTGATTTCCTGCTGCGAACTTACGGCTCATTATTTGTTGTAGAGCGTAAGTAGAGTATATTGTAAACTGTGTATTTATAGTATAACCCAAGATCTAAGTGACTTGGAAGAGTGGATTAAAGGATTTTCATCCATATAACCACTATACAAATTCTTTGTGTTTTAACTTGCATTATTTTCTTGCATATCTTCAAAGTTGCATTAGACACTCTAGAAAACTATTGAAAAGATTTTAAAAAGGAGTTTGTTCAAACTGGGGATAAAATCTTTCAAAAGACTTAGTTTACTTGTGAAAAACACTTTAAAACATCCGCTGCAACTGATCTAATAAAACTGATTTTACTGAAATCAGCTAAGTACTTTTCTAAAAGAGTGGTCAACTCTGCTGCTCAAACTTTGTGTGCGAACATCTTAGTTAGCTTACTGTTTGCGATCAGCTTAGTCTGCTAACAGTTAAGTGAAATGTTTTTAAAGTCTAAAAAAATTTTAGAGGTCTATTCACCCCCTCTCTAGACCTCATCTGACCACTTGGGACCAACTAGTGGTATCAGAGCAGGTGGTTTATTAGAATCAGTTGCCTGATCAACGAGTTTGAGCCAAGTGTTTTTCAAAGGTTTTTAAACTCTTTCAAAAGAGAATATTTTTGAAAAATCAAAACTTTTTGAAAATGGATTGTATCAGCCATGTTCCCCACATTGGCGGTATGAGTTTTGAGGACTGGAAGATCAGGATGGAGATCTTCTTAGCTGCTTACAATGATAACATGTATACATGCATTACCAAGGGTCCATTCAAATTCATCAAGACTATAATGGTTGATGAAGTAGATATAGTGGTGGAAAAAGATCTACAAGAGATGACAGCTGAAGAGATCAAGCTGTTCAATCTTGATAAAGTTGGCCGTTTCATCATGACCAAAGCCCTGGACAACGACAGATTTGACAAAGTCAAGCATTGCAAGACTGCAAAAGAGATGTGGGACAAGGTTCATGACATGAGCGAAGGAAACGACGGCATAAAAGAGCATCAGCTGAGTGTTGTTCTCCAAAAGCTAGACAACTTCAAGATGAAGTCTGCGGAAACCATTGACCAGATGGATACACAGTTTACAAGGACGCTAAATGAAGTTCTCAAGCTAGGAAAAACCTTCACTGACAAGGAGATAACTGTCAGAGTGTTGAAAGCTCTGCCTACAAAGTTCAACATGAAGGTGAAAGCCATGGAAGAGTCAAGAGATTTGGGAAAGATCTCTCTTACCGAGCTGTTCTCAGTACTCAAGGCATACGAGTATAAACTGCCAAGAATGAGTATTGAAGAAACCTCAACTTCAGGCCCCACAACTGCCCTGGTTGCTGCTGAAAATCCAAGAAGAACAGCACACAAAAGCAAAGAAGTGGACTTATCTGATGAAGCCACACTACTCAACAAAAAGGAGTACACTGCTGGAGACGTTGCATTACTGATGAACAACTTCAAGAAGTTCTATAAAAGAAAAATGAAGAACAAATACAATAATGCTTCTACTTCTAACCCTACTTCTTCTTCTCAAGATAAGGATGTTTATAAATCCAAACTAATGTGTTACAATTGCAGGAAATTGGGACATTTCATCAGAGACTGCCCATATCCTAAAGTTGAGAAATACACTGAAGAAGAAAAGAGAACCAGAAAGGAAAGAAAGCATCAGAAAGGCAAGGTGCTGATAGCTGAAGCAGAAAAGCTGGCTGCTATCTACTCATCTGATTCAGACTCAGACACTTCTGAAGAAGAGTCTACTGAAGATGAGAACCCTGCTCTTATCTGTCTGATGGCTAAGGAATCTGATGACTCTGAGGATGAGGTAACTCCTCTTGAAAATGAATTTTTTAATTCATTTGAGCAAATGATGGTTAATAATACTAATATTGCTGATGAATTTGCTAAGCTTAAGGAAGAGATGATACTGCTAAGAGAGCAAAATAGTTCACTGAAACTTAAGGTTGAAAAACCAAAAGAATCAGCTGAATATAAACTGCTTGAGCAAGAAAATGAATCCCTGAAAGCTGAATGTGAAGTATATAAAGGAAAAATCATGGAACTTGAAAAGATTATAGAGTCTGATGACAAGTCTTCTGTTGCATCCACTCATATGTCTAGTAAACAGAAACTACCTTTAGAACAGGATAAGTTGGAACTGAATCATACTGAAAAGTTCATATCAGCTGACAATAGTAAGTTCATATTGTATGTTGACCAATAAAAATGATATTGTTCAATAAAAATCAAATGTTGATCAAATTTCAACAAATTTCAACAAATTGATATGTCTAGTAAACAGAAACTACCTTTAGAACATGATAAGTTGGAACTGAATCATACTGAAAAGTTCATATCAGCTGACAATAGTAAGGTCATATTGTATGTTGATCAATAAAAATTGATATTGTTCAATAAAAATTGATATTGTTCAATAAAAATCAAATGTTGATCAAATTTCAATAAATTTTTTCCAATTTTCGACTAATGTTCTTTAAATGTTTCGAGTAATGATATTGTGTACGTTTATCGATTTGTAATGATAGATACAATATGAATTTGGAGGAATGAAGTGTTCTGGGCGACTGAACTATCACTCGCCCCCTGAAATTTGTCAACAAGTAGTACAATTAATATTGTTTAATTCACCTAACACTACAAGAAAACAACAAAATTTTACCGGAATTTTCATAATATCCGTCATCGTCGAAAAAAGTGTCGTCGAATTCAAAATTTTCGACGGATATAGTTTCGACAAAAATTTTGACGGGAAAATATTTTCCATCGAAAATTCTGAGATTTCGACGGAAATAAATTTCGTCGAAATATCATAAATTTCGACGGAAAATAATTCTGTTGAAATTTTGAATTTTTTTTTTAATATATATGCACGGATTAATTATACATTCGATAAACAATAATATAACATTCAAAAACATTTTAATAAACATAATTTAATATTCAAAACATAGATTTATTAATCATCATACATCCAACTACGTACAAAATTCCAAATCCAAATACAATCACTAATTATAGTAACTAACTCCAATTACTACAAATCCAAATTCTACATAACATTCACAAACAAACAACTAATCAATACTATTTTTGCTTTTGCAACTATAGATAAATATATGAGTACTATTTTTCTATGACATAAGGCTTTAAATATATGAGTACCAATATTTCTCAAGAAACTCTCTTGCCTTGTTCACAGCTATATCTAGCTCTTCACACTCTTTAAACAAAGCTTCATCCCGAGGTGCTTTTTGGTCAGCAACATCATCAAGTAAAGGTTTCAAATGCTTCAATAATGAAACTACATTTATGTACTCGGTTTCAGCTGGCATCGTCTTTGATATTTGACATGTAACCAGATGATTTACTCGAGAAATGTTGTTAATAAGACATCTTAATGATGTTAAGTCCATTGACCTGTTAAAATGAAGCACATAAGGTCTTTAAACAATGAGGGAGATTTAAAAATGATGAGTAATTGAAATTTAACAATTCAAATACTGCAATTAGTGAGGAAGTTATACAAGATATAGATGAAACCAGTCTTTAGCATTCCATGAAGTCATACAAATAAAGCAATCCCATAACTCACTAATTCAATATTTAACACCAAATTAATCAACCCATTAAATTCTAAATTAAAGTCAAATGTACCCATATATATATATATATATATATATATAGATAGATACACACAAATGGTAACTAGTATAAATAGAATATTACCGGCTGGATATCACAAAAGTTGTTAAAAGACGTAATTATTCTTGAAGTGATCAAGTTGGCCGCTGCTTTAATTTCTCGAACGAACTGAGCAATTAAAAAGATAGGGTTAGCTTACATGACAATCGACTTTACTTTAGATTTCCATAACTAGTGCATTAGTTTTCGAATTATAAAAAAAACATCACAAAACAAAGATTCCTCCAAATACATCAACTTCTTTCAACAACATTTCTAAACAAGAAGAGGTAAAAGATTAGTCAAAGATCAGTCTGAAACACATGCATAGACTAAAGAATTTTGTTCACCAAGCAATCACAGCTTTGGATCTATCAATTTCAACCAACAAAGACATTAGGCCACATCGACATAATCCAAAATTAATTAAACATTTCAAAATAATTTCATCTAGCTACAATTACTTTTTCATTACATAACAACGAAAATTTAAAGTTGGAGAGTGTAAATTTGACCTTTAATTTAGCTTTGTCCCTCTGTTTGAATGAAAATTTGAGTCTATTTCAAGTGACATCAAAAAGCTTTGCCGCTCTAAAAATACAAAGACCTAGATTTCGAAATCTTTCACAGATGAGAGATTCAACAACGAACACCAACATTAAAAATTAATACATATATACGAATTAAATTGAAATGAGTAGATTAGAAGCTCAACAGAAAAGGTAAATGGAGATTTATCTGAAGAAAGGGAGACGAAGAGACATCGATAATTCCTAGGTTTTGTTATGTTATTCGTTGATTTTGTGAAATGGAGCAAGCTCGTTTTTATAGAGTTAATATGGAGAGTGAAATCAAATTGCCTTCTTGTGTTATTTTAAGTAGATAATTTAACTCCCTGTAATAAGAAATAAAAGGATAAAATAGCTTCCTGTGATATATCCTAAATAGGCAATTTGATTCCATGTAATAATAAAAATGACAAAATATCTCCCTATATTTTTATGAAAGAATCACATTGTCTCCCTCGAAATTGCTAATTAATTCATATAATAAGGAGTTAAATTGCCTTCAGCCATTTCTTTTTTTGGCCAAATGGCGTTTCAAGATATTGAAATTTTAAAAATGGCCTTCAGCCATTTTTTTTCTTTTTTTCATATCATTAAACTTAAAAACTCTACTAATTAATTACCTCCAACCACCTAGACTCTTTGAAATTAACAAATCAACCCCAACCCTAAAATTAATAAAAATAAATCTCTCACTTCATTCTTCATTTTTCACTCTTCAACTCCCCAATTGCCTCTCTCTCTTCTCTTTTCTCTTAAATCTCTAAACAAACTCTAATTTTCTATAATTTTCTATAATTCTTGCACATAAAATAACCCTAACCCTCGTCCTCATGCTTTCGAAGAAAATTTCACTGCGGTGAGACGTAACAGACATGGGTTTCACCGTCGTGAGGTTTCTATCTCACATTGGTGAGGTAAAACCTCACAGAGGTGTCTGTTTGCTCGAGCCGCGACAGTGAATTTCTGGGGCGAGTAAATATCTTCAATCGCCCAACATATTTAGCTTGGGTGAGTGAAGTATGTTGGACGAGTGAAATTTCAGTCGCCCAACATACATCACTCGCCCAAGCTAGTAGAAACTGCTTGGGCGAGTGAAATGTGATGGGCGAGTGAAATTTCAGTCGCCCAGCACACTTCACTCGCCAAACCAGTAGGAACTGCATGGGCGAGTGAAATGTGTTGGTGAGTGGATTTCTTCAGTCGCCCAGCACGCTTCATTCGTCCGAGCCAGAGGTACTGCTTGGGCGAGTGAAATGTGATGGGCGACTGAATTTCTTCGGTCGCCCAACACACTTCACTCGCCCAAGCCGATAGGTTCTGCTTCGGCGAGTGCAATGTGATGGGCGAGTGAATTTCTTCAGTCGCCCAACACACTTTACTTGCCCAAGCCAGTAGGTACTGCTTGGGAGAGTGAATTTCTTCACTCGCCCATCATACTTCACTCGCCCATATCAGTAGATATATGAAAGATTAATTAATTTATTTATTTTTTAGGGTTTGCGTATCTTACCTACTTCCCAACTGCCGCCCTTGCCTGATTAGCACTATGCGAGGGTAACTGAGGATGGGAAAGTGTCACACAGGCAAACGTGGAAATTTTTGAATGAGATAGTGCCTCGTCTTGATCAGATCCATTGGGAAAAGATTAATAGGTACCCCCAGATTGGGAATTTTTTACACCTAAATTTAAAAGGATTCCTAAAGGGATCGATCCTACACCAAGTAATGATTAGGTCGTGTGCTCAAGAAGACAACCAAAGCGATTATGAGCATTGGGTTTTGGTGAACGGAAAGCCTATACGACTGAGCATAGAGGAGTTCAGGATTGCGTTTCACCGAACTAACATGTGCCGATATATAAAGGAAGAAATAAGTTGAAATGTAGAAGGTTTCCAAATGCGGGAGACAAATATGTTAGTGTACATGAAGTTATGAATGTGATCAAACATTTGTTGATTCGGGAACCAGACAGTGATGATATCATCAGCCTTATCTATGCTGTTGTTGTAACAACGTTTTTGTTGCCTCATCGAAACCCCAGGGAAGTGGATGACTTCACTTTAGAGGAAAGTAATATTTAATTCTATTTAATTTTGATATTTATATGTTTTATTAAATTAATTATCAATGAACTCTTATGAAATTGCAGATCTGTGACTTCCTAGATATATGCGATAAATATCCCTGGGGCGATTTGGTTTGGAATAAAATAGTTGCAAATATTTTGGGTTCAGTTGGGCCTCTAACTAATGAAACTGAGACCTTCCGCAGTTGGAATTGTTGGGGATGCCCCTTAATTATACAAGTATGAAATCCTACTCAGTTGGAATATGATTTATGTGCAGTATTGGTTATTAGAGGCAATTGAAGGTTTGGACCAAATAGCATTATGCACTCCAAGACCTGGTTTTGAGGGGAGGCATCCGAGAATGTTGCGTTGGATCATAAAGGAGTCTAATCGCCCCAATTGTTCTACTGTGGATGAATTTCTGAAACATGTTATGGTATGGTTTTATTAATTATTTTCTTTTTTTAATAATTATTAGATCTCTCTAAACATTACAACTATGATATTTTTTTGTTTTTAGGTTGTCATCCCGCGACTGAAGCCGGATGTAGTGGAGGTACAGAGCCCATATTATTTGAGTGCAAGGGATGCTATGCTAGATACGTTTGCTGACAATGGCCAGTCAACTTCCTTTCGCATCCTCTGTGGGGGCTTAGGTGTTGATTACGTCATTGTTCAGGACGATAAGACATTGCAATCTACGGGCGTACCCTTCGATCCCCCTCAGGGTCCCGACGTTGCCTCCACTTCTCGGGGTCCACAAAACCGTCCCTTCAAACGTTCACGCGGCGGAGCCTCCACCTCGCAACAGCCATCAATGGATCAAGATAACGAATAACCGGCTTGGGCACAGCGAATGGAGCGGATTCAACTTGAAAATCAAAGGATGTGTCGGGACACCGAAACACGTGTGGGTGCCCTTGAGCGGATGATGACGAAACTTCTTCGTCGGATGGATCTTAATGGAGTAAGGCCGCAGGCGCCATCTGGAGGGGGTGATGATGCAATTGAAGATGATATTGATATTAGGGAGGTTGATCAGTATACAGATGATCAGGTTGATGATTGAGATTATGTATATGTGTTAGACATTTAATTGACATATTGTTTTGATTTCGTTTTGAATTATTTTATGAAATGGTGTGTTTTTTTAATTGATGATCAAGAGAGGCGATTATACGCTGGATTCTCTACAAAATCTCGGATCCGATGATCCACAAGGTTCTCCGTAGAGTCCCGGGTCTGATTATCCGAACTCAAATTTTGTGGCTCAGACAGACAGGGAAAAGAGGATGAGAAAGACGAGTAAATGGATCAGAACCCCCTTCACCGCAAATGATAGGCCGAAGAAGCCTTCTAAATAATTAGGCAATTTTATTATTATTTTTTTTTTAAATTTTTAGTGTTAATGTGATATTGTAGTTTGAATTATCTTTTATTGGTAATTTCATGAGAAACAACAAAAAAAGTTTATAGCTTTTGTGAATGAATTTTCGACTAATGTTCTTTAAGTGTAATGATATTGTGTATATTTATCGATTTGTAATATAGATACAGTATGAATTTGGGGGAGTGAAATGTTTTGGGCGACAAAACTATCATTTTCCCAGTCTTATTCACTCGCCCCCTGAAATTTGTCAACAAGTAGTACAATTAATATTGTTCAATAAAAATCAAATGTTGATCAAATTTCAACAATTTTTTTCCAATTTTCGACTAATGTTCTTTAAATGTTTCGAGTAATGATATTGTGTACGTTTATCGATTTGTACCGATAGATACAATATGAATTTTGGGGAATGAAGTGTTCTGGGCAACTGAACTATCACTCGCCCAGACTTATTCACTCGCCCCCTGAAATTTGTCAACAAGTAGTACAATTAATATTGTTCAATTCACCTAACACTACAAGAAAACAACAAAATTTCGACGGAATTTTTATAAAATCCGTAGAAATTTACAAATTTCGACCGAAATAGGTCATCGAAATCAAAATTTTCGACGGAAATATTTTCGATGGAAATTTCGACGGATATAGTTTCTACATAAATTTCGACGGAAAATATTTTCCGTCGAAATCATAAATTTCGACGGAATTATATTCCGTCGAAAATTCTGAGATTTCGACGGAAAACAAATTGCGTAGAAAATTCTAAGATTTAGACGGAATATTTCCGTCGAAATATTATAAATACCGACAGAAAATAATTCCGTTGAAATTTTCAATTTTTTTAATATATATGCACTGATTAATTATACATTCGATAAACAATAATATAACATTCAAAAACATTTTAATAAACATAATTTAATATTCAAAACATACATTAATTAATCATCATACATCCAACTACGTACAAAATTCCAAATCCAAATACAATCACTAATTAAAGTAAATAACTCCGATTACTACAAATTCAAATTCTACATAACAATCACAAACAAAAAAACTAATCAATACTATTTTTGCTTTTGCAACTATAGATAAATATATGAGTACTATTCTTCTATGACATAAGGCTTTAAATGTATGAGCAGCTGGCATCATCAAGTAAAGGTTTCAAATGCTTCAATAATGAAACTACATATATGTACTCGGTTTCAGCTGGCATCGTCTTTGATATTTGACATGTAACCAGATGAATTAATCGAGAAATGCTGTTAATAAGACATCTTAATGATGTTAAGTCCATTGACCTGTTAAAATGAAGCACATAAGGTCTTTAAACAATGAGGGAGATTTAAAAATGATGAGTAATTGAAATTTAACAATTCAAATACTGCAATTATTGAGGAAGTTATACAAGATATAGATGAAACCAATCTTTAGCATTCCATGAAGTCATACAAATAAAGCAATCCCATAACTCACCAATTCAATATTTAACACCAAATTAATCAACCCATTAAATTCTAAATTAAAGTCAAATGTACCCATATATATATATATATATATATATATATATATATATATATATATATATATATATATATATATATATATATATATATATATATATATATATATTATATATATATATATATACAAGAACTCAAACATAATCAATCACATTAACCATTGAATAAGGCCTAATTCCCATTAACAATCACATAAACACAAGAACTCAAACATTAACAATCCCACAACTCACTAATTCAATATTTAACACCAAATTAATAAATCCAATAAATATTAAATTAAATTCAAATTTACCCATATATATTTAGATAGATACACACAATAACTCAAACATAATCAATCACATTAACCATTGAATAAGGCCTAATTTACATTAACAATCACGTAAACACAAAACATAATCTATCTATGCATATTATTTTAACAGAAAAGAAAAGTCCCAACAACCACTAATTTCCAAAATATCACATTAGCAATTAAAAAAGCAAAATTGAGGAATTAAAGTGAAATTATACCTTAGTATTCAGGAAGAACTTGTGGTGGGGGTGGTGTAGGGCCGGAGTCGGAGCCGTGCCGTGGATGAATCGGAGCAGGAGCCGGAGGAGTGACTGGGATCTGGATCGAGCTGGAGCCGTGGCGGAGTTCGAGCTGGAGCCGAGTCAGCGTAGGTGGAGGTGCGGCTACGGGGGTGGCCTCACGAGGTCTGGCAGTGGAGCGGCGCGTGGGCTGGGCGATTGGAGAAAGAGGCGGCGGTGATTTGGAGTGGAAGGAGGAACCCACGCCGGTGATTCGGCTGTGGAAGGAGGAACCCGCGGCTGTGATTTGGAGTGGAAGGAGAGATATTAAGATTCGAAAGAAAGGAGGAGGAGGAGTTAATATCCTGGGAAATTTTTCAGCACATTTAGACGAAAACTTGTTTCCGTCGAAATTTAAGACATTTCGACGGATTTTTTTCCGTCGAATTTGTCTAAATTTCGACCCATTTAGTTTTCCGTCGAAATATATATGTATATATATATTTATTTTTATTTTTTGCGAAATTAATAAATTTCGACGGATTTGGGTGTTCGTCGAAATTTATTTATTTTTTCTTTGTTAACTAATTTTTTTCGCGAAATTATTCCATTTCGACGGAAACGAATCCGTCGAAATTATAAATTTATTTATTTTTTCTTTTTTAATTAATTTTTTTCGCAAAATTATTCCATTTCGACGGAAACGAATCCGTCGAAAGTACAAAACTTTCAACGGAAATTGGTTTCCGTCGAATTTATTTATTTTTTCTTTTTTTATTATTTTTTTACAAAATTATTACATTTCGACGGAAATAAATCTGTCGAAATAGTCCGAATTTCGACGAAATTTGAAATACGTCGAATTTTTTTTTTTTAATAAATGTATTTTCGACATATTAGACCGAAATTAAATCGGTCGAAATTAATTTCGACGGATAATTATTCGGTCGAAATATTTCGACGGAAATTTTTTCCGTCGAAAATTTAAGCAATATTTCCACGGATTTTTTTCCGTCGAAAATTTTCCTTTTCCTAGTAGTGTATAATTTCAACAAATTATTCCCAATTTGTGGAAGTTAGATCCTATACTTGTTAGATCCCCCTGAAATTAGATCCTATACTCGTTAGTCGTTCGTTTGGATTCCTAATTAACCTAATTTCAATAAATTATCCCCAATATTTGATTTACGTGGGAGTTAGTGGTCCTATACTTGTTAGTCTTCCGTTTGAATTCTTAATTAACCTAATTTCAACATATTATCCCTAATTTTGGTTTACGTGGGAGTTAGTGGTCCTATACTTGTTAGTCTTTCGTTTGGATCTTAATTGACCTAATTTCAACAAATTTCTCGTAATTTTGATTTACGTTTGAGTTAGTGATCCTATACTCGTTAGTCTTCCGTTTGGATTCCTAATTAACCTAATTTCAACAAATTATCCCCAATTTTGATTTACGTGGGAGTTAGTGGTCCTATACTTGTTAGTCTTCTGTTTGGATTCTTAATTGACCTAATTTCAACAAATTTCTCGCAATTTTGATTTACGTTTTGAGTTAGTGGTCCTATACTCGTTAGTCTTCCGTTTGGATTCCTAATTAACCTAATTTCAACATATTATCCCCAATTTTGATTTACGTGGGAGTTAGTGGTCCTATACTTGTTAGTCTTCCGTTCGGATTCTTAATTGACCTAATTATAACAAATTTCCCGCAATTTTGATTTACGTTTGAGTTAGTGGTCCTATACTCGTTAGACTTCCGTTTGGATTCCTAATTAACCTAATTTCAACAAATTATCCTCAATTTTGATTTACTTGGGAGTTAGTGGTCCTATACTTTTTAGTCTTCTGTTTATATTCTTAATTGACCTAATTTCAACAAATTTCTCGCAATTTTGATTTACGTTTGAGTTAGTGGTCCTATACTCGTTAGTCTTCCATTTGGATTCCTAATTAACCTAATTTCAACAAATTTCTCGCAATTTTGATTTATGTTTAGGGTTTAGGGTTCAGGGTTTACGGTTTAGGGCGAGTGAAGTGTTCTGGGCGACTGAACTATCAATCGCCCATTCTTATTCACTCGCCCAAGCCAGTAGGTGCTGTCTTGGGCGAGTGAAGTGTGCTGGACGACTGATATTTCAGTCGCCCATGCTTATTCACTCGCCCGAGCCAGTAGTTGCTGTCTTGGGCGAGTGAAGTGTGCTGCGCGACTGAGATTTCAATCGCCCATGCTTATTCACTCGCCCAAGTCAGTACATACTGGCTTGAACAAGTGAAGTTCTCAATTGTTAAAACAAGAAACATCTGCATTTAACTACAGTGAATATTATTGAAAACACATCAAATATTACAACTAATAGTGTTTAATAAATATTAATCTAAGATTGCTCTGAGTTCTCGAAACGGTGGGGACATGTCTTTGCATTGTGACCAATACCTCTGCAAACCGAGCACTTGTATGTTTTCTTTACTTGTTCAATAGCAGATTTAAAACGGAACGTTCTTGGTCTTCCGACAGATCATTTCACAGACGGAGGTAAAACTTCTCTCATATTCACATCATCTGGAATGTCCATTCCACTCTTCTCCATGTTCATTCCACTCCACTCAGTAGATTCAACTTTCCACTTACCATAAACCAACCTAAATTTTGCCCACATTCCTGCGCTCTTATATCGCTTGCGTAGGGTTTCCTCTCATTTTTTGGTAAGTGGACCCGGATCTTTTTTTGCCGCCTTACGACGCTTATAAAACCACGATCCCATCTTATCAATTAAAAATCTGACCATGGCACATATGGGATAATCTTTAGCCTTCTTGATCACTTTATTGAGGACCTCAACGGTGTTAGTGATAGAAATAGTGTCCTGCAAGCCAGCTGTGTGGCTAGCATTAATTGTAATTAATGAGGAACTATTCAATTTAGATTAATAAATGCACTTTTATTAAATGGTCAACTTTATCTTATGTAATATTTGTCTACGCATAAGGATAGAAGTCCTTAGATCACAGGGCTATGGGACAACCCGTGGACTGATCTCTAAGGCCGTGATCTAGAATATATTCAAGAGTCGTAGAATCCAATCGAGATAGGACATCGTTGGATTCGGTTAGACTCTCACTATTGTGTATACTCCGATGAACTGGAGGACGCTGGGGTCCACGAGCGTGACTGGGATAGTCGATACACATAAGTGGGTGGCTTGCTGGGATGGCAAGCGCACTGAATTCCCCAATTAGGAAATAACTCACCATGGAAGCGGTAGTCGCATATCGGGGTTGAAGTTATTCCAATTTACAATAGTATACGAGGAACGATCCCTAACAACTTGAGATGATAGGGTTTATCTGGTACGAGAACGTCTATACTTTGATATGAGTTCCGACTGACTGGGGATCGCCAGAAAGTCTCTGTGGACTCATGTTGGGCATAGAGGAACTCGTATGCAGATTCATATCATCAACAAAGGATCCATTGACTCGACTTGATAGGTCGAGAAATTCTCCTATGGATTTCTGTGAGAAATTAATTCTGATGAAATCCTTGGCCAAGGTAACTGACGACTTTATGTAAGTAGCTCATAAAGAACAAGTCAGAGAGAATTTATTTCGAGATCAGAGAACATAAGGTCAAGACAAAAGATAAGGGAATCCGATGAAAGACCAATATACCCTTAAGTCTCGACTGGGAGATTGATCGATGGAGAGATTGTGTCGTATATGGAAATTGTAAATGATAAAAGGTTCACTGAATTAATTCACCAGTGATTGGGCTCCATGGGCTTGTGACTGGACATCGACCGTGGAGTGTGGGAGAATTCCCAAATTAACAGGGGTGCTAATTTTGGAATGATTAATCGACAGAGTGTTCGATTAATTTAGAGCATTAATTGCTCAAGTAATTAAATAATATTTAATTACAACCGCCGGCCAATTATGTGGTGAACCTACGGGGGCATACACAATACACAAGTAGCGAAAGCGAGGAAACAGGAACGAACCAGTCGACTGGGTCGACTGGGTCAAAATCGACTGGGTCGATTAAATGGGTGGGTCAACTGGGTCGACCCATATGGAACGAAAATGGATCCAATTGGAAGTGGATCAAGATTATAAATTAAATTGGAATTTAATTTATGAGTAAATTAATTAATTAGGATTTAATTAATTAATGGAATAATTAATTTAATTAGACTTGGAGTTTAATTAATTAATTGGGAGATGATTTAATTAATTGGGCTATTTAATTGGAAGATTAAATAAAGCCCTGAAAGATTAATTAATATGGGCCATGAATTAATTAGAAGACTTAGTCTTCTAATTAAATAAGGCCATGGCCCATGTAGGAGAGAGAAGACCTAGTCCTAATAGGACTAGGATAGAAAGAAAACTATAAATAGCTTTCTTCTAGTTATTTTTCACACAACTCCTTAAGCAAAAATTGAGCAAAGCAAAAATCTCTCTCCCTCTCCCTACCAGATCGGCCGAACCAGTTCTTCCCTGTGGAAGAATTTTTTCGTCTTCGTTTTGTTCCCAAATCTTTCCTAAAACCTAGATATTAATATAGCCTATGTTCTAGTCGATTAGGTATATTAATTTTCGTGATATTGTGGTGTATCAACTCGTAGAGGCGCAACACGTGGGGCGCTACAAAAGGTGTGGGTCGATCTTACCGGGGTCAGAATTCAGAGCTCATATTGCTAGCCGAGGATTTGCAAGGAGACAGGTATAAACGAGAAAACTTATACTGTCGTTTAATTATATTTATATATATACAACTAGAGAATATCCTGGCAAGATTCTTTAAGAGGCCCTAGAAATTTTTTTATATTCCGCTGTGTCTAGGGCTGTTTTTCTTACCGAATCCCAACAGTGGTATCAGAGCCAACTCTAGGCTTTGTATATATATGAATTTGCAAATTCTGTGTTTATTAAATCACATGTTTGATTTATGTGGCTAGTTCTTTAACTTTGCATGTTATAGGACGTATGTTTAATTAACTTGGAGTTAATGTTTAATTTTGGATTCGAAAATTTTATCATGTTGTTTTTAATTTTGGATTGGGATTTAATTGACTGGTTTTTGTTTAATTAAATCATAAGTAATCGAAGAAACAAAAAAAAAAAAATTTTTATTAGATCCGACTCGCGGTGGCACGCGGCGGTGCGCGGCAGCGCACCGCGGCTGGGCGGCCACCGCAAGCCGCTGCCAACGGCAGCGTGCTGGCAGCACGCTGGCCGCACACGCTGCGCGCAGCAGCAGCCTTCGGGCTGCTGTTTACGCGCTGCTGTGCGCGGCTGCTCGCTGACGCACGCAGCCGCGTGCAGCGGCTGCTGCCACAGGCAGCTCACGCGCCGCCTTGGTGGTCGCGCGTGGGCTGTCCTACGTGGCAGTCCTGATTGGTCTCGACTAGTCGTTTTTGGGTTGGACTCTAATTCTGCCTATTTTGAAAGTCCTGAAAATCTTGGAGAATTTTGGAAGATTAGGAAACTTAGAGTTTTTGGATAAGGTAGTTATTTTGTTAGACTTAAACACTACCTTAATTAACTAATCTAGTCAAAATAGGATTATCTTGAAAATCTTGGAGATTTGAAATTTTGGGAAACTTAGAGTTTTGGATAAGGTAAGAATCTTAGAGATTTAGATTACCTTAATTAACCAATTTAATCAAGATAAGAATTGTAGATTACTTAGAGCTCAAGTAAGAGCTAAGTAATCTTAGAGGTTAATTGTTAATTCAAAATTAATTAACTTGGATGAATTTTTGCGAATTAAAATTAATGAAGCCGGTAAATTTACATTATTGCCCTTATGTGAATTTATGCATGTTCTTGAGTGAATATGTGGATTGGTCGATTTTGCCCTTTAAGCCCTGTGTTGTTTTGGGTTTATTTATTTTTGGGTTGTAATTAAATGGGCCTGATTGGTGCCCTTGCTTGCGCAAACAAATGTAATAGAATAGGACCATTTAAATTATGTAAGCTAGGCTTAGATTAGGCTTGGAGCCGAGAAGACCTCATGAAGACTTGGAGATCCACATGGAGGCCCATTTACCTTGGAGGACATGGAGGCCCAATTCATTACATGGAGGCCCAATCAAGCTGGATATTACAAGAAGGCCCATGATGTATGGGTTTAAAAATTGTAATAGTTAGGACATTTAATTTTCACCCTAGACTGACCAATTGATTCATCACGTGGCTCGTGATGGATCGCATAGGATGGGCAATCGACCAATCATATCTTGCTAGGTGATGAATGTTTACTTTTTCGCAAATTATTCTTTGATGTATGAGATGCATGCTTAGGATAGAAAACGTAAACAAGATAAGCATAATCTGATGAGACCTCGCACACTTAGAAACCTCCAATTGAACTTAAAATTCAATTAGAATATTAAATCGAATAACGGGCGCATATGAATAGTGTCTATGGTCCGAGCCTATCCAATTACTAGGTCTTAGGCATATTGTACGAATATATCTCGATGTCTCACGAGTCGTGGGTCGAGCTATAGGAAGATGATATGTCTATTGCCTCGATGCACGAGTTTAGTGCCAAGGGAGGGGATAACAAGGTTTTAGGCGCTGTCTCACGAGTCGTGGGGCGTCTAGGATTGAACTATTTCTCTTCACGAGTATTGGACATGATTTAACGCTAGTAAATATGGATGTCTCACGAGTCGTGGGTCCATATCGAAAACCGAGGCTAAATGAACTTAAGGGTTAGCTGCGATGGTTAACCGTTGACATAGTCGACCACCAAGTGGATCAAATAGTATGGCCAACGAGTCGTGGGTACTAGGAGATTGCATTTGGGCCTTAAGCCCGCTAGGATATTTTAAATTCCCGAAACTTATGTGGGGGCATAAGATTTTGATTAAAATAGTGGGAGTAATTTGCAAATAAAATCCATGTTTGTGAATTGTGCATTTTAAATTAATCTTTCGCATATTTATTTCTTCTATCTTCATTTTATAGATATGATGTCAAAAGAGCTTAGAGCACTTAGAGATTTGTCCATCTCATCACTTGAACGTAATATTTTAACTGGACCCAACTTGCATTTCTGGACGCATCATTTGAATGGATTATTTGAAGCTGAAAACATATCCTATGTTTTGTCTGTGCCACCACCCATTACTATTTCACATGACGTTCCTGATGAGCTCCGTAAAAGCATCACCAAGTGGAAACTGGATGATGGCTTAGCTCGTGAATACATGTTGGAATATATGTCACTTGATCTGCGTTTGCAACATGAGCATATGGCATCCGCGAAAGAGGTTCTCTCGAATCTCAAATTCCTTTATGGGATTAGAGATGGTCGTCGCAGATTCGCGATCACGAGGGAACTCTTGCAAGCAAGAAAGAGAAGGGAAACTCCTGTCGGAATCCACGTACACAAGATGATTCGACTTCTATCTGAACTCGATGATATGGGTGTCGTGATGGACAATGATTTCCGAGTGGATATTATTCTACAATCTCTTCCTAGATCATATGACCGATTTATCGCGGACTTGAATCTCCAGAGGCGAGAGATCACTGTGCATGTCCTGCGACAAATGCTCGAGGAACACGAAGCTTCTTTTGGAAAGAAAGCAAGGGTTGGCGAAAGGACTGGGCGGCGTTCAAAACCAAAGCAAATGGAAACCAGAGCTCCTTACTGCACAAGGTCAAGGGAAAGGATTAAATTCGAACCTATGGAGAGTTCGAACAGGTATATTCCTTGTTGAAGTTAATTTTACAATTAACTGTGCATTTTTGGTGTTAGACACTGACTGGAGTTCTCATCCTTGTAGGTGATGGGAGCATTAAGGAAACTGGAGCCTGAGGATTGGATCCTTGAATAAAGGCAATGGAGCTGGAGCTGCTACCAAGGCCGTAGGCAAAAGTAGATTTAGGTGGTTTGATAAAGTCATTAGGAAAACTTTCATTTATGTACCTAGTTTTTAATGAAAAACCTTTTTTATTCATGTTATTGAATAATGTTGATTTTAATAAAAGCTCCTGTTTTTGTTTTTCATTTGGTACATTAAATTATTGACTTTACATTATGAAACCACCTAAGTTAGTCATGCACGTACAACAAAACAAAAGGAAACAAGATAATGAAACATCTGCCCAATTATGGCACGCTAGACTTGGACATATTTCTAAGTTAAGGATTCAAAAGTTAGCATCATCTGGCGCGATTGAAATCAATCGCATTGATGAAATGCCAACATGTGAACCATGTTTAAAGGGTAAAATGGCTAAGTTGCCATTTAAGGGAAACCCTGAGCGAGCCAAGCAAACATTGGACTTAATACATACTGACGTATGTGGACCACTAAGAAAAAGCGCCCGAGGTGGCTATGACTACTTCATCACTTTCACTGACGACTTTAGTCGTTATGGATATGTGTTCTTGTTGAAACACAAGTCTGAAGCCTTTGAACGATTCAAAGAATTCAAGATGGAAGTAGAGAATCAACTTGGTCATACGATAAAGGCTCTTCGTTCTGACCGAGGTGGAGAATTTCTTAGTAACGAATTTCTGAATTATCTTGTAGAGCATGGAATACTATCGCAGTGGACTCCTCCTGCAACACCCCAATTAAATGGAGTAGCAGAGAGAAGGAATCGAACCTTGATGGACATGGTTCGATCCATGATGAGTGCCACTGACCTTCCTCTTTCATTTTGGGGACATGCCCTCCTCACGGCAACGAAGATACTGAATATGGTACCTTCGAAATCCGTAGAAAAGACACCATACGAACTATGGTTTGGCAAGGCACCCTCATACGCATTCATGCGCATATGGGGATCTCCCGCTTACGTTAAAAAGCTAGTGGGAGATAAATTGGAAACTAAATCCACTTTGTGCAAATTCGTGGGGTATCCAGAAAACTCAATAGGATACGAGTTCTACGATCCTACAAGACAAACAACGTTTGTCTCGAGGAACGCTCACTTCTTGGAGAAGGATTTCTTGGTTGACAAGAAGGAAAATAACGTAGAACTAGATGAGGTCACTGAAGCTGAAAAGACCTTAGAGGTCGATCAAGCTGACCCGTCACCACAGGCAGTGGGAGAACAGAAGCATGAAAGTGCACCAGAAAGTACACCGATACTTCGTAGGTCAGAAAGACAACGTAGAGAACCCGAGAGGTACTACGGTCTGCTGCATGAGACTGGACAGTCTCTAACCGACCCAAGGACTTACGAAGAGGCTATGCTAGACATAGACTCGGGAAATTGGCGCGAAGCCATGGAATCCGAACTGGACTCCATGCACTCAAACAAGGTCTGGGCCTTGGTAGATCCACCAGTGGGAGTGGCTCCCGTGGGTTGCAAGTGGATCTATAAGCGAAAGCTTGGAGTGAACGGAGAGGTGATTACCTACAAGGCGCGACTAGTGGCAAAAGGATACACTCAAAGACCAGGTATCGACTTTGAGGAGACCTTCTCGCCAGTCGCAATGCCCAAATCCATTCGGATCTTGCTGGCCATAGCTGCGTGGTATAACTACGAGATATGGCAGATGGATGTAAAGACTGCTTTTCTCAATGGAGACATTGATAAGGAGATCAACATGGAGCAACCAAAAGGATATGCATCCAAAGGAGATGAACACAAGGTGTGGAAACTCCAGAGGTCCATTTATGGACTGAAGCAAGCTTCCCGAAGTTGGAACATTCGTTTTGATGAGACAATCCAAACTTTTGGATTCATCAAGAACATGTTCGAACCTTGCGTGTACAAGAAGATCAGTGGGAGTACAGTTGAATTTTTGGTGCTTTACGTTGACGACATTCTTCTCATTGGAAACAATGTAAAAGCATTGTCTGAAACTAAAGCATGGTTGTCTACACAATTCTCAATGAAGGATATGGGAGAAGCATCCTTCGTACTAGGTATAAGGATCTACCGAGATAGATCAAAAGGACTGCTGGGCCTCTCCCAATCCCAGTACATAGATAAAATCTTGAAAAGATTTAGTATGGAAGAATCCAAGAGAGGATTGCTTCCAATGAGACATGGGATTGCACTCTCTAAGTCTATGGCCCCAAAGACGCCTGAAGAGAGAAGCAATATGTCTCGAGTACCATATGCATCCGCGATAGGAAGCATAATGTATGGTATGCTATGTACGAGACCAGACGTAGCATACGCTCTTAGCGTAACAAGTCGCTACCAGTCTGATCCAGGTGAGCAGCACTGGATAGCCGTAAAGGCAATTCTGAAGTACCTGAGAAGGACTAAGGAATTGTTCTTGGTATACGGTGGAGGAGAATTGAAATTGGAAGGCTATACAGACTCAAGCTTCCAATGTGATGTAGACGACTTCAAGTCGACATCAGGATATGTTTTATGCCTCAATGGTGGTGCGGTTAGCTGGAAGAGCTCCAAGCAGGAAACAACCGCGGATTCAACCACTGAAGCAGAATACATTGCCGCGAGTGACGCAGCAAAGGAAGGTGTTTGGATGAGGAACTTCATCCAGGAATTGGATGTGATACCTAGCATTGCTGAGCCCATTACTATCTTCTGCGATAATAATGGGGCAATAGCGCAAGCAAAGGAGCCGAGATCTCATCAGAAATCCAAGCACGTCCAGGGACGATACCATGTGATAAGAGATATCATTGGTAGATGAGACATTAAGATGGAACGTGTCGACTCGGAAGATAATACGGCGGACCCGCTAACGAAGCCTCTGCCTCAAAAGGCATTTGAGAAACATCTGCATAAGATGGGACTCAAGAACATAAAAGACTGGCTTTAGGACAAGTGGGAGATTGATAGAAATAGTGTCCTGCAAGCCAGCTGTGTGGCTAGCATTAATTGTAATTAATGAGGAACTATTCAATTTAGATTAATAAATGCACTTTTATTAAATGGTCAACTATATCTTATGTAATATTTGTCTACGCATAAGGATAGAAGTCCTTAGATCACAGGGCTATGGGACAACCCGTGGACTGATCTCTAAGGCCGTGATCTAGAATATATTCAAGAGTCGTAGAATCCAATCGAGATAGGACATCGTTGGATTCGGTTAGACTCTCACTATTGTGTATACTCCAATGAACTGGAGGACGCTGGGGTCCACGAGCGTGACTGGGATAGTCGATACACATAAGTGGGTGGCTTGCTGGGATGGCAAGCGCACTGAATTCCCCAATTAGGAAATAACTCACCATGGAAGCGGTAGTCGCATATCGGGGTTGAAGTTATTCCAATTTACAATAGTATACGAGGAACGATCCCTAACAACTTGAGATGATAGGGTTTATCTGGTACGAGAACGTCTATACTTTGATATGAGTTCCGACTGACTGGGGATCGCCAGAAAGTCTCTGTGGACTCATGTTGGGCATAGAGGAACTCGTATGCAGATTCATATCATCAACAAAGGATCCATTGACTCGACTTGATAGGTCGAGAAATTCTCCTATGGATTTCTGTGAGAAATTAATTCTGATGAAATCCTTGGCCAAGGTAACTGACGACTTTATGTAAGTAGCTCATAAAGAACAAGTCAGAGAGAATTTATTTCGAGATCAGAGAACATAAGGTCAAGACAAAAGATAAGGGAATCCGATGAAAGACCATACCCTTAAGTCTCGACTGGGAGATTGATCGATGGAGAGATTGTGTCGTATATGGAAATTGTAAATGATAAAAGGTTCACTGAATTAATTCACCAGTGATTGGGCTCCATGGGCTTGTGACTGGACATCGACCGTGGAGTGTGGGAGAATTCCCAAATTAACAGGGGTGCTAATTTTGGAATGATTAATCGACAGAGTGTTCGATTAATTTAGAGCATTAATTGCTCAAGTAATTAAATAATATTTAATTACAACCCACGGCCAATTATGTGGTGAACCTACGGGGGCATACACAATACACAAGTAGCGAAAGCGAGGAAACAGGAACGAACCAGTCGACTGGGTCGACTGGGTCAAAATCGACTGGGTCGACCCATATGGAACGAAAATGGATCCAATTGGAAGTGGATCAAGATTATAAATTAAATTGGAATTTAATTTATGAGTAAATTAATTAATTAGGATTTAATTAATTAATGGAATAATTAATTTAATTAGACTTGGAGTTTAATTAATTAATTGGGAGATGATTTAATTAATTGGGCTATTTAATTGGAAGATTAAATAAAGCCCTGAAAGATTAATTAATATGGGCCATGAATTAATTAGAAGACTTAGTCTTCTAATTAAATAAGGCCATGGCCCATGTAGGAGAGAGAAGACCTAGTCCTAATAGGACTAGGATAGAAAGAAAACTATAAATAGCTTTCTTCTAGTTATTTTTCACACAACTCCTTAAGCAAAAATTGAGCAAAGCAAAAATCTCTCTCCCTCTCCCTACCAGATCGGCCGAACCAGTTCTTCCCTGTGGAAGAATTTTTTCGTCTTCGTTTTGTTCCCAAATCGTTCCTAAAACCTAGATATTAATATAGCCTATGTTCTAGTCGATTAGGTATATTAATTTTCGTGATATTGTGGTGTATCAACTCGTAGAGGCGCAACACGTGGGGCGCTACAAAAGGTGTGGGTCGATCTTACCGGGGTCAGAATTCAGAGCTCATATTGCTAGCCGAGGATTTGCAAGGAGACAGGTATAAACGAGAAAACTTATACTGTCGTTTAATTATATTTATATATATACAACTAGAGAATATCCTGGCAAGATTCTTTAAGAGGCCCTAGAAATTTTTTTATATTCCGCTGTGCCTAGGGCTGTTTTTCTTACCGAATCCCAACAGTTAGATGTCATAGTTTCGTACCTATTGACACGTTGGTGCACCCTCGACCATTTCTCAAACTTGACATCTTTCTTTAACCAATCTGCACACCTTTCATTCTTTTCTTTCAATAAATCAAAATATTTTTGGAATTCATTCTCGGTGTATGAATAATATGCTTGGCAAAAAAGATTGGCCAGATTTGTATTCCCCCTCCATTTTGATAATATGTTCTTCTTTATATGCCAATAGCATGAACCGTGTTCTGCCAAAGGATAAATAGCTTTGACCGTGTTTGCAATAGATGAACCCCTGTCTGAATCAATAATCAAATTTTCTCTATCTGGTATCACCTCTCTCAAGCATTCCAGGAACCAAGTCAAACAAGCCGTGTCTTCACTATCATCTACCCCCAGGCAAGCGGATAACAGTGGTTTTCACTGTCCGTCACACTTGCAATTAGAACAATTCCTTCGTATTTGTTCAACATGAAAGTTGCATCAATTACAATCACATTTCTTAGCATTTGGAATCCTCGAATAGCAGCTCATATAGCCATGAAAAAATATTTGAATTTGTTTTCTGAGTCCGTATGGATGCAAGTGTGCGTTCCAGGATTCAACTGCTCAATCATATAACAATACGAGGGAAGCTTGGCAAAATTTTCTTCAAACGTACTCCTTACAATATCTTCAGCAACTCGTTTCCCCCTCCAAGCTTTCCCGTAGCTAATGGCAACATTTTCTTCGGCACGCATAAAGTTTATAATTGTTTCTGGATTAGGCGAAACCTTGGCATTCAAGAATAGTCCCTTTGTATGATCCCCGATCAAACGACTGGTTGTCTGTCTATGTTGGGCAGTTCTATTCATCAAATCACAAGTGTGAATGTTAGTATATGTTCGAATAACAAACTCATCACCGATCGGTTCTTTTTCGGCATATATTCGCCATGGACAATTTTGTGTCACACACCTAGCAGTTTTCAGTTTTGTGTTAGACTTAGACGTCTTATGTGAGAAATGTTTACCTACAACAACCAACCCGAGTTGATGTATAAATTCATGTTTGTTTTTGAAGCGCTGGCCGATTTTCCAATATGATCCATCAGTTTTTCCCTCACTGGAATTTGATACCGAACAAATTCTTGGGAGATCAAAGTTTGGCTCGTCATAAGTTGGAGCTTGGCCATGAGGGCCAGGTGCCTCCTGTGAGTCATAGTGGCCATGACTAGGTGGTTCATCACAACTAGGTGCCACATATTCAAAATTAAGCGCTTGATCAAAATTACTAGGTTGGTCATGATCATCCGAACTCGAGTAGATAACAACATCATCAATTAGGTGACTAGGTGGCTCGTCAGAACTAGGTGCCACATACTCAAAATTAGACCCTTGATCAAAATTACTAGGTTGATCATGTTCATCCGAACTCAAGTGGATAACAACATCATCAATTACATGTTCCTCAATGGTAGGCTCAAGTGCTTCATCAACATCTTCACGTACATTTGACAATTGTGGCATTGGAGTAGAGTCCATCCTCTCTCGACTAGATATGTTCATTTCACTTGGTCTTATCTAACATCCATCATTGTTATTCAGAAAATAACCCGGTCATTAACTTGCCTTCCTTTAGTTTGGACTGTAAATTTCCTCGGACCCTCTTCTCTTCTCGGAGTCTCTTCTCTCCTCGGAGTACAAGTCACATACAAAGCAATCTCAGAATGATTTTGATGAAAAAACTTAATTACTTCCCATTGAGACTCATTTAATATTGCCCCGGGTTCACCCCTCGCTTCCGCACCAATTTTGCGATGGATCACAACATCATTTGCATACCGGTCATAATCAAACTTTTCGCAAATAGTGTTACATAATTCCTCAAACAAAATCATCCGATCCACCATAAAGTAATCAATACATTTATTATCGCCTTCCCAAACCCAAGTGTGGTTCGTTAACTTCCACTCACCGCCATACTTTAGATTCACAAAAATCTGAGACATACCTACAAATAAACAACTCAAATTAAAAAAAATAAAAAATTGTTCTGTGCGGCGCTTGAACTGTGCTTGGCAACTGAACGCCTAAGCACGACCAAGTGTCATCTTGGGCGCCTGAACAGTTCGTTGTGACTGAACTTCAATCGCCCAAGTACAGTTCAGGCGTCCACACAGGAAATACGAGATTTTGAATTTTCATCATTTTTTTACTACGATTTGCCTACTAAAATGATTTACAATGAAGATCCAATGTTATAAGAGACCCATTACTAAACTTTTTTGTTGATAATCTTGTTATATTCTTCTTCTTCTTCATCCTCTTTGATTTTGAGCAAAATCAATTCTAGGGTTTTGGGAGAAGAATGAGAGAATTTTGAAAATTTTAGAAATTGAAATGGGATTGATTTTATATTCTTCTTCCTCTTACTCTTTGATTTTGAGCAAAATCAATTCTAGGGTTTTAGGAGAAGAATGAGAGAATTTTTAGAAATTGAAATGGGGTTGATTTGTAATTTTGTAACTCTTTATGGGTATAATTTAAAATTTGTTATAGTTAAACTAATTAAGTAATTTACATTTATATTAATCAATAATCTATTAACTAATTAATTAAAGGAAGGCCATTTCTAGAATTTCTAACTTTCTAAGGTCATTTTTAAAAATTCAACTTCTCATAAGGCCATTTGTTGGATAAGGATGAAGATGAAGGCACTAAAGAAAATTTGATAAGGGAGGTTTTGATGCATTCCAAAACTTCATAAAATTGGCTAAGTATGGAGTAACTTAGCTGATAGACTTATCAAGGAATTTTGACTAAGTAATGAAGACATCAGAAGAGTCAAAGTTTCAAGGTCCAAGACTTCTGATCTGCTGAAGAAAAGTTATCAGACTAGTGAAGATCAGCCGACTCAAATCCGATTTGCTCAAGTTTGAGATCAGCCGAGTTCACCATCAGACTTGTACTTTCGTCAGCCAAGTGAAGAAGATCATGAAGTGTTCCCAACGGTAATAAATGCCCCTTGGTGTAATAAATGCTGAAGTACGAGGATATTTAAGACAAATGATTGAAGAAAAGCTTCGCATCAGCCGAGTGCATTTAATGCTGCATTTAATGCTGCCTGCAGAAAGTACTGTTCATAGTACGGACAGACTGCAAAAGAGCCGTTCGCGGATTTTAAGGACCAGTACTCGAGGAATTTGAAACCTGTCTCTCTTCAACGGACATTTTTCAATCCTCAAGTATAAATAGCTGAAAGAGACGAAGAAGAAAAAAAGCAACACACTTTCTGAGAGAAATTTCCGAAGCAAAATTCTTTAAGTCTCAAGAACAGCTCACTCATCAGCTGAGTCATTTGTTGACGAAAGCAGAGTTGAAGAATCAAGAAAAATACATCTTCTGAGTGATTTTGTAAACAAGAGTGTTGTGCGGAGTTGTGATCCATCTTTGTGAGTGATCAAACTTCAGAGAATAGGTTTTCTGTGTGATTTCCTATTGCGAACTTGTGGTCGTTTCATTTGTTGTTCGACGCAAGCAGAGTATACTGTAAACTTTGTGATTATAGTATAACCCAAGATCTGAGTGACTTGGAAGAGTGGACTAAAGGATATTCAAATCCATATAACCACTATAAAAATTACTTGTGTTTTTACATTGTTTTCAAATCTGCATATCTTCGGTTTGCATAAAAACACATTAAGTTAACTGTTTGAAAAAGAGACAAAAAGGAGTTTATAAAACTGGGGAAGCATTTTTCAAACTGCTAAGATTACTTGTGAAAAACACTTTGAAAATCCGCTGCAAGTACTCTAAGTATTAAAACTGATTTCTGCAAAATCAGCTAAGTAACTATCAGATGAGTGGTCAACAAGACTGTTCAAAGATTTGTTCGCGAACAGAATTGTAACTTACAAATCTGATCAGCTTAGTCTGTTCAGTAAGAGTAAAGTTTTAAAGTTAAATTCAGAGAAAATTTTTAAAGAGGTTTATTCACCCCCCCCCCCCTCTAAACCTCTTCTGACCACTTGGGACCAACAAGTGGTATCAGAGCGGGTGGTTCATTAGAATCAGCTGCCTGATCAACGAGCTTGATCCAAGTGTTTTTCAAAGGTTTTCAAAACTTTTCAAAAGAGCATCTTTTTGAAAAACCAAAACTTTTTGAAAAATGGATTGTATCAGCCATGTTCCCCACATTGCTGGTATGTCTTTTGAAGACTGGAAGATTAGAATGGAAATCTTTCTAGCAGCCTACAATGACAACATGTACACATGTATCATTAAAGGTCCATTCAGATTCACAAAGACCATAAAAATAAATGAAGTAGATACGGTTGTGGAAAAAGACCTTCACAAGATGACTCCAGAGGAAATCAAGCTTTACAATCTAGATAAAGTTGGGAGATTCATCATGACTAAAGCCCTGGATAATGATCGGTTTGACAAGGTCAAACATTGCAAAACTGCAAAGGAAATGTGGGACAAAGTCAGAGATATGAGCGAAGGTAATGATGCAATTAAAGAGCATCAGCTCAGTGTTGCCTTGGAGAAGCTGGACAACTTCAAGATGAAGTCTGGAGAAACCATTGATCAGATGGATACCAGATTCACCAGAACTCTGAATGAAGTTTTGAAGCTGGGAAAGACTTTCACTGACAAAGAAATCACTGTCAGAGTACTGAAAGCTCTACCTTCCAAGTTCAACATGAAGGTGACATCAATGGAAGAATCAAGAGATCTGGGCAAGATTTCTCTTACAGAGCTGTTCTCCGTACTCAAGGCTTATGAGTATAAACTGCCAAGAATGGGAATTGAAGAAACCTCAACTTCAGGACCCACAGCTGCACTGGTTGCTGCTGAAAACCAAAGAAGACCAGCTCAAAGAATTGCTGAAGTGGACTCATCTGATGAAGCCACTCTACTCAACAAAAAGGAGTACACTGCTGGAGATGTTGCACTGTTGATAAACAATTTCAAGAAGTTCTACAAAAGAAAAATGAAGAACAAATACAACAATGCTTCTTCTTCTAAACCTAACTTTTCTTCTCAAGAAAAAGATGATTATAAAGCAAAACTAATGTGTTACAACTGCAGGAAATTGGGACATTTCATCAAAGACTGCCCATATCCAAAAGCAGAAAAGTACACTGAAGAAGAGAAGAAAATGAGAAAAGAAAGAAAGCATCAGAGAGGCAAGGCAATGATGGCTGAAGCAGAAAAGCTTGCTGCTGTCTACTCATCTGATTCAGATTCAGACTCATCTGATGAAGAATCTTCTGATGAAGAAAAACCTGCTCTCCTGTGCCTGATGGCAAAGGAATCTGATGACTCTGAGGATGAGGTAACTCCTCAAGAAAATGAATTGTTTAATTCTCTAGAGCAAATGATGTTGAATAATACTACTATTGCTGGAGAATTCGTTAAGCTTAAGGAAGAGATGAACTTGCTAAAAGAGCAAAATAATTCACTGAAACTCTTAGCTGAAAAGCCAAGGGAATCAGCTGAATATAAACAGCTTGAGCAAGAGCATGAATCTCTGAAAGCTGAGTGTGAGGTTTATAAAGGAAAAATCATGGAACTTGAGAAAATCATTGAGTCTCATGATAAGTCAACTGTTGCATCCATGCATACATCTAGTAAACAGGAGACACCTTTAGAAAAGGATAAACTAGAATTGAATCATACTGAAAAATTCATATCAGCTGACAATAGTAAGGTCATTCTGTATGTTCAAACTTCTAAACCTACCTCATCTGAGAAAGTGGTAAAGGAGAAGAAATCTCCTAAGGCTAAAAAGAGCAAAGAGCCTAGTGTAGGAAATCAGACTAGTAAGACCAAACAGCAGAGTCCTAAGAAGTCTGCTGATAAAGCTAAAGTCAATCAGACTAGTGATAAAACTAAGTCAAAATCAAATGAGCAAGCCACTAGTAAACCAAAGAAGCATAAAAACAAGAAAAATCAAAATGCTTGGTATGGAAATGAGTCATATTATGTGCAACCTGCTGCATATCATCCTATGTATCATGCACCTCAATTTCCTAGTTACTATGCACCTTACCCTGCTCATCCAATGCATGCATATCCTGCATATCATGCACCTTACCCTGCTTATGAACATTATTCTTATCATACTGATCATCAACATGACTTATCTGATAACTATGATGAAAAGAAAGCTGTTCATGCTCCTGTCAAAACTCAGAAGCCTAAGAAGCCTAAGACTTCAACATCTTGGGTTGTCAAAGGTGGAACTAATCCTTCAGGACCCTCTCAATAAGGGTACCTAAAACAATTTTATTTTTGTTTTGTAGGTTAGGATTAGGAGTAGGAGTAAAGTAGAGAAGATTTGGTACTTGGACAGTGGATGTTCAAGGCACATGTGTGGAAACATACATGAGTTGACTGATGCAGTTGTTGTGGATGGTCCAAAAGTTACTTTTGGAGACAGCAAAGAAGGCAAGATTAAAGCTAAAGGAAGACTGATCAAAGGAAACATAGAGATATCTGACGTCTCATATGTTAAAGGCCTGAAATATAATCTGCTGAGCATAAGTCAATTTTGTGACAAGGGATATTCAGTCATCTTCTCAACAGATAAGTGCTACGTTGAACATATTGGTACAAAGAAGGTAATTTTATCTGGAAGAAGACAGGGAAATATCTACATAGTTGACTGGAATTCTGTCGACAAGAATTCAAGTGTTTGTTTGGTGGCATCTGCACCAAGTGAAGTCAGTTGGCTATGGCACAAGAGAATGAATCACTTAAACTTCAAGACCATTAACAGATTAATCAAGAATGATTTGGTAGAAGGGATTCCAAAAGCAGTCATGAGCAAAGACAAACTCTGTGACGCATGTCAGAAGGGTAAACAAATCAAGTCATCTTTCAAAAGCAAGAAGCATCAATCTTCTGAAAGAATATTGGAGCTACTGCACATGGACTTATTTGGACCCATTGATCCAGTCAGCAATGGTGGAAAGAAATACTTCCTAGCTGTTGTGGATGATTATTCAAGATATACTTGGGTGATTTTCATGAAAAAGAAAAGTGAAACCAAGGAACATCTTACAAATCTGATGGAACTGATCCAGAATGAGAAGATTATCAAAATATTGAAGATCAGATCAGATAGAGGGACAGAGTTTACAAACTCTACTGTTGAAGAGTATTGTAACATCAAGGGAATACATCATGAGTATTCTGCTGCTAGGACCCCTCAACAGAATGGTGTTGCTGAAAGGAGAAACAGAATACTGAAAGAAGCTGTCAGAACCATGATAGCTGAAGCTAAACTGCCACAAAGATTTTGGGCAGAAGCAACAAATACAGCCTGCTTTACCCAGAACAAATGTATGATCAACAAAAATCAGAACAAGACTCCATATGAAGTTTGGAACAACAGAAAACCAAACATTCATTACTTTAAGATTTTTGGTTGTAAATGTTTTGTATTGAATAATGGGAAAAATCACCTTACTGCATTTGCAGAAAAGGCTGATGAAGCTGTCTTTGTAGGATACTCATCTGTTAGTAAAGCTTACAGAGTTTTTAACAAAAGAACATTACTAATAGAAGAATCTATCCATGTAGTATTTGATGAGCCAAGTCAATCTTCTGAAAAGAATCAGAGTGTTAATCAAGATCTGTCTACTGATTTACAGAAGTTAGACGTTGGAAGAAATGAAGAATATGTTCCCATCATACTACCTAATCTAAGTTCAGCTGCTAACTCAAGTGCTGTTCAAAATCACAGTGCTGATTGTCTAACAGACGAGTTGCCAACAGCTGACAGACCAGAGACTGTTCAACAGACTACAAATGTTCAACAGACTACTACTGGAACTCCAACAGTAGTGTTGCAAGATCAAGATAGAGGACAACATCCTGATTTGCAACCTGATCTCAGATGGCTCAAGAATCACCCGCCTGAACTAGTGATTGGTGATCCTTTAGATAGAGTGAAAACAAGAAGAGCTGCTGCACAAGATGCTATGTTTGTCACATTTCTATCTCAAATAGAGCCTAAACAAATTGAAGAAGCTCTAAATGATTCCTTCTGGATAGAAGCTATGCAAGAAGAGTTGAATCAATTTGAAAGGAATGAAGTATGGTACTTAGTTCATAGACCAAGTCATCAAAGAGTAATTGGCACTAAGTGGGTATTCAGAAATAAGATGAATGAAGATGGTGTTGTCACCAGAAACAAAGCAAGACTAGTGGCCAAAGGATATTGTCAAGAAAAAGGAATTGACTTTGATGAAACTTTTGCACCAGTAGCAAGACTTGAAGCAATCAGACTGTTTCTTGCCTATGCTGCTTACAAGAACTTCACTGTCTATCAGATGGATGTGAAGTCTGCTTTTCTCAATGGAGAAT
Organism: Penstemon eatonii; assembly: GCA_038501285.1. Taxonomy (NCBI): domain Eukaryota; kingdom Viridiplantae; phylum Streptophyta; class Magnoliopsida; order Lamiales; family Plantaginaceae; genus Penstemon; species Penstemon eatonii. The sequence continues at coordinate 64,740,398 of CM076710.1, forward strand.
TGCAAGAAGAAGTGTATGTTGAACAACCTCCTGGATTTGAAGTATATCAAGAAGAGGACAAAGTATATCGTCTGAAGAAAGCCCTCTATGGACTGAAACAGGCTCCAAGAGCATGGTATGATACCCTATCTGATTTTCTTTTAATTAAAGGATTTCGAAAAGGTAAGGTAGATAAAACCTTGTTCACAATTGAATGGGAAAATCATATATTACTTGTGCAAATATATGTGGATGATATTATTTTTGGTTCAACTAACCAACAGATGTGTGATAAGTTCTCCAAGCTGATGCAGAACAAGTTTGAAATGAGCATGATGGGTGAACTTAATTACTTTCTTGGATTGCAAGTTAGACAGTTGCCTGATGGAATATTCATCAGCCAAGCAAAGTACACAAGAGATCTGTTCAAGAAATTTGGTATGGAAACTAGCTCTACTGCTACAATTCCTATGTCTACAAGTCTTCGTTTGGATAAAGATGAAGATGGCAAATCAGTAGACATTACCAAATACAGAGGCATTATTGGTTCATTGTTGTATCTAACAGCAAGCAGACCTGATATAATGTACTCAGTTGGAGTATGTGCAAGATTTCAATCAAACCCCAAAGAATCTCATCTCTTAGCTGCCAAGAAGATATTGAAATATGTTAAAGGCACTCAAGAATTGGGATTGTGGTATCCTAGAGAATCTGGATTTGAACTTGTTGGCTATTCAGATTCAGACCTTGCTGGCTGCAAGATTGACAGAAAGAGCACAACAGGTGTCTGTCAGTTCTTAGGCAGTCGTCTGATCTCTTGGATGAGTAAGAAGCAAACCTCAGTTTCTATATCTACTGCTGAAGCTGAATATATAGCTGCTGGAGCTTGCTGTGCACAGATACTTTGGTTGAAGCATCAACTAGAAGATTACAACATTAAGATCAGTGGAATTCCAATCTACTGTGACAATACAAGTGCAATCTCTCTTACACAGAACACTACAAGTCATTCAAGGACTAAGCATATTGAGATCAAGCATCATTTCATTAGAGATCATGTGGAAAAAGGCAATGTAATGATTGAGTATGTGCATACTGATAATCAGATTGCTGATATCTTCACTAAACCTCTAAGTGAAGTAAGGTTTTCAACTCTAAGAGCTGAGTTAGGATTACTTAATTTGGAAGCATAAGCTGATGGGGAACTCATCAGAAGACTGGAGTTCAACAGCTCAGTACTTCGTTATTATCTTCAAAGATTAACTCTCAACAGACTAGTTAACTTATGAATTCTTAAACTCAGGGGGAACGTGTAAGACTAGCGGTACTTCTGAATTAAAGATGAAATTTGTTAATGACAGTTAGTTGAAGTTATGTTCTCATCAGAAGACTCAACTATCGAAGATTGAAGTTATTTTATCTAGCTGGATTGACAAACAGCTGAGGAAGGTTATCAGCTATTGGCATTCTCTGATAACAACTATGTCGTCAGGACAGTAGTCCATCAGATAAGTATTTATGTTACTCATCTGATTACTTTAATAAAAGCGGAACTATTTAAAACGTATATTCAAAACACGCTTTTATAAGTAACTGTTGGGCGGTACATATTCCCGCTCTTCATTAAAAATCTTTTGAATTCGAAAAGTCGTAACTGACGCCGCACGATCAGCACGGACAGAAAAACGGATCTAACGGTTGGCGGATATCACGAAAACCGACAAACCCCAACTCTATAAATCCACATCTGATCAGTCGAGTCGTTCTTTACACACCCTAAATATTCAAAAGTACTTGTGAGAAATTTATCTGCAATTCTCTGCATACTTCTCTTTGTTTTTCTAACCTTCAACAGATAAACAATGGCCGCTGAAGGTATGTTTCTCGTCTATGATTCCTACTACCAATCCGGTACGGATCTGATGAAAGAACTGCTCGAAAAGTTCAAAGCTGCTTCGCTGGTAAACTTCATGGAATACCACGAAGGAATTATCTGGACTGACCAAGTGATGGAGTACTACAACTCTGCGAAAGCTGACTATAACTCACTAGCTATTAAGGCTACTGTGGGAGACAAATCTATCACTATCACTCCTGATGTTCTTCACGAGACGTTTAGGCTTCCTAACAGTGGACGACATGACGTCACTGTGCTGACAGAGGACAAGCACCAACAGTTCTGGGCGATCTGCGCCAAAGAGGGAGAAACGTTGTCTGGAAACATAAGGAAGAAGCAACTGAAGGATGAATATCAGCGGATGGCTGATATGGTAGCTAAGCTGATTGAGAACTGCACCTTCTCACTGGATGATGTTACCATGAAGAGGTTCAGCATCATGGCTGCCATATACTATGGACTGGAGATCAACTGGTCAATCATAGTCTGGTACATATTAGCTGACTTTCTTGATGATAAGAAAGGAAAAGGCCCCACTACCAACCACCGAATCACTCTCAGTTATTTGCTGTCAAAACTGGGCTGTGATATGAAGAATGGAAAAGAGATTCACAAATCCAAGGCATTGTCCAAGTACATGCCTGTTCAAAAGAGGAAGGCTGGTGAGCCTGAGGAAGCTGATGTAGAGGAACCAAAAGAGGTTCCTGCCAAAAGGCAAAGGAAACTGGTCAAGACTGCTGACTTAGCTGTTGAAACCAAGAAGAAGAAGGCTGCTGATGAGCCTAAGAGGAAAGTTTCCAAGCAGATGGAGAAAGTGACTTCTGCTGCTGAAGCCACTAAAATCGTTGAAAACATAATTGCTGATGTAAGGACTGGATCCCCTGCATCACCATCAAGAACTCCATCAGCAGAGAGGCCTGCTGAAGGGATCTCTCAACGAACAAGAAGTCAACAGAGAGATACAGCTACAACCACTTACCGTGAAGGGAGAACCAAGAAGACCGCTAGAAAGCAGATGACTTTCATAGAAGAACCAACGGTTTTGGAAAATGTAGCTAGGGAAGACCCTGAAGCTGCTGAAAGGCCTGCTGAAACAGTTAAGACTGTTGAGACTGACAAAGCTGATGAGCAACAGCCAAGTCAAGTCACATCAACAGCTGAGGTTGCTCAACCTCAAGAAGATCCAGATGTCCAAATCATCTATCCTATTGCTGCTGCTCCCATATCATCTGCTGGACCAGCCCCTGCTGATAAAGGCAAGAGAAAATAGTGCTGAGGAAAAAGAAAGTTTCCAAAGCTGACAAGAAAGCAAGGAAGGAGGCCGAACAAAGAAAACAGGATGAGTTGGAGGAAAAGAATGCACTTGAGATGAGCAAGGCTCAAGAAGCAAAGGATGAAGCCAGAAGACGCATGTCTGAAGCAGAGAGGAAAGCTGCTGAAGATGCTGAATTCGCAATGGTATTGGAATTGAGCAAAGTTGATGCCTATGGACCTGTCCATGGAGGTGGCATCAAGATTGGAGAAGGCAAGAATGATGAAGAAGACAAAAAGAAGATATTACTGCCTGCCCCCAAACTCAAGTCAAAGGACAAATTTGAAGTCAGAAAAGCTTTTGAGATTGTGTATGCTGACAAGGAGCTTTTCAAGAAATTTGAGAAGTCTCTGGCATACTATGATCAGAAACTTATGTTGAGGACTCTGTTCAACCAAGAAAAGCCAAGGTATATCAGTTGGAGAGACAACAGGCTGAACAAGTCAATAACAGAACTTCAAAGCATGAAGGAGTTAGCTGATGAAGAACAATGGGTTCTAACTTGGCTGAAAACAGACTCCATCCAAAAGGCCCTTGATCCCAGCTATGTAAGAGATGTCATGCATAGTTATGCAAAAGGCTTTGCATTGGAGGAGGCCAAGAAAATCAAAAGCACCTTGCCTGACAAGAAAAAGAAGTCTGAAGATGCTGAAGAAAGAGCAATTAAGTTTGCTGTTATGACTTCCCTGAAGAGATGGGCTAAAAAGTCAAAATATCAGCAAGGATGTTCAAGTGACTTGCCACTGCTGCCAAGTATTCAACAGATCATCTTTGGCAAGGAAGTACAACCGTACTATGAAGTCCCTAAGGGTAACAATGCTCCTGTTAACCCTTGGATTATTGTAAGGCAGATTAGACAGACAACATGCTTCAATGATGATGGAACCATTACTAATCTGTTCTACGATGATGTCACTGATGAGCACAAGTCTGCTGACAAGCCCTTAGCTATTGAAGGACAAGCTAGGACTTCTGAAGATCATCAGATGACGGATATGCAAGATGTCCCTGTTCATCAGGAGACTAAAGAGAAAGAAGCTGATGCCTCTACTTCATCAGGTGATGAACACTCATCACTGATGGAAGCCTTCCAATTACTTATTGAAAATCAAATAAAAGAGATGGAAGAGAGGAACGGTCTGCAGTTACAGAAGATGAAGAAAGAATTGGTTGAATCAAACACTCAACAGATGGAAAGAATGCACCTTCTAACTGCCAGTACTATCAAGTTGGCTATTGATAGTCTACCTATTCCTCAGGATCATTCATTGCAGTTGGTACACAGCTTAAGAGAACTGAACCAGAACGTAGAAGATGTGAAGGGTGATGTGAATCATCTTCACACTGCTTTAAAATCAGCTGAGCACAAGATTGCTGACTTAACTGCAACCTTCATAAAAGTCAGTGAAGAGGAGAAGGCAGTCAACTTAGGGATGTTGCAAGAAGTGGCAAAGGCTTCACAAGAAGTTCAAAATGAAATTGCAACTATCAACCTCAACATTGACTACTTCAATGACAAGACTGATGTCATCAGCACTGACATTCATCATCTAACAGCTAGTCATGACGTTGTCAATCAGAATCTAAAGGCTTTATGCGCTGGAGTAAAGATTCCAACAGTTGCTCTCAACCCTGCTGTTGAACCTTCTAATGTCATCAGAGTTGATGATGACAAAAAGGGGGAAGATAAAAGGGAAGAACCAGTTAAAGAGACTGCTGCTGAAGAACCAGCAAAGGAATCTGCTGCTGAAGAATCAACTAAGGAGGAAACTACTGCTGCAACAACTGAAGCCAAGGAAACTGAAGAAATAGCTGACAAGACTGAAGCTGAAGCTGATAAGATTGCAGAGCTTGGAACGGTAGAAGAATCTGAAAAGATTGAAAAAGAAGATACCAAGTACAAAAATACAGAATCTGCCAAGAAGGCCATGGAAGCTCTGAAAGCTCTTCAAGAACAACAACTTAAGGAGAAGATGGAAGCTGCCAAAGCAACCTTGGAAGAAGAAGCTGATGATGAAGAAGATGATGAAGAATCATCTTATGAATATGAAGAAGTGCTGGAAGGATCAGATGAAGAAGCTGATAGTTAAAACTTGTAAATTCCTTGTAATCAGTTTACTTTATCTATTTCTTCAGAAATCTCATCTGATGAACTTGTACTATGTAACTCTTTTTCAATATTAATGAAAAGTCAAGTTCAATCCAATAAACTTTTTCTATCTCAGAAAATTTTGAGGATTACAATCTTTAGTATAGGTATTCAACAGGTACTTAGCTGAAGTTTTGTCATCATCAAAAAGGGGGAAATTGTTGGATAAGGATGAAGATGAAGGCACTAAAGAAAATTTGATAAGGGAGGTTTTGATGCATTCCAAAACTTCATAAAATTGGCTAAGTATGGAGTAACTTAGCTGATAGACTTATCAAGGAATTTTGACTAAGTAATGAAGACATCAGAAGAGTCAAAGTTTCAAGGTCCAAGACTTCTGATCTGCTGAAGAAAAGTTATCAGACTAGTGAAGATCAGCCGACTCAAATCAGATTTGTTCAAGTTTGAGATCAGCCGAGTTCACCATCAGACTTGTACTTTCGTCAGCCAAGTGAAGAAGATCATGAAGTGTTCCCAACGGTAATAAATGCCCCTTGGTGTAATAAATGCTGAAGTACGAGGATATTTAAGACAAATGATTGAAGAAAAGCTTCGCATCAGCCGAGTGCATTTAATGCTGCATTTAATGCTGCCTGCAGAAAGTACTGTTCATAGTACGGACAGACTGCAAAAGAGCCGTTCGCGGATTTTAAGGACCAGTACTCGAGGAATTTGAAACCTGTCTCTCTTCAACGGACATTTTTCAATCCTCAAGTATAAATAGCTGAAAGAGACGAAGAAGAAAAAAAGCAACACACTTTCTGAGAGAAATTTCCGAAGCAAAATTCTTTAAGTCTCAAGAACAGCTCACTCATCAGCTGAGTCATTTGTTGACGAAAGCAGAGTTGAAGAATCAAGAAAAATACATCTTCTGAGTGATTTTGTAAACAAGAGTGTTGTGCGGAGTTGTGATCCATCTTTGTGAGTGATCAAACTTCAGAGAATAGGTTTTCTGTGTGATTTCCTATTGCGAACTTGTGGTCGTTTCATTTGTTGTTCGACGCAAGCAGAGTATACTGTAAACTTTGTGATTATAGTATAACCCAAGATCTGAGTGACTTGGAAGAGTGGACTAAAGGATATTCAAATCCATATAACCACTATAAAAATTACTTGTGTTTTTACATTGTTTTCAAATCTGCATATCTTCGGTTTGCATAAAAACACATTAAGTTAACTGTTTGAAAAAGAGACAAAAAGGAGTTTATAAAACTGGGGAAGCATTTTTCAAACTGCTAAGATTACTTGTGAAAAACACTTTGAAAATCCGCTGCAAGTACTCTAAGTATTAAAACTGATTTCTGCAAAATCAGCTAAGTAACTATCAGACGAGTGGTCAACAAGACTGTTCAAAGATTTGTTCGCGAACAGAATTGTAACTTACAAATCTGATCAGCTTAGTCTGTTCAGTAAGAGTAAAGTTTTAAAGTTAAATTCAGAGAAAATTTTTAAAGAGGTTTATTCACCCCCCCCCCCTCTAAACCTCTTCTGACCACTTGGGACCAACACCATTTTTAAGAACCACTCGGTCGAAATGTTATGTTCTTAGTTGATTTTGTGAAATGGATCAAGCTCGTTTTTATAGAGTTAATGTGGGGAGTTAATATAGAGAGTGAATGGCAAATTACCTCATTGTGTTATTTTAAGTAGATAATTTAATTCCTTGTAATAAATAAAAGGACAAAGAAGCTTCATGTGATATACTAAATAGGCAATTTAACTCCATGTGATAATAAAAATGGCAAAATATCTTCTGTATTTTTATGAAAAATTCACATTGTCTCTCTCGAAATTGCTAATAAATTGCCTATTTTTATGGCAAATTACACATTATTTCATTTCACATGGAGGTAAATTGCCTATTTTTATATCATAAGGAGATAAATTGCTCATTATTTCATTTCACATGGAATTAGACTGCTTATTTTTATTTCACAGGGGGGTAAATTGCCCATTAGACATATTACATGGAGTTAACTTGCAAAAAATCCTAATATGAAAGAAGTTTGACTGAGTTTGGTCTCGGTTTGGTTTGAAACTTGATTTAAATAACGACTTCATTGAAATATTGATTGTAGAATATTATTAAATAATAGTTAGTGAATTTTTAAAATATGAAATTTAATTTGAATTGAAGTTTGATTGTAGGAGTTTTGGAGAGAAAAGTGAATGATGTGAGTCAAATCAATAACTTTATAATGTTTGAAATAATATATTATATTGTGCAATAATTTAGATGATAAATTATTATTATTATTATTATATTTTGTGTTTATTAAGAAGCGATTGTAATTATTATACGTAATACTTAAGGTTATTATTAATAGAATGTATATTTAATGAGATAATAATTTTTTTTTGTGTGATTATTGAGATGTGGACTTAATTATTTTATTGTAATTATTATAATGATCAATGTTATTATAAATAGAATGTATATTTAATGAGATAATTAATAATTCTTTTGAAATATATATAATATTAAAATGAACTTCATTTTCGCCAACTAATATAACTGAATATAACATTTAAAATTATAGATGGATATTTTACAACAAATAATAAATACAAAATTTGATAATGCAAAACTCAATATTATTATAATTTAATTGATATCGTGTATATATAAATTATGTAAATGTGACACATAGAAATAAAATAAATTAAAGAAAGCATGGAAAAAAAAAAATACAGACAGACCCCTATCTAATACTTGGACTGGGAAGGTTTAGGACCTTTAGGTCTTGGGATGAAATCATGGTTTGGGCCGAAATCCTCCCAAGCCCATTATCAAACAAGGTTTGGCCGAGTATGGCTGAAATTAAACCGAGTCAAAAGAGATCCATATATATCCATTCTACTTATTAAAAAAACTGTCATGGTGTATCTTACTACATTAGTTTTGGATATTCATATTTTGCCCTTAATACTTAAATTAGTGAATCACACTTTTGATTTCCTTATGGTCTGACTTTATCACTTTCGTCTTTTTTAAATTTTTCGTAACAGATGCATCCCTTTTATCAATACTAGGAAAGTGTACGTGCGTTGCACGTGATTAATTAATTTTCTATGTTAGTGGAATCATACAATCATTTTTCAATATACTATCTTAATGACATATCATATAATTTTTTTGACTAATTCACTTTAATTATTACTATGTTGTTACAAAAAATTATCATAAATACTTATAATCAAAACTTGAAAATAAAAAATGAACTATAACTAGTAAGAATCTTTAATCTGAAATTACATGTCCATAGAACTATTATTCTAAAACAACCATTTGAACGAATGAACAATATCTATTGTTTTCTTCCTTTACTTTGATATTTCCATCTCAACCATTTTTCATTGGTTTATCCCATTTTTTTTTATCGATTTAACCAGTTTTTTATGTTATACATATCTTTTACTAAATTCATCCATTTTCAATTACATGTCTAATCAATTTTTAACGAATCTAACCCATTTTTACCAACTTTCCCCGTTTTTGTTGGGTAAACCTGCTTTTACACTAAGTTTACCCTATTTTTTGTTATTTTAACATGTCTTTCATCGATTTCCTCGAGTTTTACTTGAGTTTACCATTTGTTTTTGTGTTATTTTAATCCGTTCTTTCATTGATTTCACCATTTTTTGTGCTTTATCCCATTCTTTAATCGATTCACTCATTCTATCCGTTTTAACCCAATTTCACATATTCTTTTGCTGATGTACACTATTTTCTCGACTATTTCACTTTTTTTTTTCAATTTAACTCGTTTTTTGTTCTTGTTCTTTATCGATTTGATCCATTTTTTGTTATCTTGTGTTTAGTCGATGTCAATTCATTTTTTTACCAGTTTACCCGTGTTTTGTCGATTTACCTCATTATTTTATTGATTGTACCAGTTTTTGTTGCTTTAACTCATTTTTATTTGATCTAACCCATTTTCCCATTGTTTTGCCGTTATCACCAGTTTTAACCACTTATATATTTTGACTTTTGTTTTTAGCCTAAGCCAATTATAAGGTTTTTAGTTAACTAAATATGATTACTTTAGTTTATTCATATCGAAGAAATGTGATTTCTTTGTAGGATTTTTAATAATTGATCATTTATTAAGAATTGTCCAAAGAAACATTGATTGCGCCTGTATTTACACTGAGTTTATCATTTTTTTTGTTATTTTAAGCCGTCCTTCGACCGATTCCACCCATTTTTGTGTTTTTATCAAATTTGTTAATCAATTCACTCATTGTTTTCGGTTTAACCCAATTTTAGTCGATTTTACCTATCTAGCTTACCACGTTGTTTTATCAATGGCACCATTTTTTTTATTTAAATCATTTTTCTTCTATCTAACCCATTTTTTCTCTGATTTACCAATTTTTTTTTTATCATATATATATTTTTAGTATAATCTTACCCGTTTTCATCAATTTTAACTATTCTATGTTTTGACTTATTTTGTCGTTATCACCAGTTTTAACTGTTGGTCCCAAGTGGTCAGATGAGGTCTAGAGGGGGAGGGGGGGTGAATAGACCTCTGAAAAATTTTGAACTTAAAAAGTTTTCACTCGACTGTCAGCAGACTAAGCTGTTGAAGGTCAGTAAGCTGACTAGGCTGATCAGTGAACAAATCTTTGAATCAGCACAGTTAACCACTTCTCTTTGAACTACTTAGCTGATTTCAGTAAAATCAACTTTTAAAAGCAGAGTACTCAGCGGATTTAAAACAGTGTTTTTAACAAGTAAACTTACAACAGTTAGAAAGATTTATCCCCAGTTTTAACAAACACTTTTCACGAAGTCTTTCAACAGTTTTGTTAAAGTGTTTTATGCAATCTGAAAATATGCAAGGAAAAATGCAAAGTAAAACACACAGAATTTTTATAGTGGTTATATGAATTTAAATCCTTTAGTCCACTCTTCCAAGTCACTTAGATCTTGGGTTATACTAGAAAACACAAAGTAATCAGTATACAATGCTTGCGCCAAACAACAAATGAAATGGCCACAAGTGCGCAATATGAAATCACAAAGAAAGCCTATCCTCTGAAGCTAGATCACTCACTAAGATGGATCTACACTTCGCACAACACTCTACCAGTTTTTCACTCAGAAAAATGTATTTATCTTTGATATTCAACTTCGGCTTGTGTCAACAAATGACAAAGCTGATGAGTGAGATGTTCTTGAGACTTGAAGATTTTGCTTCGGATTTTCTCTCAGAGATCGTGTTGTTCTTTCTCTTCTTCATCTCTTGAACTATTTATACTCGCAAGTTTGAAAAATGTCCGTTGAAGAGAGACAAAATTCAAATTCCTCGGGTACTGGTCATTAATTTCTGCGAACGGCTCTCTGCGCAGTGACAGTACTACAGACTGTACTTTCTGTCATATAGCATTTAATGCACCCAGCTGATACGAGCTATTTCTTCAATAATTTGCCATTAATACCCTCGGTCTTCAGCATTTATTACTCCAAGTGCATTTATTACCGTTGGAGAGACTTTCTGATCCTTTCCACTTGGCTGATGAGAACACAAGTCTGATGATGAGCAGAGCTGATCTCAAACTTGAACAAATCTGATTTAAGTCGGCTGATCTTGACCAGTCTGATTTCTTTCTTCAACAGCAGATCAGTAGTCTACTTGGACCATCCTGAATTTTGACATAACTTATATGACTTTAGCTTCACTCAAAATTCTTCTAAGATTTTTAATTAAGCTTTCCTAGCTTAGCTGGTTATGATGTTTTGGAAATCATCAAAACCTCCCTTAAACATTAAATTACTTGTCTTCTGATCTTCATCTTCATCCAACATTAACCACTTTTTTTTTTGATTTTTTTTAGCCTAAGTTAATTATAAGTTTTTCAGTTAACTAAATAGTACTTTTTATTTTTTTTTAATTCATATAGCCTAAATAGACCTTTTATTTTTAGATTATGTAGTAAATGATATATTCTTAAGAATTTTTGAAAGAAATTTCGCTTGTACCTATTTTACACTAAGTTTATCATTTCTTTTTTATTATTTTAGCCCATTCTTTCACCGATTTCAAATATTTTTTTTTTTTGTGGTTTATCTCATTTCTTAATCAATCCATAATTATCTCAAGTGTAACCAATTTCAATCTATTTTTACATTTATTAATCAATTCACTAAGTTTCTCAGATTGAAACCAATTTATTCGGATTTTACTTATTATTTTGCGTATTTAACCTATTTTCTCATATATTTTACCTTTTTTTTTGCCAATTAACTCATATATTTGTTTTTGTTCTTTTATCAATTTGATCTGATTTTTTGTTATCTCGTGTTTAGCCGATTCATCATTTTTTTTACCTATTTTACCTATTTTTTGCTTGTTAACCTTGTTGTTTTATCAATGGCACGATTTTTTTTTTGTTTTAACCCGCTTTTTTTTTTTTTCTATCTAACCAATTTTCTCATTGATTTTACCATTTTTATCATATATTATTAATCAAAATTTTACATTTTTTACCGGTTTTAACAATTTCGATGTTTTGAAGTTTTTTTTCTTAAGCCAATTATACATTTTTTGTTCTCTCTAGTGTAACCCAATTTCAGTTGATTTTCACATTTGTTAATCAATTCACTATTTTTCTCTGATTGAACCCAATTTAGTCTGATTTTACTTATTATTGTGCTTATTTAATTTATTTTCTCACATATTTCACCTTTATTTTTTGCCAATTAACTCATTTATTTGTTCTTGTTCTTTTATCGATATGTTCTGATTTTTTATTATCCCGTGTTTAGCCAATTTCATTCATTTTTTTTTACCAATTTTTTGCTTGTTACTCTTGTTGTTTTATCAACGACACAATTTTTTTTTTGTTTTAAACTGCTTTTCTTTCTATCTAACCAATTTTCTCATTGATTTTACCATTTTTTTAATCATATATTACTAATCAAAATTTTACATATTTTGCCGGTTTTAACAATTTCTATGTTCTAAAGTTTTTTTGCTTAAGCCAATTATATATTTTTTAGTTAACTAAATAGTACCTTTTTTAATCATGTAGAACGAATTCGACATAGAGGTTCCTTAATGTTTTTTAGGTTCTTCAAATATACTTCTTAAGAACTCTTCAAAAAAGTTTTGAAGAAATATAGAGTTATAGTTTTTTTTTTTTTTTTAACATTAATATTTTAATGAGTTGCAAAACTTTAAAAGATAATTATAAGTTTGTAATATAAGGGACTTCTTGTCTAATTAAACTTCTGTAATTCTTTTTTTTAGGATTCTTTTATTTTACATTTTTGCCATAAATTTAAATATCACAATATAATTTTAATAGGGGTATATTAGTCTTCACAAAAAAGGGAAGAAATTTCCTTAGGCCAACTCGTACTTTTATATGTATATAGATATATAGATAGTGTATCTCATTAGTCCCTCTTATCAATGTAGTGTGACACACTTATCAATCTTAAATTTTTGGTAGCAGATTCATCCCATTCTTCCTTTTATCATTATATTGTTACACATTCGTATAGGATGTATTTTTATAGTGTTACACATTCGTATAAGATGTATTTCGGATTTAAGAGGGACGAATGTGTTACACTACATTGGCTTATGTTAAGACAACATCCGCGCTTCTGCCTTTTGCAAAAGCTGGCTAGCTGTAGCGATCTCTACTAGAATTTTTGATAAGCCGCCTTGGCTTATGTTCTTTCCAAAATTTGGTGACTTGTACGAGTTTTACGACCCTTCCAAGCGCAAAACTTATTGGCTCGAGTTGCCTGAGCTACATGGCTCTCGAATTTGCTACGCGAAAGATGGTTGGTTGCTTGCTTCTATGCAAACCAAGAACTCAACGCGTGTTCTTCTTTTGTCCTTACACACGGGAAATGATCAAGATGCCTAATCTAGAATTAACTTACCAAATAGTTGCATTTTCAGCTTCTCCTACATCTCCTGATTGTATGCTCTTTACAGTTAAGCATGTTCGCAGCCGCGCCCCATGGTTGTTGCAGTTAGTACGTGTCGTCGGGGGCAACCGAATGGACTACTGTCAATTACCCAAATCGGCTACCGTTTGTTAGTAGCATTTGGAGTAAGCTCGTTTTCTGTAAGGGACTCTTTTACTGTTTGAGTCTTACTGGTTGGTTGGGGGTTTATAACCCGGAGAAAAGTACTTGGGCCCTCACTACAAGAAAATTGAGTTTAAGCGACAAAAGAATAAGTGATAATGTGGAAATTGTCACTCTTTGTATTCATTTAGTGATAAAAATATTAATTTTGTCATAATAATAATGGTGACAAGTGTAATAGTGACAAAATAAATTTTTGAGTTGTCATTAATAGTTATTAATGACAAATATATGGTGGCTTAAGTTGTCACTATTGATAATTAGCGACACCCTTTAAGTGACAACTTAGTGACAATAAATCTTGTCACTATGGTTTAGTGACAATTTTTTTGTTGTCACTTTTGAGGTATCATTATATGTTAATAGTGACAATTTTTTTACAATTCTTGTCACTAGTATGTTTATGAAAACCATTTTAGTGACAATATTTGAGTTTTTGTCACTTAATATATATAAGAAGCGACAACTTCAACATTGTCACATAAAATTTTATCACTAAAATTTAATTTTTTTGTAGTGCGTTCATTCTGTGCCGCCGCCCAAATGCCCCGAGAATTTCTTTGTTAAGAATTGGTGGAAGGGCTAATTTATGGCGGAGCATAACGGAGATATATACGTTATATACACATGCTCCGCTGTAAACCCAGTGATATATAAATTAGATCAAACTAATAAAGTGTGGGTAGAAATGGAAAATTTAGGGGGAATGACTTTATTTGCTAATTTTTTGTCTTCCCATGCGAGGATGGATCTTCTTGGAATGATGCGAAACAATGTTTATTTCTCAAAGGTTCGGTTTTATGGGAACCGTTGCATTTTATATTCGGTCGATGATGGTAGATGCTATCCACGGAAGAAGTGTTATGATTGGGGAGAACAAGATCCATTCGAGAGTATTTGGATCGAACCGCCTCAAGACCTTTCGACTTTTCTTTAAAAGGTAAAATTAAATTTAGTTATTTTGAGATTTTTATTTTCTCATGGACTTGGTATTTGTGTTGCAGTCCTTGCTTCTGGCTGTTATTAAGGTTCCACTACAATCAAAAGCCATCTCTCTCATTTAGCTTTCTTGATGTTGTTTAATTAGCCCTTTTTTTTCCTTTTTCTTTTGATTTAGACTGTATGTAAACGGCAGGTTTGGAAAATAATGTTGTTCCACTTATTTAATCTATTTGTATAAGATATTTTCCGGCTATGATTTTCTCTTATCTTTACAGATATTGGGCTATATATATATATATATATATATATATATATATATATATATATAATAGATATCAAAAGGAGAAAATATTTCTGAATTTTTTCATTATGAATTAAATTTTAATTTAATGATTAAATTTCTGAATTTTTTATATGTGCATCAAGTTTTCTGTTGGAGCTTCTTTGTTAGGTAACTCCACAGATTGATTCTAATCAATAAATACTATTAAATAATGGTTTTTGTAACCCTTTTGCATCAGCATATTGAAAAGGGAATGTGATTCCATTTTCATATATAAACAGTGGATTTATATTATATTAAGATAATGTTTGAGACCACTTGTAGTACAAAAATGTGTGTCTCAATATGGAACTAGTCAAATGCATAGATCAAACTTTCGTATTGAGTTTATGTTCGGTCAGCTAAATATTGGAATTTTTCGAGAATTTCTTGAAAATATTTCTGAAATGCTAGAAAAAGTTATAAAAAAAAGTGACTAAATTAAAAAAAAAATAACAGAATTTAAGGTAAAATATAGTTTCGGAGTTACGCTTTATTTTAGCTGATTCAAAAACGAATTTTTTTCTATGTTTTCAAAAAGAAAAATGGAAATTGTGATCCATGCTCAAATGTTTTAATAAAGACATTCTAGAATAACTATGACAATTCATAATTCTTATCCAAAACTTATTGAGCCTGTTTGTCTCGCTTTTCCGAAAAAAATTCGGTTTTTGGAAAGGCCAAACAAACAATCCAACCACTTTCCCAATTAATTAGCTACAACAAACCACTCTCCGAAAGGCCAAACAAACAGGCCATTTTTCTACTCTATTTCTATTTCTCTCTATATTAGAAAAGTCAAAATTGCGGCTACTTTCCCAAACAACTCTCCCAAAACCCAAACAAACAACATTACGCAAATCGAGATTATTTCTCAAATCTCTACCACTTTCCCAAACCACTATTCGAAAGGCGAGACAAACAGGCCCATTTAGTTTCACACATTCCATACTTATGAAATTTTGTCATTTTTTCTTGATAAAAGTTATTAATTTGACACGTAATATTTTATTAAAAATCAAATGTTCAAACTCAATTCAAAACATATGTCAAGTTTTTTAGGATTCAAAGCACTTCAAATATAGTATAAACAATCCAAATTTCTTTTGCTTTATTATACCATTACAAGAAATATGACTTTTAGCTAAGAAATTTCGTAGCAAAATATAATCTAAGACGAAAAACTTTGTATCCCAAATTGTTGCCAAAGTTGTGTCGCTAAATATGGCTTCTCATTTATGGTCATTCTTCCTTTGGCTTCTGTCTTTGTTCGACTCAAACATAAATATGCGGGTGCATAAACTAATTATTTTTAGGATAATTAGATGTGAAGAGGAAAAAGGATTAAATTACTTCAAAGCAATTAACTCATGGCTGTGCATCAAATATAAGAGAAGGTAACATGTTAAAATTATATTCTATGGAAATAATGTAACTTAGAAAGATTTCAGTAAATAAACTAAGGTAATCATTGTACCAATTAACAGATTTTAACATGTTCTGAAAATATGGAACTTATAAAAAAGAAATACTATTACTTAAGAAACTAAGGTAATCATTGTACCATTTAACAGAAAATGACCTTTCCCCGCGTCGATCTCATAGAGCATAAGAAGATAGACAGTGGGTCTCCATGTAGGGATACCACCATTCAGTAGGTCGACCGCCATCATATTGAAGCGACTCAATTGTTTTGGTCTCTAAGTTGTACATAAATACATTTTCCCCCTGCCTGAGAACAACAACAATTGGACTGCATGGAATCAATCCCTCGATAAAGATTGATTCTAATATTTCATCCGATTCTTCATTGTTTTCTAGCAATTTTATCGCAGGTTCTTTGAGCAGGGAAGCACTCGTGATTGTGTGCATCAAGATCCACTCAGTGGCAGGTATAATGGTGGAGCGCCTGTAACTTCCATCGTTATTCTTGGGGAGCCGCCAAAATTGCATCCCTTGATAAACGTCTGTAACGCTAAACACTATAACATCATCATGTTCTTGCCTGATAATAGTTGAGTTATAATATGTGCCACTATCTGGAAATGGCAACATAATCAACTGCAGACGATCCTCACCCCCATTTAAATCGTAAAGGGAGATCGATCTCCTTCCACTCCAATGCACGACACCATTACACACGATAGAAGGCGTCTCCTCACTTAGATATAAATATGGAGGAATGCTGAGTGTCAACTTAGCCCATGTGCCAGTCTTGGAAGAATAAGTTTCAATATCACACTCTCCTAATGTATCTATGCTAGCCCGTAGAACCATGTAATTTGGTATGAGCTCGTTTGTATTCTCCTCGCACACAAATGCAACGGGTATTATTGCACTTGTAGAGTTGGGGATTATGGGTGGCGGCAAAGAAACCGATTTTTTGGTTATTGGATTCCAAACATGGTAAATGTTGGAAGAGTCATGATCACCGCAGAGGATGAGCCCATTTGAGGAAGTGATGAAGTTGCCAAATATGTTCGGCGCCATAGTGATGTACCCCAAATTACTTTTTCGTAATTCATTCAAATTTGTTAATTGGACGAGTTGTAGCAGACGTTCTCCACGTAGCCGATGTTTTCTAGTCTTGTCACTGTAACTTTTAAGAAAGCAAGGATCGGCGATGATATTGGTCCATCTCTTTGACATGCACTTGAATCTGAACAAGGATTTCGGCGGCAATCGAACTAGTATGGACATTAACAAGTCATTGTTGCCCTCTATTTTCTCTGCAGCCACTAACTCCATAGTTGAAAGTCTGAAAGAAGAAATCCAAGCAATGTTGTGTATCAATTAATGAGATTGTGTATAAGAATGAAACATGAGAAATTCTGACTGGATCCTCCCGAAGCAGAAAAAGTTCGAAGCCAGGTCCAAAAGACGGCGGCGAAAATCAAATGGTAACTAGTATAAATAGAATATTACCTGTTGGATATCACAAATGTTGTTAAAAGACGTAATTATTCTTGAAGTGATCAAGTTGGCCGCTGCTTTAATTTCTCGAACGAACTGAGCAATTAAAAAGATAGGGTTAGCTTACATGACAATCGACTTTACTTTAGATTTCCATAACTAGTGCATTAGTTCTCGAATTATAAAAAAAACATCACAAACAAAGATTCCTCCAAATACATCAACTTCTCAATATACATTGCTTCAATTTGGATTTTAACTTACAGTCATGAATTTTAATTCAAAAACAGTAGTACCAATGTACCATATTTCAACAACATTTCTAAACAAGAAGAGGTAAAAGATCAGTCTGAAACACATGCATAGACTAAAGAATTTTGTTCACCAAGCAATCACAGCTTTGGATCTATCAATTTCAACCAACAAAGACATTAGGGCACATCGACATAATCCAAAATTAATTAAACATTTCAAAATAATTTCATCCACAATTACTTTTTCATTACATAATAACGAAAACTTAAAGATGGAGAGTGTAAATTTGACCTTTAATTTAGCTTCGTCCCTCTGTTTGAATGAAAATTTTAGTCTGTTTCAGGTGACATCAAAAAGCTTTGCCGCTCTAAAAATACAAAGACCTAGATTTCGAAATCTTCCATAGATGAGAGATTCAACAACGAACACCAACATTAAAAATTAATACACATACTTACCAGAATATTCAGTACGAGTTAAATCGAAATGAGTAGATTGGAAGCTCAATAGAAAAGGTAAATGGAAATTTATCTGAAGAAAGGGAGACGAAGAGACATCGATAATTCCTAGGTCGAATTGTTATGTTATTCGTGGATTTTGTGAAATGGAGCAAGCTCGTTTTTATAGAGTTAATATGGAGAGTGAATATCAAATTACCTTCTTGTGTTATTTTAAGTAGATAATTTAATTCCCTGTAATAATAAATAAAAGGATAAAATAGCTTCATGTGATATATCCTAAACAAAATATCTCCCTATATTTTTATGAAAGAATCACATTGTCTCCCTCGAAATTGCTAATTAATTCATATAATAAGGAGTTAAATTGCCTTCAGCCATTTCTTTTTTGGCCAAATGGCGTTTCAAGATATTGAAATTTTAAAACTGGCCTTCAGCCATTTTTTTTTCTTTTTTTCATATCATTAAAACTTAAAAACTCTACTAATTAATTACCTCCAACCACCTAGACTCTTTGAAATTAACAAATCAACCCCAACCCTAAAATTAACAAAAATCAACTCTCACTTCATTCTTCATTCTTCATTTTTCACTCTTCCACTCCCCAATTGCCTCTCTCTCTTCTCTTTTCTCTTAAATCTCTCAACAAACTCTAAAATTACATAAATCACTCCAACAAGAAGTTGAGATGGAACCTAATCAAAGATTGGCACAAGGATTGAACCTCCAAAATCGCATAAATGAGGTCAATTTTAATTTTCTATAATTCTTGCACATAAAATAACCCCAACCCTCGTCCTCATGCTTTCGAAGAAAATTTCACTGCGGTGAGACGTAACAGACATGGGTTTCACTGCCGTGAGGTTTCTATCTCACCTTGGTGTGGTAAAACCTCACGGAGGGTCTGTTTCCTCGAGACGCGGCAGTGAATTTCTGGGAGCTAGTGAATATCTTCAGTCGCCCAACACATTTAGCTTGGGCGAGTGAAGTATGTTGGGCGAGTGAAATTTCAGTCGCCCAACATACATCACTCGCCCAAGCCAGTAGAAACTGCTTGGGCGAGTGAAATTTCAGTCGCCCAACACACTTCACTCGCCAAACCAGTAGTAACTGCTTGGGCGAGTGAAATGTATTGGTGAGTGGATTTCTTCAGTAGCCCAATACGCTTATTCGCCCAAGCCAGAGGTACTGCTTGGGCGAGTGAAATGTGATGGGCGACCGAATTTCTTCGATCGCCCAACACACTTCACTCGCCCAAGCCTATAGTTACTGCTTGAGCGAGTGCAATGTGATGGGCGAGTGAATCTCTTCATTCGCCCAGCACACTTCACTTGCCCAAGCCAGTAGGTACTGCTTGGGCGAGTGAATTTCTTCACTCGCCCCGCACACTTCACTCGCCCATATCAGTAGATTTTGAAAGATTAATTTATTTATTTTGTTTGTAGGGTTATCGTATCTTATCTACTTCCCAACTGCCGCCCTTGCCAGATTTGCACTATGCGAGGGTAACTGAGGATGGGAAAGTGTCACACAGGCAAACGTGGAAATATTTGAATGAGATAGTGGCTCGTCTTGATCAGATCCATTGGGAAAAGATTAATAGGTGCCCCCAGATTGGGAATTTTTTACACCTAAATTTAAAAGGATTCCTAAAGGGATCGATCCTACACCAAGTAATGATTAGGTCGTGTGCTCGAGAAGACAACCAAAGCGACTATGAGCATTGGGGTTTTGGGGAACGGAAAGCCTATACGACTGAGCGTAGAGGAGTTTAGTCTGGTTTTAGAATCGCGTTTCACCGAACTAACATGTGCCGATATACGAAGGAAGAAAGCTTTTGAGTTGAAATGTAGAAGGTTTCCAAATGCGGGAGACACATATGTTCGTGTACATGAAGTTATGAATGTGATCAAACTTTTGTTGATTCGGGAACCAGACAGTGATGATATCATCAGCCTTATCTATGCTGTTGTTGTAACAACGTTTTTGTTGCCTCATCGAAACCCCAGGGAAGTGGATGACTTCACTTTAGAGGTAAATAATATTTAATTCTATTTAATTTTGATATTTATATGTTTTATTAAATTAATTATTAATGAACTCTTCTAAAATTGCAGACCTGTGACTTCCTAGATATATGCGATAAATATCCATGGGGCGATTTGGTTTGAAATAAAACAGTGTCAAATACTTTGGGTTCAGTTGGGCCTCTAAATGATGAAACTGAGACCTTCCGCAGTTGGAATTGTTGGGGATGCCCCTTAATTATACAAGTATGAAATCCTACTCAGTTTTTCAATGTTTTGAAGAATTACAAGTCTAATTTTGTAACGACTCGTGAATATGATTTATGTGCAGGATTGGTTATTAGAGGCAATTGAAGGTTTGGACCAAATAGCATTATGCACTCCAAGACCTGGTTTTGAGGGGAGGCATCCGAGAATGTTGCGTTGGATCATAAAGGAGTCTAATCACCCCAATTGTTCTACTGTGGATGAATTTCTGAAACATGTTATGGTGTGGTTTTATTAATTATTTTCTTTTTTTAATAATTAATAGATCTCTCTAAACATTACAACTATTATATTTTTTGTTTTTAGGTTGTCATCCCGCAACTGAAGCCGGATGTAGTGGAGGTACAGAGCCCATATTATTTGAGTGCGAGGGATGCTATGCTAGATTCGTTTGCTGACAATGGCCAGTCAACTTCCTTTCGCATCCTCTGTGAGGGCTTAGGTGTTGATTACGTCATTGTTCAGGACGATGAGACATTGCAATCTACGGGCGTACCCTTCAATCCCCCTCAGGGTCCCGACGTTGCCTCCACTTCTCGGGGTCCACAAAACCATCCCTCCAAACGTTCACGCGGCGGAGCCTCCACCTCGCAACAGCCATCAATGGATCAAGATGACAAACAACCGGCTTGGGCACAACGAATGGAGCGGATTCAACTTGAAAATCAAAGGATGTGTCGGGACACCCAAACACGTGTGGGTGCCCTTGAGCGGATGATGACGAAACTTCTTCGTCGGATCGATCTTAATGGAGTAAGGCCGCATGCGCCATCTGGAGGGGGTGATTATGCAATTGAAGATGATATTGATTTTAGGGAGGTTGATCAGTATACAGATCATCAGGTTGATGATTGAGATTATGTATATGTGTTAGACATTTAATTGACATATTGTTTTGATTTCGTTTTGAATTATTTTATGAAATGGTGTGTTTTTTTAATTGATAATCAAGAGAGGCGATTATACGCAGGATTCTCTACAGAATCTCGGATCCGATGATCCACAAGGTTCTCAACAGAGTCCCGGGACTGATTAGCCGAACTAAAATTTTTTGGCTCCGACAGACAGGGAAAAGAGGGTGAGAAAGACGTGTAAATGGATCAGAACCCCTTTCACCGCAAATGATAGTGTTGGATGAAGATGAAGATTAATGAACAAGGAAGTTAGAAGTTAAAGGGAGGTTTTGATGATTGCCAAAACATCATAACCAGCTAAGTAAGGAATGCTTAGTAAAATCTCTTAGAAGAATTTTGATCAACCAAAGAAAAATCAGACAAGTCAAAATTCAGAATGGTCCAGAAGACTACTGATCTGCTGCTGAAGGAAGAAATCAGTTTGGTGAAAATCAGCCGACTCAAATCAGATTTGTTCACGTTTGGGATCAGGTCAATACGTCATCAGACGAGTGACTCTTATCAGCCAAGTGAAGACGATCAGGAAGTCTCTCCAATGGTAATAAATGCACTTGGAGTAATACAGAGAGCCGTTTCCAGAGTTTAAGGACTAGTACCCGATGCATTTGAATCTTGTCTTGCTTCAACGGACACTTTTCAAATCTGAAGGTATAAATAGTTCGCGAGTTTGAGAGAGAAGACACACAACACAACTGAGATCAATCCTGCAAAGCAAAATCTTCTAAGTCTCAAAAACTCAAGAACAGCTCACTATTCTCCCGAAGTTATTTGTTAACTGAAGCTAGTTGAAGTCAAAAGAAAAATCATTTTCTGAGTGAATCTGTTATTGTAGAGTGTTGTGAGAAGTAGATGTCCATCTGAGTGAGTGATATTACTTCGGAGAGTAGGAGTTTCTTTGTGATTTCCTGCTGCGAACTTACGGCTCATCATTTGTTTAGAGCGTAAGTAGAGTATATTGTATATTGTGTGTTTATAGTATAACCCAAGATATAAGTGACTTGGAAGAGTGGACTAAAGGATTTTCATCCATATAACCACTATAAAAATTCTTTGTGTTTTAACTTGCATTATTTTCTCGCATATCTTCAAAGTTGCATTAAAAACTCTAGAAAACTTTCGAAAAGATTTTAAGAAGGAGTTTGTTCAAACTGGGGATAAAATCTTTCAAAATACTTAGTTTACTTGTGAAAAACACTTTAAAACATCCGCTGCAACTGATCTGATAAAACCGATTTTACTGAAATCAGCTAAGTACTTTTCTAAAAGAGTGGTCAACTCTGCTGCTCAAACTTTGTGTGCGAACAGCTTAGTTAGTTTACTGTTTGCGATCACCTTAGTCTGCTAACAGTTAAGTGAAAAGTTTTTAAAGTCTAAAAAAATTTCAGAGGTCTATTCACCCCCCCCTCTAGACCTCATCCGACCACTTGGGACCAACAAGTGGTATCAGAGCAGGTGGTTCATTAGAATCAGCTGCCTGATCAACGAGCTTGATCCAAGTATTTTTCAAAGGTTTTTAAACCTTTTCAAAAGAGCATATTTTTGAAAAATCAGAACTTTTTGAAAATGGATTGTATCAGCCATGTTCCCCACATTGGCGGTATGAGTTTTGAGGACTGGAAGATCAGGATGGAGATCTTCTTAGCTGCTTACAATGATAACATATATACATGCATTACCAAGGGTCCATTCAAATTCACCAATACTATAAAGGTTGATGAAGTAGATATAGTGGTGGAAAAAGATCTACAAGAGATGACAGCTGAAGAGATCAAGCTGTTCAATCTTGATAAAGTTGGCCGTTTCATCATGACCAAAGCCCTGGACAACGACAGATTTGACAAAGTCAAGCATTGCAAGACTGCAAAAGAGATGTGGGACAAGGTTCGTGACATGAGCGAAGGAAACGACGCCATAAAAGAGCATCAGCTGAGTGTTGTTCTCCAAAAGCTAGACAACTTCAAGATGAAGTCTGCGGAAACCATTGACCAGATGGATACACGGTTTACAAGGACACTAAATGAAGTTCTCAAGCTAGGAAAAACCTTCACTAACAAGGAAATAACTGTCAGAGTGTTGAAAGCTCTGCCTCCAAAGTTCAACATGAAGGTGAAAACCATGGAAGAGTCAAGAGATTTGGGAAAGATCCCTCTTACCGAGCAGTTCTCAGTACTCAAGGCATACGAGTATAAACTGCCAAGAATGGGTATTGAAGAAACCTCAACTTCAGGCCCCGCAACTGCCCTGGTTGCTGCTGAAAATCCAAGAAGAACATCACTCAAAAGCAAAGAAGTGGACCCATCTGATGAAGCCAAACTACTCAACAAAAAGGAGTACACTGCTGGAGATGTTGCATTGCTGATGAACAACTTCAAGTAGTTCTATAAAAGAAAAATGAAGAACAAATACAACAATGCTTCTACTTCTAACCCTACTTCTTCTTCTCAAGATAAGGATGTTTATAAATCCAAACTAATGTGTTACAATTGCAGGAAATTGGGACATTTCATCAGAGACTGCCCATATCCTAAAGCTGAGAAATACACTGAAGAAGAAAAGAGAATCAGAAAGGAAAGAAAGCATCAGAAAGGCAAGGTGATGATAGTTGAAGCAGAGAAGCTGGCTGCTATCTACTCATCTGATTCAGACTCAAACACTTCTGAAGAAGAGTCTACTGAAGATGAGAACCCTACTCTTATCTGCCTGATGGTTAAGGAATCTGATGACTCTGAGGATGAGGTAACTCTTCTTGAAAATGAATTGTTTAATTCATTTGAGCAAATGATGGTTAATAATACTAGTATTGTTGACGCATTTGCTAAGCTTAAGGAAGAGATGATACTGCTAAGAGAGCAAAACAGTTCACTGAAACTTAAGGTTGAAACACCAAAAAAATTGGCTAAATATAAACTGCTTGAGCAAGAAATGAGTCTCTGAAAGCTGAATGTGAAGTATATAAAGGAAAAATCATGGAACTTGAAAAGATTATTGAGTCTCATGAAAAGTCTTCTGTTGCATCCACTCATATGTCTAGTAAACAAAAACTACCTTTAGAACAGGATAAGTTGGAACTGAATCATACTGAAAAGTTCATATCAGCTGACAATAGTAAGGTCATATTGTATGTTCAGACTACTAAACCTACTTCACCTGAGAAAGAATTAAAAGAAAATAAAGTTCCTAAGGCTAAAAAGAGCAAAGAGCCTAGTTTAGGAAAACAGACTGGTAAGACTAAACAGCAGATTCCTAGGAAGTCTGCTGAAACTAGTAAAACCAATCAGACTAGTAACAAAACTAAGTCATCTGTTAATGAGCAAGTAAAAAGTAAGCCAAAGAAGCATAAGAACAGAAAAATCAAAATGCTTGGTATGGAAATGAGTCATATTATGTACAACCTGCTGCATATCCTCCTATGTATCATGCACCTCAATTTCAAACTTACTATGCACCTTACCCTGCTCATCAATTTGAAAGGAATGAAGTCTGGTACTTGGTTCCTAGACCAAGTCTTCAAAGGGTAATTGGCACTAAGTGGGTATTCAGAAATAAAATCAATGAAGATGGTGTTGTCACCAGAAACAAAGCAAGATTAGTGGCTGTTGGATAAGGATGAAGATGAAGGCACTAAAGGAAGTTTGATAAGGGAGGTTTTGATGCATTCCAAAACTTCAAAGATTGGCTAAGTATGGAGTAACTTAGCTGATAAACTTATCAAGGAATTTTGACTAAGTAATGAAGACATCAGAAGAGTCAAAGTTTCAAGGTCCAAGACTTCTGATCTGCTGAAGTAAAGTTATCAGACTAGTGAAGATCAGCCGACTCAAATAAGATTTGTTCAAGTTTGAGATCAGCCAAGTTCACCATCAGACTTGTACTTTCGTCAGCCAAGTGAAGAAGATCATGAAGTGTTCCCAACGGTAATAAATGCCCCTTGGTGTAATAAATGCTGAAGTACGAGGATATTTAAGACAAATGATTGAAGAAAAGCTTCGCATCAGCCGAGTGCATTTAATGCTGCATTTAATGCTGCCTGCAAAATAGTACTGTTTACAGTACGGACAGACTGCAAAAGAGCCGTTCGCGGATTTTAAGGACCAGTACTCGAGGAATTTGAATTCTGTCTCTCTTCAACGGACACTTTTCAATCCTCAAGTATAAATAGCTGAAAGAGACGAAGAAGAAACAAGCAACACACTTTCTGAGAGAAATTTCCGAAGCAAAATTCTTTAAGTCTCAAGAACAGCTCACTCATCAGCTGAGTCATTTGTTGACGAAAGCAGAGTTGAAGAACAAAGAAAAATACATCTTCTGAGTGATTTTGTAAACAAGAGTGTTGTGCGGAGTTGTGATCCATCTTTGTGAGTGATCAAACTTCAGAGAATAGGTTTTCTGTGTGATTTCCTATTGCGAACTTGTGGTCGTTTAATTTGTTGTTCGACGCAAGCAGAGTATACTGTAAACTTTGTGATTATAGTATATCCCAAGATCTGTGTGACTTGGAAGAGTGGACTAAAGGATATTCAAATCCATATAACCACTATAAAAATTACTTGTGTTTTTACATTGTTTTAAATCTGCATATTTTCTGTTTGCATAAAAACACATTAAGTTAACTGTTTGAAAAAGAGATAAAAAGGAGTTTATAAAACTGGGGAAGCATTTTTCAAACTGCTAAGATTACTTGTGAAAAACACTTTGAAAATCCGCTGCAAGTACTCTAAGTATTAAAACTGATTTTAACAGAATCAGCTAAGTAACTATCAGACGAGTGGTCAACAGACCTGTTCAAAGATTTGTTCGCGAACAGAATTGTAACTTACTAATCTGATCAGCTTAGTCTGTTCAATTAAAGTAAAGTTTTAAAGTTAAAATTGAAAGAAAATTTTAAAGAGGTTTATTCACTCCCCCTCTAAACCTCTTCTGACCACTTTGGACCAACAAGTGGCATCAGAGCGGGTGGTTCATTAGAATCAGCTGCCTGATCAACGAGCTTGATCCAAGTGTTTTTTTAAAGGTTTTTAAAACTTTTCAAAAGAGCATCTTTTTGAAAAATCAAAACTTTTTGAAAAATGGACTGTATCAGCCATGTTCCCCACATTGCTGGTATGTCTTTTGAGGACTGGAAGATTAGAATGGAAATCTTTCTAGCAGCCTACAATGATAACATGTACACATGTATCATTAAAGGTCCATTCAGATTCACAAAGACCATCAAAATAAATGAAGTAGATACGGTTGTGGAGAAAGACCTTCATGAGATGACTCCTGAAGAAATAAAGCTTTACAATCTAGATAAAGTTGGGAGATTCATCATGACTAAAGCCCTGGATAATGATCGGTTGACAAGGTCAAGCATTGCAAGACTGCAAAGGAGATGTGGGACAAAGTCAGAGACATGAGTGAAGGCAATGATGCAATTAAAGAGCATCAGCTCAGTGTTGCCTTGGAGAAGCTGGACAACTTCAAGATGAAATCTGGAGAAACCATTGATCAAATGGATACCAGATTCACCAGAACTCTGAATGAAGTTTTGAAGCTGGGAAAGACTTTCACTGACAAAGAGATCACTGTCAAAGTACTGAAGGCTCTACCTTCCAAGTTCAACATGAAGGTGACAGCAATGGAAGAATCAAGAGATCTGGGCAAGATTTCTCTTACAGAGCTGTTCTCCGTACTCAAGGCTTATGAGTATAAACTGCCTAGAATGGGAATTGAAGAAACCTCAACTTCAGGACCCACAGCTGCACTGGTTGCTGCTGAAAACCAAAGAAGACCGGCTCAAAGAAATGCAGAAGTGGACTCATCTGATGAAGCCACTCTACTCAACAAAAAGGAGTACACTGCTGGAGATGTTGCACTGTTGATGAACAATTTCAAGAAGTTCTACAAAAGAAAAATGAAGAACAAATACAACAATGCTTCTTCTTCTAAACCTAACTTTTCTTCTCAAGATAAAGATGATTATAAATCAAAACTAATGTGTTACAACTGCAGGAAATTGGGACACTTCATCAAAGACTGCCCATATCCAAAAGCAGAAAAGTACACTGAAGAGGAAAAGAAAGTGAGAAAAGAAAGAAAGCATCAGAGAGGAAAAGCAATGATGGCTGAAGCAGAAAAGCTGACTGCTGTCTACTCATCTGATTCAGATTCAGACTCGTCTGATGAAGAATCTTCTGATGAAGAAAAACCTGCTCTCCTGTGTCTGATGGCAAAGGACTCTGATGACTCTGAGGATGAGGTAACTCCTCTTAATGATGAATTATTTAATTCATTTGAACAAATGATGCTTAACAATACTGGTATTGCTGAAGCATATAAAAAGCTTAAGGAAGAGATGATCCTGCTAAAAGAGCAAAATAGTTCACTGAAACTCTTAGCTGAAAAGCCAAGGGAATCAGCTGAATACAAACAGCTTGAGCAAGAGCATGAATCTCTGAAAGCTGAGTGTGAGGTTTATAAAGGAAAAATCATGGAACTTGAGAAATTTATTGAGTCTCATGATAAGTCTACTGTTGCATCCATGCATACATCTAGTAAACAGGAGACACCTTTAGAAAAGGATAAATTAGAATTGAATCATACTGAAAAATTCATATCAGCTGACAATAGTAAGGTCATTCTGTATGTTCAAACTTCTAAACCTACCTCATCTGAGAAAGTGGTAAAGGAGAAGAAATCTCCTAAGGCTAAAAAGAGCAAAGAGCCTAGTGTAGGAAATCAGACTAGTAAGACCAAACAGCAGAGTCCTAAGAAATCTGCTGATAAAGCTAAATTGAATCAATCTGGTGGTAAAACTAAGTCAAAATCAATTGAGCAAGCATCTAGTAAACCAAAGAAGCATAAAAACAAGAAAAATCAAAATGCTTGGTATGGAAATGAGTCATATTATGTGCAACCTGCTGCATATCATCCTATGTATCATGCACCTCAATTTCCTAGTTACTATGCACCTTACCCTGCTCACCCAATGCATGCATATCCTGCATATCATGCACCTTACCCTGCTTATGAACATTATTCATATCATACTGATCATCAACATGACTTATCTGATAACTATGATAAAAATGAAGCTGTTCATGCTCCTAAAACTCAGAAGCCTAAGAAGCCTAAGACTTCAACATCTTGGGTTGTCAAAGGTGGAACTAATCCTTCAGGACCCTCTCAATAAGGGTACCTAAAACAATTTTACTTTTGTTTTGTAGGTTAGGATTAGGAGTAGGAGTAAAGTAAAGAAGATCTGGTACTTGGACAGTGGATGTTCAAGGCACATGTGTGGAAACATACATGAGTTGACTGATGCAGTTGCTGTGGATGGTCCAAAAGTTACCTTTGGAGACAGCAAAGAAGGCAAGATTAAAGCTAAAGGAAGATTAATCAAGGGAAACATAGAGATATCTGACGTCTCATATGTTAAAGGCCTGAAATATAATCTGCTGAGCATAAGTCAATTTTGTGACAAAGGATATTCAGTCATCTTCTCAACAGATAAGTGCTATGTTGAACAGATTAGTACAAAGAAGGTAATTTTATCTGGAAGAAGACAGGGAAATATCTACATAGTTGACTGGAATTCTGTTGACAAGAATTCAAGTGTTTGTTTGGTGGCATCTGCACCAAGTGAAGTCAGTTGGCTATGGCACAAGAGAATGAATCATTTAAACTTCAAGACCATAAACAGATTAATCAAGAATGATTTGGTAGAAGGGATTCCAAAAGTGGTCATGAGCAAAGACAAGCTCTGTGACGCATGTCAGAAGGGTAAACAAATCAAGTCATCTTTCAAAAGCAAGAAGCATCAATCTTCTGAAAGAATATTGGAGCTACTACACATGGACTTATTTGGACCCATTGATCCAGTCAGCAATGGTGGAAAGAAATACTGCCTAGCTGTTGTGGATGATTATTCAAGATATACTTGGGTGATTTTCATGAAAAAGAAAAGTGAAACCAAGGAACATCTTACAAATCTGATGGAACTGATCCAGAATGAGAAGAGCATCAAAATATTGAAGATCAGATCAGATAGAGGGGCAGAGTTTACAAACTCTACTGTTGAAGAGTACTGTAATATCAAAGGAATACATCATGAGTATTCAGCTGCTAGAACCCCTCAACAGAATGGTGTTGCTGAAAGGAGAAACAGAACACTAAAGGAAGCTGTCAGAACCATGATAGCTGAAGCTAAACTGCCTCAAAGATTTTGGGCAGAAGCAACAAATACAGCCTGCTTTACCCAGAACAGATGTATGATCAACAAAAATCAGAACAAGACTCCATATGAAGTTTGGAACAACAGAAAACCAAACATTCATTACTTTAAGATTTTTGGTTGTAAATGTTTTGTATTGAATAATGGGAAAAATCACCTTACTGCATTTGCAGAAAAGGCTGATGAAGCTGTCTTTGTAGGATACTCATCTGTTAGTAAAGCTTACAGAGTATTTAACAAAAGAACATTACTAATAGAAGAATCTATCCATGTAGTATTTGATGAGCCAAGTCAATCTTCTGAAAAGAATCAAAATGTTAATCAAGATCTGTCTACTGATTTACAGAAGTTAGACGTTGGAAGAAATGAAGAATATGTTCCCATCATACTACCTAATCTAAGTTCAGCTGCTAACTCAAGTGCTGTTCAAAATCACAGTGCTGATTGTCTAACAGACGAGTTGCAAACAGCTGACAGACCAGAGACAGTTCAACAGACTACAAATGTTCAACAGACTACTACTGGAACTCCAACAGTAGTGTTGCAAGATCAAAACAGAGGACAACATCCTGATTTGCAACCTGATCTCAGATGGCTCAAGAATCACACTCCTGAGTTAGTAATTGGTGATCCTTTAGATAGAGTGAAAACAAGAAGAGCTGCTGCACAAGATGCTATGTTTGTCACATTTCTATCTCAAATAGAGCCCAAGCAAATTGAAGAAGCTCTCAATGATTCCTTCTGGATAGAAGCTATGCAAGAAGAGTTGAATCAATTTGAAAGGAATGAAGTCTGGTACTTAGTTCCTAGACCAAGTCATCAAAGAGTAATTGGCACTAAGTGGGTATTCAGAAATAAGATGAATGAAGATGGTGTTGTCACCAGAAACAAAGCAAGACTAGTGGCCAAAGGTTATTGTCAAGAAGAAGGAATTGACTTTGATGAAACTTTTGCACCAGTAGCAAGACTTGAAGCAATCAGACTGTTTCTAGCCTATGCTGCTCATAAGAACTTCACTGTCTATCAGATGGATGTGAAGTCTGCTTTTCTCAATGGAGAATTGCAAGAAGAAGTGTATGTTGAACAACCTCCAGGATTTGAAGTCTATCAAGAAGAGGATAAAGTATATCGTCTGAAGAAAGCCCTCTATGGACTGAAACAGGCTCCAAGAGCATGGTATGATACCTTATCTGATTTTCTTTTGATGAAAGGATTTCGAAAAGGTAAGGTAGATAAAACCTTGTTTATAATTGAATGGGAAAACCATATATTACTTGTGCAAATATATGTGGACGATATTATTTTTGGTTCAACTAACCAACAAATGTGTGATAAGTTCTCCAAGCTGATGCAGAATAAGTTTGAAATGAGCATGATGGGTGAACTTAATTATTTTCTTGGATTGCAAGTTAGACAGTTGCCTGATGGAATATTCATCAGCCAAGCAAAATACACAAGAGATCTGTTCAAGAAATTTGGTATGGAAACTAGCTCTACTGCTACAATTCCTATGTCTACAAGTCTTCGTTTGGATAAAGATGAAGATGGCAAATCAGTGGACATAACCAAATACAGAGGCATTATTGGTTCATTGTTGTATCTAACAGCAAGCAGACCAGATATAATGTACTCAGTTGGAGTCTGTGCAAGATTTCAATCAAACCCCAAAGAATCTCATCTCTTAGCTGCCAAGAGGATATTGAAATATGTTAAAGGCACTCAAGAATTGGGATTATGGTATCCTAGAGAATCTGGATTTGAACTTGTTGGCTACTCAGATTCAGACCTTGCTGGCTGCAAGATTGACAGAAAGAGCACAACAGGTGCCTGTCAGTTCTTAGGCAGTCGTCTGATCTCATGGATGAGTAAGAAGCAAACCTCAGTCTCTATATCTACTGCTGAAGCTGAATATATAGCTGCTGGAGCTTGCTGTGCACAGATACTTTGGTTGAAACATCAACTAGAAGACTACAACATAAAGATCAGTGGAATACCAATCTACTGTGACAATACAAGTGCAATCTCTCTTACTCAGAACACTACAAGTCATTCAAGGACTAAGCATATTGAGATCAAGCATTACATCATTAGAGATCATGTTGAAAAAGGCAATGTTTTGATTGAGTATGTTCATACAGACAATCAGATTGCTGATATTTTCACTAAACCTTTAAGTGAAGTAAGGTTCTCAACTCTAAGAGCTGAGCTAGGACTACTTAATTTGGAAGCATAAGCTGAGGGGGAACTCATCAGAAGACTGGAGTTCAACAGCTTAGTTATCTATTATTATCTTCAAGGATTAACTTTCAACAGACTAGTTAACTTATGAATTCTTAAACTCAGGGGGAACGTGTAAGACTAGCGGTACTTCTGAATTAAAGAAGAAATTTGTTAATGCAGTTAGTTGAAGTTATGTTTTCATCAGAAGACTCAACTATCGAAGATTAAAGTTATTTTATCTAGCTGGATTGACAAACAGCTGAGGAAGGTTATCAGCTATTGGCATTCTCTGATAACAACTATGTCATCAGGACAGTAGTCCATCAGATAAGTACTTATGTT
Organism: Penstemon eatonii; assembly: GCA_038501285.1. Lineage (NCBI taxonomy): Eukaryota > Viridiplantae > Streptophyta > Magnoliopsida > Lamiales > Plantaginaceae > Penstemon > Penstemon eatonii. The sequence goes on from CM076710.1 coordinate 64,772,723, forward strand.
ACTCATCTGATTACTTTAATAAAAGCTGAACTATTCAAAACGTTTTATTCAAAATACGCTTTTATAAGTAACTGTTGAGCGGTACATATTCCCGCTCTTCATTAAATATCTTTTGAATTCGAAAAGTCGTAACTGACGCCGCACGATCAGCACTGACAGAAAAACGGATCTAACGGTTGGCAGATATCACGGAATTCAAGATATCCCAACTCTATAAATCCCCATCTGATCAGTCGAGTCGCTCTTTACGCACTCTAAGCATTCAAAAGTACTTGTGAGAAAAATATCTGCAATTCTCTGCATACTTCTCTTTGTTTTTCTAACCTTCAACAGATTAACAATGGCCGCTGAAGGTATGTTTCTCGTCTATGATTCTTACTACCAATCCGGTACGGATCTGATGAAAGAACTGCTCGAAAAGTTCAAAGCTGCTTCGCTGGTAAACTTCATGGAATACCACGAAGGAATTATCTGGACTGACCAAGTGATGGAGTACTACAACACTGCGAAAGCTGACTATAACTCACTAGCAATTAAGGCTACTGTGGGAGACAAATCTATCACTATCACTCCTGCTGTTCTTCACGAGACGTTTGGGCTTCCTAACAGTGGACGACATGACGTCACTGTGCTGACAGAGGACAAACACCAACAGTTCTGGGCGATCTGCGCCAAAGAGGGAGAAACGTTGTCTGGAAATATAAGGAAGAAGCAACTGAAGGATGAATATCAGCGGATGGCTGATATGGTGTCCAAGCTGATTGAGAACTGCACATTCTCACTGGATGCTGTTACCATGAAGAGGTTCAGCATCATGGCTGCCATATACTATGGACTGGAGATCAACTGGTCAATCATAGTCTGGTACATATTAGTTGACTTTCTTGATGATAAGAAAGGAAAAGGCCCCACCACCAACCACAGAATCACTCTCAGTTATCTGCTGTCAAAACTGGGTTGTGATATGAAGAATGGAAAAGAGATCCATAAATCCAAGGCAGTATCCAAGTACTTGCCTGTCCAAAAGAGGAAGGCTGGTGAACCGGAGGAAGCTGATGTTGAGGAACCAAAAGAGGTTCCTGCCAAAAGGAAAAGGAAACTGGTCAAGACTGCTGACTTAGCTGTTGAGACTAAAAAGAAGAAGGCTGCTGACAAGCCTAAGGAAAAGATTCCTAAGCGGATGGAGAAAGTGACTTCTGCTGCTGAAGCCACTAAGATTGTTGAAAACATAATTGCTGATGTAAGGACTGGATCCCCTGCATCACCATCAAGAACTCCATCAGCAGAGAGGCCTGCTGAAGGGATCTCTCAACGAACAAGAAGTCAACAGAGAGATACAGCTACAACCACTTACCGTGAAGGGAGAACCAAGAAGACTGCTAGAAAGCAGATGACTTTCATAGAAGAACCAACGGTTTTGGAAAATGTAGCTAGGGAAGACCCTGAAGCTGCTGAAAGGCCTGCTGAAACAGTTAAGACTGTTGAGACTGACAAAGCTGATGAGCAACAGCCAAGTCAAGTCACATCAACAGCTGAGGTTGCTCAACCTCAAGAAGATCCAGACGTCCAAATCATCTATCCTATTACTGCTGCTCCCATATCATCTGCTGGACCAGCCCCTGCTGATAAAGGCAAGAGAAAAATAGTGCTGAGGAAAAAGAAAGTTTCCAAAGCTGACAAGAAAGCAAGGGAGGAGGCTGAACAAAGAAAACAGGATGAGTTGGAGGAAAAGAAGGCACTTGAGCTAAGCAAAGCTCAAGAAGCAAAGGATGAAGCCAGAAGACGCATGTCTGAAGCAGAGAGGAAAGCTGCTGAAGATGCTGAATTTGCAATGGTTTTGGAATTGAGCAAAGTTGATGCCTATGGACCTGTCCATGGAGGTGGCATCAAGATTGGAGAAGGCAAAGATGCCGAAGAAGACAAGAAAAAGATATTACTGCCTGCCCCCAAAGTCAAGTCAAAGGACAAGTTTGAAGTCAGAAAAGCATTTGAAATAGTATATGCTGATAAGGAGCTTTTCAAGAAGTTTGAGAAGTCTCTAGCTTACTATGATCAGAAGCTTATGTTGAAGACTCTGTTCAACCAAGAGAAGCCAAGATATATCAGTTGGAGAGACAACAGGCTGAACAAGTCAATAACAGAACTTCAAAGCATGAAGGAGTTAGCTGATGAAGAACAATGGGTTCTAACTTGGCTGAAGACAAACTCCATTCAAAAGGCCCTTGATCCCAGCTATGTAAGAGACATCATGCATAGTTATGCAAAAGGTTTTGCATTGGAGGAGGCCAAGAAAATTCAAAACACCTTGTCTGATAAGAAGAAAAAGTCTGAAGATGCTGAAGAAAGAGCAATTAAGTTTGCTGTTATGACCGCCCTGAAGAGATGGGCTAAAAAGTCAAAGTATCAACAAGGATGTTCAAGTGACTTGCCACTGCTGCCAAGTATTCAACAAATCATTTTTGGCAAGGAAGTACAGCCGTACTATGAAGTCCCAAAGGGTAACAATGCCTTTGTCAACCCTTGGATTATTGTAAGGCAGATTAGACAGACAACTTGCTTCAACGATGATGGAACCATTACTAATCTGTTCTACGATGATGTCACTGATGAGCACAAAGAAGCTGATAAGTCCTTAGCTATTGAGCTGCCAGCTAAGACTTCTGAAGACCATCGGATGACGGACATGGAAGAAGTCCCTGTTCAACAGGCGACTGAAGAGAAGGATGCTGATGCTTCCACTTCATCTGGTGATGAACACTCATCACTAATGGAAGCCTTCCAATTACTTATTGAAAATCAAATAAAAGAGATGGAAGAGAGGAACAGTCTGCAGTTACAGAAGATGAAGAAAGATTTGGTTGAATCAAACACTCAACAGATGGAAAGAACGCACCTTCTAACTGCCAGTACTATCAAATTGGCTATTGATAGTCTACCTATTCCTCAAGATCATTCATTGCAGTTAGTGCACAGTTTAAAAGAGCTGAACCAGAACGTAGAAGATGTGAAGGGTGATGTCAACCACCTTCACACTGCATTAAAAATAGCTGAGCACAAGATTGCTGATCTGACTGCAACCTTCATTCAAGTCAGTCAAGAAGAGAAGGAAATCAATCTTGGGATGTTGCAAGAAGTGGCAAAGGCTTCACAGGAAGTTCAAAATGAAATTGCAACTATCAACCTTAACATTGACTACTTCAATGACAAGACTGACATCATCAGCACTGATATTCATCATCTAACAGCTAGTCATGACGTTGTTAATCAGAATCTAAAGGCTTTATGTGCTGGAGTAAAGATTCCAACAGTTGCTCTCAACCCTGCTGTTGAACCTTCTAATGTCATCAGAGTTGATGATGACAAAAAGGGGGAAGATAAAAGGGAAGAACCAGCTAAAGAAACTGCTGCTGAAGAACCAGCAAAGGAATTTGCTGCTGAAGAATCAACTAAGGAGGAAACTACTGCCGCAACAACTGAAGCCAAGGAAACTGAAGAAACAGCTGACAAGACTGAAGCTGAAGCTGACAAGATTGCAGAGCTTGGAAAGGTAGAAGAAGAAGAAGGAAAGATTGAAAAAGAAACTACCAAGTACAAGAATACTGAATCTGCCAGGAAGGCCATGGAAGCTTTGAAAGCTCTTCAAGAACAGCAACTCAAAGAAAAGATGGAAGCTGCCAAAGCAACCTTGGAAGAAGAAGCTGATGATGAAGAAGATGATGAAGAATCATCTTATGAGTATGAGGAAGTGCTTGAAGGATCAGATGAAGAAGCTGATAGCTAGAAATTGTAAAATCTTTGTAATCAGTTTACTTTTATCTATTCCTCAGAAATCTCATCTGATGAACTTGTACATGTAATGCTTTTTCAATATTAATGAAAAGTCAAGTTCAATCCAATAAACTTTTTCTATCTCAGAAAATTTTGAGGATTACAATCTTTAGTTTAGGTATTTAACAGGTACTTAGCTGAAGTTTTGTCATCATCAAAAAGGGGGAAATTGTTGGATAAGGATGAAGATGAAGGCACTAAAGGAAGTTTGATAAGGGAGGTTTTGATGCATTCCAAAACTTCAAAGATTGGCTAAGTATGGAGTAACTTAGCTGATAAACTTATCAAGGAATTTTGACTAAGTAATGAAGACATCAGAAGAGTCAAAGTTTCAAGGTCCAAGACTTCTGATCTGCTGAAGTAAAGTTATCAGACTAGTGAAGATCAGCCGACTCAAATCAGATTTGTTCAAGTTTGAGATCAGCCAAGTTCACCATCAGACTTGTACTTTCGTCAGCCAAGTGAAGAAGATCATGAAGTGTTCCCAACGGTAATAAATGCCCCTTGGTGTAATAAATGCTGAAGTACGAGGATATTTAAGACAAATGATTGAAGAAAAGCTTCGCATCAGCCGAGTGCATTTAATGCTGCCTGCAGAATAGTACTGTTTACAGTACGGACAGACTGCAAAAGAGCCGTTCGCGGATTTTAAGGACCAGTACTCGAGGAATTTGAATTCTGTCTCTCTTCAACGGACACTTTTCAATCCTCAAGTATAAATAGCTGAAAGAGACGAAGAAGAAACAAGCAACACACTTTCTGAGAGAAATTTCCGAAGCAAAATTCTTTAAGTCTCAAGAACAGCTCACTCATCAGCTGAGTCATTTGTTGACGAAAGCAGAGTTGAAGAACAAAGAAAAATACATCTTCTGAGTGATTTTGTAAACAAGAGTGTTGTGCGGAGTTGTGATCCATCTTTGTGAGTGATCAAACTTCAGAGAATAGGTTTTCTGTGTGATTTCCTATTGCGAACTTCTGGTCGTTTCATTTGTTGTTCGACGCAAGCAGAGTATACTGTAAACTTTGTGATTATAGTATAACCCAAGATCTGTGTGACTTGGAAGAGTGGACTAAAGGATATTCAAATCCATATAACCACTATAAAAATTACTTGTGTTTTTACATTGTTTTAAATCTGCATATTTTCTGTTTGAATAAAAACACATTAAGTTAACTGTTTGAAAAAGAGATAAAAAGGAGTTTATAAAACTGGGGAAGCATTTTTCAAACTGCTAAGATTACTTGTGAAAAACACTTTGAAAATCCGCTGCAAGTACTCTAAGTATTAAAACTGATTTTAACAGAATCAGCTAAGTAACTATCAGACGAGTGGTCAAGAGACCTGTTCAAAGATTTGTTCGCGAACAGAATTGTAACTTACTAATCTGATCAGCTTAGTCTGTTCAATTAAAGTAAAGTTTTAAAGTTAAAATTGAAAGAAAATTTTAAAGAGGTTTATTCACCCCCCCCCCCTCTAAACCTCTTCTGACCACTTGGGACCAACAGTGGCCAAGGGTTACTGCTAAGAAGAAGGCATTGACTTTGATAAACATTTGCACCAGTAGCAAGATTAGAAGCAATCAGACTGTTTCTTGCCTATGCTGCTTACAAGAACTTCACAGTCTATCAGATGGATGTGAAGTCTGCCTTTCTCAATGGAGAATTGCAAGAAGAAGTATACGTTGAACAACCACCTGGATTTAAAGCTTATCAAGAAGGAGACAAGGTATATCGTCTGAAAAAAGCTCTCGATGGACTGAAACAGGCTCCAAGAGCTTGGTATGACACTTTATCTGATTTTCCTTTAATTAAAGGATTTCGTAAAGGTAAAGTGGATAAGACCTTGTTTATTGTTGAATGGGAGGATCATATATTACTTGTGCAAATATATGTAGACGATATTATTTTCGGTTCAACTAACCAACAGATGTGTGACAAGTTCTCCAAGCTGATGCAGAACAAATTTGAAATGAGCATGATGGGTGAACTTAACTATTTTCTTGGTTTGCAAGTAAGACAGTTGCCTGATGGAATATTCATTAACCAAGCTAAATACACAAAAGATCTGTTCAAGAAATTTGGTATGGAAACTAGTTCTACTATTAGTGTTCCTATGTCTACTGGACTTCGTTTGGATAAAGATGAAGATGGCAAATCAGTAGATATAACCAAGTACAGAGGCATAATAGGGTCTTTGCTATACCTAACAGCTAGCAGACCTGATATCATTTACTCTGTTGGGGTTTGTGCGAGATATCAATCAAATCCTAAGAAGTCTCATCTCTTGGCTGCCAAGAGGATACTCAGATACCTTAAAGGCACTCAAGAACTGGGATTATGGTACCCTAGAGAATTTGGATTTGAGCTGATAGGATATTCATACTCTGACCTTGCTGGCTGCAAGATTGATAGGAAGAGTACAACTGGCACCTGTCAATTCTTAGGTAGTCGTCTGATCTCATGGATGAGTAAGAAACAGACTTCAGTATCCATCTCTACTGCTGAAGCTGAGTACATAGCATCTGGAGCATGCTGTGCACAAATACTTTGGTTGAAGCATCAACTAGAAGATTACAACATTAAGATCAGTGGAAAAGGGAAATGTTATAATTGAGTATGTTCATATTGACAATCAGATTGCTGACATATTCACTAAACCACTAATTGATTCAAGGTTTTCAACTCTAAGAGCTGAACTAGGTCTACTAAATTTAGATGCATAAGCTGAGGGGGAACTCATCAGAGGACTGGAGTTTATCAGCTTACTCATCTTATCGTCTTCAAGGTTAACTCTCAACTTACTAGTTAACTTATGGATTCTTAAAGTCAGGGGGAACGTGTAAGACTAGCGGTACTTCTGATTAAAAGATGAAATCTGTTGATGATAGTTAGTTGAAGTTAAGTTTTCATCAGACAATCTCTTAATTCTTGAAGATGAAGACTAAATTATTGATAAACAACAGAGGAAGATTACTAGTTATTGACTTTCACTAGTAATATCTGTTTTTAGAACACACGTCTGATCAGATAAGTATTAGCTTACTCGTCTGATTATGTGTATAAAGTGCTGTTATTAAAAACGTTATACTTAAAAACACGCTTTTACAAGTCGACTAAGGCGGTTCGCATTCCCGCCAGTCAATAAATGCTTTTTGAAATTTGAATCGCGCGTATCTCGCCCCACGATTAAAGCTGACAGTAAACCGATCTAACGGTCCGCGTGAAACACGGAAACCAAAGCATTCTCACATCTTTAAATATATATCTGATCAGCTCACTGATCTTTTACGCACCCTAAAAATTTCTAAGACATTCAAGAGAATTTTTGCTCTCATACTTCTGCAAATCTACTCTTTTCTACTAATCTTTTTCAAAACAATCATCATGGGTTCTCAAGAAGCAAAAGCTGAAGGACAATATCTTGTTTACGAGACGTTCCACAAAACAGGAATGGGTTTGATGAAAGAAATTCTGGAGAAGTTCAAGGCTGCCTTGTTGGTTGACTATATGGAGGCACACGAAGAAATGGTCTACAAAGACCAAATTATGGAATTTTATGGATCTGAAGACGAACCTGATTTCAAGAAATTGGAGATTAAGGCGAAGGTTGGAGGAGTTGAAGTATGTATAACTCCGAAGCTGCTAAACGAGAAGTATGGTCTGTCCTTGAAGGGAAGAACAACCATCACAACTCTGGCTGAACCAAAGGAGCAAGAGTTCTGGAGTATTTGTGCTAAAGAGGGGAAATTCTATCTGGAAACATCAAGAAGAAATAGTTGAAGGATGAGTATCAGCGGATGGCTGATATGTTTGCAAAGATTATAGGAAATTGTACCTTCTCCTTGGATAGCATCCCAATGAAGAGGTTTCACACAATGATTGTTGTTCACTACGGCTTTGAAGTGAACTGGGCTGTTTTTGTGTGGTACATCCTGGCAAACCATCACAAGAAAGGGAATACCCATCACAGGATATTCCTAAGTCATCTATTCTTTAATCTTGGATGTTGTATGACTAATGGAAAGCCCGTCCACAACTCAAAGGCAGTGCTTATCTATCTGCCTGTGAAAATCATGTTAAAAAGAAAGGCACCTGAAGAGTCCCCTGAAGAGCCCAAGAAGAAAGCTGCGAGTAAGAAGAAGAAAGTCACAATTTCTAAACCCTCTGTTCAAACAGCTAAGCCAACTGTTAAAGCCAGAACAAAAGAGGAGGTTGCTTCTGATGCTATCATCAATCAGACAGCAAAGGAAATAGAGAAAATGGCTTATGGTTCACCTTCTAGAACTATTTCTAATGATAAGCCTGCTGAAAATGTTCCTGTTGGATGAAGATGAAGATGAAGTGCAAAGAAGGTAAGAAGATAAGGGAAGGTTTTGATGATTTACAAAACGTCAAAATCAGCTAAGTGTGGAAAGCTTAGGTTCCTTAGAAGAATTTTGACCAAGTAAAGAAGACATCAGAAGGGTACAAAATTCTAAGCCCAGAAGACTACTGATCTTGTGCTGAAATAGCAATCAGAAGGGTAGACCATCAGCTGACTCAAATCAGATTAGTTCAGAGTTTGATCAGCAGAGTATCTATCAGATGGGTTGCTTCGATCAGCAGAGTAGAAGAGATCAATGAGATAGTTCAACGGTAATAATTGCACTTGGTGTAATAAATGTAGTAAGAGAAGGGCAGTAATGGCAAATGATTGAAGATCACTCTCGGATCAGCATGGTGCATTTAATGTAGCTACAGGAAAGTACAGCAGAAAAGGTATTGTAGCAGGGAGCCGTTCCGAATTTGGGCTAAGGCTATGGATTTGAATTGTGATTTCCTTCAACGGTCATATTTTCAAATCCAAGTATAAATAGAGCTGCTTTCAACGAGCGAGACACACAACAACATTCTGAGATTTTGTTTTCGAAGCAGAAATTTCTCTAAGTCTCAAGAAGCTCAAGAACAGTTCACTCGTCTGGTGAAGTCATCTGTTGACAGAAACCAAGTTGAAGCAAAATAGAAAACACATTCCGAGTGAATTTGTGTTAGCTGAGTGTTGTGCGGAGTTGAGATCCATCTTTGTGAGTGATCTAACTTCAGAGGATAGGTTTTCTGAGTGATTTCCTATTGTGAGCTTACAGCCTTTACATTTGTTGTTATGGTGTAAGTGGAGAAATATTGTAAACTTAGTGTTTATAGTATAACCCAGAATCTAAGTGATCTGGAAGAGTGGACTAAAGGATTTTTATCCATATAACCACTATAAAAATTCTTTGTGTTGATTTTGCATTTAAGTTTTCCTGCATAATTCAAATTGCATAAACACTTTGAATTACTTTAAAGATTTTGAAGGAGTTTTAAAACTGGGGATAAAATCTTTAAAAGACTTAGTCTAATTGTGAAAAACACTTTCAAATTATCCGCTGCAAGTATACTCTTGTAAAACTGATCTAGCTGAAATCAGCTAAGTTATTATAAGAAGAGTGGTCACTCTGCTGTTCAAGATTTGTTCACGATCAGCATAGTCAGCTTACTGTTCTTCATAAGCTTAGTCTGCTGACAGAAGACTAAAAAGTTTTTAAGTCTAAAAATTTTCAGAGGTCTATTCACCCCCCCCCCCCCTCTAGACCTCATCTGACTACTTGGGACCAACAAGTGGTATCAGAGCATGTGGTTCATTAGAATCAACTGCCTGATCAACAAGCTTGATCCAAGTGTTATTCAAAGGTTTTCAAAACTTTTCAAAAGAGCATCCTTTTGAAAAATCAAAATTTTTTGAAAAATGGATTGTATCAGCCATGTTCCCCACATCGCTGGTATGTCTTTTGAAGACTGGAAAATCAGGATGGAGATTTTTGTAGCCGCTTATAATGAGAACATGTACACATGTATCATTAAAGGTCCATTCAGATTCACCAAGACGATAAAAATAAATGAAGTGGATACCGTGGTGGAGAAAGACCTTCATGAGATGACTCCAGAAGAAATAAAGTTATTTAATCTGGATAAAGTCGAAAGATTTATCATGACTAAAGCCCTGAATAATGATCGGTTTGACAAAGTCAAACATTGCAAGACTGCAAAGGAGATGTGGGACAAAGTTCGTGATATGAGCGAAGGCAATGATGCTATAAAAGAGCATCAGCTTACTGTTGCTTTGGAAAAACTGGATAACTTCAAAATGAAGTCTGGATAGACCATTGATCAGATGGATACCAGGTTCACTAGAACACTCAATGAAGTTCTAAAGTTGGGAAAAACCTTTACTGACAAAGAAATCACAGTCAGAGTACTAAAGGCTTTACCTCCTAAGTTCAACATGAAGGTGACAACGATGGAAGAATCAAGAGATTTGGGAAAGATCTCTCTTACAGAGTTGTCTCCGTACTCAAGGCATTCGAGTATAAACTGCCAAGAATGGGAATTGAAGAAACCTCAACTTCAGGACCCACAGCTGCCTTAGTTGCTGCTGAAAATCCCAGAAGACCAGCACAGAGAAGTAAAGAAGTGGACTCATCTGATGAAGCCACGCTACTCAACAAAAAGGAGTACACAACTGGAGATGTAGCATTGCTGATGAATAATTTCAAGAAGTTCTACAATAGAAAATTGAAGAACAAATACAACAATGCTTCTATTTCTAAACCTAACTCTTCCTCTCAAGATAAAGATGATTATAAAGCAAAACTAATGTGTGATAACTGCAGGAAATTGGGACACTTCATCAGAGACTGCCCATATCCAAAAGTAGAGAAATACACTGAAGAAGAGAAGAGAATCAGAAAAGAAAGAAAGCATCAGAGAGGCAAGGCAATGATGGCTGAAGCAGAAAAGCTGACTGCTGTCTACTCATCTGATTCAAACTTAGACACTTCTGATGAATAGTCTTCTGATGAAGAGAACCCTGCTCTCATCTGTCTGATGGCCAAGGAATCTGATGACTCTGAGGATGAGGTAACTCCTCTTGACAATGAATTATTCAATTCATTTGAACAAATGATGCTTAACAATACTGGTATTGCTGAAGCATATAAAAAGCTTAAGGAAGAGATGATATATCTATAAGAGCAAAACAGTTCACTGAAACTCACAGCTGAAAAGCCAAGAGAATCAGCTGAATATAAATTGCTTGAGCAAGAACATGAATCTCTGAAAGCTGAATGTGAAGTTTATAAAGGAAAAATCATGGAACTTGAAAAAGTTATTGAGTCTCATGAGAAATCATCTGTTGCATCCAGTCATATGTCTAGTAAACAGAAGATGCCATTAGAACATGATAAGTTAGAATTGAATCATACTGAAAAATTCATATCTGCTGACAATAGTAAGGTCATTATGTATGTTCAAACTACTAAACCTGCTTCACCTGAGAAAGTGGTAAATGAGACAAAAACTCCTAAGGCTAGAAAGAGCAAAGAGCCTAGTATAGGTAAACAGACTAGTAAGACCAAACAGCAGAGTCCTAAGAAGTCTGCTGATAAAGCTAAGTTAAATCAGACTAGTGGTAAAACTAAGTCGTCTATTAATGAGCAAGCCTCTAGTAAACCAAAGAAGCATAAGAGTAAGAAAAATCAAAATGCTTGGTATGGAAATGAGTCATATTATGTGCAACCTGCTGCATATCCTCCTATGTATCATGCACCTCAATTTCCAACTTACTATGCACCTTACCCTGCTCATCCAATGCATGCATATCCTGCTTATCATGCACCTTACCCTGCTTATGAACATTTTTCTTATCATACTGATCAGCAACATGACTTATCTACTAAACATGATAAAGATGAAACTCTTCATGCTCCTGTCAAAACTCAGAAGCCTAAGAAGCCTAAGACATCAACATCTTGGGTTGTCAAAGGTGGAACTAATCCTTCAGGACCCTCTCAATAAGGGTACCTAAAACAATTTTATTTTTGTTTTGTAGGTTAGGATTAGGAGTAGGAGTAAAGTAGAGAAGATTTGGTACTTGGACAGTGGTTGTTCAAGGCACATGTGTGGAAGCATACATGAGCTGACTGATGATGTTGCTGTGGATGGCCCAAATGTTACTTTTGGAGACAACAAAGAAGACAAGATTGTAGCTAAAGGAAGATTAATCAAAGAAAACATTGAGATATCTGACGTCTCATATGTTAAAGGCCTAAAGTACAACCTGCTGAGCATAAGTCAATTTTGTGACAAAGGATATTCAGTCATCTTCTCAACAGATAAGTGCTATGTTGAACAGATTGGTACAAAGAAGATAATTTTGTCTGGAAGACGACAAGGAAATATCTACATAATCAACTGGAATTCTGCTGACAAGAATTCAAACGTTTGTTTGGTGGCATCAACACCAAGTGAAGTCAGTTGGCTGTGGCACAAAAGGATGAATCATTTAAACTTCAAGACCATCAACAAATTGATAAAGAATGATCTGGTAGAAGGGATTCCAAAAACAGTCATGAGCAAAGATAAGCTCTGTGACGCATGTCAGAAAGGGAAACAAATCAAGTCATCGTTCAAAAGCAAGAAGCACCAATCTTCTGAAAGAATCTTGGAGCTGCTACACATGGACTTATTTAGACCCATTGATCCAGTCAGCAATGGTGGAAAGAAATACTGCCTAGCTGTTGTGGATGATTATTCAAGATATACTTGGGTGATACTCATGAAGAAGCATAAAAATATTTATGATCAGATCAGATAGAGGGACAGAGTTCACAAACTCTACTGTTGAAGAGTATTGTAATATCAAAGGAATACATCATGAGTATTCAGCTGCTAGAACCCCTCAACAGAATGGTGTTGCTGAAAGGAGAAACAGAACACTGAAGGAAGCTGTCAGAACAATGACAGCTGAAGCTAAGCTGCCACAAAGATTTTGGGCAGAAGCAACAAATACAGCCTGCTTTACCCAAAACAGATGCATGATCAACAAAAATCAGAACAAGACTCCATATGAAGTTTGGAACAACAGGAAACCAAATATTCATTACTTTAAAATTTTTGGTTGCAAATGCTTTGTGTTAAATAATGGGAAAAATCACCTTACTGCATTTGCAGAAAAGGCTGATGAAGTTGTCTTTGTAGGATACTCTACTGTTAGTAAGGCTTATAGAGTTTTTAACAAAAGAACATTACTAATAGAAGAATCCATTCATGTAGTATTTGATGAACCAAGTCAATCTTCTGAAAAGAATCAAATTACCAATCAAGATCTGTCTACTGATTTACAGAAGTTGAATGTTGGAAAGAATGAAGAATATGTTCCCCCTCATACTACCTGATCTCAACCCAGCTGATAACTCAAGTGCTGTTCAAAATCAGATCACAGATTGTCTAACAGACGAGTTACAAACAGCTGACAGACCAGAGACTGTTCAACAGACGACAAATGTTCAACAGACTACTACTGAATCTCCAACAGTAGTGTTGCAAGATCAAAACAGAGGACAACATTCAAACCTGCAACCTGATCTCAGATGGCTCAGAAATCACCCACCAGAGTTAGTGATTGGTGATCCTTTGGATAGAGTGAAGACAAGAAGAGCTGCTGCACAAGATGCTATGTTTGTCCGTTTTCTATCTCAAATAGAGCCTAAACAAATTGAAGAAGCTCTAAATGACTCCTTCTGGATTGAAGCTATGCAAGAAAAGTTGAATCAATTTGAAAGGAATGAAGTATGGTACTTAGTTCCAAGACCAAGTCATCAAAGAGTAATTTGCACTAAATGGGTTTTCAGAAATAAGATGAATGAAGATGGTATTGTTACCAGAAATAAAGCAAGATTAGTGGCCAAGGGTTTTTGTCAAGAAGAAGGAATTGACTTTGATGAAACATTTGCACCAGTAGCAAGACTTGAAGCAATCAGACTGTTTCTGGCCTATGCTGCTTACAAGATCTTCACTGTCTATCAGATAGATGTGAAGTCAGCATTTCTCAATGGAGAATTGCAAGAAGAAGTGTATGTTGAACAACCACCTGGATTTGAAGCTTATCAACAAGAAGACAAGGTGTATCATCTGAAGAAAGCCCTCTATGGACTGAAACAGGCTCCAAGAGCATGGTATGACACCCTATCTGATTTTCTTTTAATTAAAGGATTTCGTAAAGGTAAGGTAGACAAAACCTTGTTCACAATTGAATGGGAGAATCATATATTACTTTTACAAATATATGTAGACGATATTATTTTTTGTTCAACTAACCAGCAGATGTGGGACAAGTTCTCCAAGCTGATGCAAAATAAGTTTGAAATGAGCATGATGGGTTAACTCAATTACTTTCTTGGTTTGCAAGTTAGACAGTTGGCTGATGGAATATTCATCAACCAAGCAAAATACACAAGAAATCTGTTTAAGAAATTTGGTATGGAAACTAGCTCCACTGCTACTGTTCCAATGTCTACTAGTCTTCGTTTGGAGAAAGATGAAGATGGCAAATCAGTGGACATAACCAAATACAGAGGCATTATTGGGTCACGGTTATACTTAACAGCTAGCAGACCTGATATCATGTACTCTGTTGGGGTTTGTGCGAGATTTCAATCAAATCCTAAGGAATATCATCTCTTAGCTGCCAAGAGAATTCTGAAATATATCAAGGGCACTCAAGAATTGGGATTGTGGTATCCTAGAGAATCTGGATTTGAGCTTATTGGATATTCAGATTCAGACCTTGCTGTCTGCAAAATTGATAGGAAGAGCACAACAGGTGCTTGTCAATTTTTGGGCAGTCGTATGATCTCATGGATGAGTAAGAAACAGACTTCAGTATCCATATCTACTGCTGAAGCTGAGTATATAGCTGCCGGAGCATGCTGTACACAGATACTTTGGTTGAAACATCAACTAGAAGACTACAATATCAAGATCAGTGGAATTCCAATCTACTGTGACAATACAAGTGCAATTTCACTTACTCAGAATACTACAAGTCATTCAAGGACTAAACATAGTGAGATCAAGCATCACTTCATTAGAGATCATGTGGAAAAAGGAAATGTTATGATTGAGTATGTTCATACAGACAATCAGATTGCTGATATTTTCACTAAACCTCTAAGTGAAGTAAGGTTTTCAACTCTAAGAGCTGAACTAGGACTGCTAAATTTGGATGCATAAGCTGAGGTGGAACTTATCAGAAGACTGAAGTTCATCAGCACAATCATCCACTATCTTATTCAAGGATTAACTCTCAACAGACTAGTTAACTCATGAATTCTTAAAGACAGGGGGAACGTGTTAGACTAGCGGTACTTCTGTTCTAAAGATGAAATTTGTTAATGACAGTTAGTTGAAGTTATGTTATCAGAAGATCTGTTCTTAATTCTTAAAGATTGAAGATTAAATTATCTTGCTGGATTGACAAACAGCAGAGGAAGATTACTAGCTATTGGCCTTCTCTAGTAATATCAGATAACATATCACTCGTCTGTCAGATAAGTTAAACTCTACTCATCTGATACATTATATAAGCATGGTCATAAATCTTATCTTTTGAAACACGCTTTTATAAGTAACATATTAGTGTCATTTGAGTTTCCCGCCTATCTGACATTAAATTAATAAATTTGAAGTCCGCAATTCTCACCCCACGATTGTAAAACTGTCAGATCAATCTTACGGTTCACATTTATCACGAAAACCAAAATCAAAAGAAACGTATAAAATCCGATCTGAACAGATCAGTCATCTTACGCACACAAAATTCCAAAAATTCTCTAACTCTCTAAGCTCTCTGTTTCTTTAGCTCGAAAATTCTCACAGATTCTACATTACTTAATCACGAAATAGATGTCACTGAAGGAAGATATCTAAGCTATGACAAGTTCTTCGCCACTGGCACGGATCTCATGAGGGAGATTATGGTAAAAATCAAAGAATCATCATTGGTGCCTATTCTGGAAGCTCATGACGAACGTGTATACTTGGACGACGTTCTGATTTCTACAGAACAAGGAAATTCAACAATGATAAGACTACTATGACTGCCACAGTTGGGGGTAAGAAGATTTGTATATCTGCTGCTGTATTGAGTGAAGTGTATGAGCTGAAAAATGAAGGAGGAGATGTGACAGACCTAGGGTCTGAGAAAGAGGAAGAGTTTTGGTTGGTTTGTGCTAAGGAGGGAGAGGAGATGTCTGGGTCTCTGATGAAAACTCAATTGAAGGATGAGTATCAGAGATTTGCAGACATAATTGCGAAGGTGTTGGACTGCAGCACCAGTTCTCTGGATGGTTTACCCAGAAGGAGATTTTACACTATGGCTTGCATATACTATGGACTGAAAGTTAACTGGGCAGCTCATGTATTTGATCTGCTAAGTGACAAGAAGACAAACTATGGCATTTTGCTCAGTGATCTGTCCTACGACTGATGTTCACTGGAAAATGGAAAAGTGATTCATGGTGACAAGGAATTCAAACTGTATGAGCCAGTTAGAAGTGTGAGTACTTCTAAAAGAAAGGCTCCTGGTAAGGCTGCTAAGGCCCCTGCCAAGAAAAGCAAGAAGACTGGTCAGACTAGTGGGTTTGCTGATCAAACAGTAAGCACTACTGTTGAAGCTGGATCAGCTCAGCCTGAGATTGTCATTCCTGACAAAGTAATTGATGATTTCACTAAAGAAGTTGAGAGGATGGAGACTGGATCATCTCCTGAGAGAACAGAATAAGATGAACATGTTCCTCAAGTTGCAAAGAGAATGAGGACAAGGAGTTCTGCAAGAGGACCTCTTAGACCTAAACCTTCAGGAAGAATTGCAAAATCAAAGGCAAAAAGAAAGGTTACCTTCTCTGAAGAGTCACCTGAAAAAGTAAGGGAGACACCAGCACCAGCAGAAAGACCAATCATCATTGAAGAGCCTACTGATGAGACTGCTGATGAGCCTGCTGGAGACTCAACTGTTGGAGTGTCTGCTGAAGATAGAGAAGAACAGCAGACTGACTCAACTGTTGGAGTGTCTGCTGAAGATAAAGAAGAACAGCAGACTGACACAACAAATGAAGGGGATGCACTCCTTCTGCACCCTGCTCCTGTTGCTGCAACTCCAATCGAAGCTGTGGAAAGTCCTGAAGCAAAGAAGCTAGGGACTGGAAAGATTGTGATTCCTGTCATCTTAGTGGGTGAAAAGAGGAAGTTAGATGAAGCTGAGAGACAAAGGAAGGCCGCTGAAAAGGCTGAAGAAGATCGCCTGAAGGCCCTTGATCTCAAAAGTCTGGAGGAAGAGGCCAGTAAATTGACTCAAGCTCAAAGAGATGCTATTGAAGTAGCAGAGTTGGCTGCTGCTTTAGAAGCAAGTACCAAAGACTGTCATGGTCCAAGGCAAGCTGGTGGAATTGTAATTGGTGAACAAAGAGATCCCACTAAGCCCAAACCAGTTATGCCCACCCCAGCAGTGCAACCTAAGAGAAGAGCAGAGGTAAAACTGGCATTGGAGATTGTCAGAGATAACCCTGATATGTTTGATGAATATGTTGCAAGGTTGGATGCTGAAAATGCAAAGATCACTCGTCTGACGATGTTCAATAAAGAGAAGATCAGATATAACAGATGGAGGGACTATCGTCTGACCAAGAGTAAAGATCAAATTGCAAGTTGGAAAGCCTTTGCTGATGAAGAAGCCTGGGTGTTGAAGTGGCTTGAGACATGTTCTCTGACTCAAGCTTTGGACTCAGAATTTTTCTTAGATAACTTGAGACTGAGGATCAGTCAGATTGTGAAAGCTGAAGCAAAGAAGCTGTATGATTCTGTTCCTGAGCAATATGCTGAAGATGAAGACCTTAAGGAACGGTCAATCAAGCTTAGCAGTTTCCCAAACAATGGAAACTTGGGCCAAGAAGACTAGGAAGATGAAGGGACCACCAAGCACTATGATTCCCCTTCCAAGTCTAAAGCAAATTGTCTATGGACCTACCATTAGGCCATATGAAGAACTACCTGAGGATCCAATCTCCACGTTTGTTCCAATTGATGATTTGACATGGATTGCCCATAGGTTTACTGTTGATAATGCAGGTAAAATGACTACTATTGCAAGTGTTAAGAAGGTCCAAGCACCACCTGCTGATCAGAATAAAGAGAAAGAAGGTACTTCTGACCCTACTGATCAAAACAAAGAAACAGAAGGTACTTCTGATCCCACTGATCAAGACAAGGAAAAGAAGGAGGATACTTCTGAACCAGCTGATAAGACAGTGGAGAAGGAAAACACTACTAATCCAGCTGATCAGATCAAAGAGAAGGAAGATACTTCTGAACAAGCTGATCAAACTAAGGAGAAGGAAAGCACTCCTAGTCAAGCTGACGAGACCAAGGAAAAAGAGACCACTCCTGGTTCAGCAGATCAGATCACAGAAACAGAAACTCTTGCCTTACCTCCTATTCCAACTGAAGTTACTTCCACTTCTCAGAGCTTACAGCAACCTCTGTTGGACTCACTCCAACAGATGATCTCAAAATCAATGAAGGAAATGGAAGAGAAGCTAACTGCTAATCTGTTGACTGCTCTAAGTCAACCAACCCAGAAAGCTACTGCTGTTCCCACTTCTCTGATAGAAGATACTGCTCAGAATGTGAAGTCCATCTGCCAAGATATGGATGTGATTAGAGCAAGGACTCAAAGTACAGCTGCTGGTTGGAGACAGATTACTGAGACAGTTGAAATGGCCATTCAAGCTGAGGATGAAACTTTACAAAATATGATGAAAGACTTCAAAGCATCTGCTGATTGGATACTAGGTACTCAAATTCAGCTAGGTGAACAAGGAGAAGTTGTGCTTAACAAAATGGAAGCATTTGAGGCCAATCAACTAAGACAGCAAGCTCAACTTGATGCAATGGAAGAGAACATCAAACTTCTCTGTGATTCACTTCAAATCACACCAGTCTTACCACAATATCCAATCAACCCTGCTGATGATGACAAAAAGGGGGAAGATAGGGTACTTGGTGAAGAAGAAGCTAAACAAGATGACAAATCTCTTGAAAAGACTGATGAATTTGAAAACACTGAAGTACTGGAGGAATCTGCTGCTGAAGATGAGAATATGGAAGCTGATAATGAAGGCACTAGCAGACCAGTAGATCAGCCAATTGCAGAAGAAGAAGAGGAAGCTGATAAAACTGAAGCTGAAGAAACTCCTAAGGAAACAGCAAAGACTGATAAAGAAATTGCTGCTACTAGAGACTCAGCTGAAGAACAGCTTAATCCTGATGTTAAGCAAAAGAAGATGGAGTTGTTAAAACAAAAATTCTTCAAGGAGTTAGAAGCAGAAACGTCCAAACCTGAAGAAGATGAAGAGGACAAGCAAGAAGACAAAACAGAAGACTAGTTTAGTCTAGGTTACTTATGCTTGAAATCCTTGTAATTTTTTTTGCACATCTCATCTATTTTGAACTTGTAATATGTAATCTTTTCAAAATCTATAAAAAGTTCAAGTTTGAATCCAATAAACTATTTCTATCTCAGAAATTTTTGAGGATCAAAACTTTAGTTTAGGTACAGGTACTTAGCTGAAGTTTTGTCATCATCAAAAAGGGGGAAATTGTTGGATGAAGATGAAGATGAAGTGCAAAGAAGATAAGAAGATAAGGGAAGGTTTTGATGATTTCCAAAACGTCAAAATCAGCTAAGTGTGGAAAGCTTAGGTCCCTTAGAAGAATTTTGACCAAGTAAAGAAGACATCAGAAGGGTACAAAATTCTAAGCCCAGAAGACTACTGATCTTGTGCTGAAATAGCAATCAGAAGGGTAGACCATCAGCTGACTCAAATCAGATTAGTTCAGAGTTTGATCAGCAGAGTATCTATCAGATGGGTTGCTTCGATCAGCAGAGTAGAAAATATCAATGAGATAGTTCAACGGTAATAAATGCACTTGGTGTAATAAATGCTGTAAGAGAAGGGCAGTAATGGCAAATGATTGAAGATTACTCTCGGATCAGCATGGTGCATTTAATGCAGCTACAGGAAAGTACTGCAGAAAAGGTACTGTAGCAGGGAGCCGTTCTGAATTTGGGCTAAGGCTATGGATTTGAATTGTGATTTCTTTCAACGGTCATATTTTCAAATCCAAGTATAAATAGAGCTGCTTTCAACGAGCGAGACACACAACAACATTCTCAGATTTTGTTTTCGAAGCAGAAATTTCTCTAAGTCTCAAGAAGCTCAAGAACAGCTCACTCGTCTGGTGAAGTCATCTGTTGACAGAAACCAAGTTGAAGTATAATAGAAAACACTTTCTGAGTGAATTTGTGTTAGCTGAGTGTTGTGCGGAGTGGAGATCCATCTTTGTGAGTGATCTAACTTCAGAGGATAGGTTTTCTGAGTGATTTCCTATTGTGAGCTTACAGCCTTTACATTTGTTGTTTTGGTGTAAGTGGAGAAATATTGTAAACTTAGTGTTTATAGTATAACCCAGAATCTAAGTGATCTGGAAGAGTGGACTAAAGGATTTTTATTCATATAACCATTATAAAAATTCTTTGTGTTGATTTTGCATTTAAGTTTTCCTGCATATTTCAAATTGCATAAAGACTTTGAATTACTTTAAAGATTTTGAAGGAGTTTTAAAAGACTTAGTCTACTTGTGAAAAACACTTTCAAATTATCCGCTGCAAGTACTCTTGTAAACATGATCTTGCTGAAATCAGCTAAGTTATTATAAGAAGAGTGGTCACTCTGCTGTTCAAGATTTGTTCACGATCAGCATAGTCAGCTTACTGTTCTTCATAAGCTTAGTCTGCTGACAGAAGACTAAAAAGTTTTTAAGTCTAAAAATTTTCAGAGGTCTATTCACCCCCCCCCCCTCTCTAGACCTCATCTGACCACTTGGGACCAATAGTTGCTAAAAGAACAAGGAGTCAACTGAAGGACACAGCAGCATCCAAGCCTGTTCAAGAGAAAGTTGTACCCAAAAAGACCACTGCAAAGAGAAAAATGATCTTTGAACCATCTCCCACTAAGTCAACTGACTTAGTTAGGGAAAACCCTCCATCAGCTGAGAGGCCTGCTGGAGTTAAGGAAACTGCTGTCAAGGAGTCAGCTGTTGTACCAGCTACTCATCAAATCACTCCAACAGCTGAGGTTGCCCAACCTCAAGATGATCCTGATGTGCAGATCATCGAACCTAAAGCAGCTGTTCCACTATCTACTGCTGCACCAGAACCGACTACTGCTGCTCCTACTGCACCGGCTCAGACATCTGTCAAACCAAAAAGAAAGAGAATAATTAAAGTTAGAGTGTCTGCTGCTGAGAATAGAAAAAGGGAGGAAGAACAAGCAGAGAAGAAAGCTCAAGAAGATTTCAAAAGAGCAGTAAAGTTAAGCAAGCTGGAAGCAGAGAAAGCTGCTAAAAAAGAAATAGCTGACTGAAGCTGAGCTGAAAGCTTTGGAAGACGCTGATATGGCTAAAGCTCTGGAACTAAGCAAGCAGGATGCTTACGGTCCAAGAAGAGCTGGACGAATCAAAATTGGAGAATCTATGAATGCAAGTCAGATTCTTCCTCCTGGCCAAAGGGTGGAAAAATGTCCATTTGCTGTTAAATGGGCATTGAACATTGTCAATGGACACCCTGGAGCTTTTGCAAGGTTTGAAGCCACCCTTGCTGATTTTGACAAGAAACTACAACAGGCTACTCTGTTTGTTCAGGAGAAGATTAGATATAATAAGTGGAGGAACTACAGAGTGAACAAGTCTGTTGAAAAGATCAAGGCTTGGAAGGAGTTTGAAGAAGAAGAGAAATGGGTACTAAGCTTCTTGCAAACATCTTCCATCACCAAAGCCTTAGACCCCGATCATGTAAGAGATGTCTTTCATGATTACACAAGGAGAATTGTGGCCAGAGAAGCCAACAAGATTAAGGATGCATTGCCACTAAAGAGGAAGAGAAATAAAGATCCTATCAAAAGAGTAGTTCTGATAGCTGGTTACCAGGCCTTGGAGAAGTGGTCTGAAAGGTCAAGGTACTTCAAGGGATCTCCAAGTGACCTTCCCACTCTGCCAAGTGTGCAACAGATCACATTTGGTCCTGAGATATGCACTTTTCAGGAGGTAAAAGTAGTTAAGGCACCTGCCAAAGGATCCTTGCCTTCAATTATAAAGGTTATCCATCAGACTATATCAATATCAGAAGATGGAACTCCTGAAATAATAAAGGTGGAAGAACAGGCTGCTGTTCAACAAGAAGTTGCTCAGACTGATGATGGAAATGTTCAAGATGAAGCTGGAGCCATTGTTGTACACACGGCTGTTGAGGATACTGTTGAACCAGAATATAAGGATGAAGAAGAGATTCTAGCAGATATCCCAGTCCACCAAACCGAACCATCAGATTCCACTTCCATTCCAACAGCTGATAAGCATTCTTCCTTAATGGAATCTATTCAAATGCTGCTGGATCAGTCTTTGGAACAAAGGAATAAACAGCTGATGAAAGAGATACAAGAAGAAAATAGAAGACTGCAAGAGGAAATCAGAAGGATGATAAAGGATGCTATTGACAATTTTCCATTGCCGCCTGATCACTCCCTTCAGCTGATTCAGAATCTAATCAGCATGAACAAGAATATTGAAGATGTGAAGTCTGATGTAAATCACCTTCACACAGCTCTTCAGAGACATGAGGGAGACATTGCTGATGTCCTTGGCCTGATCACTAAACTTGCTTATGCTGAAACAGAGAAGAGCCCTGGGTTCATAAGCCATTTCGACGACACTGCCACAAAAGTTCATGATGAAGTGGCTAATTTGCAACTCAACATGGACTACCTCAATGATCAGACTGGCATACTCAGATCTACTCTGAATCATCATACTGCTCAACTTGACACAATGGATGACAACATCAGAAGAATTTGCACTGCTATCAATATCCCAGCTGCTGAACTCATCCCTGTTGATGATGACAAAAAGGGGGAAGAGAAGTCAGCCACTGCAACTGCAGCTGTTCAAGTACCTGAACCACAAAAGGACTCTGCTGAAGAAGAGAAAACTGCTGAAGAGAAGTCAGAGACTGTACTTGAAAAACCAGCTGAATAAGTTGAGAGAAAACTGATGAAGTGGAGAAAGCTGATGTTACTGAAGAGAAGGTAGCTGATACCAAAGCAGATGCTGAGGAAACTGTTGCTGAACAAGTTGCTGAAGAGAAGGAAGAAGAATCCAAGGACCCAGTAAAATCTGACAAAGAGCTTGCTGCATCCAAGGATACACCCGAGGAGCAACTGGATCCATTTGTGAAGTACAAAAATCTGGAACGCATCAAGAGAAGGGTTGAAGAAGCAGAACGTTAAGAAAAGATGGAAGCTGCTAAGAAAAACCTTCTGCCTGATGATGTGAATGATGAAGAAGATGAAGAGGAGATTGATGATGAAGAAGAAGTAACTGATGATGAATCAGATTACTAATACTTATGTTTTCTTGTATTAGTTTATCTTTCTTTGTAATTTCATCTTATAAAAGCTTGTAACTTGTACTGAATTTCCAATCATCAACAAAATTCAAGTTTTTACTCCAACATATTATTTCTATCTCGGAAATTTTTTAGGATTAAAACTTTAGTTTAGGTACATGTACTTAGCTGAAGTTTTGACATTATCAAAAAGGGGGAAATTGTTGGATGAAGATGAAGATTAATGAACAAGGAAGTTAGAAGTTAAAGGGAGGTTTTGATGATTGCCAAAACATCATAACCAGCTAAGTAAGGAATGCTTAGTAATATCCCTTAGAAGAATTTTGATCAACCAAAGAAAAATCTGACAAGTCAAAATTCAGAATGGTCCAGAAGACTACTGATCTGCTGCTGAAGGAAGAAATCAATTTGGTGAAATTTAGCCGACTCAAATCAGATTTGTTCAAGTTTGGGATCAGCTCAATACGTCATCAGACGAGTGACTCTTATCAGCCAAGTGAAGACGATCAGGAAGTCTCTCCAATGATAATAAATGCACTTGGAGTAATAAATGCTGAAGAATGAGGGTATTTATGGCAAATGATTGAAGAAATCCTCGTATCAGCTCGGTGCATTAAATGCTGCTGACAGAAAGTACTGTTGACAGTATTGTAGCAATACAGAGAGCCGTTTCCAGAGTTTAAGGACCAGTACCCGATGCATTTGAATCTTGTCTTGCTTCAACGGACACTTTTCAAATCTGAAGGTATAAATAGTTCGCGAGTTTGAGAGAGAAGACACACAACACAACTGAGATCAATCCTGCAAAGCAAAATCTTCTAAGTCTAAAAAACTCAAGAACAACTCACTAGTCTGCCGAAGTTATTTGTTAACTGAAGCTAGTTGAAGTCAAAAGAAAAATCATTTTCTGAGTGAATCTATTATTGTAGAGTGTTGTGAGAAGTAGATATCCATCTAAGTGAGTGATATTACTTTGGAGAGTAGGAGTTTCTTTGTGATTTTCTGCTGCGAACTTACGGCTCTTCATTTGTTGTAGAGCGTAAGTAGAGTATATTGTAAACTGTGTGTTTATAGTATAACCCAAGATCTAAGTGACTTGGAAGAGTGGATTAAAGGATTTTCATCTTTATAACCACTATAAAAATTCTTTGTGTTTTAACTTGCATTATTTTCTTGCTTATCTTCAAAGTTGCATTAAACACTCTAGAAAACTGTTGAAAAGATTTTAAAAAGGAGTTTGTTCAAACTGGGGATAAAATCTTTCAAAAGACTTAGTTTACTTGTGAAAAACACTTTAAAACATCCGCTGCAACTGATCTGATAAAACTGATTTTACTTAAATCAGCTAAGTACTTTTCTAAAAGAGTGGTCAACTCTGCTGCTCAAACTTTGTGTGCGAACATCTTAGTTAGCTTACTGTTTGCGATCAACTTAGTCTGCTAACAGTTAAGTGAAAAGTTTTTAATGTCTAAAAAATTTTCAGAGGTCTATTCACCCCCCCCCCCCTCTATACCTCATCTGACCACTTGGGACCAACAAATGGTATCAGAGCAGGTGGTTCATTAGAATCAGTTGCCTGATCAACGAGCTTATTCCAAGTGTTTTTCAAAGGTTTTTAAACTTTTTCAAAAGAGCATATTTTTGAAAAATCAAAACTCTTTGAAAATGGATTGTATCAGCCATGTTCCCCACATTGGCGGTATGAGTTTTGAGGACTGGAAGATCAGGATGGAGATCTTCTTAGCTTCTTACAATGATAACATGTATACATGCATTACCAAGGGTCCATTCAAATTCATCAAGACTATAAAGATTGATGAAGTAGATATAGTGGTGGAAAAAGATCTACAAGGGATGACAGCTGAAGAGATCAAGTTGTTCAATTTTGATAAAGTTGGCCGTTTCATCATGATCAAAGCCCCGGACAATGACAGATTTGACAAAGTCAAGCATTGCAAGACTGCAAAAGAGATGTGGGACAAGGTTCGTGACATGAGCGAAGGAAACGACGGCATAAAAGAGCATCAACTGAGTGTTGCTCTGGAAAAGCTAGACAACTTCAAGATGAAGTCTGCGGAAACCATTAACCAGATGGATACACGGTTTACAAGGACTCTAAATGAAGTTCTCAAGCAAGGAAAAACCTTCACTGACAAGAAGATAACTGTCAGAGTGTTGAAAGCTTTGCCTCCAAAGTTCAACATGAAGGTGAAAGCCATGGAAGATTCAAGAGATTTGGGAAAGATCTCTCTTACCGAGCTGTTATCAGTACCAAGGCATACGAGTATGAACTGCCAAGAATGGGTATTGAAGAAACCTCAACTTCAGGCCTCACAGCTGCCCTGGTTGCTGCTGAAAATCCAAGAAGAACAGCACAAAAAAGCAAAGAAGTGGACTCATCTGATGAAGCCACACTACTCATCAAAAAGGAGTACACTGCTGGAGACGTTGCATTGCTGATGAACAACTTCAAGAAGTTCTATAAAAGAAAAATGAAGAACAAATTCAACTATGCTTCTACTTCTAACCCTACTTCTTCTTCTCAAGATAAGGATGTTTATAAATCCAAACTAATGTGTTACAATTGCAGGAAATTGGGACATTTCATCAGAGACTGCCCATATCCTAAAGCTGAGAAATACACTGAAGAAGAAGAGAGAATCAGAAAGGAAAGAAATCATCAGAAAGGCAAGGTGCTGATAGCTGAAGCAGAGAAGCTGGCTGCTATCTACTCATCTGATTCAGACTCAGACACTTCTGAAGAAGAGTCTACTGAAGATGAGAACCCTGCTCTTATCTGTCTGATGGCTTAGGAATCTGATGACTCTGAGGATGAGGTAACTCCTCTTAAAAATGAATTGTTTAATTCATTTGAGCAAATGATGGTTAATAATACTAGTATTGCTGACGAATTTGCTAAGCTTAAGGAAGAGATAATACTGCTAAGAGAGCAAAATAGTTCACTGAAACTTAAGGTTGAAAAACAAAAAGAATCAGCTGAATATAAACTGCTTGAGCAAGAAAATGAGTCCCTGAAACCTGAATGTGAAGTATATAAAGGAAAAATCATGGAACTTGCAAAGATTATAGAGTCTGATGACAAGTCTTCTGTTGCATCCACTCATATGTCTAGTAAACAGAAACTACTTTTAGAACAGGATAAGTTGGAACTGAATCATACTGCAAAGTTCATATCAGCTGACAATAGTAAGTTCATGTTGTATGTTGACCGATAAAAATTGATATTGTTCAATAAAAATCAAATCTTGATCAAATTTCAACAAATTGATATGTCTAGTAAATAGAAACTACCTTTAGAACAGGATAAGTTGGAACTGAATCATACTGAAAAGTTCATATCAGCTGACAATAGTAAGGTCATATTCTATGTTGATCAATAAAAATTGATATTGTTCAATAAAAATCAAATGTTGATCAAATTTCAACAATTTTTTTCCAATTTTCGACTAATGTTCTTTAAATGTTTCGAGTAATGATATTGTGTACTTTTATCGATTTGTAATGATAGATATAATATGAATTTGGGGGAATGAAGTGTTCTGGGCGACTGAACTATCACTCGCCCCTTGAAATTTGTCAACAAGTAGTACAATTAATATTGTTCAATTCACCTAACACTACAAGAAAACAACAAAATTTTGACGGAATTTTCATAATATCCATCGAAATTTACAAATTTCGACCGAAATAGGTCGTCAAAAAAAGTGTCGTCGAAATCAAAATTTTCGACAGAAATTTTGACGGAAATAATTTTCCGTCGAAATCATAAATTTCGACGGTATTATATTCCGTCGAAAATTCTTAGATTTCGACGGAAATAAATTCCGTCGAAATATCATAAATTTCGACGGAAAATAATTTCGTTGAAATTTTCAATTTTTTTCAATATATATGCACTGATTAATTACACATTCGATAAATAATAATATAACATTCAAAAACATTTTAATAAACATAATTTAATATTCAAAACATACATTTATTAATCATCATACATCCAACTACGTACAAAATTCCAAATCCAAATACAATCACTAATTAAAGTAAATAACTCCAATTACTACAAATCCAAATTCTACATAACAATCACAAACAAACAACTAATCAATACTATTTTTGCTTTTGCAACTATAGATAAATATATGAGTACTATTCTTCTATGACATAAGGCTTTAAATATATGAGTACCAATATTTCTCAAGAAACTCTCTTGCTTTGTTCACAGCTATATCTAGCTCCACACTCTTTAAACAAAGCTTCATCCTGAGGTGCTTTTTGATCAGCAACATCATCAAGTAAATGTTTCAAATGCTTCAATAATGTAACTACATTTATGTACTCGGTTTCAGCTGGCATCGTCTATTTGACATGTAACCAGATGAATGAATCGAGAAATGCTGTTAATAAGACATCTTAATGATGTTAAGTCCATTGACCTGTTAAAATGAAGCACATAAGGTCTTTAAATAATGAGGGAGATTTAAAAATGATGAGTAATTGAAATTTAACAATTCAAATACTGCAATTAGTGAGGAAGTTATACAAGATATAGATGAAACCAATCTTTAGCATTCCATGAAGTCATACAAATAAAGAAATACCATAACTCACTAATTCAATATTTAACACAAAATTAATCAACCCATTAAATTCTAAATTAAAGTCAAATGTACCCATATATATATATATATATATATATATATATATATAGATAGATACACACAAATGGTGACTAGTATAAATAGAATATTACCTGCTGGATATCACAAATGTTGTTAAAAGACGTAATTATTCTTGAAGTGATCAAGTTGGCCGCTGCTTTAATTTGTCGAACGAACTGAGCAATTAAAAAGATAGGGTTAGCTTACATGACAATCGACTTTACTTTAGATTTCCATAACTAGTGCATTAGTTCTCGAATTATAAATAAAACATCACAAAACAAAGATTCCTCCAAATACATCAACTTCTCAATATACATTGCTTCAATTTGGATTTTAACAATAGTACCAATGTACCATATTTCAACAACATTTCTAAACAAGAAGAGGTAAAAGATCAGTCAAAGATCAGTGTGAAACACATGCATAGACTAAAGAATTTTGTTCACCAAGCAATCACAGCTTTGGATCTATCAATTTCAACCAACAAAGACATTAGGGCACATCGACATAATCCAAAATTAATTAAACATTTCAAAATAATTTCATCTACAATTACTTTTTCATTACATAACAACGAAAACTGAAAGATGGAGAGTGTAAATTTGACCTTTAATTTAGCTTTGTCCCTCTGTTTGAATGAAAATTTGAGTCTATTTCAAGTGACATCAAAAAGCTTTGCCGCTCTAAAAATACATAGACCTAGATTTCGAAATCTTCCACATATGAGAGATTCAACAACGAACACCAACATTAAAAATTAATACACATACTTACCAGAATATTCAGTACGAATTAAATCGAAATGAGTAGATTGGAAGCTCAACAGAAAAGGTAAATGAAGATTTATCTGAAGAAAGGGAGACAAAGAGACATCGATAATTCCTATGTCGAATTGTTATGTTATTCGTTGATTTTGCGAAATGGAGCAAGCTCGTTTTTATAGAGTTAATATGGAGAGTGAATATCAAATTACCTTCTTGTGTTATTTTAAGTAGATAATTTAATTCCCTGTAATAATAAATAAAAGGATAAAATAGCTTCCTGTGATATATCCTAAATAGGCAATTTGATTCCAGCAATTTGATTCCATGTAATAATAAAAATGACAAAATATCTCCCTATATTTTTATGAAAGAATCACATTGTCTCCCTCGAAATTGCTAATTAATTCATATAATGAGGAGTTAAATTGCCTTCAGCCATTTCTTTTTTGGCCAAATGGCGTTTCAAGATATTGAAATTTTAAAAATGGCCTTCAGCCATTTTTTTTTCTTTTTTTCATATCATTAAAACTTAAAAACTCTACTAATTAATTACCTCCAACCACCTAGACTCTTTGAAATTAACAAATCAACCCCAACCCTAAAATTAACAAAAATAAATCTCTCACTTCATTCTTCATTCTTCATTCTTCATTTTTCACTCTTCAACTCCCCAATTGCCTCTCTCTCTCTTCTCTTTTCTCTTAAATCTCTCAACAAACTCTAAAATTACATAGATCACTCCAACAAGAAGTTGAGATGGAACCTAATCAAAGATTGGCACAAGGATTGAACCTCCAAAATCGCATAAATGAGGTCAATTTTAATTTTCTATAATTCTTGCACATAAAATAACCCCAACCCTCGTCCTCATGCTTTCGAAGAAAATTTCACTGCGGTGAGACGTAACAGACATGGGTTTCACCGACGTGAGGTTTCTAACTCACCTTGGTGAGGTAAAACCTTAAAGAGGTGTCTGTTTGCTCGAGCCGCGGCAGTGAATTTCTGGGGCGAGTGAATATCTTCAGTCGCCCAACAAATTTAGCTTGGGCAAGTGAAGTATGTTGGGTGAGTGAAATTTCAGTCGCCCAACATACATCACTTGCCCAAGCCAGTAGAAACTGCTTGGGCGAGTGAAATGTGCTGGGCGAGTGAAATTTCAGTCGCCCAGCACACTTCACTCGCCAAACCAGTAGGAACTGCTTGGGCGAGTGAAATGTGTTGGTGAGTGAATTTCTTCAGTCGCCCAGCACGCTTCATTCGCCCGAGCCAGATGTACTGCTTGGGCGAGTGAAATGTGATGGGCGACTGAATTTCTTCGGTCGCCCAAGCCTATAGGTACTGCTTGGGCGAGTGCAATGTGATGGGCGAGTGAATTTCTTCAGTCGCCCAACACACTTCACTTGCCCAAGCCAGTAGGCACTGCTTGGGCGAGTGAATTTCTTCACTCGCCCATCACACTTCACTCGCCCATATCAGTAGATATTTGAAAGATTAATTTATTTATTTTGTTTGTAGGGTTATCGTATCTTACCTACTTCCCAACTGCCGCCCTTGCCTGATTTGCACTATGCGAGGGTAACTGAGGATGGGAAAGTGTCACACAGGCAAACATGGAAATATTTGAATGAGATAGTGCCTAGTCTTGATCAGATCCATTGGGAAAAGATTAATAGGTACCCCCAGATTGGGAATTTTTTACACCTAAATTTAAAAGGATTCCTAAAGGGATCGATCCTACACCAAGTAATGATTAGGTCATGTGCTCGAGAAGACAACCAATGTGATTATGAGCATTGGGTTTTGGTGAACGGAAAGCCTATACGACTGAGCATAGAGGAGTTTAGCCTGGTTTCAGGATTGCGTTTCACCGAACTAACATGTGCCGATATACGAAGGAAGAAAGCTTCTAAGTTGAAATGTAGAAGGTTTCCAAATGCGGGGGACAAATATGTTAGTGTACATGAAGTTATGAATGTGATCAAACATTTGTTGATTCGGGAACCAGACAGTGATGATATCATCAGCCTTATCTATGCTGTTGTTGTAACAACGTTTTTGTTGCCTCATCGAAACCCCAGGGAAGTGGATGACTTCACTTTAGAGGTAAGTAATATTTAATTCTATTTAATTTTGATATTTATATGTTTTATTAAATTAATTATCAATGAACTCTTATGAAATTGCAGACCTGTGAGTTCCTAGATATATGCGATAAATATCCCTGGGGCGATTTGGTTTGGAATAAAACAGTCGCAAATATTTTGGGTTCAGTTGGGCCTCTAACTGATGAAACTGAGACCTTCCGCAATTGGAATTGCTGGGGATGCCCCTTAATTATACAAGTATGAAATCCTACTCAGTTTTTCAATGTTTTGAAGAATTACAAGTCTAATTTTGTAATGACTCGTGAATATGATTTATGTGCAGTATTGGTTATTAGAGGCAATTGAAGGTTTGGACCAAATAGCATTATCCACTCCAAGACCTGGTTTTGAGGGGAGGCATCCGAGAATGTTGCGTTGGATCATAAAGGAGTCTAATCGCCCCAATTGTTCTACTGTGGATGAATTTCTGAAACATGTTATGGTGTGGTTTTATTAATTATTTTCTTTTTTTAATAATTATTAGATCTCTCTAAACATTACAACTATGATATTTTTTTTTAGGTTGTCATCCCGCGACTGAAGCCGGATGTAGTGGAGGTACAGAGCCCATATTATTTGAGTGCGAGGGATGCTATGCTAGATACGTTTGCTGACAATGGCCAGTCAACTTCCTTTCGCATTCTCTGTGAGGGCTTAGGTGTTGATTACATCATTGTTCAGGACGACGAGACATTGCAATCTACGGGCGTACCCTTCGATCCCCCTCAGGGTCCCGACATTGCCTCCACTTCTCGGGGTCCACAAAACCGTCCCTCCAAACGTTCACGCGGCGGAGCCTCCACCTCGCAACAGTCATCAATGGATCAAGATGATGAACAACCGGCTTGGGCACAACGGATGGAGCGGATTCAACTTGAAAATCAAAGGATGTGTCGGGACACCAAAACACGTGTGGGTGCCCTTGAGCGGATGATGACGGAACTTCTTCGTCGGATGGATCTTAATGGAGTAAGGCCGCAGGCGCCATCTGGAGGGGGTGATGATGCAATTGAAGATGATATTGATATTAGGGAGGTTGATCAGTATACAGATCATCAGGTTGATGATTGAGATTATGTATATGTGTTAGACATTTAATTGACATATTATTTTGATTTCATTTTATGAAATGGTGTGTTTTTTTAATTGATGATCAAGAGAGGCGATTATACGCAGGATTCTCTACAAAATCTCGGATCCGATGATCCACTAGGTTCTCCGCAGAGTCCCGGGTCTGATGATCCGAACTCAAATTTTGTGGCTCCGACAGACAGGGAATAGAGGATGAGAAAGACGAGTAAATGGATCAGAACCCCCTTCACCGCAAATGATAGGCCGAAGAAGCCTTCTAAATAATTAGGCAATTTGAATATTTTTTGTTTTTTAAATTTTTAGTGTTAATGTGATATAGTAGTTTGAATTATCTTTTATTGGTAATTTCATGAGAAACAACAAAAAAAAGTTTTTAGCTTTTGTGAATGAATTTTCGACTAATGTTCTTTAAGTGTAATGATATTGTGCATATTTATCGATTTGTAATAATAGATACAGTATGAATTTGGGGGAGTGAAATGTTTTGGGCGACTGAACTATCATTTGCCCAGTCTTATTCACTCGCCCCCTGAAATTTGTCAACAAGTAGTACAATTAATCTTGTTCAATAAAAATCAAATGTTGATCAAATTTCAACAATTTTTTTCTTATTTTCGACTAATGTTATTTAAATGTTTCGAGTAATGATATTGTGTACGTTTATCGATTTGTAATGATAGATATAATATGAATTTGGGGGAATGAAGTGTTCTGGGCGACTGAACTATCACTCGCCCAGGCTTATTCACTCGCCCCCTGAAATTTGTCAACAAGTAGTACAATTAATATTGTTCAATTCACCTAACACTACAAGAAAACAACAAAATATCGACGGAAATTTCATAAAATCCATCGAAATTTACAAATTTTGACCGAAATAGGTCGTCGAAAAAAGTGTCGTCGAAATCAAAATTTTCGATGGAAATTTCGACGGATATAGTTTCTACAGAAATTTCGACGGAAAATATTTTCCGTCGAAATCATAAATTTCGACGGAATATAATTCCGTCGAAAATTCTGAGATTTCGACGGAAAAAAAATTGCGTAGAAAATTCTAAGATTTCGATGGAATATTTCTGTCGAAATATCATAAATTTCGACAGAAAATAGTTCCGTTGAAATTTTCAATTTTTTTAATATATATGCACTTATTAATTATACATTCGATAAACAATAATATAACATTCAAAAATATTTTAATAAACATAATTTAATATACAAAACATACATTTATTAATCATCATACATCCAACTACGTACAAAATTCCAAATCCAAATACAATCACTAATTAAAGTAAATAACTCCAATTACTACAAATTCAAATTCTACATAACAATCAGAAACAAACAACTAATAAAAAAACTATTCGTTAGTCCAATTACTACAAATTCAAATTCAAATTCCGTCGAAAGTTTTCCTTTTTCTAGTAGTGTATAATTTCAACAAACTATTCCCAATTTGTGGAAGTTAGATCCAATACTTGTTAGATCCCCTTGAAATTAGATCCTATACTCGTTAGTCGTTCGTTTGGATTCCTAATTAACCTAATTTCAACAAATTATTCCCAATATTTGATTTACGTGGGAGTTAGTGGTCCTATACTTGTTAGTCTTCCGTTTGGATTCCTAATTAACCTAATTTCAACAAATTATCCCCAATTTTGATTTACGTGGGAGTTAGTGGTCCTATACTTGTTCGTCTTTCGTTTGGAATCTTAATTGACCTAATTTCAACAAATTTCTCGCAATTTTGATTTACGTTTGAGTTAGTGGTGCTATACTCGTTAGTCTTCCGTTTGGATTCCTAATTAACCTAATTTCAACATATTATCCCCAATTTTGATTTACGTGGGAGTTAGTGGTCCTATACTTGTTAGTCTTCCGTTTGGATTCTTAATTGACCTAATTTCAACAAATTTCTTGCAATTTTGATTTACGTTTGAGTTAGTGGTCTTATACTCGTTAGACTTCCGTTTGGATTCCTAATTAACCTAATTTCAACAAATTATCATCAATTTTGATTTACGTGGGAGTTAGTGGTCCTATACTTGTTAGTCTTCCGTTTGGATTCTTAATTGACCTAATTTCAACAAATTTCTCGCAATTTTGATTTACGTTTGAGTTAGTGGTCCTATACTCGTTAGTCTTCGGTTTGGATTCCTAATTAACCTAATTTCAACAAATTATCCCCAATTTTGATTTACGTGGGAGTTAGTGGTCCTATACTTGTTAGTCTTCAGTTTGGATTCTTAATTGACCTAATTTCAACAAATTTCTCGCAATTTTGATTTACGTTTAGGGTTTAGGGTTTAGGGTTCAGGGTTTAGGGTTTAGGGCGAGTGAAGTGTTCTGGGCGACTGAACTATCAATCGCCCATTCTTATTCACCCGCCCAAGCCAGTAGGTGATGTCATGGGCGAGTGAAGTGTGCTGGGCGACTGATATTTCAGTCGCCCATGCTTATTCACTCGCCCAAGCCAGTAGGTGCTGTCTTGGGCGAGTGAAGTGTGCTGCGCGACTGAGATTTCAATCGCCCATGCTTATTCACTCGCCCAAGTCAGTACATACTGGCTTGAACAAGTGAAGTTCTCAATTGTTAAAACAAGAAACATCTGCATTTAACTACAGTGAATATTATTCAATACACATCAAATATTACAATTAATAGTGTTTAATAAATATTAATCTAAGATTGCTCCGAGTTCTCGAAACGGTGGGGACATGTCTTTGCATTGTGACCGATATCTCTGCAAACCGAGCACTTGTATGTTTTCTTTACTTATTCAATAGCAGATTTAAAACGGGACGTTCTTGGTCTTCCGACAGATCATTTCATAGATGGAGGTAAACCTTCTCCCATATTCACATCATCTGGAATGTTGATCCATTGATCTTCAAATGGAATGGGATAAATGACCTCTATATATGCATGAATCATGTAACCGCACTTATAGTAATCAGTCGCAAGTTCATATATGTACTTCCCGGTTTCATTTGGTCTAAATTCCATGGCAGCTACTATTGCGTGAACACATGGCATCCTTTCAATTTGAAACACGCCACATGAACAAGATTTGTTCTCCATGTCCATTCCACTCCACTCAGTAGATTCAACTTTCCACTTACCATAACCCAACCTAAATTTTGCCAACATTCCTGCGCTCTCATATCGCTTGCGTAGGGTTTCCTCTCATTTTTTGGTAAGTGGACCCGGATCTTTTATTGCCGCCTTACGACGCTTATAAAACCACGATCCCATCTTATAATTAAAAATCCGACCATGGCACATATGGGATAATCTTTAGCCTTCTTGATCACTTTATTGAGGACCTCAACGGTGTTAGATGTCATAGTTTCGTACCTATTGAAACGTTGGTGCACCCTCGACCATTTCTCAAACTTGACATCTTTCTTTAACCAATCTGCACACCTTTCATTCTTTTCTTTCAATAAATCAAAATATTTTTGGAATTCATTCTCGGTGTATGAATAATATGCTTGGTAAAAAAGATTGGCCAGATTTGTATTCCCCCTCCATTTTGATAATATGTTCTTCTTTATATGCCAATAGCATGAACCGTGTTCTGCCAAAGGATAAATAGCTTTGACCGTGTTTGCAATAGATGAACCCCTGTCTGAATCAATAATCAAATTTTCTCTATCTGGTATCACCTCTTTCAAGCATTCCAGGAACCAAGTCCAACAAGCTGTGTCTTCACTATCACCTACCCCCCAGGCAAGCGGATAACAGTGGTTTTCACTGTCTGTCGCACGTGCAATTAGAACAATTCCTTCGTATTTGTTCAACATGAAAGTTGCATCAATTACAATCACATTTCTTAGCATTTGGAATCCTCGAATAGCAGCTCATATAGCCATGAAAAAATATTTGAATTTGTTTTCTGAGTCCGTATGGATGCGAGTGCGCGTTCCAGGATTCAACTGCTCAATCATGTAACAATACGAGGGAAGCTTGACAAAATTTTCTTCAAACGTACCCCTTACAATATCTTCAGCAACTCGATTCCCCCTCCAAGCTTTCCCGTAGCTAATGGCAACATATTCTTCGGTACGCATAAAGTTTATCAATGTTTCTGGATTAGGCCGAACCTTGGCATTCAAGAATAGTCCCTTTGTATGATCCCCGATCAAACGACTGGTTGTCTGTCTATGTTGGGCAGTTCTATTCATCAAATCACAAGTGTGAATGTTAGTATATGTTCGAATAACAAACTCATCACCGATCGATTCTTTTGTGGCATATATTCGCCATGGACAATTTTGTGTCACACACCCAGCAGTTTTCAATTTTTTGTTAGACTTAGACGTCTTATGTGAGAAATGTTTACCTACAACAACCAACCCGAGTTGATGTATAAATTCATGTTTGTTTTTGAAGCGCTGGCCGATTTTCCAATCTGATTCATCAGTTCTTCCCTCACTGGAATTTGATACCGAACAAATTCTTGGGAGATCAAAGTTTGGCTCGTCATAAGTTGGAGCTTGGCCATGAGGGCAAGGTGCCTCCTGTGAGTCATAGTGGCCATGAATAGGTGGTTCGTCACAACTAGGTGCCACATATTCAAAATTAGGCGCTTGATCAAAATTACTAGGTTGGTCATGATCATCCGAACTCGAGTGGATAACAACATCATCAATTAGGTGACTAGGTGGCTCGTCAGAACTAGGTGCCACATACTCAAAATTAGACGCTTGATCAAAATTACTAGGTTGATCATGATCATCCGAACTCAAGTGGATAACAACATCATCAATTACATGTTCCTCAATGGTAGGCTCAAGTGCTTCATCAACATCTTCACGTACATTTGACAATTGTGGCATTGGATTAGAGTCCATCCTCTCTCGACTAGATATGTTCATTTCACTTGGTCTTATCTAACATCCATCATTGTTATTCAAAAAATAACTCGGTCATTAACTTGCCTTCCTTTAGTTTGGACTGTAAGTTTCCTCGGACCCTCTTCTCTCCTCGGAGTCTCTTCTCTCCTCGGAGTACAAGTCACATACAAAGCAATCTCAGAATGATTTTGGTGAAAGAACTTAATTACTTCCCATTGAGACTCATTTAATATTGCCCCGGGTTCACCCCCCGCTTCCGCACCAATTTTGCGGTGGATCACAACATCATTTGCATACCGGTCATAATCAAACTTTTCACAAATAGTGTTACATAATTCATCAAACAAAATCGTCCGATCCACCATAAAGTAATCAATACATTTATTATCGCCTTCCCAAACCCAATTGTGGTTCGTTAACTTCCACTCACCGCCATACTTTAGATTCACAAAAATATTAAGATGAACTTCATTTTCGCCAACTAATATAACTGAATATAACATTTAAAATTATAGATGGATATTTTACAACAAATAATAGATACAAAATTTGATAATGCAAAACTCAATATTATTATAATTTAATTGATATCGTGGATATATAAATTATGTAAATGTGACACATAGAAATAAAATAAATTAAAGAAAGCATGGGGAAAAAAAGAAAAATAAATAAAAAATACAGACAGGCCCCTATCTAATACTTGGCCTGGGAAGGTTTAGGACCTTTAGGTCTTGGGATGAAATCATGGTTTGGGCCGAAACCCTCCCAAGCCCATTATCAAACAAGGTTTGGCTGAGTATGGCTGAAATTAAACCGAGTCAAAAGAGATCCATATATATCCATTCTACTTATTAAAAAAACTGTCATGGTGTGTCATACTACATTAGTTTTGGATATTTATATTTTGCCCTTAATACTTAAATTAGTGAATCACACTTTTGATTTCCTTATGGTCTGACTTTATCACTTTCGTCTTTTTTAAATTTCTCGTAACAGATGCATCCATTTTATCAATACTAGGAAAGTGTACGTGCGTTGCACGTGATTAATTAATTTTCTATGTTAGCGGAATCATACAATCATTTTTCAATATACTATCTTAATGACATATCATATAATTTTTTTGACTAATTCATTTTAATTATTACTATGTTGTTACCAAAAATTATCATAAATACTTATAATCAAAACTTGAAAATAAAAAATGAACTATAACTATTAAGTATTTTTAATCTAAAATTACATGTCTACAGAACTATTATTCTAAAACAACCATTTGAACGAATGAACAATATCTATTGTTTTCTTCCTTTACTTTGATATTTCCATCTCAACCATTTTTCATAGGTTTAACCCATTTTTTTTATCGATTTAACCAGTTTTGTATGTTATACATATCTTTTACTAAATTCATCCATTTTCAATTACATGTCTAATCAATTTTTAACGAATCTAACCCATTTTTACCAACTTTCCCCGATTTTGTAGGGTAAACCTGCTTTTACACTAAGTTTACCCTATTTTTTGTTATTTTAACATGTTCTTTCATCGATTTCCTCGAGTTTTACTTGAGTTTATTATTTGTTTTTGTGTTATTTTAATCCGTTCTTTCATTGATTACACCATTTTTTGTGCTTTATCCCATTCTTTAATCGATTCACTCATTCTATCCGCTTTAACCCAATTTCACATATTCTTTTGCTGATGTACACTATTTTCTCGACTATTTCACTTTTTTTTTTTCAATTTAACTCGTTTTTTGTTCTTGTTCTTTATCGATTTGATCCATTTTTAATTATCTTGTGTTTAGGCGATGTCAATTCATTTTTTTACCAGTTTACCCGTGTTTTGTCGATTTACCTCATTATTTTATTGATTGTACCAGTTTTTGTTGCTTTAACTCATTTTTATTTGATCTAACCCATTTTTCCATTGTTTTGCCGTTATCACCAGTTTTAACCACTTATATATTTTGACTTTTTTTTTAGCCTAAGCCAATTATAAGGTTTTTAGTTAACTAAATATGATTACTTTAGTTTATTAATATCAAAGAAATGTGATTTCTTTGTAGGTGATCTTACGCAAATTCGTAGTATGATCGATATTAATAAAATAATATTATAAACGCTAGGAAACAAGTGAAAGATCAATGTGTATAAATATTCCGAACGTTGAAGTACAAGTTACAAATATTTGGGGTCCTATCCGAGCATTATTGGATGCCGTACAAGCTAGAGGGCGAAATACACATAAATGCGGTCGGAGTAATGTATCCGAGCTATAGCTTCGAATGAAGAGCACCTGGGAAAGCGTGTCTGGCGTC
Source organism: Penstemon eatonii (assembly GCA_038501285.1). NCBI lineage: Eukaryota > Viridiplantae > Streptophyta > Magnoliopsida > Lamiales > Plantaginaceae > Penstemon > Penstemon eatonii. The sequence continues at coordinate 64,811,796 of CM076710.1, forward strand.
ATAAATGCAGGCGGTATTTATAGTGGAAAAAGGTGAGCTAGCTACTCCATCCGCAGAGTTACATTTCTTTGGCCCAAGGGCTTGGGCCTGCGATCTGCCCAACAGTAAACTCCGACCACGAGCATTCCCAGGATGATCGGATTGTGAAGCCCGAGATTTGGGTTCGATTTTGCATTCGCGAGATCGGAGTCTACAGTTTTTGATCTTGCCCGGGCTTGCTAATATAAAGTCCCAAAATACCCCTCATCAATACTCCCCCACTTCTCGAGCGCAAAGTGAAGCTTAAGCTCGAAGAAGTTTATTTCGAACGTCGTGATGAGAAAATTATTCTAATGTTTCTCCGGATATGCCTCGTTAAAAATCTTATTCGGAAAAACCCATTGGGATAAAAACGAATTAGGGAAAAAGAGTGCGTATCTTGGAAACCATATAATGAACTTGCCCTGATATAGATTTTGACATTTAAAAGTTTCTTGCCTGATTTTTGGGATGAATCTTCGGTCGTAATGTCTTCTCGCATCGTTCACCGTGATACTTACAAATACAGTAGTTATGGGGGTCTAAAAAGTAAATAATTGGAAGATAGCTCTGAATTCTCCTTGAGGAAGCTCAATCGCCGTGACCATTCGGGGACCGGTTTGCAATTTACCTTTATTACCCTTTTATATATATGTTATATTGGTAAGAATTACTCCCAGGACCATTTTTATATGAGATCGGAGCGTCAAGATCGCGTAAGTTATTCTTTTTCCTTCGACTATTTCCTTTTATAATGTCTAGTTTGAGAAATTCTAGGGGCAAGGGCATTGGCGGAGAGGATACTGAATCTGATCCTGACATTAGGCTTATCGATGATTTTGAAGAGGGGGAATTCTATCCCGAGCGCGAAGATGCTAATCAAGTTGAGGATTTCGAAGAGAATGAGGTAGAGAAGCGTAACATTGGCGACGATGTTTTTGTCAGGATATACAGATCTGAAGCCCCTTTTGGACCAGTTGGTCATAACCGTGCTGAAGTCGGCGCAGAACTAACTTCTTTTATTTTCGTTCAGGAAGACCGTGCTAGTTTGGAAAAAGAGTTCGGAAAATTTCTTCCGAAGGGGTTTTCGATAGTCGTTCCTTCTTATCGTGATCGTGCGACTGCTCCCCCGCCTGGATGCCAAGCTTTTTACGATAAACAATTTTCACACGGGTTGCGCATTCCCTTTATTCCTCTATTAAGAAATATCCTATCTTTTTTCTCTCTCACCCCCGCCCAAATTCTTCCGAACTCTATAGCCTACATCGTCGCGTTCAGCATTCTCATGAAGGCCAAAGGAGAGGAGGCCTCTTTTCGAAACTTCTGGCAGGTATTTCAAATGAGTATGTCTAGAGGTTCCAATGCGGGATTCGTTTCTTTTTCACAGGGATCGAACCGGCCTGTCCTTTCGACCGTAGCTTTGGACAAAACCAAAGGTTGGAAAAGAAGGTTCTTCTTTGTAAAAGGTCCCGATGTTCGTTCCACTGGCAGTTCGAAGACTAGATCATATCGATGGGATGGCGAAGGGCATTGGGTATACGGTCGTCGCAAGATCAAGGAAAAGTTCAATCCTCAATTTTCTGACGAGTTTTTGAACTCCGATCTGATCCTTTTCAGACCATGCTCCTCGTACAAGAAATGATTTTAAGATTAGCCGGACTAAGCAAATGTAACTATCCTGCACCAACACTCGAATTCTCTCCTCCTTTGTCCATTCAACCTCCTGGCGGGAGTAATCGATCATATAGACACATGACCGAGTCAGCCGCTTCGTCCCATGCTTTGCCTCCTTTAAGTAAGCTATTAATAAGTTTTTTGCTTAATTCCGCTGTGGATTGTATATATATTCGCTCGAAATTATGAGCATATCGTCCTTTTCCTTACAGGTCGACTTGTTGAGGAGTTCCGAGTATCCGTTGTTATGTCGATTGGGACCACTCGCCCCAAAGATACGCGAGGCCAGTTCCTACCTCCACCGAAGAGGAGGAAGACAGAACGAGCAACAGGAGCGGATAATCTGATCATTAATGCAATTGATAACCCAGACGTGTACCCAGCTTTGAGAGGGGTTGGGAGCTCGAGTTCCTTAAATCCAGCAGTAGCTGGCCCTCTGCGTAGCGTATTCTCGATCAATACTTCTAATCCCTCCTCCGCTGGTTATAGTCAATATTCATGGGCCCGCATTCTGGGCAAACAAGAACATGAGAGACGTATGAATCAGATACAGTACGCCAAAGACCCAGGTCCTTCGAGAAGAGAAAAACCATATGGAAGGAGTTCAGACTCAATTCCATGTCGACCAGGCAGATCGGAGCCGGACGTAGCTAACTTTATGAATGATCATTTTCGCGGGTGTAGAGCCGCTGGTTATCCAGAAAAAGGATCTGTTTCATCCGACCTTGGACAAGATGGTGAGAATGAGTTTGACAAGGCCACTCGGATTTTTATGGCTGGAAGTTTTAGACGGGATCTTCTTGATCACACCGTTAAAAACGACTTTCAAGTCCTGAGTAACTTTTCTCGAACATACCAGGAGGTAATAATCGTTTTTAGATCTGGATATCCCATTTGACTTTTTAGTTGTTAAACTGATACCACTTTTTATTCGTAGGCCGGGAATTACTTTGCACTTCAGACATATCGTTTGTCTTTGTTAGAACAAGAGTCGCAAGAAGCTCATAACGCGCTCGCACAGGCTTCGTCCGAAAATAGAACTCTTTGAGCCCAATTAGATGATGTCACAAGCAAATTATCTGCTAATCATCGAGAATTGTCGAAGGTGAAGGAGGGGTTGGATATTGCCAATAAAAAACATTCCTTATCCGTGGAAGAGGACTTGTTATCCGCCGTTAAAGAGAAGAGTGCCCTCGAGGAAGAACTCAAGAAGGTGAAATTCGAACTTGAGCAAGCGAAGCTGGATTCCGAGCGAGCATATGCCCAAGGCCGTGAAGAAGCTGTAATTCCAGCTATCCGAGAATTTTTGAAGTCCCCTGTGCTAGATCCCTTAATTCAGAAAAAGATGGTCGGGATTCTTCAAAGGATCTTCTACAAAGGGGTTCAACAGCTAGTCTCGGCCGACATAATTCCGGACAAGATGGATGAATATTTTCGACATATGGATCCTTATAAGAATGCAAAAGGGAAGGACTATAAAGCTTCTTCTCTGCCAAAGGCAAATACGAATTGGCAGGATCATCATTTCGCCCCCTTTGTCGAGGAGTTTGGCTTCCCGATGACAAACCCTGATGATCTTGAGTCGTCCGATGACACTCCGGAGTCTTCTTTAGAAGGCGAGTCAGACGATGAGCCGAACGATCACTCTTGTAATTGAGTATGGCCTTCAGTGTTGATTTAGGCAATGGATCAATTCATAGTTCGAAAATTTGGGGTCGAATGTTTACAATAGTTACATAATAGGGATAGTGTTCCTGTAATAGGGTCCTCTTTCAGCGATCTCTTTTTATAACCTGTTTATCCTTCTCATTTTGTAGAAAGTAATATTTTAAATGAATCTTGTTGTTTGCGATCGAATCTTTACCGTTCCCTTTTTTTGAGCCTCGTAGTAGTCGCGACGGTTCAATCATTGCAGAAATAAGATGTTGCTTCTATAAATATCTGGGCTGTTCCAAATCATTCAACTATCATTCTTAATCATTAAGATCGGAGCTTTACGCTTAGTATCTATTTTTCGAGCTCTCAAATTTACTCTTTTGCTTGCTATGGATCAGATACTGGGTAAACCCATCAATCCTAAATTGCTATTGGGTGGCACCAAGAGCAAAGGTCCGTCTAAAGATCAAAAATCAACCAAAGAGAACAAGTTTTCCAAGGCTTCCCCGAGACCAACTGCGACTTCCCCCAAAACTTCCAAGGGCGGGGAGACTAAAAAGGAAAAACAGGCTTCAGCAAAACATCCCAAAGTTGTCCTTAATCAATCAATTTTGGATGAGGAACTTGATGAGGAGCTCGAGGCCTCTTCACCGAAAAGTCTTGACACTTCACATCGGGCAGTAACCAGGCAAAAGGCATTATCTCTTTCTTCCGATAAAAGGCCTTATTCTGATATAATCACCCCGACCGAGACCCTGCAGGACCTTGCTGCTGGGAATGAAGGTTCTTCGATGGGAGGTTTAGGTAAGAAATCTAAACTTACCCCCACTGGAGACGGCTCTTCGATTTCTGAAGGAACTGCCGAGCCTTCAAAGCTTGAAACCGAACTTTCGAAGATTGAAATCGAACCTTCGAAAACTACAACTGTCCCTTCGAAGACTGAAACTGATCCTTCGAAGACTGAGACTGAGCCTCCGAATACCGAAAATTTTTCTGACTCTCATGCCTCTGAACCCCTTGCTACCGTTTCTTCCCTACTTCGAGAGTCAAAGGATGAGTCTGCTCGGGAAAGGGAGTTTAAGAATTTTGTTGAGAATCCATCGGAGGCTGATCCTCCTATTCCTGAAGCCGAGGCATCTAAGGGAAAAAGTCCCTCGGATTTGTTTCAGTCTGGATCTAATTTTTTATCTCAGGTTCTCCTTTCTACTCTCCTTTTTTTTTTTTTTTAATAGGTTAAGGAGAACTAACTCTTTCAAATACAGGCTAGGCAAGACTTCCTTGAATTGAAGGTGTTAGCTGAGCAAGAGTTGAGTCAGCGTGCTGTTATCACCCTCGAGCTGGAGAAGACGAACGGTGAGTTGGGTCGTGTTCTTGAGGAAAAATTGGCTTTGGAGAAAGAGAAGGTTGATAAGGTACAGGGAGAAGAGCTCTTTCAACAATTGAGCAAGGAGCTTGAGATGCTGAAAAGGCTTTATGAGCAGGAGAAGAAGGACTCCGACCTTCGTGAAAAAGAGGCTTATGCTCGTGGTTATGCAGCCCGTAGTGCTGAGCTTCGAAAGGCTCTTCACGACCATAACTTTGTGTAACTTTTTTCTGAACATTGTTGTTGTAACTCTATTTTATTTTCCTTGGTTGTGCTGTATTCTGAATAATATTTTCTGTTTTTGCTTTTTTATTTTCGAACATGGATGATATCTTGGGCCTCGTGCTCCTTTTATAATTGTTATGTCCTTCTGTGATGCTTGGCTTCTTCGTTAAACATTTGCTATTTTCAGAGTTCGACCCTTGCAGTTAGAATGCTACTGAATTACCGTCATCGTATGGATATTTTATCTCCGAGCAATAATTCTTGATAGGATAGTGCCCTGCAAGCCAGTTCTGTTTGCTTGTAATAGATCTATCCTGTATGAAACGATCTTTGATTTTATAATAATACGCATGTTTATTTATATATGTATAAGGATAAACAATGGCCAACTTCATCTTTCGCGAATACATTTAAGCGATTGGTTGAAACCCTTAGATTACATTTGACTATGGGACGATTCACTTCAGTATTGAGTGCAATCATGAAACAGTCTCAAAGGTCGTAATCTTAAAAGTGTTCCAAGTCATAGATTCCGAACGAGACGGGGTATCGTAGGAATCGCCAAGACTTGTACAAGTATGCATGATTCACATGGAGTGAATTTGTAGTGTTTCATGAGCAAGGAATTTGAGTCCAGTGCATACGAGTAGGTGGTTCAAATGGAGGATTGAACGCATCGAACGACCCGAACAGAGAAACCCATTGTGGAAGCGCATGACGCACATCGGTGATGGGATGTTTCTCAAAGGAATATAATAGTGTACGATTTAGTCCTTTGACTTGAGGTGCTAGGGCGAATTCGGTGCATGGAAGTGCGTACTTAGATCTAGGTATAGGCCACGTAGCTTGGTCATAACATGCCTAGGTTGGGTGCGTATGGACATGTACGCGAGTGGTTAGTACCGATATGGAATCTATTGACTCACTGTAATGAGTGAGAGAATTTCCTATACGATTCTTAGATAATATATCCAAGGAATCTGCGGCCGCAGTCGGTGACTAATTTGGAAAGGGATTTCCAAATTTAGAAAGGTCACAAAGGTATATTATCCTGAATTAGAAAGTATAGCTATCGAGACAAATTTAGAGGTGCCGATTAATTCACACACCCTAAGTCTTGATCGGGAATATTAGTCGATAGAAGGACCGTATGTACATGGTAATTATATGAGACGAGGTTCACAAATATCAATTCACCTGATATTGGGCTTCATGGGCTTGTGGCTAGACATCGACCATGAAGTGTGGGTACTCCTGAATTAATAAAGGATTTAATTCTAGGAGTGGTTAATTAAAGGTTGTTTAATTAACCGGAACAATTTATTGTTCATAAATTAAATCACGAAGGATTCGTGGGCCTGCTGCCAGTTGATGGTGAACCCAGAGGGTCACACACAATACAATTGGACGGTGACTGTTATAAAAGGAAATGAAAGGAACTAATTGATTTAAAGGTAATTAAATCAATTAAATGAATTAAGAGTATTTAATTCAAGTGGGAGAATTAATTAATTGGCTGACTTAATTAATTAAATACTTAATTGAGTTGCTAATTAATTATGCGAAAAGAAATATTGATTTAAATGGACTGGGCATTTAATTAAAGTAGTTTAATTAAATGAAGGATTGCAAGACATGGGCTTCTATTAATTAAAGCCCATAAGGAGTCTTGCAAACCCTAGGTCAGAAGGAGTCTATAAAAGGGGAACTACTTGAGCTAAAAAGCTAACACCCTAAGAGAAAAACCCTAGCCTCCCTCTGCCTAAAAGCGCCGCCCCCTTGTCCTGCAAACCCTAGCCGCCGCCGCCACTAGTAGCCGCCGCCACTGAGCTGCCGTGAGCTTCCTGGTGCCGCCGCCGCCGAGATCTCCTCCTCCATTGTATTAGATCTTGATTTGTCAAGAGATCTAATACAATCCTTTATTAACAAATCTCCTGCATCGAGTTCTGAGCCTAAGATCTTGAGGTGTTGCCAGAATCCAATTGGTGTGGACTATCCCTGGAGGTGAGACACTTGGATCACTCCTGTGAACCGGATCAGAATCAGAATCGAAGACCGGAGGTTTCCACCACCTTGCCTGTGGTGAGGTATATCGCAAAAACCCCCTTTGTTAATTCATTGTGTGCGTTTTTGTTTAAGTTTTTGTATACATAATATGGAGACATCTTTTATGGGACCATTGGATACCTCGAAAAATTTTAAATTCCGCACTTTGTTGTTTGACAAATCGAGCTATATCCCAACAGTGGTATCAGAGCCAACTCCATTATTATTATACAAAAGCCTGAACATAATTGTGTTCACCGTATATGTTTAATTATATGTATGAGAACACGTGATAATTATGTTCTGTAAGTTGATTCTTGCTTGTTATGACTAGATCTATCAATGGGTAAAACTGCTTTTCTAGATCTGTGCCGTTTTTATAGTTTTTGAAAACTTCAGGACTTTTGGGGCAGAAATCGCAAATCAGGGTTTTTGGGGGCTGAAAATTCGAAATTTTTGAAATCTGAAAATCTGAAAATTCTGGACTGTTTTTGCAATTCTGGTCGCACAGTTTTTGGGGTCGTTTTGCAATTTCTGAAAACTTAGGGGCTGTTTTGCAATTACCGAAACTTGAGGGGTCAATTTGAAAAATCGAAAATTTTCAAAAATTCAAAATTTTATTTTCTGGTCTGCTGCCCGAAACTGCCCAGGGGTGTTTTTGTAACTTTTTAAAAGTTTTGGGGTCAAAGTGCAATTTTCGAAAGTTGAGGGGCCGAAAATGCAATTTTCAAAAGTTGAAAAACAGATTCTGAAATTGAGCAGAAAATTAATTTTTTGTTTACCCGGATGTTTATTTTGTCATAATTAGTAGTGACTAAAAAGCAAGAATCATAGGTATTAGTTTTAAAAGGATGTTTTAAAATTAAGATAGAAGAAAGTAAAAAATGTTTACATGTTTCTTGCTCTACGTGAACTGTTTACGTGGTTTTCGATCGATACGAGCCTTGACCTTAGGGTAGATGTGATTGGTTTAATTTATTGCTTGGTTTTTATTGGGCCTGCGAGCCTATTATTATTTTTGGGCCACTTTGAGCCTTTGTAATAGATTAGGGCTTTAATGCTTTCCTAGTTTAGGATGGAGGCCCATTTACAAGCAAGGTGGGAGCCCAAGAAGATAAGAAGGCCATGTATGCATGGTACAATGTGTAATAGCATAGGGCCTGTTTGAGAACCCTTTAGATTGACCAATTGGGCCAACATCATTGGCTCGATGATGGCCCACATAGGAGGCTCCCGATCGAAAACATATTGTGGTAGTATGCATGCTAGGCTTGTATGGCTTTTATTTATTTGTCGATTTATATTTGGCTACGCGCTAGAATCTAGATCGTAATAAAAGATAAAGCATAACTGAATCGGTGAGATCTCGAGGAGAGTTAGCATAACTTTCAAAACCAGAAACCCCCTCTCGAATTAAATATTAAGTCATATTGGATTAAAATAAAATGAAGTATTTATATAAATCCAAGCCTTCCATCAATAGGAACTAACGTATGTTGTCTACTTATCGATAGAGGTGATCCAGAGTCTGGCACCCGAGTCGAAGAAAGGGACAATACGTGAAATTCCTTGACTCCTGTTTTAACTAAACATGACAAGGGTGAGGACTGGTCGGGATGTGAGGATCGACCGATAACTAGTTACGGAGAACTCACGACCGGGCCCGTTGCTCATCACGATTGATGGGTTAGACTTAACGATTAGTAACACTTATGATGTAGCAGTGCTAGATAAGTGCGAAAGCCGAGGCAAAATAAGCTTGAAGGTTGTGGAGTAACACAATTGGTAAAATGTATACCTACCTGGAGAATTGGTTGTATGGCCACGAGTCGTGGGTGCAATTAATTGCTGCTGGGACGTCAAGACCTACTAGGAATTAGAATTCCCGAGCAATCAAAGGGGTGATTGTTTCGATAAAATAGTGGGAGAACTTTTTCGAAAATAAGTCCAAATTCGATAATTATAAGTATTAGGCATAAGATCAGTTAGCTTAATGTTGTCTTCTTTCCAATTGTAGATATTAAGTACAATGTCTAAGAATCCATTATCTGTTATCCTCGACGCAAACAAATTGAATGGCTCAAACTTTGTTGACTGGCTGAGAAATCTCAGAATCGTCCTCGACTCCGAGCGACGTAGCTATGTGCTCGATACACCCATGCCTGCTGCACCCGCAGCACGAGCTACTGAGGAACAACGAACCGCCCATGCTAAAAGGGTTGATGATGATCTTCAGGTTCGATGTCTCATGCTAGCCTCGATGTCGAATGAACTGCAGAAACAGCATGCTGCAATGCCGCTTGCTAGAGAGATACTTCTCCACCTCCAGCAGATGTTTGGAGAGAGGTCTCGTGCCGAAAGGTTCGCGACCACTAAGGAGTTGTTTTATCTCAAGATGGCTGAGGGAAGCAGTGTCAAGGATCACTGTCTGCGTTTCATCAACCTGGTTGAAAAACTAGGGCGATTGGAAGTAGACTTGCACGCTGATCTTAGCACTGACCTCCTCCTCCATACGCTGCCACGTTCTTTTGACCAGTTCGTGTTGAACTTCAACATGGAGGATAGAACCCTCGCTCTTCACGAACTGACCAATTTGTTGGTAACGGCAGAATCGACTCTCAAGAAAGAGAAGCCGGTAATGATTGCACACCAATCGAAGGCTGCAAAGCCCAAGAGAGGTAAGAAGAAGAAGAAGGTAGTTTCTTCGAAGGCAATCAAAAAGGTGGTTGAAAAGAAGCGCAAGAGCCCAGAAGACGAATGTTTCCACTGCAAGAAAGCAGGGCACTGGAAAAGGAACTGCCCAGACTACCTAAAGATGAAATTGGTAGCCAAAGGTATTTTCTTGGTTGAAGTTAATATTTCTATTAACTGTGCATCGTGGGTGTTAGACACCGCAGCAGGTTCTCATATCTGCAATGATTTGCAGGTGATGGGAGCAGTAAGATACCTGAAGCCCGGGGATAGAATCCTGCGTTTTGGAAACGGTGCTAGGATCGCCGCTGAGGCTATTGGGGACGTCGAATTGGTTTTAGGAAATTTTACTTTGGTTTTAAGGGATTGTCTGTACGTACCAACAATAATTAAGAACATCATTTCTATACCAATGCTAGACATTGATGGTTTTAATTTTTCCATTCAAAATGGATCTTTATGCATATTTAAAGGTGGTTTAATGTATGCTTGTGGTACTTTGATGGATGGTCTTTATTCCCTAGAACCTGTTAAATCCGACGTTATGCACATTCAATCTAGAAAAAGAAAATATGATAATCAAACTCCACAACTTTGGCACGCTAGACTTGGACATATTTCCAAGAGTAGGATCCAAAAGTTGGTTTCCTCTAAGGCTCTTGAAATAAAGAACTTAGATGAACTCCCAACTTGCGAATCTTGTCTCAAAGGAAAGATGACCAAATCACCCTTCACAGGGAATCCTGAGCGAACCAAACAAACATTGGATTTAATCCATACTGACGTTTGTGGACCATTGAGTGTCAATGCGAGAGGAGGATTCTCTTACTTCGTAACATTCACCGACGATTTTAGTCGTTATGGATATGTGTATCTCATGAAACACAAATCCGAAACTTTTGAGAAATTCAAAGAGTTTCGAATGGAAGTTGAGAATCAACTTGGACATAGTATTAAAGCACTTCGGTCTGATAGAGGTGGTGAGTACTTAAGCCAAGAATTCCTTGATTATCTAAAAGAGAATGGAATTCTCGCCCAGCGAACTCCCCCTAGGACGCCCCAACTCAATGGAGTGTCCGAGCGGAGGAACCGAACTTTATTAGACATGGTTCGTTCCATGATGAGTTTTGCTGACCTTCCCTTTTCATTTTGGGGCTTGGCCCTATTAACTGCATCGAAGATACTGAACATAGTACCTTCGAAGTCAGTGCCAACAACACCGCACCAAGTATGGTATGGTAAGGCACCCGTGTATTCGTATCTACGAGTATGGGGATCTCCTGCGTATGTAAAGAACAAGAAGGGAGATAAGCTAGATAGTAGATCTAGTTTGTGCAAATTTGTGGGGTATCCAAAGGAATCCATTGGATACCTGTTCTTCGATCCTAAAGAACGTAATACGTTCGTATCTAGGAACGCCCACTTCTTGGAAGAGGATTTCCTCTCCAACCGAAATGGGACAATCGTAGAACTTGATGAAGTCCAGGAATCGGACCCATCCTCACAAACAGTGGGAGCTGAACCAAAATTTACTGAACCTACTAGTACACCTACTCTTCGAAGGTCTGATCGAATTCGTAAGGAGCCAGAGCGATTTGGTTTCATTCACGAAAACGAAAGAGGCGATAATGATCCAAGGACCTATCAAGAAGCGATGTCAGACATAGACTCGGGTGCGTGGCTCGAAGCCATGCAATCCGAAATGGATTCCATGCATTCCAACAAGGTTTGGACCTTGGTTGATCCACCTGAGGGAACTATCCCTGTAGGATGCAAATGGATCTTCAAGCGTAAGCTTGGAATGAATGGAGAGGTTTTAACTCACAAGGCACGCTTAGTGGCGAAGGGGTATTCTCAAAGGCCTGGAATAGACTATGAGGAAACCTTCTCTCCCGTAGCGATGTCCAAATCCATTCGGATATTACTTGCCATTGCCGCATGGCATGATTATGAGATATGGCAAATGGACGTAAAGACCGCCTTCCTCAATGGAGACATTGACAAGGAGATCTTTATGCAACAACCTGAAGGTTTTGCGTCCAAAGGAAGTGAGCACAAATTGTGTAAACTTCAAAGGTCGATATATGGCCTCAAACAGGCATCCCGAACCTGGAACATACGATTTGATGAGACAGTCAAGGCATTTGGCTTCATCAAAAACGTATATGAACCTTGTGTGTACAAGAAGAATAGTGGGAGCACAGTACAATTCATTGTTTTGTACGTCGATGACATTTTGTTAATCGGAGACGATATCAAGATGTTAGCACAGACTAAAGCGTGGTTATCCGCGCAGTTCTCTATGAAAGATATGGGAGACGCATCTTACGTATTGGGAATCCGTATCTATAGGGATAGATCGAAGAAGATGATAGGACTCTCCCAATCTCAGTACATTAACACAATCTTGAAAAGATTCAAGATGGAAGAATCCAAGAGAGGATTGCTTCCAATGAGACATGGTATCTCTCTTTCTAAGTCTATGTGCCCTACAACTGACGAAGAAAAGACGAGAATGTCTCTCATACCTTATGCCTCTGCTATAGGGAGTATAATGTATGCGATGTTATGTACTCGACCAGACGTAGCACACGCTCTAAGTGTAACGAGCCGCTATCAGTCAAATCCAGGCGAAGAGCACTGGACTGCCGTAAAAGCAATCCTAAAGTACCTGCGAAGGACTAAGGATATGTTTTTGGTCTACGGTGGTAGTGGAGAACTGAAACTTGAAGGATTCACTGATGCAAGTTTCCAGTCTGATGTGGATGACTTCAAATCCAACTCTGGATACATATTCCGCATCAATGGTGGAGCAGTCAGTTGGAAGAGCTGTAAACAGTCTACCACTGCTGATTCAACCACAGAAGCAGAATATATCGCAGCATCAGATGCAGCAAAAGAAAGTGTATGGATGAAAAACTTCATCCAAGAATTGGATGTTGTTCCTAGCATTGCTGAACCTGTAGTAGTCTTCTGTGACAACAACGGGGCGATAGCTCAAGCGAAGGAGCCGAGATCACACCATCAATCCAAACACGTACAGAGGAAATACCACGTGATCAGGGAGATCATGGGTAGAGGTGACATGCACATGGAGTATGTCAAATCGGAAGACAACGTAGCTGACCCACTAACTAAGCCACTTTCACAAAAGGCGTTCGATAGTCATCTAGAAAAGATGGGACTTAGAACCGTAGGTGAATGGCTTTAGGGCAAGTGGGAGATTGATAGGATAGTGCCCTGCAAGCCAGTTCTGTTTGCTTGTAATAGATCTATCCTGTATGAAACGATCTTTGATTTTATAATAATACGCATGTTTATTTATATATGTATAAGGATAAACAATGGCCAACTTCATCTTTCGCGAATACATTTAAGCGATTGGTTGAAACCCTTAGATTACATTTGACTATGGGACGATTCACTTCAGTATTGAGTGCAATCATGAAACAGTCTCAAAGGTCGTAATCTTAAAAGTGTTCCAAGTCATAGATTCCGAACGAGACGGGGTATCGTAGGAATCGCCAAGACTTGTACAAGTATGCATGATTCACATGGAGTGAATTTGTAGTGTTTCATGAGCAAGGAATTTGAGTCCAGTGCATACGAGTAGGTGGTTCAAATGGAGGATTGAACGCATCGAACGACCCGAACAGAGAAACCCATTGTGGAAGCGCATGACGCACATCGGTGATGGGATGTTTCTCAAAGGAATATAATAGTGTACGATTTAGTCCTTTGACTTGAGGTGCTAGGGCGAATTCGGTGCATGGAAGTGCGTACTTAGATCTAGGTATAGGCCACGTAGCTTGGTCATAACATGCCTAGGTTGGGTGCGTATGGACATGTACGCGAGTGGTTAGTACCGATATGGAATCTATTGACTCACTGTAATGAGTGAGAGAATTTCCTATACGATTCTTAGATAATATATCCAAGGAATCTGCGGCCGCAGTCGGTGACTAATTTGGAAAGGGATTTCCAAATTTAGAAAGGTCACAAAGGTATATTATCCTGAATTAGAAAGTATAGCTATCGAGACAAATTTAGAGGTGCCGATTAATTCACACACCCTAAGTCTTGATCGGGAATATTAGTCGATAGAAGGACCGTATGTACATGGTAATTATATGAGACGAGGTTCACAAATATCAATTCACCTGATATTGGGCTTCATGGGCTTGTGGCTAGACATCGACCATGAAGTGTGGGTACTCCTGAATTAATAAAGGATTTAATTCTAGGAGTGGTTAATTAAAGGTTGTTTAATTAACCGGAACAATTTATTGTTCATAAATTAAATCACGAAGGATTCGTGGGCCTGCTGCCAGTTGATGGTGAACCCAGAGGGTCACACACAATACAATTGGACGGTGACTGTTATAAAAGGAAATGAAAGGAACTAATTGATTTAAAGGTAATTAAATCAATTAAATGAATTAAGAGTATTTAATTCAAGTGGGAGAATTAATTAATTGGCTGACTTAATTAATTAAATACTTAATTGAGTTGCTAATTAATTATGCGAAAAGAAATATTGATTTAAATGGACTGGGCATTTAATTAAAGTAGTTTAATTAAATGAAGGATTGCAAGACATGGGCTTCTATTAATTAAAGCCCATAAGGAGTCTTGCAAACCCTAGGTCAGAAGGAGTCTATAAAAGGGGAACTACTTGAGCTAAAAAGCTAACACCCTAAGAGAAAAACCCTAGCCTCCCTCTGCCTAAAAGCGCCGCCCCCTTGTCCTGCAAACCCTAGCCGCCGCCGCCACTAGTAGCCGCCGCCACTGAGCTGCCGTGAGCTTCCTGGTGCCGCCGCCGCCGAGATCTCCTCCTCCATTGTATTAGATCTTGATTTGTCAAGAGATCTAATACAATCCTTTATTAACAAATCTCCTGCATCGAGTTCTGAGCCTAAGATCTTGAGGTGTTGCCAGAATCCAATTGGTGTGGACTATCCCTGGAGGTGAGACACTTGGATCACTCCTGTGAACCGGATCAGAATCAGAATCGAAGACCGGAGGTTTCCACCACCTTGCCTGTGGTGAGGTATATCGCAAAAACCCCCTTTGTTAATTCATTGTGTGCGTTTTTGTTTAAGTTTTTGTATACATAATATGGAGACATCTTTTATGGGACCATTGGATACCTCGAAAAATTTTAAATTCCGCACTTTGTTGTTTGACAAATCGAGCTATATCCCAACAATTCTTTGATAGCATAGCTCCCCTATTCTTGAGTTTGAAATAATCTGTTCTAACCAATCAGTCCCTTATTTTTCGGGAAGCGGAACGGTCAGCGCATTTATCGCTCGTATCGTGACCGTTCCTTATGGTAAATCTGAGCCGTCAACGTATATTTCCTTCTCCTATAGATACTCTAGAATGGTTCTTGCTTTTACCATTGCATTTTTGCTCTTCTGTAAAAATTCATTCTAAGCTTGCGCTCGAGTGACTTTCTTCTCTAATGAACGATTGTTTGTGTTTAGTAATGACATCCCATATTCGAATTCGATCCTCAATAATTATGTTTGAGATCCGTATTCGAACTCTTTTATTTGATTTTCTTGTTTCCAAATAAAATTTAACTTCGACTAGGGTATCGGTAGATGAAAAGGATTGCGACTAGGATACCGGTAGACAACCTGCTCTCTCTGACTCCAAGTCCTTGGGGCAGGCTCGAATTCCTGTATCCTGTCGTCCATCCAGTCGGGATAGTGGGTCAACTGCTGGAGGAGTTTTCCTGCACTCGATCTCCACTCCTTCAAGATGTTTCTTGAAGAATGTTGCCTTCGAGATTGCGTGGAGTAATTTCTCTAGGGATTGCTTCCTGCTGCTTCGACCTGGGTGAATGTACCAACTAACTAGCAAGGGAGTGGTAGCGAGGATGCTGGAAAAAGTTCTCCTAATCCGACCCCTGTACTCTTGGATGAAGGGTAGATGTAGAATCAGCTCTGCTCAGCCCCGCCGATCGAACGGAGATCCTTAGTGTGGAGCACGTCATTGGTAGTAGGATAGTACTGAATGTACCCTTTTAAATTTTAGATCGACTTTCCTTATCGTAATCGAGAATTCTCTTGTAACTATTTGAAGACGTATGAATGAAATATCTATTTTCCTTTATTGTATTTGCTTGTTAATCTTATAAACTTGGTTCTGTTCATAGCAACCGATCATCAATTCCTTTGCTTTGATCAACAAGTGTTATTCTTTGCAGACAATAACTGATAGGATAATAACTGATAGCTTTAATGATTGAATACCAACCATGTAATTGTTCTTGAATAAAATATTAGAATCCTCCATTCTTTGTGGTCAAACATAAACAAAGATTGATGTTTTCTGACGGTCTTATTCGTTGATGGAGTGATCGAAGTTTTAACGTAGACTAGCACTCTTAGTAGATTCCCGATTCTCGTAGTTCGGAACAGGATATTGTCGGGATTTTGGATATTCAATAAATCGAAACTGGGGTCTTAGCAACAGCTTTCACCCTTTTAATTTATTTCGATCTAAGGGGCATAGCAACGGCTTTCACCCTTAGTCTTTTTGATCGGTCATAGCAATAGCTTTCACCTGAGGGTCTTAGCAACAGCTTTCACCCTTTTAATTTATTTCGATCTAAGGGGCATAGCAACGGCTTTCACCCTTTTAATTTATTTCGATCTAAGGGGCATAGCAACGGCTTTCACCCTTAGTCATTTTGATCGGTCATAGCAACAGCTTTCACCTGAGGGTCTTAGCAACAGCTTTCACTCTTAGTCTTACGCGTTTTCGTTGGAGATAAAAATAATAAAATAGAGCATGCAAGATACACAATGATATGAGATAGAAGATCAATAAAGTATATTTTTTATTATGGGGTGTACAGATTACAAGTGATGAGGGTCCTATTTGAGCATTATAGGATGCCGTACAAGCTAGAGGCTAAATACATACAACTAAGGTGATCTGATCTAACTCATGTGGGAATTCGAGCAGAAGGTTCCGATCATGATGCAGCCCCCCAAAAAATCTCCCCTTCCTTCATAAATGCGAGTGGTATTTATAGTTGAGGCGGTGTGCTAGGTGAACTATCCACAGGGGTATATTTCTTGGCCCAAGGGCCTGGGCCTGGGGTTGGCCCAATGGTAAATTCGACCATGAGCCCCTCTGCTGGCGATCGGACTGAGCTAACTGGAGTTCAAAGCTTCGGGATCAGAATTATGCCCTCAAGGTCGGATTCAGGGCATTCAATGAGCTCAAGGTCGAAATTTAGAGTCTTTAATGAGCTCAAGGTCGAAATTATGCCTTCAGCGAGCTCAGGGTCGGATTTTAGGGTCTTCCATGAGCTCAGGGTCGAAATTATGCCCTCAAGGTCGGATTCAGGGACTTCAATGAGCTCAAGGTCAAAATTTAGAGTCTTCAATGAGCTCAAGGTCGAAATTATGCCTTCAAGGTCGGATTCAGGGCCTTTAATGAGCACAAGGCCAGATTTTAGGGTCTTCAATGAGCTCAAGGTCGAAATTATGCCCTCAAGGTCGGATTCAGGGCCTTCAATGAGCATAAGGTCGAAATTGAGGTTCTTTGATCCAGCATGAGCTCCAAGAATAAAGATTCCAAAGTACCCCTCATCAATACTCCCCCACTTCTCGAGCGTAAAGTGAAGCTGAAGCTCGGAGAAGTAGAAAATGCTTGAGGATCGCTATTTTGTGTCTCGGATATGCCTCGTTAAAAACCTAGCTCGGAAAAACCCAGTGGGATAAAAACCGAACCAGGGAAAAAGAGTGCATATCATAGAAACTCCCAAAATTTATTAGGGATCAGAATTATGCATTTGGGGTCGAATTTTCTAGTGTTTGAGCACACATGACTTATAATTTAGGATCAAAATCATGTTTTCTGGGTCGAAATTTAGAGTCTTCAATGAGCTCCGGGTCGAAATTTAGAGTCTTCCATGAGCTCAGGGTCGAAATTTAGCATGAGCACAAATGATATTAATAAAATAATATTATAAACGCTAGGAAACAAGTGAAAGATCAATGTGTATAAATATTCCGAACGTTGAAGTACAAGTTACAAATATTTGGGGTCCTATCCGAGCATTATTGGATGCCGTACAAGCTAGAGGGCGAAATACACATAAATGCGGTCGGAGCAATGTATCCGAGCTATAGCTTCGAATGAAGAGCACCTGGGAAAGCGTGTCTGGAGTCATAAATGCAGGCGGTATTTATAGTGGAAAAGGTGAGCTAGCTACTCCATCCGCAGAGTTACATTTCTTTGGCCCAAGGGCTTGGGCCTGCGATCGGCCCAACAGTAAACGCCGACCACGAGCATTCCCAGGATGATCGGATTGTGAAGCCCGAGATTTGGGTTCGGTTTTGCATTCGCGAGGTCGGAGTCTACAGTTTTTGATCTTGCCCGGGCTTGCTAATATAGAGTCCCAAAATACCCCTCATCAATACTCCCCCACTTCTCGAGCGTAAAGTGAAGCTGAAGCTCGGAGAAGTAGAAAATGCTTGAGGATCGCTATTTTGTGTCTCGGATATGCCTCGTTAAAAACCTAGCTCGGAAAAACCCAGTGGGATAAAAACCGAACCAGGGAAAAAGAGTGCATATCATAGAAACTCCCAAAATATATTAGGGATCAGAATTATGCATTTGGGGTCGAATTTTCTAGTGTTTGAGCACACATGACTTATAATTCAGGATCAAAATCATGCTTTCTGGGTCGAAATTTAGAGTCTTCAATGAGCTCAGGGTCGAAATTTAGAGTCTTCCATGAGCTCAGGGTCGAAATTTAGCATGAGCTTTGAATTCAGAATCTTCAATTTATCATGAGCTTTGAATTCAGAATCTTCAATTTAGCATGAGTTTCCGAAATAAAGAATCGAAACTCTAGATCGGGGATTATCGGTCGAATTTATTAAAACCCTGAAAGCAGATAACCAATAGCATATAGATCCATAATGTTTGGTTCGAAAGATTTTATAGACAAAGCCAAAGTAGAAGAAGGATCGGAATCCGATCCTATCATGCAGACCGTCAATGCTTACAAAGGTTACGACTTTTACCTTTTGTCATTTTTTGATCAGAGAATTTGATCTTGGAGATATAAGAATTCGATCTTGGAGATATAAGAATTCGATCTTAGAGATCTAAGAATTTGATCTTGGAGGTCTGATAATTTGATCTTCGCGATCTTAGAATTTGATCTTGGAGATATAAGAATTCGACCCTGGGGATATAAGAATTCGATCCTGGAGATATGAAAAATTCGATCCTGAAGATATAAGAATTCGATCTTGGAGATCTAAGAATTCGATCCTGGAGATATAAAAAATTCGATATAAGAAATTCGATCCTGAAGATATAAGAATTCGATCTTGGAGATCTAAGAATTCGATCCTGGGGATATAAAAAATTCGATTCTAGAGATATCTAAATTCGATCATGGAGATATAAGAATTTGATCCTTGAGATATAAGAATTCGACCCTGGAGATATAAAAATTCGATCCTGAAGATATAAAAAATTCGATCCTGGAGATCATAAAATTCGATCCTGAAGATCGTAAAATTCGATCCTGAAGATCGTAAAATTCGATCCTGAAGACTGAGGATTTGATCCTGAGGGTCATAGCAACGGCTTTCACCCTTTAGCTTTAATCGGTCATAGCAACAGCTTTCACCTGAGGGTCATAGCAACGGCTTTCACCCTTTAGCTTTAATCGGTCATAGCAACAGCTTTCACCTGAGGGTCATAGCAACGGCTTTCACCCTTTAGCTTTAATCGGTCATAGCAATAGCTTTCACCTGAGGGTCATAGCAACGGCTTTCACCCTATATCTTTAATCGGTCATAGCAACAGCTTTCACCTGAGGGTCATAGCAACGGCTTTCACCCTTTAGCCTTAATCGGTCATAGCAACAGCTTTCACCTGAGGGTCATAGCAACGGCTTTCACCCTTTAGCTTTAATCGGAGAATTTGATCCTGGAGATATAAGAATTCGATCATGGGGATATAAGAATTCGATCCTGGAGATATGAGAATTTGATCCTGGAGATAATAAACTTCGATCCTGGAGACCATAAAATTCGATCATGGAGATCATAAAATTCGATCAGAAGATCATAAAATTCGATCATGGAGATCATAAAATTCGATCCTGAAGATCATAAAATTCGATCCTGGAGAGTGAGAATTTGATCCTGGAGATAATAAATTTTCGATCTTGAAGTTATGAGAATTTGAGCTTGGAGATCCAAGAATTTGATCTTGGAGATCTAAAAATTCGATCTTGAGAATATGACCTTGAAGATCTGATAATTTGATCATGGAGGTCCAAAAATTCGACCTTGGAGATCTAAAAATTCGATCTTGAGAATATGACCTTGAAGATCTGATAACTTGAGCTCCTGCATGAGAACCTTCACTTGATTGTACGTAAATTGCCTCCTAGTAGGCATATTTCGATCTAACACCCAAATAAGGCCCCACGGTGGGCGCCAATTGATCTTACGCAAATTCGTAGTATGATCGATATTAATAAAATAATATTATAAACGCTAGGAAACAAGTGAAAGATCAATGTGTATAAATATTCCGAACGTTGAAGTACAAGTTACAAATATTTGGGGTCCTATTCGAGCATTATTGGATGCCGTACAAGCTAGAGGGCGAAATACACATAAATACGGTCGGAGTAATGTATCCGAGCTATAGCTTCGAATGAAGAGCACCTGGGAAAGCGTGTCTGGCGTCACAAATGCAGGCGGTATTTATAGTGGAAAAAGGTGAGCTAGCTACTCCATCCGCAGAGTTACATTTCTTTGGCCCAAGGGCTTGGGCCTGCGATCGGCCTAACAGTAAACTCCGACCACGAGCATTCCCAGGATGATCGGATTGTGAAGCCCAAGATTTGGGTTTGGTTTTGCATTCGCGAGGTCGGAGTCTACAGTTTTTGATCTTGCCCGGGCTTGCTAATATAAAGTCCCAAAATACCCCTCATCAGTAGGCTTTTTAATAATTGATCATTTATTAAGAATTGTCCAAAGAAACATCGATTGCGCCTGTATTTACACTGAGTTTATCATTTTTTTTGTTATTTTAAGCCGCCCTTCGACCGATTCCACCCATTTTTGTGTTTTTATCAAATTTGTTAATCAATTCACTCATTGTTTTCGGTTTAACCCAATTTTAGTCGATTTTACCTATCTAGCTTACCACGTTGTTTTATCAATGGCACCATTTTTTTTATTTAAGTCGTTTTTCTTCTATCTAACCCATTTTTCCTCTGATTTACCAATTTTTTTTTATCATATATATATTTTTAGTAGAATCCTACCCGTTTTCATCAATTTTAACTATTCTATGTTTTGACTTGTTTTGCCGTTATCACCAGTTTTAACTGTTGGTCCCAAGTGGTCAGATGAGGTCTAGAGGGGGGGGTGAATAGACCTCTGAAAATTTTTGAACTTAAAAAGTTTTCACTCGACTGTCAGCAGACTAAGATGTTGAAGGTCAGTAAGCTGACTAGGCTGATCAGTGAACAAATCTTTGAATCAGCACAGTTAACCACTTCTCTTTGAACTACTTAGCTGATTTCAGTAAAAGCAACTTTTAAAAGCAGAGTACTTGCAGCGGATTTAAAACAATGTTTTTCACAAGTAAACTTACAACAGTTAGAAAGATTTATCCCCAGTTTTAACAAACTCTTTTCACGAAGTCTTTCAACAGTTTTGTTAAAGTGTTTTATGCAATCTGAAAATATGCAAGGAAAAATGCAAAGTAAAACACACAGAATTTTTATAGTGGTTATATGGATTTAAATCCTTTAGTCCACTCTTCCAAGTCACTTAGATCTTGGGTTATACTAGAAAACACAAAGTAATCAGTATACAATGCTTGCGCCAAACAACAAATGAAATGGCCACAAGTGCGCAATATGAAATCACAAAGAAAGCCTATCCTCTGAAGCTAGATTACTCACTAAGATGGATCTACACTTCGCACAACACTCTAACAGTTTTTCACTCAGAAAAATGTATTTATCTTTGATCTTCAACTTCGGCTTGTGTCAACAAATGACAAAGCTGATGAGTGAGCTGTTCTTGGGACTTGAAGATTTTGCTTCGGATTTTTACAATTCATAAATTTGACAAAGTGTAACCAATTTCAATCGATTTTTACATTTATCAATCAATTCACTAAGTTTCTCCGGTTGAAACCAATTTAGTCGGATTTTACTTATTATTTTGCGTATTTAACCTATTTTCTCATATATTTTACCTTTTTTTTGCCAATTAACTCATATATTTGTTTTTGTTCTTTTATCAATTTGATCTGATTTTTGGTTATCCCGTGTTTAGCCGATTCATCATTTTTTTTTTACTGATTTTACCTATTTTTTGCTTGTTAACCTTGTTGTTTTATCAATGGCACGATTTTTTTTTTTTTTAACCAGCTTTTTTTTTTCTATCTAACCAATTTTCTCATTGATTTTACCATTTTTATCATATATTATTAATCAAAATTTTACATTTTTTACCGGTTTTAACAATTTCGATGTTTTGAAGTTTTTTTGCTTAAGCCAATTATACATTTTTAGTTCTCTCTAGTGTAACCCAATTTCAGTCGATTTTCACATTTGTTAATCAATTCACTATTTTTCTCTGATTGAACCCAATTTAGTCTGATTTTACTTATTATTGTGCTTATTTAATTTATTTTCTCACATATTTCACCTTTTTTTTTGTCAATTAACTCATTTATTTGTTATTGTTCTTTTATCGATATGTTCTAATTTTTTATTATCCCGTGTTTAGCCGATTTCATTCATTTTTTTTTTTTACCAATTTAACCTAGTTTTTGCTTGTTACTCTTGTGGTTTTATCAATGGCACAATTTTTTTTTTGTTTTAAACTGCTTTTCTTTCTATCTAACCAATTTTCTCATTGATTTTACCATTTTTTTTATCATATATTACTAATCAAAATTTTACATATTTTGCCGGTTTTAACAATTTCTATGTTTTAAAGTTTTTTTGCTTAAGCCAATTATATATTTTTTAGTTAACTAAATAGTACCTTTTTTAATCATGTAGAACGAATTCGACATAGAGGTTCCTTAATGTTTTTTAGGTTCTTCAAATATACTTCTTAAGAACTCTTCAAACAAAGTGTTGAAGAAATATAGAGTTATAGTTTTTTTTTTTTACCATTAATATTTTAATGAGTTGCAAAACTTTAAAAGATAATTATATGTTTGTAATATAAGGGACTTCTTGTC
This sequence comes from Penstemon eatonii, assembly GCA_038501285.1. NCBI lineage: Eukaryota > Viridiplantae > Streptophyta > Magnoliopsida > Lamiales > Plantaginaceae > Penstemon > Penstemon eatonii. The sequence goes on from CM076710.1 coordinate 64,834,741, forward strand.
TAATTAAACTTCTGTAATTCTTTTATTTAGGATTCTTTTATTTTACATTTTTTCCATAAATTTAAATATCACAATATAATTTTAATAGGGGTATATTTGTCTTCACAAAAACTGGGAAGAAATTTCCTTAGGCCAACTCGTACTTTTATATGTATATAGATATAGATATAGATATATAGATAGTGTATCTAATTAAATACTATTAAAAGGAGAAAATATTTCTGAATTTTTCCATTATAAATTAAATTAAATTTAAATGATTAAGTTTCTGTATTTTTTTAAATGTGCATCAAGTTTTCTGTTGGTGCTTCTTTGTTAGGTAACTCCACAGATTGATTCTAGTCAATAAATACTATTAAATAATGGTTTTTGTAACCCCTTTGCATCAGCATATTGAAAAGGGATTGTGATTCCATTTTCATATATAAACAGTGGATTTATATCATATTAAGATAGTGTTTGAGACCACTTGTAGTACAAAAATGTGTGTCTCGATCTGGAACTAGTCAAATGCATGGATCAAAATTTCGTATTGAGTTTATGTTCGGTCAGTTAAATATTGGAATTTTTCGAGAATTTCTTGAAAATGTTTCTGAAATGCTAGAAAAAGTTATAAAAAAAAAGGTGACTAAATTAAGAAAAATAACAGAGTTTAAGATAAAATATAGTTTCAGAGTTACGCCTTATTTTAGCTGATTCAAAAACGCTCTTTTTTTTTTTTTTATGTTTTCAACAAGAAAAATGGAAATTGTGATACATACTCAAATGTTTTGATATAGACATTCTAGAATAACTATGACAATTCATAATTCTTATCCAAAACTTATTTAGTTTCACACATTCCATACTTATGAAATTTTGTCATTTTTTCTTGATAAAAGTTATTGATTTGACACGTAATATTTTATTAAAAATCAAATGTTCAAACTCAATTCAATTCATATGTCAATTTTTTTAGTATTTCAAAACACTTCGAATATAGTATAAACAATCCAAATTTCTTTTTCTTTATTATACCACTACAAGAAATATGGTTTTTGGCTAAGAAATTTCGTCCCAAAAACCGAAATTTCGTAGCAAAATACAATCTAAGACGAAATACTTTGTATCCCAAATTGTTGCCAAAGCTGTGTCGCTAAATATGGCTTCTCATTTATGGTCATTCTTCCTTTGGCTTTTGTCTTTGTTCGACTCAAACACAAATATGTGGGTGCATAAACTAATTATTTTTAGGATAATTAGATGTGAATAGGAAAAAGGATTAAATTACTTCAAAACAATTAACTCATGGCTGTGCATGCATCAAATATACGAGAAGGTAACATGTTAAAATTATATGCTATGAAAATAATGTAACTTAGAAAGATTTCAGTAAATAAACTAAGGTAATCATTGTACCAATTAACAGATTTTAACATATCCTGGAAATATGGAACTTATAAAAAAGAAATACTATTACTTAAGAAACTAAGGTAATCATTGTACCATTTAACAGAAAATGACCTTTCCAGGCGTCGATCTCAAAGAGCATAAGAAGATAGACATTGGGTCTCCATGTAGGGATACCACCATTCAGTAGGTCGACCGCCATCATATTGAAGCGACACAATTGTTTTGGTCTCTAAGTTGTACAAAAATACATTTTCTCCCTGCCTGAGAACAACAACAATTGGACTGCATGGAATCAATCCCTCGATAAAGATTGATTCTAATATTTCATCCGATTCTTCATTGTTTTCTAGCAATTTTATGGCAGGTTCTTTGAGCAGGGAAGCACTCGTGATTGTGTGCATCAAGATCCACTCAGTGGCAGGTATAATGGTGGAGCGCCTGTAACTTCCATCCTTATGCTTGGGGAGCCGCCAAAATTGCATCCCTTGATAAACGTCTGTAACGCTAAACCATATTACATCATCATGTTCTTGCCTGATAATAGTTGGGTTATAATATGTGCCACTATCTGGAAATGGCAACATAATCAACTGAAGACGATCCTCACCCCCATTTAAATCGTAAAGAGCGATCGATCTCCTTCCACTCCAATGCACGACACCATTACACACGATAGAAGGCGTCTCCTCACTTAGATAGAAATATGGAGGAATGTTGAGTGTCAACTTAGCCCATGTGTCAGTCTTGGAAGAATAAGTTTCTATATCACACTCTCCTAATGTATCTATGCTAGCCCGTAGAACCATGTAATTTGGTATGAGCTCGTTTGTATTCTCCTCGCACACAAATGCAACGGGTATTATTGCACGTGTAGAGTTGGGGATTATGGGTGGCGGCAAAGAAACCAATTTTTTCGTTATGGGATTCCAAACATGGTAAATGTTGGAAGAGTCATGATCACCGCAGAGGATGAGCCCATTTGAGGAAGTGATGAAGTTGCCAAATATGTTCGGCACCATAGTGATGTACCCCAAATTACTTCTCCGAAATGCATTCACATTTGTTAATTGGACGAGTGGTAGCAGACGTTCTCCACGTAGCCGATGTTTTCTAGTCTTGTCACTGTAACTTTTAAGAAAGCAAGGATCGGCGATGATATTGGTCCATCTCTTTGACACGCACTTGAATCTGAACAAGGATTTCGGCGGCAATCGAACTAGTATGGACATTAATAAGTCATTATTGCCCTCTATTTTCTCTGCAGCCACTAATTCCATAGTTGAAAGTCTGAAAGAAGAAATCCAAACAATGTTGTGTATCAATTAATGAGATTGTGTATAAGAATGAAACATGAGAAATTCTGACTAAATCCTCCCGAAGCAGAAAATGTTTGAAGCCGGGTCCAAAAGACGGCGGAGGAAATCAAATGGTAACTGGTATAAATAGAATATTACCTGCTAGACAGCACAAGTGTTGTTAAATGAAGTGATCAAGTTGGCCACTGCTTTAATTTCTCGAACGAACTGAGCAATTAAAAAAGATAGGGTTAGCTTACATGACAATCGACTTTACTTTAGATTTCCATAACTAGTGCATTTGTTCTCGAATAATAAAAAAGAACATCACAAAACAAAGATTCCTCTAAATACATCAATTCATTGATATTATATATTCAACTTCTCAATATACATTGCTTCAATTTGGATTTTAACTTACAGTCATGAATTCTCATCCAAAAACAAAGTACCAATGTACCATATTTCAACAACATTTCGATCTAAACAAGAAGAGATAAAAGATCAGAGTCTGAAACACATGCGTAGACTAAAGAATATTGTTAATCACAGCTTTGGATCTATCGATTTCAACCAACAAAGAAATTAGGGCACATCGACATAATCCAAAATTAATTAGACATTTTAAAATAATTTCATTTACAATTACTTTTTCATTACATAACAACGAAAACTGAAAGATGGAGAGTGTAAATTTGACCTTTCATTTAGCTTCGTCCCTCTGTTTGAATGAAAATTTGAGTCGGTTTCAAGTGACTTAAAAAAGCTTGCCGCTTTGTAAATACAAAGACCTAGATTTCGAAATCTTCCATAGATGAGAGATTCAACAACGAACACCAACATTAAAGATTAATACACATACTTACCAGAATATTCAGTACGAATTAAAATCCAAATGAGTAGATTGGAAGCTCAACAGAAAAGGTAAATGGAGATTTATCTGAAGAAAGTGAGACGAAGAGAAATCGATAATTCCTAGGTCGAAATGTTATGTTCTTCGTTGATTTTGTGAAATGGAGCAAGCTCGTTTTTATAGAGTTAATGTGGAGAGTTAATATGGAGAGTGAATAGCAAATTACCTCCTTGTTATTTTAAGTAGAAAATTTAATTTCCTGTAATAAATAAAAGAACAAAATAGTTCACTCTGATATTTTAAATAGGTAATTTAATTATTTGTGATGATAAAAATGTCAAAATATCTTCTTGTGTTTTTATGAAAGAATCACATTGTCTCCCTCGAAATTGCTAATTAATTCATATCACATGGAGTTAAATTGCTTATTGTTTCATTTCACATGGAGGTAAATTGTCTATTTTTATATCATAAGGAGGTAAATTCCTCATCATTTCATTTCACAGGGAGTTAAATTGCTAATTTTTATTTCACGGGGAGGTAAATTGCACATTAGACATATCACAGGAAGTTGACTTGCAAAAAACCTTAATATGAAAGAAGTTTGACTGAGTTTGGTCTCGATTTGGTTTGAAACTTGATTTAAATAATGACTTCAATGAAATATTGATTGTAAAATATTATTAAATAATAGTTAATGGATTTTTAAAATATGAAATTTAATTTGAATTGAAGTTTGATTGTTGAAGTTTGGAAGAGAAAAGTGAATAATGTGAGTCAAATCAATAACTTTATAATGTTTAAAATAATATATTATATTGTGTAATGATTAAGATGATAAATTATTATTATTATTATTATTATTATTATTATTATATTTTATGATTATTGAGAAGTGATTGTAATTATTCTACGTAATACTTAAGGTTATTATAAATAGAATGTATATTTAATGAGACAATTAATAGTTATTTATGTTGAAAATATATAATATTAGAATGAACTTCATTTCGCCAACTAATATAATTGAATATAACATTTAAAATTATGGTTAGATATTATAATAACAAATAATAAATACAAAATACGATAATGCAAAACTCAATATTATGATAATTTAATTGATATCGTGAAAATATAATTTATGTTAATATGACATATAGGAATAAAATAAATTAAAGAAAGCATAGGGAAAAAAGAAAAAAAGAAAAAAAAAAGAAAAAAATATAGACATGCGCCTATCTACTACTTGGACTGGGACGGTTTAGGTCTTGGGATGAAACCATGGTTTGGGCCGAAACCTTCCCAAGCCCATTATCAAACAAGGTTTGACCGAGTTTGGTTGAAATCAAACCGAGTATCCATATATATCCATATACTCATTAAAAAAACACTATCATAGTGTAGCATACTAAACTAGTTTAGGATATTTATATTTTGCCCTTAATACTTAAATTAGTGAATCGCGATTCCCCTTATGGCCTGATTTTATTATTTTCGTTTCTTTTAAATTTTTCATAGCAGATGCGTCCCTTTTATCAATATAGGTGTCCCTTTTGTCAATATAGTGTATCTCATTAGTCCCTCTTATCAATGTAGTGTAACATACTCATCAATCATAAATTTTTGGTAGCAGATTCATCCCTATTGTCGATGTGGTGCTACACATTCGTCCCTTTTATCATTATAGTATAACACATTCGTACATTAATATCCATCCATCATAGGATGTATTGTGGATTTTAATATTCATCTATTTTAGAATGTGTTACATTACATTGAGAAGATGGACGAATCTGCTACACAAAATAAGAGGGACGTACGTATTACACTACATTGATAATAGAGACTAATGTGATACACTACAATGATAAGAGAGACACATGCTACGAAAAATTTAAGAGAAAAAAAATAGATAAAGTCAGATCATAAGGGGGACCAAAAGTGCGATTCACTCTACCTAAATTTAACACTTTGTTTTTTAACAAATACTTAAATTAACTTATGTGATTTTTCAACTTATTCACGTATCACGTTAGATTCTTTAAATAAAATTTAACTTTTACTTTTATTAGATAATGAAGTCCTTATTTTTTGTGTTTCAAAAATTTAATGCACGCGGGAACGCTTGTTGAGAATGACTGATAATAAATATGAGAAACGGGTTTGGTATATATATTCATTTGGGCTTAAGCACAATATTATTTAACACGTGCCAAAATATTCTTATTGAAGACGATGTGCATTAATTTTGTAAGAGTTAAATTAGTATGCGACATATTTAGAGATGAAATTTTGTCCCCTATCGATTCGACTGAAATGTTTTAATTTCGTCTGAAAAACTATCCATGATATCATTATTCCAACCAAAAATAGGTTCTCTTTCTTATTACGGACTTATTTCCCTTATTGATTCATTTGTAACACTGAACCCGAATCTCTCGAATACCTATTCCTTCAATGCCCCCCTTTCCGTGTCACTGTGGTTTCACTCTCCTTGGAACTTTCCGGTTGAGGCCTTTCCAAATACTCCATTTTGAGACTAAGATTGCTTTGTTGTTGTGCAAGGATGGGATTCCATTCCCCACCGATAAAATTAGGGAATATATTTTTTTTTTATCATTGTTGTCCATTTTTGAAACTGTTTAAAATTAGGGAATATATTTTTTTTTATCATTGTTGTCCATTTTTGAAACTGTTTGGTTCACTGTAATCAGATTGTGCATATGATGTGGTTTCTCTCTTTCAGATTCTATTGCAGCGTAGCCAAAAATCATCTGCTGCTCACGCCAATGCACAAATTCACATCTTTTTTTTTTTGTCTCGGATGTTGCTTCAAAGCTGGGATGATAATCACCCAAAGTTAACTGAATCTCGATCAACAAATGTTGATGCTTCATTAAAAGATGGAAAAACTGCCTAGGCAATCATTTAACGAAACAACCTTGGCTCTGTCATTTTTACAAAATATGTTGTCCTTCCTTGCCTTAATGCTGCAGTTGTCGAAGCCGTTTCTCTTTAAGGAAGCTTGATTTGATGCCCCCTCTTGGGGTGCTTGTTTTGTCCAATTTGAGAGCAACTGTATCACCAACATTTTTTCGCTGTCAATAGCGTTAATGATGTTCTCAATTGTGATACTTCTATCCAAATTAGGGAAATTCGCAAATGTTGGGGATGTTGGCCAAAGTGGAAGTTCAAATTTATCTCCCCCAATACAAACCATGAAGTACATAATGTGGCTGCTTGGTCTTTTTCAACAAACTTTGTTCCCCCATTTTGCCCCCAATAATTTGTCTATTTCGATATTTTGTGATGAAATTTGCCTTGTGTACACTAGAACCAGTGTTTTGAAAACCGGACCGGACCGGCCGGTTGATGCGGTTTACCCGCTAATCGGTCTCCAATTCGGTTCGGTTCACCCCTAAAAACCAGTCTCCTAATTAATCAGTTCGAACCGGTAAAACCAGTGAACCAGTGGTTCACTTAATTTTTTTATTTTTTTTTAAATTTAGAGATTTTTTGTTATTGTTATTTATTTGAACTCTTGTTTAATATTTAATAGAATTACATTTATATCCTTAAATTGTATAACATTCATTATTTTAGTGTTTTAACAATCAATGAGGAACAATCAATGCAATAATACGTTTTCTTTTGCATAAAGAAGTACATAACCATTTTCTCATCATTGTGAATAATATTATGCAAATCAATTACCATATAAACATCAACTTACAATAATAGAATCCAAATGAACTTTTAATTTTGTTGTCTTGCTTTGAATGTATAAATCTTTGAGGGATACTAGAGATTTTTATTTTTGACATTGATATTAATTTTTAAGACATTTTGATTGTACTGATTTTCTCTTATCTTTACAGATATTGGGCTATATATATATATATATATATATATATATATATATATATATATATACATATACATATATATGGTTAATAGATATCAAAAGGAAAAAATATTTCTGAATTTTTCCATTATAGATTAAATTTTAATTTAATGATTAAGTATCAGCAATTTTTTTAAACGTGCATCTAGTTTTCTGTTGGTGCTTCTTTGTTAGGTAGCTCCACAGATTGATTCTAGTCAATAATACTATTAAATAATGATTTTTGTAACACCTTTGCATCATCATATTGAAAAGGAAATGTGATTCCGTTTTTATCTATATACAGTGGATTTATATCATATTAAGATAGTGTGACCATTTTCAGTACAAAAATGTGTCTCAATATGGAACTAGTTAATGAATGGATCAAAATTTCGTGTTCGAGTTTATGTCTTGTCAGTTAAATATTTAAAAATTTAGAGAATTTCTTGAAAATGTTTTTGAAACACTAGGAAAAGTTACAAAAAAAATGACTAAATTAAGAAAAATAAAAGAGTTTAAGGTAAAATATGGTTTCGTAGTTGCACCTTATTTTCGTTGATTTAAAAACCGTTTTTTTTTTATGTTTTCGACGAAAATGTTGGATAAGGATGAAGATGAAGAGCACGGAAGACAATAAGTAAAGGGAGGTTTTGATGCATTCCAAAACATCAAATCTGCTAAGTATAAAGTAACTTAGCTGATATCCCTTTGAAGAATTTTTGACTAAGTAAAGAAGATATCAGAAGAGTAAAAAATTCAAGGTCCAAGGCTACTGATCTGCTGAAGGAAAGAAATCAGACTGGTGAAGATCAGCCGACTCAAAACAGATTTGTTCAACTTTGAGATCAGCTTAGTTCGCCATCAGACTCGTACTTTCGTCAGCCAAGTGGAAAAGATCAAGAAGCCATTCCAACGGTAATAAATGCCCCTGGAAGTAATAAATGCTGAAGTACAAGGTTATTAAAGACAAATGATTGAAGAATTGCTTCGGATCAGCTTGGTGCATTTAATGATGCCTGCAGAAAAGTACTGTTGACAGTACGGACTGACTGCAGAGAGCCGTTCGCGGAATTTGAGGACCAGTACTCGAGGAATTTGAATTCTGTCTTTTTTCAACGGACATTTTTCAAATCTCAAGTATAAATAGCTGTAGAGACGAAGAGAACAAAAAAAAAACAACACAATCTCTGAGAAGAATTTCGAAGCAAAATCTCTTAAGTCTCAAGAACAGCTCACTCATCAGCTCAGTCATTTATTGACGAAATCAGAGTTGAAGAACAATGACAAATACATCTTCTGAGTGATTTTGTAATCGTGAGTGTTGTGAGAAGTGTAGATCCGTCTTTGTGAGTGATCTAGCTTCAGAGGATAGATTTTCTTAGTGATTTCCTATTGCGAGCTTACGGCCAGATTCATTTGTTGTTCAGGCGTAAGTGGAGTGTACTAATTACTGTGTGTTCTTAGTATAACCCAAGATCTGTGTGACTTGGAAGAGTGGATTAAAGAATATTTACATCCATATAACCACTATAAAAATCTGTGTGTTTTTACTTGCATATTTTCAGTTGCATAAAAACACTTTGATTTAACTATTTGAAAAGTTTTAAAAGGAAAGAAGTTTTATAAAACTGGGGATCAAACTTTCAAACTGCTAAGTTTACTTGTGAAAAACACTTTGAAAATCCACTGCGAGTACTCTAGTATTAAAACTGATTTTAGCAAAAATCAGCTAAGGGATTATCAGATTAGTGGTCACCAAAGCTGTTCAAAGATTTGTTCGCGATCAGCCTTGTGAAACTACTGTTCGGTAACAGCTTGGTCTGTTTAAGTTAGAGCAAAAGTTTTAAAGTTAAAAATTGAATTAAAAAGTTTAGAGGTCTATTCACCCCCCCCCCCCACCTCCCCCTTCTAGACCTCATCTGACCACATGGGACCAACAGAAAAAAATAAAAATTTTGATCCATGCTCAAATGTTTTGATAAAGACATTCTAGAATAACTATGACACTTCATAATTTTCATCCAAAACTTATTTAGTTTCACACATTCCATACTTATGAAATTGTTGGAAAATAATGAAAATTAAATTAATTGTAACAACAATTGATTTAAATTTTGTAACCCTCGAATTTAAGGAGTTGTAACTCCCGTAACGGAAATGGCCATTAATAATTTTTTTTCCGATTTTACCCTCCTTCGTTCCTATAAATAGTGCCTTCTTTTTCCACTCTAAACACACCAAAATCACTCTCAATTCTCTCTTACTCATTCCTTCTCTAGAGTTCTAGTTGTTTCAGTTCGTCTAACAAAGCTTTGGTGCAAAGTATTTTGTTGGAGCCGTTGTATCCTGGGAGACAGACGTTCGAAGGAACCTCGAGCACAACCGGAAGGGTGAGGGAGCGAATCTGTCTTAAGGACACCGTGTTTACACGGGCCTCGGTTTGCTTCAATTTTGTATTTGTCGAATTTAATTTTATTTTCGTTTACAGTTTCTGTATTAAATTTAATTGTTCGTTTAACACTGTTTTCTTTTTACGATTACAATTTTTGTAACAATCTTAAGACAGATTTCGCATTTTCGTAAAAGGAAAACGCTTGGTAAATACCTCTGTTTCAGAAACTGTTTACTAGGAAAAAAAAAAAAAAAAACTTTTGGTTTCAAAAAGGAGTTTTTAAAACCATTTACTCGTTCTTAATTTTACGGCCAAAGGACAAGAAATTAACAATTTTTTGTGATTATTTAACAGTAAAGTACGTACCTTCTATACATTAATTGGTTACATAAACTGTTACGGACAAGGTTTTGATTACATATCATCAAGAATTTTTTTTTTTTTTCAACAGTGAAACAAATTTTGCTGTTTTTAAAACTTGTAACAAATTCTACTGTTACATATATATCAAAATCTTTCCAAGGTTATTAAATTTGGTAATAACTGTTACGTGACTTTACTACAAAAGGACAAATTGTTTGCAAAGTATTAGCACTATTGGACCTCCATCTTTATTTATTTTCAAAATTTACATAGTTGAACAAGAAAATTTTGGTAGTCCTTGAAAATTTGATTTGGGAAAATTCTAATTTGTTTTTCAAAATTGGCTATTAAATTTTGGTACAGTTACATATCTATCTTGGGATAGAAAAATTATTTGCAAAATTGGAAAAACATTTTCGAATACAACGAAATTTGGGACAGAAAATTTAGTGTTGTAATCTTGTTAAGATACTCACTTAAATATTTCTGAATTTCCTTTGTGGAAATTGACAATTGTGTTTTGGTTTCAGAAATGGCAACCAATGAGAACACTGAAGTTGTGGTAACTGGGAACTCATCTGGACCGCCAGTACCAAACCAAGCTATGGCACCTCTGAGCCAAGCTGAAAAACCGGAGAAATTCAACGGGCTGAATTTCAAAAGATGGCAGCAGAAAATATTGTTCTATCTGACCACTTTGTGCCTGGTGAGGTTTTTAACCGAGGATCCACCCAAGAAAGAAGGAGAGCAAGATACTGCCTTCCTTATTGCTCTTGATGGCTGGAACCAGTCGGACTACCTTTGCCGACACTACGTCATGAATTGTCTGAGTGATTCATTGTATGATGTATACTCTGACAAAAAGTCTGCAAAGGAACTTTGGGAAGCCTTGGACCGGAAATATAGAACTGAAGATGCCGGTACCAAGAAATTCGTTGTGGGTCGGTTTTTGGATTACAAGATGGTGGACTCCAAACCACTTATGACCCAAGTGCAAGAATTTCAGCTGATTCTTCATGAAATTCAGGCTGAGAAAATGGAGCTCGGTGAAACCTTCCTGGTGGCTTGTGTCATTGAAAAGTTACCCCCTGCATGGAAGGATTTCAAAAATTACCTTAAGCACAAGCGAAAGGAAATGAGCATGGAGGATCTTGTTGTTAGGCTTCGTATTGAAGAAGACAACAGGAAATCTGAGAAAAGAGGGCTCTCTTCTACTGAACCTAAGGCTAATGTCGTGGAACATGGTCAAAGCTCAAAGTTCAAGAAGAATAACAAAGGGTCGAAGATGGGACCAAAAGGCGGTATTTCCAAGAAAACCAAGTTTCAAGGGAAATGCTTCAATTGTGACAAAATGGGTCACAAATCGGCAGATTGCAGGCTACCGAAAAAGAAAAAACCCAATGTAACCAATTTGTTGAAGACAGTGGTGACGTGGACCTCTGTGCTGTCATTTCAGAGGTGAATATGGTTGACTCTAATCCAAAAGAGTGGTGGGTAGATACAGGGACTACAAAGCATGTGTGCTCCGACAGGGAAGTGTTTACCACTTTTGAGCCGGTCCAGAATGGAGAAAAACTATTCATGGGAAAATCGGCTACATCAGCTATAGAAGGCAAAGGGAATGTAATTCTCAAAATGACCTCTGGAAAGGAGCTGACTCTGAAAAATGTCCTCTATGTGCCAGATATCCGCAAGAATCTGGTTTCTGGGACGCTGCTGAACAAGCATGGCTTCCGCCTTGTTTTTGAGTCTGACAAATTTATTTTAACCAAGAGTGGTATGTTTGTTGGAAAGGGATATGAATGTGGCGGAATGTTTAAGCTGAATGTAATGGCTATTAAGCCTAAAGTTATTAATAAAGTTAATAATTCTGCTTACTTGCTTGAGTATCCTAATCTATGGCATGGTAGACTAGGACATGTTAACTACGATTCCCTGCGTAGATTAATTAATTTGAAACATATCCCTAAATTTCGAATTGATCAAAAGCACAAGTATGAAACTTGTATTGAAGCTAAATTAACGAGAACGTCTTTTCAAAAGGTTGAAAGGAATACTAAACCACTCGACTTGATACATAGCGACATAAGTGATCTTAAATGTGTGCAATCAAGGGGAGGTTATAATTATTTTATTACCTTCATTGATGATTGTACTAAATATTGCTATGTATACTTGCTAAGAGCAAAAAGTGAAGCAATAGATAAATTCATTTTATTCACAAAAGAAGTTGAGAATCAACTTGATAAAAAGATCAAATTACTTCGAAGTGATAGAGGTGGTGAATATGTGTCACCATTTAGTGAATTATGTGCTGAACACGGAATCATACATGAGGTAACAACACCTTATTCACCGCAATCAAACGGAATTGCGGAAAGGAAAAATCGAACATTGAAAGAAATGATGAATTCAATGTTGATAAGTTCTGGATTACCACAGAACATGTGGGGGGAAGCTATCCTGTCTAGCAATTATCTTTTAAATAAGATACCCCGGAAAAATCAGGAGAAAACTCCATATGAATTATGGAAAGGTCGAACACCTTCTTACAAATACTTGCGAGTGTGGGGGTGTCTTGCCAAAGTGGTAGTTCCTACACCCAAGGAAGAAAGGATAGGACCGAATACTGTAGATTGCATATTCATAGGTTATGCTCAGAACAGTAATGCTTATCGGTTTCTTGTGCATGAATCTAAAAATCCTGAGATTCACAAAAACACGATAATGGAATCTAGAAATGCATCTTTCTTTGAAGATATATTTCCAGCAAAAACGAGAAAAGAAGTAAGTTCATCCAAAAGAACTCATAGTCAAGACCATGAGTCCGAACAGGTAACTGATGATGAGCCAACTGAGGTTGAGCCAAGAAGAAGTAAAAGAGCAAGGATAGAAAAATTTTTTGGCCCAGATTTTCTAACATATATGCTCGAAACTGAACCTCAAACCTTCAAAGAAGTTGTAACTTCTTCTGAAGGACCTTTGTGGAAAGAGGCAATCAATAGTGAAATTGATTCCATCTTGCAAAACCATACCTGGGAGTTAGTTGATCTTCCTCCAGGTTGCAAACCACTAGGATATAAGTGGATTTTCAAACGGAAAATGAAACCAGATGGAACAATTGATAAATACAAGGCCAGATTAGTGATTAAAGGCTATCGGCAACGATAAGGCCTTGATTACTTTGATACGTATTCTCCTGTGACGAGAATAACTTCCATTAGGATGATACTTGCTATCGCAGCTTTGCGAAACTTAGAAGTACATCAAATGGATGTAAAAACAGCTTTCTTAAATGGAGATTTGGAAGAAGAAATCTACATGGAACAACCTGAGGGTTTTTCTGCCCCAGGGAAAGAAAATAAAGTCTGTAAATTGGTTAAATCTTTGTATGGCTTAAAACAGGCTCCGAAACAGTGGCATCAGAAATTTGATGATGTCATGTTGGAGAAAGGTTTTAAAACCAGTGAATGCGACAAATGCATTTACGTGAAAGAAACAAAAGATGGCTATGTCATTCTTTGTCTATGTTGACGACATGCTTATCGTTGGAAGTAATGATAAGATGATTAAATCCACAAAGGATATGTTGAATGCTAGATTTGAAATGAAAGATATGGGTCTAGCAGATGTGATACTGGGAGTCAAAATCACGAGAAAATCATATGGCATCATTTTGAGTCAGTCCAGTTATATTGGAAAAATCCTTGAAAAATTCAATAAGGATGACTCTAATGAGGCTAAAACTCCTATAGATCCAAGTCAACCTTTATCAAATAATAAAGGTGAGAGCATCTCTCAAGTGGAGTACTCAAGGATTATTGGAAGTCTAATGTATCTGATGAGTTGTACAAGACCGGATATAGCATACGCTGTAGGTAAGCTAAGCAGATATACTAGTAATCCTGGTACTGACCACTGGAAAGCCATAATTAGGTTACTGCGATACTTAAGGTATACTCGTAACTATGGGCTATATTATACAAGATATCCAGCTGTTGTAGAAGGATACAGTGATGCAAACTGGATATCTGATGTAAAAGATTCAAAATCCACCAGTGGATATGTATTCACCTTAGGTAGTGCAGCTGTATCTTGGAAATCCTCTAAACAAACTGTGATAGCCAGATCTACAATGGAGTCTAAGTTTATAGCTCTAGACAAGTGTGGGGAAGAGGCTGAATGGCTACGCCAATTCTTAGAGGGTATTCCACAATGGTCTAAACCTGTGCCAGCAGTATGCATTCATTGTGATAGCCAATCTGCGATTGGAAGAGCACAGAGTAAAATGTACAATGGTAAGTCTAGGCATATACGCCGAAGACATAATACCATAAGACAACTACTCTCAACTGGAGTGATTACTATTGACTATGTAAAGTCAATGGATAATCTAGCGGATCCGCTAACCAAAGGGTTAACAAGAGAGATAATTGCTAAGTCATCAAGAGTAATGGGACTAAAGCCCATGGAATAAAAACTTAGCGAAGGAAAACCCAACCTAGTTGACTGGAGATCCCAAGATCTAGGTTCAAAGGGACAACCTAACCGCAAAAGTTTAGTTAAGTCACTGTGGGGGTTTTACCCTCAAGTCCATTCCTATGATGAAAACAGTGATAACGGTTGAGTAAGGATAAGCAAAGCTTTTAATGATTCTTGTAAAGAGAGTAACTTGGGATACTCTAAGGAAATGAATCACCTATGTGAGAGAGAAGAAGGGCCGCTTCAAAGGGAATTGTATAGGGCACAATTCTTAGAAACTCTTGCTGAACCAGGCAGATGTCCATGGCCAAAACGGACATAACCGTAAGAACTGAAACGTTACGAGGTAAGATGCGTGTGAGGAGTATGTCATCGTTTACATAAACAGCAGAACAGTTCAAGGACACCGTGTCTACTGATCAGCCAGTAAAGTAAACATACTTTCTCGAGGGAAGGTTCAAAGGGTTACTCCTACCTATCCTATGCAAGTGTCTACCGTTGAACTCTATCCTCTTAGAACATCGTTTTAGGATTTTATTCAATTTTCATTCTTGTGGGGGATTGTTGGAAAATAATGAAAATTAAATTAATTGTAACAACAATTGATTTAAATTTTGTAACCCTCGAATTTAAGGAGTTGTAACTCCCGTAACGGAAATGGCCATTAATAATTTTTGTTCCGATTTTACCCTCCTTCGTTCCTATAAATAGTGGCTTCTTTTTCCACTCTAAACACACCAAAATCACTCTCAATTCTCTCTTACTCATTCCTTCTCTAGAGTTCTAGTTGTTTCAGTTCGTCTAACAAAGCTTTGGTGCAAAGTATTTTGTTAGAGCCGTTGTATCCTGGGAGACAGACGTTTGAAGGAACCTCGAGCACAATCGGAAGGGTGAGGGAGCGAATCTGTCTTAAGGACACCGTGTTTACACGGGCCTCGGTTTGCTTCAATTTTGTATTTGTCGAATTTAATTTTATTTTCGTTTACAGTTTCTGTATTAAATTTAATTGTTCGTTTAACACTGTTTTCTTTTTACGATTACAATTTTTGTAACAGAATTTTATCATTTTTTCTTTATAAATATAAAAGTTATTGATTTGACACGTAATATTTTATTAAAAATCAAATGTTCAAACTCAATTCAATTCATATCTCAAGTTTTTTATGATTCAAAACACTTCAAATATGGTATAACACAATCCAAATTTCTTTTTCTTTATTATACCACTTTTGGCTACGAATATTTCGTCCCAAAAACCAAAATTTCGTTGCAAAATACGATCTAAGACCAAAAACTTTGCATCCCAAATCGTCGCCAAAGCTGTGTCGCTAAATATGGCTTCTCATTTATGGTCATTCTTCATTTGGCTTCTGTCTTTTTTCGACTAAAACATAAATATGTGTCTGCATAAACTAATTATTTTTAGGATAATCAGATGTGAAGAGGAAAAAGGATTAAATTAGTTCAAAACAATTAACTCATGGCCGTGCATCAAATATACGAGAAGGTAACATGTTAAATTATATTCTATGAAAATAATGTAACTTAGAAATATATCAGTAAATAAACTAAGGTAATCATTGTACCAATTAACAGAATTTAACATGTTCTGAAAATTATGGAATTTATAAAAGAGAAATACTATTACTTAAGAAACCAAGGTAATCATTGTACCATTTAACAGAAAATGTCCTTTCCCATTCTTTCTTCTAACAATAATCAAATCAAAAAAGTCACGGCGTCGATCTCAAAGAGCATAAGAAGATAGACAGTGGGTGTCCATGTAGGGATACCACCATTCAGTAGGCCGACCGCCATCATATTGAAGCGACTCAATTGTTTTGGTCTCTAAGTTGTACAGAAATACATTTTCCCCCTGCCTGAGAACAACAACAATTGGACTGCATGGAATCAATCCCTCCATAAATATTTCATCCGTTTCTTCATTGTTTTCTAGCAATTTTATGGCAGGTTCTTCGAGCAGGGAAGCACTCGTGATTGTGTGCATCAAGATCCACTCAGTGGCAGGTATAATGGTGGAGCGCCTGTAAATTCCATCCCTATTCTTGGGGAGCCGCCAAAATTGCATCTGTTGATAAGCGTCTGTAACGCTAAACCATATAACATCTTCATGTTCTGGCCTGATAATAGTTGGGTTATAATATGTGCCACTATCTGGAAATGGCAACATAATAAACTGCAGACGATTCTCACCCCCATTTAAATCGTAAAGGGCGATCGATCTCCTTCCACTCCAATGCACGACACCATTACACACGATAGAAGGCGTCTCTTCACTTAGAGAGAAATATCGAGGAATGTTGAGTGTCAACTTAGCCCATGTGCCAGTCTTGGAAGAATAAGTTTCTATATCACACTCACCTAATGTATCTATGCTAGCCCGTAGAACCATGTAATTTGGTATGAGCTCGTTTGTATTCTCCTCGCACACAAATGCAACGGGAATTATTCCACGTGTAGAGTTGGGGATTATGGGTGGCGGCAAAGAAACCGATTTTTTCGTTATGGGATTCCAAACATGGTAAGTGTCGGAAGAGTCATGATTGCCGCAGAGGACGAGCCCATTTGAGGAAGTGATGAAGTTGCCAAATATGTCCGGCACCAAAGTGATGTACCCCAAATTACTTTTTCGAAATGCATTCACATTTGTTAATTGGACAAGTGGTAGCAGACGTTCTTCACATAGCTGATGTTTTCTAGTCTTGGCACTGTAACTTTTAAGAAAGCAAGGATTGGCGATGATATTGGTCCATTTCTTTGAGACGCACTTGAATCTGAACAAGGATTTCGGCGGTAATTGAACTAGTATGGACATTAAAAAGTCATTGTTGCCTTCTATTTTCTCTGCAGCCACTAACTCCATAGTTGAAAGTCTGAAAGAAGAAATCCAAACAATGTTGTGTATCAATTTATGAGATTGTGTATAAGAATGAAACATGAGAAAAAGTTCGAAGCCGAGTCCAAAAGACGGTGGAGGAAATCTAATGGTAACTAGCATAAATAGAATATTACCTGCTGGATAGCACAAATGTTGTTGAAAGACGTAATTATTCTTGAAGTGATCAAGTTGGCCGCTGCTTTAATATCTCGAACGAACTGAGCAAAAAAGATAGGGTTAGCTTACATGACAATTGACTTCACTTTAGATTTCCATAACTGGTGCATTAGTTCTCGAATTATAAAAAAAAAAAAACATCACAAAACAAAGATTCCTCCAAATACATCAATTCATTGATATTATATATTCAACTTCTCAATATATACATTGCTTCAATTTGGACTTTAACTTACAGTCATGAATTCTCATCCAAAAATAAAGTACCATATTTCAACAACATTTCGATCTAAACAAGAAGAAGAAGAAAATTAGAGTCTGAAACACATGCATAGACTAAAGAATTTTGTTCACCAAGCAATCACAGCTTTGGATCTATCGATTTCAACCATCAAAGAAATTAGGGCACATCGACATAATCCAAAATTAATTAAACATTTCAAAATAATTTCATCTACAATTACATTTTTCATTACATAACAACAAAAATTGAAAGATGGAGAGTTTAAATTTAACCTTTAATTTAGCTTCGTCCCTCTGTTTGAATGAAGATTTGAGTGCCGCTCTATATATACAAAGACCTAGATTTCGAAATTTTCCATAGATGAGAGATTCAACAACGAACACCAACAGAAAAGATTAATTCGCAAACTTACCAGAATATTCAGTACGAATTAAATCGAAATGAGTAGAATGGAAGCTCAACAGAAAAGGTAAATGGAGATTTATCTGAAGAAAGTGAGACGAAGAGAAATCGATAGTTCCTAGGTCGAATTGTTATGTTCTTTGTTGATTATGTGAAATGGAGCAAGCTCGTTTTTATAGAGTTAATGTGGGGAGTTAATATGGAGAGTAAATAGAAAATTACCTCCTTGTGTTATTTTAAGTAGATATTTAATTCCTGTAATAAATAAAAGAACAAAATTGCTGTCTATGATATCCTAAATAGGCAGTTTAATTCCATGTGATAATAAAAATGGCAAAATATCTTCTTGTATTTTTATGAAAGAATCACATTGTCTACCTCGAAATTGCTAATTAATTCATACCATAGGGAGTTAGCTTGCAAGAAACCCTAATATGAAAGAAGTTTGACTGAGTTTGGTCTCGGTTTGGTTTGAAACTTGATTTAAATAACGACTTCAATGAAATATTGATTGTAGAATATTATTAAATAATAGTTAGTGAATTTTTGAAGTATGAAATTTTAATTTGAATTGAAGTTTGATTGTTGGAGTTAGGGAGAGAAAAGTGAATGATGTGAGTCAAATCAATAACTTTATAATATTTAAAATAATATATTATATTGTGTAATGATTAAATTGATAAATTATCATTATTATTATTATTATTATTATTATTATTATTATTATTATTATTATTATTATTATTATTATTATATTTTGTGATTAGATTCATGGTAAAAAATTGGTTGCGGAAAATAATCACTATACATCTTCTACCTCCATGGCTCTGATACCATTCTGGACCCAGGTACAATCGTAATATTAATGAGATAATAATTTCTTTTTGTGATTATTGAGATGTGATTTTAATTATTAGAATGATCAATGTTGTTATAAATAGAATGTTTATTTAATGAGATAATTATTAAATGTGAAAAAAAAGTTTATTAATTTTAATATGAAATGTGTATTTTTGAAATGTATGATATAAAATTTATAAAGGTGGTAAAAATTTGGTATGAAAAATACCTTTCCCTCTTAGTTTTTTATTTTAAAAGTTTTGGTCCTATATTGTAAGCTTAGCCTCCACAATTGGATGGTCTTAACCATCCCAAATCCTTTACCCATCCCAACCCAAACTACAAGACAAAATCTAATTTTCATCATCTTCCAACTATCAATTTTGAGCCCAAAATATAGTTTTCGTTATCGAGAGAAACATATTAGTGACATTTTAAATGATGCTACCATGAACCGAATTCAGAAAATGAAAAATCATGACAGTTAATTTAGTGAATGTTTTAGTTTCTTTTGGAGTCATAATGGGGTATCATATAAACTAGGCTGGATAACATTCACTACAAGACAAGAAAAATGAATTATGATAGACAGAAATTGTCAAATTTTGTATGTACTTAGTTATTTTTTGTCACAATAACAATAGGAGTGAATAGCAAATTAACTCCATGTGTTACTCTAAATGGACAGTTCAATTCTTTGTGATAAATAAAAGGGCAAAACACATCTCTGTGTTTTAATGAAAGAAGCACACTGCCCTCTATTGATTATTACAATTTTACAGGTGGTTAAAACGCCCATTATGCAATACCGCAGAGAGTTAAAGTGCCAATTTACGTAAATCAAAGGGAGCTAAATTTTGGTCAGGGACTCGGGGGAGCTAAACTTATACACACAAAAAAAATCTATCAAACAATTACACATAAAGTTTATATTATTCACGTAAGAACACAAAATATTTACATATTTTCTTTAATTGACCACGACGATTTTTCATCTTTTGAAACCGATCCATGATAACATCGTTTGAAATACTACTAAATATGTCTCTCTCTATAAAGACAACTAAACTATCATTTAGCCATTGATCGCCCATTCGTTTATGAAGTCGATTCTTTAGCCGAAAAAGTTCTCTCCACTGATGCAGCTGCAACGGGTAGAATAAGCGCCAATGTCACAAGTTTGTAAACCATCGAGAATGCGACATGTCTTTTAGTTGCAACCATCTTCTTAGCAAGATCACCATTCCCTTTCAATTTAGAAAAATCATAACTTGATCGAACAGCCCTAATATAATTTTCAAGTTGATTGGGAAGAGTCTAGAGCTCAAGAAAAGAGAAGTTATTTGGATAAAATTCGGCAAGACGAACAAGTTTCCTTTGTCAAAAGCTTCAAAGTGATTGGATGGGCTTAAGCATGCAACACGAAGAAGCTACTCCATGTTAACTTTATTGAAACGGTTGTTCAACTCTTGGGTTCGGAGATGTTGGGAGTAGGAAAATTTTGGGACTTACAATTGAATAGAGTAAGTTATTATTAAAGTGAGTTATGTATATTAATTAGACTGAAGTTATATTTGGGCTGAAAATCTATATTGAACTAATATATTAATTTTTTTGTAAAAAAAAAAAATACGACACATCTATATAAAAAAAAAAAAATCATCCATATACTCTACTTATTAAAAAAAATTGTCATGGTGTAGCATACTACACTAATTTTGAATATTTATATTTTGCCCTTAATACTTAAATTAGTGAATGCACTTTTGATTCTCCTTATGGCTTGACTTTATCACTTTCGTATCTTTCAAATTTTTCGTAGCATATGCGTCCTTTTTATTAATATAGTGTATTTCTTTTGTCCCTCTTATCAATGTAGTGTAACACACTCATCAATCTTAAATTTTTTGTAGCAGATTCATCCCTCTTGTCAATGTGGTGCAACACATTCATCCCTTTTATCATTATATTGTAACACATTTGTACATTAGTATTCGTCCATTTTACGATGTATTTGGATTTAAGAAGGACGAATGTGTTACACTACATTGACAAGATGGACGAATCTGCTACACAAAATAAGAGGGACGTATGTGTTACATACATTGATAATAAAGACTAATGTGATACACTCCACTGATAAGAAAGACATATCTCCTACGAAAAATTTAAGAGAAAAAAATAGATAAAGTCAGTTCATAAGGGGGACCAAAAGTGTGATTCACTCTACTTAAATTAACTTTTTTTTTTTTTGAACAAATACTTAAATTAACTTATGTGATTTTTCAACTTATTCACTTATCACATTGGAGTCTTTAAATAAAACTTAACTTTTACTTTTATTAGATAATGAAGTCCTTATTTTTTGTGTTTCAAAAATTTAATCCACGCGGGAACGCTGGTTGAGAATGACTAATAATAGATATGAGAAACGGGTTTGATATATATATTCATTTGGGCTTAAGCACAATATTATTTAACACATGCCAAAATATTCTTATTGAAGACGATGTGCATTAATTTTGTATGAGTTAAATTTAGTGTGCGATATATTTAGAGATGAAATTTTATCCCCTATTGATTTGGCTGAAATGTTTTAATTTCGCCTGAAAAACTATCCATGATATCATTCCAACCAAAAAAAGCTCTCTTTCTTATTGCGGGCATATTTCCCTTATTGCTTCATTTGTAACATTGAACCCGAATCTCTCGAATACATATTCCTTCGATGTCCCCTTTCCGTGCACTGTGGTTTCACTCTCCTTGAAACTTTCGGGTTGAGGCCTTCCCAAATACTCCATTTTGAGACTATGATTGCTTTGTTGTTGTGCAAGAATGGAATTCCATTCCCTACCGATAAAATCAGGGAATATTTTTTATCATTGTTGTGCATTTTTGAAACTGTTTGGTTCCACCGTAATCAAATTGTGCATATGGTATGGTTTCTCCCTTTCAAATTCTATCGTAGCCAAAGATCATCTGCTACTCACGTCAAGGCGCAATTCACATCCTTTTTTTTTTTTTTTTTTTGTCTAGGATGTTGCTTCAAAGCACGGATGGAAATCATCCAAAGCTAACTGAATCTTGATCAACAAATGTTGATGCTTCATTGATGGAAAAACTGCCTAGGCAATCATTTACCGAAACAACCTTGGCTCTGTCATTTTTACAAAATATGTTGTCCTTCCTTGCCTTAATGCTGCTCATGTCGAAACCGTTGCTCTTAAGGAAGCTTGCTATGATGCCCCCTCTTGGGGTGCTTGTTTTGTCCAATTTGAGAGCAACTGTATCACCAACATTTTTTCGCTATCAATAGCGCTAATGATGTTCTCGATTGTGATACTTCTATCCAAATTAGGGAAATTGGCAAATTTTAGGAATATTGGCCCAAGTGGAAGTTCAAATTTACCTCCCCCAACGCAAACTATGCAGTACATAATGTGGCTGCTTGGACTTTTTCAACAAACTTTGTCCCCCCATTTTGCCCCCACTAATTTGTCTATTTCGATATTTCGTGATGAAAGTTACCTTGTGTACACTAGAACTTGTTGGATAAAGATGAAGATGGAGTGCACTAAAGGTTATTTAGTTAAGAGAGGTTTTGATGATTTCCAAAACTTCATATCAGCTAAGTAAAGACAACTTAGTTGTAATCCCTTAGAAGAATTTTGACCTAGTAAGTAGACATATCAGACGGGCCAAATATTCAAGGTCCAGAAGACTACTGATCTGCTGAAGAGAAGAAATCAGACTGGTGTAAATCAGCCGATTCAAATCAGATTTGTTCAAGTTTGAGATCAGCTCTGTTTATCATCAGGCGTATTCTCTCATCAGCCAAGTGGAAAGATCAAGAAGTCGTCCCAACGGTAATAAATGCCACTGGAGTAATAAATGCTGAAGTTCGAGGTTATTAATGGCAAATGATTGAAGAAATGACTCGTATCAGCTCGGTGCATTTAATGCTGCCTGACAGAAAGTACAGTCTGCAGTACTGTCACTGTGCAGAGAACCGTTCGTGGAAATTAAGGACTAGAAATCAAGAAATTTAAATTGTGTCTCTCTTCAACGGACATAATTCAAAGAGTGACTATAAATTGCTGAGAGAGACGAAGAGAAAATACAACACAACAACTGAGAGATTGATTTCGAAACAAAATATTTTCTAAGTCTCAAAAGCTCAAGAACAGCTCACTCATCAGCCTTGTCATTTGTTGACTTAAGCTGAAGCTGAAGATCAAAGAAAAACACATTTTTCTGAGTGAAATCTGTTAGAGTGTTGTGAGGAATGTTTATCCATCTGTGTGAAGTGATAAAACTCTGTAGAATAGGTCTTCTTTGTGACTATTGCGAGCTTACGGCCAGACTCATTCGTTGTTTTGGCGTAAGTGGAGTATACTAATTACTGTGTGTTTTTAGTATAACACAAGATCTTTGTGACTTGGAAGAGTGGATTAAAGGGTATTTACATCCATATAACCACTATAAAAATTCCTGTGTTTTTATCCTGATTTTTACTTGCATATTTTCAGATTGCATAAAACACTGCACTAAACTGTTTGAAAAAGACTTAAATGAGTTTTATAAAATTGGGGATAAAATTTTCAAACTACTAAGCTTACTTGTGAAAAACACTTCAAAAATCCGCTGCAAGTACTCTGGTATTAAAACTGATTTTCATCAAAATCAGCTAAGTAACTATCAGATTAGTGGTCAGCAAAGCTTTTCAAAGATTTGTTCGCGATCAGCCTTGTAAACATATTATTTTGTAATAGCTTAGTCTGTTTAAGTTTGAGCAACAGTTTTAAAGTTAAAAGTTGATTAAAAAATTTCAGAGGTCTATTCACCCCCCCCTCTAGACCTCATCTGACCACTTGGGACCAACAAGTGGTATCAGAGCAGTTGGTTCATAGAATCAGCTGTCTGATCAACGAGCTTGATCCGAGTGTTTTTCCAAGGTTTTCAAACTTTTTCAAAAGAGCATATCTTTGAAAAATTTAAAAAAAAATTTGAAAAATGGATTGTATCAGCCATTTTCCCACATAGCTTGTATGAGCTTCGAAGACTGGAAGATCAGAATGGAGATCTTCTTAGCTGCCTACAATGATAACATGTACACATGTATCATCAAAGGTTCATTCAAATTCACCAAGACCATCAAAGTTGATGAAGTCGATATAATGGTGGAAAGAAATACTGCCTAGCTGTTGTGGATGATTATTCAAGATACACTTGGGTGATCTTCATGAAGAAGAAAAGTGAAACCAAGGAGCATCTTACAAATCTGATGGAGCTAATCCAGAACAAAAAGAGTATGAAAATACTAAAGATCAGATCAGACAGAGGGACTGAGTTTACAAACTCTGCTGTTGAAGAGTATTGTAATACCAGAGGAATCAAACATGAGTACTATGCTGCCAGAACCCCTCAACAGTACGGAGTTGCTGAAAGGAGAAACATAACTCTGAAAGAAGCTACCAGAACCATGATAGCTGAAGCAAAGCTGCCTCAAAGATTTTGGGCAGAAGTAACAAATACAGCATGCTTTACCCAAAACAGATGCATGATCAACAAGCACAAAAACAAGACTCCATATGAAGTTTGGAACAACATGAAGCCAAACATTCATTACTTTTGAATTTTTGGTTGTAAATGCTTTGTTTTAAATAATGGAAAAAATAACCTTACTGC
The DNA here is from genome assembly GCA_038501285.1 of Penstemon eatonii. Classification (NCBI taxonomy): domain Eukaryota; kingdom Viridiplantae; phylum Streptophyta; class Magnoliopsida; order Lamiales; family Plantaginaceae; genus Penstemon; species Penstemon eatonii. The sequence goes on from CM076710.1 coordinate 64,859,657, forward strand.
TTTTGCAGAAAAGGCTGATGAATCAGTATTTGTAGGATATTCTATTGTTAGTAAAGCTTATAGAGTCTTTAACAAAAGAACTTTACTTGTAGAAGAATCCATTCATGTAGTATTTGATGAATCTAGTCAATCTTCTGAAAAGAATCAAAGTTCTAATCAAAATCTGTCTACTGATTTTCAGAAATTGAGTGTTGAAAAGAATGAAGAATATATTCCAATCATACTACCTGATCTCAACTCAGCTGCTAACTCAAGTGCTGTTCAAAATCACAATGCTGATTGTCTAACAGAAGAGTTGCAAACAGCTGACACACCAGAGGTTGTTCAACAGACTACTACTGGAACTCCAATAGTAGTGTTGCAAGATCAAACAGAGGACAACATTATGATTTGCAACCTGATCTTAGATGGCTCAAGAATCACCCACCAAAGCTGGTGATTGGTGATCCTTTGGATAGAGTTAAAGACAAGGAGAGTTGCTGCCAGTGAAGCAATGTTTGTCAGCTTCCTATCTCAAATTGAGCCCAAACAGATTGTAAAAGCTCTTAGTGATTCAAATTGGATTGAAGCTATGCAAGAAGAGCTAAATAAATTTGAAAGGAATGAAGTCTGGTACTCAGTTCCTAGACCAAGTCATCAAAAGGTAATTGGCACTAAATGGGTATTCAGGAATAAAATGAATGAAGATGGTGTGGTCACCAGAAATAAAGCGAGATTAGTTGCCAAAGGTTATTGTCAAGAAGAAGGTATTGACTTTGATGAAACTTTTGCACCAGTAGCAAGATTAGAGGCAATTAGACTCTTTCTTGCCTATGCTGCTCATAAGAATTTCACAGTCTATCAAATGGATGTGAAATCAGCTTTTCTCAATGGAGAATTGCAAGAAGAAGTTTATGTTGAACAACCACCTGGATTTGAAGCCTATCAAGAAGAAGACAAGGTGTATCGTCTGAAGAAAGCCCTCTATGGACTGAAACAGGATCCAAGAGCATGGTATGATACCCTATCTGATTTTCTTTTAATTAAAGGATTTCGCAAAGGTAAGGTAGACAAGACTCTGTTTACTATAGAATGGGAAAATCATATATTATTTGTGCAAATATATGTGGAAGACATTATTTTTGGTTCAACAAATCAACAGATGTGTGATAAGTTCTCAAAGCTGATGCAGAACAAGTTTGAAATGAGCATGATGGGAGAACTTAATTATTTTCTTGGCTTGCAAGTAAGACAGTTGTCTGATGGAATATTCATCAGCCAAGCAAAATACACAAAGGATCTGTTCAAGAAATTTGGTATGGAAACTAGCTCTACTGCTAATATTCCTATGTCTACTAGTCTTCGTTTGGATAAAGATGAGGATGGCAAATCAGTAGACATAACCAAGTACAGAGGAATTGTTGGGTCACTGTTATACTTAACAGCTAGCAGACCTGATATCATGTACTCTCTTGGGGTTTGTGCGAGATATCAATCAAATCCTAAGGAATCTCACTTCTTAGCTGCCAAAAGGATACTTAAATATCTTAAGGGCACAGAAGATTTGGGATTATGGTACCCTAGGAAATCTGGATTTGAGCTTATTGGTTATTCAAATTCTGACCTTGCTGGATGTAAGATTGACAGGAAAAGCACAACATGTGTCTGTCAGTTCTTAGGTAGTCGTCTGATCTCTTGGATGAGTAAGAAACGGACTTCAGTATCCATATCTACTGCTGAAGCTGAATACATAGCTGCTGGAGCTTGTTGTGCACAGATATTATGGTTGAGGCATCAACTAGAAGATTACAACATCAAAATCAGTGGAATACCTATCTACTGTGACAATAAGTGCAATTAGTTTTACTCAAAATACTACAAGTCATTCAAGGACTAAACACATTGAGATCAAACATCACTTCATCAGAGATCATGTGGAGAAAGGAAATATCATGATAGAATATGTTTTCACTGAAAATCAGATAGCTAACATCTTTACAAAACCTCTAAGTGAGACAAGGTTTTCAACTCTAAGAGCTGAACTAGGTCTACTAAAATTAGATGCATAACCTGAGGGGGAACTCAACAGAAGACTGGAGTTCATCAGCTTACACATTTTATTATCTTCAAGGATTAACTGTCAACAGACTAGTTAACTTATGGATTCTTAAAGTCAGGGGGAACGTGTAAGACTAGCGGTACTTCTGATTGAAAGATGAAATTTGTTGATGAAAGTTAGTTGAAGTTATGTTTTCATCAGAAGATTAAAGTCTTGAAGATTGAAGATTAATTATCTAGCTGAATTGACAAACAGCAGAGGAAGGTTATCAGTTATTGGCTTTCACTGATAACAATATGTCATCAGGACGATAGTCTCATCAGATAAGTACTTTAGTTTACTCGTCTGATCACTTAAGTAAAAGCTGTGCATGTTAAAAACATTTTATTTAAAAATGCGCTTTTACAAATATGATAAGGCGGTTCGCATTTCCCGCCTGTCATTAAATGCTTTTTGAAATTTGAATCGCGTAACTAACGTCACACGATCAGAACTGACACAAACGTATCTAACGGTTAGCAGGTATCACGGAAACCGAAATACCTTAACTCTATAAATTCAGATATGATCAGACTTGTGCCTCTTTACGCACCCAAATATACTTAGAGCATTTGTGAGAAACTTCTTTGCATTCCATCTTCTGCAAATTTCTGTCTTTCACTAACATCCCACAGATTCAAAACGAGTTCTAGTCAAGAAGCTAAGGCGAAGGGTATGTATCTGGTTTATGATGCGTACTATCAGTCTAATACCGATTTGATGAAGCAATTGTTGGAAAAGTTCAAGGTTGCTTCCCTGGTAAATTTCATGGAACTACACGAAGGACTGGTCTGGAAGGACCAAGTTTTGGAATACTACAGGACAGCCGAAGTGGATTTCGACAAAAGGGAGATTAAAGCTACAGTTGGAGGCAAATCTATAGTCATCACCCCTGTTCTGCTTCATGAAATGTTTGGTCTGCCAAACAGAGGACGACATGATATAACTACCCTTGCTGAGCAAAAACTTCAAGAATTCTGAGCAATTTGTGCCAAGGAGGGTGAGATGTTGACTGTCAACATCAAGAAGAAGCAACTGAAGGACGAGTATCAGCGCATGGCTGATATGGTTGCTAAGCTAATAGAGAACTGCACCTTCTCTCTTGATGCAGTGACTATGAAGAGATACAACATTATGTTGGCTATCTTCTACGACTTGGAAGTTAATTGGTCAGTGGTTATCTGGTACATTCTGGCTAATTTTCATGAGAAGAAAGGCAAAAAGTCTACTCAACAGACTAATCATAGAATCACTTTGATCTATCTGCTCCACAACATGGGATGTGAGATGACAAATGGGAAGGAGATTCATAACGCTAAGGCAAAGGCAAAGTACCTGCCTGTTATGAAGAGGAAAGCTGATGAAGTTGAAGTTGATGAAGATGTGGAGGAGCCCAAGGAAGAGGTTCCTGCCAAGAAGCAAAAGAAGTCAGCTCAGCCTGCTACTCAAGCTAAAAAGAAAAAGGCCGATGAGCCAAAGGAAGTGGCTCAAAAGAAAAAGTCTAAGGCCTCTGTTCAAACAGCCCAGCCAGCTGTTGAAACCGGAACAGAAAAGCCTGGTGAGAAGGAGGTTGCTGATCAAATCATAGATCAGACAACTGCAGAGATAAGGCACATGTCTCCTAACTCATCTTCAAGAACACCATCTGCTGAACATCCTGATGAGACTGTTGCTCACAGGACCAGAAGTCAACTTCGAGATACAGGTGCTTCCAAGCCTGTTCAAGAAGAACAAAGAAAACAATAAGGAAGAAAATGACTTTTGTTGATTCACCCACTAAGTTATCAGACTTAGTGAGACAAAGCCCTAAATCAGCAGAGAGGCTTGCTGGTGCTGAAGAGAAGTCTGCTGCTAAAAAGACTGATGCTCAACAGACTGCTCTAAAAGAACCAACAACTAGGGTTACTCAACCTCAAGATGATCCAGATGTGCAGATCATCAACCCCATAGCAGCTGCACCCATTGCATCTGTTGGTCCTGCTCCTAAACCTGCCCAAGCTGATAAAGGGAAAAGAAAAATCCTTATCAAAAAGAAGAAAAATTCTGCTGAAGATAAGAAGAAGAGAGAGGAAGCTGAGCAGAGAAAGAGAGATGAACAGGAAGAGCAAAGCGCTATTGAACTTAGCAGAATTCAGGCCGAAAAGGATGAACAGAGAAGAAAAATGTCTGAAGCAGAACGTAAGGCTGCTGAAGATGCTGAACTTGCTATGGTCCTTGAACTGAGCAAAAAGGATGCTCATGGCCCTAAACATGCTGGAGGAGTAAAGATTGGTGAATCTTTACAGGCCAAGAAAAAGATGCCTGCTGGCATGGTCAAGCCTAAGGCCAAGTTTGAAGTCAGGAGATCTTTTGATATTATTAATGCTGACAAATCTGTCTTCAACAGGTTTGAGAAGGCTCTGGCCTACTTTGATCAAAAACTGATGCTCAAGACTTTATCCACTCATGAAAAACCAAGATATATGAAGTGGAGAGACTACAAAATGAATAAATCTGTTGAAGAGCTTCAGAACTGGAAGGAGTTTGCTGATGAAGAAAAGTGGGTTCTTCAATGGTTGAAAACTACCTCCATCACAAGAGCCTTGGATCCTGATTTTGTCAGAGATGCTATGCATCAGTATGCCAAGGACTTTGCTACAGAAGAAGCAAAGATTATTGCTAACACTTTGCCAGGCAAGAGAAGGAAATCTGATGATCCTATTGAAAGGGCTATCCAAATTGATGTGATGACTGCCCTGAAGAACTGGGCTGCTAAGTCAAGATATCAGAAAGGTTCTTCAAGTGATCTACCCTCTTTTCCAAGCGTTCAACAGATTACTTTTGGCAAAGAACTGAGAGAATATCATGAAATGCCTAAGGTAAAGAATCCTGCTCCAAAGTTGTGGCCTGTTGAAAGACAGATTCGTCAAACAACAGTCTTTACTGATGATGGCAAAATCATTGATAAAATCTTCGAAGACGTCACTGATCAGCCCCGTACTGATAAAGAACCCTTAGCAATTGAGTGGAAAGCTAAGGAGTCATCTGCTGATAAAGAGACTGAGTTACAAGATGCACCTGTCCACCAGGAAACTGAAGATGACCAGAATGCTGATCCTTCTGCTTCATCAGCTGATATTCACTCATCACTGATGGAAGCCTTCCAAATGTTACTGGAGAATAATTTGAAGGAAATGGAAGAAAGGAACAGAGTACAGCTGGAAAAGATGCAGCAAGCCTTGGAAGAATCCAACAGGCTACAATTTGAGCAAATGCAGAAAGCCACTGCAAAAATTGTCCAAGATGTTGTTGATAATTTCCCACTGCCTGATGACAGCGCATTAAAGAGAAGTGTGCTGGACTTGAACAGAAACGTTGAAGACGTGAAGGCAGATGTAGATCATCTTCATGCTGCTCTGAAAAGAGGTGAAGACAACATTGCTCACCTAACAGAAACCTTCATCAAAGTCAGTGAAGAGGAGAAAGCAACAACTGTGGCATTATTGCAAGAAATACATAAAGCTGGATATGTTATTCACGAGGAACTTGCAACTATGCAACTCAACATTGACTGTCTGAATGATCAGAATGATACCATCAGCACCACTCTCAATCATCTAACTGTCAGTCATGATGTAGCGAATCAGAACATCAAGGCTTTATGTGCAGCAATGAAGATCTAATCTGTTGCACTCAACCCTCCTACCAAACCTGCTAATGTCACCAGTTCTGATGATGACAAAAAGGGGGAAGAGAAAAGGCAAGAGGAGCCAACTCTTCAGGCTGCTGATGAAAGTCAGAAACTTGAAGAAACAGCTGAGAAAGCTGCTGCCATTGAAACCAAGAAGACTGATGCTGCTGAAGAAACTGGAAAGGTTGAAGGCAAAGAAGAAGCTGCTGAAGAACCCAAGGAAAAAGCCAAGACTGATGAGGAAAAGGCTACATCTAAGGATTCTGATGGAGAAAAATCAGAGCCCTATACCAAGTACAAAAATGATGAGAAAACAAAGAGAAAGATGGAAGAGCTTCAAAGAGAACAAGAAATTAAAGAAAAGATGGAAGCTGCCAAGTCCAATCTGATCTTAGGACTATGAAGAAGCGGATGAAGAAGATGATGATGAAGAGTCTTCATACGAATACTATGAAGAAGTTGAAGGAAGTGAAGAAGCTGATGATTAGAATAAGGTAAATCAGTTTTTCTTTATTTTCTGACAGACATCTTATCATAACAGAATTGTACTTGTAATGAATTTCATTATCAATAAAAGTCCAAGTTCTATTTCCAACATTTTTTCTATCTTAGAAAACTTTGAGGATCAAAACTTTAGCATAGGTAAACAGGTACCAAGCTGAAGTTTTGTCATCATCAAAAAGGGGAAAATTGTTGGATAAAGATGAAGATGGAGTGCACTGAAGGTTATTTAGTTAAGGGAGGTTTTGATGATTTCTAAAACTTCATATCAGCTAAGTAAAGACAACTTAGTTGTAATCCCTTAGAAGAATTTTGACCAAGTAAGAAGACATATCAGACGGGTCAAATATTCAAGGTCCAGAAGACTACTAATCTGCTGAAGAGAAGAAATCAGACTGGTGTAAATCAGCCGACTCAAATCAGATTTGTTCAAGTTTGAGATCAGCTCTGTTCATCATCAGACGTATTCTCTCATCAGCCAAGTGGAAATATCAAGAAGTCGTCACAACGGTAATAAATGCCACTGGAGTAATAAATGCTGAAGTCCGAGGTTATTAATGGCAAATGATTGAAGAAAAGACTCGTATCAGCTCGGTGCATTTAATGCTGCCTGACAGAAAGTACAGTCTGCAGTACTGTCACTATGCAGAGAGCCGTTCGCGGAAATTAAGGACCAGAATCAAGAAATTTGAATTGTGTCTCTCTTCAACGGACATAATTCAAAGAGTGACTATAAATAGCTGAGAAAGACGAAGAGAAAATACAACACAACAATTGAGAGATTGATTTCGAAGCAAAATATTTTCTAAGTCTCAAAAGCTCAAGAACAGCTCACTCATCAGCCTTGTCATTTGTTGACTTAAGCTGAAGCTGAAGATCAAAGACAAACACATTTTTCTGAGTGAAATCTGTTAGAGTGTTGTGAGGAGTGTTTATCCATCTGTGTGAAGTGATAAAACTCTGTAGAATAGGTCTTCTTTGTGACTATTGCGAGCTTAATGCCAGATTTATTCGTTGTTTTGGCGTAAGTGGAGTATACTGATTACTGTGTGTTTTTAGTATAACCCAAGATCTTTGTGACTTGGAAGAGTGGATTAAAGGATATTTACATCCATATAACCACTATAAAAATTCCTGTGTTTTTATCCTGATTTTTACTTGCATATTTTCAGATTGCATAAAACACTGCACTAAACTGTTTGAAAAAGACTTAAAGGAGTTTTATAAAACTGGGGATAAAATTTTCAAACTACTAAGCTTACTTGTGAAAAACACTTCAAAAATCCGCTGCAAGTACTCTGGTATTAAAACTGATTTTCATCAAAATCAGCTAAGTAACTATCAGATTAGTGGTCAGCAAAGCTGTTCAAATATTTGTTCGCGATCAGCCTTGTAAACATACTGTTCTGTAACAGCTTAGTCTGTTTAAGTTTGAGCAACAGTTTTAAAGTTAAAAGTTGATTAAAAATTTTCAGAGGTCTATTCCAACCCCCCCCCCCCTCTAGACCTCATCTGACCACTTGGGACCAACAGAACTACTCGTTTGTTTGATTATTGCTATTTTCCCTTAATTATGAAAAGAAAAGAAAAAAAGCTTCAGGTATAAATTTTCAAGTTCCAAATTGTTCACAGTGAAGAAATAAAATCTCTTGGTGATCTAAATTACATATCCATTTTTCATTCAAATGGTGGGTATTATGTTTGTCTTTTGAATTTCAGAGTTTTTTATGCAACTCAACTATTTGATGGAAGTCGTGTGAGAACATGTAAATACTTGTTCAAGCAATCAAAAGATCCTCCTCATGTTTAAACTCAAATCAAATATCTAGACAATTTTATTGCAAAAATTGTTACGCCATATGCGTTGGTTTTAATGTCTTTCTTCATAATATAAATATGATCAATATCCGGATTCATATAAGTATCATTATATTCTATAGTAATATTTAAAATTTATAGCAATTATTAAGATATGTTTGATTTTTTAATTTTAGTTAGCAGTTATCACTGAAATTGCTCTTAAAGTTAACAGGAACCGTTGAACTTTAATGTGTTCATATCATCAATAGAAAGTTTTTCTTACATAAATGTAAATGACTCGGAAAATGAATGAAAAACCATTGATAAAAAAAAATAATCAAATTGTATTGATCAAAGGGGCTTAAATTTCACACAAGTTTATGAACATACAATTGCAAAATGAATTCTACTAACTCCTCTTCTTTCAAGAAAGATTTATAGAATTTTGTCGATGAGGCAGTAACCTATTGGCTAAAATCGAGACTCCATGACCAAAACTGAGCTACAAGGCTTTTCTACACCACAAGTGCAGTGGCCAGTGTCCCAGACTGACCATCCAATAGAGAGGAATGGCCCAGCTGTTGCAGCTTCCCGTCGTTTAAAAGGAATATTCTTTCTGCCATCAGAACAGTTTCTAGTCGGTGAGCAATGACCAATACCTGAAAACACAACTCCATCACGAATGCGTGAGTTCAATGTTTACTCAAGAATGTCCTCGTTTAAGAATATGGATCAATTAAAACTATAAAAAATCGAATTCTTAAGGCTATGTTTGGTTCATTGATTTCACTAAGTAAAATGAAAACGAACAAGAATGAAGCTCAATGTTGCATCAGTTGATGCATGAAAAAAATTCATTAGCGTTTTACTCACTGAAATTCAAGAACCAAACATTGCCTTAAGGTCTATACAAGCCAAACTCCGAGTCCTTGATAAACTAAGGAAAATAGGTACAGTCACTACCAAAAACAATGTAATCGAGTCAAAAGAGTTGAGCTTACAGTGCGATCTTGCATTAGGCGCTGCAGAGCTTGTCTAACCAATAGCTCAGATCTGCTGTCTAATGCAGAAGTTGCTTCATCCAAGATAAGAATAGATGGATTCTGATAGAGTGCTCTAGCAATAGCTAGCCTGAGATATATGTAAGTAGGATTAAAAGGGTAATATAGTCATAGTCACGATTTCAGAGTTACTCAATTTTATACGTTCACATGCATCGATTGTACATTAATTGGGACTCAAAGAATTACATACAGAAATTTCATACCTTTGCCTTTGGCCTCCACTAAAATTAGAGCCCCGAGGTCCAACATTTGTTTGGTATTGGGAAGGAAGACTTTTTATGAACTCATCTGCATTTGCAGTTTGAGCTGCAAGTTCAACTCTATCCATGTCAATCCCAGTTATTAGATCTCTGTATCCAATGTTCTCAGCAATCGTCCCCGAGAAAAGTACCTGAAATTACAGAAGTATTCAGATGCAACAACTCTCGACTCAATACTGAAAAGGTAAGAAATTGATAACTGTTTGTTCTGTATTTATTCAGCTTAAAACATTCTCCTCTGCCTATGCTCAAGCTTACAAAAGGCTTAGAAAAATCTGATTTTGAACTTTTTGATTGAACTTCTCCTGTCAGTCCACGCACCTGACCAACAAGTAACGTCATTTTTTTTACGGCTAAATTTTGCATGAGTAACAGCTATTTACCCTCTTGTTCAGAAGAAGAAGCTCATGTATATTGAACAGGATGTAACTAAGAGCTTTTAGCACTCACCCGTACTCTTTCAGCATTCCCATGGAACAAACTAATACAACCTAAACTAAGAAAATTATCAATGATGATCTCTTTTATTAATTAATAATAAGCATGTGTATTAGAGGATGTAAGTTTAAACTTTTTTCTTCAACTATGATGACAAATCCTGCAAAATGAAACTAAAATAGGGCAATCTGTAGTCAGGTCGTCCAAGAAACACATGAATTTAAGGTTAGACCCTGTTGATTCAGAAGAAGAAACCTGAAAGTAGAATATAGTGATTAGTGAAAGCGACTCACTGTATCTTGAGAGACCAGACCAACATGTCTCCGTAAGCTCTCCAACTGAATACTCTGGATATCATAACCATCTATAAATATACTACCCGTCAGACGTAAAATTAGCAAATTTCAGTCGAGTAAAAGTGTAGGATAAATAAAAGATAGCAGCAATCCTGTGACTAAGAATCACGATCATCTGAAATTGTTGAAACATTGCAATATTGTTGTTCCTAATAGTCGCCAGAAGCAGAAGTTTCACAAGAGTTGTCTTGCCTCCTCCTGATGGGCCAACAAGGGCAATTGTCTCTCCAGCTTTAATATGAAGATCAAGGTCATTTAATACAGGAGGCCTGCCATCTCCATATGTAAAAGTGAGGCCACAAAATTTCACATCTCCAGTAATAGAGGTTAAATCAACTGCATCTGGTTTATCCATTACCTGTGCACATTTAAGTATATTGAGCACCAAATGTCATAATTAGTGTTTAACTGCACCAAAAGAGTGTTTTTATCTTTTCCAAATATTTCATTTCATTTGAGAACATTAATAATCTTTGCAATAACCTTATATTATATTGGTTCCCAAAGGGTAACTCCAACAACAATTAATTCAAATCAATAATAAGAACCAAATTAATTAAATGGAACAAATCTCACATTTGAGAGGTTTTTATCTTTTCCGGATATTTCATCTCATTTGAGAATATTAATAATCTTTGCAGTAACCTTATATTATATTGGTTTCCAAAAGGTCATCCCAACAACAATTAATTCAAATAAATAATAAGAACCGAAACTAAATGGCACAAATTCTCACATTTAATCATTAAAGCAGAAATTCAGAAACCAACAAATTTGCATAGAACCTTTCATTTTGAAATTACAAACACACCAATGCAAATTCAGTCTTAATGTGCGCTTGTGCAAGACTGGAGCTAATATATCATAGAAGAATGTGTTGGGCATTTTCTTTAGGTGTGTCACATTAGTAATGAGAGCAGACATTAATATCAAAGGCTATCAAACCACTAAAATCTACCTGAGGCTTGAACATGGTCAACTTAAGCAACCGGTCAATAGCTGGTTCTCCTTGTTTTAACTCATTGTATGCTTTTCCCACACCCTGCGTAATTCTTTAATTTCAGATTGATACTTTAAGATAGCTGCACTTAAGAAAAACCATGATATCAAATAAACATGCATTAGAAAATATAACAGAGAAATTTCGGTGGGAATGAAGAAGCAATTCGACATTTATATTTTATCCCTCTTTAATGTATATAACGTAAACCAGAACTATGCTTGTATCTGAACCTTTCACGCGTCAGTCTACAAGTAGGATTATTTTTTTATCTGATCCTGCGTTTTTGGCAATGAGCTCAACATAATAATATGCAATTCAACTTAAAAAGTTTACTAGAGAAAAAAATAAGAATCTTTCTAGGCAATTGAGTAGAACTGAATATAATCAATCATAAAGGAAGGTAGCTTAAATGTGAGAGATTTAGAAACCTTAATAAAGTCCAACAGACACACACTGTTATGAAGAAACGGAGAAAAAACAGAACATACGTAATGAGTATTTAATCTTTAAAGTTCAGCAACCGAAAGCATGTTCGAGATCACACAACCTAGAATTATTACACGTGTTCATAAGAAAGGGCATTGTACGAAGAATTAGGTTGTGTGGTATCGAAACATGCTTTCAATTGCTATAAGTTATGCAAATTCATGCTTGCAGATTGACTGAGACAATCAAGGGCAAACTAAAAGTCCCAACTGAAAAGCCAAACGAGGAACAAACACAGTCAGAGCTTCCAACAGATCTTCTAGAAGCGATTCTGTCTCGGTTAACCTTAAGAGACAACATCCGCGCTTCTGCTGTTTGCAAAAGCTGGCTAGCTGTAGCAATCTCTCTAGCAATCTCTGTTAGAATTTCTTTGTTAAGAATTGGTGGAAGGGCAAATTTATGGCGGAGCATAACGGAGATATATACGTTATATACACATGCTCCGCTGTAAACCCGGTGATATATAAATTAGATCAAACGAATAAAGTGTGGGTAGAAATGGAAAATCTAGGGGGAATGACTTTATTTGCTAATTTTTTGTCTTCCCATGCGAGGATGGATCTTCTTGGAATGATGCGAAACAATGTTTATTTCTCAAAGGTTCGATTTTATGGGAAACGTTGCATTTTATATTCGGTCGATGATGGTAGATACTATCCACGGAAGAAGTGTTATGATTGGGGAGAACAAGATCCGTTCGAGAGTATTTGGATCGAACCGCCTCAAGACCTTTCGACTTTTCTTTAAAAGGTAAAAATAAATTTAGTTATTTTGAGATTTTTATTTTCTCATGGACTTGGTATTTGTGTTGCAGTCCTTGCTTCTGGCTGTTATTAAGGTTCCACTACAATCAAAAGCCATCTCTCTCATTTAGCTTTCTTGATGTTGTTTAATTAGCCCTTTTTTTTTTCTTTTTCTTTTAATTTAAACTGTATGTAAACTGCAGGTTTGGAAAATAATGTTGTTCCACTTATTTTGAATAAGATATTTTCGGGCTATGATTATTAATAAGATTGTATTGATTTTCTCTTATCTTTACATATACTGGGCTATATATATATGGTCAATAGATATCAAAAGGAGAAAATATTTCTGAATTTTTCCATTATAAATTAAACTAAATTTAATGATTAAGTTTCTGCATTTTATAAATGTGCATCAAGTTTTCTGTTGGTGCTTCTTTGTTAGATAACTCCATAGATTGATTCTAGTCAATAAATACTATTAAATAATGGTTTTTGTAACCCCTTTGCATCAGCATATTGAGAAGGGAATGTGATTCCATTTTCATATATAAACAGTGGATTTATATCATATTAAGATAATGTTTGAGACCACTTGTAGTACAAAAATGTGTGTCTCAATATAGAACTAGTCAAATGCATGGATCAAAATTTCGTATTGAGTTTATGTTCGGTCAGCTAAATATTGGAATTTTTCGAGAATTTCTTGAAAATATTTCTGAAATGCTTGAAAAAGTGATAAAAAAAGTGACTAAATTAAGAAAAGTAACAGAGTTTAAGATAAAATATAATTTCGAAGTTGCACCTTATTTTAGATGATTCAAAAATGGAATTTTGATCCATGCTCAAATGTTTTGATAAAGACATTCTAGAATAGCTATGACACTTCATAATTCTTATCCAAAACTTATTTAGTTTCACACATTCCATAGTTATGATCTTATGGAATTTTATCACATTTTTTTTTAAATTTAATGATTCGATACGTAATATTTTTTTAAAAGTCAAATATTCAACCTCAATTCAGTTCATATGTCAAGATTTTTAGGATTCAAAACACTTCAAATATAGTATAACACAATCCAAATTTCTTTTTCTTTGTTATACCACTACAAGAAATATAACTTTTGGCAACAAAATTACGTCCCAAAAACCAAAATTTCGTAGCAAAATACAATCTAAGACGAAAAACTTTGTATCCCTAATCGTCACCAAAGCTGCGTCGCTAAATATGGCTTATCATTTATGGTCATTCTTCCTTTGGCTTCTGTCTTTGTTCGACTCAAACATAAATATGTGTTTGCATAAACTAATTATTTTTAGGATAATTAGACGTGAAGAGGAAAAAGGATTAAATTACTTCAAAACAATTAACTCTGACTGTGCATCAAATATACGAGAAGGTAACATGTTAAAATTATATGCTATGAAAATAATGTAACTTAGAAAGATTTCAGTAAATAAACTAAGGTAATCATTGTACTATTTAACAGAAAATGACCTTTCCCGGCGTCGATCTCAAAGAGCATAAGAAGATAGACAGTGGGACTCCATGTAGGGATACCACCATTCAGTAGGTCGACCGCCATCATATTTAAGCGACTCAATTGTTTTGGTCTCTAAGTTGTACATAAATACATTTTCCCTCTGCCCGAGAACAACAACAATTGGACTGCATGGAATCAATCCCTCGATAAAGATTAATTTTAATATTTCATCCGATTCTTCATTGTTTTCTAGCAATTTTTTGGCAGGTTCTTCGAGCAGGGAAGCGCCCGTGATTGTGTGCATCAAGATCCACTCAGTGGCAGGTATAATGGTGGAGCGCCTGTAACTTCCATCCCTATTCTTGGGGAGCCGCCAAAATTGCATCCGTTGATAAGCGTCTGTAACGCTAAACCATATAACATCGTCATGTTCTGGCCTGATAATAGTTGGGTTATAATATGTGCCACTATCTGGAAATGGCAACATAATCAACTGCAGACGATCCTCACCCCCATTCAAATCGTAAAGGGCGATCGATCTCCTTCCACTCCAATGCACGACACCATTACACACGATAGAAGGCTTCTCCTCACTTAGATAGAAATATGGAGGAATGTTGAGTGTCAACTTAGCCCACTTGCCAGTCTTGGAAGAATAAGTTTCTATATCACACTCTCCTAATGTATCTATGCTAGCCCGTAGAACCATGTAATTTGGTATGAGCTCGTTTGTATTCTCCTCGCACACAAATGCAACGGGTATTATTGCACGTGTAGAGTTGGGGATTATAGGTGGCGGCAAAGAAACCGATTTTTTCGTTATAGGATTCCAAACATGGTAAGTGTTGTAAGAGTCATGATCACCGCAGAGGACGAGACCATTTGAGGAAGTGATGAAGTTGCCAAATATGTTCGGCACTATAGTGATGTACCCCAAATTACTTTCTCGAAATGCATTCACATTTGTTAATTGGACGAGTGGTAGCAGACGTTCTCCACGTAGCCGATTTCTCTAGTCTTGGCACCGTAACTTTTAAGAAAGCAAGGATCGGCGATGATATTGGTCCATCTCTTCGACACGCACTTGAATCTGAACAAGGATTTCGGTGGCAATTGAACTAGTATGAACGTTAACAAGTCATTGTTGCCCTCTATTTTCTCTGCAGCCACTAACTCCATAGTTGAAAGTCTGAAAGAAGAAATCCAGACAATGCGGTGTATCAATTAATGAGATTGTGTATAAGAATGAAACATGAGAAATTCTGACTGGATCCTCCCAAAGCAGAAAATGTTCGAAGCCGGGTCCAAAAGACGGCGGAGGAAATCAAATGGTAACTAGTATAAATAGAATATTACCTGTTGGATAACACAAGTGTTGTTAAAATACGTAAGTATTCTTGAAGTGATCAAGTTGGCTGCTGCTTTAATTTCTCGAACGAACTATGCAATTAAAAAAGATAGGGTTAGCTTACGTGACAATCGACTTTACTTTAGATTTCCATAACTGGTGATTAGCTCTCGAATCATAAAAAAGAACATCACAAAACAAAGATTCCTCCAAATACATCAATTCATTGATATTATATATTCAACTTCTCAATATACATTGCTTCATTTTGGATTTTAACTTACAGTCATGAATTCTCATCCAAAAACAAAAGTACCAATGTACTATATTTCAACAACATTTCGATCTAAACAACAGCATTTTTTTAATCACAGCTTTGGATCTATCAATTTCAACCAACAAAGAAATTAGGGCACATCGACATAATCCAAAATTAATTGAACATTTCAAAATAATTTCATCTACAATTACTTTTTCATTACATAACAACGAAAACTGCAAGATGGAGAGTGTAAATTTGACCTTTAATTTAGCTTCGTCCCTCTGTTTGAATGAAAATTTGAGTCTGTTTCAAGTGACATCAAAAAGCTTTGCCACTCTAAAAATACAAAGACTTAGATTTTGAAATCTTCCATAGATGAGAGATTCAACAATGAACACCAACATTAAAAATTAATACACATACTTACCAGAATATTCAGTACGAATTATATCGAAATGAGTAGATTGGAAGCTCAATAGAAAAGGTAAATGGAGATTTATCTGAAGAAAGGGAGACGAAGAGACATCGATAATTCCTAAGTCGAATTGTTATGTTCTTCGTTGATTTTGTGAAAATGGAGCAAGCCCGTTATTATAGGGTTAATATGGAGACTGATTGTGTTATTTTAAGTAGATAATTTAATTCCCTGTAATTAATAAAAGGACAAAATAGCTTCCTGTGATATCCTAAACAGGCAATTTGATTCCATGTAATAATAAAAATGACAAAATATCTCCCTATATTTTTATGAAAGAATCACATTGTCTCCCTCAAAATTGCTAATTAATTCATATCATAAGGAGTCAAATTGCCTTCAGCCATTTCTTTTGTGGCCAAATGGCGTTTCAAGATATTGAAATTTTAAAAATGGCCTTCAACGATTTTTTTTTCCTTTTTTAATATCATTAAAACTTAAAAACTCTACTAATTAATTACCTCCAACCACCCAAACTCTTTGAGAACAAATCAACCCCAACCCTAAAATTAACAAAAATAAATCTCTCACTTCATTCTTCATTCTTCATTTTTCACTCTTCAACTCCCAAATTGCCTCTCTCTCTCTCTCTCTCTCTCTCTCTCTCTCTCTCTTCTCTTCTCTTTTCTCTTAAATCTCTCAACAAACTCTAAAATTACATAAATCACTCCAACAAGAAGTTGAGATGGAACCTAATCAAAGATTGGCACAAGGATTGAACCTCCAAAATCGCATAAATGAGGTAAATTTTAATTTTCTATAATTCTTGCACATAAAATAACCCTAACCCTCGTCTTCATGCTTTCGAAGAAAATTTCACTGCGATGAGACGTAGCAGACATGGGTTTCACCGCCGTGAGGTTTCTAGCTCACCTTGGTGAGGTAAAACCTCACAGAGGTGTCTGTTTTCTCGAGCCGCGGTTGTGAATTTCTGGGGCGAGCGAATATCTTCAGTCGCCCAACACATTTAGCTTGGGCGAGTGAAGTATGTTGGGCGAGTGAAATTTCAGTCGCCAAACATACATCACTCGCCCAAGCCAGTAGAAACTGCTTGGGCGAGTGAAATGTGCTGGGCGAGTGAAATTTCAGTCGCCCAGCACACTTCACTCACCAAACCAGTAGGAACTGCTTGGGCGAGTGAAATGTGTTGGTGAGTGGATTTCTTCAGTCGCCCAGCACGCATCATTCGCCCGAGCCAGAGGTACTGCTTGGGCGAGTGAAATGTGATCGGCGACTGAATTTCCTCGGTCGCCCAACACACTTCACTCGCCCAAGCCTATAGGTACTGCTTGGGCTACTGAAATGTGCTGGGCGAGTGAATTTCTTCAGTCACCCAACACACTTCACTTGCCCAAGCCAGTAGGTACTGCTTGGGCGAGTGAATTTCTTCACTCGCCCAACACACTTCACTCGCCCATATCAGTAGATATTTGAAAGATTAATTTATTTATTTTATTTGTAGGGTTATCGTATCTTACCTACTTCCCAACTTCCGCCCTTGCCTGATTTGCACTATGCGAGGGTAACTGAGGATGGGAAAGTGTCACACAGGCAAACGTGGAAATATTTGAATGAGATAGTGCCTCGTCTTGGTCAGATCCATTGGGAAAAGATTAATAGGTACCCCCAGATTGGGAATTTTTTACACCTAAATTTAAAAGGATTCCTAAAGGGATCGATCCTACACCAAGTAATGATTAGGTCGTGTGCTCGAGAAGACAACCAAAGCGATTATGAGCATTGGGTTTTGGTGAACGAAAAGCCTATACGACTGAGCGTAGAGGAGTTTAGCTTGGTTTCAGGATTGCATTTCACCGAACTAACATGTGCCGATATCCGAAGGAAGAAAGCTTCTACGTTGAAACGTAGAAGGTTTCCAAATGCGGGAGACAAATATGTTAGTGTACATGAAGTTATGAATGTGATCAAACATTTGTTGATTCGGGAACCAGACAATGATGATATCATCAGCCTTATCTATGCTGTTGTTGTAACAACATTTTTGTTGCCTCATCGAAACCCCAGGGAAGTGGATGACTTCACTTTAGAGGTAAGTAATATTTAATTCTATTTAATTTTGATAATTATATATTTTATTAAATTAATTATCAATGAACTCTTATGAAA
The DNA here is from genome assembly GCA_038501285.1 of Penstemon eatonii. Taxonomy (NCBI): domain Eukaryota; kingdom Viridiplantae; phylum Streptophyta; class Magnoliopsida; order Lamiales; family Plantaginaceae; genus Penstemon; species Penstemon eatonii. Next base: position 64,877,754 of record CM076710.1, read on the forward strand.
TTGCAGACCTGTGACTTCCTAGATATATGCGATAAATATCCCTGGGGCGATTTGGTTTGGAATAAAACAGTTGCAAATATTTTGGGTTCAGTTGGGCCTCTAACTGATGAAACTGAGACCTACCGCAATTGGAGTTGTTGGGGATGCCCCTTAATTATACAAGTATGAAATCCTACTCAGTTTTTCAATGTTTTGAAGAATTACAAGTCTAATTTTGTAACGACTCCTGAATATGATTTATGTGCAGTATTGGTTATTAGAGGCAATTGAAGGTTTGGACCAAATAGCATTATGCACTCCAAGATCTGGTTTTGAGGGGAGGCATCCGAGAATGTTGCGTTGGATCATAAAGGAGTCTAATCGCCCCAATTGTTCTACTGTGGATGAATTTCTAAAACATGTTATGGTGTGGTTTAATTAATTTTTTTTTTAATAATTATTGGATCTCTCTAAACATTACAACTATGATATTTTTTGTTTTTAGGTTGTCATCCCGCGACTGAAGCCGGATGTAGTGGAGATACAGAGCCCATATTATTTGAGTGCGAGGGATGCTATGCTAGATACTTTTGCTGACAATGGCCAGTCAACTTCTTTTCGCATCCTCTGTGAGGGCTTAGGTGTTGATTACGTCATTGTTCAGGACGATGAGCCATTGCAATCTACGGGCGTACCCTTCGATCCCCCTCAGGGTCCCGATGTTGCCTCCACTTCTCGGGGTCCACAAAACCGTCCCTCCAAACGTTCACGCGACGGAGCCTCCACCTCGCAACAGCCATTAATGGATCAAGATGATGAACAACCGGCTTGGGCACATCGAATGGAGCGGATTCAACTTGAAAATCAAAGGATGTGTCGGGACACCCAAACACGTGTGGGTGCCCTTGAGCGGATGATGACGGAACTTCTTCGTCGGATGGATCTTAATGGAGGAAGGCCGCAGGCGCCATCTGGAGGGGGTGATGATGCAATTGAAGATGATATTGATATTAGGGAGGTTGATCAGTAAACAGATCATTAGGTTGATGATTGAGATTATGTATATGTATTAGACATTTAATTGACATATTGTTTTGATTTCGTTTTGAATTATTTTATGAAATGGTGTGTTTTTTTAATTGATGATCAAGAGAGGCGATTATACGCAGGATTCTCTACAAAATCTCGGATCCGATGATCCACATGGTTCTCCACAGAGTCCCGGGACTGATGATCCGAACTCAAATTTTGTGGCTCCGACAGACAGGGAAAAGAGGATGAGAAAGACGAGTAAATGGATCAGAACCCCCTTCACCGCAAATGATAGGCCGAAGAAGCCTTCTAAATAACTAGATTATTTTAATATTTTTTGTTTTTTAAATTTTTAGTGTTAATGTGATATTGTAGTTTGAATTATCTTTTATTGGTAATTTCATGAGAAACAACGAAAAAGGTTTATAGCTTTTGTGAATGAATTTTCGACTAATGTTCTTTAAGTGTAATGATATTGTGTATGTTTATCAATTTGTAATAATAGATACAGTATGAATTTGGGGGAATGAAATGTTTTGGGCGACTGAACTATCATTTGCCCATTCTTATTCACTCGCCCCCTGAAATTTGTCAACAAGTAGTACAATTAATATTGTTCAATAAAAATCAAATGTTGATCAAATTTCAACAAATTTTTTCCAATTTTCGACTAATGTTCTTTAAATGTTTCAAGTAATGATATTGTGTACGTTTATCGATTTGTCATGATAGATACAATATGAATTTTGGGGAATGAAGTGTTCTGGGCGACTGAACTATCACTCGCCCAGACTTATTCACTCGCCCCCTGAAATTTGTCAACAAGTAGTACAATTAATATTGTTCAATTCACCTAACACTACAAGAAAACAACAAAATTTCGACGGAGTTTTCATAAAGCCGTCGAAATTTACAAATTTCGACCGAAATAGGTCGTCGAAAACAGTGTTGTAGAAATCAAAATTTTCGACGGAAATTTTGACGGATATAGTTTTGACAGAAATTTCGACGGAAAATATTTTCCGTCGAAATCATAAATTTTGACGGAATTATATTCCATCGAAAATTCTGAGATTTCGACGGAAAACAAATTGCGTAGAAAATTCTAACATTTCGATGGAAATAAATTCCGTTGAAATATCATAAATTTCGACGGAAAATAATTCCGTTGAAATTTTCAATTTTTTTAATATATATGCACTGATTAATTATACATTCGATAAACAATAATATAACATTCAAAAATATTTTAATAAACATAATTTAATATTCAAAACATACATTAATTAATCATCATACATCCAACTACGTACAAAATTCAAAATCCAAATATAATCACTAATTAAAGTAAATAACTCCAATTACTACAAATCCAAATTCTACATAACAATCACAAACAAACAACTAATCAATACTATTTTTGCTTTTGTAACTATAGATAAATAAATGAGTACTATTCTTCTATGACATAAGGCTTTAAATATACGAGTACCAATATTTCTCAAGAAACTCTCTTGCCTCGTTCATAGCTATATCTAGCTCTTCACACTCTTTAAACAAAGCTTCATCCTGAGGTGCTTTTTGATCAGCAACATCATCAAGTAAAGGTTTCAAATGCTTCAACAATGAAACTACATTTATGCACTCGGTTTCAGCTGGCATCGTCTTTGATATTTGACATGTAACCAGATGAATGAATCGAGAAATGTTGTTAATAAGACATCTTAATGATGTTAAGTCCATTGACCTGTTAAAATGAAGCACATAAGGTCTTTAAACAATGAGGGAGATTTAAAAATGATGAGTAATTGAAATTTAACAATTCAAATACTGCAATTAGTGAGGAAGTTATACAAGATATAGATGAAACCAATCTTTAGCATTCCATGAAGTCATACAAATAATGCAATCCCATAACTCACTAATTCAATATTTAACACCAATTTAATCAACCCATTAAATTCTAATTAAAGTCAAATGTATCCATATATATATATATATATATATATATATATAGATAGATAGATAGATACACACAAGAACTCAAACATAATCAATCACATTAACCATTGAATAAAGCCTAATTTCCATTAACAATCACATAAACACAAGAACTCAAACATTAACAATTTCGACATAGAGGTTCCTTAATGTTTTTTAGGTTCTTCAAATATACTTCTTAAGAACTCTTCCAAGAAAGTTTTGAAGAAATATAGAGTTATACTTTTTTTTTTACCATTAATATTTTAATGAGTTGCAAAACTTTAAAAGATAATTATAAGTTTGTTATATAAGGGACTTCTTGTCTAATTAAACTTCTGTAATTCTTTTTTTTAGGATTCTTTTATTTTACATTTTTGCCATAAATTTAAATATCACAATATAATTTTAATAGGGGTTTATTAGTTTTCACAAAAAAAGGGAAGAAATTTTCTTAGATCAACTCGTACTTTTATATGTATATAGAATAGATATATAGATAGTGTATCTCATTAGTCCCTCTTATAAAATGTAGTGTAACACACTTATCAATCTTAAATTTTTGGTAGCAGATTCATCCCTCTTGTCAATGTGGTGTAACACATTCTTCCCTTTTATCATTATATTGTTACACATTCGTATAGGATGTATTTTTATAGTGTTACACATTCATAAAACATGTATTTCGGATTTAAGAGGGACGAATGTGTTACACTACATTGGCTTATGTTAAGACAACATCTGTGCTTCTGCCTTTTGCAAAAGCTGGCTAGTTGTAGCAATCTCTGTTAGAATTTCCGATAAGCCGCCTTGGCTTATGTTCTTTCCAAAATCGGCTATGTAAACTGCAGGTATGTAATTTAGACTGTATGTAAACTGCAGGTTAGGAAAATGATGTTGTTCCACTTATTTAATCTATTTGTATAAGATATTTTCCGGCTATGATTATTAATAAGATTGTACTGATATTCTCTTATTTTTTTTTCATTATGAATTAAATTTTAATTTAATGATTAAGTTTCTGCATTTTCTAAATGTGCATCTAGTTTTCTGGTGGTGCTTCTTTCTTAGGTGACTCCACATATTGATTCTAGTCAATAATACTACTCCATTAAATAATGGTTTTTGTAACCCCTTTGCATCATCATATTGAAAAGGGAATGTGATTCCGTTTTCTTCTAAAAACATTGGATTTATATCATATTAAGATAGTGTTTGAGACTACTTATAGTACAAAAAACTGTCTCAATATGGAATTAGTCAAATGCATAGATCAAAATTTCGTATTGAGTTTATGTTCGGTTAGCTAAATATTGGAATTTTTCGAGAATTTCTTGAAAATGTTTCTGAAACGCTGGAAAAAGTTGTAAAAAAAGTGACTAAATTAAGAAAAACAACAGAATTTAAGGTAAAATATAATTTCAGAGTTACACCTTATTTTAGTTGATTCAAAGATGGAATTTTATTTATGTTTTTAACAAGAAAAATGGAAATTTTGATCCATGCTCAATTGTTTTGATAAAGACATTCATGAATAACTATGACACCTCATAATTCTTATCCAAAACTTATTTAGTTTTAATTTTTTCTTTATAAAAGTTATTGATTTGACACGTAATATTTTATTAAAAATTAAATGTTCAAACTCAATTCAATTCAAATGTCACGTTTTTTAGGATTCAAAACACTTCAAATCTAGTATAACACAATCCAAATTTCTTTTTCTTTATTATACCACTACAAGAAATTCGACTTTTGGCTACGAATATTTCGTCCCCAAAACCAAAATTTCATAGCAAAATACAATCTAAGACGAAAAATTTTGTATCCCAAATCGTTGCCAAAGTTGTCGCTAAATATGGCTTCTCATAAATGGTCATTCTTCCTTTGCTTCTGTCCTTGTTCGACTCAAACATAAATATGTGGGTGCATAAACTAATTATTTTTAGGATAATCAGATGTGAAGAGGAAAAAGGATTAAATTACTTCAAAACAATTAACTCATGGCTGTGCAACAAATATAAGAGAAGGTAACATGTTAAAATTATATGCTATGAAAATAATGTAACTTAGAAAGATATCAGTAAATAAACAAAGCTAATCATTGTACCAATTACCAGATTTTAACATGTTCTGAAAATTATGGAACTTATAAAAGAGAAATACTATTACTTAAGAAACTAAGGAAATCATTGTATCAATTAACAGAAAATGACTTTTCCCATTCTTTCTTCTAACAACAATCAAATAAAAAAAAGTCACGGCGTCGATCTCAAAGAGCATAAGAAATTAGACAGTGGGTGTCCATGTAGGGATACCACCATTCAGTAGGTCGATCGCCATCATATTGAAGCAACTCAATTGTTTTGGTCACTAACTTGTACAGAAATACATTTTCCCCTTGCCCGAGAACAACAACAATTGGACTGCATGGAATCAATCCCTCCATAAAGACCGATTTTAATATTTCATCCGTTTCTTCATTCTTTTCTAGCGATTTTATGGTAGGTTCTTCGAGCAGTGAAGCACTCGTGATTGTGTGCATCAAGATCCACTCAGTGGCAAGTATAATGGTGGAGCGCCTGTAACTTCCATCCCTATTCTTGGGGAGCAGCCAAAATTGCATCCTTTGATAAGCTCTGTAACGCTAAACCATATAACATCGTCATGTTCTGGCCTGATAATAGTTGGGTTATAATATGTGCCACTATCTGGAAATGGCAACATAATAAACAGCAGACGATCCTCACCCCCATTTAAATCGTAAAGGGCGATCAATCTCCTTCCAATCCAATATCCACACAGGATAATAACGACGCCATTACACACGATAGATGGCGTCTCCTCACTTAGATAGAAATATTTAGGAATGTTGAGTGTCAACATAGCCCACTTGCCAGTCTTGGGGGAATAAGTTTCTATATCACACTCTTCTAATGTACCTATGCTAGCCCGAAGAACCATGTAATTTGGTATGAGCTCATTTGTATTCTCATCGCACACAAATGCAACGGGTATTGTTGCACGTGTAGAGTTGGGGATTATGGGTGGGGGTAAAGAAACTGATTTTTCGTTATGGGATTCCAAACATGGTAAATGTCGGAAGAGTCATGATCGCCGCAGAGGACGAGCCCATTTGAGGAAGTGATGAAGTTGCCAAATATGTTCGGCACCAAAGTGATGTACCCCAAATTACTTTTTCGAAATGCATTCACATTTGTTAATTGGACGAGTGGTAGCAGACGTTCTCACGTAGCTGATGTTTTCTAGTCTTGGCACTATAACTTTTCAGAAAGCAAGAATTGGCGATGACATTGGTCCATCTCTTTGACACGCACTTGAATCTGAACAAGGATTTCGGCGGCAATCAAACTAGTATGGACATTAATAAGTCATTGTTGCCCTCTATTTTCTCTGCGGCCACTAACTCCATAGTTGAAAGTCTGAAAGAAGAAATCCAAACAATGTTGTGTATCAATTAATGAGATTGTGTATAAGAATGAAACATGAGAAATTCTGACTGGATCCTCCCAAAGCAGAAAATGTTCGAAGCCGGGTCCAAAAGACGGCGGAGGAAATCAAATGGTAACTAACATAAATAGAATATTACCTGCTGGATAGCACAAGTGTCGTTAGAAGATGTAAGTATTCTTGAAGTGATCAAGTTGGCCGCTCCTTTAACTTCTCGAACGAACCGAGCAATTAAAAAAGATAGGGTTAGCTTACGTGACAATCAACTTTACTTTAGATTTCCATAACTGGTGCATTCGTTCTAGAATAATAAAAAAGAACATCATAAAACAAAGATTCTTCCAAATACATCAATTCATTGATACTATATATTCAACTTCTCGATATACATTGCTTCAATTTGGATTTTAACTTACAGTCATGAATTCTCATTCAAAAACAAAGTACCAATGTACCATAATTCAACAACATTTCGATCTAAACAAGAAGAGGTAAAAGATCAGAGTATGAAACACATGCATAGACTAAAGAATTTTGTTCACCAAGCAATCACAACTTTCGATCTATCGATTTCAACCAACAAAGAAATTAGGGCACATCGACATAATCCAAAATTAAGTAAAGATTTCAAAATAATTTCATCTACAATTACTTTTCATTACATAACACGAAAACTGAAAGATGGAGAGTGTAAATTTAACCTTTAATTTAGCTTCGTCCCTCTGTTTGAATGAAAATTTGAGTCGGTTTCAAGTGACTTCAAAAAGCTTGCCGCTCTGTAAATAGAAAGACTTAGATTTCGAAATCTTCCATAGATGAGAGATTCAGCAACGAACACCAACAGTAAAGTTTAATACACATACTTACCAGAATATTCAGTACGAACTAAATCGAAATGAGTAGATTGGAAGCTCAACAGAAAAGGTAAATCGAGATTAATCTGAAGAAAGTGAGACGAAGAGAAATCGATAATTCCTAGGTCGAATTGTTATGCTCTTCTTTGATTTTGTGAAATGGAGCAAGCTCGTTTTTACAGAGTTAATGTGGGGAGTTAATATGGAGAGTGAATAGCAAATTATCACCTTGTGTTATTTTAAGTAGATAATTTAATTCCTTGCAATAAATAAAAGGACTAATGGCTCCATGTGATATCCTAAATAGGCAATTTAATTCTCAGATATAAAAATGACAAAATACCTCCCTGTATATTTATGAAAGAAGCACGTTGTCTCCCTCGAAATTGCTAATTAATTCATATCACATGGAGTTAAATTGCTCATTATTTCATTTTTCATTTCACATGGAGGTAAATTGCCTATTTTTATATCACAAGGAGGTAAATTGCTCATTACTTCATTTAACATGGTGTAATATTGCTTCTTTTTATTTCACATGAAGGTAAATTACCCATTAGACATATTATAGGGAGTTAACTTGCAAAAAATTCTAATATGAAAGAAGTTTGACTGAGTTTGGTCTCGGTTTGGTTAGAAACTTGTTTAAATAATGACTTTAGTGAAATATTGATTGTAGAATATTATTAAATAATAGTTAGTAAATTTTTAAAATATGAAATTTATTTTGAATTGAAGTTTGATTGTTGAAGTTTGGAAGAGAAAAGTGAATGATGTGAGTCAAATCAATAACTTTATATAACCAAAATAAATAAATAAGATGATAAATTATTATATTAGTATTATATTTTATGATTATTGAGAAGTGATTATAATTATTATATGTAATACGTAAGGTTATTCTAAATAGAATGTATTTTTAATGAGATAATAATTTATTTATTTTTTTGATTATTGAGATGTGATTTTAATTATTTTATTGTAATTATTATAATGATCAATGTTGTTATAAATAGAATGTATATTTAATGAGATAATTAATAATTTTTTATGTTGAAATATATGTAATATTAAAATAAATTTTATTTTCGCCAACTAATATAATTGAATATAACATTTAAAAATATAGGTAGATATTTGTTATTACAAATAATAAATACAAAATTTGATAATGCAAAACTCAGTATTATGATAATTTAATTGATATCGTGGAAATATAAATTATGTAAATGTGACATATAGCAATAGAATAAATTAAAAAAAGCATAGGGGAAAAAAATTGTGTACACTAGTTTTGGATATTTATATTTTGCCCTTAATACTTAAATCAGTGAATCGTACTTTTGATTCCCCTTATGGCCTGATTTTATCACTTTCGTCTCTTTTGAATTTTTCGTAGGAGACCCGTCCCTTTTATCAATATAGTGTATCTCATTAGTCCCTCATATCAATGTAGTGTAACACACTCATCAATCTTAAATTTTTGGTAGCAGATTTATCCCTCTTGTCAATGTGGTGAAACACATTCGTCCATTTTATCATTATAGTGTAACACATACGTACATTTTAGTCTGTTCAGCAGCAGGTTCTTGATCAGCTCCAACAGGCCTCTCTGCAGTGTGAGGACTTTCTCTTACCAAAATTGTTGACTTAATGGGAGAGTCAACAAAAGTCATTTTCTTTCTAACAGATCTTCTTGCCTTTCCTGGAAATGGCACAGAAGCTGCTGTATCTCTTATTTGACTTCTTGTCCTATGAGCAACATTCTCATCAGGACGTTCTGCAGTTTGAGTTCTAGAAGAGGAAGCAGGAGACATCGTTTCAATTTCTGCTGTAGTCTGATTAATTACTGCATCAGCTACCTCCAATGCTTCTGACTGATCTGTTCTTTCAACAGCAGGAAGAGCTGTTTGAACATATGTCTTTTTCTTCTTCTTTTGAGCCACTTCCATGGGCTCCTCAGCTTTCTTCTTAGCAGCTAGCTGAGCTGTTTTAACCAATTTCCTCTGCTTTTTGGAAGAAACCTCTTCCTTAGGTTCCTCCACGTCATCATCATCTTCAACTTCATCAGCTTTTCTCTTCTGAACAGACACATATCTTGCCATTGCTTTAGATAAATGGATTTCCTTTCCATTAGTCAATGTGCAGCCCAGACTGTGAAACAAATAGCTCAATGTAATCCTGTGATTTGATTGAGCAGCAGACCTCTTTCCCTTCTTCTCATGAAATTGGGCCAGTATGTACCAGACTACAACTGCCTAGTTTACTTCCAGAGAATAGCAAATAGCAGCCATGATGCTGAACCTCTTCATAGTGACAGCATCCAAGGAGAAAGTGCAATTTTCGATCAATTTTGCCACCATATCAGCCATACGCTGATATTCCTCCTTTAATTGCCTCTTTTTGATGTTGCCAGTCAACATCTCCCCTTCTTTGGCACAGATTGCCCAGAAGTCTTGGTGCTTATCTTCAGCTATGGTGGTGACGTCATGTCGACCACTGTTAGTCAGTCCAAAGGTCTCATGAAGCAGGGCAGGAGTTATAACAACAGATTTGTCTCCGACAGTAGCAGTGATCTCCCTCTTCGCGAAATCAACAGCAGCTGTGTTGTAGTACTCCATAACTGATCTTTCCAGACCAAACCTTCGTGCATCTCCATGAAATTGATCAGTGAGGCAGCCTTAAATTTCTCGAGTAACTGCTTCATCACATCAGTACCAGACTGGTAGTACGCATCGTATACAAGATACATACCATCAGCCTTTGCTTCTTGGTTTGAACCCATGATGAATCTGTAAGAGTTAGTGAAGAAACGAAGTATGCAGAAAGTAGTTTGCAAAAAAATTTCTCTCAAGAATGCTTAAGTGTTTTAGGGCGCGTAAAGAGTGACTGAACTGATCTGATCTGGATTTATAGAGTTAGAGTATTTCGGTTTTCGTGATACCCGCTAACCGTTAGATCCGTTTCTTGTCAGTCCTGATCGTGCGGCGTCAGTTACGTCGTTTCAAATTCAAAAAGCATTAAATGAGAGGCTGGAATGCGAGCCGCCTTACTGTACTTATAAAAGCGTATTTTTAAATAAAATGTTTTTAACACTTCGCTTCTATACAGTTGATCATACATGTAATTAAAATACTTATCTGATGGACTACCGTCCTGATGACAAAGCTGTTATCAGTGAAAGCCAATAACTGATAACCTTCCTCGGCTATTTGTCAATCCAGCTAGATAATTAATCTTCAATCTTCAAGACTTTAATCTTCTGATGAAAACATAACTTCAACTAACTGTCATCAACAAATTTCATCTTTTAATCAGAAGTACCGCTAGTCTTACACATTCCCCCTGACTTTAAGAATTCATAAGTTAACTAGTCTGTTGAGAGTTAATCCTTGAAGATAATATGATGAGTAAGCTGTTGAACTTCAGTCTTCTGATGAGTTCCCCCTCAGCTTATGCATCCAATTTTAGTAGACCTAGTTCAGCTCTTAGAGTTGAAAACCTTGTCTCACTTAGAGGTTTTGTGAAGATGTCAGCAATCTGATTTTCAATAAAAACATATTCTATCATGACATTTCCTTTCTCCACATGATCTCTAATGAAATGATGTTTGATCTCAATATGCTTAGTCCTTGAATGACTTGTAGTATTATGAGTAAGGCTGATTGCACTTGTATTGTCACAGTAGATAGGGATTCCACTGATTTTTATGTTGTAATCTTCTAGTTGATGCTTCAACCATAATATTTGTGCACAACAAGCTCCAGCAGCTATATATTCAGCTTCAGCAGTTGATATGGATATTGAAGTTTGTTTCTTACTCATCCAAGAGATCAGACGACTACCTAAGAACTGACAGTCACCTGTTGTACTTTTTCTGTCAATCTTGCAGCCAGCAAGGTCAGAATCTGAATATCCAATGAGTTCAAATCCAGATTCCCTAGGATACCACAATCCCAAATCTTCAGTACCTTTAAGATATTTAAGTATCCTTTTGGAAGCTAGGATATGAGATTCTTTAGGATTTAATTGATACCTTGCACAAACCCCAACAGAATACATAATATCAGGTCTGTTAGCAATTAAGTATAACAGTGACCTAATAATTCCTCTGTACTTGGTTATGTCCACTGATTTGCCATCTTCATCTTTATCCAAATGAAGACTTGTAGACATTGGAATATTGGCAGTAGAGCTAGTTTCCATACCAAATTTCTTGAACAGATCCTTTTTGTATTTTGCTTGGCTGATGAATATTCCATCAGGCAACTGTCTTACTTGCAAGCCAAGAAAATAATTAAGTTCTCCCATCATGCTCATTTCAAACTTTTTCTGCATCCAGCTTTGAGAACTTATCACACATCTGTTGATTTGTTGAACCAAAAATAATATCGTCCACATATATTTGCACAAGCAAAATATGTTCTTCCCATTCAATAATGAACAGGGTCTTGTCTACCTTACCTTTACGAAATCCTTTAATTAAAAGAAAATCAGATAGGGTATCATACCATGCTCTTGGGGCCTGTTTCAGTCCATAGGGGGCTTTCTTCAGACGATACACCTTGTCTTCTTCATTATATACTTCAAATCCAGGTGGTTGTTCAACATAAACTTCCTCTTGCAATTCTCCATTGAGGAAAGCTGGTTTCACATCCATTTGATAGACTGTGAAATTCTTGTGAGCAGCATAGGCAAGAAAGAGTCTGATCGCCTCTAGTCTTGCTACTGGTGCAAAAGTTTCATCAAAGTCAATGCCTTCTTCTTGGCAATAACCCTTGACCACTAATCTAGCATTGTTTCTGGTGACAACGCCATCTCCATTCATTTTGTTTCTGAATACCCATTTAGTGTCAATTACTCTTTGATGACTTGGTCTAGGAACTAAATACCAGACTTCATTCCTTTCAAATTGATTTAGCTCTTCTTGCATAGCTTCAATCCAGTTTGAATCACTAAGAGCTTCTTCAATCTGTTTGGGCTCGATTTGAGATAGAAAGCTGACAAACATTGCTTTACTTGCTGCAGCTCTCCTTGTCTTTACTTTATCCAAAGGATCACCAATCACCAGCTCTGGTGGGTGATTCTTGAGCCATCTAAGATCAGGTTGCAAATCATAATGTTGACCTTTGTTTTGATCTTGCAACACTACTGTTGGAGTTCCAGTAGTAGTCTGTTGAACATTTGTTGTCTGTTGAACAGTCTCTGGTCAGTCAGCTGTTTGCAGCTCATCTGTTAGACTGTCAGCACTGTGATTTTGAACAGCACTTGAGTTAGCAGCTGAGTTGAGATCAGGTAGTATGATGGGAACATATTCTTCATTTTTTCCAACATTCAATTTCTGTAAATCAGTAGACAGATCTTGATTAGTACTTTGATTCTTTTCAGAAGATTGATTTGGTTCATCAAATACTACGTGAATGGATTACTCTATAAGTAAAGTTCTTTTGTTAAAGACTCTATAAGCTTTACTAACAGTAGAGTATCCTACAAATACTGCTTCATCAGCCTTTTCTGCAAAAGCAGTAAGGTGATTTTTCACATTATTTAAAACAAAGCATTTACAACCAAATATAACTTAAAGTAATGAATGTTTGGCTTCCTGTTGTTCCAAACTTCAAATGGAGTCTTATTTTGATGCTTGTTGATCATGCATCTGTTTTGGGTAAAGCATGCTGTATTTGTTGCTTCTGCCCAAAATCTTTGAGGCAGCTTAACTTCAACTATCATTGTCCTGGTAGCTTCCTTCAGAGTTCTGTTTCTCCTTTCAGCAACTCCGTTCTGTTGAGGGGTTCTGGCAGCAGAGTACTCATGGCTGATTCCTTTGACATTACAATACTCTTCAACATTAGTGTTTGTAAACTCAGTCCCTCGATCTGATCCGATCTTCAGTATTTTCATACTCCTCTCATTCTGTATCTTTTCCATCATATTTGTAAGATACTCCTTGGTCTCACTTTTCTTCTTCATGAAAATCACCTAAGTGTATCTTGAATAATCATCCACAACAGCTAGGCAGTATTTCTTTCCACCATTGCTGACTGGATCAATGGGTCCAAATAAGTCCATGTGTAGCAGCTCCAATATTCTTCCAGAAGATTGATGCTTCTTGCTTTTGAATGATGACTTGATTTGTTTACCCTTCTGACAGGCGTCACAAAGCTTGTCCTTGCTCATGACTGTTTTTGGAATTCCTTCTACCAGATTGTTCTTGATAAGTCTGTTGATAGTCTTGAAATTCACATGGTTCATTCTTTTGTGCCACAGCCAGCTGACTTCACTTGGTGTTGATGCCACCAAACAAATACTTGAATTCTTGTCAGCAGAATTCCAGTCCACTGTGTAGATATTTCCTTGTCGTCTTTCAGATAAAATAACCTTCTTTGTACCTTCTTTGAGAAGATGACTGAATATCTTTTGTCACAAAATTGACTTATGCTCAGCAAATTGTATTTGAGGCCTTTAACGTAAGAGACGTCAGATATCTCAATGTTGCCTTTGAGCAGCTTTCCAGTTGCTACAATCTTGCCTTCCTTGCTGTCTCCAAAAGTAACTTTAGGATCATCCACAGCAACAACATCAGTCAGCTCATGTATGTTTCCACACATGTGTCTTGAACATCCACTGTCCAAGTACCAGATTTTCTCTACTTTACTCCTACTCCTAATCCTAACCCTACAAAACAAAATAGAATTGTTTTAGGTACCCTTATTGAGAGGGTCCTGAAGGATTAGTTTCACCTTTGACAACCCAAGATGATGAAGTTATAGGCTTTTTCGGCTTCTGTTGTTTGACAGGAACATGAAAAATTTCATCTTTATCATGTTTATCAGATTTGCTATGTTGAGAATAATCAGCATGATAAGGATAATGCTCATAAGTAGAATAAGATGCATGATAAGGAGGGTATGCATGCATTGGATGAGCAGGATATGGTGCATAGTAAGTTGGGAATTGAGGTGCATGATACATAAGAGGATATGCAGCAGGTTGCACATAATAAGAATCATTTCCATACCAAGCATTTTGATTTTCTTGTTTTTATGCTTCTTTGGTTTACTAGATACTTGCTCATTAACAGACGACTTAGTCTTATCACTAGTCTGATTGGTTTTGGCCTTATCAGAAGACTTCCTAGGACTCTTCTGTTTGGACTTACCAGTCTGTTTTCCTACACTAGGCTCTTTGCTCTTTTTAGCCTTAGGAGTTTTTGTCTCCTTTAACACTTTCTCAGGTGACGCAGGTTTAGTAGTCTGAACATACAAAATGACCTTACTATTGTCAGCTGATATAAATTTTTCAGTATGGTTCAGTTCTAACTTATCCTGATCTAAAGGTGTCTTCTGTTTACTAGACATGTGAGTGGATGCAACAAATGACTTATCATGAGACTCAATGACTTTCTCAAGCTCCATGATTTTACCCTTATAAACTTCACTTTCAGCTTTCAGAGATTCATTCTCTTGCTCAAGCAGTTTGTATTCAGCTGATTCTCTTGGCTTTTCAGCTTTAAGTTTTAGTGAACTGTTTTTCTCTTTCAGCAATATTATCTCTTCCTTAAGCTTTTTAAATGCATCAGCAATACTTGTATTGTTAAGCATCATTTGTTCAAATGAATTAAATAATTCATTATCAAGAGGAGTTACCTCATCATCCTTGGAGTCATTAGATTCCTTAGCCATCAGGCAGAGAAGAGCAGGACTCTCTTCATCAGAAGACTCTTCATCAGAAGTGTCTGAATCTGATGAGTAGACAGCAGCTAGCTTTTCTGCTTCTGCTACCAGCACCTTGCCTTTCTGATGCTTTCTTTCCTTTCTGATTCTCTTTTCTTCTTCTGTATACTTCTCAGCTTTAGGATATGGGCAGTCTCTGATGAAATGACCCAATTTCCTGCAATTGTAGCACATCATTTTGGATTTATAAGAATCCTTATCTTGAGAAGAAGAAGTAGGGTTATAAGTAGAAGCATTGTTATATTTGTTCTTCATTTTTCGTCTGTAGAACTTTTTGAAGTTGTTCATCAGCAATGCAACGTCTCCAGTAATGTACTCCTTTTTGTTAAGTAGTGTGGCTTCATCAGATGAGTCCACATCTTTGCTTTTATAGGCTGGTCTTCTAGGATTTTCAGCAGCAACCAGAGCAGCTGTGGGACTTGAAGTAGAGGTTTCTTCAACACCCATTCTTGGCACTTTATACTCGTACGCCTTGAGTACTGAGAACAGCTCGGTGAGTGAAATCTTTCCCAGATCTCTGGACTCCTCCATGGCTGTCACCTTCATGTTGAACTTCGGAGGTAGAGCCTTCAGAACTCTGACGGTTATCTCCTTATCAGTGAAGGTTTTTTCAAGCTTTAAAACTTCATTCAGCGTCCTAGTAAACCTTGTATCTATCTGATCAATGGTTTCCGCAGACTTCATCTTGAAGTTGTCCAGCTTTTCCAGAGCAACACTCAGCTAATGCTCTTTGATGGCGTCGTTTCCTTCGCTCATGTCACGAACCTTATCCCACATTTCTTTGGCAGTCTTGCAATGCTTGACTTTGTCAAATCTGTCGTTGTCAAGGGCCTTGGTCATGATGAAACGACAAACTTTATCCAGATTGAACAACTTTATTTCTTCGGCTGTCATCTCTGTTAAGTCTTTTTCCACCACTATTTCAGCTTCATCAACCGTGATAGTCTTGGTGAATTTGAATGGACCTTTGATGATACATGTGTACATGTTATCATTGTAAGCAGCCAGGAAAATCTCCATTTTGATATTCAAGCACTTCTTCATATTCATAAGATGACTCTTCGTCATCTTCTTCATCATCAGCTTCCTCTTCCAAGATTGCTTTGGCAGCTTCCATCTTCTCTTTGAGTTGCTGCTCTTTAATTAGCTCCATTGCTTTCTTGGCTGATTCAGTGTTCTTGTACTTGGTAGTTTCTTCTTCGGTCTTTTCTTTTTCTTCTACCTTTCCAAAATTTTCAGTCTTGTCAGCAGTGTCTCCAGTTTCTTTGGCTTCAATAGTTGCAGCAGCAGTTTCCTTAGCTGGTTCTTCCCTTTTATCTTCCCCCTTTTTGTCATCATCAACCTTGATGACATTAGAAGGTGCAACAGCAGGGTTGAGAGCAACTGTTGGAATTTTCATTTCAGCACATAAAGCCTTTAGATTCTGATTGACAACATCATGACTTGCTGTAAGATGATGAATATCAGTGCTGATAACGTCAGTCTGGTCATTGAAGTAGTCAATGTTAAGGTTTATAGTTGCAATTTCATTTTGGACTTCCTGTGAAGCCTTTGCTACTTCTTGCAACATCCCTAAGTTGATTTCCTTCTCTTCTTTACTGACTTGAATGAAGGTTGCAGTTAAGTCTGCTATTTTGTGCTCAGCTGTCTTTAATGCAGTATGAAGATGTTCACATCACCCTTCACATCTTCAACATTTTTGTTCAAATCTCTCAGGCTGTGCACTAACTGCAGAGAATTATCTTGAGGAATGGGAATACTGTTAATTTCTCTCTTGAGGATCTCTGCTGTTGATCCTTGAACAGTTTCCAGCTGAAGTCTGTTTGATTCTTCCAATTCTGCCTTAAGTTCGTTCTTCAGCTCCTCCTTGACCTTCATTAGCTGTTGATTATGCTTCTCTTCCAGTTCCTTTAGTGAATTTTCCATAAGCATCTGGAGTGCTTCCATCAGTGATGAATGTTGATCAGCTGATGAAGCAGAAGCATCATCTTCTTTCTCTTCAGTCTCCTGATGAACAGGTACATCTTGCAATTTTGTCTTCTGATGATCGTCAGAAGCCTTATCAGTCTTCTTGTGTTCATCAGTGACATCATCATATACCAGATTTGTGATGGTGCCATCATCATTGAAACATGTAGTTTGTCTTATTTGCCTCACAATGATCCAGGGGTTGACAAATGCATTGTTACCTGGTGGCACTTCATAATACTCTTGTACTTCCTTGCCAAAAACTATCTGCTGAATACTTGGCAGAAGGGGTAAATCACTTGAGGTTCCTTGCTGATACCTTGACTTCTTTGCCCATTTCTTCAAGGCAGCCATAACAGCAAAGTTGAGTGCCCTTTCTTCAGCGTTTTCAGATTTTCTTTTCTTATCAGGCAAGGTGCTTCTGATCTTTTTGGCTTCTGCCAGAGCAAAGTCTCTTGCATAGTTATGCATTACATCTCTGACATGACTTGGATCAAGAGCTTTTTGAATAGAGTTTGTTTTTAGCCAATTCAGAACCCATTGTTCTTCATCAACTAACTCCTTCAGACTTTGAAGTTCTGCTATAGACTTGTTCAACCTGTTGTCTCTCCAACTGATGTATCTTGGTTTCTCCTGTTTGAACAAGGTCTTCAGCATGAGCTTCTGATCATAGTATGCTAAGGACTTCTCAAATTTCTTGAAGAGCTCTTTATCAGCAGATACTATCTCAAAGGCTCTTCTAACTTCATATTTATCCTTTGACTTGAACTTAGGAGCAGGCAACTTAAGCTTTTTCTCTTTATCTTCATCTTTTGCTTCTCCAATTGTAATACCTCCTCCATGGATTGGACCATAAGCATCAGTTTTGCTTATCTCCAATACCATAGCCATTTCTGCGTCTTCAGCAGCTTTTCTCTCGGCCTCCGAAATTTTTCGTCTAGCTTCATCCTTTGCTTCTTGAGCTTTGCTCAGCTCAATTGCCTTCTTCTCTTCTAACTCATCCTGCTTCCTTTGCTCAGCTTCCTCTCTAGCCTTCTTATCAGCCTTGGAAATTTTCTTTTTCCTTAGCACGATTTTTCTTTTTCCTTTGTCAGCAAGGGCTGGTCCAGCAGACGAGATGGGTTGAGCAGCAATAGGGTGGATGATTTGGACGTCTGGATCTTCTTGAGACTTGGATGTCTCAGCTGGTTGAGGGGCTTGACTTGGCTGTTGCTCATCAGCTTTGTCAAGTGCAGCAGTCTCAGCTGTTGCAGCAGTCTCAACAGCCTTGGCAGGCTCAACAATTTCAGCAGCCTTTTCAGCAGGGTCTTCCCTTGCTATATTTTCCAACTCCCTGGGTTCCTCTATAAAGGTCATCTGCTTTCTAGCAGCTTTCTTAGTTAAGCCTTGGACAATTCTTGAAGTAGCAGTATCCTTCTGCTGACTCCTTGTCCTCTTAGAAACATTTTCAGCAGGCCTCTCTGCTGATGGAGTTCTTGATGGTGATGCAGGGGATCCAGTCCTTACATCAGCAGTTATGGTCTCTATGATTCTAGTGGCTTCATTAGTAGAAGTCACTTTCTCCATCTGCTTGACTTCTTTCTTTTTAGGCTCATCAGCAGCCTTCTTCTTTTTAGTCTCAACAACTAAGTCAGCTGTTTTGACTAGCTTCCTTTGCCTTTTTGCAGGAACCTCTTTTGGTCCCTCAACATCAGCTTCTTCAGGCTCATCAGCCTTCCTCTTTTGAACAGGCAGGTATTTGTTCATGGCTTTGGACTTGTGAATTTCTTTACCATTCGCCATAGTGCATCCCAGATGGGACAGTAGGTAGCTGAGAGTTATCCTGTGGTTGGTGTGAGGTTCTTTGCCTTTCTTTACTTCAAAGAACTCAGCAAAGATGTACCAGATAATCATGGACCAGTTGACTTCCAATCCATAATAAATGGCAGCCATAATGTTGTATCTCTTCATAGTAACAGCATCAAGAGAAAAGGTGCAGTTTTCCATCAGCTTTGCCACCATATCAGCCATCCGCTGATACTCGTCCTTCAGCTGTCTCTTCCTGATATTCCCAGACAGTATTTCTCCTTCCTTGGCGCAGATCGCCCAAAACTCTTGGTGTTTTGCTTTAGTTAACACAGTGACATCATGACGTCCACTGTTACGAAGCCCAAACTGTTCGTGAAGAACGGTAGGAGTGATGACAACAGATTTGTCACCAACTGTAGCAGTAATCTCCAACTTATCGAAATCAACTTTAGCCGTACTGTAGTATTCCATAACCTGGTCAGTCCAGATTATTCCTTCATGGTATTCCATGAAATTTACCAAGGTTGCAGATTTGAACTTCTCCAGAAGTTCCTTCATCAGTTTTGTGCCAATTTGGTAGTAGGAATCATACACAAGGTACATGCCTTCAGCAGCCATTTTAGATCTGTAGAGATTAGAGAGAAAAACGAAGAGATTTTGTAGAAAAATTGCTCAAATTTCTCACAAGTACTTTTGAAAATTTAGGGTTCGTAAAGAGCTACTCGACTGATCAGACGAGGATTTATAGAGTTGGGGTATTTCGGTTTCCGTGATATCCGCCAACCGTAAGATCCGATTTTCTGTCAGTGCTGATCGTGCGGCGTCAGTTACGACTTTTCAAATTCAAAAGATATTTAATGAGGAGCGGGAATATGTACCGCCCGACAGTTACTTATAAAAGCGTGTTTTGAATAAAACGTTTTAAATAGTTTGCTTTTATTTAAGTAATCAGATGAGTATAATAAACACTTATCTGATGGACTACTGTCCTGATGACAATGCTGTAATCAGAGAATGCCAATAGCTGATAACCTTCCTCAGCTGTTTGTCAATCCAGCCAGATAATATAACTTTTTTCTTCGATAGTTGAGTCTTCTGATGAAAACACAACTTCAACTAACTGTCATTAACAAATTTCATCTTTAATTCAGAAGTACCGCTAGTCTTACATGTTCCCACTGAGTTTAAGAATTCATAAGTTAACTAGTCTGTTGAAAGTTAATCCTTGAATAGAACAACGGATAACTAAGCTGTTGAACTTCAGTCTTCTGATGAGTTCCCCCTCAGCTTATGCATCCAAATTAAGTAATCCTAGCTCAGCTCTTAAAGTTGAAAACCTTACTTCACTTAAAGGTTTAGTGAAAATATCAGCAATCTGATTGTCTGTATGTACATACTCAATCATAACATTGCCTTTTTCCACATGATCTCTAATGAAGTGATGCTTGATCTCTATATGTTTAGTCCTTGAATGACTTGTAGTGTCCTGAGTAAGAGAGATTGCACTTGTGTTGTCACAGTAGATTGGAATTCCACTGATCTTGATGTTGTAGTCTTCTAGTTGATGCTTCAACCAAAGTATTTGTGCACGGCAAGCTCCAGCAGCTATATATTCAGCTTCAGCAGTAGATATAGAGACTGAGGTCTGCTTCTTACTCATCCATGAGATCAGACGACTACCTAAGAACTGACAGGCACCTGTTGTGCTCTTTCTGTCAATCTTGCAGCCAGCAAGGTCAGAATCTGAATATCCAATAAGCTCAAATCCAGACTCTCTAGGATACCACAATCCCAATTCTTGAGTGCCTTTAATGTATTTCAATATCCTTTTGGCAGCTAAGAGATGAGATTCCTTGGGGTTTGATTGAAATCTTGCACAGACTCCAACAGAGTACATTATATCAGGTCTACTTGCTGTTAGATACAACAATGAACCAATAATGCCTCTATATTTGGTTATGTCCACTGATTTGCCATCTTCATCTTTATCCAAACGAAGACTTGTAGACATAGGAATAGTAGCAGTTGAGCTAGTTTCCATACCAAATTTCTTGAACAGATCTCTTGTGTATTTTGCTTGGCTGATGAATATTCCATCAGGCAACTGTCTAACTTGCAATCCAAGAAAATAATTAAGTTCACCCATCATGCTCATTTCAAACTTATTCTGCATCAGCTTGGAGAACTTATCACACATCTGTTGGTTAGTTGAACCAAAAATAATATCGTCCACATATATTTGCACAAGTAATATATGATTTTCCCATTCAATTGTAAACAGGGTTTTATCTACCTTACCTTTACGAAATCCTTTAATTAAAAGAAAATCAGATAGGGTATCATACCATGCTTTTGGAGCCTGTTTCAGTCCATATAAGGCTTTCTTCAGACGATATACCTTGTCTTCTTCTTGATATACTTCAAATCCAGGAGGTTGCTCAACATACACTTCTTCTTGCAATTCTCCATTGAGAAAAGCAGACTTCACATCCATCTGATAGACAGTGAAGTTCTTGTAAGCAGCATAAGCTAGAAACAGTCTGATTGCTTCAAGTCTTGCTACTGGTGCAAAAGTCTCATCAAAGTCAATTCCTTCTTCTTGACAATACCCTTTGGCCACTAGTCTTGCTTTGTTTCTGGTAACAATACCATCTTCATTCATCTTATTTCTGAATACCCATTTAGTGCCAATTACCCTTTGATGACTTGGTCTAGGAACTAAGTACCAGACTTCATTCCTTTCAAATTGATTCAACTCTTCTTGCATAGCTTCAATCCAGAAGGAATCATTAAGAGCCTCTTCAATTTGCTTAGGCTCTATTTGAGATAGAAAGGTGATGAACATAACATCTTGTGCAGCAGCTCTTCTTGTTTTCACTCTATCTAAAGGATCACCAATTACTAACTATGGAGGGTGATTCTTGAGCCATCTGAGATCAGGTTGCAAATCTGAATGTTGTCCTCTGTCTTGATCTTGCAACACTACTGTTGGAGTTCCAGTAGTAGTCTGTTGAACATTTGTTGTCTGTTGAACAGTCTCTGGTCTGTCAGCTGTTTGCAACTCGTCTGTTAGACAATCAGCACTGTGATTTTGAACAGCACTTGAGTTAGCAGCTGAACTAAGATTAGGTAGTATGATGGGAACATATTCTTCATTTCTTCCAATGTCTAACTTCTGTAAATCAGCAGACAGATCTTGGTTAATACTTTGATTCTTTTCAGAAGATTGACTTGGCTCATCAAATACTACATGGATAGATTCTTCTATTAGTAATGTTCTTTTGTTAAACACTCTGTAAGCTTTACTAACAGTAGAGTATCCTACAAAAACAGCTTCATCAGCCTTTTCTGCAAATGCAGTAAGGTGATTTTTCCCATTATTCAATACAAAACATTTACAACCAAAAATCTTAAAGTAATGAATATTTGGTTTTCTGTTGTTCCAAACTTCATATGGAGTCTTGTTCTGATTTTTGTTGATCATACATCTGTTTTGGGTAAAGCATGCTGTATTTGTTGCTTCTGCCCAAAATCTTTGTGGCAGCTTAGCTTCAGCTATCATGGTCCTGACAGCTTCTTTTAGTGTTCTGTTTCTCCTTTCAGCAACACCATTTTGTTGAGGGGTTCTAGCAGCTGAATACTCATGATGTATTCCCTTGATATTACAATACTCTTCAACAGTAGAGTTTGTAAATTCTGTCCCTCTATCTGATCTGATCTTCAATATTTTGATATTCTTCTCATTCTGGATCAGTTCCATCAGATTGGTAAGATGTTCCTTGGTTTCACTTTTCTTCTTCATGAAAATCACCCAAGTATATCTTGAATAATCATCCACAACAGCTAGGCAGTATTTCTTTCCACCATTGCTGACTGGATCAATTGGTCCAAATAAGTCCATATGTAGTAGCTCCAAAATTCTTCCAGAAGATTGGTGCTTCTTTTCTTTGAATGATGACTTAATTTGTTTACCCTTCTGACATGCGTCACAGAGCTTGTCTTTGCTCATGACTGCTTTTGGAATCCCTTCAACCAGATCATTCTTGATTAATCTGTTGATGGTCTTGAACAGCTAACTTCACTTGGTGTTGATGCCACCAAACAAACATTTGAATTCTTGTCAGCAGAATTCCAGTCGACTATGTAGATATTTCCTTGTCGTCTTCCAGATAAAATTACCTTCTTTGTACCAATCTGTTCAACGTAGCACTTATCTGTTGAGAAGATGACTGAATATCCTTTGTCACAAAATTGACTTATGCTCAGCAGATTATACTTTAGGCCTTTAACATATGAGACGTCAGATATCTCTATGTTTCCCTTGATTAATCTTCCTTTAGCTTTAATCTTGCCTTCTTTGCTGTCTCCAAATGTAACACTTGGACCATCCACAACAACTGCATCAGTCAGCTCATGTATGTTTCCACACATGTGTCTTGAACATCCACTGTTCAAGTACCAAATCTTCTCTACTTTACTCCTACTCCTAATCCTAACCTACAAAACAAAATAAAATTTTTTTAGGTACCCTTATTGAGAGGGTCCTGAAGGATTAGTTCC
Organism: Penstemon eatonii; assembly: GCA_038501285.1. Taxonomy (NCBI): domain Eukaryota; kingdom Viridiplantae; phylum Streptophyta; class Magnoliopsida; order Lamiales; family Plantaginaceae; genus Penstemon; species Penstemon eatonii. The sequence continues at coordinate 64,901,119 of CM076710.1, forward strand.
ACCTTTGACAACCCAAGATGTTGATGTCTTAGGCTTCTTAGGCTTCTGAGTTTTGACAGGAGCATGAACAGCTTCATTTTTATCATAGTTATCAGATAAGTCATGTTGATGATCAGTATGATAAGAGTAATGTTCATAAGCAGGGTAAGGTGCATGATAAGCAGGGTATGCATGCATTGGATGAGGAGGGTAAGGTGCATAGTAACTAGGAAATTGAGGTGCATGATACATAGGATGATATGCAGCAGGTTGCACATAATAAGACACATTTCCATACCAAGCATTTTGATTTTTCTTGTTTTTATGCTTCTTTGGTTTACTAGATGCTTGCTCTTTAACAGACGACTTAGCTTTATCACTAGTCTGATTAGTTTTAGCCTTATCAGATGATTTCCTAGGACTCTTCTGTTTAGGCTTACTAGTCTGTCTTCCTACACTAGGCTCTTTGCTCTTTTTAGCCTTAGGAGATTTCTTCTCCTTTAACACATTCTCAGGTGAAGTAGGTCTAGCTGTCTGAACATAAAGAATGACCTTACTGTTGTCAGCTGATACAAATTTTTCAGTATGATTCAGTTCAAGCTTATCCTGTTCTAAATGTATCTTCTGTTTAATAGATGTATGCGTGGATGCAACAGATGATTTTTCATGAGACTCAATAACTTTTTCAAGTTCCATGATTTTTCCTTTATAAACTTCACATTCAGCTTTCAGAGATTATATTCTTGCTCAAGCTGTTTATATTCAGCTGATTCCTTTGGCTTTTCAGCTAAAAGTTTCAGTGAATTATTTTGCTCTTTTAGCAATATCATCTCTTCCTTAAGCTTTTTGTATGCTTCAGCAATACCAGTATTGTTCAGCATCATTTGTTCAAATGAATTAAATAATTCATCATTAAGAGGAGTTAGCTCATCCTCAGAGTCATCAGATTCCTTTGCCATCAGGCACAGGAGAGCAGGTTTTTCTTCATCAGACGATTCTTCATCAGACGTATCTGAATCTGAATCAGATGAGTAGACAGCAGCCAGCTTTTCTGCTTCAGCTATCATAGCCTTGCCTCTCTGATGCTTTTTTTCTTTTCTCATTTTCTTCTCCTCTTCAGTGTATTTTTCTGCTTTTGGATATGGGCAGTCATTGAAGAAGTGTCCCAATTTCCTGCAGTTGTAACACATTAGTTTTGCTTTATAATCATCTTTATCCTGAGAAGAAAAGTTAGGTTTAGAAGTAGAAGCATTGTTGTATTTGTTCTTCATTTTTCTTTTGTAGAACTTCTTGAAATTATTTATCAACAGTGCAACATCTCCAGCAGTGTACTCCTTCTTGTTGAGTAGAGTGGCTTCATCAGATGAGTCCACTTCTTTGCTTTTCTGTGCTGGTCTTCTTTGATTTTCAGCAGCAACCAGGGCAGCTGTGGGTCCTGAAGTTGAGGTTTCTTCAATTCCCATTCTAGGCAGTTTATACTCGAATGCCTTGAGTACAGAGAACAGCTCAGTAAGAGAGATTTTTCCCAAATCCCTTGATTCTTCCATTGCTGTCACTTTCATGTTGAACTTTGGGGGTAGGGCCTTTAGTACTCTGACGGTGATCTCTTTGTCAGTGAAGGTCTTTCCCAGCTTTAAAACTTCATTCAGAGTTCTGGTGAATCTGGTATCCATCTGATCAATGGTTTCTCCAGACTTCATCTTGAAGTTGTCAAGTTTCTCCAAAGCAACAGTTAGCTGATGCTCTTTTATTGCATCATTGCCTTCGCTCATGTCTCTGACTTTGTCCCACATCTCCTTTGCAGTCTTGCAATGTTTGACCTTGTCAAACCTATCATTGTCAAGGGCTTTAGTCATGATGAATCTCCCAACTTTGTCTAGATTGTAAAGCTTTATTTCTTCAGGAGTCATCTCATGAAGGTCTTTTTCCACAACCGTGTCAACCTCATTGATTTTTATGGTCTTTGTGAATCTGAATGGACCTTTAATGATACATGTGTACATGTTGTCATTGTAGGCAGCAAGGAAAATTTCCATTCTAATTTTCCAATCCTCAAAAGACATACCAGCAATGTGGGGAACATGACTGATACAATCTATTTTTCAAAAAGTTTTGATTTTTCAAAAAGATGCTCTTTTGAAAATTTTTGAAAACCTTTGAAAAACACTTGGATCAAGCTCGTTGATCAGGCAGCTGATTCTAATGAACCACCTGCTCTGATACCACTTGTTGGTCCCAAGTGGTCAGAAGAGGTTTAGAGGGGGGGTGAATAAACCTCTTTAAAAATTTCTTCCAAATTTAACTCTAAAACTTTTCTCTAACTGAACAGACTAAGCTGATCAGATTAGTAAGTTACAATTCTGTTCGCGAACAAATCTTTGAACAGCTTTGTTGACCACTTGTCTGATGATTACTTAGCTGATTTTGTTAAAATCAGTTTTAATACTTAGAGTACTTGCAGCGGATTTTCAAAGTGTTTTTCACAAGTAATCTTAGCAGTTTGAAAAATGTTTCCCCAGTTTTATAAACTCCTTTTAACTCTTTTTCAAACAGTTATCTTGGCGTGTTTTTATACAATCAGAAAATGTGCAAGTTTAAAAACAATGTAAAAACACAAGTAATTTCTATAGTGGTTATATGGATTTGAATATCCTTTAGTCCACTCTTCCAAGTCACAAAGATCTTGGGTTATACTAAAAACACACAGTAATCAGTATACTCTGCTTGCGTCGAACAACAAATGAAACGACCACAAGTTCGCAATAGGAAATCACAAAGAAACTCCTATTCTACAGAGACTTATCACTCACAAAGATGGATAAGCTCTCCTCACAACACTCACAGTTTACAAATTCACTCAGAAGATGTATTTGACTTGATTCTTCAACTCTGCTTTCGTCAACTAATGACTAAGCTAATGAGTGAGCTGTTCTTGAGACTTAAAGAATTTTTCTTCGAAAATTTCTCAGAGATAGTGTTGCTGCTTTCTTCTTCGTCTCTTTCAGCTATTTATACTTGAGGATTGAGAAGTGTCCGTTGAAGAGAGACAGGATTCAAATTCCTCGAGTGCTGGTCCTTGAAATTCGCGAACGGCTCTTTTGCCGTCTGTCCGTACTGTGAACAGTACTATTCTGCAGGCAGCATTAAATGCACCCAGCTGATGCGAAGCAAGTCTTCAATCATTTGTCTTAAATAACCTCGTACTTCAGCATTTATTACTCCAAGGGACATTTGTTACCGTTGGGAACACTTCATGATCTTCTTCACTTGGCTGACGAAAGTGCAGGTCTGATGGCGAACTCGGCTAATCTCAAACATGAACAAATCTGATTTGAGTCGGCTGATCTTCATCAATCTGATAACTTTACTTCAGCAGATCAGAAGTCTTGGACCTTGAAACTTTGACTCTTCTGATGTCTTCTTGTACTTAGTCAAAATTCCTTGATAAGATTGTCAGCTAAGTTACTCCATACTTAGCCAAATATGAAGTTTTGGAATGCATCAAAACCTCCCTTATCAAATTTCCTTTAGTGCCTTCATCTTCATCCTTATCCAACACCAGTCTTCAAAGCTCATACCAGCTATGTGGGGAACATGGCTGATACAATCTATTTTTCAAAAATTTTAATTTTTCAAAATATGCTCTTTTGAAAAGTTTGAAAACCTTTGAAAAACACTTGGATCAAGCTCGTTGATCAGGCAGCTGATTCTAATGAACCAGCTGCTCTGATACCACTTGTTGGTCCCAAGTGGTCAGATGAGGTCTAGAGAGGGGGGGGGGAGGGGTGAATAGACCTCTAAACTTTTTGACAATCTTTAAATTTAAAACTTTTGTTCTAACTTAAACAAACTAAGCTGTTACCGAACAATAATTTTACAAGGCTGGTCGCGAACAAATCTTTGAACAGCTTTGTTGACCACTAATCTGATAATCACTTAGCTGATTTTTGCTTAAATCAGTTTTAATACTAGAGTACTTGCAGCGGATTTTCAAAGTGTTTTTCACAAGTAAACTTAGTAGTTTGAAAAGTTTATCCCCAGTTTTACAAACTCCTTTAAGCTCTTTTCAAACAGTTTTGAATGTGTTTTATGCAATCTGAAAATATGTAAGTTGAAAGCAAATGTAAAAACACAAGTAATTTTAATAGTGGTTATATGGATTTAAATATCCTTTAGTCCAGTCTTCCAAGTCACAAAGATCTTGAGTTATACTAAGAACACAAAGTAATTAGTACACTCCACTTATGCCAAAACAACAAATGAATCTGGCCGTAAGCTCGCGATAGGAAGTCACTAAGAAAACCTATCCTCTGAAGCTTGATCACTCACAAAGATGGATCTACACTTCTCACAACACTCAAACAATTTTTCACTCAGAAACTGTGTTTGTCTTTTATCTTCAACTTCGGCTTCAGTCAACAAATGACAGAGCTGATGAGTGAGCTGTTCTTGAGACTTAAGAGATTTTACTTCGAATTTCCGCGATCGGCTCTCTGCACAGTGACAGTGTACTTTCTGTCAGGCAGCATTAAATGCACCAAGCTGATACGAAGTCTTTCTTCATTCATTTGTCTTTAATAACCTTATACTTCAGCATTTATTACTTCCAGGGGCATTTATTACCGTTGGGCAGACTTATTGATCATTTCCACTTGGCTGATCGAAAGTGCAAGTCTGATGACGAATAGAGCTGATCCCAAACTTGAACAAATCTGATTTGAGTCGGCTGATCTTCATCAGTCTGATTTCTTTCCTTCAGCAGATCAGTAGTCTTCTGGACCTTGAATTTTGACTCGTCTGATGTCTTCTTACTTGGTCAAAATTCTTCTAAGGGATATCAGCTAAGTTAACTTTTACTTATCAGATATGAAGTTTGGGAAATCATCAAAACATCCCTTTACTAATTGTCTTCAGTGCTCTTCATCTTCATCCTTATCCAACAACTCCTTTTCTTTCAAGAAAGATTCATAGAATTTTGTAACCTATTGGCTAAAATCGAGACTTCATGACCAAAACTGAGCTACAAGGCTTTACTACACCACAAGTGCAGTGGCTAGTGACCCAGACTGACCATCCGATCGATAGAGAGGAATGGCTCAGCTGTTGCAGCTTCCCGTCGTTTAAAAGGAATATTCATTCTGCCATCAAATGTTCAAACTCAATTTTATTCATATGTCAAGTTTTTTACGATTCAAAACACTTCAAATATATTATAACACAATCCAAATTTCTTTTTCTTTATTACACCACTACAAGAAATCCGACTTTTGGCTACGAATATTTCGTCCCAAAAACCAAAATTTCGTAGCAAAATACAATCTAAGACCAAAAACTTTGTATCCCAAATCGTGACCAAAGTTGTGTCGCTAAATATGGCTTCTCATTTATGGTCATTCTTCCTTTGGCTTCTGTCCTCGTTCGCCTCAAACATAAATATGTGGGTGCATAAAATAATTATTTTTAGGATAATCAGATGTGAAGAGTAAAAAGTTTTAAATTTCTTCAAAATAGTTAACTCATGGTTGTGCAGCAAATATAAGAGAAGGTAACATGTTAAAATTATATGCTATGAAAATTATGTAACTTAGTAAGATATCAGTAAATAAACTAAGGCAGTCATTGTACCAATTAACAAATTTTAACATGTTCAGAAAATTATGGAACTTATAAAAGAGAAATATTATTACTTAAGAAACTAAGGTAATCATTGTACCATTTAACAGAAAATGTCCTTTCCCTTTCTTTCATCTAACAATAATCAAATCAAAAAAAGTCATGGCGCCGATCTCAAAGAGCATAAGAAGATAGACAGTGGGTGTCCATGTAGGGATACCACCATTCAGTAGGTCGATCGCCATCATATTGAAGCAACTCAATTGTTTTGGTCTCTAAGTTGTACAGAAATACATTTTCCCCCTGCCTGAGAACAACAACAATTGGACTGCATGGAATCAATCCCTCCATAAAGATTGATTTTAATATTTCCGTTTCTTCATTGTTTTCTAGCAATTTTATGGCAGGTTCTTCGAGCAGGGAAGCACTCTTGATTGTGTGCATCAAGATCCACTCAGTGGCGGGTATAATGGTGGAGCGCCTGTAACTTCCATCCCTATTCTTGGGGAGCCGCCAAAATTGCATCCTTTCATAAGCGTCTGTAACGCTAAACCATATAACATCGTCATGTTCTGGCCTGATAATAGTTGGGTTATAATATGTGCCACTATTTGGAAATGGCAACATAATAAACTGCAGACGATCCTCACCCCCATTTAAATTGTAAAGGGCGATCGATCTCCTTCCACTCCAATGCACGACGCCATTACACACGATAGAAGGCGTATCTTCATTTAGAGAGAAATATCGAGGAATGTTGAGTGTCAACTTAGCCCATGTTCCAATCTTGGAAGAATAAGTTTCTATATCACACTCACCTAATGTATCTATGCTCGCCCGTAGAACCATGTAATTTGGTATGAGCTCGTTTGTATTCTCCTCGCACACAAATGCAACGGGTATTATTCCACGTGTAGAGTTGGGGATTATGGGTGGTGGCAAAGAAACATATTTTTTCGTTATGGGATTCCAAACATGGTAAATGTCGGAAGAGTCATGATCGCCACAGAGGACGAGCCCATTTGAGGAAGTGATGAAGTTGCCAAATATGTTCGGCACCAAAGTTATGTACCCCAAATTACCTTTTCGAAATGCATCCACATTTGTTAATTGGACGAGTTGTAGCAGACGTTCTCCACGTAGCTGATGTTTTCTAGTTTTAGCAGTGTAACTTTTAAGAAAGCAAGGATCGGCGATGACATTGGTCCATCTCTTTGACGCACTTGAATCTGAACAAGGATTTCGGCGGTAATCGAACTAGTATGGACATTAACAAGTCATTGTTGCCCTCTATTTTCTCTGCAGCCACTAACTCCATAGTTGAAAGTCTGAAAAAGAAATCCAAACAATGTTGTGTATCAATTAATGAGATTGTGTATAAGAATGAAACATGAGAAATTCTGATTGGATCCTCCCGAAGAAGAAAAAGGTTGAAGCCGGGTCCAAAAGACGTTGTAGGAAGTCAAATGGTAAAGTATAAATAGAATATTACATGTTAGATAGCACAAGTGTTGTTAAAAGACGTACAATTATTCTTGAAGTGATCAAGTTGGCCGCTGCTTTAATTTCTCGAACGAACTGAGCAATTAAATAAGATAGGGTTAGCTTACGTGACAATCGACTTTACTTTAGATTTCCATAACTGATGCTTTAGTTCTCGATTAATAAAAAAGAACATCATAAAACAAAGATTCTTCCAAATACATCAATTCATTGTGACTTCTCGATATACATTGCTTCAGTTTGGATTTTAACTTACAGTCATGAATTCTCATTCAAAAACAAAGTACCAAACAAAGTGCACAGACTAAAGAATTTTGTTCACCAAGCAATCACAAATTTCGATCTATCGATTTCAACCAACAAAGAAATTAGGGCACATCGACATAATCCAAAATTAATTAAACATTTCAAAATAATTTCATCTACAATTACTTTTTCATTACATAACAATGAAAATTGACCTTTAATTTAGCTTCGTCCCTCTGTTTGAACGAAAATTTGAGTTGTTTCAGTGAATTCAAAAAGCTTGCCGCTCTGTAGATACAAAGACCTAGATTTCGAAATCTTCCACAGATGAGAGATTCAACAACGATCACCAACAGTAAAGATTAATACGCACACTTACCAGAATATTCAGTACGAATTAAATTGAAATGAGTAGATTGAAAGCTCAACAGAAACTCAACGGAAAAGGTAAATGGAGATTTATCTGATGAAAGTGAGACGAAGAGAAATCGATAATTCCTAGGTCGAATTGTTATGTTCTTCTTTTATTTTGTGAAATGGAGCAAGCTTGTTTTTATAGAGTTAATGTGGGGAGTTAATATGGAGAGTGAATAGGAAATTACCTCCTTTGGATATTTTAAGTAGATAATTTAACTCCCTGTAATAAATAAAATAAATAAAAGGACAAAATAGCTCCATGTGATATTTTAAATAGGTAATTTAACTTTTCGTGATGATAAAAATGGCAAAATATCTTCTTGTGGTTTTATGAAAGAATCACATTGTCTCCCTCGAAATTGCTAGTTAATTCATATCCAGGGAGTTAAATTGCTCATTATTTCATTTAACAGGGAGGTAACTTGTCTATTTTTATATCACAAGGAGGTAAGTTGCCCCATTATTTAATTTCACATGGATTTAAATTGCTTATTTTTATTTCACAATGAGGTAAATTGCCCATTAGACATACTAGATGGAGTTAACTTGCAAAAAACTCTAATATGGAAGAAGTTTGACTGAGTTTGGTCTCGGTTTGATTTGAAACTTGATTTAAATAATGACTTCAATGAAATATTGATTGTAGAATATTATTAAATAATAGTTAATGAGTTTTTAAATTATGAAGTTTAATTTGAATTGAAGTTTGATTGTTGGAGTTTGGGAGAGAAAAGTAAATGATGTGAGTCAAATCAATAACTTTATAATGTTTGAAATAATATATTAAATTGTCTAACCAAAATAAATAAATAAGATGATAAATTATTATATTATTATTATATTTTGTGATTATTGATGTAATACTTAAAATAGAATGTATATTTAATGAGATAATAATTTATTTATTTATTTGATTATTGAGATGTGATTTTAATTATTTTATTGTAATTATTATAATGATCAATGTTGTTATAAATAGATAGAATGCATATTTAATGAGATAATTAATAATTTTTTATGTTGAAAAATATATAATATTAAAATAAACTTCATTTCGCTAATTAATATAATTGAATATTACATTTAAAATTATAATTAGATATTTTAATAACAAATAATAAATACAAAATTTGATAATGCAAATATGATAATTTAATTGATCTCGTGGAAATATAATTTATGTAAATGTGACATATAGGAATAAATAAATTAAAGAAAGCATAGGAAAAAAAGAAAAAAAAATTAAAAAATATAGACAGACGCCTATCTACTACTTGGCCTAGGAAGGTTTAGGTCTTGGGATGAAATCATCATTTTGGGCCGAAACCCTTCCAAGCCCATTATAAAAAAAGGTTTGGCCGAGTTTGGTTCAAATCAAACCGAGTATCCGTATATATCCATATACTCTACTTATTAGAAAACTGTCATGGTGTAGCATACTAGTTACTACACTAGTCTAGGATATTTATATTTTCCCCTTAATACTTAATTAAATTAGTGAATCGCACTTTTGATTCCCCGTTTGGCATGACTTTATCACTTTAGTCTCTTTTAAATTTTTCGTAGCAGATGCATCATCACTTTTATCAATATAGTGTATCTCATTTGTCCCTTTTTATCAATGTAGTATAACACACTCATCAATCTTAAATTTTTGGTAGCAGATTCATCCCTCTTGTCAATGTGTTGCAACACATTCGTCCTTTTTATCATTATAGTGTAACACATTCGTACATTTTAGGATGTATTGTTGATTTAAGAGGGAAGAATGTGTTACACTACATTGACAAGATTGACGAATCTGCTACACGAAAAAAGAGGGACGTATGTGTTACACTACATTGATAATAGAGACTAATGTGATATAATGTACTGATAAGAGAGACACATCTCCTACGAAAATTTAAGAGGAAAAAAATAGATAAAGTTAGGTCATAAGGGGGACCAAAAGTGGGATTCACTCTACTTAAATTAACTTTTTTTTTTTTTTTTTCTGAACAAATACTTAAATTAACTTATGTGATTTTTCAACTTATTCAATTATCACATTTGAGTCTTTAAATAAAATTTAACTTTTACTTTTATTAGATAATGAAATCCTTATTTTTTGTGTTTCAAAAATTTAATGCACGCGGGAACGCTTGTTGAGCATGACTGATAATAAATATGAGAAACTGGTTTGGTATATATATTATTATTTAAGACGATGTGCATTAATTTTGTAATAGTTAAATTAGTATGCGACATATTTAGAGATGAAATTTTGTCCCCTATTGATTCGGCTGAAATGTTTTAATTTCGTCTGGAAAACTATCCATGATATCATTCCAACCAAAAATAGGTTCTCTTTCTTATTGCGGGCATATTTCCCTTATTGCTTCATTTGTAACACTGAACCCGAATCTCTCGAATACCTATTCTTTCGATGCCCCCTTTCCGTGTCATTGTGGTTTCACTCTCCTTGGAACTTTTGGGTTGAGGCCTTCCCAAATACTCCATTTTGGGACTAAGATTGCTTTGTTGTTGTGCCAGGATGGGATTCCATTCCCACCGATAAAATCAAGGAATACTTTTTTTTTTTTTATCATTGTTGTGCATTTTTGAAACTGTTTGGTTCGATCATAATCAGATTGTGCATATGGTGTGGTTTCTCCCTTTCAGATTCTATTGCAGTGTAGCCAAATATCATTTGTTGCTCACGTCAGGCGCAAATTCGCATCCTTTTTTTTTTTTTTTTTTTCTCTTGGATGTTGCTTCAAAGTTGGGATGGAAATCACCTAAAGCTAACTGGATCTCGATCAACAAATGTTGATGCTTCATTAAAAGATGGAAAAACTGCCTAGGCAATCATTTACCGAAACAGCCTTGGCTCCGTCACTTTTACTAAATATGTTGTCCTTCCTTGCCTTAATGATGCAGTTGTCGAAGCCGTTGCTCTTAAGGAAGCTTGCACAGATGCCCCCTCTTGGGGTGCTTGTTTTGTCCAATTTGAGAGCAACTATATCACCAACATTTTTTCGCTGTCTCTATTATCAATGAAGTGTAACACATACTTTAAGAGGAAAAAAATAGATAAAGTTAGGTCATAAGGGGGACCAAAAGTGGGATTCACTCTACTTAAATTAACTTTTTTTTTTTGAACTAATATTTAAATTAACTTATGTGATTTTTCAACTTATTCAATTATCACATTAGAGTCTTTAACTTTTACTTTTATTAGATAATGAAATCCTTATTTTTTGTGTTTCAAAAATTTAATGCACGCGGGAACGCTTGTTGAGAATGACTGATAATAAATATGAGAAACTGGTTTGGTATATATATTCTTATTGAAGACGATGTGCATTAATTTTGTAAGAGTTAAATTAGTATGCGACATATTTAGAGATGAAATTTTGTCCCCTATTGATTTGGCTGAAATGTTTTAATTTCGTCTGGAAAACTATCCATGATATCAGTCCAACCAAATATAGGTTCTCTTTCTTATTGCGGGCATATTTCCCTTATTGCTTCATTTGTAACATTGAACCCGAATCTCTCGAATACCTATTCCTTCGATGCCCTCTTTCCGTGTCATTGTGGTTCCACTCTCCTTGGAACTTTTGAGTTGAGGCCTTCCCAAATACTCCATTTTGAGACTAAGATTGCTTTGTTGTTGTGCAAGCATGGGATTCCATTCCCACTGATAAAATCAAGGAATACTTTTTTTTATCATTGTTGTGCATTTTTGAAACTTTTTGGTTCGGATTGTGCATATGGTGTGGTTTCTCCCTTTCAGACTATATTGCAGCGTAGCCAAAGATCATTTGTTGCTCACGTCAGGCGCAAATTCACATCCGGGCTTTTTTTTTTTTTTTGGTCTGGGATGTTGCTTCAAAGCTGGGATGTAAATCACCTAAAGCAAACTGGATCTCGATCAACAAATGTTGATGCTTCATTAAAAGATGGAAAAACTGCCTAGGCAATCATTTACCGAAACAACCTTAGCTCCGTCACTTTTACTAAATATGTTGTCCTTCTTTGCCTTAATGCTGCAGTTGTCGAAGCCGTTGCTCTTAAGGACGCTTGCTCTAATGCCCCCTCTTGGGGTGCTTGTTTTGTCCAATTTGAGAGCAACTATATCACCAACATTTTTTCGCTGTCAATAGCGCTAATGATGTTCTCGATTGTGATACTTCTATCAATATTAAGGAAATTAGCAAATTTTGGGGATGTTGGCCCAAGTAGAAGTTCAAATTTATCTCCCCCAATACAAACCATGCAGTACATAATGTGACTGCTTGGACTTTTTCAACAAACTTTGTCCCATATTTCGTGATGAAAGTTACCTTGTGTACACTAGAATTACTCGTTTGTTTGATTATTGCTATTTTCCCTTAATTATGAAAAAAGAAAAAAAGCTTCACGTATAAATTTTCAAGTTCCAAAATTCTTCACTTGAAGAAATAAAATCTCTCGGTGATCTAAATTACATATCCATTTTTAATTCAAATGGTGGGTATTATGTGTGTCTTTTGAATTTCAGAGAGTTTTTTATGCAACTCAACTATTTGATGGAAGTCGTGCGAGAGCATGTAAATACTTGTTTCTATAAATACCAATTTTACTTTTTTAAACTAAGCAAACAAACGATCGTCATGTTTAAACTCAAATCAAATATCTAGACAATTTTATTGCAAAATTGTTATGCCATATGGGTTGGTTTTATTGTCTTTCTTCATAATTTAAATATGATAATTATTCATTATATTTTATATTAATATTAAAAAATTTATAGCAATTATTAAGACTATGATTTTGGAATTTTACTTGGCACTGAAGTTGCTCTTAAAGTTTAACAGGAACCGTTGAACATTAACGTGTTCATAACATCAATAGAAAGGTGATCTAACATAAATGTAAATGACTCGGAAAATGAATGAAAAATCACTCACTTATAATCTTTATTTATTTGTTGATAAAAAAAATAATCAAATTGTATTGATCAAAGGGGCTTAAATTTCACACAACTTTATGAAAATACAATTGCAAAATGAATTCTACTAACTCCTTTTCTTTCAAGAAAGATTTATAGAATTTTGTAACCTATTGGCTAAAATCGAGACTCCATGACCAAAACTGAGCTACAAGGCTTACTACACCACAAGTGCACTGGCCAGTGACCCAGACTGACCATCCAATAGAGAGGAATGGCTCAGCTGTTGCAGCTTCCCATCGTTTAAAAGGAATATTCTTTCTGCCATCAGAACATTTTCTAGTCTGTGAGCAATTACCAATACCTAAAAACACAACTCCATCACGAATGCGTGAGTTCAATGTTTACTCAAGAATGTCCACATTTAAGAATATGGATCAATTTAAACTATAAAGAATCGAATTCTTAAGGCTATGTTTGGTTCATTGATTTCAGTAAGTAAAATGAAAGCGTACAAGAAATGAAGCTCAATATTGCACTGGTTGATGCATAAAAAAATTCCTTAGCGTTTTACGCACTGAAATTCTAGAACCAAACATTGCCTTAAGGTCTATACATGCCAAACTCCGAGTCCTTGATAAACTAAGGAAAATAGATACAATCACTACCAAAAACAAAGTAATCGAGTCAAAAGAGTTGAGCTTACATTGTGATCTTGCATTAGGCGCTGCAGAGCTTGTCTAACCAATAGCTCAGATCTGCTGTCTAATGCAGAAGTTGCTTCATCCAAGATAAGAATGAATGGATTCTTATAGAGTGCTCTAGCAATAGCTAGCCTGAGATATATGTAAGTAGGATTAAAAGGGTAATATAGTCATAGTCAAGATTTCAGAGTTACTCATTTTAATACGTTCACATGCATCGATTGTACATTAATTGGGACTCAAAGAATAACATAGAGAAATTTCATACCTTTGCCTTTGGCCTCCACTAAAATTAGAGCCCCGAGGTCCAACATTTGTTTGGTATTGGGAAGGAAGACTTTTTATGAACTCATCTGCATTTGCAGTTTGAGCTGCAAGTACAACTCTATCCATGTCAATCCCAGTTATTAGATCTCTGTATCCAATGTTCTCAGCAATCGTCCCCGAGAAAAGTACCTGAAATTACAGAAGTATTCAGATGCAACAACTCTCGACTCAATACTGAAAAGGTAAGAAATTGATAACTGTTTGTTCTGTATTTATTCAGCTTAAAACATTCTCCTCTGCCTATGCTCAAGCTTACAAAAGGCTTAGAAAAATTTGATTTTGAACTTTTTGATTGAACTTCTCCTGTCAGTCCACGCACCTGAACAACAAGTAACGTCATTTTTTCGGCTAACTTTTGCATGAGTAACAGCTATTTACCCTCTTGTTCAGAAGAAGAAGCTCATGTATATTGAACAGGATGTAACTAAAAGCCTTAGCACTCATCCCTACTCTTTCAGCATTCCCATGGAACAAACTAATACAACCTAAGCATGTGTATTAGAGGATGTAAGTTTAAACTTTTTTCTTCGAGTATGATGACAAATACTGCAAAATGAAACTAAAATGAAACACATGAATTTTAACCTGAAGTGGTTAGACCCTGTTGATTCAGAAGAAGAACCTGAAAGTAGAATATAGTGATTAGTGAAAGCGACTCACTGTATCTTGAGAGACCAGACCAACATGTCTCCGTAAGCTCTCCAACTGAATATCATAACCATCTATAAATATACTACCTGTCAGATGTAAAATTAGCAAATTTCAGTCGAGTAAAAGTGTAGGATATATAAAAGATAGCAGCAATCCTGTGACTAAGAATCACGATCTTTTCCAAATATTTCATCTCATTTGAGAATATTAATAATCTTTGCAGTAACCTTATATTATATTGGTTTCCAAAAGGTCATCCCAACAACAATTAATTCAAATAAATAATAAGAACCGAAACTAAATGGCACAAATTCTCACATTTAATCATTAAAGCAGAAATTCAGAAACCAACAAAGTTGCATAGAACCTTTCATTTTGAAATTACAAACACACCAATGCAAATTCAGTCTTAATGTGCGCTTGTGCAAGACTGGAGCTAATATATCATAGAAGAATGTGTTGGGCATTTTCTTTAGGTGTGTCACATTAGTAATGAGAGCAGACATTAATATCAAAGGCTATCAAACCACTAAAATCTACCTGAGGCTTGAACATGGTCAACTTAAGCAACCGGTCAATAGCTGCTTTTTGTGCCAATTGATGTAGTATTTAGGGGAAATAGGTTGGGCCAATTGATGTTTTGTGTGTTTAAAATATATAAAAATAGGTTGGGCGTGTTTTAAACACGGGAGTCAGTTAAAGTCTTTTTAAATTTTATAGTATGAATATGTGTTTCCGATATTATATATTTTTAGAATATGTGTGGAATCATATGTTTTTATAATCAAAATGATAAGTTATGGTGTTTAGATTTGAAAACTTGAAAACTCACGGAGTAAAAATACATCTAATCATCGGAAAACTAATTAAAATAGGTTTGGTCCATGACAGAAAGCCCTACCGAACACTCATTAGTTTCGAATGAAGAATGCCCTAGCAAGCGTCAGAAGCGCAAACACATATCTATAGTAAAGGCCTTTTCAATAAGGCTCGCGTAGAGACGTTCATCTTTTTGGCTTCCTTATAATTTGTTATTTTTAAACTAGTAAACATCGTCTTAGGTCATTGTAGTATATAGGTAAAATATTAGAAAACAAGATGATTGAACGTTTTCCTTTTTGTAAATTTTTTTTTTTATAATTGCAAAAGTTCAAAAATCAAATATAGCCTAACTGTACTTCCCAATATTCTACCATATTTGTGCAACTTTAGGTTCTCCTTGTTTTAACTCATTGTATGCTTTTCCCACACCCTGCGTAATTCTTTAATTTCAGATTGATACTTTAAGATAGCTGCACATAAGAAAAACCATGATATCAAATAAACATGCATTAGAAAATATAACAGAGAAATTTCGGTGGGAATGAAGAAGCAATTCGACATTTCTATTTTATCCCTCTTTAATGTATATAACGTAAACCAGAACTATGCTTGTATCTGAACCTTTCACGCGTCAGTCTACAAGTAGGATTATTTTTTTATCTGGTCCTGCGTTTTTGGCAATGAGCTCAACATAATAATATCCAATTCCACTTAAAAAGTTTACAAGAAAAAAAAAATAAGAATCTTTCTAGGCAATTGAGTAGAACTGAATATAATCAATCATAAAGGAAGGTAGCTTAAATGTGAGAGATTTAGAAACCTTAATAAAGTCCAACAGACACACACTGTTATGAAGAAACGGAGAAAAGATAGAACATATGTAATGAGTATTTAATCTTTAAAGTTCAGCAACCGAAAGCATATTCGAGATCACACAACCTAATTAATTACACGTGGTCATAAGAAAGGGACATTGTATGAAGACACCGAGACAATTGATTGCGTCATAGCTTAACGGAAGATACCTAATGAGGATTGAATATTTAGAGTTTAGCAACCAAAAGCATGTTTGAGATCAGACAACCTAGAATTATTTACACGTGTTCATAAGGAATGGACATTGTATGAAGAAACGGAGAAATTGATTGCGTCATAGCTTAACAGAACATACGTAATGAGTATTTAATCTTTAAAGTTCAGCAACCGAAAGCATGTTCGAGATCACACAACCTAGAATTATTACACGTGTTAAAGGGCATTGTACGAAGAATTAGGTTGTGTGGTATCGAACATGCTTTCAATTGCTATAACTTATGCAAATTCATGCTTGCAGATTGACTGAGACAATCAAGGGCAAAGTAAAAGTCCCAACTGAAAAGCCAAACGAGGAACAAACACAGTCAGAGCTTCCAACAGATCTTCTAGAAGCGATTCTGTCTCGGTAAACCTTAAGAGACAACATCCGCGCTTCTGCTGTTTGCAAAAGCTGGCTAGCTGTAGCAATCTCTGTAGCAATCTCTGTTAGAATTTCTTTGTTAAGAAATGGTGGAAGGGCAAATTTATGGCGGAGCATAACGGAGATATATACGTTATATACACATGCTCCGCTGTAAACCCGGTGATATATAAATTAGATCAAACGAATAAAGTGTGGGTAGAAATGGAAAATTTAGGGGGAATGACTTTATTTGCTAATTTTTTGTCTTCCCATGCGCGGATGGATCTTCTTGGAATGATGCGAAACAATGTTTATTTCTCAAAGGTTCGGTTTTATGGGAAACGTTGCATTTTATATTCGGTCGATGATGGTAGATACTATCCACGGAAGAAGTGTTATAATTGGGGAGAACAAGATCCGTTCGAGAGTATTTGGATCGAACCGCCTCAAGACCTTTCGACTTTTCTTTAAAAGGTAAAAATAAATTTAGTTATTTTGAGATTTTTATTTTCTCATGGACTTGGTATTTGTGTTGCAGTCCTTGCTTCTGGCTGTTATTAAGGTTCCACTACAATCAAAAGCCATCTCTCTCATTTAGCTTTCTTGATGTTGTTTAATTAGCCCTTTTTTTCTTTTTCTTTTAATTTAGACTGTATGTAAACTGCAGGTTTGGAAAATAATGTTGTTCCACTTATTTTGTATAAGATATTTTCCGGCTATGATTATTAATAAGATTGTATTGATTTTCTCTTATCTTTGCAGATACTGGGCTATATATATATTGTCAATAGATATCAAAAGGAGAAAATATTTCTGAATTTTTCCATTATAAATTAAATTAAATTTAATGATTAAGTTTCTCTATTTTATAAATGTGCATCAAGTTTTATGTTGGTGCTTCTTTGTTAGGTAACTCCACAGATTGATTCTTGTCAATAAATACTATTAAATAATGGTTTTTGTAACCCCTTTGCATCAACATATTGAGAAGGGAATGTGATTCCATTTTCATATATAAACAGTGGATTTATATCATATTAAGATAATGTTTGAGACCACTTGTAGTACAAAAATGTGTGTCTCAATATGGAACTAGTCAAATGCATGGATCAAAATTTCGTATTGAGTTTATGTTCGGTCAGCTAAATATTGGAATTTTTCGAGAATTTCTTGAAAATGTTTCTGAAATCCTAGAAAAAGTTATAAAAAAAAGTGACTAAATTAAGAAAAGTAACAGAGTTTAAGATAAAATATAATTTCGAAGTTGCACCTTATTTTAGATGATTCAAAAATGGAATTTTGATCCATGCTCAAATGTTTTGATAAAGACATTCTAGAATAGCTATGACACTTTATAATTCTTATCCAAAACTTATTTAGTTTCACACATTCCATAGTTATGATCTTATGGAATTTTATCATATTTTTTATAAAATTTAATGATTCGATACGTAATATTTTTTTAAAAGTCAAATATTCAACCTCAATTCAGTTCATATGTCAAGATTTTTAGGATTCAAAACACTTCAAGAAATATAACTTTTGGCTACGAAATTTCGTCCCAAAAACTGAAATTTCGTAGCAAAATACAATCTAAGACGAAAAACTTTGTATCCCTAATCGTCACCAAAGCTGCGTCGCTAAATATGGCTTCTCATTTATGGTCATTCTTCATTTGGCTTCTGTCTTTGTTCATGTGAAGAGGAAAAAGGATTAAATTACTTCAAAACAATTAACTCGTGACTGTGCATCAAATATACGAGAAGGTAACGTGTTAAAATTAAATGCTATGAAAATAATTTAACTTAGAAAGATTTCAGTAAATAAACTAAGGTAATCATTGTACTATTTAACAGAAAATGACCTTTCCCGGTGTCGATCTCAAAGAGCATAAGAAGATAGACAGTGGGTCTCCATGTAGGGATACCACCATTCAGTAGGTCAACCGCCATCAAATTGAAGCGACTCAATTGTTTTGGTCTCTAAGTTGTACAGAAATACATTTTCCCCCTGACTGAGAACAACAACAATTGGACTGCATGGAATCAATCCCTCGATAAAGATTGATATTAATATTTCATCCGATTCTTCATTGTTTTCTAGCAATTTTATGGCAGGTTCTTCGAGCAGGGAAGCGCCCGTGATTGTGTGCATCAAGATCCACTCAGTGGCAGGTATAATGGTGGAGCGCCTGTAACTTCCATCCCTATTCTTGGGGAGCCGCCAAAATTGCATCCGTTGATAAGCGTCTGTAACGCTAAACCATATAACATCGTCATGTTCTGGCCTGATAATAGTTGGGTTATAATATGTGCCACTATCTGGAAATGGCAACATAATCAACTGCAGATGATCCTCACCCCCATTTAAATCGTAAAGGGCGATCGATCTCCTTCCACTCCAATGCATGACACCATTACACACGATAGAAGGCGTCTCCTCACTTAGATAGAAATATGGAGGAATGTTGAGTGTCAACTTAGCCCACTTGCCAGTCTTGGAAGAATAAGTTTCTATATCACACTCTCCTAATATATCTATGCTAGCCCGTAGAACCATGTAATTTGGTATGAGCTCGTTTCTATTCTCCTCGCACACAAATGCAACGGGTATTATTGCACGTATAGAGTTGGGGATTATGGGTGGCGGCAAAGAAACCGATTTTTTCGTTATAGGATTCCAAACATGGTAAGTGTTGGAAGAGTCATGATCACCGCAGAGGACGAGCCCATTTGAGGAAGTGATGAAGTTGCCAAATATGTTCGGCACCATAGTGATGTACCCCAAATTACTTTCTCGAAATGCATTCACATTTGTTAATTGGACGAGTGGTAGCAGACGTTCTCCACGTAGCCGATGTTCTCTAGTCTTGGCACTGTAACTTTTAAGAAAGCAAGGATCGGCGATGATATTGGTCCATCTCTTCGACACACACTTGAATCTGAATAAGGATTTCGGTGGCAGTCGAACTAGTATGGACATTAACAAGTCATTGTTGCCCTCTATTTTCTCTGCAGCCACTAACTCCATAGTTGAAAGTCTGAAAGAAGAAATCCAAACAATGCGGTGTATCAATTAATGAGATTGTGTATAAGAATGAAACATGAGAAATTCTGACTGGATTCTCCCGAAGCAGAAAAAGTTCGAAGCCAGGTCCAAAAGACGATGGAGGAAATCAAATGGTAACTAGTATAAATAGAATATTACCTGTTGGATAACACAAGTGTTGTTAAAATACGTAATTATTCTTGAAGTGATCAAGTTGGCTGCTGCTTTAATTTCTCGAACGAACTATGCAATTAAAAAAGATAGGGTTAGCTTACGTGACAATCGACGTTACTTTAGATTTCCATAACTGGTGATTAGTTCTCGAATCATAAAAAAGAACATGACAAAACAAATATTCCTCCAAATACATCAATTCATTGATATTATATATTCAACTTCTCAATATACATTGCTTCAATTTGGATTTTAACTTACAGTCATGAATTCTCATCCAAAAACAAAAGTACCAATGTACTATATTTCAACAACATTTCGATCTAAACAAGAAGAGGTAAAAGATCAAAGTCTGAAACACATGCATAGACTAAATTTTTTTTTTAATCACAGCTTTGGATCTATCAATTTCAACCAACAAAGAAATTAGGGCACATCGACATAATCCAAAATTAATTGAACATTTCAAAATAATTTCATCTACAATTACTTTTTCATTACATAACAACGAAAATTGAAAGATGGAGAGTGTAAATTTGACCTTTAATTTAGCTTCGTCCCTCTGTTTGAATGAAAATTTGAGTCTATTTCAAGTGACATCAAAAAGCTTTGCCACTCTAAAAATACAAAGACCTAGATTTCGAAATCTTCCATAGATGAGAGATTCAACAACGAACAGCAACATTAAAAATTAATACACATACTTACCAGAATATTCAGTACGAATTAAATCGAAATGAGTAGATTGGAAGCTCAACAGAAAAGGTAAATGGAGATTTATCTGAAGAAAGGGAGACGAAGAGACATCGATAATTCCTAGGTCGAATTGTTATGTTCTTCGTTGATTTAGTGAAAATGGAGCAAGCCCGTTATTATAGGGTTAATATGGAGACTGAATATCAAATTACCTTCTTGTGTTATTTTAAGTAGATAATTTAATTCCCTGTAATAAATAAAAGGACAAAATAGCTTCCTGTGATATCCTAGGGTAAATACCACTTTTGGTCCCTCTTATCATTAACTTTTTACAGAGTGGTCCCTTTTATGTTTTTTTTCCCACTCTAGTCCCTACTATGAATTATTTGTTTCACTTTAGTCCCTACTATGAATTATGTGTTTCATTTTAGTCCTTATCAGGTGGTTCCGATAACACGTTACATGCATATGATTATTTTTTAGGGCATTTTCGTCCGTTCACTATTGAGACTATTTGAGATATTGTTTAATTGGTGAGCAATTTTAGTGTTTGAAAAAGATTTTAGGAAAAAACTTTAGTTTGGAACGAAATGTACGATTAAGTTCGATTGGAATGAAAGATAGTTTGGAAATTTAGTTTTTTTTTTAAATAATTAGAAAGCCGAAAATATTCATGTTAGTTTACTTGAAATGATAAAATTGCCCTCATGAGCATATCACATGTTATCGGAATCGCCTTGGACCACTTGATAAGGACTAAAGTGAAACAAATAATTCATAGTAGGGACTAAAGTGGAAAAAAAAACATAAGAGGGACCACTCTGTAAAAAATTAATGATAAGAGGGACCAAAAGTGGTGTTTACCCGATATCCTAAATAGGCAATTTGATTCCATGTAATAATAAAAATGACAAAATATCTCCCTATATTTTTATGAAAGAATCACATTGTCTCCCTCGAAATTGCTAATTAATTCATATCATAAGGAGTTAAATTGCCTTCAACCATTTCTTTTTTTGCCAAATGGCGTTTCAAGATATTGAAATTTTAAAAATGGCCTTCAGCAATTTTTTTTCTTTTTTTAATATCATTAAAACTTAAAAATTCTACTAATTAATTACCTCCAACCACCCAGACTCTTTGAAATTAACAAATCAACCCCAACCCTAGATTTAACAAAAATAAATCTCTCACTTCATTCTTCATTCTTCATTTTTCACTCTTCAACTCCCAAATTGCCCCTCTCTCTCTCTCTCTCTCCTCTTTTCTCTTAAATCTCTCAACAAACTCTAAAATTACATAAATCACTCCAACAAGAAGTTGAGATGGAACCTAATCAAAGATTGGCACAAGGATTGAACCTCCAAAATCGCATAAATGAGGTAAATTTTAATTTTCTATAATTCTTGCACATAAAATATCCCTAACCCTCGTCCTCATGCTTTCGAAGAAAATTTCACTGCGATGAGACGTAGTAGACATGGGTTTCACCCCCGTGAGGTTTCTAGCTCACCTTGGTGAGGTAAAACCTCACAGAGGTGTCTGTTTACTCGAGCCGCGACAGTGAATTTCTGGGGCGAGTGAATATCTTCAGTCGCCCAACACATTTAGCTTGGGCGAGTGAAGTATGTTGGGCGAGTGAAATTTCAGTCGCCCAACATACATCACTCGCCCAAGCCAGTAGAAACTGCTTGGGCGAGTGAAATGTGCTGGGCGAGTGAAATTTCAGTCGCCCAGCACACTTCACTCACCAAACCAGTAGGAACTGCTTGGGCGAGTGAAATGTGTTGGTGAATGGATTTCTTCAGTCGCCCAGCACGCTTCATTCGCCCGAGCCAGAGGTACTGCTTGGGCAAGTGAAATGTGATGGGCGACTGAATTTCTTCGATCGCCCAACACACTTCACTCGCCCAAGCCTATAGGTATTGCGTGGGCTAGTGAAATGTGCTGGGCGAGTGAATTTCTTCAGTCGCCCAACACACTTCACTTGCCCAAGCCAGTAGGTACTGCTTGGGCGAGTGAATTTCTTTACTCGCCCAGCACACTTCACTCGCCCATATTAGTGGATATTTGAAAGATTAATTTATTTATTTTGTTTGTAGGGTTATCGTATCTTACCTACTTCCCAACTGCCGCCCTTGCCTGATTTGCACTATGCGAGGGTAACTGAGGATGGGAAAGTGTCACACAGACAAATGTGGAAATATTTGAATGAGATAGTGCCTCGTCTTGATCAGATCCATTGGGAAAAGATTAATAGGTACCCCCAGATTGGGAATTTTTTACACCTAAATTTAAAAGGATTCCTAAAGGGATCGATCCTACACCAAGTAAGGATTAGGTCGTGTGCTCGAGAAGACAACCAAAGCGATTATGAGCATTGGGTTTTGGTGAACGGAAAGCCTATACGACTGAGCGTAGAGGAGTTTAGCCTGGTTTCAGGATTGCATTTCACCGAACTAACATGTGCCGATATCCAAAGGAAGAAAGCTTCTAAGTTGAACCGTAGAAGGTTTCCAAATGCGGGAGACAAATATGTTAGTGTACATGAAGTTATGAATGTGATCAAACATTTGTTGATTCGGGAACCAGACAGTGATGATATCATCAGCCTTATCTATGTTGTTGTTGTAACAACATTTTTGTTGCCTCATCGAAACCCCAGGGAAGTAGATGACTTCACTTTAGAGGTAAGTAATATTTAATTCTATTTAATTTTGATATTTATATGTTTTATTAAATTAATTATCAATGAACTCTTATGAAATTGCAGACCTGTGACTTCCTAGATATATGCGATAAATATCTCTGGGGCGATTTGGTTTGGAATAAAATAGTCGCAAATATTTTGGGTTTAGTTGGGCCTCTAACTGATGAAACTAAGACCTTCCGCAATTGGAATTGTTGGGGATGCCCCTTAATTATACAAGTATGAAATCCTACTCAGTTTTTCAATGTTTTGAAGAATTACAAGTCTAATTTTGTAACGACTCGTGAATATGATTTATGTGCAGTATTGGTTATTAGAGGCAATTGAAGGTTTGGACCAAATAGCATTATGCACTCCAAGACCTGGTTTTGAGGGGAGGCATCCGAGAATGTTGCGTTGGATCATAAAGGAGTCTAATCGCCCCAATTGTTCTACTGTGGATGAATTTCTGAAACATATTATGGTGTGGTTTTATTAATTATTTTTATTTTTTTTAATAATTATTAGATCTCTCTAAACATTACAACTATGATATTTTTTGTTTTTAGGTTGTCATCCCGCGACTGAAGCCGGATGTAGTGGAGATACAGAGCCCATATTATTTTACTGCGAGGGATGCTATGCTAGATACGTTTGTTGACAATGGCCAGTCAACTTCCTTTCGCAACCTCTGTGAGGGCTTAGGTGTTGATTACGTCATTGTTCAGGACGATGAGCCATTGCAATCTATGGGCTTACCCTTTGATCCCCCTCAGCGTCCCGACGTTGCCTCCACTTCTCGGGGTCCACAAAACCGTCCCTCCAAACGTTCACGCGGCGGAGCCTCCACCTCGCAACAGCCATCAATGGATCAAGATGACGAACAACCGGCTTGGGCACATCGAATGGAGCGGATTCAACTTGAAAATCAAAGGATGTGTCGGGACACCCAAACACATGTGGGTGCCCTTGAGCGGATGATGACGGAACTTCTTCGTCGGATGGATCTTAATGGAGGAAGGCCGCAGGCGCCATCTGGAGGGGGTGATGATGCGATTGAAGATAATATTGATATTAGGGAGGTTGATCAGTATACAGATCATCAGGTTGATGATTGAGATTATGTATATGTATTAGACATTTAGTTGACATATTGTTTTGATTTCGTTTTGAATTATTTTATTAAATGGTGTGTTTTTTTAATTGATGATCAAGAGAGGCGAATATACGCAGGATTCTCTACAGAATCTCGGATCCGATGATCCACATGGTTCTCCACAGAGTTCCGGGATTGATGATCCGAACTCAAATTTTGTGGCTCCAACAGACAGGGAAAAGAGGATGAGAAAGACGAGTAAATGGATCAGAACCCCCTTCACTGCAAATGATAGGCCAAAGAAGCCTTCTAAATAAATAGACAATTTTAATATTTTTTGTTTTTTAAATTTTTAGTGTTAATGTGATATTGTAGTTTGAATTATCTTTTATTGGTAATTTCATGAGAAACAACGAAAAAGGTTTATAGCTTTTGTGAATGAATTTTCAACTAATGTTCTTTAAGTGTAATGATATTGTGTATGTTTATCAATTTGTAATAATAGATACAGTATGAATTTGGGGGAGTGAAATGTTTTGGGCGACTGAACTATCATTTGCCCAGTCTTATTCACTCGCCCCCTGAAATTTGTCAACAAGTAGTACAATTAATATTGTTCAATAAAAATCAAATGTTGATCAAATTTCAACAAAATTTTTCCAATTTTCGACTAATGTTCTTTAAATGTTTCGAGTAATGATATTGTGTACGTTTATCGATTTGTAATGATAGATACAATATGAATTTGGGGGAATGAAGTGTTCTGGGTGACTGAACTATCACTCGCCCAGGCTTATTCACTCGCCCCCGACGGAATTTTCATAAAATCCGTCGAACAAATTTTGACCGAAATAGGTCGTCGAAAACAGTGTTGTCGAAATTAAAATTTTCGACGAAAATTTCGACGGATATAGTTTCGACAGAAATTTCGACGGAAAATATTTTCCGTCGAAATCATAAATTTTGACGGAATTATATTCCATCGAAAATTCTGATCTCGACGGAAAACAAATTGCGTAGAAAATTCTAAGATTTCGACGGAAATAAATTCTGTCGAAATATCATAAATTTCGACGGAAAATAATTCCGTTGAAATTTTCAATTTTTTTTAATATATATGCACTGATTAATTATACATTCGATAAACAATAATATAACATTCAAAAACATTTTAATAAACATAATTTAATATTCAAAACATACATTAATTAATCATCATACATCCAACTACGTACAAAATTCCAGATCCAAATACAATCACTAATTAAAGTAAATAACTCCAATTACTACAAATCCAAATTCTACATAACAATCACAAACAAACAACTAATCAATACTATTTTTGCTTTTGCAACTATAGATAAATATATGAGTACTATTCTTCTATGACATAAGGCTCTAAATATATGAGTACCAATATTTCTCAAGAAACTCTCTTGCCTCGTTCACAGCTATATCTAGCTCTTCACACTCTTTAAACAAAGCTTCATCCTGAGGTGCTTTTTGATCAGCAACATCATCAAGTAAAGGTTTCAAATGCTTCAATAATGAAACTACCTTTACGCACTCGGTTTCAGCTGGCATCGTCTTTGGTATTTGACATGTAACCAGATGAATGAATCGAGAAATGCTGTTAATAAGACATCTTAATGATGTTAAGTCCATTGACCTGTTAAAATGAAGCACATAAGGTCTTTAAACAATGCGGGAGATTTAAAAATGATGAGTAATTGAAATTTAACAATTCAAATACTGCAATTAGTGAGGAAGTTATACACGATATAGATGAAACCAATCTTTAGCATTCCATGAAGTCATACAAATAAAGCAATCCCATAACTCACTAATTCAATATTTAACACCAAATTAATCAACCCATTAAATTCTAAATTAAAGTCAAATGATCCATATATATATATATATATATATATATATATATATATATATATATATATATATATATATATATATATATATATAGATAGATAGATAGATAGATAGATAGATAGATAGATAGATAGATAGATAGATACACACAAGAACTCAAACATAATCAATCACATTAACCATTGAATAAAGCCTAATTTCCATTAATAATCACATAAACACAAAACATAATCTATCTATGCATATTATTTTAACAGAAAAGAAAAGTCCCAACAACCACTAATTCAAATCCTAATTTCCAAAATATAACATTAGCAATTAAAAAGACAAAATTGAAGAATTAAAGTGAAATTATACCTTAGTATTCAGGAAGAACTTGTGGTGGTGGTGGTGTAGGGCCGGAGTCGGAGCCGTGCCGTGGACGGATAGGAGTAGGAGCCGGAGGAGTGACTGGGATCTGGATCGAGCTGGAGCCGCGACGGAGTTCGAGCTGGAGCCGAGCCGGCGTAGGTGGAGGTGCGGCTACGGGGGTGGCCTCACGAGGTCTGGCAGTGGAGCGGCGCGCGGGCTGGGTCGATTGTAGAAAGAGGCGGCGGTGATTTGGAGTGGAAGGAGGAACCCGCGCCGGTGATTCGGCTGTGGAAGGAGGAACCCGCAGCTGTGATTTGGAGTGGAAGGAGTGATTTTTCAGATTCGGAAGAAAGGAGGAGGAGTTAATATCCTGGGAAATTTTTCAGATCACTCACATTTAGACGAAATTTAAGACATTTTCAACGGATTTTTTTAGGTCGAAATTGTCTAAATTTTGACCCATTTAGTTTTCCGTCGAAATATATATGTATATATATATATATTTTTTTATTTTTTGCGAAATTAATAAATTTCGACGGATTTGGGTTTTGGTTGAAATTTATTTATTTTTTCTTTTATTATTAATTTTTTCGCGAAATTATTCCATTTCGACGGAAACGAATCCGTTGAAATTATAAATTTATTTATTTTTTCTTTTTTTATTAATTTTTTTCGCAAAATTATTCCATTTCGACGGAAACGAATCCTTCGTAATTACAAAACTTTCAACGGATATTGGTTTCCGTCGAAATTTATTAATTTTTTCTTTTTTTATTATTTTTTTACAACATTATTACATTTCGACGGAAATAAATTTGTCGAAATAGTCCGAATTTCGACGGAATTTGAAATCCGTCGAATTTTTATTATTATTTTTTTAATAAATGTATTTTCGACATATTATTTCAACGGATAATTATTCGGTCGAAATATTTCGACGAAAATTTTTTCCGTTGAAAATTTAAGCAATATTTCGACGGATTTTTTTCTGTAGAAAATTTTTCTTTTTCTAGTAGTGTATAATTTCAACAAATTATTCCCAATTTGTGGAAGTTAGATCCTATACTTGTTAGTTCCCCCTGAAATTAGATCCTATACTCGTTAGTCTTTCGTTTGGATTCCTAATTAACCTAATTTCAACAAATTATCCCCAATATTTGATTTACGTGGGAGTTAGTGGTTCTATACTTGTTAGTCTTCTGTTTGGATTCTTAATTGACCTAATTTCAACAAATTTCTCGCAATTTTGATTTACGTTTGAGTTAGTGGTCCTATACTCATTAGTCTTCCGTTTGGATTCCTAATTAACCTAATTTCAACATATTATCTCCAATTTTGATTTACGTGGGAGTTAGTGGTCCTATACTTGTTAGTCTTCCGTTTGAATTCTTAATTGACCTGATTTCAACAAATTTCTCGCAATTTTGATTTACGTTTGAGTTAGTGGTCCTATACTCGTTAGTCTTCCGTTTGGAGTCCTATTTAACCTAATTTCAACAAATTATCCCCAATTTTGATTTATGTGGGAGTTAGTGATCCTATACTTGTTAGTCTTCCGTTTGGATTCTTAATTGACCTAATTTCAACAAATTTCTCACAATTTTGATTTACGTTTGAGTTAGTGGTCCTATACTCGTGAGTCTTCTGTTTGGATTCCTAATTAACCTAATTTCAACAAATTATCCCAAATTTTGATTTACGTGGGAGTTAGTGGTCCTATACTTGTTAGTCTTCCGTTTGGATTCTTAATTGACCCAATCAACAAATTTCTCGCAATTTTGATTTACGTTTGAGTTAGTGGTCCTATACTCGTTAGTCTTCCATTTGGATTCTTAATTAACCTAATTTCAACAAATTATCCCCAATTTTGATTTACGTGGGAGTTAGTGGTCCTATACTTGTTAGTCTTCAGTTTGGATTCTTAATTGACCTAATTTCAACAAATTTCTCGCAATTTTGATTTACGTTTAAGGTTTAGGGTTTAGGGCGAGTGAAGTGTTCTGGGCGACTGAACTATCAATCGCCCATTCTTATTCACTCGCCCAAGCCAATAGGTGTTGTCTTGGGCGAGTGAAGTGTGCTGGGCGAGATGCTTATTCACTCGCCCAAGCCAGTAGGTGCTGTCTTGGGCGGGTGAAGTGTGCTGCGCGACTGAGATTTCAATCGCCCATGCTTATTCACTCGCCCAAATCAGTACATACTGGCTTGAACAAGTGAAGTTCTCAATTGTTAAAACAAGAAACATCTGCATTTAACTACAGTGAATATTATTCAATACACATCAAATATTACAACTAATAGTGTTTAATAAATATTAATCTAAGATTGCTCCGAGTTCTCGAAACGGTGGGGACATGTCTTTGCATTGTGATCGATACCTCTGCAAACCGAGCACTTGTATGTTTTCTTTACTTGTTCAATAGCAGATTTAAAACGGGACGTTCTTGGTCTTCCGACAGATCATTTCACAAATGGAGGTAAAACTTCTCTCATATTCACATCATCTGGAATGTTGATCCATTGATCTTCAAATGGGACGGGATAAATGACCTCTATATATGCATGAATCATGTAATCGCTCTTATAGTAATCGGTCGCAAGTTCATATATGTAATTGCCGGTTTCATTTGGTCTAAAGTCCATGGCAGCTGCTATTGCGTGAACACATGGCATCCTTTCGATTTGAAACACGCCACATGAACAAGATTTGTTCTCTAAGTCCACAATTCCACTCCACTCAGTAGATTCAACTTTCCACTTACCATAACCCAACCTAAATTTTGCCCACATTCATGCGCTCTCATATCGCTTGCGTAGGGTTTCCTCTCGTTTTTTGGTAAGTGGACCCGGATCTTTTATTGCCGCCTTACGACGCTTATAAAACCACGATCCCATCTTATCAATTAAAAATCCGACCATGGCACATATGGGATAATCTTTAGCCTTCTTGATCACTTTATTGAGGATCTCAACGGTGTTAGATGTCATAGTTTCGTACCTATTGACACGTTGGTG
This sequence comes from Penstemon eatonii, assembly GCA_038501285.1. NCBI lineage: Eukaryota > Viridiplantae > Streptophyta > Magnoliopsida > Lamiales > Plantaginaceae > Penstemon > Penstemon eatonii. The sequence goes on from CM076710.1 coordinate 64,930,690, forward strand.
CACCCTCGATCATTTCTCAAACTTGACATCGTTCTTTAGCCAATTTGCACACCTTTCATTCTTTTCTTTCAATAAATCAAAATATTTTTGGAATTCATTCTCGGTGTATGAATAATATGCTTGGTAAAAAAGATTGGCCAGATCTGTATTCCCCCTCCATTTTGATAATATGTTCTTCTTTATATGCCAATAGCATGAACCGTGTTCTGCCAAAGGATAAATAGCTTTGACCGCGTTTGCAATAGATGAACCCCTGTCTGAAACAATAACCAAATTTTCTCTATTTGGTATCACCTCTCTCAAGCATTCTAGGAACCAAGTCCAACAAGCCGTGTCTTCACTATCACCTACCCCCCAGGCAAGCGGATAACAGTGGTTTTCACTATCCGTCGCACTTGCAATTAGAACAAACCCTTCGTATTTGTTCAACTTGAAAGTTGCATCAATTACAATCACATTTCTTAGCATCTGGAATCCTCGAATAGCACCTCCTATAGCCATGAAAAAATATTTGAATTTGTTTTCCGAGTCCGTATGGATGCGAGTGCGCATTCTGGGATTCAACTGCTTAATCATGTAACAATACGAGGGAAGCTTGGCAAAATTTTCTTCAAACGTACCCCTTACAATATCTTCAGCAACTCGTTTCCCCGTCCAAGCTTTCTTGTAGCTAATGGCAACATTTTCTTCGGTACGCATAAAGTTTATCAATGTTTCTGGATTAGGCGGAACCTTGGCATTCAAGAATAGTCCCTTTGTACGATCCCCGATCAAACGATTGGTTGTCTGTCTATGTTGGGCAGTTCTATTCATCAAATCACAAGTGTGAATGTTAGTATATGTTCGAATAACAAACTCATCACCGATCAGTTCTTTTGTGGCATATATTCGCCATGGACAATTTTGTGTCACACACCGAGCAGTTTTCAGTTTTGTGTTAGACTTAGACGTCTTATGTGAGAAATGTTTACCTACAGCAACCAACCCGAGTTGATGTATAAATTCATGTTTGTTTTTGAAGCGCTGGCCAATTTTCCAATCTGATCCATCAGTTCTTCCCTCACTGGAACTTGATACCGAACAAATTCTTGGGAGATCAAAATTTGGCTCATCATAAATTGGAGCTTGGCCATGAGGGCAAGGTGCCTCCTGTGAGTCATAGTGGCCATGACTAGGTGGTTCGTCACAACTAGGTGCCACATATTCAAAAGTAGGCACTTGATCAAAATTACTAGGTTGGTCATGATCATCCGAACTCGAGTGGATAACAACATCATCAATTAGGTGACTAGGTGGCTCGTCAGAACTAGGTGCCACACACTAAAAATTAGGCGCTTGATCAAAATTACTAGGTTGATCATGATCATCCGAACTCAAGTGGATAACAACATCATCAATTACATGTTCCTCAATGGTAGGCTCAAGTGCTTCATCAACATCTTCACGTACATTTGACAATTGTGGCATTGGATTAGAGTCCATCCTCTCTCGACTAGATATGTTCATTTCATTTGGTCTTATCTCACATCCATCATTGTTATTCAAAAAATAACTCGGTCATTAACTTGCCTTCCTTTAGTTTGGACTGTAAGTTTCCTCGGACCCTCTTCTCTCCTCGAAGTACAAGTCACATACAAAGCAATCTCAGAATGATGTTGGTGAAAGAACTTAATTACTTCCCATTGAGACTCATTTAATATTGCCCCTGGTTCACCCCCGCTTCCGCACCAATTTTGCGATGGATCATAACAGCATTTGCATACCGGTCATAATCCAACTTTTCGCAAATAGTGTTACATAATTCCTCAAACAAAATCGTCCGATCCACCATAAAGTAATCAATACATTTATTATCGCCTTCCCAAACCCAATTGTGACCAAGTGTCATCTTGGGCGCCTGAACAGTTCGTTGTGACTGAACTTCAATCGCCTAAGAACAGTTCAGGCGTCCATACAGGAAATACGAGATTTTAAATTTTCATCATTTTTTTACTACGATTTGCCTACTAAAATGATTTACAATAAAGACCTAATGTTATAAGAGACCCATTACTAACCTTTTTTGTTGATAATCTTGTTATATTCTTCTTCTTCTTCTTCTTCCTCCTCTTTAATTTTGAGCAAAATTAATTCTAGGGTTTTGGGAGAAGAATGAGAGAATTTTTGAAAATTTTAGAAATTGAAATGGGATTGATTTTATATTCTTCTTCCTCTTACTCTTTAATTTTGAGCAAAATCAATTCTAGGGTTTTGGGAGAAGAATGAGAGAATTTTAAAAAGGTAAAATTGCATAAAACGTCCCAAACTAATTACTGATTTTGGAATTTCGTCCCGAACTATTTAACTTGGCGAATTTCGTCCCGTAATTTAATATTTTTTTGGAATATCGTCCAAAACTAATTACTAATTTTGATTTTTCGTCCAAAACTATATCAACTCGCCAAATTTCGTCCCATTATTTACCATTTTGTATAAATTTAGTCCCAATATTAAATTTCTAGGATAATGAAAATGACGTTCAATTTTGTAATTAATTTGGGACGAACTCTGCAATATTATATAATTATTCATGTTAAAATTTACCATGTCATGACCCTTAAGCAGCCATGTGATAATTCATCGGCAAATGCGCAATTCCGTCTAATAATTATGGTGGGACGATATTCCAAAAAAATATTAAATTACGGGACGAAATTCGCCAAATTAAATAGTTTGGGACGAAAATCCAAAATCAGTGATTAGTTTGGGACGATTTTTGCAATTTTGCCTTTTAAAATTTTTAGAAATTGAAATGGGGTTGATTTGTAATTTTGTAACTCTTTATGGGTATAATTTAAAATTTGTTATAGTTAAATTAAAATTAAGTAATTTACATTTATATTAATCAATAATCTATTAACTAATTAATTAAAGAAAGGCCATTTCTAGAATTTCTAACTTTCTAAGGTCATTTTTAAAAATTCAACTTCTCATAAGGCCATTTGTAAGAACCACTTGGTCGAAATGTTATGTTCTTCGTTGATTTTGTGAAATGGAGCAAGGTCGTTTTTATAGAGTTAATGTGGGGAGTTAATATGGATAGTGAATTGTAAATTACCTCCTTGTGTTATTTTAAGTAGATAATTTAATTCCTTGTATTAAATAAAAGGACAAAATAGCTTCATGTGATATCCTAAATAGGCAATTTAACTCCAATGGATAATAAAAATGGCAAAATATCTTCTGTATTTTTAAGAAAAAATCACACTGTCTCTCTCGAAATTGCTAATTAATTCATATCATAGGGAGTTAAATTACTCATTATTTCATTTCACATGGAGGTAAATTGCCTATTTTTATATCATAAGGAGATAAATTGATCATTATTTCATTTCACATGGAGTTAGACTGCTTATTTTATTTCAAAGAGAGGTAAATTGCCCATTAGACATATCACATGGAGTTAACTTGCAAAAAATCCTAATATGAAAAAAGTTTGACTGAGTTTGGTCTCGGTTTGGTTTGAAGCTTGATTTAAATAACGACTTCAATGAAATATTGATTGTAGAATATTATTAAATAATAGTTAGTGAATTTTTAAAATATGAAATTTAATTTGAATTGAAGTTTGATTGTTGGAGTTTGGGAGAGAAAAGTGAATGATGTGAGTCAAATCAATAACTTTATAATGTTTGAAATAATATATTATATTGTGCAATGATTAAGATGATAAATTATTATTATTATTATATATTGTGTTTATTAAGAAGTGATTGTAATTATTATACGTAATACTTAAGGTTATTATAAATAGAATGTTTATTTAATGAGATAATAATTTTTTTTTGTGTGATTATTGAGATGTGGATTTAATTATTTTATTGTAATTATTATAATGATCAATGTTGTTATAAATAAATTGTATATTTAATGAGATAATTAATAATTTTTTTGAAATATATATAATATTAAAATGAACTTCATTTTCGCCAACTAATATAACTGAATATAACATTTAAAATTGTAGTTGGATATTTTACAACAAATAATAGATACAAAATTTGATAATGCAAAACTCAATATTATTATAATTTAATTGATATCGTGGAAATATAAATTATGTAAATGTGACACATAGAAACAAAATAAATTAAAGAAAGCATGTGGATGACTAAAAAAGTTTGAGTGTGGATTTCTGAATAGGTTTTTGATAGTTTTATGGGTTTGGCGAAAACCCATTTGAAAGGGTTTTGGCTCGGTCTCACGAAATTCGCGAGACCGGGCCAAAACCCATCCAAACACAGCCCTAGTTGTGTTGTTATGGCTACACAACGTATTCATAAAGTACTCTAACAATTACAATTATCTCATGCACGAACATTTATACTTTAACGTTCTTTCCGACTAACAGGCTTGTCGAACCAGAAAGTCTCCGAGAATTTACATTCGGTATCCTTGGACGTGTATGCGGGTTAATAACATCAAGAAATAATCATTTGACCTTACATAATTGATTAGGAGCTTCTCCTTTGAATTTTATGGATGACTAATTTTGAAGAAGACTTTGGCCAAGGATGGTGACATCTTTCGGGATTCCTGAAGTAAGTGTCACAAAAGAAAATCGTCACCAGAATATAAATATAATCGAGTTTGTTAGGGAAAACGATAAATATCCATGCCCTAGACTTTTGATCGGTAGACCATCTACTAGAAAAACACATTGTATATGGAACTTATAAGGAAAAATGACTGAATTAATTCATCAAAATTGAACTCAACGGACTTGAGACTATACATCATTATTGAAGGTTGGGGTAAATTAATTCAGAGAGTAATTAATCAGTTGGATGAGATGTTCAATTGATAAATAATATTAATTTACTTATTCGATTAAATTAATTAAGCCGACGGGGCTACGACCAATTAATAGTGAAGGTATGGGGACATAAGTAATTACTCCATCCATTTCATAATACATGTCTTTTTAAGGAGAAAAAAATATTCACAATATATGTCATTTTAGGAATTTAAGATAAACTTAAATGCTATTTTGACATTTTTACCCTTCTACATTAAAAATTAGAATAGAGAGATGGAATATGGGGAGTTGCAATATATTTAATTGTTTCTCAAGGGTAATTTTGTCCAACTACACTTTTATTTTACTAAAATTTGGAGCATTAATTGATTTATTAATCCTTGTGAAAAAATCTTAAACGACATATAATATGGAATGAAGGGAGTAACAAGGAATTGAAGAATATTTATTCGTAGGAATTAATCGGTCGATTTGTTCAATAACTTTATAGGATTTGAAATATAATATTTTATTGTGTATTGATTGAGATAATGAGTAATAATATTGTAATGATTGAGAATTAATTGTAATTATATAAATATGATTGTGATATTAATTTAGATGATGATGAACAATTATTTATTTAAATAAAACAATTAATAATTTTGTTGCTTTCTAAATTATAAGATATATACAATATCAAACTCGACTTTATTTTTTAATATTGTCACTAAACTGATGCATATAGACACACTAATGACAAGAAATGTGAAAAAGTTGACACTATTGACATTTAGTGATACCCCAATAGTGACAACTAAAAAGTTATAACTAAATTATAGTGACAATATTTATTGTCACTAAGTTGTCACTGAAAAGGTGTCACTAATTGTAATTAGTGACAATTTAAGTCCCATAAACTTGTCACCAATAGTCATTAGTGACAACTTAAAAATATATTTTGTCACTATTGCACTTGTCACTATTATTATTGTGACAAACCTATTATTCTTATCACTAAATATATGTAAAAAGTGACAATTTCAACAATTCACTTAATATTTTGTCACTATCACTAAAATCCATTTTTCTTGTAGTGTCAAGGTTGTCTTTCATCACTAATTTAATTAATTAATGCTATGATTAGTTTTACATGTTTCCATTGCTTAATTAATATGTTGCTTAATTAATAACAAAAGAAAAAATAAAAGAGAAACGAACAGCATAATTAAATATGAAAAGGCAGAAAAGGCTTTGGGCTTAATTAAATGCTTAATTAATACGTTGCTTAAGGAAGAAAAGGCATTCAAACTAGACAAAAGCACAGTTGGACCAGCTGGACAATGTCAGGGATTGTCTTCAGGAAGTTTGGGCTGGTTTCAACTTTGGGCTGAAACCAGGGTTTGGGCTCAAATAAAGTGAGACTCCTTGCCAAACTAGTTTCATATTGACCCTTAGGTCTTAGGATGAAACCATGGTTTTGGCCGAAACCCTCCCAAGCCCATTATCAAACAAGGTTTGGCCGAGTATGGCTGAAATTAAACCGAGTCAAAAGAGATCCATATATATCCATATACTCTACTCATTAAAAAAATTGTCATGGTGTATCATACTACATTAGTTTTGGATATTTATATTTTACCCTTAATACTTAAATTAGTGAATCACAATTTTGATTTCCTTATGGTCTGACTTTATCACTTTCGTCTTTTTTAAATTTTTCGTAGCAGATGTATCCATTTTATCAATACTAGGAAAGTGTACGTGCATTGCACGTGATTAATTAATTTTCTATGTTAGTGGAATCATACATTCATTTTTCAATATACTATCTTAATGACATATCATATAATTTTTTTGACTAATTCACTTTAATTATTACTATGTTGTTACCAAAAATTAGCATAAATATTTACAATCAAAACTTGAAAATAAAAAATGAACTATAACTATTAAGTATTTTTAATCTGAAATTACATGTCTACAGAACTAATATTCTAAAACAACCATTTGAACGAATGAACAATATCTATTGTTTTCTTCCTTTACTTTGATATTTCCATCTCAACCATTTTTCATAGGTTTAACCCATTTTTTTTTTATCGATTTAACCAGTTTTGTACGTTATACATATCTTTTACTAAATTCATCCATTTTGGCGTCAATCGAACTAGTATGGACATTAATAAGTCAGTATTGCCCTCTATTTTCTCTGCAACCACTAACTCCATAGTTGAAAGTCTGAAAGAAGAAATCCAAACAATGTTGTGTATCAATTAATGAGATTGTTTATAAGAATGAAACATGAGAAATTTTGACTGGATCATCCCAAAGCAGAAAAAGTTCGAAACCGGGTCCAAAAGACGGCTGAGGAAATCAAATGGTAACTAACATAAATAGAATATTACCTGCTGGATAGCACAAGTGTCGTTAGAAGACTTAAGTATTCTTGAAGTGATCAAGTTGGCCGCTGCTTTAATTTCTCGAACGAACTGAGCAATTAAAAAAGATAGGGTTAGCTTACGTGACAATCGACTTTACTTTAGATTTCCATAACTGGTGCGTTCGTTCTCGAATAATAAAAAAGAACATCATAAAACAAAGATTCCTCCAAATACATCAATTCATTGATACTATATATTCAACTTCTCGATATACATTGCTTCAATTTGGATTTTAACTTACAGTCATGAATTCTCATTCAAAAACAAAGTACCAATGTACCATAATTCAACAACATTTCGATCTAAACAAGAAGAGGTAAAATATCAGAGTATGAAACACATGCATAGACTAAAGAATTTTGTTCACCAAGCAATCACAGCTTTCGATCTATCGATTTCAACCAACAAAGAAATTAGGGCACATCGGCATAATCCAAAATTAAGTAAACATTTCAAAATAATTTCATCTACAATTACTTTTTCATTACATAACATGAAATCTGAAAGATGGAGAATGTAAATTTAACCTTTAATTTAGCTTCGTCCCTCTGTTAGAATGAAAATTTGAGTCGGTTTCAAGTGACTTCAAAAAGCTTGCCGCTCTGTAAATACAAAGACCTAGATTTCGAAATCTTCCATAGATGAGAGATTCATCAACGAACACCAACAGTAAAGTTTAATACACATAATTAACAGAATATTCAGTACGAACTAAATCGAAATGAGTAGATTGGAAGCTCAACAGAAAAGGTAAATGGAGATTAATCTGAAGAAAGTGAGACGAAGAGAAATCGATAATTCCTAGGTCGAATTGTTATGTTCTTTGATTTTGTGATATGGAGCAAGCTCGTTTTTATAGAGTTAATGTGGGGAGTTAATATGGAGAGTGAATAGCAAATTACCACCTTGTGTTATTTTTAGTAGATAATTTAATTCCCTGTAATAAATAAAAGGACTAAATGGCTCCATGTGATATCCTAAATAGGCTATTTAATTCTCAGATATAAAAATGGCAAAATACCTCCCTGTATATTTATGAAAGAAGCACGTTGTCTCCCTCGAAATTGCTAATTAATTCATATCACATGGAGTTAAATTGCTCATTATTTCATTTCACATGGACGTAAATTGCCTATTTTTATATCACAAGGAGGTAAATTGCTCATTATTTCATTTAACATGGAGTTAAATTGCTTATTTTTATTTCACATGGAGTTAATGATCAATGTTGTAATAAATAGAATGTATATTTAATGAGATAATTAATAGTTTTTTATTTTGAAATATATATATAATATTAAAATAAATTTAATTTTCGCCAACTAAAATAATTGAATATAACATTTAAAAATATAGATAGATATTTGTTATTACAAATAATAAATACAAGATTTGATAATGCAAAACTCAGTACTATGATAATTAAATTGATATCGTGGAAATATAAATTATGTAAATGTGACATATAGCAATAGAATAAATTAAAAAAAGCATAGGGAAAAAAATTTGTGTAAACTAGTTTTGGATATTTATATTTTGCCCTTGATACTTAAATTAGTGAATTGTAGTTTTGATTCCCCTTATGGCCTGATTTTATCACTTTCATCTCTTTTAAATTTTTCGTAGGAGACGCATCCCTTTTATCAATATAGTGTATCTCATTAGTCTCTCATATCAATGTAGTGTAACACACTCATCAATCTTAAATTTTTGTAGAAGATTTATCCCTCTTGTCAATGTGGTGCAACACATTCGTCCCTTTTTTCATTATAGTGTAACACATTCGTACATTTTAGGATGTGTTGTGGATTTAAAAGGGACGAATGTGTTACACTACATTGACAAGATGGACGACTCTGCTACACAAAATAAGAGGGACGTATGTGTTACACTACATGGATAATAGAGACTAATGTGACACACTACACTGATAAGAAAGACACATCTCCTAATAAAAATTTAAGACAAAAAAATATATTAAGTCAGGTCATAAGGGGGACCAAAAGTGTGATTCACTCTACTTAAATTAAGTTTTTTTTTTTTGTTGAACAAATACTTAAATTGACTTATGTGATTTTTCAACTTAATCACTTATCACATTGGAGTCTTTAAATAAAATTTAACTTTTACTTTTATTAGATAATGAAGTCCTTATTTTTTGTGTTTCAAAAATTTAATGCACGCGGGAATGCTTGTTGAGAATGACTGATAATAAATATGAGAAACGGGTTTGGTATATATATTCATTTGGGCTTAAGCACAATATTATTTAACACATGCCAAAATATTCTTACTGAAGACGATGTGCATTAATGTTGTAAGAGTTAAATTAGTATGCGACATATTTAGAGATGAAATTTTGGCCCCTATTGATTCGACTGAAATGTTTTAATTTCGTCTGGAAAACAATCCATGATATCATTCCAACCAAAAATAGGTTCTCTTTCTTTTGCGGGCATATTTCCCTTATTGCTTCATTTGTAGCACTGAACCCGAATCTCTCTAATACCTATTCCTTCGATGCCCCTTTCCATGTCACTGTGGTTTCACTCTCCTTGGAATTTTCATGTTGAGGCCTTCCCAAATGCTCCACTTTGAGAATAAGATTGCTTTGTTATGCAGGATGGGATTCCATTCCCCATCGATAAAATTAGGGAATATTTTTTTTATCATTGTTGTGCATTTTTAAACTGTTTGGTTCACTGTAATCAGACTGTGTATATGGTGTGGTTTCTCCCTTTCAGATTCTATTGCAGCGTAGCCAAAGATCATTCGCTGCTCACGTCAACGCGCAAATTCAAATCCTTTTTTTTACCTTTTTTTGTCTCGGATGTTGCTTCAAAGCTGGGATGGAAATCCCCCAAAGCTAACATGATCTCAATCGACAAATGTTGATGTTTCATTAAAAGATGGAAAATCTGCCTAGGCAATCATTTATCAAAACAACCTTGGCTTTGTCATTTATACGAAATATGTTATCCTTCCTTGTCTTAATGATGTTGTTGACGAAGTCGTTGCTCATAAGGAAGCTTGCTCTGATGCCCCCTCTTGGGGTTCTTGTTTTGTCCAATTTGAGAGCAACTGTATCACCAACATTTTTTTGTTGTCAATAGCGCTAATGATGTTCTCAGTTGTGATACTTCTATCCAAATTAAGAAAATTCGTAAATTTTGGGGATGTTGGACCAAGTGGAAGTTCAAATTTATCTCCCCCAATGCAAACCATGCAGTACATAATGTGGCTGCTTGGACTTTTTCAACAAACTTTGTCCCCCCATTTTGCCCCACTAATTTGTCTATTTCGATATTTTGTGATGAAAGTTACCTTGCACACTAGAATTACTCCTTTGTTTGATTATTACTATTTTCCCTTAATTATGAAAAAAAAAAACTTCACATATAAATTTTTAAGTTCCAAAATTGTTTACAGTGAAGTAATAAAATCGTAATGAAATCTCTTGGTGATCTAAATTACATATCTATTTTTCATACAAATAGTGGGTATTATGTGTGTCTTTTGAATTTCAAAGAGTTTTTTATGCAACTCAACTATTTGATGGAAGTCGTGAAAGAACATGTAAATACTTGTTTAAGGAAACAAAAGATCCTCATGTTTGAACTCAAATCAAATATCTAGACAATTGTATTGCAATATTGTTACGCCATATGCGTTGGTTTTATTGTCTATCTTCATAACATAAATATGATCAATATCCGGATTCATATAAGTATCATTATATTCTATTATTAATATTGAAAAAATTATAGCAAATATAAAGACTATGTTTCATTTTGGAATTTTACTTAGCACTGAAGTTGCTCTTAAAGTTAACAGGAACCGTTGAACTTTAACATGTTCATATCATCAATAGAAAGGTTATCTAACATAAATGTAAATGACTCGGAAAATGAATTAAAAATCACTCACTTATAATCTTTATTTTATTTGTTGACAAAAAAAATCAAATTGTATTGATCAAAGGGGCTTAAATTTCACACAAGTTTATGAACATACAATTGCAAAATGAATTCCATTAACTCCTTTTCTTTCAAGAAAGAGATAGAATTTTGTAACCTATTGGCTAAAATCGAGACTTCATGACCAAAACTGAGCTACAAGGCTTTACTACACCACAAGTGCAGTGGCCAGTGACCCAGACTGACCATCCGATCGATAGAGAGGAATGGCTCAGCTGTTGCAGCTTCCCGTCGTTTAAAAGGAATATTCTTTCTGCCATCAAATGTTCAAACTCAATTCAATTCATATGTCAAGTTTTTTACGATTCAAAACACTTCAAATATATTATAACACAATACAAATTTCTTTTTCTTTACTACACCACTAAACTACAAGAAATCCGACTTTTGGCTACGAATATTTCGTTTCAAAAACCAAAATTTCGTAGCAAAATACAATCTAAGACGAAAAACTTTGTATCCCAAATCGTCACCAAAGCTGTGTCGCTAAATATGGCTTCTCATTTATGGTCATTCTTCATTTGGCTTATGTCCTCGTTCGCCTCAAACATAAATATGTGGGTGCATAAAATAATAATTTTTAGGATAATCAGATGTGAAGAGTAAAAAGTTTTAAATTTCTTCAAAACAGTTAACTCATGGTTGTGCAGCAAATATAAGAGAAGGTAACATTTTAAAATTATATGCTATGAAAATTATGTAACTTAGTAAGATATCAGTAAATAAACTAAGGTAATCATTGTACCAATTAACAGATTTTAACATGTTTAGAAAATTATGGAACTTATAAAAGAGAAATACTATTACTTAAGAAACTAAGGTAATCATTGTACCATTTAACAGAAAATGTCCTTTCCCTTTCTTTCATCTAACAATAATCAAATCAAAAAAAGTCATGGCGCCGATCTCAAAGAGCATAAGAAGATAGACAGTGGGTGTCCATGTAGGGATACCACCATTCAGTAGGTCGATCGCCATCATATTGAAGCAACTCAATTGTTTTGGTCTCTAAGTTGTAAAGAAATACATTTTCCCCCTGCCTGAGAACAACAACAATTGGACTGCATGGAATCAATCCCTCCATAAAGATTGATTTTAATATTTCATCCGTTTCTTCATTGTTTTCTAGCAATTTTATGGCAGGTTCTTCGAGCAGGGAAGCCCTCGTGATTGTGTGCATCAAGATCCACTCAGTGGCGGGTATAATGGTGGAGCGCCTGTAACTTCCATCCCTATTCTTGGGGAGCCGCCAAAATTGCATCCTTTCATAAGCGTCTGTAACGCTAAACCATATAACATCGTTATGTTCTGGCCTGATAATAGTTGGGTTATAATATGTGCCACTATCTGGAAATGGCAACATAATAAACTGCATACGATCCTCACCCCCATTTAAATCGTAAAGGGCGATCGATCTCCTTCCACTCCAATGCACGACGCCATTACACTCGATAGAAGGCGTATCTTCACTTAGAGAGAAATATCGAGGAATGTTGAGTGTCAACTTAGCCCATGTGCCAGTCTTGGAAGAATAAGTTTCTATATCACACTCACCTAATGTATCTATGCTAGCCCGTAGAACCATGTAATTTGGTATGAGCTCGTTTGTATTCTCCTAGCACACAAATGCAACTAGTATTATTCCATGTGTAGAGTTGGGGATTATGGGTGGTGGCAAAGAAACCAATTTTTTCGTTATGGGATTCCAAATATGGTAAATGTCGGAAGAGTCATGATCGCCGCAGAGGACGAGCCCATTTGAGGAAGTGATGAAGTTGCCAAATATGTTCGGCACCAAAGTTATGTACCCCAAATTACCTTTTCGAAATGCATCCATATTTGTTAATTGGACGAGTTGTAGCAGACGTTCTCCACGTAGCTGATGTTTTCTAGTTTTAGCACTGTAACTTTTAAGAAAGCAAGGATCGACGATGACATTGGTCCATCTCTTTGATACGCACTTGAATCTGAACAAGGATTTCGGCGGTAATCGAACTAGTATGGACATTAACAAGTCATTGTTGCCCTCTATTTTCTCTGCAGCCACTAACTCCATAGTTGAAAGTCTGAAAGAAGAAATCTAAACAATGTTGTGTATCAATTAATGAGATTGTGTATAAGAATGAAACATGAGAAATTCTGACTGGATCCTCCCGAAGCAGAAAAAGGTTGAAGCCGGGTCCAAAAGACGGCGTAGGAAATCAAATGGTAACTAGTATAAATAGAATATTACCTGTTAGATAGCACAAGTGTTGTTAAAAGACGTACAATTATTCTTGAAGTGATCAAGTTGGCCGCTGCTTTAATTTCTCGAACGAACTGAGCAATTAAATAAGATAGGGTTAGCTTACGTGACAATCGACTTTACTTTAGATTTCCATAACTGGTGCTTTAGTTCTCGATTAATAAAAAAGAACATCATAAAACAAAGATTCCTCCAAATACATCACTTCGTTGATATTCTATATTGCAACTTCTCGATATACATTGCTTCTATTTGGATTTTAACTTACAGTCATGAATTCTCATTCAAAAACAAAGTACCAATAAAAAATTAAAGAAAGCATGTGGAAAAAAGAAAACTAAATAAAAAAATACAGACAGGCGCCTATGTAATACTTGGCCTTGGAAGGTTTAGGACCAAAGGGTCTATTTGGATGGGTTTTGGCTCGGTTCCGCGGGTCTCGGTTTAAAAAAGTTGATTTGGGTGGTTTCGATGAAACCTTTGAGACTTCATTTGAATGGGTTTTGGCTATTGGGTTTTGTGGTTTGAATAAGTTGAAACCACACTTGGATTAGGTTTGAATGTTGGGTTTAGGGGAAAAAGTAGGTGATAAGTGTTAAATCAATGTCTTTTTTAGTGAGAATTCGGAAAAAGTAGGTGGTAGGTTTGAAGAGTTTGAGTGTGGATTTCTGAATAGGTTTTTGATAGTTTTATGGGTTTGGCGAAAACCCATTTGAAAGGGTTTTGGCTCGGTCTCACGAAATCCGCGAGACCGGGCCAAAACCCATCCAAACACAGCCCTAGTTGTGTTGTTATGGCTACACAACGTATTCATAAAGTACTCTAACAATTACAATTATCTCATGCACGAACATTTATACTTTAACGTTCTTTCCGACTAACAGGCTTGTCGAACCAGAAAGTCTCCGAGAATTTACATTCGGTATCCTTGGACGTGTATGCGGATTAATAACATCAAGAAATAATCATTTGACCTTACATAATGGATTAGGAGCTTCTCCTTTGAATTTTATGGATGACTAATTTTGAAGAAGACTTTGGCCAAGGATGGTGACATCTTTCGGGATTCCTCAAGTAAGTGTCACAAAAGAAAATCGTCACCAGAATATAAATATAATCGAGTTTGTTAGGGAAAACGATAAATATCCATGCCCTAGACTTTTGATCGGTAGACCATCTACTAGAAAAACACATTGTATATGGAACTTATAAGGAAAAATGACTGAATTAATTCATCAAAATTGAACTCAACGGACTTGAGACTATACATCATTATTGAAGGTTGGGGTAAATTAATTCAGAGAGTAATTAATCAGTTGGATGAGATGTTCAATTGATAAATAATATTAATTTACTTATTCGATTAAATTAATTAAGCCGACGGGGCTACGACCAATTAATAGTGAAGGTATGGGGACATAAGTAATTACTCCATCCATTTCATAATACATGTCTTTTTAAGGAGAAAAAAATATTCACAATATATGTCATTTTAGGAATTTAAGATAAACTTAAATGCTATTTTGACATTTTTACCCTTCTACATTAAAAATTAGAATAGAGAGATGGAATATGGGGAGTTGCAATATATTTAATTGTTTCTCAAGGGTAATTTTGTCCAACTACACTTTTATTTTACTAAAATTTGGAGCATTAATTGATTTATTAATCCTTGTGAAAAAATCTTAAACGACATATAATATGGAATGAAGGGAGTAACAAGGAATTGAAGAATATTTATTCGTAGGAATTAATCGGTCGATTTGTTCAATAACTTTATAGGATTTGAAATATAATATTTTATTGTGTATTGATTGAGATAATGAGTAATAATATTGTAATGATTGAGAATTAATTGTAATTATATAAATATGATTGTGATATTAATTTAGATGATGATGAACAATTATTTATTTAAATAAAACAATTAATAATTTTGTTGCTTTCTAAATTATAAGATATATACAATATCAAACTCGACTTTATTTTTTAATATTGTCACTAAACTGATGCATATAGACACACTAATGACAAGAAATGTGAAAAAGTTGACACTATTGACATTTAGTGATACCCCAATAGTGACAACTAAAAAGTTATAACTAAATTATAGTGACAATATTTATTGTCACTAAGTTGTCACTGAAAAGGTGTCACTAATTGTAATTAGTGACAATTTAAGTCCCATAAACTTGTCACCAATAGTCATTAGTGACAACTTAAAAATATATTTTGTCACTATTGCACTTGTCACTATTATTATTGTGACAAACCTATTATTCTTATCACTAAATATATGTAAAAAGTGACAATTTCAACAATTCACTTAATATTTTGTCACTATCACTAAAATCCATTTTTCTTGTAGTGTCAAGGTTGTCTTTCATCACTAATTTAATTAATTAATGCTATGATTAGTTTTACATGTTTCCATTGCTTAATTAATATGTTGCTTAATTAATAACAAAAGAAAAAATAAAAGAGAAACGAACAGCATAATTAAATATGAAAAGGCAGAAAAGGCTTTGGGCTTAATTAAATGCTTAATTAATACGTTGCTTAAGGAAGAAAAGGCATTCAAACTAGACAAAAGCACAGTTGGACCAGCTGGACAATGTCAGGGATTGTCTTCAGGAAGTTTGGGCTGGTTTCAACTTTGGGCTGAAACCAGGGTTTGGGCTCAAATAAAGTGAGACTCCTTGCCAAACTAGTTTCATATTGACCCTTAGGTCTTAGGATGAAACCATGGTTTTGGCCGAAACCCTCCCAAGCCCATTATCAAACAAGGTTTGGCCGAGTATGGCTGAAATTAAACCGAGTCAAAAGAGATCCATATATATCCATATACTCTACTCATTAAAAAAATTGTCATGGTGTATCATACTACATTAGTTTTGGATATTTATATTTTACCCTTAATACTTAAATTAGTGAATCACAATTTTGATTTCCTTATGGTCTGACTTTATCACTTTCGTCTTTTTTAAATTTTTCGTAGCAGATGTATCCATTTTATCAATACTAGGAAAGTGTACGTGCATTGCACGTGATTAATTAATTTTCTATGTTAGTGGAATCATACATTCATTTTTCAATATACTATCTTAATGACATATCATATAATTTTTTTGACTAATTCACTTTAATTATTACTATGTTGTTACCAAAAATTAGCATAAATATTTACAATCAAAACTTGAAAATAAAAAATGAACTATAACTATTAAGTATTTTTAATCTGAAATTACATGTCTACAGAACTAATATTCTAAAACAACCATTTGAACGAATGAACAATATCTATTGTTTTCTTCCTTTACTTTGATATTTCCATCTCAACCATTTTTCATAGGTTTAACCCATTTTTTTTTTATCGATTTAACCAGTTTTGTACGTTATACATATCTTTTACTAAATTCATCCATTTTGGCGTCAATCGAACTAGTATGGACATTAATAAGTCAGTATTGCCCTCTATTTTCTCTGCAACCACTAACTCCATAGTTGAAAGTCTGAAAGAAGAAATCCAAACAATGTTGTGTATCAATTAATGAGATTGTTTATAAGAATGAAACATGAGAAATTTTGACTGGATCATCCCAAAGCAGAAAAAGTTCGAAATCGGGTCCAAAAGACGGCTGAGGAAATCAAATGGTAACTAACATAAATAGAATATTACCTGCTGGATAGCACAAGTGTCGTTAGAAGACGTAAGTATTCTTGAAGTGATCAAGTTGGCCGCTGCTTTAATTTCTCGAACGAACTGAGCAATTAAAAAAGATAGGGTTAGCTTACGTGACAATCGACTTTACTTTAGATTTCCATAACTGGTGCGTTCGTTCTCGAATAATAAAAAAGAACATCATAAAACAAAGATTCCTCCAAATACATCAATTCATTGATACTATATATTCAACTTCTCGATATACATTGCTTCAATTTGGATTTTAACTTACAGTCATGAATTCTCATTCAAAAACAAAGTACCAATGTACCATAATTCAACAACATTTCGATCTAAACAAGAAGAGGTAAAATATCAGAGTATGAAACACATGCATAGACTAAAGAATTTTGTTCACCAAGCAATCACAGCTTTCGATCTATCGATTTCAACCAACAAAGAAATTAGGGCACATCGGCATAATCCAAAATTAAGTAAACATTTCAAAATAATTTCATCTACAATTACTTTTTCATTACATAACATGAAATCTGAAAGATGGAGAATGTAAATTTAACCTTTAATTTAGCTTCGTCCCTCTGTTTGAATGAAAATTTGAGTCGGTTTCAAGTGACTTCAAAAAGCTTGCCGCTCTGTAAATACAAAGACCTAGATTTCGAAATCTTCCATAGATGAGAGATTCATCAACGAACACCAACAGTAAAGTTTAATATACATACTTAACAGAATATTCAGTACGAACTAAATCGAAATGAGTAGATTGGAAGCTCAACAGAAAAGGTAAATGGAGATTAATCTGAAGAAAGTGAGACGAAGAGAAATCGATAATTCCTAGGTCGAATTGTTATGTTCTTTGATTTTGTGATATGGAGCAAGCTCGTTTTTATAGAGTTAATGTGGGGAGTTAATATGGAGAGTGAATAGCAAATTACCACCTTGTGTTATTTTAAGTAGATAATTTAATTCCCTGTAATAAATAAAAGGACTAAATGGCTCCATGTGATATCCTAAATAGGCTATTTAATTCTCAGATATAAAAATGGCAAAATACCTCCCTGTATATTTATGAAAGAAGCACGTTGTCTCCCTCGAAATTGCTAATTAATTCATATCACATGGAGTTAAATTGCTCATTATTTCATTTCACATGGACGTAAATTGCCTATTTTTATATCAAAAGGAGGTAAATTGCTCATTATTTCATTTAACATGGAGTTAAATTGCTTATATTTATTTCACATGAAGGTAAATTACCCATTAGACATATCATAGGGAGTTAACTTGCAAAAAATCCTAATATGAAAGAAGTTTGACTGAGTTTGGTCTCGGTTTGTTAGAAACTTGTTTAAATAATGACTTCAATGAAATATTGATTGTAGAATATTATTAAATAATAGTTAGTGAATTTTTAAAATATGAAATTTATTTTGAATTGAAGTTTGATTGTTGAAGTTTGAAAGAGAAAAGTGAATGATAATGAGATAATAATTTATTTATTTTTTTTATTATTGAGATGTGATTTTAATTATTTTATTGTAATTATTATAATGATCAATGTTGTTATAAATAGAATGTATATTTAATGAGATAATTAATAGTTTTTTATGTTTAAATATATATAATATTAAAATAAATTTAATTTTCGCCAACTAAAATAATCGAATATAACATTTAAAAATATAGGTAGATATTTGTTATTACAAATAATAAATACAAGATTTGATAATGCAAAACTCAGTATTATGATAATTTAATTGATATCGTGGAAATATAAATTATGTAAATGTGACATATAACAATAGAATATTATTAAATAATAGTTAGTGAATTTTTAAAATATGAAATTTATTTTGAATTGATGTTTGATTGTTGAAGTTTGGAAGAGAAAAGTGAATGATGTGAGTCAAATCAATAACTTTATAATGTTTAAAATAATATATTATATTGTGTAACCAAAATAAATAAATAAGATGATTAATTATTATATTATTATATTTTATGATTATTGAGAAGTGATTATAATTATTATATGTAATATATTAAGGTTATTATAAATAGAATGTATATTTAATGAGATAATAATTTATTTTTTTTTTTTATTATTGAGATGTGGTTTTAATTATTTTATTGCAATTATTATAATGATCAATGTTGTAATAAATAGAATGTATATTTAATGAGATAATTAATAGTTTTTTATTTTGAAATATATATATAATATTAAAATAAATTTAATTTTCGCCAACTAAAATAATTGAATATAATATTTAAAAATATAGATAGATATTTGTTATTACAAATAATAAATACAAGATTTGATAATGCAAAACTCAGTATTATGATAATTAAATTGATATCGTGGAAGTATAAATTATGTAAATGTGACATATAGCAATAGAATAAATTAAAAAAAGCATAGGGAAAAAAATTTGTGTACACTAGTTTTGGATATTTATATTTTGCCCTTGATACTTAAATTAGTGAATCGTAGTTTTGATTCCCCTTATGGCCTGATTTTATCACTTTCATCTCTTTTAAATTTTTCGTAGCAGACGCATCCCTTTTATCAATATAGTGTATCTCATTAGTTTCTCATATCAATGTAGTGTAACACACTCATCAATCTTAAATTTTTGGTAGAAGATTTATCCCTCTTGTCAATGTGGTGCAACACATTCGTCCATTTTTTCATTATAGTGTAACACATTCGTATATTTTAGGATGTATTGTGGATTTAAAAGGGACGAATGTGTTACACTACATTGACAAGATGGACGACTCTGCTACACAAAATAAGAGGGACGTATGTGTTACACTACATGGATAATAGAGACTAATGTGACACACTACACTGATAAGAAAGACACATCTCCTAATAAAAATTTAAGACAAAAAAATAGATAAAGTCAGGTCATAAGGGGGACCAAAAGTGTGATTCACTCTACTTAAATTAAGTTTTTTTTTTTTTTTTGTTGAACAAATACTTAAATTGACTTATGTGATTTTTCAACTTAATCACTTATCACATTGGAGTCTTTAAATAAAATTTAACTTTTACTTTTATTAGATAATGAAGTCCTTATTTTTTGTGTTTCAAAAATTTAATGCACGCGGGAATGCTTGTTGAGAATGACTGATAATAAATATGAGAAACGGGTTTGGTATATATATTCATTTGGGCTTAAGCACAATATTATTTAACACATGCCAAAATATTCTTACTGAAGACGATGTGCATTAATGTTGTAAGAGTTAAATTAGTATGCGACATATTTAGAGATGAAATTTTGGCCCCTATTGATTCGACTGAAATGTTTTAATTTCGTCTGGAAAACAATCCATGATATCATTCCAACCAAAAATAGGTTCTCTTTCTTATTGCGGGCATATTTCCCTTATTGCTTCATTTGTAGCACTGAACCCGAATCTCTCGAATACCTATTCCTTCGATGCCCCTTTCCATGTCACTGTGGTTTCACTCTCCTTGGAATTTTCATGTTGAGGCCTTCCCAAATGCTCCACTTTGAGAATAAGATTGCTTTGTTATGCAGGATGGGATTCCATTCCCCACCGATAAAATTAGGGAATATTTTTTTTTATCATTGTTGTGAATTTTTAAACTGTTTGGTTCACTGTAATCAGACTGTGTATATGGTGTGGTTTCTCCCTTTCAGATTCTATTGCAGCGTAGCCAAAGATCATTCGCTGCTCACGTCAACGCGCAAATTCAAATCCTTTTTTTTACC
The DNA here is from genome assembly GCA_038501285.1 of Penstemon eatonii. Classification (NCBI taxonomy): domain Eukaryota; kingdom Viridiplantae; phylum Streptophyta; class Magnoliopsida; order Lamiales; family Plantaginaceae; genus Penstemon; species Penstemon eatonii. The sequence goes on from CM076710.1 coordinate 64,951,564, forward strand.
TTTTTTTGTCTCGGATGTTGCTTCAAAGCTGGGATGGAAATCCCCCAAAGCTAACATGATCTCAATCGACAAATGTTGATGTTTCATTAAAAGATGGAAAATCTGCCTAGGCAATCATTTATCAAAACAACCTTGGCTTTGTCATTTATACGAAATATGTTGTCCTTCCTTGTCTTAATGATGTTGTTGACGAAGTCGTTGCTCATAAGGAAGCTTGCTCTGATGCCCCCTCTTGGGGTTCTTGTTTTGTCCAATTTGAGAGCAACTGTATCACCAACATTTTTTTGTTGTCAATAGCGCTAATGATGTTCTCAGTTGTGATACTTCTATCCAAATTAAGAAAATTCGTAAATTTTGGGGATGTTGGACCAAGTGGAAGTTCAAATTTATCTCCCCCAATGCAAACCATGCAGTACATAATGTGGCTGCTTGGACTTTTTCAACAAACTTTGTCCCCCCATTTTGCCCCACTAATTTGTCTATTTCGATATTTTGTGATGAAAGTTACCTTGCACACTAGAATTACTCCTTTGTTTGATTATTACTATTTTCCCTTAATTATGAAAAAAAAAACTTCACATATAAATTTTTAAGTTCCAAAATTGTTCACAGTGAAGTAATAAAATCGTAATGAAATCTCTTGGTGGTCTAAATTACATATCTATTTTTCATACAAATGGTGGGTATTATGTGTGTCTTTTGAATTTCAAAGAGTTTTTTATGCAACTCAACTATTTGATGGAAGTCGTGAAAGAACATGTAAATACTTGTTTAAGGAAACAAAAGATCCTCATGTTTGAACTCAAATCAAATATCTAGACAATTGTATTGCAATATTGTTACGCCATATGCGTTGGTTTTATTGTCTATCTTCATAACATAAATATGATCAATATCCGGATTCATATAAGTATCATTATATTCTATTATTAATATTAAAAAAATTATAGCAATTATAAAGACTATGTTTCATTTTGGAATTTTACTTAGCACTGAAGTTGCTCTTAAAGTTAACAGGAACCGTTGAACTTTAACATGTTCATATCATCAATAGAAAGGTTATCTAACATAAATGTAAATGACTCGGAAAATGAATTAAAAATCACTCACTTATAATCTTTATTTTATTTGTTGATAAAAAAAATCAAATTGTATTGATAAAGGGGCTTAAATTTCACACAAGTTTATGAACATACAATTGCAAAATGAATTCCATTAACTCCTTTTCTTTCAAGAAAGAGATAGAATTTTGTAACCTATTGGCTAAAATCGAGACTTCATGACCAAAACTGAGCTACAAGGCTTTACTACACCACAAGTGCAGTGGCCAGTGACCCAGACTGACCATCCGATCGATAGAGAGGAATGGCTCAGCTGTTGCAGCTTCCCGTCGTTTAAAAGGAATATTCTTTCTGCCATCAAATGTTCAAACTCAATTCAATTCATATGTCAAGTTTTTTACGATTCAAAACACTTCAAATATATTATAACACAATACAAATTTCTTTTTCTTTACTACACCACTAAACTACAAGAAATCCGACTTTTGGCTACGAATATTTCGTTTCAAAAACCAAAATTTCGTAGCAAAATACAATCTAAGACGAAAAACTTTGTATCCCAAATCGTCACCAAAGCTGTGTCGCTAAATATGGCTTCTCATTTATGGTCATTCTTCATTTGGCTTATGTCCTCGTTCGCCTCAAACATAAATATGTGGGTGCATAAAATAATAATTTTTAGGATAATCAGATGTGAAGAGTAAAAAGTTTTAAATTTCTTCAAAACAGTTAACTCATGGTTGTGCAGCAAATATAAGAGAAGGTAACATTTTAAAATTATATGCTATGAAAATTATGTAACTTAGTAAGATATCAGTAAATAAACTAAGGTAATCATTGTACCAATTAACAGATTTTAACATGTTTAGAAAATTATGGAACTTATAAAAGAGAAATACTATTACTTAAGAAACTAAGGTAATCATTGTACCATTTAACAGAAAATGTCCTTTCCCTTTCTTTCATCTAACAATAATCAAATCAAAAAAAGTCATGGCGCCGATCTCAAAGAGCATAAGAAGATAGACAGTGGGTGTCCATGTAGGGATACCACCATTCAGTAGGTCGATCGCCATCATATTGAAGCAACTCAATTGTTTTGGTCTCTAAGTTGTACAGAAATACATTTTCCCCCTGCCTGAGAACAACAACAATTGGACTGCATGGAATCAATCCCTCCATAAAGATTGATTTTAATATTTCATCCGTTTCTTCATTGTTTTCTAGCAATTTTATGGCAGGTTCTTCGAGCAGGGAAGCCCTCGTGATTGTGTGCATCAAGATCCACTCAGTGGCGGGTATAATGGTGGAGCGCCTGTAACTTCCATCCCTATTCTTGGGGAGCCGCCAAAATTGCATCCTTTCATAAGCGTCTGTAACGCTAAACCATATAACATCGTCATGTTCTGGCCTGATAATAGTTGGGTTATAATATGTGCCACTATCTGGAAATGGCAACATAATAAACTGCATACGATCCTCACCCCCATTTAAATCGTAAAGGGCGATCGATCTCCTTCCACTCCAATGCACGACGCCATTACACACGATAGAAGGCGTATCTTCACTTAGAGAGAAATATCGAGGAATGTTGAGTGTCAACTTAGCCCATGTGCCAGTCTTGGAAGAATAAGTTTCTATATCACACTCACCTAATGTATCTATGCTAGCCCGTAGAACCATGTAATTTGGTATGAGCTCGTTTGTATTCTCCTCGCACACAAATGCAACTGGTATTATTCCACGTGTAGAGTTGGGGATTATGGGTGGTGGCAAAGAAACCGATTTTTTCGTTATGGGATTCCAAATATGGTAAATGTCGGAAGAGTCATGATCGCCGCAGAGGACGAGCCCATTTGAGGAAGTGATGAAGTTGCCAAATATGTTCGGCACCAAAGTTATGCACCCCAAATTACCTTTTCGAAATGCATCCATATTTGTTAATTGGACGAGTTGTAGCCGACGTTCTCCACGTAGCTGATGTTTCCTAGTTTTAGCACTGTAACTTTTAAGAAAGCAAGGATCGACGATGACATGGGTCCATCTCTTTGATACGCACTTGAATCTGAACAAGGATTTCGGCGGTAATCGAACTAGTATGGACATTAACAAGTCATTGTTGCCCTCTATTTTCTCTGCAGCCACTAACTCCATAGTTGAAAGTCTGAAAGAAGAAATCCAAACAATGTTGTGTATCAATTAATGAGATTGTGTATAAGAATGAAACATGAGAAATTCTGACTGGATCCTCCCGAAGCAGAAAAAGGTTGAAGCCGGGTCCAAAAGACGGCGTAGGAAATCAAATGGTAACTAGTATAAATAGAATATTACCTGTTAGATAGCACAAGTGTTGTTAAAAGACGTACAATTATTCTTGAAGTGATCAAGTTGGCCGCTGCTTTAATTTCTCGAACGAACTGAGCAATTAAATAAGATAGGGTTAGCTTACGTGACAATCGACTTTACTTTAGATTTCCATAACTGGTGCTTTATTTCTCGATTAATAAAAAAGAACATCATAAAACAAAGATTCCTCCAAATACATCAATTCGTTGATATTCTATATTGCAACTTCTCGATATACATTGCTTCTATTTGGATTTTAACTTACAGTCATGAATTCTCATTCAAAAACAAATTACCAATTTACCATATTTAAACAACATTTCGATCTAAAAAAGAAGAAGAAAAAAATCAGAGTCTGAAACACGTGCACAGACTAAAGAATTTTGTTCATCAAGCAATCACAGCTTTCGATCTATCGATTTCAACCAACAAAGAAATTAGGGCACATCGACATAATCCAAAATTAATTAAACATTTCAAAATAATTTCATTTACAATTACTTTTTCATTACATAACAACGATAACTGACCTTTAAATTTGAGTTGTTTCAGTGAATTCAAAAAGCTTGCCTCTCTGTAGATACAACCTAGATTTCGAAATCTTCCACAGATGAGAGATTCAACAACGAACACCAACAGTAAAGATTAATACGCAAACTTACCAGAATATTCAGTATGAATTAAATCGAAATGAGTAGATTGAAAGCTCAACAGAAACTCAACAGAAAAGGTAAATGGAGATTTAACTGAAGAAAGTGAGACGAAGAGAAATCGATAATTCCTAGGTCGAATTGTTATGTTCTTCTTTTATTTTGTGAAATGGAGCAAGCTCGTTTTTATAGAGTTAATGTGGGGAGTTAATATGGAGAGTGAATAGGAAATTACCTCCTTTTGATATTTTAAGTAGATAATTTAACTCCCTGTAATAAATATAATAAATAAAAGGACAAAATAGCTCCATGTGATATTTTAAATAGGTAATTTAAATTTCCGTGATGATAAAAATGGCAAAATATCTTCTTGTGTTTTTATGAAATAATCACATTGTCTCCCTCGAAATTGCTAATTAATTCATATCCAAGGAGTTAAATTGCTAATTATTTCATTTAACTGGGAGGTAACTTGTCTATTTTTATATCACAAGGAGGTAAGTTGCCCATTATTTCATTTCACGTGGAGTTAAATTGCTTATTTTTATTTCACAGTGAGGTAAATTGCCCATTAGACATATTAGATGGAGTTAACATGCAAAAAACTCTAATATGGAAGAAGTTTGACTGAGTTTGGTCTCGGTTTGATTTGAAACTTGATTTAAATAATGATTTCAATGAAATATTGATTGTAGAATATTATTAAATAATAGTTAATGAATTTTTAAATTATGAAATTTAATTTGAATTGAAGTTTGATTGTTGGAGTTTGGGAGAGAAAAGTAAATGATGTGAGTCAAATCAATAACTTTATAATGTTTGAAATAATATATTATAATGTCTAACAAAAATAAATAAATAAGATGATAAATTATAATATTATTATTATATTTTGTGATTATTGAGAAGTGATTGTAATTATTATATGTAATACTTAAAATAGAATGTATATTTAATGAGATAATAATTTATTTATTTATTTGATTATTGAGATGTGATTTTTATTATTTTATTGTAATTATTATAATGATAAATGTTGTTATAAATAGAATGCATATTTAATGAGATAATTAATAATTTTTTATGTTGAAAAATATATAATATTAAAATAAACTTCATTTCGCTAATTAATATAATTGATCATTACCTTTAAAATTATAATTAGATATTTTAATAACAAATAATAAATACAAAATTTGATAATGCAAATATGATAATTTAATTGATCTCGTGGAAATATAATTTATGTAAATGTGACATATAGGAATAAATAAATTAAAGAAAGCATAGGAAAAAAAGAAGAAAAAAAATTAAAAAATATAGACAGGCGCCTATCTACTACTTCGCCTAGGAAGGTTTAGGTCTTGGGATGAAATCATGATTTGGGACGAAACCCTTCCAAGCCCATTATAAAAAAAGGTTTGGCCGAGTTTGGTTGAAATCAAACCGAGAATCCGTATATATCCATATACTCTACTTATTAGAAAAAATGTCATGGTGTAGCATACTAGTTACTACACTAGTCTTGGATATTTATATTTTCCCCTTAATAATTAATTAAATTAGTGAATCGCACTTTCGATTCCCCTTGTGGCATGACCTTATCACTTTAGTCTCTTTTAAATTTTTCGTAGCAGATGCGTCATCACTTTTATCAATATAGTGTATCTCATTTGTCCTTTTTATCAATGTAGTATAACACACTCATCAATCTTAAATTTTTGGTAGCAGATTCATCCCTCTTATCAATGTGGTGCAACACATTCGTCCCTTTTATCATTATAGTGTAAAACATTCGTACATTATTATTCGTCCATTTTAGGATATATTGTGGATTTAAGAGGGAAGAATGTGTTATACTTTATTGACAAGATTGACGAATCTGCTACACAAAATAAGAGGGACGTATGTGTTACACTACATTGATAATAGAGACTAATGTGATACAATGTAATGATAAGAGAGACACATCTCCTACGAAAATTTAAGAGGAAAAAAATTGATAAAGTTAGGTAATAAGGGGGACCAAAAGTGGGATTCACTCTACTTAAATTAACTTTTTTTTTTTTTTGAACAAATACTTAAATTAACTTATGTGATTTTTCAACTTATTCAATTATCACATTAGAGTCTTTAAATAAAATTTAACTTTTACTTTTATTAGATAATGAAATCCTTATTTTTTGTGTTTCAAAAATTCAATGCACGCGGGAACGCTTGTTGAGAATGACTGATAATAAATATGAGAAATTGGTTTGGTATATATATATATTCTTATTTAAGACGATGTGCATTAATTTTGTAAGAGTTAAATTAGTATGCGACATATTTAGAGATGAAATTTTATCCCCTATTGATTCGGCTGAAATGTTTTAATTTCGTCTGGAAAACAATCCATGATATCATTCCAACCAAAAATAGGTTCTCTTTCTTATTGCGGGCATATTTCCCTTATTGCTTCATTTGTAGCACTGAACCCGAATCTCTCGAATACCTATTCCTTCGATGCCCCTTTCCATGTCACTGTGGTTTCACTCTCCTTGGAACTTTCGTGTTGAGGCCTTCCCAAATACTCCACTTTGAGACTAAGATTGCTTTGTTGTGCAAGGATGGGATTCCATTCCCCACCGATAAAATTAGGGAATAATTTTTTTTTATCATTGTTGTGCATTTTTTAAACTGTTTGGTTCACCGTAATCAGACTGTGTATATGATGTGGTTTCTCCCTTTCAGATTCTATTGCAGCGTAGCCAAAGATCATTCGCTGCTCACGTCAAGGCGCAAATTCAAATCCTTTTTTTACCTTTTTTTGTCTCGGATGTTGCTTCAAAGCTGGGATGGAAATCCCCAAAAGCTAACTGGATCTCAATCGACAAATGTTGATGTTTCATTAAAATATGGAAAATCCGCTTAGGCAATCATTTATCAAAACAACCTTGGCTTTGTCATTTAGACGAAATATGTTGTCCTTCCTTGTCTTAATGATGTTGTTGACGAAGTCGTTGCTCATAAGGAAGCTTGCTCTGATGCCCCCTCTTGGGGTTCTTGTTTTGTCCAATTTGAGAGCAACTGTATCACCAACATTTTTTTGTTGTCAATAGCGCTAATGATGTTCTCAGTTGTGATACTTCTATCCAAATTAAGAAAATTCGTAAATTTTGGGGATGTTGGACCAAGTGGAAGTTCAAATTTATCTCCCCCAATGCAAACCATGCAGTACATAATGTGGCTGCTTGGACTTTTTCAACAAACTTTGTCCCCCCATTTTGCCCCACTAATTTGTCTATTTTGATATTTTGTGATGAAAGTTACCTTGCACACTAGAATTACTCATTTGTTTGATTATTACTATTTTCCCTTAATTATGAAAAAAAAAAAAAAAAACTTCACATATAAATTTTTAAGTTCCAAACTTGTTCACAGTGAAGTAATAAAATCGTAATAAAATCTCTTGGTGGTCTAAATTACATATCTATTTTTCATTCAAATGGTGGGTATTATGTGTGTCTTTTGAATTTCAAAGAGTTTTTTATGCAACTCAACTATTTGATGAAAGTCGTGAGAGAACATGTAAATACTTGTTTAAGGAAACAAAAGATCCTCATGTTTGAACTCAAATCAAATATCTAGACAATTGTATTGCAATATTGTTACGCCATATGCGTTGGTTTTATTGTCTATCTTCATAACATAAATATGATCAATATCCGGATTCATATAAGTATCATTATATTCTATTATTAATATTAAAAAAATTATAGCAATTATAACGACTCTGTTTCATTTTGGAATTTTACTTAGCACTGAAGTTGCTCTTAAAGTTAACAGGAACCATTGAACTTTAACATGTTCATATCATCAATAGAAAGGTTATCTAACATAAATGTAAATGACTCGGAAAATGAATGAAAAATCACTCACTTATAATCTTTATTTTATTTGTTGATAAAAAAAATCAAATTGTATTGATCAAAGGGGCTTAAATTTCACACAAGTTTATGAACATACAATTGCAAAATGAATTCCATTAACTCCTTTTCTTTCAAGAAAGAGATAGAATTTTGTAACCTATTGGCTAAAATCGAGACTTCATGACCAAAACTGAGCTACAAGTCTTTACTACACCACAAGTGCAGTGGCCAGTGACCCAGACTGACCATCGATCGATAGAGAGGAATGGCTCAGCTGTTGCAGCTTCCCGTCATTTAAAAGGAATATTCTTTCTGCCATCAAATGTTCAAACTCAATTCAATTCATAAGTCAAGTTTTTTACGATTCAAAACACTTCAAATATATTATAACACAATACAAATTTCTTTTTCTTTACTACACCACTAAACTACAAGAAATCCGACTTTTGGCTACGAATATTTCGTTTCAAAAACCAAAATTTCGTAGCAAAATACAATCTAAGACGAAAAACTTTGTATCCCAAATCGTCACCAAAGCTGTGTCGCTAAATATGGCTTCTCATTTATGGTCATTCTTCATTTGGCTTATGTCCTCGTTCGCCTCAAACATAAATATGTGGGTGCATAAAATAATAATTTTTAGGATAATCAGATGTGAAGAGTAAAAAGTTTTAAATTTCTTCAAAACAATTAACTCATGGTTGTGCAGCAAATATAAGAGAAGGTAACATTTTAAAATTATATGCTATGAAAATTATGTAACTTAGTAAGATATCAGTAAATAAACTAAGGTAATCATTGTACCAATTAACAGATTTTAACATGTTTAGAAAATTATGGAACTTATAAAAGAGAAATACTATTACTTAAGAAACTAAGGTAATCATTGTACCATTTAACAGAAAATGTCCTTTCCCTTTCTTTCATCTAACAATAATCAAATCAAAAAAAGTCATGGCGCCGATCTCAAAGAGCATAAGAAGATAGACAGTGGGTGTCCATGTAGGGATACCACCATTCAGTAGGTCGATCGCCATCATATTGAAGCAACTCAATTGTTTTGGTCTCTAAGTTGTACAGAAATACATTTTCCCCCTGCCTGAGAACAACAACAATTGGACTGCATGGAATCAATCCCTCCATAAAGATTGATTTTAATATTTCATCCGTTTCTTCATTGTTTTCTAGCAATTTTATGGCAGGTTCTTCGAGCAGGGAAGCCCTCGTGATTGTGTGCATCAAGATCCACTCAGTGGCGGGTATAATGGTGGAGCGCCTGTAACTTCCATCCCTATTCTTGGGGAGCCGCCAAAATTGCATCCTTTCATAAGCGTCTGTAACGCTAAACCATATAACATCGTCATGTTCTGGCCTGATAATAGTTGGGTTATAATATGTGCCACTATCTGGAAATGGCAACATAATAAACTGCATACGATCCTCACCCCCATTTAAATCGTAAAGGGCGATCGATCTCCTTCCACTCCAATGCACGACGCCATTACACACGATAGAAGGCGTATCTTCACTTAGAGAGAAATATCGAGGAATGTTGAGTGTCAACTTAGCCCATGTGCCAGTCTTGGAAGAATAAGTTTCTATATCACACTCACCTAATGTATCTATGCTAGCCCGTAGAACCATGTAATTTGGTATGAGCTCGTTTGTATTCTCCTCGCACACAAATGCAACTGGTATTATTCCACGTGTAGAGTTGGGGATTATGGGTGGTGGCAAAGAAACCGATTTTTTCGTTATGGGATTCCAAATATGGTAAATGTCGGAAGAGTCATGATCGCCGCAGAGGACGAGCCCATTTGAGGAAGTGATGAAGTTGCCAAATATGTTCGGCACCAAAGTTATGTACCCCAAATTACCTTTTCGAAATGCATCCACATTTGTTAATTGGACGAGTTGTAGCAGACGTTCTCCACGTAGCTGATGTTTTCTAGTTTTAGCACTGTAACTTTTAAGAAAGCAAGGATCGACAATGACATTGGTCCATCTCTTTGATACGCACTTGAATCTGAACAAGGATTTCGGCGGTAATCGAACTAGTATGGACATTAACAAGTCATTGTTGCCCTCTATTTTCTCTGCAGCCACTAACTCCATAGTTGAAAGTCTGAAAGAAGAAATCCAAACAATGTTGTGTATCAATTAATGAGATTGTGTATAAGAATGAAACATGAGAAATTCTGACTGGATCCTCCCGAAGCAAAAAAAGGTTGAAGCCGGGTCCAAAAGACGGCGTAGGAAATCAAATGGTAACTAGTATAAATAGAATATTACCTGTTAGATAGCACAAGTGTTGTTAAAAGACGTTGCTCTTAAGGAAGCTTGCTCTGATGCCCCCTCTTGGAGTGCTTGTTTTGTCCAATTTGAGAGCAACTATATCACCAACATTTTTTCGCTGTCTCTATTATCAATGTAGTGTAACACATATTTTAAGAATAAAAAAATAGATAAAGTTAGGTCATAAGGGGGACCAAAAGTGGGATTCACTCTACTTAAATTAACTTTTTTTTTTTTTTGAACAAATACTTAAATTAACTTATGTGATTTTTCAACTTATTCAATTATAACATTAGAGTCTTTAAATAATATTTAACTTTTACTTTTATTAGATAATGAAATCCTTATTTTTTGTGTTTCAAAAATTTAATGCACGCGGGAACGCTTGTTGAGAATGACTGATAATAAATATGAGAAACTGGTTTGGTATATATATTCTTATTGAAGACGATGTGCATTAATTTTGTAAGAGTTAAATTAGTATGCGACATATTTAGAGATGAAATTTTGTCCCCTATTGATTCGGCTGAAATGTTTTAATTTCGTCTGGAAAACTATCCATGATATCATTCCAACCAAATATAGGTTCTCTTTCTTATTGAGGGCATATTTCCCTTATTGCATCATTTGTAACATTGAACCCGAATCTTTTGAATACCTATTCCTTCGATGCCCCCTTTCCGTGTCATTGTGGTTTCACTCTCCTTGGAACTTTTGGGTTGAGGCCTTCACAAATACTCCATTTTGAGACTAAGATTGCTTTGTTGTTGTGCAAGGATGGGATTCCATTCCCACCGATAAAAATCAAGGAATACTTTTTTTTTATCATTGTTGTGCATTTTTGAAACTGTTTGGTTCGGCCGTAATCAGATTGTGCATATGGTGTGGTTTCTCCCTTTCAGATTCTATTGCAGCGTAGCCAAAGATCATCTGTTGCTCACGTCAGGCGCAAATTCACATCCGGCTTTTTTTTTTTTTTTTTGTCTTGGATGTTGCTTCAAAGCTGGGATGAAAATCACCTAAAGCTAACTGGATCTCGATCAACAAATGTTTATGCTTCATTAAAAGATGGAAAAACTGCCTAGGCAATCATTTACCGAAACAGCCTTGGCTCCGTCACTTTTACTAAATTTGTTGTCCTTACTTGCCTTAATGCTGCAGTTGTCGAAGTCGTTGCTCTTAAGGAAGCTTGCTCTGATGCCCCCTCTTGGGGTGCTTGTTTTGTCCAATTTGAGAGCAACTATATCACCAACATTTTTTCGCTGTCAATAGCGCTAATGATGTTCTCGATTGTGATACTTCTATCCAAATTAAGGAAATTAGCAAATTTTGGGGATGTTGGCCCAAGTAGAAGTTCAAATTTATCTCCCCCAATACAAACCATGCAGTACGTAATGTGACTGCTTGGACTTTTTCAACAAACTTTGTCCCATATTTCGTGATGAAAGTTACCTTGTGTACACTAGAATTACTTGTTTGTTTGATTATTGCTATTTTCCATTAATTATGAAAAAAGAAAAAAAGCTTCAGGTATAAATTTTCAAGTTCCAAAATTCTTCACTTGAAGAAATAAAATCTCTTGGTGATCTAAATTACATATCCATTTTTCATTCAAATGGTGGGTATTATGTGTGTCTTTTGAATTTCAGAGAGTTTTTTATGCAACTCAACTATTTGATGGAAGTCGTGAGAGAGCATGTAAATAATTGTTTTTATAAATACCAGTTTTACTTTTTTAAACTAAGCAAACAAACGATCTTCATGTTTAAATTCAAATCAAATATCTAGACAATTTTATTGCAAAATTGTTACGCCATATGGGTTGGTTTTATTGTCTTTCTTCATAATTTAAATATGATAAATATTCATTATATTTTATATTAATATTAAAAAATTTATAGCAATTTTTAAGACTATATTTGATTTTGGAATTTTAATTAGCACTGAAGTTGCTCTTAAAGTTTAACAGGAACCGTTGAACATTAACATGTTCATATCATCAATAGAAAGGTTATCTAACATAAATATAAATGACTCGGAAAATGAATGAAAAATCACTCACTTATAATCTTTATTTATTTGTTGATAAAAATAAATAATCAAATTGTATTGATCAAAGGGGCTTAAATTTCACACAAGTTTATGAACATACAATTGCAAAATGAATTCTACTAACTCCTTTTCTTTCAAGAAAGATTTATAGAATTTTGTAACCTACTGGCTAAAATCGAGACTCCATGACCAAAACTGAGCTACAAGGCTTTACTACACCACAAGTGCAGTGGCCAGTGACCCAGACTGACCATCCAATAGAGAGGAATGGCTCAGCTGTTGGAGCTTCCCGTCGTTTAAAAGGAATATTCTTTCTGCCATCAGAACAGTTTCTAGTCGGTGAGCAATGACCAATACCTGAAAACACAACTCCATCACGAATGCGTGAGTTCAATGTTACTCAAAAATATCCTCATTTAAGAATATGGATCAATTAAAAATATAAAAAAATCGAATTCTTAAGGCTATGTTTGGTTCATTGATTTCAGTAAGTAAAATGAAAACGAACAAGAAATGAAGCTCAATGTTGCATTAGTTGATGCATAAAAAAAAATCCTTAGCGTTTTACTCACTCAAATTCAAGAAACAAACATTGCCTAAAGGTCTATACATGCCAAACTCCGAGTCCTTGATAAACTAAGGAAAATAGGTACAATCACTACCAAAAACAATGTAATCGAGTCAAAAGAGTAGAGCTTACAGTGCGATCTTGCATTAGGCGCTGCAGAGCTTGTCTAACCAATAGCTCAGATCTGCTGTCTAATGCAGAAGTTGCTTCATCCAAGATAAGAATAGATGGATTCTGATAGAGTGCTCTAGCAATAGCTAGCCTGAGTTATATGTAGGTAGGATTAAAAGGGTAATTTAGTCATAGTCACGATTTCAGAGTTACTCAATTTTATACGTTCACATGCATCGATTGTACGTTAATTGGGACTCAAAGAATAACATACAGAAATTTCATACCTTTGTCTTTGACCTCCACTAAAATTAGAACCCCGAGGCCCTACAGTAGTTTGATATTGGGAAGGAAGACATTTTATGAACTCATCTGCATTTGCAGTTTGAGCTGAAAGTTCAACTCTATCCATGTCAATCCCAGTTATTAGATCTCTGTATCCAATGTTCTCAGCAATCGTCCCCGAGAAAAGTACCTGAAATTACAGAAGGATTCAGATGCAACAACTCTCGACTCAATATTGTAAAGGTAAGAAATTGATAACTGTTTGTTCTGTTTTTATTCAGCTTAAAACATTTTCCTCTGCTTATGCTAAAGGATATAAAAGGCTTAGAAAAATCTGATTTTGAACTTTTTGATTACCTTCTCCGGAGTCCATGCACCTGACCAACAAGTAACGTCAATTTTCGGATAAATTTTGCATGAGTAACAGCTATTGTTACTCTTGTTCAGAAGAAGAAGCCCGTGTATACTGAACAGGATGTAACTAAAAGCTTTAGCACTCACCCCTACTCTTTCAGCATTCCCATGGAACAAACTAATACAACCTAAACTAAGAAAATTATCGATGATGATCTCTTTTATTAATTAATAATAATTATTAATTAATAATAAGCATGTGTATTTGAGGATGTAAGTTTAAACTTTTTTCTTCAACTATGATGACAAATACTGCAAAATGAAACTAAAATAGGGCAATCTGTAATCAGGTCGTCCAAGAAACACATGAATTTAACCTGAAGTGGTTAGACCCTGTTGATTCAGAAGAAGAAACCTGAAAGCAGAATATAGTGATTAGTGAAAGCGACTCACTGTATCTTGAGAGACCAGACCAACATGTCTCCGTAAGCTCTCCAACTGAATACTCTGGATATCATAACCATCTATAAATATACTACCTGTCAGATGTAAGATTAGCAAATCTCAGTCGAGTAAAAGTGTAGGATAAATAAAAGATAGCAGCAATCCTTCGACTAAGAATCACGATCATCTGAAATTGTTGAAACATTGCAATATTATTGTTCCTAATAATCACCAGAAAGAGGTTCGTATAGGCGAAGCAGAAGTTTCACAAGAGTTGTCTTGCCTCCTCCTGATGGGCCAACAAGGGCAATTGTCTCTCCAGCTTTAATATGAAGATCAAGGTCATTTAATACAGGAGGCCTGCCATCTCCATATGTAAAAGTGAGGCCACAAAATTTCACATCTCCAGTAATAGAGGTTAAATCAACTGCATCTGGTTTATCCATTACCTGTACACATTTAAATAGTTATATTGAGCACTAGTACATACTTCAATGTCATACTCTGTATTAACAAAGTAATAAATGTCATAATTAGTGTTTAACTGCACCAAAAGAGTGTTTTTATCTTTTCCAAATATTTCATTTCATTTGAGAATATTAATAATCTTTGCAATAACCTTATATTATATTGGTTTCCAAAAGGTCATTCCAACAACACTTAATTTAAATAAATAATAAGAACCGAAACAAAATGGCACAAAATCTCACATTTAACTGTTTAAACATTAAAGCAAAAATTCAGAAACCAACAGTTGCATAGAACCATTCAATTTTGAAATTACAAACACACCAAAATGCAAATTCAGTCTCAATGAGCACTCGTGCAGGACTGGAGCTAATATATCATAGAAGAATGGGTTGGGCATTTTCTTTAAGTGTGTCACATTAGTAATGAGGGAAGACATAAAAATCAAAGGCTATCAAACCACTAAAATCTACCTGAGGCTTGAACATGGTCAACATAAGCAACCGCTCGATAGCTGGTTCTCCTTGTTTTAACTCATTGTATGCTTTTCCCACACCCTGCGTAATTCTTTAATTTCAGATTGATACTTTAAGATAGCTGCACATAAGAAAAACCATGATAACAAATAAACATGCATTAGAAAATTTAACAGAGAAATTGCGGTGGGAATGAAGAAGCAATTCGAAATTTCTATTTTATCCCTTTTGAATGTATATGACGTAAAACATAATTATGCTTGTATCTGGACCTTTCACGTGTCAGTCTAAAAGTAGGATTATTTTTTTATCTGGTCCTGCGTGTTTAGCAATGAGCTCAACATAATAAAATGCAATTCAACTTCAAAAGTTTACCAGAAAAAAAATAAGAATCTTTAGAATCTTTCTAGGCAAACTGAGTAGAACTGCATATAATCAATCATAAAGAAAGGTAGCTTAAATGCAAGAGATTTAGAAACCTTAATAAAGTCCAACAGACACACACTGTCATTATGCAATGAAGAAATTATCATAAAAAACAAGAGCAAAAGGGATAAACATAGAATGAAAGAACATGCTAACTATGGAAGTGCAATATCTTAAACGTAGCTTGGAATTCAACAAGGTATACAAGGTGTCCACGAAAAGGAAGAGGTTAAAGATTTAGATAGTCCAACAGCTCCAGAAAGACATATAACCATTAAAAAACAAGATTAACAGAAATGGGAGTTGTGAATGGATCATTTCATCTTTAAAACTACCACAAATTGGAATTCTAGACAACTTCTTCGAGATTTAGTTGTAAATAAGACTAGTGACAGTAAATATTTGAGAACATAACCATGATGTTTTTAACCTACCATTAGGGTGTAGGTACCTCTTTCTAGAAAAATTAAGTTACTCATTGAACTATGCTTTACATTTGAGCTTCTAATTAAAATACCAAACTCACTAAATAGGATACATTACCTGAATTGGCTCAATCAACAGAATCAGTGATGTCATGAAAGAAACCACAGCCGAACAATTGAAGGAACTTCTTGAAACTACCAGTGAGCTGGCACCCATAGTGAATAACACCCCAAAAAACATTATTTGTACTATTTGAGGAATTAACACTTTCATTTGCTTCTTCTTCAAACATGCAGATAGGTCAGCATATGCAAGAGACTGGAATTTGGTACATTCACGAGATTCTGCATTGTTTGCCTTCACAAAAAGAAATGAAGGAAGTACCTACACAAGTTAAATATTGTATACACTGTTAAGCTTCAGAAACACACTAAAACGAGAAGCTACTCCTGGAATTGCTCGAACGGGATACAAACTAAAAAGAAATCCTTTAAGTTGATCACCTTTCCCTATGTAAGGGACACGCAGAAAATGAACTTTTTTACTACAGAAAAAAATCAAGAAAACATTCTCCATGTCTCCTTCCAGGTTGAACTCACAAATCTAGTAATTATGCACTCTTTTAAAAGCTAAAGAGGTAACAGGCAATGATGACTGAAACTGAAGCTTTCCTCCACCAGGTTTGTAAGCTGGGATTTTGCGGAAAATATGAAAATTAGAAAACAGTTAGCATACAATAAAGTTCAGGAGAAAAAGAAAATAGGTCTCATCCTCCAACATGAACTTGTTCAGAGATCTCATTCTGCACCATACTGAAACTCACCGATATTTTTGCAAACCGTTGGTGCAACCAAAAATTGAGCATGTTTCCCTTTACTGATAAGCTTATCAATAATGATTTTAGGTTCAACATTGCCATATAATACAACCTTTCTCCGACTAAGATATGCAAACATAAGGAAATAACTTGGCAAATGAAAAGGAAACAGGAATTAGGTAAATGCCAAGTCAAAAGGTAAGAACAGATAGCTGGAAGATGATGATATCTTTCTGTTTTTGTGCTTCAGCTCACATATACTATATACAAAAAAGTGACGAACAGGGCTTAGCAATCTGCCTGAAGGTATGGAATATAAAAATACATCGCTTCCATTCAAGAAAAGAACTTAAAAATAAATGGAATTAAATTAAAAGCCAGAACAGTGTCAACTACAGTTTCCCAGTTTTATAAAATGTACCATACCTCATTTAGATAGGCCGACAGAGCAGCTGTACTAAGTTGTGCATTATTTGAAATTGTACGAAGCTTTTCTCCAAGACATCCAATTAAGAGAGCCATTGATGGAATCGCCTTAAAGAACACCAATTTTCTTTTACTCCTTATGCTTATATAATAAAACTTAAACGAATCGAGTTCAAATATAGAAACCAAAGTTTACTACTATTTCCTTACCAAGGCAGAAATTAATGAGAGAACAGGGCTAATGATTAACATCTGAGTAGCCATGGCTGATAACTGAAGAGTGCTAGGTACAATGGTCTGTAATTAAAAAAAATGTGAATCAAAACAAGCAACTGATGGAGTCATCACATTGCAAAAATCATCATAATGTTATTCTGACCAAAAATTAGACAGCATATATAAGAAATCTATAGAAACCTTGCAAACGAATGAAACATCCTAACTCAGATAACTTAAATAATCAAATACGAACTAAAGGGAGAAAAAAAAACTATAAATACGTAAAACAATAAAAAGAATAAACACTCATAAATTGGAGATACTTGACAAGACTACCCAAAATTTAGCCTTTCCAATTTACTTAGTAAATACAAACTCATACTAATAAATAACGCATGATAACCTATAGAAAATCAACCATGCTTTTGTTTTTCCTTGAGCCCAATGCAAAAATGCCCCTGTGCTTTGCCTAATTGGCAAAAAAAATCCCCTGTATTATTTTAATAAGCAAAAAACACTGTGTTCTATTTTATTAGCACAAAACCCATTTGAAATTCCTTCGTAAGTCAATAAGGAGGTTATTGTCAATTTTTTAAGTGAACAGAGGGGTTATTGCCAATTTTCAAAGTTAATAAGGGGATTATTGATAATTTTTAGATTAAGAGGGGTGTTTTTGCATATTTTATCCGGGGATAATTGTCATTTTTATGCAAAATATGTATTCCAGCATGGGAGGGTTTTTTGCCATTGAAAGATAACACATGAGGATTTTGCAAATAAAAATACCACAGGGGGATTTTTGATAATTAGGCAAAGCATCAGGGATATTTTTGCATTTCACTTGTTTTTTATCCAAAAATATAATTCCACTTCAGTGTTAATTAGTAGTAATGCTGAAACATTATAAAACACAAATCAAATACAGTAAAAACAAACAAGAAATCCTCACATTCAATAGAGAATAAACAGTGTCAGCTATATCCTCCGCTTCAGCAGTGATCCTATACGCAACATCCCCTGGCAAAATACCCTTTTCACCCTCAAAAAACCCCAAATCCCTCTGCAAAACCTTTTCGAACACATAAACCCTAACTTTATACACACAATTCAACGCAGCCTCCCACAAAAATGCCTGTTGCAGATAATTCGCTATAATTCGAGTCAAAATAAAAACCCCCAACATCAAACCCTCGTTTTTCATGCTCATCAAATTATCAGCCGTGATTATAGAGGAGAATTTTCCCGCCAAAGGCACGATTCTTGAGAGACAGTACACAGAAAGCGCGCTGCAGATCCAGCCGGAGAGGATTGGCCACCATTCGGATTGGAGGTAGGGTTTGAGTGCTGTGAAAGGGGTTAATTTGATTGGAGGAGAAGGGCGGGTGCAGGCGGTAATGGTGGGTGCCGATGCAGAAGATGATTTGATAGAAATTGAGATTGGAAAATTGTTTGTGATTGGGGTTTTGCATTTATTTACAGGGATTTTGAGTTTGAGGTGAAAGAGGGAGGGAGAATATGGTGATGTAAATTGCACAATTTGAGCCATTATTTTAAACATTTGAAATTTTGAATGCAAAATTCATTATATAGTGAAAATTAACTGTCGTAACTGAATTCTGTTATCTATTGAATATTACGAAAAACCCAGTCAGATTTGCCATAAATTATTAGCACGTAATCCCTCAAAATATTCAATTTTGCCCATAGTAATTTCTTTAATATCTTACTATAAAATTTTAAAAATTGTGTTATTAATATCTCATAAATTACAAACTAGTAATTAAATATATATCATAAAAGCTTGATAAAATTGTAAACTCGAACATATTTTAATAATCATTTAAAAAAAAAACTTTTTTACATAGATATTACTCCCTCTGTCCCAAATTATTTGTCATCAGTTTTAGGAAAAAAATAAATTATATACCTAAAATATCCTTATTCTTTATTTATCCACCATTAGCTATTTACACGTTATTCAAGTTTTATACTCTCTCTTACTTTTTCTCTTATATACCTAAAATATGTAATTAATAGTGTATTGAAATCCTAAATTGACAAATAATTTGGGACAAATTTTTCTCTCTAAAAGTAGGGGTGTTCAACGAAACCGCTAGACCGCCCCAACCGATCAACCCAACCCAAACCGACCGCAATTTTACGGGTTGAAGGTTTGATGGGTTGATCTTGGCCATCATGAAAAAAAGACCGCAATTTTCGATCGGGTTTGGTTTTATACTTTTTTAAACCGCATAACCGAATTCGACCGCACTTTATATAAATGATGATGTATATATTTTTATTTTATTTTATTATTTAATTTAGTCCTAAATTTAAGTAAATGAGAAATATAATATAAGTATATACTTCAACAAATTAGTCGTGTCCCACAATCAAAATCCCAATTATATTAGATAAACCCTACAATCTTACGTAAATCTTCAATTTTAAGTGCCAAAAAGATAAAAAAAAAAAAATAGATCCAAGACTAGAACAAATTAGTTAAAAAATATTATGCGAAAAACAAAAAGTAAAGCAAAAAAGAAATATCAATCAAACTTTTCATTGGCCATTAATATTTAACCACCAACACCAAGTTCGAATATAAATATATTTTTCTCTTTTGTTTATTCTTTGGGAACAATTTGATTTTTATGTAATGAAAACTTGTTAATTTAGTGTTCGGGTTTGTTAGCTTTCATTAAATTATGTATTCATTGAAAATTATATTTTAATTGATATTTTACATTATCTCGATTATATTTTCTATGAAAGTTTACTAAATTTATTAATAAAAACAAAAATTATAATTAATTAGTGCATTTTATATTTAACTCATCAAATAATAAAAATACAAGAAAGTTGATAATTGAGACCGCAAAACCCGCCCCAAACCGCCCCAACCCAAATGAACCGCATAGTGCAATCTCAAGACTTGTTGGGTTGAGTTTGGACTAGAGATTTCAAAACCCGCAAATATTGGGTTGGGTTTGGGCAAATATAAAATCGCACTAGACCGCACCGCGAACACCCCTATCTAAAAGGACAGATAATTTGGGGACAGAGGGAGTACAATTTAAGTTTAATAATAATAAATTATATAGAGTTTTAATACCCATTTAAATAAATAAATTAATTTTATGTATTGTATTAATAGATTTACCCTAGCTAAAAAGAATTGACACCAACCTTTTTATTTGGCAAAATATGACATTTTGCATGACAACCATCCAATATTTGTTCTTAATCAAAGTGTATGAATTAGGATAAAACTTATTATAAAAAAGAAAGAAAAAATTAGTAAAAGTTAGACAAAATTAATATAAACAATTTAGTCGTCGATTATATCAATGTATCATATTTCGTATAAAATCCCTCTGAATACATTACTCCCGGGGTTATAAAATCGATCGAGGTAAGGTGGTGTTTTCAATAGCTTAAAATAATTACTTTTCTGCTTTTTTCCTTCAAAAGTATTTATGATGGTGTTTTCAAAATCAGCTTATGAATTAACTTCTCTAAAAATAAGTTAAAAAGGACAGAAAAGCAAAAGCTGATGAAAGGTAGCTTTTAGCTTTTAGTGTTCTTTTTTTCTCTTAATTTGCAAACACTACCCACTTATAACAGTTTTTCTTTTAAAATGCAAACACTACCCACTTTTTATTCTCATCTACTTTTAAGTGATTTTATAAGAATCTCTAATTTATGTAAAAGTTCAAGCAATTGAAAACCACCTTAGAATGGGCTGAGAGAGCATGTGAACGGGTTGGTTACTAAATTACCCGATCGAATAAAAAAATCTTATTTTATAAAGATGAAAAGTAATATTCACCAATATGATGCAGTATGTATGATGGTGTAAAGAAAAGAGAAGATTGAAAATGGAATCATAGTTTGAAAAGTTACATCTAAAATTAACTACATAAAATAGTGATCATACTTCCAACAATAATTAAATCAAGAGTAGTTTTCTTTAAAATAAAATGTAACAAAATTTTATGTTTTTCCACGAAATTCATTTTTCTCTAAGTTTTTTGGTTATAGCAAAGACTGCACCAGCCACTGCCACAACGATTCCTGAAACAATAATGGCAGTTTTAAAACTCTGCAAAGCATCCTTCTTTTCTTCTTCTTTCAGTTTTTTTTGGGCTTCAGATTTTTCCTGCGGCGTAATAATAGAGTTAATGACAATTTACTCCATGTGATATTCATAATGCTCAGCTTACACACCCCCCCCCCCCCTCTTCCATGATTTGGTATATTTTAATAGTTTCATATTGCCTTCCTAATAATTTTATATATGAAAATTTACCCCCTATGTTTTGAAATGTGATAGTGCAATCCCCACTCCCCCCATGTTATGATATACTATATAACAATTTACCCCTTATGTTACAAAATAATTTCCATGCCACTCTCAATTTCGGCATGTGAGTTACACTCTCTGGCTGAAGGAGATAAATTGCTTCTTTAAAATTTTCGCAGGGGAGTAAAGTGCTCTTTTTCAAATCACAAAGGGGGTAAATTGAACATTATATGAATTTCACATAGAGGTAAATTGACATTAGCTCATAAACAAAGGGCAATTTCAACTCAATACAAACTCGACTTAGTCCAGCTCAAATTACGTACCTTTTCCTTTATTGCTTCGACATTAGAAGATATGGGATCGACATGAAAATCATTTTCCAAGCCTGGGTTCAACTCATTCTTTGCATCTGCAGGGGGGAAAGCCTCTGAATTTGCCATTTTTCTTGATAAATATTTTGAGATCAATGTAGATAGATAATCTTTCTATAATTTTTTTCGGTAGAATTTAATCTTTCTATATGTTTTGTGCTTTATCTGTTTATGCTATTTTGCAGGAGTGCTGTAGTAAAACAAATAAATCTTTCTTTGTTCAAAGTTGGTACTTTTGTACTAAATGATTCAACTAACACTTGTCAATAAACCCCCCAAATGTTTCCATTATTAGGATCTCAACTACTTCTATTTCCGGAAAAAAATATGTAGTTCTAACAAATTATGAATTCACAAGTACTCACACCAAACATCCTTAACTTTTGCTAGTTTATAACCTAGTCTTGCTAAATATATTGCCTTTAAATCGTTGTAGCACGACATGTAATGCTCTAGTTTAACTCGTTTTCTCGTACGTATCGTTGTACGAAGAACCACAAAAAGACAGTGACTATAAAAATGGCACTAATAAAAGCCCCACAAATCTTATAAATCATCCATTAATCAACTTTCACTACAAGAAAACAGGGTTAGGATTCGTTGGTGAAGTCTTGATTTCCGTTAGTGTGTAACGACGATTTTTTTCCATTAGTGAAGGCCCCTTAGGTAAATGCAGCGACGGATTTTTTAGCAAAAGAAAAAATCTACTTATGTATGGGTAATGTATCTTTAGACCTTACAATCATAATACATACATCAATAACATAAACCAATGCATGAATGTTGTCTTGATATCTAGTAATCAAAATTTATTACTTAATGATTTTTTATGTAATGGACAATTAAGTTAACAATCTAAGAATAAGTAATAATTAATTTGAGAAGTGACCTCCTTGACAAAGAAAGAAGAAAATGAACACTACAAGTAGTTTAACAATCAGCAAAACCGAGTTGTGGCATGCAGAAGATAATTAGCCTTACGTAGACATACAGGCAGTAGGACACACACAACTGGTTGTTATCAGCAGCATTTTGTCTTCTCAATAAGAGGAAGAGAAACGTGCATGAATTCGGGACGTGATTGGAAAGTGTAGAAACGATGGACCAAAGTTGAAATTGGAAAATTTCAGTTCCTTAATTCTTAGCTCCAAAACCACGAGGACCAGGCCTCGTAGATGAGTCTGCAAATTGTTTTCTTGATTCTGATTTTCTCTTTCTCCTCGCTGTACCAGGGGGAACCTGGATATTAAAAGATAAAACCGAGTCATCATTCGAACACAGAAGGATAAATTACAACAGAACCCCCTAACATTAGGTCTAATTACTAAAACATTAGGTGAAGAAATGATTAGAAATAGCAAAAGCACCTGCTGTTCAGCTTTTAGCGCCTCCTGGAGATTGCTCAATGCAGGCAGACCACCACCTTCCATTACACCCATCAAGTTTTTCATGCGTGCACGCATTTGGAAAAGTTGCGCAACTAGTTGACTCACCTGAAAAGCCATAACTTAGTAATGCTTTCGAATAAATTTCCTAGGGAAAATAGGAAGTAGAGAAAAAAAACTGTCCTTTCTGGATATCTGTTGTACTATCTGCTGTCTCTGTATGTACCTGTTGCTCGGTTTTCCCAGAATCTTGAGCAATTCTTTTCCTCCTGGCAGGTGATTCTGCCAATAGTTCAGGTTTTTCCCTTTCCTCTGCATACAAAAGAGTAAACCAGATGTGTCCTCCAAAGATTAGAGGAAATAAACTTCAATGCCTACCTATAGTTATTTCATTTGGTCAAAAGACGTAAGCATCAAATTCGGCTAAGAAATACATAATCAGTAAATTATACTGTCAAATGAACACTTTCAATAGGACAGACTAATCAGTATTTTTCCAAAGTGAATCCACTTAGATAATTGAAAGAAGACTTAAAAGAGGTACAGATAACAAGCAAGAACACTACATGTTTCTGAGATACTTCATATGACCTCCGTCGGCATTTTTGAAGTCTAAGGCATCAATAGATGTTTGGACTAACTAATAGACGACACACGGAAACAAGAAAAGCAAACAATACTTACTAAGGAAAACAAAGCTGCAAGTACGAGGTCTTTGTCAAATTACTAACTGATAGGAAAACAAATAGAAGAATAACCTGGGGTCATTACTTCAATCATGGACTCCATAACTTTCACGTTCTTTTCAGCCTCTCTAATTTGTGCAGGGGTAACCTGTTTGAGAATCAACAATTTGAATAAAATGTTCTTTTTTTCACTAGATGCATCTATTGAAGCTTTCAGAAGACACCGATGTTGTTTTGAGAAAAATAGTCATAAGTGCATAAACTAGTAAAGATCAGACTTTATACCTTCCCCATGCCTGGAATCATTGAAATAACACGAGACATTGAACCCATGCGTGCAACTGCACGAGTTTGCTTCAAGTAGTCGTTGAAATCGAATTTAGCACTCATGATCTTACTCTGCAATTCTTCAGCGTCTTCTTGGCGCATCTACACAATTTATTCCAAAGTCCTATTATAGATGGTTTTATCCAAAAGAGAAAATGGAAAAGGAAATTCAACTGACAGTATACTTACAACTTCTTGGGCTTTCTCGACAAATGATAAAACATCACCCATTCCTAATATACGGCCTGCCATGCGATCTGGATAAAAAGGTTCAAGGTCTTCCATACGCTCCCCTCTTCCTACAAGCTTGATTGGTTTACCTGACACCTGTGTCGTGGTCCAATTGCTAATTGCTATCAAAACTTTAAACCATTGAATTTTTCAAAATTAAATTAGCAAAAGTTCAACTCTAAATATTACTTAAACAAAGTCCCGCTGGTATCTCTAACATGACTAGAGCAGTGGTTCAAAATGATATGAAGTGACATACTTGAGTGTTTCACTCAAGACAGGTGATTTCAAATATAAGTAAATCCTTCTAAATAGCTCCTAGTTTTCATAAAATTCATGGGATCTAACCTTGATCTATTATATCAGAACCAAGTTCATTTCAATGCAACGGGTATTACTTACAGTCAACCACAAAATAAAAGAAGTTGCATGTCAGAGAGTTTATTGACCTTGGTTTTCATATATCAATTCTATCCATAAGAATCAAAGTTATGAGAAAACAAATTCAAGGAGATGCCTCACCTCTCTCACACTCAATGCTGCTCCACCTCTGGAATCTCCATCTAGCTTTGTTAAAATAGCACCAGTAATGCCGATTTCAACATTGAATGTTGTCACCAAACCTAATATATCATGAAAGGTGTAAAGAAAGACAAAGTTGGGGGAATATTGAATCTCATTAATAATCAATTGTTTTTGCATTACAATGAAACTCTAGGAGTATTTACAGGAAGGTAAAACACTACTAATTCAAATAGAACTCTAACCAAAGGTAATTTAAGTGAAGACCGAGAACTGACATAAAATACATTTTACATTGAGTGGTTAAAGCATGACTGCACACACGGGCTTAAGATAGAGGAGGTAATATTAAGCTGAGTTGCTACATGTAAGTAACGTTAACCACGACTTATAGAAGTTGGCCAAAAATATATAGCATTGACAATATAATACATAAACAAATGTGGAATGATAGGATATATATGTAAATACGGAATGATAATATCTACATGCATACCAGCAGCTTCTTGGCCAGTCATTGCGTCCACTACAAGCAGAACTTCGGTGGGATTTAATACTTTTTTTACCTCTTTAAGTTCATCCATCATAGCTTTATCAATCTGATAAGAAGAAAGATTTTCATTTACATTTAGATGACAACAAAGACATTGCTAGTGAACATATATATTCACATCATTATAGCCAAGTAATCTCACCTGAAGTCTTCCAGCAGTATCCATTATGACCACATCTACATTCTTCTTCTTGGCCTCTTGCAAACCTTGCCTTGCTATTTCTGCAGGCTTAATCTCAGTTCCTGTTGCATATACTGGCACCCCAACCTGTTTAAAGCTTAGAGTGATTATTAGAATGAAGCCTTGAACATGACTATATAGATAAGAGGACAACAAATTATCAATGTGAAACAAAACATAAAATTGAAGATAGCTTGTAACATAGTACATATATACCCTACATGATTACTTGCAGCTATAACAGGAATCTTCATAAAAAAATAAAATCATAACAGGACTTTCTACTTCTTAGATCCTTACAGCGGGGACTAGTTTTGTGAAACATGATAATCATTTCTTTTACTTTCAAGCTAGCAAGAAACAAGAAAAGAAAATTGAAACATATCCTCTTTTCTAATGAAAACTAGTATTATCTTTTTATAATCCTCAAATTTTTAGTAATTTCTATCGAGCTGCAGACCATATCATGGTCCTATAATACCAGTCAAACATCAACAAGTATGTGGACTAATATCCTCATGCACATTATCATAGGCACTAACCTTTGGTGCTCGAGAGTTTTTCTTAAGAAACATAAGGAACATTTAAAATAAGGATCTTACTCACAAGGTAGATAAAAGCATACATTCTATTTATACAGCCAACTTTACCTATTTGTATTTTTCATGGATCTACCTTTTGCAAGTAGAAAATAAGGATGGGATGGTAAATAGCAGATATAAACCTTTGGCGTTACAGTAATATCGACATCTAACTAAAACTGTGGTGAGGACAGAGAATAAGTCAATGCCAGAGAAATTACCTGTTCGCCTAAAATAACCAACTGGTCAATTGCTGCAGGTCTGTAAACATCCCCAGCAATTAGCATGCAACTCTTCCCCTGTTAGTTATGCATCCTAACTTGAGTAAGTGCGTCAATAATATTATTGGACTACAAAATTCAGAGGGGTAGATAAATATGGTTCATGAATGTGTACCTGCTTTTTAAGATATAAAGCTAATTTTGCACTAACGGTTGTTTTTCCAACACCTTGCAAACCAGCCAACAAAATTACAGTCGGGCTAGATTTCGCAAAAACTAGCTCAGAAACCTCTCCTCCCATCAATTTTACTAGCTCATCATTCACAAGCTGCATGGAATAAATTCACGTTATGACAGTTCAAGATAACATTCAAACATAGACAGCAAATATTCACTAGCATGGTTTATCCATTACGGGTTAGTAATCTACTTAATCACACAATTAGAGATATAATGTTCCAAATTCAATGGCAACAACTGCACAATACATAACCACCAACAGGCGCATTTTATATAATAGCAAAGAATGAAATGCAAAAATACACCCTATGCTTTGCCTAATCATTAATAAAAATTAAAAAAAAAACATGTGTTATTTTTATTTCCAAAAACTCACCTACCCTCCCAAGCCAAAATGACAATATACCCCACCAAAGGATGCAAAAACACCCCTATTCACCCAAAAAATTGGCAATAACCCCCCTGTTAACTTTGAAAATTGGCAATAACCACCCCTGTTCACTAAAAAAATTGACAATAACCTCCCTTTGATTTATGAAGGAATATCAAATGGGTTTTTACCACTAATAAAAAAAGCACAGGGTCGGTTTTGCACAAGGGGTGTTTTTGCATTTAGCTCTAATAGCAAAACAGGACCTCCATACTAATATCAACAGTTCTTGAAGTACCCTATCAATGGTGATCATGATACAAGACTCCCTCAAACACCATACGAGTCCGCAAGTAAAATAAAACTAATCAAACATACCTTAACTAACTGCTGATCTGGTTTGACCCCTCGAATCACACCAGTACCAACCGCTTGATCACTTACATCCTGAACAAATCTTCTAACAACAGGGAGACTAACCTGCCAATCCCAAACAACAAAACATACTTAACATCATAACTAATATTGTTATTATTACAATATAGTGATTAGACACTACTTACATCCGCTTCTAAAAGAGCCCTCCTTATGTCTCTCATAGGCTCCACAATGTTTTCCTTTGTCAAAACCTCTGAATTGCAAATATTGGAGTAAATAGCAAATTAACTCACTGTGTTATTCTAGATAGGCAATTTACCTCCATCTGATAAATAAAAGGGCAAAATAACTCGTGTGTTTGTAAAAGAAGCACACTGCCTCCCTCTTGATTTTTACATTTTTACAAGGGGGTAAAACGCCCATTATGCAATATCACAGCGCTCATTTATAAATATGGAGGTAAATTTCCTATTTACGTACATCACGTAAAGTGAAGTGAATATGTTGTCAAGTTAAGGTTAAATAGGTCATTATTTCCATCAAAATGAAGTCTTGGTCGCATTATAGGGCGTTCCACGAGTAACGAGTTAAATTGCTCATTATTTCACATCACGAATGTAAATTGCCCATTTTCATATCATACGTAGTTAAATTGCCCTTTATTACATGAAGTTAAATTGCCAAAAACCCGCAAATATTGCACAAAACACCTAATATTTAAAAATTAAGTAGAAATTAATCTGAAAAGGAGACAAAAAGCAAAAACCTTCGCCCTTGAGCTTGTTCCAAGCGGCTTCGAGGCCACTGGTGAGCTGCCCAAACATTTCTGCTCTAACTATAAGCCCTCGCTTTTTTTCTCTTTTCTGACTCTTGGAATCCATTACTCTCCATAATTCTCTCTGCAATTATAATTCATAAATTAAAAAAAAAATTATAATAATATGAGAAATCAAATTAGAAAAATGGAGTAGTAGTCGTGTAGTACTGACGGTGAATGATGAGGTTCGAGAGTTAAAGGAGAGGGATTGAGTGGAGCCGGTCCACGAAGAGGAGCTCTTGGGGAATCTGGAACAGGGGAGGGGTAGTTTGGGGATTTTGGGTGAAGAAGAAGGGAGGAAATGGCGGGAGAATTGTGTTGAGGCCTCCATTAGAACTGAAGAGCGAGGAAGAACAAGATTGTTTTATCCTCTATCACATTATCGTTCTTGGTGCATTGCATTATCTATCTACTCCTTAGTTTTAACTTTTAACTGTGGATGGTAATATTTAAAAAAAAAAAAAAACTAATGTTCTGGAGAAAAATTCCATTTAATAATTAAATTTATGATTTCATTCCACTATGTATTGATATATAAAACTAATTTGAATAATAACAAGACAAATTAGAGATTTTAATTATTAGTATTATGCTTTCTAACTTTCTTACTAATAAAATTAAATTGGCAAAATTGCAAAAAACATCCTTTTACTTCTATAGATCCGCAATTTTGGGACACTTTATATGTTAGAAAATAATTTTCATCCTTTAACTTTTACTATATGCAGTTCGGGACACTTTATACATGGACATGTAATTTAGGTTTTTTTAACTTTTACTGATCTGCAATTTCAAGATATTTTATAAAGGATGTGTTCAGTTTAAGCAATTAGGCCTCAATTGCATTAATTGGCCCAGATAAAACGGCCCAATATCTCATTCGGTTGGCCAGACATTTTCCCGGGCAGTCCGTAGTTATCGACTGAAATGGTGGGCCATCCTCCATAATTGGCCAGATTGTAATAGGAGGTCCAACCCGGATATTAATTAGTTGGGTCAAACTTGAAACAAAAAAGATAAAAATGCCCCACAAATTAATTCGGCCTGATTAATTAGTGAGGCCAAACTAGTATTTGGGCGATTCGATTGGCCCAAACGAACGCAGTCTTTATGTTTTAATAGTAAGCAATTTTAGAACACTTTCCGCAATTTTACTTCATCATATCCTAAAATAAAATAAAATAATAATAATAATAATCTTATACTACATGTAAACATTTGCCACATTATCCTCAACCTCATTCATTTTTGGAAGGAAAATGCAATATATTTTTATGGGTTGTAACTTCACCCAAAAAGAATAAACAATAATTACCATAAAAAACTTAATTTGAACTTATTTAAAAATATTTGCTTATTTGCTTATTGATTCAGATCTCTTTGCGCAAAGATACAAAAATTTTGTTTATAAAAGAATCATTTATTTATTTATTTCTAATCCAGTGTAAAAGTATTAAATTTCTTCTTTTTTATTTTATGATACAGTGGACTATAATTGCAGAAAAGTGTCTTAAAATTGCTAACAATCAAAGATAAAGATCATAAATTGCTTGTTAGAGTATAATGTGTCCTTAAATCGCAGAATAATAAAAAATAAAGGAAGTAAAGTACTTGTCAAAGTATAAAATTTCTCAAAATTGCAGACGGTGATGTAAATTGCTTCATGAAGTATAAAATGTCTTAAAATTGCAGAAAGTCAAATGTCACCCGGTCGCTTGGAGGTCCAAGTGCCTAAGCGGCAAAGGTCGATTTAAAAAAAAAATTAGCAAAATCATAAAACTCACTGTTTCTCTTTCGTTTTCGGCCCTCCTGCATTGGTTAGATGATTCCGGTATGTCAGATGTTAGTGTCAACTCACGATTTCCAGATTCAATTGTTGAAATTTGATGAATTTTGATTTTGGAGATGAATTTTTTTGAGTTATTTTTAGAGAGAGATTTTTTTTTTTGAGATTGGGTGTTAACATGATTTTTTGAAAGTTAAGGGTTGTCTAGTATTTTTCTTATTTTTGGGTTAATTGAGTAATTAAGCTTAATTAAGTTCAATTAAATTTAATTAAAACTAAAAAAAAACTATTTTTGCAAAAGCCTTTTGAAATAAGGATATTCAGCTAAATATCTCTACTTCTAAATCATTTAATTGTTTATTACTAACCCATCAACCTGACTTTTTTGTAATGAATCCTTCAACTTCAATTTCCTTATAAGAAATAGAAGATGATTAAATATATTTTAACTCTAAAGACAAATAGTAACTAAAAGTATTTAATTTACAATATAAAGTATTAAATCTAAAATAATAAACAAAATAAAATTTGTTGAGCTTTTTTTTTTTAATCCAAAAGGGATAATCAATGTCTATCCTTATCAACTAGCTCATGTATAGAGTCTGGTGGTTCTTCCATCAAGTGCAAGCCTTCACCCAAAATATGGCCTAGCTTAGTCAAAGCGTCCGCCATCGAATTTGCTGATCTTCTGATATGACGTATAAAAATATTGTAGGGCTTTGCCAGCAAAGTCCTACAATCCTCCAATATGAAGTGTAAAAGATGCTCTCTCGTATCAGTCTTATGAATCAGCTTGTACATTACCTCTGAATCAATCTCCACGATCAGGTTCTGGAACCTTCTCTCCCATGCAAAACTCAAACCATCAAAAAGCTCAACCTGGTCAATAGAATTAGAGCACACCTTACGACAGAAGCCAAAAATCCATATACCTTCACCGTTCCTCATTACACCTCCAATTGCCGCTGAGTTAGTTCTCTCCACCCAACTCTCATATGTATTAAGCTTGATTCAACCTATATCAGAACAGGACCACATTTGTACCATCTCTATCTTATGTCTTTGAACCACGTAGTGTGACCGTTGAATTTGAATATAGAAAGCCCATTTGTTGAGCTTATTAAATGATACAAAGTGTTGGGTATTTTTGTTGGTCAATCTTAAAAGGAATAAAATGAGCACACCTTCCCCGACTCTAGGTTCACTCCATGAGCAGGCCGAACTTGACACTATGCTCCAAGACAACCCTCCTCCACCAAATCAACAACAAAACCATCGCCATCGCGGCCGCCGCCGCCTCCACCGGTGGCAAATGGAACACACAGCTGAGGGAACTCTCAAAACAAGGCCAATACAGCCAAGCTTTGATCCTCTACCGCCAAATGCTCCGCTCCGGCGCCACCCCAAACGCTTTCACGTTTCCCTTCATTCTTAAGTCCTCAGCCGCCTTATCCCTCCCTTTATCCGCCTTCCAGCTCCACTGCCATGTCATAAAGTCCGGTTGCCACTCCGAACCCTTCGTTCAGACCGCCTTGATTTCTGTATACTTCAGGTTCTGTTTACTTGAGAATGCATATAAAGTGTTCGACGAAAGTCCTGACTCGAGAAAACTGACTGTTTGCTACAATGCTTTAATATCTGGGTACGTTCAGAAGGCTAGATTTTTAAATGGGTTGCTTTTGTTTCGAGAAATGAGGGTAGAAGGAGTGCCATTTAATGCTATCACGATTCTGGGATTGGTTCCTGGGTGTACGATTCCTGGGCACTTGGATTTGGGGAAGTCTTTGTTTTGCTTGGTTTTGAAATCTGGTCTGAAAAGTGATTTGGCTGTTGCAAATTGCTTTTTGTCAATGTATCTTAGGTGTGGGTCGGTTGACATTGGGAGGAGATTGTTTGATGAAATACCTGAAAAGGGGTTGATTACTTGGAATGCAATGATATCCGGTTACTCTCAAAATGGGCTTGCTAAGGAGGTTTTGGATCTCTACCATGATATGCAATTGTCAGGATTGTGCCCTGACGAGGTTACATTCGTTGGCGTTTTATCTTCATGTGCTAACCTTGGCGCACAGAGAATAGGCCTCGAGATTGAAGAGAAGTTAGAGCGCCGTGGTTTTGGATCTAATCAGTTCTTGAAGAATGCTTTGATAAGTATGTATGCTAGGTGCGGTAATTTGGTCAAAGCTAGAGCTATTTTTGATGCAATGATGCACAAGAATTTGGTGTCGTGGACAGCAATCATCGGCGGGTATGGAATGCACGGACATGGAGAGGTTTCCGTGGAGCTATTTGATCAGATGATTCAGACAGGCATTAAACCGGATAAGGCAATCTTTGTTAGCGTTCTAACTGCATGTAGCCATGCAGGGCTTACACAAAAGGGTTTAGATTATTTTGATTCAATGGAGAAGAAATACAGTTTGAAGCCAAGTTCAGAACACTATTCTTGCGTTGTTGATCTTTTAGGCCGGGCAGGTCGATTGGCAGAAGCTCAAAAACTTATCGAATCGATGCCAATGGAGCCTGATGGTCCAGTATGGGGAGCCCTTTTGGGTGCTTGTAAGATACATAAAGATGTCGACTTAGCAGAGTTAGCATTTGATAAGGTTGTTGAGCTTGAACCGAGAAATATAGGTTATTATGTGCTACTATCGAATATTTACTCTGATGCTGACAATGAGGAAGGGGTGTTGAGGGTTAGGGTAATGATGCGAGAAAGAGGGCTCAAAAAGGATCCAGGTTATAGCTATGTTGAATACAAAGGCAGGACTCATCTCTTTATGGCTGGGGATAGAAGTCACCCTCAGACAAAAGAGATACATGCAGAGTTAAAGAAGTTGGAAGCTTTAGCAAGAAAATACAGTGAACAAGAGAATGATGAACTGAAAAGAGATCAAGCAATTGTTCCTACCGCTGCATTGCATAGTGAACTGAAAAGAGATCAAGCAATTGTTCCTACCGCTGCATTGCATAGTGAACGATTAGCAATTGCGTTTGCACTCTTACATGCTAATACAGAGACAGACATTCTTGTTATAAAGAACTTGAGAATATGTGGAGACTGTCACTTATTTGTAAAAGCAGTTAGCAAGTTTGTAAATTATCAATTTATTATTAGAGACGCAACCCGTTTTCACCATTTTAAAGGCGGTTCATGTTCTTGTAATGACTACTGGTGAATCTTGGTTTTCAAATTTTAGTTGGAAGAAGAAGAGATCATATCATCAGTTCATAGTAATTTTTTGAGTAACCCATCTGCTAAAATATAGCTGTTACATGAATGGAGATATCCAAATGAAGAGATTTACAATGAATATAATGACTTATATTTGTACCATAGAATCTTCTCTTTCTTTTAAGATTCTGACAATGAGTGTCTTGAGAAAATTCATTACTTGTACAGCATACATAAGTGCTGTTAGAGGATCTGACATTTGAGTCATATTTGGCGCAAAAACCATAGCTATGTTACGTGCACTCATTTTGTTGAATTCTTCAAGCTCAGCAACATCTGCCATGAGATTTATAGCCCAGTCGAGAAGTGCTGCTTCTGTTGGTGGAAGGAGACTCACAAGGTGAGCACACTCGTCTTCTGATTGCGCCTGCATCACTTGCTCGACTGAGAGACAATCCAATACCCCTATCGGTAATTCTCTAAACCAAGCCTACAAAGAATCAACACTTTGAGTTCTTACAATATCAGATTAAATATGAATTTCGGAAAACTGCCACTGAAAAGTACCTTAATTAGACCAGCTAAGCAATGGACATCGATGTTGTCTGGAATCAGTCCATTATTTAGTTGTTCTCTGAGATACTCTTCTTGGCCATTCTCTGGGTTTATTCTGAAGATACCTTCTGACTGCAAATTGGAAGAAATAAATTAACTATTTTGAAAATTATAGTACTTTCTTTGAGCATTCTTTTTATACACTAATGAATTAAAAATGAGTAAGAAAAAAATACAAGGTCATTTTACCTGCAAGCCACCTAGCGAATACAATC
Source organism: Penstemon eatonii (assembly GCA_038501285.1). Lineage (NCBI taxonomy): Eukaryota > Viridiplantae > Streptophyta > Magnoliopsida > Lamiales > Plantaginaceae > Penstemon > Penstemon eatonii. The sequence continues at coordinate 64,985,862 of CM076710.1, forward strand.
GTCTTTGCATCATAAGTAGTATAGTAGGCACGCAATTACCTCTGGAGTCGAAAGAAAGCTGCATAGACTCTGTTGAAACTCCAAAAACTCTTGTACTATACACAAGGAAATATTGGAACTTAAAAACCCTAAAGCCAAATTTGAAAAATCATTACAACCCAAATTTTAAATTTCAAGAATGATAGGAAAAAAAGGTCTAACCTGGCACTAGGTGGTCTCCTGGGAACTTGAGGTTCAAATTCAACAGGGAGTCCAATAAAGCCATTGAACCTATCAAAAGTAACATGAGCAATATGTCTCACTTTTGAAGGCCATCCAATTTCCATTATCAACAAAAGCCCTTCTACTTCTACTTCTAGTTTTTTTTTTTTTTGTCCTAAAAAAGATACTCGATGAGCAACTGCTGCAACTCAGGGTCGAACTCCTGACTTTGCCGAACTTTTGCTTCTACTTCTTGTAAGTACTACTTGGTGCAACCTATATTATTTGGTTGTAGGTGTTACACATGTAATGGAGCTTGTTATGGTGAAGAATGAAGTATCTCTGTCATTTTCTTCTCCTTTTTAAAATGGAAGTGTGTGTTGTGTGTGTTTAATGATTTATGATTAGATTTTTATGTGCTTTGATAGGTGGAGGGAAAGAATGGGAATGCTTGAGACTTTTGTTGAGTAGAGTTTGATTCAAGTAAAGGTTTGTGGAAGGTGAGACTTGTATATCATCATTTACTAGCTAGTGTTTTTCCTTTGGGATTTTTGCATGTCACGCCCCAAAAAGTTTCATTTTCGCACTTCGCCCCTATAATTGAAAAAACATAACAGTGCCCCCTAAAAGTTGACAAATGAGTGCACTTTGCCCCCTGGTCATTCTTAAATAATTTTCAAATGGTAAAAACGTCACTCAGGGGGTTTTGAGCAATTAAAAAAAATTAGAGGGTTAAGTGCACAAAATTTTAAAATATCCAAATGTGACTTGCAATTTGAAAAAATAAAAAATAATAAAAAACATTTAGCTATATTTTTGTATGAAAATTCAAATTTAGAAGTTTTTTTAATGAAATTTTCATTAGTCCTATTTATTTATTTTGCAAATAAAGCATCTCTATATTCAAAATGTTTTAATCAAATCAAAGAAATTTGAAAGTAAAACAATTAAAATAAAAAGTATGTTATAAGACTAAAATTAGATTAAGATGTGATTATTAAGGTAAGGAATTATATGAAAATGTGCTTTGAAATGTTAATATTCTAATAACGTAAAGTAATAATATTTTATGCACAAAAGATTAAAATTATCGCACTAACCCCTAAATTACATTTCTACCATTTGAAATCCAACAAAAAAATTGATCGGAGGGCAAAGGTGCACTCACTTATCAACTTCTCGGGGGTACTGTCATGTTTCGTCAATCATAGAGGGGGAAAGTGTGAAATGAAACTTTTCTGGGGGGTAATGTGCAAAATTCCCTTTCCTTTTTATTGATATTTTATGTAGATTATGATCACTCTTATACTACAACAAACAAAATTACTTTATGCTGCATAATTTACTTGTCTTTATTGATTGAAACTTGCTCTCACCTACTAAATTCGAGGTAATTATAGGAAATAATCTAGTACCAAATTGAGTGCCACTTACGATTATGCACATTGTATTCCACATGAAGATGAAATGATTGTAGGGAAATATTCCTGGCTATCCTTTGGGTAGCCACCATATGTCATGTTAGGTCACTTTTAGGGACATTTTTGCATAAAAAGTGTCCCTATAACCCCCTAACATGGCGGATGGTGGCTACATCAGATGGTAGCCACGATACACATTATGCTAAGATTAATAATGGTAACATGAAGCCCCCAGGGCATATCTCCAACTGGCTGGCCAACAATAGGCTTGCTCCAGCGACAAGGGTGGGGGGTTCGATTCCCATTTGGAACTTGGATGGAAGCATTTCTATGGGTCTATCTAAGGATCATTTGTGGTGAAGACCCTTTAATTTTGTGCGCAGAGTGTACATCATTAGTATGGTGAGATCCCGAGGCTTGGTGGAGGCACATCCTGCGATTTACATCCTTCAGGGTTCTAGGGCAAGGGTTCTAAGGGTCCAAGATTAGTCTAGTGTAAGATTGTACACCTGAGTTATAAAAAAAAAAAAAATGGTAACATGAAATAGGAGGTAATGTAGGGGATCTTGTATAGACGAGGTTGAATTAGTGGATTGCACATTGATGTCGTTGAAATACCATGAATTAGCATATTGATGTAATCACGGAAGATGATCGGCTTTCCTTCTCGAATTTGGATATTTTGACACTTTTCACTCTTTTTGTTATAACTATTGCTCATGTTGTCGGAATCACACTCATGACCCATATGTAGAAAGATCCCTTTAACGTGCACGCAGTTTCCAATTGAGCGAAGTTCCAATGACATCATCGTCTTTGATCTCAAGAATCGATCGATTTGGCCCTCAGAATGCACATTTTATTATTATTGTCAATTTTCGTAATTTTTGTGTTTTAAATAAGGAAGTCAATTTGAACTCGTTTTAGTCATAATTTTCACAACGCTTATTTTATTTACAACAAAAAATTAATCACTAATTTGTTCTGACTTCAGGATGGGGCTAATGTCTTATATGTTAGAACTTAGAAGTATTAAGTGGGTTGTCGTTATATAATTGCAAACCGATATAGTAGAATTGAGAGTAACTTGTATAAAAAAAATTAAAAAAATAAAAATAAAAATAAAAAGTAACTGAGAGTAACATTCCAACTCTCTGATTAATATAGTGAAACATAGCCAAGTTTTATTTGGGTTTATTTGTTTGGCATCTCCAAAAAAAATCCTGTGTTTGAAAAAGCGAAACATACAAAATTTCTACTTTCTTAAATATCAAATTTATCTTATCTTAATTTTTCCAAATCATTCTATCAAAAATCAAACAAATAACAGTTTTTTATTTCTAAAAAGAATCTACGCAAACTCTACTTTGATTTGATATAAAATAATATATCTCTTACACAACTCATCTCGCATAACAAACATGATTTGACATAAAATCTTAAATCTATAACCTAAAGTCTTCGGAAAAAAAAAAAAAAAACTACATCTACCTTATTTCTCCCAAAATTCAAACAAATAACATTACGCAACTCGAGATTATTTCGCAAATCTTGTTTGATCTTTCACTCATGTATTCTTAGCATATCGGACAACTTCTGACACTATTTTTATAATATTTTTAATTGCCACGTGACTATTCTATTACATATTGAACGGGTTATGGCATATAATGCCAACATCCACTATATTCTATAAATTAATTGAGTATCCATATATCATAGGTATATTTTTTTTTATTATTGTGACACCCGTCAGGATGTTAATAGAAAATAAAAAATAAAAATAGAAACCAAGAAATTGATCACTCTATAATTTGATCAAACAATATACATGTATAACAACCATATTTGATTTTTCGTTCTACTTCATTATATTCATTATAATTAGATTAGGGCAAACCCAATGCTAGGGGCTAGGGGTCGAGCTCCGGAGCTCCACAGCTGCCCCTGCCTCCACCCCCTGCTAATCCAAATCCAACCCTGAGGCTTCCCACTTTATTTAATCTCAATTTAATTCTTCCCCGCTCTCACCATTATAATAATTATATAATAACAATACTAATAATAAAAATACTATTACTTATAATAATAACAAATATAATAATTTTAATAATAATAATAATAATAATATAAATTAATAATAATGATAAAAACATTCATTAAATTGTCGGAGTACAACACAAAAATACATCATCGAATTAAAAAAAGTCCTACCACGCAACAAAGGAAAATAAAATAAAATACAAGAACACACATCATCGGCGATAGGATATGACAAGATTGTAATTAATTAAGATCAAAATAAATTAATTCGTATTTTGTTTTGGTGTTATTTTGCTTTTTTTTTTTTAATTTTGTTTAAGTGTTTTCTTGCTTAAGTGTATGTTAAATTGTTTGTTCTTATTTTATAATCAAATTAAATCGTATTGTTCCAATTATTTTTCATTGCAAGTTATTAAATTTCACGTTGGTGATTTAATATGATAAATATATTTGTTAAAAATTTCAACACAAAAATATGCTTACAAAAATGTTATAAATGAAGCATGAATTTGAATTTTTTTGTCTAAGTGTTTAAATTATATTTTCAAAGTAATTGAAAAGTTATATTGTTCAAAAAAAAAAAAAATATATATGTATATATAACCACCTATATTCTAATTAAATGATTTAGTTGTAATTTTATTTTTTTAAATGAAATTAAAATTTTAATTTAATATGTCATAAAAAATATGAACAATAAAAGTTAAAATAAAAAAATTTTAACAAAAAACTATATCACAAATTACATAAATATACTATACTATTAAATAATAATACACACATTAAAAACTAAACTAAAAACAAAACTAGTCAATAAAAAAAAATTTAATCAGCGGACGCCACTTGGCGTCCCCTGATTGCCACTTGGCGTCCCCTGATTGCTGCCTGGGCGCGCTCACCCCCAACCCCCTCCCCACTAGCCCCAAATTAAAATTTTAATTCAATAAATTAAGATGTCATAAAAAATATGAACAATAAAAGTTAAAATAAAAAATTTTAACTAAAAACTATATCACAAATTACATAAATATACTACACTATTAAATAATAATACACACATTAAAAACTGAACTAAAAACAAAACTAGTCAATAAAAAAAAATTTAATCATGAGAAACCACTTGGCGTCCCCTGATTGCTGCCTGGGCGCGCTGGCATGAAGGTAGCTGGGGAGCTCCAAAGAGCTCCCCACCCACCCCCTCCATTAATTATTAGTACCCCAGCCCCTCCCCCAGCTGGACCACCCCCATTGGGTTTGTCCTTACTATAGGATTTCTCATGATTCAGAAGCTTTAGGCCCCGTTTGGTTGCCAAGATTAGACAAGATTAGGGGCCTGAATTTTGACGTGACAGGTTTAATTGGGAGTTTGGTTGCCAAGATTAAAAAGGTGGGCTACCCGGGATTAAGGTGCCACATCAGCTTAATCCCACCATTCTTGTCCTACCTCCAACCCTGGGATTGAAATTAGTGGGGGATGCCAATTTTTTTTGTGACCTTCATGTCCTTGTACTTTTATTGTATTTACATGAATTGTCCTTTCCTTAATTAAAATATATCAAACCATTTTCCTTCTCCACTTTCTTTCTTCACGACCCAGGTGCAATTTCTTCTACCTTTTTTTTTTTTTTTTTTAAAATTCAGTTCTTTACTAAAGCATGAAACTTTGATGTTTTATTAATCACCACTCTTTCCTTTCTCCTCTTTCTTTGTAGTTGAAGAATTTCATATCATTTTGAAGGTGATATCAATCTAAGGTAAGAACCCTAATTTTTTTTGCAAATGTTGAAATTTTGTAAAATGTATGCTTCATTCGTGGTTCTTACGGTAGATGTGTAAAGTTAGGTCTCGTTTGATTTGTTTTTTCTAGTTATTTAGTTATTTATTTATGGGTATATAGTATATATGAGAACCTTAATTATTTTTTGGGGGATTTTGAGATGATTAAGCTTATTTGTGAAATGTTTCCATGATTTGTGGTGTTTGTGCTAGATGTGTAAAGTGGTTTATAAGTTTAGCCACTTTCTTAATGTTTATTTATAATTTAGGCTATTTTATTTTAAGTTTAGAAATTAATAATTTGATATCATTTTTGTTTTACAGAATCTGAAAATGAACCGTCGTCAGAAGTTACTACTTATAATTATAATTCATCAATTTTTATATCGATATTGCATTCTTCTTTATATGTACTTACATTCACGTGAGCAAAGAATTAGGGAAGAACGTATTAGGTTGAATAGGAGGAGAGTCCGTTATAGTATAATAGATAGAATGTCTCACACTACGGAGAATTTAGAAAGTTTAATAGGAAGTGATGACGTCGACTGTTGCAAGAATTTACGGATGGATAGGGCCACATTCTTTGAACTTTCTGCTTTGCTTGAAGCTAGAGGTGGATTATGTCCTACAAAATATGTTGGTGTTCATGAACAATTAACCATGTTCTTAGTTGTGTTGTCCCATCATAAGAAAAATATAATAGTTGGCCACGACTACAAGAGATCTGGTGAAACTGTAAGCAAATGCTTCAATAGCGTGTTGAGGGCAGTTTCACAACTTCATCCTCTCCTCGTAGCTACACCTGAGCCTATTGGGCCCGATTGTGATATATACACTTGGAAATGTTTTCCGGTACGCTTGTGATGTAAATAATAAAATTATAGCCAAATATTTACCTTTTTTTAAGTGTTAATAATTGTATTTTATGTTTAGGGTTGTGTTGGTGCATTAGATAGGACTTACATAAAGGTTAATACATTTGCGGTTGATAGACCGCGTTATAGATGTCACAAAGGTGAGATAGCTACAAATGCATTAGCATGTTGCAATAATGATATGTTATTTTCCTATGTATTGACTGGTTGGGAAGGATCCGCCGTCGATGGTAGAATATTAAGAGATGCTATCACTAGGCCCGATGGGTTAAAGGTGGCCAAAGGTATATTTTGTGTAAATTATTAAAGTATAACAAAAAATTAATATATACCAATATTTCACAAGATTTCATTGAGAATATTATTAAAATATGTTGTAGGCACGTATTACTTGGCGGATAATGGATACACAAATGGAGAAGGTTTTCTCACACCATACCGAGGTGTTCGCTACCATCTCGCTACCATCTCAAAGAATGGGGACAAGGTCAACAAACTCCCCAAGACTACCGCGAGTATTTTAACATGTGACATTCGCGTGCAAGAAATGTTATAGAGCGTACATTCGGAAACATTAAAACTCGTTGGGCAATTTTGCGAAGTCCTTCCTTTTACCCTCTAAAGATCCAAAATCATATTATCTTTTCTTGTTGCCTAATCAACAATTTTATTAGGAGTGAAATGGCATTTGATCCTATTGAATTGGAGGATCAATATCAAAGTGATGATGAGGATGATAATGTTGATACCACCCCATTTGTGGAAACGGTGGAACCTTCTAATGCTTGGTCAAGATTCCGTGACCGTTTAGCAAGGGAAATGTACGGGCAATGGGGACTTGCTCGCCGTTAAGGATGTTCTTACATTGAATTATGTTATTTGTGTTTTTATGTGTACTTTTATGAAATTGGAGTATTTTTATAATGTTTGTCTTATGGGATTGTATTAAAGCATGTTTGGACGAATGTTGTGTTGAATGTGATATGTTTGTTAACGTGTTGCAATGAATTGTAATTACTTTAGGCCCAGTTCGGTTTGGCCGATTGCAATCGGCCCAAATTCGAATTTTGGTTCATTAAATAATCGGGCCCAATTGTTTTGTATTGTGTTCGCCCGATTATAATCTGAACCCAAATAAATAGTTGGACTTTGGCCCAGTGTATCAATTGGATGTTTGGTTGGGCCGCTCGTGCCGAAATTACTATTATACCCTCAGCAAATTTTGATTTAGGCCGTTGATTTCTTGATTTTCTCTCGGCCGTTGGATCAAGTGTAATAGAACGGGTTTGGGCTAGGGTTCTCATTTCAGATCACGGTTTCTCTCTCTTTCTCTCCATTCCGCCGTCAAGCTCTCTTCTATCATCGTCCCACCGCGTATCCACCATGAAACTTTGTCCTTCCTACGAAGATTTGTGTTCTCTCAACCACAAATCTGTATGTATAAGGGTTTCTCTCAACCCCTCTTCTCTATTTGATCCGATTCCCTTATATTCAAATTACTTCTTTCAATCACATGAATAGCCAAGATTTTCAATCACACGAATACTTCTTACTCGTTCGTAACTATCTTCACGAATACTTCTCATCTCAAAATTTATTGTTTAATATTTGGATGCAGATTTGTGTTTGAAGGACAGTAGTGGATAAAATTTTGACCTATTCACTGGTTGCATCTGCTGATGATATGTTTTCCAGGTATATGTTTTTGCATTGTGTTACAAAACGTGTGTAGATTTTATCCATATGGCATGTCATAGCTATATGCTATGTACAAATACAGATTTATTTGTATCTCAATTTTGCACTGGAGAATGACCATTTAGTTCAGGGCTACCTATATCAATTACAACTGCTCAGTCTTTTGTATCTCGACATTGTACTGGAGAATTAGTGCATTTTGGTCAGGGCCTATCAATACCTTTTTTGTGTTTGTTGCATCGCATGCTTCATGTAAACATATATTGTTATCTTCAAGATATTCAGGATTTCAACTGCTGCAAGTTTCTGGTTAAATTGGCAATATGTTTTGTCAAAGAAAGAACAAAAATTTGCAAACCATTTGTCTTTCAACCTACTCAATTTCCATTATATATGAACAATGTAGCATAAGCTGCTGGCTACTGGAGTCGTCGTAGGACATTATTGTGTGTGCACATTTATGCTTATGCTGCTGTGATCTGTTTTCCTTTTGTTCTTAATTTCATCCTCCTCCCACCTTTACCACTTCCACAACCTGAAGCAAATGTAATTTATTTTGCACGTGTAATATTGCCATTAATTCTTTTAGAGCAGTGTGAACTTAATCCAAAAAGATGTATGAGTGCTTCTTATTATTTTTCTTGTCATCACTTGTGACTGCAGAAAGCAATGTCCCTATATAAGAGGCAGAAAGGTAACTTTAGTGCTGAAGATGAAGAGCAACTCAGCGTAATGAGTGAATTAATTCCTAAGTCTGATCAAGACGATGTAGAAGACTATAAAACTGAGAATCTGTGTCCAGTGGGCAGCATGCAAGTTGTTGAGGATGCTCTTCCAAACCTTGATATCGTGGGGACTCTTCCAATAGTAATGCAAAGTGTGCTTGTCTTCTGGAAAATGAGGGAGTCCATTTATATATTTATTTATTATAATTTGAATATTTTTTATGCTCTTTTTTGGATTGTTGTTGTTTGCTTTATCATGATTTTTCCCAAATGTGCAGCTATTCATGTTCATGTTTTACTACTGGTTTTTATTCGAAGAGTTTGAATCTGATTGATGATGATAATAATAATCCTCATTTGCAGCATTTGTTTTTTTACTAGTAGACATGATGACTTTGTGAAACAACTGTTTGTTTTCCTGCATTTCACTTCTCCCCATAGTCTTCTGCACCTTTTTTTCCTTTGCACCTCAAATTTAAATTTTTTAAAATCATCTATTATGAATTCATCTAGATCTGTTCAATCTAGATACAATGTCCTAGATTTTGGTCCAAGTCAAAACATTATCTATTTAAATTAATAGAGGTATCTATTTATTTTGAATTCATCTAGATCTATTTAAATTAAATATTGAGCAGAACTGTTTTTTCATTATTTGTTGAAGTAGGGTTTGCAAATATGGATTTGGGGACTCTTCCAATAGTAATGCAAAGTAACTGTTTTTGCATTATCCATGTTTTCAATATTGTAATATTTAAATTAATAACTGTTTTTTCATTATCCATGTTTAAGCAAGTGTGATTTAGTTGCTGCTTTGCTATTATGTTTGCATACATTGTTGACAAGTGCAAATTGAATTGAGCAGTTGGTACATAGACAAAATATTTTGCTCTTTTTTGGTGCATTCAATTTGACACATAGACAAAATATTTGCATGTTTTGTACCTTCAAGCATGTATGATTTTTACATATGCATACACTAAAAAAGATTTCATCCTGCACCATATTATTGCCTTTTTTGAGTTGTCCTTTCTTTTTATAGTATTAAGTCATATTATGTCTTTTCCATATTTACTTTTTGCATGCATCATTTATTGCTTTTTTCATTTCCAATGCTTATATTAATGACACAAATCTCTTTTACATATAATATGGCAACTCCTTTAAGTTACCCAGAAACAAACCATTTTGTACTTTCACCTAACCCACATTAATTGAGACTTGATACTTGAAATAGAACTGCCTATTTATATGCCCTCTCTGATGTTTGGCAACCGAACACAACAAAAAACATTTTCTCCAACAAAAACAGTAAGTTTTACATTACAAGTTGTTCTTCCTCTTTCTTTCTAATTCCATGTAATGAAAACATATGACTAATAATGTGTTGCTTTTTTTGCATAAGAACTGACTTGTACCATTTTTTTTGTCTAATGCAGTTTCAAATATGCCGCTAACCAGGTCAATGAGAGCTGATTACAATGCGCGTTACGACGGATGGAATCCTGAAGAGAACGAGTACTTTATCAAGAAACTATTTCACGCAGCCAGGGGGGATTTGGTCAGTGACCTGGAGGAACTTCGCGTAACTCTCGAGTACATAGCAAGGCAAATGACTGCCCGATTTGGAAGAAACTTCCACCTTACATCCCTTAAACTGAAGCTGGAACGTATAAAAGAAAATTACCTTCAGTTCAAGGACTTCATAAGCCAGCTCGGGGTGGAATACGATCCATATTATAACCGTACCAGAGTCTCCAACCTTTATTGGGCAGTCGTGAGCCCGCTTGTAAGCATTTAAGGCTGTTTTATGTTTATATTACCTTTTATATTGTTTATCATTAACACATTATATATCTAACCATTATTTTATTCGTAGGACGAGCCCAGGGTCTTTAGGAGGTACCGTATGGAAGGGCTTTGGTACTACAGAAAATTACGATATGTGTTCGATATCAAACATTGTGCCCAGTTTCCTCGGTCCCTCCTAGGCTCCAGAGCGTGTCCCATACTAAACGCCCCTGCCGATGATGAGATGGTTGCTTCTGAGGCTGTTGCCCTTCCTGTTCCCGGACATGCAAGTGAGCCTATTCATGCAATTCCACTAGCCATGGTTGATCCTGAGGCTGCTGCACCTCCCGTTCCCGTACATGCAAGTGAGCATATTGAGGTAAATCCACTAGCCACGGTTTTATATGTTGGAGGAAATGAAGGTGCAACGGGTGATGTTAATTTCCCCGATGAGGGTAGGTTGTCGGACATGGACTACTATCGGCTTAGGCCATAGTTTTAGGAAGTTGTTTGTGTGAAGTATGGATTTCGATTCGGGTTTAGGTTGTTTACTTTTGTTTTATATGGAATGGTGATGTTGATAAGTAAGGGGTTATGCACACTAGAATTTTGCCTTACTCTATTGTGCAAAAACCATTGTTTGTAAAATAGTTATTAGTGTTTGCTGTATTTATAGGCAGATATTAATCTGCCTAGGATGGTGTTTTTTTGTTTGTTTGTGGAATTATGTTGTATGTAATTAGGCAGCCTTATAAAGGATGCCTTTGTATAATATATATGCTTTTTCAGTTTCCTTCATGCTTTTTTGCAAAGCTGAAAAAAGTTCACATGTAGTTAAAGATTTCACATGTAGGTAAAGATTTCTGAAAAAACTGAAAGAAGTAAAAAAAGCAACTAATGGTTCACATTGTTTCACTGCAAAGTTATTCCAAAAAGTAGAACTTTTCCGCCTTCCCCCTGTAAAAGCTGCTAAGGAACTTCAATCGTTGAGATTCAAGATCGGTGAGATGAAAGAAGGTAGGTGCCCTCTATATTGGGGGTTGATTCTAGCTAAAGCTAAATATCGAAAACGAAGAGGTAAGGGATTGAGCGCAGATGCTTTCACGGATTGATGCCGAGACTCGATTCGAAACTAGACTTGGGCTTCAATCAAATATCTGTGACTAATCCCTCTCCCTCCCCTTTTTCTCTTTTTTCCCTTTTTCTTATTTTTAGAATTAAGGGACGAAAGAGAAAGAAAAAAGTGGATTCAACGTCTGCGAGACTCGAGTTCAAGTTCGACTTAAATGAATATTAATAATGGAAGTGTGGGAGTAGAGCATTCTCAATATTATGCCTTGAAGAGGACTCGAACCTCCACGCTCTTTAGCACGAGATTTTGAGTCTCGCGTGTCTACCATTTCGCCACCAAGGCATCTTGAAAGTGCATCCTATTCTATGAATATGATATCTATCTAGTGTGATGTATGGAATATATGACAAAGGTGGAGTATTTCTATTGATCGGTCATATAGGCATGAGTTGGAAATCAGCGATAAGTGGGCATACGGTCTATGTATTTCCTATCAGCGGCATTAGTTCCTTTGTCGTTGGGGTTCCAAATCTTCCTTTAATACTAAAGAAGGTGGATGCTGAGAGTCGTCCACTAGTGGTATCATATATAAGAGAAAGCTTGCTTTTAGGAGTGCGTCGGTTTTGGAATATGGAATAGAAGAAGGTGTTTTAGACAACTATAAATTTCATATTGCTTCTTCGATGTGGTACACATATCTATACAGTATTGCAGAGACGAGCTGGCTAGACTCTTATCGATAAATTTAGTATGGAAAGAGAAAGAGATTCGTATTCCGCTTATTTGCTTGATCATTGGCGCGGTAAATATGCTTTTTACTTTGATTCCCATTGCTCTATCTCCGATAGCATGAAGCCGATAATGAAGACAGAGATATATATAAAGTGTCAAGTGAACCGCCCTTTAGAAAGAGGCTTAAGTCATCGGTTCGAATCCGAAGAAGGGCTTTTTTTTCGGTATGCCGCTCCGCGAGCAGAGCGAATGACCAAGATATAGAATAAAATCATGGCTTCCTTTCAAGCATTCTTCTTATGGCTAGATCCAATCTCCTGGTCCCTGCGGAAAGGAAAAAGAATTTCACGCTCTTCCTTTCGGGAAGGGAGGATTAGCGAAATCCTAGTGATTGCAGCTTTCTCCAGACCTCCGGGAAAAGCATGAAAAAAAACGGCTCGTACTTATCAGGTAATTGATTTGGATTCGACCAAATTTAATTTGGCCAAGAATGACTGAAAATAAAATTAGGTCAAAGTTTTTTCAAGCTAGAAACATCAGTATTATGCACTTTTTCTTTGAATATATAATTAGTTGCAGGTGACAAAGAGATGATCTCTTGTATCAGCTGCAGCATAACATAGACTACACACAGGAGCCATAGAAATGCCTCTTCTTCTGAGATTAACCATAGAAGGTAATCTGTCATGAAACAGCAAGTGAGAGCAACTCTAGGCCTGGATCCATTCCAGCATAAGGTAAACCAATTCACTTTGTTACCATAGCTCGGGCAAAAGAGCACAGTTCAAAAAGCTTTTCTTAAAAGAAAACTCAGTTGAATCCCAAAGGATCTTATCAGGGCCATCATGAATTGGGACTGATAAAATGAAATTCTGTAACTGCATCAGAATAGAAGAGTGAAGACTAGGGATCACCCATCTACCATCAACAATTAAAGAACATGTATTGATATACCAGATTGGCTAATGGTCCCAGGTTGATGCGATGTATTCCACCAGTTGACTGAAGACTTGATTATTGGTATATCGATCGGTCCAGCACGGATTGAAATAGGAGCCAGTTCGACAGGAATCTTTTGAAAACACAGTGCACCCAGGCAAATAAGGAACGAGATGAATACAGAGGTTAAACGAGCATCCCACACCCAAAAGGTGCCCCACATAGGTCTTCCCCGAAACCCCCCAGTAACTAAGGTAAACAACGTAGAAAAAGCACCGATTTCTGTACCGGTTCCCGTACGCCCGGCCTTCCGCCCCGCTCTGAAAAATTCATGGGTCGGCAGGCGATTACTTTTTGGTATATTGGACTTGAACTAAAAAAATAACAATTTTCAGATTTAGTTTTACTTTTAAACTAAACAATTGAATTGGTTTTTAACTAAAAAAGTGTCGATTTACTTGTACTTGGAACTAAACAATTAAATTGGGCTTCAACAAAAAAAAATGTTAATTTCCAAATTTTGCCTTGAACACAAGTACATATGAACAAAATTGAACACAAAAAATTGAACAAAGACATATGAACAAAAAAATGTCATCTACACTCCCAGTTCATATGTACTTGAACACAAGTACATATTGAACAAATACATACAAATTGATAGAATCTACATTTGTATCTTGTAAATATGAACAAAAAATTGGACTTCAAATTGAAAGAATCTTCATTTCTAATTTGTACGTATGAACAAAAAATTTAATTTCAATTTACCCCCTATAAAATACATTATATTCAATTTACCCATCTATAAAATACATAATATTCAATTTACCCATCTACACTTTGGAAAAAAATCATTTCTAACTTGTACATATGAACTTGTACATATGAACAAAAAATTTAATATCAATTTACCCCCTATAAAATACATAATATTCAATTTACCCATCTATAAAATACATAATATTCAATTTACCCATCTACACTTTGGAAAAAAATCATTTTACCCCCTATAAAATAAATAATATTCAATTTACCCCTCTATACTTTAGAACTTGTACATATGAACAAAATTAGCAAAAGCCTAAAATTTGCAACAATACTAAAAATAGTTTTCCAGATTTTCCTTCTATACATAAACACACAAGGAAATAAACAAATTGCAACATATAAACTAATTCAAACTTTTACAATTTTAGCACCAACTATGGCATCATCTAAAGTCAATATAATTACAATTTCAACCCAATGTTTCCAAAAACTACAACAAACATTCATAATTCCAAAAACTCATAATTACTTGAACATACATAGCTCCAAAATTCACATCATTTCACAAGAATTTTCAAGCCATGATTGCATGCGTACTACCAAAATATCATGCCAACTACTAAAAACCCCATTTGGCCAAAAATATCCAAACTCTAATACTTCCTTACCCAATTCACAAAATACACAACTATAACATGTAGAAATGTCTTGAAATTCACAATAACATAGTCAACACCCGAAATTATCATAAACCTTAAGTCATGGTATCTTACCATCGAGCATCATGTGTGCTTGTATTTCCCGATTACGTTCGCTAGAACGTAAAAACAAGCTCACATGTCTTTGGTCATCCATAATCTTGTAACAAAGAAAGTTCATGTTTTCTTCGGTTAGTCCCGGAACCTTCTCTAATGCGGCAATGACCTTCGATGCCTTTTCGTCCATCGTATCTTCCTCCTTGCTCATTTTTGGTGTGAGATTCATGGCAATAGATTTTGCCTCCTCAATGAAACTTGTCAACACGGGCAACATAGACTCACTTTTGGCGGTTTCGGGTGTTTTCGCCTTTCGTTCCTAGTCAATTGTTTCTTCTTCTTTTTCTTCTTCTCGTTCCCATCAAGTTTAACACCAAGTCCATATACCTTCGATTTTTTCATCGAGGAATCATCGGATGTAGCCGGAGTATAGTTGATTTTCTCTTTGAACTGATCCCCAACCCAATCGGATGCATCCATAGTTAGATCGACATATGGACTATGGTCATCAAATGTCGGAATGTACGGTTCCACAACTTCTATGCTTAATTGCGTATTGCTTGAGTTATTAAGATTTTCACTCAATATGTCATCAACAACATCAATGAACCCTTGAGCATTGTCTCCCGTAGCCCTGTCCTTTCCAAACAATGCACACCAATCATCATAGTACCTCCAAGACTTCATCCTCATCGAACGAACATCACGATTAGCCTTTCGAGGAATACAAAAACAAGATTAGAACACAAACATAAATATAGCCAGCGAATTCTTATTTACCCGTGCATATTCGGCCCAAACATCATCTTTGACCTCTATCATTTTAGCATCGTCATTCCATCCAAAATCACTAGTACCCAACATGGCAATCAATAAATAGTATTGTTTTTTTCCAAACCGTGAGCTTTGAGTTAATGTGTCTCACTCTAATGTCGATTCCACGTATCCTTGCCCTCATTGCGGATTCTAAGTGACCTAAATATCCCGCTTTAAACCCATTATCCGCCTTCCATCCATTCGAAACAATCTCATGCAAACAAGAAATCAATGTTTGCTCCTCGTCGGAACTCCAAATTCTACGTGGTGCTTGTGGAGTTTTTGTAGGGCGCGATGTTCCTGCATACCTTGGTGCCGGTATTGGCTCCATGATTAAACTGAGAACACATTCACGAAATAAAATATTAACCCGTGATAACCCGTTTTCAAGCACAATTCCAAACATTAATAAATAAAAAAACCACAATCATACAAACAAATTGTCCTCATGTATATATAATAATATACCATCGTAATTAAACCACAATCATAAAAAAAAAGCATCACAACCAACACCAAGCATATTATCCAATCAAACAAAGTCATTTTCCAAAAACAAAACGCATCAAGTGCGTTTACCTCAAGGACTTGACAACCACTCGTCATACATAGCACGAGCCATGGTATCTCGATAATCAGTCCACGCTTGTGAAGGCTCCACAACATCGACAAAGTCACCGGTAGGACTCTCTCCTTCAACCTCATCATCACTTTCTGATTCGCTACTCGAATCGGAATCTGACATATCATTGGGCATTGTCATAAGCTGAAAATTGTGAATAAGAATACAAGCCATGATAATTCGGTTTTGCGTCTTCAATGGGTAGGACGGATAACTTTTAAGTATCGCCCACCTCCGCTTAACTTGACCAAAACACCGTTCGATCACGTTTCTTGCCTGGGAATGCTTCATGTTAAAGTATTCTTTATAATTTTGGGGAGCATCTTGTCCTACACCCCATTCCTTTAAATGGTAGCGAACTCCCCTATAAGGTGTCAAAAACCCTTCCCCATTCGTGTATCCATTATCGCAAAGAAAATATGTTCGTATGATATTCATAAAAAGGAAAAAATTAACATTGTTGCAATCATTCTTTATGGTATTGTATGACCGAGAATATATGATGCATAAAAATCGTATACCGACCGGAATTCGAAGTCCATTCGGGCGGGTAATAGCATCTTTAAGGACCCTCCCATCTGCTGCGGAACCCTCCCATCCAGTCAATGCATACGTGAATTTTCCATTTACATCGCATGCAACTAGCACGATAGTTGCAATATCTCCTTTCCTTGATCTATATCGGGGTTTATCGGCAGCTGGTGCTAGTACCTTCACATAAGTACCATCCAAAGCCCCTAAGCAACCCTACAAAAAAGACATGGAAAAGTATTTAAGTTGTTTTAAGTTAATCAATATAGAACAAATTAAAAATAGTGATAAAAAGTGTACGTACCGGAAAACAACCCCATCGGGAAGTTTCATCATTTTCTGAAATCGGTATAGGTCTTGATAGTAAGATTGAATGACATTTAAGCACACAATTCAATACACGGTGGAAACACTTGCTCACTGTATCCCCAGACCGACGATAATGAAACCCCACGATTCGATTTTTCTTGTGATGTGAAAGAACGGACAAGAACATTGCAACTTGTTCATTTAGTGGCACGTATTTAGTGTCCCTTAGACCACCAATGTTATGCAAGAAACGACATAGCTTACTAAAAGAAGTCATAGTGAACCTTAACAAGAACTTAGTTCTAACATCCGTCTTCGTGGTTACGCGATGTAAATACTTGGCTTGTTTGTATTTTTTACGTAAGATGCTATACCTTTTCCTCTTTCGACTAGATGATTGGGAAATAAATTGTGCTTCGTGTGCAATGAGGCATACACATATTATTATAACACATTTCCAAAAAAATTGGCGGAAGAAATTTAGGACTTGTTCGTTCCTCTCCAAATCCATACCCAAGCGGTATTCTGTATTTGATATTAGATATATCAAAATATGCCCAAACAAACTAGAAATTAACTAATATATCAAAATTGTCACAAAACATATCCAAATAAAATTCACCAAATATGTCCAACAAAGTAGAAAGTATCACAATCTAAATAGTTCATGAGACAAAAAAAAATTTACACAAAAAGGTATGTACAAACAAAGTACAAAGGAAAAAAAAAAACACACAAGCATTTATTTATGTAATCAATCATACACCATTCCTAGTACAACATTACAACATAAAAATAGTTCATGAAAAAAAAATTAAAATTTTTTTTCCAGATTTCGAAATTAAGACCAAGCAGGGAACACAAAATGCAATTGGGGAAAATTTTAACACTCCAACTCATATAAAATGTTTTTAACAAACCAAAATATAAATATTACAACTAATGGGCAATGTGTTCTTACCCTAGTTATTCTTCTTCTTGAATGTATCCTTCACCTATGTTACAAAAAAGTAAAAAAAAAAAAAATTGAAACAAATTTAATATCTCAAAGTTTGGGTAGTCAAGAATTGATCATTCTTCTTGATAACAAAAGAATAAACAATAATAAAGAAGAAGAAAGAAAAGAAAAAAAAGAAAAAAAAACTCACCTTCTTCAACTTCTTCTTCACCTATTTAAAAAAAATTGGAACAAATTAATATATCAAATGTTTGGGTACTCAAGAAATCAATGTTCTTGTTAACAAAATAGTAAAAAATAATAAAAGAAAAAAAAATTGAAGCTCACCTTTCACGATGACAATGG
Organism: Penstemon eatonii; assembly: GCA_038501285.1. Classification (NCBI taxonomy): domain Eukaryota; kingdom Viridiplantae; phylum Streptophyta; class Magnoliopsida; order Lamiales; family Plantaginaceae; genus Penstemon; species Penstemon eatonii. The sequence continues at coordinate 65,004,245 of CM076710.1, forward strand.
AGGGAAAATAAAAATGGAAGAAGTGGGAAGATGATGAAAGCTGAAGACTTATTTCTAATCCTGGGCAATTATTTCAATGGCAATTGGTGTAATTATTCTGAACATTAGGGTCATATATGTCTCAAAATTTAACAATTTGGCCCAACTAATTAATATCTGGCCCAACCCTCCAATTTGAATCGGTCCGATAAGTGGGTCTGGCCCACATGTTCCCCCAATAAGTCCGGGCTGCCCGCAATTATTGTGGCCCAACCGAACATATAATTAGGCCTAATATTATGGACCGATTACATCAATCTTGGGCTAATTGAGGGCTAATTGTACCAACCGAACTGGGCCTTAGTTGTTGTTATGTGATGTTATTTGAACTACAATTTATGTTGGCTATGAAAATGTTAATTGGCAAAAGTATATTAATGTATTGCATTACTCGTTTTTTTCTTAGTAGGAAAAAATGGAAGGTCCAACCCAATCACGTAGGACTTGGTCACGTCGTGAAGAGGATGCTTTGATAATTTCATTGAGGGAACTAGTTACTAATGGTTGGAGGGCGGATAATTCCTTCAAGCCCGGTTATGTTGGCGCCTTGGAAGAATTGTTGGCCGTTAGGTGCCCCAGTGGTGATCTAAATCAACGTCATATTAGTTCAAAGCTAACCGTGTGGAAAAAATGGTATGCCATTCTTTTTGGGATACTAGGAACAAGTGGGATTGGATGGGATGATGATGCTAAAAAGATTCTCATTGATGATGCCGACGTGTGGGATAACTACGTGAGGGTAATGAATATTATAATTTACCGATTGTTAAAAAGTATTCTTGCAAGTGATTTTGAGTTCTAATTGATTCTTAATTTTGTAGGTTCATCCCGAAGCCAAAACTTTTAAGGGAAAAAGTTGGCCGTTCTACGAAGATTGGATCGAAATATTTGGGAAAGATAGGGCCACAGGGGAAGGTGCAACAAGCTTTGTAGATGCAGCAGTTGAAGAGGTCACGGATGATGATCGTTACACTACACCAAACAATAAGGGAAAGAAATCGGCGATTGAAACAGTCTATGAAGACATGCCTGATTATGTCAATTTAGGCACGGACGGGTGATGAAGATCCGTGTGTAACACCGGTTGATCGAATGAATTGTGCCCCAAAGATGGTGGGACAATTTCATTGAGGGAACTAGTTACTAATGGTTGGAGGGCGGATAATTCCTTCAAGCCCGGTTATGTTGGCGCCTTGGAGAAATTGTTGGCCGTTAGGTGCCCCAGTGGTGATCTAAATCAACGTCATATTAGTTCAAAGCTAACCGTGTGGAAAAAATGGTATGCCATTTTTATTGGGATACTAGGAACAAGTGGGATTGGATGGGATGATGATGCTAAAAAGATTCTCATTGATGATGCCGACGTGTGGGATACCTACGTGAGGGTAATGAATATTATAATTTACCGATTGTTAAAAAGTATTCTTACAAGTGATTTTGAGTTCTAATTGATTCTTAATTTTGTAGGTTCATCCCGAAGCCAAAACTTTTAAGGGAAAAAGTTGGCCGTTCTACGAAGATTGGATCGAAATATTTGGGAAAGATAGGGCCACAGGGGAAGGTGCAACAAGCTTTGTAGATGCAGCAGTTGAAGAGGTCACGGATGATGATCGTTACACTACACCAAGCAATAAGGGAAAGAAATCGGCGATTGAAACAGTCTATGAAGACATGCCTGATTATGTCAATTTAGGCACGAACGGGTGATGAAGATCCGTGTATAACACCGGTTGATCGAATGAATTGTGCCCCAAAGATGGTGGGTCCAAAGTCAAAGAGTTTGGTTGGACACAAGAGAAAAAGTGGAGAATCCTCCCGGGATGATAACATCTACTTGGACCGCTTTGTTAATAGCGCGGAGTCTACGTTTGCCACCTTGCTTACCAAGTTTGACAAAGAGGGAAATTCCTCAATTCCACCTACTAAATCGGCTCCCCAAACGTCCACATTGGCTAAGCAAGTGTACGAGAATGTTGTCAAGTTCAACATTGAGCCATCCGATACACGTTTCTTTGTGATAACCAAAATTGGATCAAATCCGTACTATATGGATTTGTTTCTATCTATGCCGGAGAACGACCAATTGAACTTCATCCAATCAATCATAGGGGGGAAGGTGGTATGAGATATCCAATTAATGCATGAGTTGGTATTTTTATTTTGAGGAGCAAAATACTTTGGATTGCTATTACTATGGAAGGAATTAATATTTTGGACTTAGTTATTTAGTGCCTATGTTAAGATTGGAGTTTGTTTAACTTTTATTTGACATGTTTTATGCATATGTGATTTAGACTTGTGATTAATTACAAGTGCTATACCTTTTGTTGGCAGATCTCTTGAAAGCTTAATTACTTGATAATTGAACTCCTTGAGCTAAAATTGTTGATGGAAAAAAATTCCCAAGTTTGGATTGAGGCAGCAGGCCGCGATAATGGAAGAGGAAGAGAGGAGTGTGCTTCAATTTGTTTACGTTTGGGAAGGAGATACAATTCATTAATTTTTAAGCAAATTCGTCATTTTCAGTAAAATGGGCTAGTTAGTGGGTTGAGGACCATTTCTTAGTCATGGCCCAATAAAATTAACCAAACACTGTATCATAACTTAAATCCAGTCCAAGATAAAAAAAAATAGGTTTATAACTTAAATCCAGTCCAAGATAAAAAAAATAGGATTATAACTTAAATCCAATCCAAGAAAAAAAAATAGTCTCATGGGCCTGATAAACTGCCCAATCCAAGTGTAATCTAGTCTTGAAATAAATTTGATTTTATTTAACACATAATAATGAAGGGTAAACTAGTCAATATCAAAGCTCACCTAAGTATCCTCGTTACCAAAATGGATTTCAAAAAATCGTACTGTCAGATACATTTCATGAACATTAGATTAAGACATTCGCATAATATCTTTTAAAGTACTACAATTTGAGGAAGGAAGAGAATCTGCTACTATTACAAAGAAGATCGGAAAGATCGGAATTCATACATAGAACATATACAGTCATTGTGCTCTAGCTACTGGCTCCAGAGCTTCAACCGTAACAACGCTGTTTCCCCTAATGACCTGCAATAGAAACACAAAGAATTACGATTTTGATCTTCACATAGCAATGGCGAAGACATATGTGGAGCTGAAAAGACTTACCACCATGCCAATATCAGTTTTTTCATTTCCATTCACTTCGACAGTGTTGTCAATCACGAGGTTCATAAACTGATCAAAACCGCGAAGGGTACCAACAACCATGCGATTGGCATTCAGCTTAACTGCACATCATAACATCAGGTTATTTTATGTAACTAGGTGAAAGAAAAAGATTTGAACAATTAAAAGGCACACCGCACACGTAATTAATGACACATGACATTTGGTAACACTTTGCATTGACAATAATGGTTTATGATGCTACATTAATCAGGTCGGAATAATATTTTTTGCTAGAAACTGCAAAATTAACCACTCATTGAAATATAAACTAACTCCCGTTTCAATTATCTATCCATCTCAAAGGTGTTACTCAAGCAAGCTTCTTATTCAATTTACAATTTTTTTTATTTCATTTACTTTTTTTTGGGGGGGGGGGGGGGTTAATTTACCCAAATAGCTCAATAAATAAGATACCGCAGAAGCATTTGGTTCGTCATTATTGATTAACATAGTTATACAGCCCCATCAACATTCATCAATATGATAGCAACACACATTCATTCATAATGTTCCTGAAGGTTACCAATGCTTCAATGACGTGATTTGATCTTCATGACATATGGACATGAACCATAGCTTAACAAAAACCCAAATAACACCTTACATGTATTTGAACTAAATTTACTGATGACATTTAAAAAATGAGTGAGACATCATGCAACCTTCTAATGAAAAACTAGATCATATAAGGATCGTAGGTTATGATGATTGAAAGACCAATAATCTCTGCACAAAAGATAAACCCAATATAATATTCACTACTTCACATCTATCAGAATTTTGTAAGAAAATTCCTTACGCCGTAACTACAAACCAAACAAAGGAAATTAAAACTCCACACGACAAGTGTCAACTCTTCATACATGACGACCGGTCGAGGGACCACGAGTGATAAGATAAACATTCATTACAAATATCCACCTATATTACATTCGACTGAAACTGAAGTTTCAGCTCTATCACATTTGTCAGCCACATTACTTCTCTATTATCTCTTTAAGAGGGAATCCAAATTTTAATGGTCAAGCTACAGTAGCCCAAATCCACATCTGGAATTGCCATATTCATATTCAACACAGAAAATACGTACATTATATAGTAAGTTATCTGAGATGGTGTAATTCTGCAGGTTCATTCAAGGTCAAAATAATAACTCTAAAATTAACTGAAGCAAATAGCTAACATAACTATGCTCCAAATAGCAATAATTCTGATCCATTTTTCTAATATTAAAATTCTCCTATTGGCAGTCACATTAAATTCCTGACCAGATATTATTGCAGTGAACATTATCATAGGGTAAGCAAGGAGTCAAATAAAGAAAAACAGGGGGCAAATCTGGAAAACAGTGAAATTTCAAATTTGGTGTATTTGGAACATGAAGAAAATATGAGATCTTCAAATTCTCTACTCTGTTTCTCCATTTTTATAATTTTTCACCGCCCTTTTTAGTTTTCTGATACATCATTTCATCTTACATATTCCCTATAATTATTATGCAAAAATTCTACTTCTAAAACCCCTTGACATGACAATTTTGGTATAAATAAATGAAAACAACAAAATTGACCTAGCTGAACCAAGAAAATCGAAATATCTTCAGAAGAAAATTATTAAAAGGAAGAACTGAAAACTCACTCTGAAGCTTCTTGTCCATGTACCTGGCCATTATAGAGGGAAAAAAAGAGAAAAATGTCAAGATTAAGAACATAACACACATTAACATAAGCGAGAAATTGTGCGTAAAGGTAAAAAAATCGTTAAAGAGGCTTACTTCTTGAGATCTGGAGGCTGTCCTGAACGACTCATGGCGAAATTTGTAGAGAAGGAGAAGAGGTTTAGGAATTATTGCTACTAAAAAACCCTAGAAATTTGAAAAGAAAAACCGTGGAGTGAAAATGGCGTCTTCTTATGATTTTATTCATGTCGACGGATGTTTTAAACACTGGACTGGACCCGGTATTCTCTCTTGGGCCTAGTGAGTCCGGCCCAATAAATAAGATGCCTTTTTATTGGTGAATCTTTTAGGCGTAACTTTATCTTATTATTCAAGAATCATGTCGACGGATGTTTTAAACACTAGACTGGACCCCGTATTCTCTTTTGGGCCTAATGAGTCTGGCCAATAAATAACATATTTTTTATTGGTGAATTTTTTAGGCCCATCTTTATCTTATTATTCAAGAATCAAGATAAGTAAATAATTATTTATTAAATAATGAGTATGAGTGTATTACTTTTTTTAAGGAAAAAACAAAATGGGGTATGACATGATTACATATACGTAATCTAAAATCAATGGTTTAGAAAAGAATATTCTTTATTTATATACAGATGCCGTCTTTAAATGAGTAGTATGAAATTACTAGTAAAAAAAAATTTATACATGAAAAAAAATTTATACATGAATCACGATTTATTTACTTTTTACATAACCATATGAAATTTTGGATGTGTATCATATTATTAGGTTTTCAAAAGACTCGGATTCAAGTGTCAATTAGTCGTAGTCTGATTGCAAAGTTAAGGCATCGACACTGGTTTTAGGTTCGAATTTTACCAAAAGTGTGAATAATTTTCTAATTTAATACTACTATTGTTATTTAAAAATTATTTGTATTTATTAAATGAGTATTTTTTGTAGTAATCATCATTTTTTTTTTTTAGTATAATCATCATTTCCAGGAAAGATACTAACATGTACTAAGCCGTTCAAAAAATATATCTTTCGACAGAATTTTCAACTTTTTTAACAAGTTACAAAAAATATTTCTATCTCAATATTTTTCTTTATAAAAAAAGTTCTAACAATCAAGAAAACAAATTGAAACAGAAACAAAGAAAAAATGAGATGAAAATATAGAAATTTTTGAGACCATAAAATCGAAGGAAACAAAAGAAATGAAGAAATTAAAACATAATGTAGTTTGGTGGATGAATGGATTCATAATTAATAAAGAGACAATTTTATTATAATAATTAATAAAGAATGTCATTATTCATGTAAGGGGCAGGGGTATTTTTAGAATAAAAACTATAAAACTATAATAGAGGGGGTAAGTTTTACAATTGATACTTTATGGGGTAACTGGTACCAACCATACTCAGGGGCGGATCCAAGATTTTCACACTGGGGGGGCTAAAGTAGATAAAAAAAAAATTTCAATAAAGCATAAAAATTATATTTCATTTACGAGAAAAATATATTACTAGATACAAAAACTATGAAATGGAGTTTGACAAAAACAATCCAACAAATTACATTAGTTACATATAATACCCCGTTATGCCTCCAAAAATTCGAAATATCTACGTATTTAAAATAACACACCGCGACGATTTTTCATTTTCTGAAACATGTCTATGACAGCATCATTTGAAATATCACTAAATATGTCTCTCACTATAAAGACAACTAGACTATCATTCAACCAATGATCGCCCATTCTGTTACGGAGTCGATTCTTCACCATCTTCATAGCCGAAAATGCTCTCTCTACTGATGCAGTTGCAACAGGGAGAATAAGCGACAGTGGCACAAGTTTGTAAACCAATGTGAATGCGACATGTCTTTTGGTTGCTACCAACTTCTGAGCAAGATCACTAATTACTTTCAAATTAGAAAAGTCTTCACTTAATCTAACATCTCTAATGTAATTTTCAAGTTGATTAGGCAAAGCTGAGAGCTTAAGAAAAGAGAAGTCATTAGGATAAAGTTCCGCAAGACGAACAAGTTTTTTCTTGTCAAATGCCACAAAGCAATCCGATGGATTTAAGCAAGCAACACAAAGAAGCAACTCCGTGTTTACTTCATTGAAACGATTGTTTAACTCTTGCATTTGTCTATCTATTACTGAATTGAATCTCTCTACTTTGTAATGGTGTTTGATAACGCCGTGAAAACGTCGTTATTACCTATCTCTTTAAGCCCAAAACATCTTGTTTTGATCCGAGTTTTCGTGTGTCTTTGCGTGTTTGCCGCGTCTTTTGTGCTCTTGGCCCTTTGTTAGGCCTTTGTTCGTTTTTCGTGTTTTGTTCGTGTTTTTACTTAGTTTGTCGGTGATTTGCAGGATTTGGCGCATTGAAGCACTTCCGGAACATTTCTCGCGTGAATTGCAAGTCGCTATCGACCGCGGGAAGGACCTAACGCAATTAAAAGTGAAAGAAATCAAGAAATTGGTCAAGCATTACCTCGCCGCGGCGAGCTGGTAGCAGAAAGCCCAGCTCACCTACGGCATAAACCTCGCCGCGGCGAGGTGGTGGCAGAAAAAGCCACCTTACCTACGGCATAAACCTCGCCGCGGCGAGGTCTGCTCTGTTTTTCAGGGCCTTTTGAGGGCCTTTTGTATATAGCCCTTCTCCCACTTGTAAATACAACCTCCTTTAGGGACTTTTTGGCCTTTGTTACTATAGTTTTTGGGGTAATTTAGGCATGAGTGGGTGATAGTTTGCTAGGTTATAAGGGTAGAAGTTGGAAATCATTCACAACTCTTGGAACTTACTTACACATTTGAAGAAAAGAAAATATATCTTGCCTCCATTGAAAAGAAGAAGAGTTCTTGCTTGGAGCTTTGGTTAGAAGACTAAAGAAGCTTGAAAGAAGAGTTGTAGTGGCTTCCATTACATAAGCTTATCTCTAACCTTTATATTTATCTTGTACTTATGAATATGTTGAATGTAATGAATGTTTTATTGATAAATATGAGTAGCTAGGCATTTGACTCCTAGGTTTTCATGAAGCTTTGATGGATCTATGATTGAATGATGAGTTTATGATTGTTGCTATGCTTACAAGTGTTTGTTAGTCTAGTTTGAGCCTTTGTCAACTTGTGGTTAGGCCAACCATAGGATGAAATGGATTGATCTTTAATTGCTAGACATAGTTGATTAAAGATTAGATTATGAAACTAGGTTGTGATTTGATTTTAGGATAGGAATATACCTAGGTCATTTCATGTTCTATTAAGGTTTAGGAACTAAAGCATCATTTAAGCTTAATCATTTTAGACATAAATTGGATTAGTTTACTTTGGTAGGTTCGTACGATATCGAAAGATACGTATGAATAAATTATGAAATCTTGAACAACAAACATAAGTATAGTTGTCAACTTGTGAATCATTCGAGATTGGATCACTCTTAGTGACATGGAAATCTAGGAACCTTTATCTAATCGAATCAAAGTATTGTGTGTTTACTTAACTCGCCTTTTATGTGTTCAAACAAACTACAAACTTACTACTTTTAATCAGATAAGTTCGCGTAAGATATTAGAATAGATCTTGATAATTATTCGTTAGATTCCTCGTGGGTTCGACACCCTTTACCACTTTATTACTTGAAAGCGACCGTATACTTGCGTTTCTACGCACTCGTATTTGGAGCGTAACAAGTTTTTGGCGCCGTTGCCGGGGAATAGTAACGATTATTGCCAATTTATATTCTTGTGTATCTTAGCTTGAATTTATTATTTACCTTGTGATCTTTGTATTCATAGGTAGCTTTCTCTTAGTGTATGCCAAGAGCTTCGACATCACCCCTAGCTCTTGTTGATCCGGAGATTGAGAGGACTTTTCGAAAGCGAAGAAAAGCAAGGAAAAAGAAGGGTAAATCTTTACCAATGGAAGATCAAAGAATCGATCCGGCTATGGTGAACACTATACAAGTTGCTCCCGATGAACCAAATAATAGGAATTGGCCTATTAATGAGTATGGCACACCTAAGTTAGATGAGCTCGGTTCATGCATTGTCAGACCTACAATTACGGCAACTAACTTTGAACTTAAGCCAGTTATGTTCAACATGCTAAATGCCGCGGGTCAATTTGGAGGTCATTTTAGCGAAGATCCTCATGCTCACTTGAAGAAGTTTATGATGATTAGTGATTCATTCATCATTGCGGGTGTAACAAAGGATGCGTTGATGTTGATGCTATTTCCATACTCGTTGAGAGACCTCGCAAAAGATTGGTTGGATTCCCTTCAATCCCAATCTATTACTTCGTGGGAAGATCTAACGGGAAAGTTCTTGAGGAAGTTTTTCCCTCCCCGAAGACTACAAAATTGAGGAATGATATTCTAGGCTTCCGACAATTAGATCAGAAATCTTTATATGAAGCTTGGGAGAGATTCAAAGAGTTGTTGAAGAAGTGTCAACACCACGGCATAGCCGAGTATATTTTGATGCAAACATTTTATAATGGCTTGCACGGACCTACTAGAGCTCTTGTTGATGCCACTGCGGGGGATGCTATGCTTTCCAAGTCCTATGATGAATCGTGGGAAATTCTTGACACCATGGCTTATAACAATCATTCATGGACGTCCGAAAGAGGAACTTCCGCTAAATCTATTCCCGGAAGACTCGAATTGGATGCTATCACGGCATTAAGTGCCCAAATGGCGATCTTGAGCAACAAAGTGGACAAGCTTGGCCAAAAGCCGGAAGTAGTACAACAAGTACAATCTATGCCGCCAAGTTGTGTGACATGTGGGGGAGCTCATACTTATGATATGTGTCCCGGAAGTCCCGAGGCAGTGAATTACCTTGGGAACAATTATCGCAATACTCAAGGACACCCCCCTATCAAAACAACAACTACATTCCTCATTGGCAAAAGCACCCAAATTTCTCTTGGAGTAATCCAAACAATGCCCAACAACCACCATATCAAGGAGGTCATCAATCCTCCGCTCCCCCCGGATTTCAAGATCAACAAAAGCAACCCGTAGAGTCGAAGCCTTCGTGGGAAGATGCATTTGGTGATTTCATGAAACATACCACCAAATATATGGTAGCCAATGACTCTAAGTTGCAAGATGTCTTCAAAAATCAACAAGATTTCTCAAGGAATCAACAAGAGCAATCAGTAGCTTTGAGAAATCTTCAAACTCAAATGGGGCAAGTCTCACAAGCCTTAAGTGTGAGACCTCAAGGAGCTTTGCCAAGTACAACCGAGTCACCTAATCAAGGCTCGAATGAACATTGCAAAGCTATTTCTTTGAGGAATGGAAAGAGGTATGAAGATCCGGCTATGCCTAATGAAAATCCAATAGAAGCCGAGGAGACTCAAGGTGGAAACAAGGAGCCTTTTGTTGAGGAAGTAGAGTCGGAAAAGGTGGTATCCAAAGAACCAATCATTTCAACACCAACTTCGACAAGTATACCAACTCCTCCGTTCCCTCAAAGATTTCAAAAGAAAAAGGATGACAAGCAATTTGAAAAATTCTTAAATATCTTGAAGCAATTGCACATAAACATCCCTCTTGTAGAAGCATTCGAGCAAATGCCTAAGTACGTCAAGTTCATGAAAGACGTGCTATCAAAGAAAAGAAGATTGGGGGAATTTGAGACGGTTGCACTAACCGAGGAATGTAGTGCTATCTTGCAAAACAAATTACCTCCAAAGCTCAAGGATCCGGGGAGTTTCACTATCCCATGTACTATTGGTGATAAATATTTTGGAAGAGCTCTTTGTGATTTGGGAGCTAGCATCAATCTTATGCCTAAATCTATCTTTCAAAAGCTTGGAATTGGAGAAGCACGACCAACTACGGTTTCTTTGCAACTTGCCGACCGTTCAATCACTTATCCGGAAGGCAAAATCGACGATGTCTTGGTAAGAGTTGATAAATTCATTTTCTCCGTCGATTTTATTGTTCTTGATTATGAGGCGGATGTCAATGTACCTATCATACTTGGTAGACCATTCCTAGCTACGGGTAGAGCTTTGCTTGATGTACAAAAAGGAGAACTTACCATGAGAGTACACGATGAAGAAGTGAAATTCGATGTCTTTAATGCTATGAGATACCCGGATGACGAGGAAGAATGTTCTTCCGTTTGTATGATTGATTCGTTGGTAGCTAATACATTCGAGGAGAATCACTACGAGAATCTAATTGAAGGAGCTATCTTGAATAAACTTGATGAAGAAATTGAGGAAATGGCTCAAGTCATCTCACAATTGGAAGCTAATTCGGTTGGGAGAACTATAGAAAAAGATTTGAATCTCTTGACTTGCCGTTGTCAAACCCCAAGCCATTGAAATCTTCTATTGAGGAGCCTCCAATCTTGGAGTTGAAACCACTTCCATCTCATTTGAACTATGCTTATTTGGGAGATTCTTCTACTTTGCCGGTTATTATTGCGGCCGACTTGACGGAGACTCAAAGGGAGAAACTGTTGAGAGTTCTCAAGTGCCATAAGAAAGCCATCGGGTGGACTATTGCCGACATCAAAGGGATTAGTCCCACCTTTTGCATGCATAAGATCAACTTGGAAGACAATTTCAAGGAGTCCGTTGAGCACCAAAGAAGATTGAATCCAATTATGAAAGAGGTGGTCAAAAAGGAAATAATCAAGTGGTTGGATTCCGGAATCGTTTTTCCTATTTCCGATAGCAAATGGGTGAGTCCGGTTCAATGTGTTCCAAAGAAAAGTGGAATGACGGTGATAACTAATGAAAAGAATGAGTTAATACCTTCTAGAACGGTCACCGGGTGGAGAGTATGCATGGACTACCGAAAACTGAACCAAAATACGAAGAAAGATCATTTTTCGTTGCCTTTCATTGATCAAATGTTGGATAGACTAGCGGGAAGAGCTTTCTATTGCTTCTTGGATGGATATTTGGGTTTTAACCAAATCGTCATTGCCCCCGCGGATCAAGAGAAAACTACGTTCACATGTCCGTATGGGACATTTGCTTTTAGAAGAATGCCTTTCGGCTTATGCAATGCTCCCGCCACTTTTCAAAGGTGTATGATGGCTATCTTCACCGATATGATCGAGAAATTCGTAGAAGTCTTCATGGATGACTTCTCTATCTTTGGGGATTCATTTGATGAATGCTTGGGAAATCTGGAAAAAGTCCTTCAAAGGTGTGAAGAAACAAGCCTAGTATTGAATTGGGAGAAATGCCATTTTATGGTGAAAGAAGGCATCGTCTTGGGTCACAAGATCTCGAGCAAGGGTATAGAGGTGGATAGAGCAAAAATCGAAACAATCGAGAAACTACCTCCACCTATATCCGTGAAAGGAATTCGGAGTTTTCTTGGGCACGCAGGCTTCTACAGAAGGTTTATAAAAGACTTCTCCCAAATTTCAAAGCCTTTGTGCAATTTATTGGAGAAAGATGTTCCTTTTGTTTTCACGGACCAATGCATGGAAACATTCACGACTTTGAAGCAAATGCTAATCTCGGCACCAATTGTTGTAGCACCGGACTGGAATTTACCTTTCGAAGTAATGTGCGACGCGAGTGATATAGCAGTTGGAGCTGTTTTGGGACAAAGGGAAAGCAAAGTTTTCCATTCTATCTACTATGCTAGCAAGACTTTGAACGACGCCCAACTAAACTATACAGTTACGGAAAAGGAGCTTTTGGCGGGTCGACCTAGCATGCAATAAATGACCATACTCCCCCAAACTTAAAATGCACAATGTCCCCATTGTGTGAATTGAGAGTGACGGAATAAGGTACGACACGACAAAACACAAGCAAAACAAAACAAAACGAAACGAAACGAAACGAGCGAGCACGGCTCTAAATAAGTCCAACAAGCACAAATTGTAAGTTGAAATAAGTAAACAAGCTAATATCCTTAAAAGAGCAAAGTAGCAAAATAGTACAAGACGAAAAATAAAATAAAACATTGTAAGATCAATAGAAACCGACGGGACTGCGTAAATTTAAAACCAACGTCCCTTTTTGTATGCATCCCGTGGTTGCTCTTGTCTTCAACGGTTTCGCGCATTGAGGGCACGCTCTTCTGCATCATCAAAATGTAGCTCGTCCCCTTGATCCATCGGAGGCTGTGGAGACAAATTGATACGCCCAGGAAAAGTAGTCTGGGGAAGGGCATTGTACCGGTCGTCTCCGAGCAATTTACGGAGCACAGCATCATCCCTATCTTTCATAGCATAAACATACCGAGCCAGCTGGTCTTGCCTATCAATCATGACATCTTGCCTTTCAATCATGGCATCTTGCTTGTTACTCATGGCTTGAACAAGCTGAATCAATCTGACAATATCATCTCTGGTACCTATCTGCGCCTGACCGCTTGGTTGCTCATCAACCTGTGCCTCTTCCTGTCCACCCCTACCCTCTTGATCCGGTTGATCCTCTGGTTCTGCCTGATCCTCTGGTTCTGCCTGACTGTACAAGTAAGTTTTATTGTTGTAAGCACTCGTATAGTCCAATTGCAAGGTCCTGCAGATAGCTAATGTGTTGATCGGGGTAGGCAACTTAATGACCTCACCAACTTCTTCAAAGTCAACCCCTACATCTCTACATAATCCGTCTATGAGGTGCGGAAACAGAAAATTCCTGCTGTTATAATTCTTCCTCGAAATGGTTTCCTCGAGCACCTCATGTATTACCCGACCTACATTGAGGGAACGCCCCCGGGTGAGTGAATAGAGTAAGGGGATGTGATCCTCACCGTAGCTTGTGTTAAACGTGGCAGGACGGAAGTGAGAAAGCAAGACTAATGTCCAAGCTTTCGCTTCCGGAGTTAACCGGTTGCGTGCCACCTTCGGTATACCACGAACTACTGTGCCTGGCAGAGTAATGAACTCTTTCATTTGATCCAAAGTATACCCCCGTTTATCTTGAACATGCTCATCCCTTCGGTTAGCCGGCCATTCAATCCTGTAGTAGGCGTTGATAGTGTCCGGATTGAACCTGACCTCCGTACCCCTCACATATGTGATACTGTTTTCTCTAGTCCAACTGGCATTTGCGTAGAATTCTCTAATAATATCGCCGTCGAAGGTATCCCGAGATGGTCGTTTCAGGAATTCTGTCCAACCCCTTGCTTTAATTTGATCCTGTAAATACGGAAAAACTTCCTTTTCGTAGTCGACAAACCTTTCCTTAACAAACGACCAACTTATGGCTTTCTTATAAGGTGGTGTTTGGGACTGCTTCTTCAAATGGAGAAGCAATTGCTTTTGCTTAAAATTTAAAGAAAGTACTTTAATAAATAAGCAGTTGGTGTTTGATTTTTTTCAAAATAAGCAGCTCAAAGCAACAATAGTAGTGTTTGGTTTCACATGAACTTAAAAATTATACTTGCTATCCATTTGTACAAAAAGACATAATTGCCCTTAATTAATACTTGATTTTGGCACAAATTTATGAATCTTATGCCATAAAAAAAGGTTTCAAAAAGGAAAGGAAATCTATTTGCCGTAATTAAGATTAATAACTTTAATGTTAACATTAAGGAAATCAATTCAATTTCTTCTTTATTCCCTGCGACCCCTAGCAATGGAGGTAGTTGCTTTCATTAAATTCCTCTATTAGTCTGGAATATGAAAGAATTAAACATTACACAAAAAATTAATTTTAGTGATAAAATTTTATGTGACATTGTTAAAGTTGTCACTTCTTATATATGTATTAAGTGACAAGAAATCAAATATTATCACTAAAGTAGTTTTTATAAACGGGAAAACTGTTTTTTTGGTACAATAGGATAAACTAACTTGTAATTTTGGTACCATTGGATACTAAAATGCAAATTTGGTACCATATGATAGGTTTTTATTGCAATTTTGGTACCAAGCCCAACTTTTTAACAAAATTAATAATAATTTAACCCCTATGAAATGCATAATGTTCAATTTATTCCCTCGTCTTTTAAAAAAGAGCATTTTATCCCCTGAAATTATGTAGAAGTTCACATCGCTTCTCTGATATTTTTATAGGCGGCACCTTATTCACTTTTATTATGATAATGTCGTATTTTACCCCATGTGGTATGATAAATGTGGCAATTTATCCTCTTATATTATAAAATAGTTTGCATGTCTACTCTCAATTTCGGCAAGTGAGTTACACTATCTGGCTGAAGGGGGTAAATTGCTTCATTAAAAAAATTACAAGGGGTAAATTGATTTTTTTTCCAAATTAGAGGGGTAAATTGAATATTATGTATTTTATAGGGGGTAAATTGACATTAACTTTGTAGAAAAATTGAATTTGGTACCAAAATTGTAATGAAAACCTATCTTATGGTACCAAATTTGCATTTTCGTATTCAATGATACCAAAAGTGCAAGTTAGCCTATCCTATGGTACCAAAAAAACAATTTTCCCTTTTATAAACATACTAAGGACAATAATTGAAAAAAAGTTTAAACTATTGACATTTAACCATATCCCAAAAGTGGCAACAAAAAAGTTGTCATTAAACCATATTGTCACTAAAAGGGTGCCGCTAATTGTCAATAGTGACAATTTAAGTCACCATATATTTGTCATTAATATCTATTAGACAACTTCGAAATATATTGTCACTATTCCACCTGTCACAATTATTATTATTATGATAAAATTAATATTTTTATCACTAAATGCATACAAAGTGTGACAACTTTGACATTATTACTTAATTTTTTTTGTCACTTAAGCTCAATTTTTTGTAGTGAAAACCTTATATTTTTTTGTTTATAAGATCTCCATATCTACTCATCCAGAGAAATTCACATCTAATCAATTCAATTCCATCCTGCAATTGTGTGCGGCAATGATAGTGGAGATAGATGATTTCATTTAATTCTCTTAATTGGTATAAAAAAATATAAATTCCCTTACAATAATTTATATAAACACATATAATTATAACAAATATACCTCAGTGAAAATCCTGATAGCTTCATCCACGCCTCTAGTGTTCACCACATTAGCTGCTGCCTCCCTTGCAATATAAATGGAAATTGAGCTGATTTCATTAAATTCCTCTATTATCATGAAGATCTCCATATCTACTCATCCACAGATATTCACATCTAATCAATTCAATTCCATCCTGCAATTGTGTGCGGCAATGATAATGGAGGTAGATGATTTCATTTAATTCTCTACTAGTTCAAAATATAAATAGAAATTGAACCTTACGTTTTCTCACTTTTGATAATTCTCATTGTGCTTTGGCATTTTGCAGAAAATCAGCAAAAGCAAGAAACAAGGTTTGATTTTGTAAAAATCACTCCATTTTTTTGTTGAAACATCAATTTTCCATATCAAAAATTTGGGTTCTTATGTTATATGATTCCGATTTTTATTGTCTTAGAGATTAATTTTTTTTCCCAAATAAAAATACGAACATTGAGCTATTGATATGTGTCTAGAGAAACCATCTACTATCTATTTACAGTCCATTTTTTAATCCATTATCATCATAATTGGTGTGAGTTGTGGAATATTTAAATGAACAAGGCTCATGGTTTTCTTGGTGATAAACTTATATATTTATTTTATGATTCATGGTGATAAAGTTAGAGTTATGGCAATGCCTATGGGTGATTGGAGGGCACAAGATGAGGTGTACGTTGAGATGTTACTTGAAGCCGCTATGAATAATGAGATTGTATGGGGTATGAACAACAAGGATGCATTTATTGTCATGTCGGTCACGCTTACTCAGCAGACCAATCGAACGTATACCTATACCATGGTATTGAGAAAATATCGGGAACTTTATATGCGATACCGTACATGGGAGGAAGTCAGGAGTATTTTTGGACTAGGTTTTGATGCTCAACTCAATCGAATTATAGCAAATGATGATATATGGGCTGCCATTTGCCGGGTACGAAAATTAAATGTTGCTTAAACTTGTTCTCAGTAGTTTTAGTTTTTCTATTAGCTTAGCATTTTAAGCAATTCATGGGTTGCAGGATTACCCCTTGGCAAGGCGTTACAGGCATGAAGGTGAACTCTATTGGATGGAGTTGACCTTCATTTTTGCTGGGCAGATTAACAATCAACAAAATTGGCAACCAGCACAAGGTTTTAATGGTGCCATGGAGTTTAACCAAGAAGAAGACCAGGACAATGCCATCGAAAATGCAGGGGTACCTTTGGCTGCACCGGCAGAAGTTGAGAATGTGGCTGCTGGACCTATTGGGGTACAACCAGTTGTTCCGCCAATCATGGTGGAAGAGGATGTTGCTCCGATTGGGTTGGATGATGTGGCTGCTCCGATCGAGGGAGTTATAGAGATTGACGATGACTCTGGAGCTGACAGTGACAATTCGGTTGTTGAGGTTGTGCCTGTTATTGAAATTTCTTCATCGGATGAAGAGTTGATTGATGTGATTGATCTCTCCTCTACCGACGAAGACGTGTAGCCCGTTTTATTTTATATTAGACGTGTGTGTACTAATCTAGTTTTTGAACTCTTAACTTGAATATGCTATACGTTGTCTAAGTTTTGTTGTAGATAAAGGCAACGCATATTCATATATGCATGTATGTATTTAAGTATTTTGTTGAACTTAGTATGTAGTGCAATGCATATATTATGAATGTATTAATCTGGCTTTACAGGGTATGCTATATTGTAAAGCCTAATTTTCTAAGATTGTGTCTCTATCCGTAAGTCATTTTCTGATATTGCCATTATGGCATGGAATTTGATGTTGAAGAAGTAGTCTGACTGGCTAAATTTTTAATTATGATGTTAATTTTTTAGCAACATCTCTTCTTGCAAACTAGGTAGAAGTATGTGATGTATCTCGAAACTTATTCAATAGCTTGATATGGGCACATCTTGTGTCTTATTCTGGCAACAGCTTCAACATAAGTTGATCCCTCTTCTTCCTTATCTCATATATATTTTCCTGTAATTTTGCTATTAAGTGATCTTTTTGGTCCAACTTACTCGTGAGTTTGTCATTTGATGATGAGAATGTGTAGTTAGTCCTTTGTCTGAAGTAGAAGAAACACATAGTCATTTCTAGTGTATTAATCTTGAATGAATAGAGCAGCAGTCTATGATATTGATATCAATATATATCAAATTATTAATCCTAATTTGGTTTAGATAAAAAGGTTTCATTCATTTTCATTTTGATTTTGTTTAAATCACAGGCAACTCACGGGAATTATTTGGATAAGTACCTCAACGAATATCAGTAAATTATTTAGTTAAATCTTAGTTAATGAATTGCCATAGTTGCCGGCACAAGTGCCACTTGAGATTCCCATGGAATGTTGACAGGCATGTCATTTATAGTGTAAAATCTACTTTTCCAACACCCAAACGATCTCTCAATAGTTGATCTCAAGGATGAATGCATGTGGTTGAACATCTCTTGATGATTGGTATATACGTTGGCACGCTCATATTCGGGTAGATGATATTTTGTACCTTTGTATGGAGCAAGAAATCCAGTAATATTCGGGTACCCCGCATCTACCAAATAATATTTTCCTGTAAATATAAATAAATTTGTATGAAACAAATGTGATTCATTGGAAGAAATAAATATAAGTATATTCATACTGAGCTTAACTTACCCGGAGGAGGCAAAGGGAAATTTAATCTTGGGTTTCTAATAGTACTATAGAAAATTCGAGTATCATGAGCACTTCCCTCCCATCCAGGCAATACAAATGTGAAACACATGTCGAAGTCACATGCCACAAGTATATTTTGTGTCGGTATTCCTTTTCTGCCAATGAAAGGAGCTTGTGCTTCCTTAGGTAAAAGTGCTTTTATGTGAGTCCCGTCAAGTGCTCCTATGCAATCCTGTAAAAGTAAAATGATTTACATCATATGCATCATTATACTTCATTGTAATTTTTAATAAGATAAATTTACCTTAAAATGAGGATAATATCTGTCATTTAGACGGATATAATCAGGTATGTTTGAATGATCTGTAAATGGTAAAATCCAATCCATTGACATTCGTGTGCAAGCGTCCAACACCCGGTGAAATGATTTACTTATTGTATAACCAGATCTTTGAAAAGTTTCTTGACATTGCCTATTACCTACTCTTGGTCCTACCAACATCATAAAAGTAGCTACTTGCTCCTCTACGGTGACAGATCTCATTGGTTCTAAACCATACTCGTCCACTAACAACTCACAGAACTGGAAAAAAGTCTCTAGTCTCATTCTCAAATTATTTTTGCATCTTACAGGATTTTCGCTCAAAATCGACACCAAAGCAGCCCACCCACTATATTCTCTATCATGGCATCGTATTTTATTCAAGAAAGTTTGATGGTATGTCACAGCAGCTATAGTAAGGGATGTTAGGATTTTTTTGTTCCTTTTTTCCTTTGAGTTAACAACACTAGTAGTTTCATCTTCATTACTCAAATCATCTAAATCTTCGCTACTTGATGAGCTAGAAAATATATCCAAAGCTCGATTATAATCAAATTCATCCATTCTGTGCCAAAATGCAAATAATTAATGTTAACCATGAATAAAGTTCCAAAAAAAAAATAAGAAAACCACTAGCATATCAACATAAAAAGAAGATTCTTCATAAACAGTCTAATACTAAGACTAGTAATACAAACATAAAACAATCTAATGTGCCAACATTAGTTCAACTTCAAAAAACAGCATACCAAATAAAAGAGAACGTCCGATAATTAGCAGGCAAAATAACTATGTCATTCAAACATAACAAAAGCAATAGAACCTATCCATAGAGGAAACTAGCCCGACGAAGCATAATCATTGTCATGAGAATCCCCCCTTGAACCTTGAGACCGTGAGGTACGCGTAACTCGACGTTGAATATCTCATTCCATCTGACCACGTAACCACCTTAATCGACTCTCGTCCTTTTTAATGCTTAAGAACAGCTCCCTAATAGTTGGTTTTAAGAAAAGTCGAGTCGAGTAAAGCCACAAATCATCACTCTCATCGATGCCGATCTTCTCCAACACCTCAAGACAAGATGAAATGCTGTATTTGCCTGAATCAGAAGATATGCGAGAGGATGCACCATCATTCTCCACGACATCAACAATCCGCTCAAGACACTTAGCAATCTTATCAGCAGTGGAGACTTTCTTTGCCTTGTTCTTACGGATGCGAGCAATGAATTCTTCGGCAGTTCTCCTTCGTCTTTGGTTTGTTGCATGACCTTCGGTAGGTGTGGAAACTGGAGGAACAAGTGTAGGATCTCCTTCCGCCTCTTCTTGGGGTTGTTCTCCGGGCTCATCTTGCATATGTGGAGGTAGCACTCCAGAACTTGGTGCCCATGCACTAGCCCCATTTGCTATTACATCCGAGAACAACAATTCTTGATCATATGGCAGCAATGGACCCCTTTCTCGAAACTTGGCAGCCTCCGGATTAGTCTAACAGTAAAAAAAAATATAAATAAGGTTCAATAATATAACAAAATAATTACATATTTGATAACTCAATGAATGAATTAAAATAAGGATACCTGTAATTTCCTAGCCCACCAGTCTGGACTCGCAAGAACCGTACCCTTTTCATTATTCCAGCCAAGTCCAGTTTCACCCCTCAAAAGTGTTTGCCATTGGCTCCATTCCTTTTTCAAGTTATCCCACTTGTTCTTCGATTGTACCTTTGTGTACTTGCGATTTGTGGCATTGGCAAACTTTTTCACAAGATTATCCCAACCAGTTTTGTTAAAGTGGCTGCCGGGTCGGTTACCTAGGTTCAACTCATCTACACATAACTTTATAAAAATCTCCGATGTTCTAGTATCCCAAGTTGCTTTAAGAGCAGGCTCCATATTTTTTCCCATTTGAATTCTACTATGAATGTCAGCGGATGGGCGTATGGTTTGATCTACAGGGGAGGAGAATCCAAGTAGAAATTGAGAATGGGGCTGGGATTGGGACTGAGGTTGGCTTCGAGGTTGGGATTGGGATTGGGATTGGTGTTGGGATTGAGGTTGGGTTTGGGGTTGGGGTTGGGGTTGGAACTGGGATGACGCACACGAATTAAAGAGCTGGTCCATGACTACAATCTAATACAATTGCACAACAAAACATAGACAAGATATAAGGAAAACATTACACTCAACTATACATTAAATACATATTGTTGACTAATGAAACAATAATATATCCAGATATATATAACAATGATTTGCACTTATTTCTTTCAAGTCACTAGTCAAGCAAGCAAAACATAAGTGTACCTAAGTAAAGCACATGATATAATGCCAAAATTTCAAGAAGAAAAAGAATGTAGCATGTACCCATATAAATATATAAAACTCTTGAAAATAAAATTTACATATCCAAGTATACATGTTTAGAACTGTAAGCATTATTTTATTAAAGTATATAGGGTCATTTTCAGAATGGATACAATCAATCAAGCAATTATATTATTGAAAGTCCCTGTAACAATATGAAGATTTTGTGAGGAAAACAAAACAAAAGAAGAGACCACTCCATCTATTGGTTGAAACTTGATGGAGTAAATTCCATTGCATTTAAAATCAGAACAACGAAAAAGAAAGAAAAAAACATGCAAAAAGCAGATTAAATCCAGTGCCTTCTCAACCATTAGCAAAGCATCCTTTCTTTCCAGATCATTTTTCCAATATCAAGCAAGCAAATGGACTAACTATATTACTGAAATACCCTTCATGAAGAATAGCCTTTGTTCATAAACTATTCTGACTGAGTAATCGAATAATTACATCATTTAACTTGAACAAGAAAAGAGATAATTAGGATGACAGTCAACTGTATATAAAAACATAGGAGTTATATTTAAAAATAATTATAAAAAATATAAAACAAGTTTCATTACTCTGATAATTTGCTCCTCAGTGGATTTTCGCAAAGTACTGATATATTCCTAACAAAAAAGCGTCATATTAATATAGCAAAAGAACACAATCAATCAATAAATTAGAAAAATATAAGCAATTAGTAATTGTGGGTGTTCTTTGAATCTATTATTTTACCTTATTCCTTGATGAAAATCGTTTTCCTTGATGAAAATCGTTGAGGGATGATGGATTGATGAAATGAGAGGTTAAACAACAAATAGCAGCCGCATAATGAGGAAAAGTTGGATTAGGGTAAGTAATAGGAAAATGTTAGTCTTTTATGTTCATATATAAGGAGGGTAGTATTGGAATATAATTAAAAATTGGAGGATAAAAATGTCCAAAAGCTGCTTCTATTTTATTACAATTTTGCCATCAACACAAGAAGCAGACCCTCACTTGCTTCTCTGTAACTCCGTTTAGTTGCTCAATTTTAGCAGAAGCAAAAGCAGAAATTAAGCTTCCAAACATTAAAAAACTGCTTTTGGGCCCACCAAAGCTGCTTTTGCTTCACCAAAAGCAATCCCAAACACCACCTAAGCATCCCAGGCTGATTTATCACCGAACTTGTAGGTGTCGTATTCTGCCTCGACCACCTTCTTCTTTCCCTTCGGCTCCCTCTTCCTTTTCGGAGCTTCACTTGAACTTGCGCCTTTTGATTTTCTCGTCATTATGCTTAAAAGCGTTCTTCCCTTTTGTTATCAAAGTGCACCAATTTCCCCAAACTTCAAGTTGTAACCACCCAATATCAATGAATCAATACTCCGACAACACCAAAATCAGGAACTAGCAAAATGAGCAAGAACTTCTCACACACATTTTATCAAACACCTTTTGTGCACTTCCCACTCTACTAATTCTCTTTAAAATTTGTAACTACTTCCACCCAAAAAATTCAATACCAACAATTCAACAACAATACACCATATCAATACGGATCAAACAAGCAAAAAGGTTGAGCCACACATATCTTTGTTGAATTTTCGAACTCTTGGATGAATTTTCGGATTTGGTGTAATGGAAAGATTTGAGAGTGATTTGGTTGAATGAAGTGAGAGAGGGATCGTGTGTGGGTGTTTGAGTGAGGTATGGTGTGAGTTTGTGAGATGTTTTTGTGAGAGGGAGAGTGGATGAGGGTGAGGGGCGAGCGGGAGAGTTTGAATGGGATATGAGTGTGGGTAAGGGTAAGGGTCGGGTTTGTAGGAGTTTAAATAAATAAAAAAAAAAATTTCAGGGCACGACTCGCCGCGGCGAGGTTTGTGCCGTAAGTTTCTGCTAATACCTCGCCGCGGCGAGTCGTGCCCTGAAATTTTTTTTTTTTTTATTTAAACTCCTACAAACCCGACCCTTACCCTTACCCACACTCATATCCCATTCAAACTCTCTCAAGAACAACTCTCCCGCTCGCCCTTACAAGTTCGATGATAAATCAGCCTGGGATGCTTATAAGAAAGCCATAAGTTGGTCGTTTGTTAAGGAAAGGTTTGTCGACTACGAAAAGGAAGCTTTTCCGTATTTACAGGATCAAATTGAAGCAAGGGGTTGGACAGAATTCCTAAAACGACCATCTCGGGATACCTTCGACGGCGATATTATTAGAGAATTCTACGCAAATGCCAGTTGGACTAGAGAAAACAGTATCACATATGTGAGGGGTACGGAGGTCAGGTTCGATCCGGACACTATCAACGCCTACTACAGGATCGAATGGCCGGCTAACCGAAGGGATGAGCATGTTCAAGATAAGCGGGGGTATACTTTGGATCAAATGAAAGAGTTCATTACTCTGCCAGGCACAGTAGTTCGTGGTATACCGAAGGTGGCACGCAACCGGTTAACTCCGGAAGCGAAAGCTTGGACATTAGTCTTGCTTTCTCACTTCCGTCCTGCCACGTTTAACACAAGCTACGGTGAGGATCGCATCCCCTTACTCTATTCACTCACCCGGGGGCGTTCCCTCAATGTAGGTCGGGTAATACATGAGGTGCTCGAGGAAACCATTTCGAGGAAGAATTATAACAGCAGGAGTTTTCTGTTTCCGCACCTCATAGAAGGATTATGTAGAGATGCAGGGGTTGACTTTGAAGAAGTTGGTGAGGTCATTAAGTTGCCTACCCCGATCAACACATTAGCTATCTGCAGGACCTTGCAATAGTACTATACGAGTGCTTACAACAATAAAACTTACTTGTACAGTCAGGCAGAACCAGAGGATCAACCGGATCAAGAGGGTAGGGGTGGACAGGAAGAGGCACAGGTTGATAAGCAACCAAGCGGTCAGGCGCAGATAGGTACCAGAGATTGTTGGTCCCAAGTGGTCAGAAGAGGTTTATAGGGGGGGGGTGAATAAACCTCTTTAAAAATTTCTTCCAAATTTAACTCTAAAACTTTTACTCAACTGAACAGACTAAGCTGATCAGATTAGTTAGTTACAATTCTGTTCGCGAACAAATCTTTGAACAGTCTTGTTGACCACTCGTCTGATTGTTACTTAGCTGATTTTGTTAAAATCAGTTTTAATACTTAGAGTACTTGCAGCGGATTTTCAAAGTGTTTTTCACAAGTAATCTTAGCAGTTTGAAAAATACTTCCCCAGTTTTATAAACTCCTGTTTAACTCTTTTTCAAACAGTTAAATTAATGTGTTTTTATGCAAACAGAAAATGTGTAGATTTAAAAGCAATGTAAAAACACAAGTAATTTTTATAGTGGTTATATGGATTTGAATATCCTTTAATCCACTCTTCCAAGTCACACAGATCTTGGGTTATACTATAATCACAAGGTTTACAGTATACTCTGCTTGCGTCGAACAACAAATGAAACGACCACAAGTTCGCAATAGGAAATCACAAAGAAGACCTATTCTCTGAAGTAATATCACTCACTTAGACGGATATCTACTTCTCACAACACTCTTGATTACAAAATCACTCAGAAGATGTATTTTTCTTGATTCTTCAACTCTGCTTTCGTCAACAAATGACTCAGCTGATGAGTGAGCTGTTCTTGAGACTTAAAGAATTTTGCTTCGAAAATTTCTCAGAGATTGTGTTGCTCTTTTTTTCTTCTTCGTCTCTTTCAGCTATTTATACTTGAGGATTGAAAAGTGTCCGTTGAAGAGAGACAGAGTTCAAATTCCTCGAGTACTGGTCCTTAAAATCCGCGAACGGCTCTTTTGCAGTCTGTCCGTACTGTGAATAGTACTATTCTGCAGGCAGCATTAAATGCAGCATTAAATGCACCCAGCTGATGCGAAGCAAGTCTTCAATCATTTGTCTTAAATAACCTCGTACTTCAGCATTTATTACTCCAAGGGGCATTTATTACCGTTGGGAACACTTCATGATCTTCTTCACTTGGCTGACGAAAGTGCAGGTCTGATGGCAAACTCGGTTGATCTCAAACATGAACAAATCTGATTTGAGTCGGCTGATCTTCATCAGTCTGATAACTTTACTTCAGCAGATCAGAAGTCTTGGACCTTGAAACTTTGACTCTTCTGATGTCTTCTTGTACTTAGTCAAAATTCCTTGATAAGATTGTCAGCTAAGTTACTCCATACTTAGCCACATATGAAGTTTTGGAATGCATCAAAACCTCCCTTATCAAATTTCCTTTAGTGCCTTCATCTTCATCCTTATCCAACAATTTCCCCCTTTTTGATGATGACAAAACTTCAGCTAAGTACCTGTTAAATACCTAAGCTAAGGATTGTAACCTTCAAAATTTTCTGAGATAGAAAATATATGTTGAAAACAGAAACTTGAACTTTTATTGATGATTTGATAAATAAGTACAAGTACAAGTTCATCAGATGAGGATTCTGAAGAATAGATAAAAGTAAACTGATTACAAAGATTTTTCAATTTCTAACTATCAGCTTCTTCATCTGATCCTTCAAGCACTTCTTCATATTCATAAGATGACTCTTCGTCATCTTCTTCATCATTAGCTTCATCTTCCAAAATTGCTTTGGCAGCTTCCATCTTCTCTTTGAGTTGCTGTTCTTTGATAAGCTCCATTGCTTTCTTGGCAGATTCAGTGTTCTTGTACTTGGTAGTCTCTTTTTCAGTCTTTTCTTCTTCTTCTTC
Organism: Penstemon eatonii; assembly: GCA_038501285.1. Lineage (NCBI taxonomy): Eukaryota > Viridiplantae > Streptophyta > Magnoliopsida > Lamiales > Plantaginaceae > Penstemon > Penstemon eatonii. The sequence goes on from CM076710.1 coordinate 65,030,179, forward strand.
TACCTTTCCAAGCTTTTCAGTATTTTCAGCTGTGTCTTCAGTTTCCTTGGCTTCAATAGTTGCAACAGCAGTTTCCTTAGCTGGTTCTTCCCTTTTATCTTCCCCCTTTTTGTCATCATCAACCTTGATGACATTAGAAGGTGCAACAGCAGTGTTGAGAGCAACTGTTGGAATTTTCATTTCAGCACATAAAGCCTTTAGATTCTGATTGACAACATCATGACTTGCTGTAAGATGATGAATATCAGTGCTTATGATGTCAGTCTGATCATTGAAGTAGTCAATGTTAAGGTTTATAGTTGCAATTTCATGTTGGACTTCCTGTGAAGCTTTTGATACTTCTTGCAACATCCCTAAGTTGATTTCCTTCTCTTCTTTACTGACTTGAATGAAGGTTGCAGTTAAGTCTGCTATTTTGTGCTAGGCTGTCTTCAATGCAGTATGAAGGTGATTCACGTCACCCTTCACATCTTCAACATTCTTGTTCAGATCTCTTAAGCTGTGCACTAACTTCAGGGAATGATCTTGAGGAATTGGAATACTGTCAATTTCTTCTTTGATGAACTTTGCTGTTGATCCTTGAACAGTTTCCAGCTGAAGTCTGTTTGATTCTTCCAGTTCTGCCTTAAGTTCATTCTTCAGCTCCTCCTTGACCTTCATTAACTGTTGATTATGCTTCTCTTCCAGTTCCTTTAGAGAATTTTCCATTAAAATCTGGAAAGCTTCCATCAATGATGAGTGTTCATCACCTGATGAAGCAGAAGCAGCAGCATCAGCTTCCTTCTCATCAGTCGCCTGTTGAACAGGGACTTCTTCCAAATCTGTCATCTGATGGTCTTCAGAGTCCTTATCATTCCAGTCTATTGCTAGAGGCTCATCAGCTTTCTTTTCCTCAGACTTCTTTTGTTCATCAGTGACATCTTCGTATATCAGATTAGTGACGGTGCCATCATCATTGAAGCAGGTTGTCTGTCGGATCTGCCTCACAATGATCCAAGGGTTAACAGGAGCATTGTTTCCCTTAGGCACTTCACTAAATTCCTTCACTTCCTTGCCAAAGATTATTTGCTGAATACTTGGCAGCAGTGGCAAGTCACTTGAACAACCTTGCTGATATTTTGACCTTTTTGCCCATCTCTTCAGGGCGGTCATAACAGCAAATTTGATTGCCCTTTCTTCAGCATCTTCAGATTTTCTCTTCTTGTCAGGCAAGGTGCTTTTGATCTTCTTGGCCTCTTCCAACGCAAATTCTTTTGCATAACTATGCATGACATCTCTTACATAGCTGGGATCAAGGGCCTTTTGAATGGAGTTTGTTTTCAGCCAGGTCAGAACCCATCGTTCTTCATCAGCCAACTCCTTCATATTTTGAAGTTCTGTTATTGACTTGTTCAGCCTGTTGTCTCTCCAACTTATATACCTTGGCTTTTCCTAGTTGAACAGAGTCTTCAACATAAGCTTTTGATCATAGTATGCCAAAGACTTCTCAAACTTCTTGAACAGCTCCTTATCAGCATACACTATCTCAAAGGCTCTTCTAACTTCAAATTTGTCCTTTGACTTGAGTTTGGGGGCAGGCAGTAATATCTTTTTCTTTTCTTCTCCATCTTTGCCTTCTCCAATCTTGATGCCACCTCCATGGACAGGTCCATAGGCATCAACTTTGCTCATTTCCAACACCATTTCCAGTTCAGCATCCTCAGCAGCTTTCCTTTCTGCCTCAGACATGCGCCTTCTGGCTTTATCCTTAGCCGCTTGAGCTTTGCTTAGCTCAAGTGCCTTCTTTTCCTCTAACTCATCCTGCTTCCTTTGTTCAGCTTCCTCCCTTGCTTTCTTGTCAGCTTTGGAGACTTTCTTTCTCCTTAGCACTATCTTTCTTTTACCTTTATCAGCAGGGGCTGGTCTAGCAGATGATATAGGATTTGCAGCAATAGGATGTATGGTTTGGACATCTGGATCTTCTTGAGGTTGAGCAACATCAGCTGTTGATGTGACTTGAGGCAACTGTTGTACATCAGCTTTGTCAGTCGCAACAGTCTCAACTGTTTTAGCAGGCTTTTCAGCAGCGTCAGGGTCTTCCCTAGCTACATTTTCTAACTCTGTGGGTTCCTCTATAAAGGTCATCTGCTTTCTAGCAGCTTTCTTAGTTAAGCCTTGAACAGTTCTTGAAGTAGCAGTATCCTTCTGCTGACTCCTTGTCCTCTTAGAAACATTTTCAGCAGGCCTCTCTGCTGATGGAGTTCTTGATGGTGATGCAGGGGATCCAGTCCTTACATCAGCAATTGCTTTTTCTATAGCTTTAGTGGCTTCAACAGCAGAAGTCACTTTCTCCATCTTCTTTGGAATCTTTTCCTTAGGCTTATCAGCAGCCTTCTTCTTTCTGGACTCAACAGCTAAATCAGCAGTTTTAACCAGTTTCCTTTGCCTTTTGGCAGGAACCTCTTTTGATTCCTCATCTTCAGCTTCAGGCTCATCAGCCTTCCTCTTTATAACAGGCAAGTACTTGGACATTGCCTTGGATTTATGAATTTCCTTCCCATTCAGCATTGGACACCCCAGCTTGAACAGTAGGTAACTGAGCGTGATCCTGTGGTTGGTTGAGGGGCCTTTTCCTTTCTTTGCATCAAGGAAATCAGCCAAGATGTACCAAACTATGATTGACCAGTTGACCTCCAGTCCATAGTAGATGGCGGCCATGATGCTGAACCTCTTCATGGTAACAGCATCCAGTGAGAAGGTGCAGTTCTCAATCAGCTTAGCCACCATATCAGCCATCCGCTGATATTCATCTCTCAGTTGTCTCTTCCTTATGTTTCCAGAAAGCACTTCTCCCTCCTTGGCGCAGATCGTCCAGAATTATTGGTGCTTATCTTCCGTCAGTACAGTGACGTCATGTCGTCCACTGTTAGGAAGTCCAAACGTTTCGTGCAGAACAGCAGGAGTAATAGTGATAGATTTACCTCCCACTGTAGCCTTAATCTCCAGTGCGTTGTAATCAGCTTTAGCCGTGTTGTAGTACTCCATCACTTGATCAGTCCAGATCACTCCCTCATTGTATTCCATGAAATTTACCAAGTTTGCAGATTTGAACTTCTCCAGAAGTTCTTTCATCAGATTTGTACCGGATTGGTAGTAGGAATCATACACGAGGAACATACCTTCAGCGGCCATTGCTAATCTGTTGAAGGTTAGGAAAACAGAGAGAAATTTGCAGAGAATTGCAAGTAATTTTCTCACAAGTACTTTTGAATGTTTAGAGTGCGTAAAGAGCGACTCGACTGATCAGATGGGGATTTATAGAGTTGGGGTATGTCGGTTTCCGTGATATCCGCCAACCGTTAGATCCGTTTTTCTGTCAGTGCTGATCGTGCGACGTCATTTACGACCTTTCAAATTCAAAAGATATTTAATGAAGAGCGGGAATGTGTACCGCCCAACAGTTACTTAAAAAAGCGTGTTTTGAATAAACGTTTTAAATAGATTCGCTTTTATTTAAGTAATCAGATGAGTAAAGTAAATACTTATCTGATGGACTACTGTCCTGATGACAGTGCTGTTATCAGAGAATGCCAATAGCTGATAACATTCCTCAGCTGTTTGTCAATCCAGCCAAATAATATGACTTTGTTCTTCGATAGTTGAGTCTTCTGATGAAAACATAACTTCAACTAACTGTCATTAACAAATTTCATCTTTAATTCAGAAGTACCGCTAGTCTTACACGTTCCCCCTGAGTTTAAGAATTCATAAGTTAACTAGTATGTTGAAAGTTAATCCTTGAATAGAACAACGGATAACTAAGCTGTTGAACTTCAGTCTTCTGATGAGTTCCCCCTCAGCTTATGCTTCCAAATTGAGTAGTCCTAGCTCAGCTCTTAGAGTTGAAAACCTTACTTCACTTAAAGGTTTTGTGAAAATGTCAGCAATCTGATTGTCTGTATGAACATACTCAATCATAACATTGCCTTTTTCCACATGATCTCTAATGAAATTATGCTTGATCTCAATATGTTTAGTCCTTGAATGACTTGTAGTGTTCTGAGTAGGAGAGATTGCACTTGTGTTGTCACAGTAGATTGGAATTCCACTGATCTTGATGTTGTAGTCTTCTAGTTGATGCTTCAACCAAAGTATTTGTGCACAGCAAGCTCCAGCAGCTATGTATTCAGCTTCAGCAGTAGATATGGATACATTCTGTTTCTTACTCATCCATGAGATCAGACGACTACCTAAGAACTGACAAGCACCTGTTGTGCTCTTTCTGTCAATCTTGCAGCCAGCAAGGTCTGAATCTGAATAACCAATAAGCTCAAATCCAGATTCTCTAGGATACCATAATCCCAATTCTTGAGTGCCTTTAATGTATTTCAATATCCTCTTGGCAGCTAAGAGATGAGATTCTTTGGGGTTTGATTGAAATCTTGCACAGACTCCAACTGAGTACATTATATCAGGTCTACTTGCTGTTAGATACAACAATGAACCAATAATGCCTCTATATTTGGTTATGTCCACTGATTTGCCATCTTCATCTTTATCCAAACGAAGACTTGTAGACATAGGAATTGTAGCAGTTGAGCTAGTTTCCATACCAAATTTCTTGAACAGATCTCTTGTGTATTTTGCTTGGCTGATGAATATTCCATCAGGCAACTGTCTAACTTGCAATCCAAGAAAATAATTAAGTTCACCCATCATGCTCATTTCAAACTTATTTTGCATCAGCTTGGAGAACTTATCACACATCTGTTGGTTAGTTGAACCAAAAATAATATCGTCCACATATATTTGCACAAGTAATATATGATTTTCCCATTCAATTGTAAACAAGGTTTTATCTACCTTACCTTTACGAAATCCTTTAATTAAAAGAAAATCAGATAGAGTATCATACCATGCTCTTGGAGCCTGTTTCAGTCCATAGAGGGCTTTCTTCAGACGATATACTTTGTCCTCTTCTTGATAGACTTCAAATCCAGGAGGTTGTTCAACATACACTTCTTCTTGCAATTCTCCATTGAGAAAAGCAGACTTCACATCCATCTGATAGACAGTGAAGTTCTTATAAGCAGCATAGGCTAGAAACAGTCTGATTGCTTCAAGTCTTGCTACTGGTGCAAAAGTTTCATCAAAGTCAATTCCTTCTTCTTGACAATAACCCTTGGCCACTAATCTTGCTTTGTTTCTGGTAACAATACCATCTTCATTCATCTTATTTCTGAAAACCCATTTAGTGTCAATTACTCTTTGATGACTTGGTCTAGGAACTAAGTACCAGACTTCATTCCTTTCATATTGATTTAGCTCTTCTTGCATAGCTTCTATCCAGAAGGAATCATTTAGAGCTTCTTCAATTTGCTTAGGCTCTATTTGAGATAGGAAGGTGACAAACATAGCATCTTGTGCAACAGCTCTTCTTGTTTTCACTCTATCTAATGGATCACCAATCACTAACTCTGGTGGGTGATTCTTGAGCCATCTGAGATCAGGTTGTAGATCAGGATGTTGTCCTCTGTCTTGATCTTGCAACACTACTGTTGGAGTTCCAGTAGTAGTCTGTTGAACATTTGCAGTTTGTTGAACAGTCTCTGGTCTGTCAGCTGTTTGCAACTCGTCTGTTAGACAATCAGCACTGTGATTTTGAACAGCACTTGAGTTAGCAGCTGAACTTAGATTAGGTAGTATGATGGGAACATATTCTTCATTTCTTCCAATGTCTAGCTTCTGTAAATCAGTAGACAGATCTTGATTAACAATTTGATTCTTTTCAGAAGATTGACTTGGCTCATCAAATACTACATGGATAGATTCTTCTATTAGTAATGTTCTTTTATTGAAAACTCTATAGGCCTTACTAACAGTTGAGTATCCTACAAAGACAGCTTCATCAGCCTTTTCTGCAAATGCAGTAAGGTGATTTTTTCCATTATTCAGTACAAAACATTTACAACCAAAAATCTTAAAGTAATGAATGTTTGGTTTTCTGTTGTTCCAAACTTCATATGGAGTCTTGTTTTGATTTTTGTTGATCATACATCTGTTTTGGGTAAAGCATGCTGTATTTGTTGCTTCTGCCCAAAATCTTTGAGGCAGCTTAGCTTCAGCTATCATGGTCCTGACAGCTTCTTTTAGTGTTCTGTTTCTCCTTTCAGCAACACCATTCTGTTGAGGGGTTCTAGCAGCTGAATACTCATGATGTATTCCTTTGATATTACAATACTCTTCAACAGTAGAGTTTGTAAACTCTGTCCCTCTATCTGATCTGATCTTCAATATTTTTATACTCTTCTCATTCTGGATCAGTTCCATCAGATTGGTAAGATGTTCCTTGGTTTCACTTTTCTTCTTCATGAAAATCACCCAAGTATATCTTAAATAGTCATCCACAACAGCTAGGCAGTATTTCTTTCCACCATTGCTGACTGGATCAATGGGTCCAAATAAGTCCATATGTAGTAGCTCCAATATTCTTCCAGAAGATTGGTGCTTCTTTTCTTTGAATGATGACTTGATTTGTTTACCCTTCTGATATGCGTCACAGAGCTTGTCTTTGCTCATGACTGCTTTTGGAATCCCTTCAACCAGATCATTCTTGATTAATCTGTTTATGGTCTTGAAGTTTAAATGGTTCATTCTCTTGTGCCATAGCCAACTGATTTCACTTGGTGCAGATGCCACCAAACAAACATTTCAATTCTTGTCAGCAGAATTCCAGTCCACTATGTAGATATTTCCTTGTCGTCTTCCAGATAAAATTACCTTCTTTGTACCAATCTGTTCAACATAGCACTTATCTGTTGAGAAGATGACTGAATATCCTTTGTCACAAAATTGACTTATGCTCAGCAGATTATACTTTAGGCCTTTAACATATGAGACGTCAGATATCTCTATGTTTCCCTTGATTAATCTTCCTTTAGCTTTAATCTTGCCTTCTTTGCTGTCTCCAAATGTAACACTTGGACCATCCACAGCAACTGCATCAGTCAGCTCATGTATGTTTCCACACATGTGTCTTGAACACCCACTGTCCAAGTACCAAATCTTTTCTACTTTACTCCTACTCCTAATCCTAACCTACAAAACAAAAATAAAATTGTTTTAGGTACCCTTATTGAGAGGGTCCTGAAGGATTAGTTCCACCTTTGACAACCCAAGATGATGAAGTCTTAGGCTTCTTAGGCTTCTGAGTTTTAACAGGAGCATGAACAGTTTCATTTTTATCATAAGTATCAGATAAGTCATGTTGATGATCAGTATGATAAGAGTAATGTTCATAAGCAGGGTAAGGTGCATGATAAGCAGGATATGCATGCATTGGATGAGCAGGGTAAGGTGCATAGTAACTAGGAAATTGAGGTGCATGATACATAGGATGATATGCAGCAGGTTGCACATAATATGACTCATTTCCATACCAAGCATTTTGATTGTTCTTATTTTTATGCTTCTTTGGTTTACTAGATGCTTGCTCATTTGATTTTGACTTAGTTTTACCACTAGTCTTATTGACTTTAGCTTTATCAGCAGACTTCTTAGGACTCTGCTGTTTGGTCTTACTAGTCTGATTTCCTACACTAGGCTCTTTGCTCTTTTTAGCCTTAGGAGATTTCTTCTCCTTTAACACATTCTCATATGAAGTAGGTCTAGCAGTTTGAACATACAGAATGACCTTACTATTGTCAGCTGATATGAATTTTTCAGTATGGTTCAATTCTTGCTTTTCCTGTTCTAAAGGTATCTTCTGTTTGCTAGATGTGTGCGTGGATGCAACAGATGATTTTTTATGAGACTCAATAACTTTTTCAAGTTCCATGATTTTTCCTTTATAAACTTCACATTCCGCTTTCAGAGACTCATGTTCTTGCTCAAGCTGTTTATATTCAGCTGATTCCTTTGGCTTTTCAGCTAAAAGTTTCAGTGAATTATTTTGCTCTTTTAGCAATATCATCTCTTCCTTAAGCTTTTTGTATGCTTCAGCAATACCAGTATTGTTAAGCATCATTTGTTCAAATGAATTAAATAATTCATTGTTAAGAGGAGTTACCTCATCCTCAGAGTCATCAGATTCCTTTGCCATCAGGCACAGGAGAGCAGGTTTTTCTTCATCAGACGATTCTTCATCAGACGTGTCTGAATCTGAATCAGATGAGTAGACAGCAGCAAGCTTTTCTGCTTCAGCCATCATTGCCTTGCCTCTCTGATGCTTTCTTTCTTTTCTCATTTTCTTCTCCTCCTCAGTGTACTTTTCTGCTTTTGGATATGGGCAGTCTTTGATGAAGTGTCCCAATTTCCTGCAGTTGTAACACATTAGTTTTGCTTTATAATCATCTTTATCTTGAGAAGAAAAGTTAGGTTTAGAAGTAGAAGCATTGTTGTATTTGTTCTTCATTTTTCTTTTGTAGAACTTCTTGAAATTGTTCATCAACAGTGCAACATCTCCAGCAGTGTACTCCTTCTTGTTGAGTATTGTGGCTTCATCAGATGAGTCCACTTCTACATTTCTTTGAGCTGGTCTTCTTTGATTTTCAGCAGCAACCAGTGCAGCTGTGGGTCCTGAAGTTGAGGTTTCTTCAATTCCCATTATTGGCAGTTTATACTCATAAGCCTTGAGTACGGAGAACAGCTCTGTAAGAGAAATCTTGCCCAGATCTCTTGATTCTTCCATTGCTGTCACCTTCATGTTGAACTTGGAAGGTAGAGCCTTCAGTACTCTGACGCTTATCTCTTTGTCAGTGAAGGTCTTTCCCAGCTTTAGAACTTCATTCAATGTTCTGGTGAATCTAGTATCCATCTGGTCAATGGTTTCTCCAGATTTCATCTTGAAGTTATCCAGCTTCTCCAAGGCAACACTGAGCTGATGCTCCTTTATTGCATCATTGCCTTCGCTCATGTCTCTAACTTTGTCCCACATCTCCTTTGCAGTTTTGCAATGTTTGACCTTGTCAAACCGATCATTATCCAGGGCTTTAGTCATGATGAATCTCCCAACTTTATCTAGATTGTAAAGCTTTATTTCCTCTGGAGTCATCTCATGAAGGTCTTTTTCCACAACCGTATCCACTTCATTTATCTTGATGGTCTTTGTGAATCTGAATGGACCTTTAATGATACATGTGTACATGTTATCATTATAAGCAGCTAGGAAAATCTCCATTCTGATTTTCCAGTCCTCAAAGGACATACCAGCAATGTGGGGAACATGGCTGATACAATCCATTTTTCAAAAAGTTTTGATTTTTCAAAAAGATGCTCTTTTGAAAAGTTTTGAAAACTTTTGAAAAACACTTGGATCAAGCTCGTTGATCAGGCAGCTGATTCTAATGAACCACCTGCTCTGATACCACTTGTTGGTCCCAAGTGGTCAGAAGAGGTTTATAGGGGCGGGGTGAATAAACCTCTTTAAAAATTTCTTCCAAATTTAACTCTAAAACTTTTACTCAACTGAACAGACTAAGCTGATCAGATTAGTTAGTTACAATTCTGTTCGCGAACAAATCTTTGAACAGTCTTGTTGACCACTCGTCTGATTGTTACTTAGCTGATTTTGTTAAAATCAGTTTTAATACTTAGAGTACTTGCAGCGGATTTTCAAAGTGTTTTTCACAAGTAATCTTAGCAGTTTGAAAAATACTTCCCCAGTTTTATAAACTCCTGTTTAACTCTTTTTCAAACAGTTAAATTAATGTGTTTTTATGCAAACAGAAAATGTGTAGATTTAAAAGCAATGTAAAAACACAAGTAATTTTTATAGTGGTTATATGGATTTGAATATCCTTTAATCCACTCTTCCAAGTCACACAGATCTTGGGTTATACTATAATCACAAGGTTTACAGTATACTCTGCTTGCGTCGAACAACAAATGAAACGACCACAAGTTCGCAATAGGAAATCACAAAGAAGACCTATTCTCTGAAGTAATATCACTCACTTAGACGGATATCTACTTCTCACAACACTCTTGATTACAAAATCACTCAGAAGATGTATTTTTCTTGATTCTTCAACTCTGCTTTCGTCAACAAATGACTCAGCTGATGAGTGAGCTGTTCTTGAGACTTAAAGAATTTTGCTTCGAAAATTTCTCAGAGATTGTGTTGCTCTTTTTTTCTTCTTCGTCTCTTTCAGCTATTTATACTTGAGGATTGAAAAGTGTCCGTTGAAGAGAGACAGAGTTCAAATTCCTCGAGTACTGGTCCTTAAAATCCGCGAACGGCTCTTTTGCAGTCTGTCCGTACTGTGAATAGTACTATTCTGCAGGCAGCATTAAATGCACCCAGCTGATGCGAAGCAAGTCTTCAATCATTTGTCTTAAATAACCTCGTACTTCAGCATTTATTACTCCAAGGGGCATTTATTACCGTTGGGAACACTTCATGATCTTCTTCACTTGGCTGACGAAAGTGCAAGTCTGATGGCGAACTCGGCTGATCTCAAACATGAACAAATCTGATTTGAGTCGGCTGATCTTCATCAGTCTGATAACTTTACTTCAGCAGATCAGAAGTCTTGGACCTTGAAACTTTGACTCTTCTGATGTCTTCTTGTACTTAGTCAAAATTCCTTGATAAGATTGTCAGCTAAGTTACTCCATACTTAGCCACATATGAAGTTTTGGAATGCATCAAAACCTCCCTTATCAAATTTCCTTTAGTGCCTTCATCTTCATCCTTATCCAACAGAGATGATATTGGCAGATTGATTCAGCTTGTTCAAGCCATGAGTAACAAGCAAGATGCCATGATTGAAAGGCAAGATGTCATGATTGATAGGCAAGACCAGCTGGCTCGGTATGTTTATGCTATGAAAGATAGGGATGATGCTGTGTTCCGTACATTGCTCGGAGACGACCGGTACAATGCCCTTCCCCAGACTAATTTTCCAGGGCGTATCAATTTGCCTCCACAGCCTCCGATGGATCAAGGGGACGAGCTACATTTTGATGATGCAGAAGAGCGTGCCCTCAATGCGCGAAACCGTTGAAGACAAGAGCAACCACGGGATGCATACAAAAAGGGACGTTGGTTTTAAATTTACGCAGTCCCGTCGGTTTCTATTGATCTTACAATGTTTTATTTTATTTTTCGTCTTGTACTGTTTTGCTACTTTGCTCTTTTAAGGATATTAGCTTGTTTACTTATTTCAACTTACAATTTGTGCTTGTTGGACTTATTTAGAGCCGTGCTCGCTCGTTTCGTTTTGTTTTGTTTTGTTTTGCTTGTGTTTTGTCATGTCGCACCTTATTCCGTCACTCTCAATGGGGACATTGTGCATTTTAAGTTTGGGGGAGTAAGGTCATTTATTGCATGCTAGGTCGACCCGCCAAAATTTTTCAAATTCTTATTATTATTTGAACATGCTCTACAAAGTTTAAGACACATTGGCAATGACTATGATTATATTTAAAGTGGATAACGAACTTTAGCGATAATAGGATCTAGGACTCCTTTTGCTTAACTTAAAATCGCTCCAATCTTTAGCTTGGAAATTAAATGTAAAAAGAGCATAAATGGCCTAAGTTTGGGGGAGTAAACCCTTTTCGAGAATGAGTCTTTCAAACACCTAACTCTTAAAAGAAATGAGTAGAGAAGTTGCTAAAATGTACGCACTTCTAAGAGAGAAAAGAAAGGCTAAGCCTTCAATTGTTAGTTTTCATTGACCATTTTTGGTAATTACTCTATTTTATTGTTTTAGTGCAAAAGTTGTAATAGAAGAAAAAGAGTGGAGCTAGTAGCCCACAAAAGCAAAATTGCATAAAGTTCGCCATTAGTGCAAGTATCGTATCGCAATATTCTTGTAAAGCACAAAGTGCTATGTTATTATTGTAAATCAAAAGAAAAGCAAAGAATGGTGATAAAAGAGTTAGGAGTTAAAATCGTCAATTAACTCAAGAATAGGGACAACACTCTTAAATTACCTATAACTTAGTCCTGTGAAGTGATTTGAGCATTAAGTTTGCAGTCTACGGCTAGGAGGGATTCTTTGTTAAACATTAGAAGCCCATGCAAATAGAACCAATGATTTTGACCTATCGGGAATTATTCACCTAAGATAGAATCTAGCCAAAAGCCATCACACACACACGTGGAGCTTGTTTTGAGAATAATTCGAAAGTGTTAAGCTTTGGTGATTTGATCTCAAGCATGCTTGTTTTGTTCTTGTTTTGTTTTCTTTGCTCGAGGACGAGCAAATGTTTAAGTTTGGGGGTGTTGATAACGCCGTAAAAACGTCGTTATTACCTATCTCTTTAAGCCCAAAACATCTTGTTTTGATCCGAGTTTTCATGTGTCTTTGCGTGTTTGTCGCGTCTTTTGTGCTCTTGGCCCTTTGTTAGGCCTTTGTTCGTTTTTCGTGTTTTGTTCGTGTTTTTACTTAGTTTGTCGGTGATTTGCAGGATTTGGCGCATTGAAGCACTTCCGGAACATTTCTCGCGTGAATTTCAAGTCGCTATCGACCGCGGGAAGGACCTAACGCAATTAAAAGTGAAAGAAATCAAGAAATTGGTCAAGCATTACCTCGCCGCGGCGAGGTGGAGGCTCGCCGCGACGAGCTGGTAGCAGAAAGCCCAGCTCACCTACGGCATAAACCTCGTCGCGGCGAGGTCTGCTCTGTTTTTCAGCATCTTTTGAGGGCCTTTTTGTATATAGCCCTTCTCCCACTTGTAAATACAACCTCCTTTAGGGACTTTTTGGCCTTTGTTACTATAGTTTTTGGGGTAATTTAGGCATGAGTGGGTGATAGTTTGCTAGGTTATAAGGGTAGAAGTTGGAAATCATTCACAACTCTTGGAACTTACTTACACATTTGAAGAAAAGAAAATATCTCTTGCCTCCATTGAAAAGAAGAAGAGTTCTTGCTTGGAGCTTTGGTTGGAAGACTAAAGAAGCTTGAGATAAGAGTTGTAGTGGCTTCCATTACATAAGCTTATCTCTAACCTTTATATTTATCTTGTACTTATGAATATGTTGAATGTAATGAATGTTTTATTGATAAATATGAGTAGCTAGGCATTTGACTCCTAGGTTTTCATGAAGCTTTGATGGATCTATGATTGAATGATGAGTTTATGATTGTTGCTATGCTTACAAGTGTTTGTTAGTCTAGTTTGAGCCTTTGTCAACTTGTGGTTAGGCCAACCATAGGATGAAATGGATTGATCTTTAATTGCTAGACATAGTTGATTAAAGATTAGATTATGAAACTAGGTTGTGATTTGATTTTAGGATAGGAATATACCTAGGTCATTTCATGTTCTATTAAGGTTTAGGAACTAAAGCATCATTTAAGCTTAATCCTTTTAGACATAAATTGGATTAGTTTACTTTGGTAGGTTCGTACGATATCGAAAGATACGTATGAATAAATTATGAAATCTTGAACAACAAACATAAGTATAGTTGTCAACTTGTGAATCATTCGAGATTTGATCACTCTTAGTGACATGGAAATCTAGGAACCTTTATCTAATCGAATCAAAGTATTGTGTCTTTACTTAACTCGCCTTTTATGTGTTCAAACAAACTACAAACTTACTACTTTTAATCAGATAAGTTCGCGTAAGATATTAGAATAGATCTTGATAATTATTCGTTAGATTCCTCGTGGGTTCGACACCCTTTACCACTTTATTACTTGAAAGCGACCGTATACTTGCGTTTCTACGCACTCGTATTTGGAGCGTAACTGTGTTCGACGGTTCTTTTTTTCGAAAGTTAAGTTGAATCGTGAGAAATGAAAAGGAGGAGGACATAAGGGTCATTTTCATAAAATTTAGATCAGTTTTCGGATTTGTAATTCTAACTTTCTTTTTGCTGAAAGATTCTTTGATAAATGGGCCACAATTAATTGCTAAAAAATGAAATGGGCCTCAATTATTATTTAAAGATTGATCCAGTAATATATATATATATATATATATATATACACACATTTTAATCTGGCCTTCAATCCGGCTCCAATCTAATCCACCTTAATCTCATACACCCTACCAAACAGCCCCACACTATATTACTACTAGTATTAAAAAAAAAAAAAATATTGAGTGGGATCTATAAACCCCACTAGCCATGCACTAGATCCGCCCCTGCCTATACTATAAGGGGAGAAACTAGGGATACTCTATTATGTCTCTTGCTCATTCAGAGTCACGAAAGGTGTACGATTACTGTTCATGCGCAAATTACCAAAAATGCCCCTTTTATTAAAAAAAAAATTAACCTAAACCATCACCACCGCAACTAAACATAACCCAAAACCGCCGCCGCCGCCGCCTAGCCTCACCGCCGCAACTAAACCAAAAATGACTCAAATACACTCTAGGTTTGTGTGGAAAGGACGCTGATCTATTTTTTTGACTAACATTGTTATGAAAATATAGAGAGAACAAAGCAAATGGATAATGATTACTTACAAATTTATTTCTGCAAGAGGAAAAACGAGGAAATGGACCATAATTCAGCTTCATCTTCTTCAGCGAAATTTTGTGCTGTGCGGAATTTTTAAATAACTCTGCTATTAAGTTTGGCTTTTTTAAAGAATTTAGTCCTAATAACATTAGGGATACTTTTAAGGTGATTTTGCAGATGGGTGTTGTTCTCATGTTTGGTGGCGGCGAAGTCCACCACTTTCCCAGGTCGCCGGAGACGGCGGAGTGGAGAATTTAAATGAAAAAAAATTAGTCATCTTTTTCGAAGCTTCATCGGTGAAGCACGTAAGACGTTCTGGTTGCCACCTACAGCGGTGACGAAGTTTCGCCGTTGTTCTGGTCGACCACGGCTAGGGAGCGATGACGGAGTGGTGGCGGCAGGTTTGGGAAAGAGGGAAATAAATTTGAGTGTAGAAATGGAAGGGACAACATTGTAATTAATTTTTTTTTAAATGGCATAAATGTCAATTAGTGGTGTCCATCCTCAATTGGTTGGTTCATACACATACACATTGATACACCATTGTACAGTTTATCAAGCTTAATGTACAATCATTTTTGCACAATTTTTCATGACTTTTAATGTGGAAAAGTCAAAATAGAATGTCAGAAACTATATTTCACCCTAAAAAATAAAAACTTTAACAAATATTGAATCAGTTTGATCCGTGCAAGGCAAAGCGGCAAGCACGTAGCATTTGGGATATGCTATACCAATTCCATTTCCATTGTCTTAGTAAAAGCAAAAGAAAGAGTTAAAAGCAATTTATCTCTGTTATATTCATAATATTAATTTATCTTCGTATGATTTGAAAAAAAAAAAAAATTTACCTTCAGTAATTTTATAAAAGTTTTACATTATATCCCTGATATTTTTATATATATCACTTTACTCTTATGTGTTATGATAAATGTGACTGTTTACCCCCTATATTACACTCTAAATTTCGGCGAATTACACTTTCCAACTGAAGGAGGTAAGTGACTTCTTTAAATTTTTTATAGGGGTGTAAAATGCTATTTTTGTTATGTCCTGTTTTGATTATAAAACCTTCGAATATTCTCAGAATATGAGTTCCCTTAAGAATATTTTCTCAATTATAGAACAGTTAGAACTAACCATTCTTTTTTGCTAATTATGCCTACTTAGAAAATGGGAACAGATCATGATTGAAAATGACTTCACAGCTGGTAAGCTAAGCAAATGGTTGTTAATAACATGAATCAAAAATTTGATACTATTCCATTGAGAATATCCAAAAGATTTGGGTCAATAGAAATAAAAATATAGAATAATTTCAACTTCAATATGTTTCTTTAATTTACAAAACTTTTCATATATTTTTCGAAGATCTTTGATTTTATTTTAATATTTAACTGATTGAAACATATATTGAAAATAAAACTTCAATTCATGAATATGAATTATATGATTATTCTTGATCCCCCCTCCCCCCTCAATATTACATTACACTGATGTTCTTAGGCCATCTTCAATCGTTGGGGCAAAAATACTCCCTCCCCCTCCCCCTTCATAATCGTCTTCAACGGTTAGGGATATAGAATAATAATAATAACAATAATAAAAATACAAAAAAAATAAAAATAATAAATATTAAATAATAATGATAATGATAATGATTATGATAACAGTAATAGTAACAATAAAATAATAATAATAATAATAATAGTAGTAGTAGTAGTAATAATAATAATAGTAGTAATAGTAGTAATAATAATAATAAAAATAAAAATATTAATAATAATAATAATAGTGATAATATTAGTAGTAGTAATAATAGTAATAATAATAATAATACTAGTAATAGTAATAATAATAATATTAGTAATCGTAATAATAATAATAATAATAATAATAATAATAATAATAATAATAATAATAATAATAATAATAATAATAATAATAATAATAATAATAATAAGAATAATAATAATAATAATAATAATAATAGAAATAGTAATAATAACAATAGTAATAATAATAATAATATTAGGAATCGTAGTAATAACAATAATAATAATAATAATAATAATAATAATAATAATAATAATAGTAGTAGTAGTAGTAGTAGTAGTAGTAGTAGTAATAATAAAAAATACGTAATAATAATAATAATAATAATAATAATAATAATAATAATAATAATAATAATAATAATAATATTAGTAATAGTATTAGTAATAATAATAGTAATAATAATATAATAATAATCATGGACGGATCCAGCTTGTTTTTTTTTTGGGGGGGGGGGGCTGGCCCCCCAAGAATTTTGAAAAAATTAATTTAGTACTATTATTTTATAAATAGTTCATATTAGTCCTCTAATCTTTTAATACTAATTAAATTTCATCCACAATTTATAAGCTATGGTTGTGATTGAAATTACAAAGAAGTATATAGTGTAACCTTTAATTGATTGTTTGATTCGTCTGATATTAACGTTTCGTGTTACAACCATAATAATCAAGCGATCAATAATGAAGTTGTTTAAAAATATGCGTAGAAACAAAATGGAAGATCAATATCTTGTGTGGATTGTCTGATTATTTACATTGAAAATAAATTTGTTGAGATTTTCGGTACTTATTCTTAGATGAATTTTATGAAATGTGAGAACATCGTGTAGAACTTCGATAATTTTTTTACTAAATTGCTTAAGAATTTTGAATTCAATATATCTTTCAGTAATATTTTATTCTTAAATAACTAAAATATATCAAATATCATTGTCAATTAGTTTCGATGGTGGTTAAACTCGGCCCCCCAACTCTCCAATCCTGAATCCGTCCCTGATAATAATAATAATAATAATAAAAATATGAAATAATAATAATAATAATATTAGTAATAGTAATAATAATAATAATAGTAATAATAATATTAATAATAATAATAATAATAATAATAATAATAAAAACAAAAAAATAAAATCAATAAAATAATATTAATAAATAATAATAATAGTAACAATAATAAAAATAGTAATAATAATAATAATAATAATAATAATATTGTTTATAATAATAAATTAAAATAATAATAATAAAAAAATAAATATAGGAATAGTAATAAAAATAATAGTAATAATAATAATAAATAGTAATAATAATAATGGTAATAATAATAATAATAATAATAATAATAATAATAATAATAATAATAATAATAATAATAATGATAATAATAATACTAGTAGTAATAATAATAATTGTAATAGTAATAATAGTAATAATAATAATAAGAAAATAGTAATAATAATGGTAAAAACAATAAAATAATAATAATAATTCTAAAAATATCGCAATCACTTTCAAGTTATACTAGAGTTTCAATCATATTAAAGTTCATTTATTTGATTATAAATTAATTTATAATTCGATTAATTTGTACATTTTGTCTAAATTATAATACATATTTAAAATATCTAATTAAAACTAATTCTTTTCAAGATTTAATTTAAAATATAAATTTATTAAATCATACACAAAATTTATAAAAATAAAAAGCAATGAACAAAAAACGAAAAAAAAGTGTAGCAAGTTAGAGTCGAGGGTTAAAGGAAGGGCAAGCTTTTGCCCTTTCTTTCCCCCTCCCCACTCCCCCCACCATTGAAGATCACAATTCTAGAAAAACCCCAAAATCCCTCTCTCCCTCCCTCTCCCCCTCACCATTGAAGATGGCCGAATGACAAGTTTTCCCCCTCCCACTCTCCTCTCCCTCCCCACTCCCCCCACTATTAAAGACCACAATTCTTTCCCCCCTCAAAATCCCCCTCCCTCTCCCCCTCCTATTAGAGCATCTCCAACCCGGGAGGGGGGTGGGTGGAGATGGGCCTAGCCCACCTCTCCCGGGTTGGAGAGGACATTGGGCGGTCCAAATGGACCGTAAATCACCCAGCCCATCGCCCCAAGTCTGGGACGCGCTATCAGCCACAAATCCTTCAGGTGGCGCCACTTGGCGCCACCTGATGGATTTGCTTTTATTTTTTTTATTAAATTTTAAAATAAATATTAATATATAAATTAATAATAAAAAAAGTTAAAAAAATTAACTACAAATTTTAACAATACCTTATTTATTTTAATTAACTAAAAATAAATGTTACATTTAATTATAAAAATTGTTGTAGGTTTAATAACAATTTATTTTAAATTAAAGATGTAACATTATTAGATATAAAAATTTGCCATGAAAGTAAAATTAAAAAAATTATAGTATAATAAAATTCTTATCCATTATTAATTTTGATATTATATATTTTTATGAAATAATAATTTATTTATCCACATTTAAAATTTGATTTTAAATATTTTAATTTTATTTAAACTCTAATATAGCATCAATGTTCAATGTATAATTGAGACAAAATGTAGAAATATAATTTTGCATTAAATTACTCCAAATACTTGTACACGTACGTGGATACAAATAACAACTTATATAGATAAATAAAATTACATATATTAAGTAAATACTAACTTATAAGAACTTATAAATCCATTCCAATAATTTAAATTTTAGCCACGATGAAAGGCCCACGCATGAGCGACTAAGTCCCAACGACTAATGATTGTTGTTTCCATCGTTGCATTTTTCTTGTTGTTTACATTGTTGTATTGTTGCATTTTCAATGTTGTCTTTATCGTTGCAACTTCGTTGTAATTCCGTGTAATTGTTGTTGTTTTTCTTGTCCCGAATGTAATATTATTATTGTCTCTAAAATTAATTATTATTCATTTTCAAAAGCCTTAAATTAATATTACTTTAATTATTATTATTATTATTATTATTATTATTATTATAGGTGAGAGTGGGGAAGTTTTTTTTTTAATTAATTGGAGGAGATAACCCTACCGGTTGGAGATGATGCTCAGGAGGGTGCAGATTCCCCGGATAGAGATTGACACCCTAAAGCTGTAAATAGCCCTACGGGTTGGATATGGCCTTAGATGACCTTAAGTTGCATATGTATGTCTTTCTAGCATAGTGAAAGTCTTGGTCCATCTAAAATTTAAAAAAAAAAAAAAAAAAAAAAATTAGGGTCTTGGTCAGACCATCTTTAAATTTTGACCTTTATATTTGCACCACAAAGGCACAAATCCATCGTTGTCTAATAACTCTGTGCACCTTGACTTGTCATCACAAATCCAGAAAAAAGAAAGAAAAAAAAGCACTCCACAATTCAAATGGTACCAATCAATGATTTATACTTTTCAAGTCTCAAGTGTGACTGTGTGACTGTATATTAAATTAGAGTTAATGACAACTTACCCCCATTGATATTCATAATATTCAACTTACCTTTTTATGATTTGAAAAAATATATTTAACCCCTGTAATCTTATAAAAGTTTCACACCGCTTCTCTAATATTTTTATATATTGCATTTTACCCCTTGTATTATGCCAATGTAGCACTTTACCCCATTATGTTATGATAATCTGGCAATTTATCCCATTGTGTTATAATAGTTGTGGCAATTTACCCCTATATATTACAAAACGCTTTTCATATCCACTTCTCCAACTGAAGGAGATAAATTGTTTCTTTAAATTTTCTCAAATTGGGAAATATAATCCTCTTTTTTAAATCACAGGAAGAATAAATTGAACATTATGCATTTTATAAGGATAAATTATCATTAACTCTATTAAAATATACTGTCTAATTGCTTAAACTAGTTATAATAAGTCAAATTAAACCAAGTCAAATCACTTCAGACAAATAAAATGCCACATATTCAAGAAATCACTTGACAATTGGATTATAAAAGTCAAAAGTTGACCCCCTTTAATTTGCAGCCTCTCATCCCACAACACACTACAAAAACACCCCCACCCACCCCTTCCCTCAATGCAACAGTCAAAAAACCAATACTTTCCTCTTCCCTCTAAATCACCATTAAAAATGTCAGCGAAAAAGCTCTGTTCGATATCGATGAAGAACCTATTTAAGAAGGTTAAGGCCAAAAGCATTGGCGACCCTGATCCGTCACATCATGAATATTTGCTCAAATATTATAATGAAGACGAAGAATCAACCACCACCACCACCACCACGACTCCCAGTGGATGCTTTGCCGTCTATGTGGGCGAGGAACGACAAAGATTCGTCTTACCAACTGGGTATCTCTCTCACCCCTTGTTCAAAATGTTGTTAGAAAAGGCTTACAATGAATTTGGATTTGATCAAAAAAGTGGTCTTGCATTACCAAGCAGTGTCACTGCATTTCAGGAAATAGTAAGTGAAATAGAATGTTACAACGGGAAATTCAATTTTGGAAACTTGGTAAAAGAGTTTATTAATGAAGAAAACTAGTTTAAGCAATTAGACAGTATATTTTAATATACTTAATCCTAACTTATCCCAAGTGAAATAAATAATTAATGTTCAAGTTGATCATCGATGATGTCGAACAAGGCTTTCTTGGCAGCTGGTGGCTTTTTGCTTTCATTCTCATCAATTTGATCATCGATGATGCCGAACTATATTTCCATAGTAGCTGATGAATTTGATCATTGATGATGTCGAACAACATTTCAATAGCAACTGATGAATTCCGTTCATCAATTTGATTATCGATGATGTCAAACAAGGTCTTTTTGGCCGCTGATGTATTTGATCATCGATGATGTTGAACAACACTTAGCTTCCATAGCAGCTGATGAATTTGATCAAGTCGACGAAGGTTTTTTGCCAGCTGATGACTTTTCGTTTTCTTCATCATCAAGCTAATTCAAATTGATGAGGTTGATCAGATCTTTCTTTGACTCCAGGAGTATTTTGATTGCCAATCCATTATTCATGGTGTTATCGATTGAGTTTCTTCAATTACGCTCGAGTAAGTTGATATAGCCTCGTTCTGGTAATGAAGGTCTTATATTTTTGTTGCTCATCATCGTGTATGACATTCGATCAAATTTTATGTTGTCTCTAAGCTGCTCATGTTTTAGCGTTGCTAATGCTATTCTCGATATGGTCCTCGTTCTTGTTCAAGCATTGCTTAGAGGATCCCACAGACGGCGCCAACTGATTAAGAGATTTTTCGTCAGAGTGACTAGTCCACGTTCAATGTGCCACGTAATAATATTTTCCTCTCCTCGGTATGGAATCCTAAGCCGATCATATTGAGTCGGACTCCACTTCAAGGATCCTAACCCTGTGCTAAAAAAAACTCGTCAGGTTGTGCCGGTGGTTGACCCGGTGCTGACCCTCCGATGCCTAAGTCAGATCAATTCAAAGTATAGTAGAATGTAGCATAAAAGTAGTAGTTATGTTGAACCAAATGTATCTTTAAAAGTAACAAATGTGGAGTATCTATAGGAGTGGAAAGCGAATATTTTTAGGTGGGTGGGATCTTTTCGAGTCAGATCATAATTGGCTCAATCCGATTGACATATATTTGTTCAAATAACTATGCTCGAATATTTGATCTTAATTTTTAAAGAAGCGATTTACCTCCTTTAATCAGCGAGTGTAACTCACTTGGTTTAATTGAGAGTGAGAATGAAAAGTGTGGTTGTAACATAGGGGGTAAATTTCCAAATTTATCATGACACATGGGTAAATTGCCATATTTATCATAAAACAGGGGGATATACTGCCACATTATCATAATCCAAGAGGGTAAAGTGCCACTTAAAAAAATATTAGAAGGCGATGTGAAACTTTTATAAGATTATCAAGGGTAAAATACTCTTTTTCAAATGGGTGAAATACAGTTTCCCCCCTTAAAGTATGGGGGTGGTATCAGTTATCCCCCTAAAGTATCAATTGTAACACTTACCCCCCTATGTTACAATTTTCTAGTTTTTATTCCCAAAATACCCCCGCCCCTTACATAACTAATGAATTTCTTTATTAAAATAAACGTGTCTCCCTATTAATTATGAATCCATTTATCCACCAAACAACAATATGTTTTATTTTTTTTTCCTTTGGTTTTATGGTCTCAAAATTTTCTTTATTTTCATCTCATTTTTTCTTTATTTCTGTTACAATTTGTTTTCTTTATTTTTTGTTTCAATTATTTTTATTTCTATCACAAATTTTTTTCTTTATATTTTTTGAGTTTTTATTTTGTGATAATTATCTCATTTATATTCCGTACGAATTATTATTCAAAATGTTGATTAATTCTTCTTCAAAAAATTATTTCTCGCAAAATTGAAGTTTAACACCAAATAATTATGTTTTAATTTCTTCATTTCTTTATAAAAAAAAATCTTTATTAATTATGAATTCATGAATCCACCACCAAACAATATTATGTTTCAATTTCTTCATTTCATTTGTTTCCTTCGGTTATTAAAAAATGAGATAAAAATGAAGAAAAAAATTTGAGATCAAAAAAAGGAAGGTAACAAAATAAATGAAGAAAATAAAACATAATATTTGTTAGGTGGATGTATGGATTCATAATTAATAAAGATATAGTTTTATTTTAATAAATTAATAAAGAAATTATTATTTATAAAGGGTTGGGGGTATTTTTTGAATAAAAACTAGAAAATTATAACATAAGGGGGTAAGTGTTACAATTAATACTTTAGGGAGGTAACTGGTACCACCTTCATACTTTAAGGGGGGAAACTGTATTTCACCTTTTTCAAATCATAGAAAAGTAAATTGAACATTTTGAATATCAAGTGGAATAAATTCTCATTAACACTGAATTATTGCACACAAAGATACCTTAGTTGAAACCAAAACACATTAAACTCTTAACCAAAACAAGTCCAAAACAAAATGTTCAACACCAGATTACTAGTACTTTAACTAATTTAAAATCCTCATTCCCCCATCAATGAGAATCTTCTTCATACCATCAACCAAATCATTCATTTGCTCCCTCGAATGCAATGGCGCTGGATAAATGCAAGCACAATCCAATGCTCCATCACGTATCGTGTCAACTATCGCGATTGAAGGGCCTACACCATGTACAGAAGAACATCCCACGTAATCCTCCACGCCTATTTGTTTCTGCATTTGGCTTGTATTGTCGATCACCGGGTCCTCAAACACTGATATGAGTGAAGTTCTAAGCGATGAAGACGCAGTGAGGCTCGGATTTTCTATGGCTTTGGACATGAGGAAGTTTATATCAGCCATATCTGTGAAATGTTTGTTGGACTTCTTGGAATGAGCGAATTCGTTGTAGCTCCTTTCGGCTAAGTCCCAAAAGTTTTCATTTCCGTTTACCGAGTGTACGTTGAGGATTGCAGAGTGGTAAAATCCTGAATGATAAATTAAAAATATAAAAAGATAATTAGTTTAGGAAGAATTCTGCAACCTTGTATAATTGTTTATTCTAAATTTGCCACAACAAGACACACATGGCATTTAATGGTAGTTTTCATCTCATAATTAACAGTGAGATGATATTTAAAAAAATATTACATTACAGGGCAAAATTTTATAATGTGATATAGTTTGGGACGACGAAACCCAAAATCTTTAATTAATTTGGAATATTTTCTGCAAATCGTTAAAATTAGTCCGGGTCGAGAAAAGAAACATGCTGTCATTATCTGAACTGGGTCGAACGTGGTTTGTTTAGTTGACCTAGTTTTGACTCAATCAAATTCAATTTTGTCCCCAATAATTTTAACTCGATCCAAACAAACACATACAAAAAGTGGGTTGGAATCGACCGGGTCGGGTCAACCCATGAGAGGAGGGTGTTTATATCTTACCAAAATGATGAATGGAAAGAGGAGGTTGAAGATGAGAACGGCAATCAGTGAGAGTCACCACTCCATATTTCTTCTTAATGTGATCATAATTATGTTTAGTAGAATGTGCAGCAATTAATCCGGCAGCTGATAGGGCCCCACATAGTTTAATCCCTCTTGATTTGCACCCCTGCAAAGATTTCATTCGAATAATGTAAAATATAGTTATGCCAGTTTATCCTATGTATAATGCATACTATTCAATTTACCTCTTCTGGTTTTAAAAAAATATTTATCCCCTATTGAAAATTTTGGAAAAAGCGGTTTACCTCCTTCAATTGAATAGTGTAATTCTCTTGTCGAAATTGAAAATAAGCATAAAAAAAAAAATTTGTAACATAGGGGGTAAAATGCCACATCTATCATAACACGAAAGGGGATTAAACTGCCACAATATTATAACATAGGGATAAAGTGTCACATATAAAAATATCAGAAAAATAGTGTGAAACTTTAATAAAATTAGAGAGGGTAATGGAGGTAAATTGAACATATTACAAATAATACATGAGATAAATTGTCATTAACTCATATAAAATATAGTTAATAGGAGTATTTTTTAAGAGGAAAATATAATTAATGCAAACACACAGAAAATCACATGCATAATGGTTAATGGATTAGTAATGGATCATAAGTAGGGGCTTAGCATGTTTGGTAGATTTAATTTTCCACAATTGAGTGATCAATTCAATCTTGCCATTCTGGCCCATTAGAATCTATATAATTCTTGGCATATTTGCTTATCTGCCCAAGCCCAACTGGGGCTGTTTGTTTGGTGTTTCCCAAAAAAAATTTGTGTTTGGAAAATGCCAAACAAACATGTTTTCTACTTTCTGAAATAAATTTTTCATCTCTCAATTTTCTCAAACTACTCTCTCAAAAGCTAAACAAACAACAATTTTCAAACAATACCTACACAAACTCTATTCTGATTTGACATAAAGTAACATATCTCTTACACCATTTATCTCACATAACAAACATGATTTGACAAAAATTCCTACACATCTTATACCTACAACCTCACTCTTCCAAAAAAAAACTACACCTACTTTATTTCTCAAACTACTCTCTCAAAATCCAAACAAACAATATTACGCAAATCGAGATTATTTCACAAACATCCACTACTCTCCCAAACTACTTTCCGAAACACCAAACAAACGGACCCTAATAATTTGGACTATTTCTCAAAAAAATTATTGGACTAAGCCATTGGCAATATAACATGAATCAATTGAGAGGGATATTTTGGATCATACTATTCGGCTGCATGTATTATTCGCGGCACATGTGGAACAATAAACATTGAACTAGAGATTGTACTACTGATTATTTAGAGTTAAATGGCAATTTACCCTCAGTGAAATTCATAATGTTTAATTTACATCTTGGTAATTTGAAAAATAGCACTTTACTCCTTGTAATCTTATAAAGATTTCACACCGTTTTCCTGCCATTTTTATATGTTGCATCTTACCTATATTATGATAATGTGGCAGTTTATTCCATTTATGTACTATGATAAATGTAGCAATTTACCCCTGTATTACGATAAATGTGGCAATTTATCCTCCCCCATGTTATAAAACACTTTATGTGCTCACTTTAAATTTGGCAAGTAAGTTACATTCTCTCTTTTAAGGGGGAAAACTAATTCTTTAAAATTTTAAGGGAGGGGAGGAGGATAAAATGCTCTTTTCTAATCACAAGAGGATGAATTGAACATTATAAATTTTGATGGAGGGTAAATTGACATTAACTCAAATCATACATGTGAATTAGTAGTTTTTAAAGAGTGAGAAAAGTTCTTAATAACTTATTCATAGAGACATATTCTTTAGTGAGACAATAAATACACCAATTAGTACATAAGAAAATCTATTTTAATATTTTCAATTATTATCAAATTACGTATATAAGTAAACTAACAAAATGAATTTTAAAATTAAAGAAATATCAACATTAATGAAATTCGAAGTTCGAACGTAACGTTTTGGTTTGAAGTGAAAACCAATATTAAGGTTGAAATGCGTCAATGAGTCAAATTCAATCAAAACTTCAGATTTAATGCAAAAGTGCAAAACCATTCTTTTTTAACCTTTTTCTTTTCTTTTCTTTTTTAATAAATGGAATCAATATTGCCAGCAATTTTAGTACACATCACATCAAGTAACAAATACTGTTTTTTAGTCAAACTTCAAGTACTTGATGAAGACCCAACAACAACTTCGATCAGAAAATCACTGCATCAATTCACTGATTATGACACAAATTTAAGATTTGGGAGTACCTACATAGTGGGTAATGCATATCATTTCTCTTTGATCAACACGTGTCCAAAGAGGACCCCTTATGTTTAAACATATACCACAAGTTAAAGTCCACTTTTTACACATGTCATGCAAAGAAGACTGATATGCATTACCCACTATGTAGCTTCTCCTAAACCCAAATTTAAGGGACCTTTTTCTCACAACCTCCTTTCTGTAATTCCTTTTTTATTTTTATTTTTATTTTTGTGATTGACTAGTCAAATTTTATAATTGAATTTAATACTACATATATTAATATATTTAAATTATAAAATATCATAAACGTTAGAAAATTAATATGATAGAAAATACAATATAGTTTGACATTGTAGCTAGTGAAGTAAAAATTATGGGATACAGAATAGAGAGTTTTACTCAAATATTTCAAATCCCTACCACATTTTTTGAAAATCCGACACATTTTTCATATTTCATATTTTAAATGACTCCATAATATTTCTCAAATATATTATATATATGCTCATTCCTTGGCAAAAAAATAAAAATAGTAATTTAACTTTGGAAGAACACGAAAATAGGACACTTTTCGTACCAACAATCAATTTATATCCGTTATATTTTAAGTTGTCGCAATTTTAGTCTTTTTACCCGTAATTTTACTTCTAAATTAGTCGGAATTAATATTAGTGCATATAAATTGTCACATAAACAAACAAATTAAGGCATTATAACATTTTTGCGCTAATAATTAGTAAGGTTGAGAAAGAAATAGAGAAAATAAGGTGTTACTTTCCTCCAATTTAAACTATTTTAACAAGGTGACATCAATTTCAATTTGTTTGTTTGCATTGCAATTTATTATAATTCTGATGAATTTAGAACTAAAAGAACAGATAAGAGGACTAAAACCAGGGTAACTAAAAATATAAATGATGTAAATTGTTTGTCGGAACTATAAATGCCCCCCTTTCGCAGTCCCCGTCAAAGTTAATGGACTAAAATTACCTTTTTACCCTCATTCTTCCAACTAAGTTTTAATTTTTTTCTTAAACTTAGAATATGATCCGAAATTAATCCAAATGGGTCGGCAATGGGCTATTTGACTTGGATCATCACACGAGTAGGGCTATGTAACTTTGTGATGATGCATTCTGGCCGGGTGCTGATTTATGTAATCATTTTTTGGCTTTTTATTATGATGATACAGAATTTTAAAATACAAAAATACTCTATGCTTTCTCTAATGAAAATCTCCTATATTATTTTTTTACCAACAATTAATATTCATGCGTCATTTTTTATTATCAATTTCTTTTACCCCAAGCCTAATTAAATACATATTTTAGTAGAAGCGGAAATTAGATTATATTCTTATCATAAAATGCAAAAAAATATCATACTCATTTAAAAATTGATAATAACTAATCCCTATATTCACTAAAAAATTGATAATAAGTCATGCAATATATAGAGAATTTTTGCTAATAAAAATAACAAATATGTTTTTTTTTTTATCAATTACACAATTTGTGGGAGGTGATCTTGCATTTAACTCCCAAAGAAAATGGAGGACTTTCATATAGATATACACTAGAGACAAGTTGCCAACATTGACTAGTATTAGCAAGTTGCCAAAACTAGAGACAATTTTGAGATTAAATTGTCTTCACCTAAACACTACATAATTATAGTAAAAATTAATCCACCCCACCCCCACAACGGGGGTTGATGTGATGTTATTTTCCAGTCTATTTATGTTTCGAATTTATATATTTAAAAAAAAAAATTAATGTTTGGAAGTTTATCATAGTCTTTTTATGCCCCAAAATCAATTCTTAAATGTAATTAACCGTATGTGAACAAGAATACAAGTCTTATAGAGTTGTTTTTCTCTTTTTTTGTTTTCATAGAAATAATCTACCTATTTTTATACGACAGAGCACTTTAGTTGCCCAATAGATCTTTCAGGAACCCAAATTTCCCAAAATGACATTATCTAAATTAAAAGGGCTTTTTAATTTGATCCTGAAATGATCTAGCTATATATTTTATTAACATGTGAAATATGTTGTACATTTCTACCATGTACTACTTTTTTTTTTTTATTTATTTATCGTTTCAGAAATTCAATGTAAATTAAATATTTTTCTATCAATTTTACCCTTCTTGTTAATGATAATTTAATATTGCGCTTATTTTGTTAAAAACTGAAATATTTAATGCACAATAACTTTCAACTCTCAAGCATCTATCCCTCTCAATTACCAATAAAATTCTTCATGTTCCTTTATTTATGCAACAAATTCAATGTTTTTTAATCATAGTAGTTGAATCAATTTAATGCAGACATTCATAAATTCACTAATAGTACAACAAAACCCAAAAAAGATTTACTTACATCAAGAATCCGGGCAGTGTGTTGTGTGTCCAATTGAAGTCTCACAACCTCAGATGTCCTTGGCCATTTTGTACTAACAAATTTCAAATTCGTAAGTCGAAATGAGTTCAAAGAATAGCCCAACACGTCCATCCCATGAGCCCAAACTGTCTTTTTCCCCATCCCTTTTGGTACAAGACTTTCCATTCCCAAACTACCCTCCCCATCATTCTCAATTTCCTTATATGTCCCGTCACCCTCATCCACCTCCACTAGCTCCATAAGTTCCATTAACAACGACACGGCCGTAGTACGGTCGCATATCGATGAGTGGAACCTTAGCACGACCACGCATTTCGCTTCAGAAAGTGAGTACACGCTAGTGTACAATACATCAATACCACTTTTTTCGAACGAGTTTGGGTCAGACCAGTTATTCGTGTTCAACTCATGTTCTAAGATTATGTGAAGCGGGGGTAGTTTGGTCTTTTCTTTGGTTTGGAGGAGGTGTGAAGTTGATGCAAGATCGTGGAATTTGATGTCGATTTTCGGGGTGGCGGAGGCGAGGAATGAGAAGTTTTTTGTGGTAGGGTTGTAGTGGAGTTTGGAGTTGAGTAGAGGGTGGGATTTATGGAGTTTTTTGAGAATGTTTTCTAGGAGTGATATTTTTGAAGGTGGCTTAGACATATGAAGGGCTAAAACGGTAATTCCGGTGCCGGAGGACACGGCGCGACACCAATTTTGCTCGGTGTTGCACAATGGTCTAGCATGGTTTGTGGATGTAGGCATATTTGGTGTGTTTATGTGGTGGTTGTGGGAATGCATTGGTGCATATATAGTTGTCTTGACCTATGGATTAATTGGTGCATTGGATAAATGTACGGCTCATTGGTAATAAATTTGAGTAGGGGTTGGTTAGATTACATTTAATTACTGAGCAACTGATCAATAATTAATTGCCTCGTCATATTAATTCCTTTTTCAATATGGTGCTTTTTTTTTTATGTAGCTCTTACAATGTTTTGTTGGCAAATTAAGTATTGGAAAATTGTTGTCCAAATCTGATTGATTACTCTATGGGAGTTAAGTGTATTGCATTTGTCATGTAATTATTTTGAGTTCGACTAAATTCGATCTGGGTAAGAATTTTCCGTAAGTATTTAAAGCCTTGCATAGAATCATCAATCATAGATCATATTTTCTATCGAAAATATCGAAAAGTTTATGTTTTTAAAATCAATGGAAACCAAATTAAGTTGTAATTTTGAAACTATATTTTGCCTTAAACTCTGTTATTTTTCTTAATTAGTAACTATTTTTACAACATTTACTAGTGTTTTCAAAAATTTCTCGAAAAGTTTCAAATACTTAGCTGACCGAAACATACAATCGAAACAAAAATTTGATCCATCCATAGAATAGGATCGTAACCATGGATCAACATGGATCAAAATTTTGTTTCGAGAGTATGTTTCGATCAGCTAAATATTGAAAAAAATTTGAGACTTTTCGAAAACGTTTCTAAAATTCATAGAAAAATTGTAAAAAAAAATATTACTTATTTAAGAAACATAAGAAAGAACTAAAACAAATAATTAATTTTGGAATTACATCTTATATTGATTTCTTTTGATTCGAAGATGAAATTTTTTATCCATGATCATAATTAAGTTAGGCAAACGATAAGGAAAAATTGCACTCTACCCCTCCGATCAATCTACGCGTTTTAGCACTTTATGTTGGTTTCACGTGTGGTTAATTAATTCATGTGATGGGTTATTAGCTCAAATTAAATTATTAACTGGTTCAACACATTTGGATCGAATAAGGGACAGATTCATATCAAAATAACCAGTCGGTTTGGAGTATGTGTCAACATAATTCATCCAAGTTTGAACACTTTTTTATGGCATAAAAACTCTTTCTCCTTCATTTTTTTATGGCATAAAAACCGATATGCCGTGAGTTTATTGTATATAATGAACAACATTTCGACTGTTGTATCTTAGGAAGATTATATCGAGAATTTATTTGATGTATTGTAGCAGTTTCTTAAAGGTTTATTTGCAAACTCTGACAAATAAGATGAAGGTTAAGCTTGTACACCTGGGTTATAAAAAAAAAAAAAGATAAAAAAAATATATAATAATGAGGTTTCTTAATCTGTATGAAAATAAAAAATGTATCCATTAATATGAAATGAAGGGAGTATGAAATTTTATCTTGATTAGGCCTCCTAACTTCAAAATGACTTTTGGTCCTTTATGAATTTCGTGATGTTTGACCCTCGAAATTACAATCATTTTCGGGATCTTCAAAAACAAAAAATCAACTTATTTCATAAATAATAAAAAGTTTACTTTTGCAAAAGTAATTATAAAAAAGTAAATTTTTCATAATTAGTTTTTATTAGAATTAATTATTTTCATAGTTAGTAATTGTTAAGGAAAATAATATCACAATCTAAACTTGACAGGTCTTTGTACAACCCATATTTTATGCTTTTGAAGTTTGTGTTATCTACTGCCTGTTATATTTATCAGGTGTATAGTTAAATTAAACTTTTATTTTATTAACAAGACACTCAATATTCAAAAATTATAAATTAGGCACATATTTTTTAAAAAAATATATACCAAAAATTATAAATTAGCCAGCTATCGTTATAAAAATTCTACTTAGGCTGGTGAATATATACGTCAAATGGTTCTTAGAACAATGTACACCTACATGACCACAAATTCATCATCTCCAAAAATTGAATTCTGAAAATGAAATAAAGTTAATTTTGGAATCAAAATTAAACAACATATCATATACTTAGTTATGTATGAATGATGCCATAATTTAGGGTTTAAAGTTTACGGTTCATAGGTGAATTGTAAGACTAGCACTACTCTATGGTAAAATAATTTTTTTTTTTTTAAATTGTTTTTCTAATCGCTAGTTCAATTAAAATCATGCACTCTTTATCTTGTCAACACTTTTAAAATAACTTAAATTTTTGTATAGACTTGATCTTTCAATTCATAGACCATACACAAAATCTTATAAACATATTTAGTGAATATACTAATCTTATTCATGATCTAGGAAAGACCCGGTTTACACAATAATTTTATCCTAAGTAAATATATTTGCATATGGTCACCATTTTTCAAGAATGGTACGTAGTTCTAATTTGTAGATAAGTTGGGTACGGCACGATCATTAATCTGGACACAGTATAGGGTTATTTGCACTGACATCTCCTAAGCTATCGTTATTTGGCAATTACCTTAAAGAATTTTCATTTTTTTGGCAAATTACACCCTTATGTTAATAAACTATCAATTCCAGTTATTTAATGTCCATTTAACCCTTTTCCCTTAACAATTATTTGAATTGGTTCTTTTTTCCTTAAAACTACTTGAATTGATTAGTAATACGAACTTTAGAACATGAAATATTATTTTATTTAAATGAGTTATTTCTTCCATTATTCCCAAAAACTTGGACATTAATATTGAAAAGTCTATATATTTGAAAATTATAATCAGAGCACCGTATAAAAAAATCATATGTAATAACATCATGCTTAATATTTCCAGTGGACTACTATTCTGATACCCTGATTACATTTCCCTTGAAAGTATTTCCAAGAGTTAGTGCTATTGCATGTAATGTTTTTGTTTTGATACGTTGGTTATAATTTTCATATATAGACTTGTCAACAATATTGTCTTAGTTTTAATGGAAGAAACTAGTTTATATTCTGTGTGATCTTTTAAAGCAAACTTGTAATATAAATGAAATAATATTCAATTTTCCAAGTTTAAATTACTAGAATCAATTCATTAGTTCTAAAATATATGGGAAGAGTAAAACGGACATTCAATAAGTAGAATGGATGATTTGTTAACAAAAGGATGTGACTGTCCAAAAAATGAAAAGTTTCGGAGGTAACTATCAAATAACGATAATTCAGGGGATGTAAGTGCAAATAACCCAATAACAATATGTTCTATATATGTAATCTGTATGCATTTATTGCGGATGGCAGACATATGACATCAATCAGACAATATACCCAACTTATCTTTGTTTTCTTCTCATGACTTATTTGTGCATGAAAGAAACTTGTTACGGTTCTTACAAATCTAGTTCAGTTTTTTAGGTATCCATTGAACCATTACAAAATGCTTTGTGATGGTCATGCTACATTTAATGAATTTTCTTCATTTCTTAATTTGTTTTCTCTATATATAAACTTTTTTGGAAATAATGGTTAATTAGCTAGATCATGTTCGATAGATGTCCAATACTTAAGAGTTACGAATGCGTTGTAATCCGGACTATCTATAATATATGCTAATCAAGGACATTCCGTGTCCTAGGTGAATTGTAAAATTGGAACTCCATATGTTATAAGATAATACACTCAATTTAATATCTAGATTACACGTTTACATATTTTTTTAATATTAATATGTAGAAAATTAAATGACAAATCTATTTAATCTTTTTGATAGAACTAATCATAAATATATTTATATAATTTATAAGTTTAAAACTTTCTTTTGACAGAAGTAAATTTTACGAGTATATGTACTTAATATAATTCCATAACAAGTGTATATTTTATGTTATAAGGGTATTTTGGTAATTATCAAAATTCTCAGTCATAAAATAATCAATAATCAAGAATTACATTTATGACATCCACTAAAATGACCACTTTATCTCCATTTACTTATGAAATTAGTTGGAGGTTTCTTTCCCCGTAATTGATGATAGATTTCTCATCTGCCACATTTAATAAAGTGACTCCTCACCTCCTTAATTTTTTTCCTTTAAATAGCATTCCCAATTCACTTGAAAAGTTAAGTTGAAGAAGTGACCAGAAGAACTAAATGATTTCCTAGACATCAGTTCCGTGTGGTCAAAACTTGGTCGATTTGAAGATGATCAAGATAGGAGGAGGCAAACCTGAAGATATCCATTTTTGGGGCCGTTTGTGGAAATTTTTTCTGATTGGTTGAGATGGCGAACGAGAGCTAGAAAAACCAGTGGGAAAACTTTGAAGAACCAGAAGGACCACATGAAAGAGGTGGAGTAGGAAGCGCACTAGATCCAACCTATATCCTAGAGGCAGCACCTGATGCGCCACCCCTAGCACCCATAATTCAAATTACTCAAGAGATTGTGGATGCAATGGTGGCAACGTTTTTCGCACGAGCGGTCACACAATATGTGGCTGAGCAGTAGTGAACGCGTATTTCACCCACGTCCCCTCACAGGACAGCAGAGAGAGAGAAACAAATACCAAGAGAGCAACAAACTCTAAGACAACCTTTGAATGAAGAAGAGTTAATAATAAGAAGCCATCAGGAAGAAAGTCAGTAGAGAACCTCGCTCTGGGATTGATCGAGACGTTGATCTAGTAATAAATGAAGCAAGAAGGGAGCATGATGGAGAAGTAGTTCAGTGCAAGGGAGACCATGATGACAATTTACTTGGAGCAGACATTCTCAACGTGATATCAGGAGGGCCATCTGGAGGAGATTAGCCAGTACTAGAAAAGCTTTGGTGAGGTCATTAAGAGCATTTCCATAACTCTCACCATAGCTGGAGCAGCAGATTCAACAAGATGAGTAGAACATCCATTTTATCATATTTGATGATAAAGATTTAGAGAACGGGAAATTATCTACCCAGAATGATGCCATTCTACTCTTGCAAATTATTGGGTGAATAAAATATGGGTTTATAACGGAAGTTGTGTAGATATAATCTTTTACAATGCATTCAAGTAGCTGAACATTGGAAATGTCGATTTTAAAAGAGTTAACATTGTATTATCAGAATTTTCAGGAGAAATGGTAGAACCATTAAGAGAGGTCGTGTTGCCTACCTCCTTGGGAAGCTATCCGAGAAGGGCTAAAAAAATGATGAAATTCATGGTGGTTAAGGCAACTTCCACTTATAACATGATATTGGGAAGACCCAGCTTATATCTTTTCAAGGCGGCTATCTCTACATACTAACTGAAGATGAAATTTTCCACAACAAAATGAGTGGGAGAAGTGATAACAGATCAGATGATGACTCGAGAATGTTAAACCAATCTCCTCATGAATTACACCAAGAGAGGGAGATCTCAAGTAGATCTCATGGATGTAGAACAAATACCGAACGAGAATTCCATCACCAAATAAGAGAAAGTCAAAAGTAAAAGGACTTAAGAATAAAGGGTAGGGAATAATTTAAAACCATAGAATTCATTATAGGGGATCCAATTAAAACCATGAGGATTGGAACAAGGATTGAACCGCATGCAGAATCACAATTTATCCAATTCTCGCGGGAGAACATGGAAATGTTCCCATAGGAAGTGATGCAGGGAATGGAGGATAGGTGAGAGGCTCACCATTCGTAGGAATCCACCTAGAGATACAGGGCCTTACCGGAATGGAGGTTCACCACTTGAAGGAATCTACCTAAGAGACACAGGGCCAAATGACTCATATCCCTTACCAAGGATTGATATGTTTGTAGACTCCACGTCGGGTTGCGAATTGTCGAGTTTCTTAGATGCTTTTCAAGTATATAATCAAATTCCAATGCTACCTGAAGATCAAGAGAAAACTAGCATCGTTACTGACCAAGACATTTACTGTTATAAAGTTATACCATTTGGTTTGAAAAATGCTGGAGCCACGTATCAAAGATTGATCAATTATATGTTTGAGAAACAAATAGGCAGAAACTTGGATATGTATACATAAATATGAGGCCCCTCCACAATAGGAGCCCTAGGCATTGGCTCAAATTGTCTCGCACTTGGGCAGTCACTGATGCTAATTATAATCCTAATTGAAGGCATGTAGCTTGAATTTTATGTAGGCAAAATGCAACACTTATATGCGATTTAGAACGATATTAAATTTTCCCACATCGATGTCAGATAAATTTGATTCTTTTAAGGTCATATAATCAATTGGGATTAACGGCTTATTTAATAGATGCAATATATTTATGTTAGAACCCAGCCGAGGTAGGGATGCCTTACCTTGGCCGACTACCGAGGTAGCCCTGCCTCGGCTGAACCCAGTCGAGGCAGGGAGGCTTCGACTGAGTTCAACCAAAGCAGATAGCCCCTTCGTCTGGATCCAGTCTATACTAAAAAAGAGAGAGTTGAGATACGCTCTACAAAATGAGAAATTATGAAAACATTTTTAGAAGCAAACTCCTGAAAGATTCCAATTTTCAGTGCTTGAGAAGTGTGATTAAGACTAATGAATAGAAAGCGTATAAATATTCCATAACAAAAATTAATTATGGAAGTATGAGATTTCCAAAGAGAAGAATCCTCCTGTTAATATCTTCTTATAATCAGGGTGCAATATTGAAATATGTATTTTTCTTCTTAATTATGGAACGACACCCTGTTTAAAGATCACTAATATTCTAAATTACACAGTTGAGTATCTCAAGATATTCAAATTTGGAAGGGGGGGGGGGGGGGCTTATGATAGTGATATTTTATGTTACGAGGGTATTGTAGTAATTATCAAAAGTCTTAGTATTAAAATAATCATTAATCAAGAATTACATTTATGGCATCCACTAAAATGACCACCTTATCCCCGTTTACTTCTAGTTAGTGAGAGGTATTTTATTTCCCCATAATTGATGATAGATTTCTCCTCTCCAATATTTAATAAAGCCATGACTCCTCACCTACTCTATTACTATATTTCCCTATAAATATCATTCTCATTTCACTTGAAAATGTAATTTAAGAAGTGACCAGAAGAGCTAAAGGATTTCCTAGACCTTTGTTTCGTGTGGTCAAAACTTGATTTTAAGACGATCAAGATAGGAGGAGGCAAACACGAAGATTCCCTTGATCATTTTCACGCGTCATCTTGTACGTAAGTTTAAGTTTTTTTTTACTTATAAGATCAAAATAAGAATAATTAAGAAAAGAAAAAGCATTATAAGAATAATTATTAGGAAAGAAGAAGAAAAGAACAATATTAAGAAAGAAAAAAGTTAAAAAGAACATAAAACAAATTGAAAATTAATAGAGGCGTGACTACTGCGCAGTGGCGTAGCCAGGATATAATTTCACTGGGGTCATTACTAAATTTTTTCAACGATAATATTATATCAAACCAAAGTACAATAAATATATTCGAGAATAATTTAAGCTAAATAACTTTTTTAACAAAGTAATTATTTATTCAAAACAAAAATTATTTTCTTGGTGAGGACTTACAAACTTTATAAATGTACACGTCGATTTGTCATAGACTGAAACCGCCTCATGATTGCATCATTCGAAATGGTATCATATTTCAAACCATGGACCAAATTCTAGATAATAAACTCTAAGTCTAACTTGAAAGTTTGATTTTGATACAAATAACTTCTCAAAGAACAAAAGTTTCTTTATGCAAAAATTTAAATATAAAGAAAATATATCACAACTAACAAATATCAAATAAATCACTTGTACAATTTTAGATACTTCGTACCTTATTTCTCCTTCAACAATGATTTTTATGTTCTTCTAATTTAAAAAACCCTAACCCAAAATATTTTCTTGGTTTACGTTCTCCACTTTTCTTTTAAGTTCTTTGTAGGGAAAGAGATAAAGATGAAAGAGTTTATGGGAACTGGTTTTTATATGGAAAAAATATTGCATAACCCAAAAAATTGGGATTTGTCTTTTATTGTTAAATAATTAAACATAAAGTTAAGTGAATGACAAATATATTTTAATAAAAAATTGGCCCCACTAACATGTAAATTTTAATTTTTTTGACTGGGTCCATTTAAAACAAATATGAGATATAAATATTTTTTACAACTAATATATATATATATAAATTCCTTAAAGTGGGGAAAATTTGAGTGGGGTCATTGCACCCCACTCATTTGGCTATAGCTACGCCAGTGCTACTGCGTCTTGAAATATAAACCTTACATTTATGATAATTGTAATCAAGTACGATAAGAGACTTAAGGTGGATTAATATAAACCTAAGGGACCGTTTGGTAGGGTGTATGGGATTAAGGTGGATTAGATTGGAGCTGAATTGAAGGTCATATTAAAAACATGTTTGGTAGATTTGATTGAATGCTTCCATGCTAATTGTAAATTAATATAAATTTTAATTTGTGATTTATTTATGTATAATATTTTTCCATTTTCAGATATTTGAGAAGAATTTATGATATATAATGATATGTTAAAAAGAAAATATGTAAATTTAAGGTTATTAGTGATATTTACCTAATCCATATTGACCCTGATTAACTAATCCACCCATGCCTGGGTGGATTATAATCTAGTCTTAATACCGGGTAAGGGTGCACATGGTTTTCAAAACCGTATCGGACCGTCCCGTACCGTACCAAACCGTACCGAATGTTAGTTTTTTTTTTCTCAAAACCGAAAGTCTTGGTATGGATGAAAACCGTACCGAGTATTTTGGTATAGTTTTGGTTTTAGACTTCTCATACCGTAAAAAACCGTACCGTACCGAAATTGAAAAGAAACATGAATTAGCTATTCATTTTTTTTATATTTACAACTAAATTTTATAAATTTATATTTTTAAATTTATAATTCAAATATTATTGAATACTATATTATTTATAATTTATATTATAGTCCATCATAGTTTATAATTACTACATTGCTAGCATTCAATTAAAAAATATATGCTCTAATTTAGCACAAATTAAACTTGTTATATATTGAAAACTTAAACTGCAAAAATTCTAGACAATAAATACCAAATAGTAAGTTTCTTCACATAATAAAACCAATGATCAAATAATTAACCAATTAATTTTATCCAATTAGGTCGAACTATAGCGTCAAATTTGTGAACATGTTCTTTTTCGATGCTTTGTTTAATGAAAAAAAATAGTTTTTAAGATATTAAATTAATAATTTTTATATAATTGTCAACTATGTAATCAACTATTTAAGAAAAATTGCACGAAAAAAGTTTTTCGAAAAAACCGCAAAACCGTACCGTACCGTATCGGAACCGCACAAAACCGAGTTTGTTGGTATGGTTCATAAAACTCTAGTTTGGTTTTGAGTTTTTAAAAACCGCACTAATTGGTACGGTACAAATTTTGTAAAAAATACCGCAGAAACGTACCATGTGCACCCCTAATACCGGGTCGTAAGGATTTAATCCATTTGACCCGGTATTAGAGCAATGCCACCAAACATTGTATTAGCCCACATTAACTCATATAATGACTTAATACCCCTTATTAGGTCCTACCAAACGGCCCCTAGTATATAAAATAAAGGAAATTTCTAAAAATAATAATACTTATTTTTTAAAAAATTCTGGAGTTGTATACATAAATAGGAAAATTCTTATGTAGTAGACCATGTCTTTCATAGACCATGAATAAAATTAGTACATTCATTAAATAGGTTTACAAGATTTTGATTTTTGTATATGGTCTTTTAAGGACCGCGTACATACAATAATTTTCCCATAAATATGAGGCCTCTCCACAATTGGAGCAACAGCGCCGGCCCAAATTATCTAGCACTTGTCAGTGATGCTAATTATAATCCTAAATTGAATTTTATGTCGGCAAAATGCAACAATTATGTGCGATTTAAAACGATATTGAGTTTCCCCACTTCGATGTCAGATAAATTTGATTCTCTTAAGGTCATTTAATGAATTGTGATGAACTGTCTATTTAATAAATGCAATATATTTCTTCTTTAACGAGGCCATGAATGTAGAATTTAATGGCATATCACGGTCGTAGTAGGACTTGACTCTTTAGCAGGACTGCCAAACTTATTATTTGGGCACCTCTTTTTATCAGCGGGGTTTTGAACCTTCGTTCAATTGTATTAGGATTTAATTATTTCACTTTACATCTCGAAACATGGGAAACATACATTTTTTACCCTCATAACTTAGATTTAGCACTTTGCACCCTCAAAATATAAAAAATGCAGCACTTTGCTCTCTCTTATATTTCAAGCAAAAACTCAAGGGCAAAATAGGAATTTCAATTGTAAATCTTTGACACTTTACACCCTCAAAACTTGAGAAATTAACACCTTGCACCCCCGAAATAAAATTAGCAATTAATACTTTCTAATTAAGAACAAATCAGCAACTTGCTCACCGAAACACAATAAATGGACACTTTGCACCCCAAAACACAAAATTAACACTTAACACCCTCAAATTAAAAAAACTCAAACCCCTCGTTATTTTCGTCAAAGTTGACCATCAGGGTGAAAAAAATCTAAGGTAAATAGGTAATTAGTTTCTCCTTAAATTTTGCAAAATACAATTATAAATACTAGAATATTCATTTCTCTCTCCATTTTTCTTTTCATCAGCATACATATCCATAAATAACTAAATAAAGTACAAGTAAACTCTTAAAGACCTATTGTCTACGTCAAAATTTCAAAGATCCATAAATAATTACCTATTTTGCCTTAGATTTTTTTCAACCCAATGGTCAACTTTGCCGGAAAAAACGAGGGGTTTGAGTTTTTTTTTTTAATTTGAGGGTGTTAAGTGTTTATTTTGTGTTTTGGGGTGCAAATTGCCCATTTATAGTGTTTTGGGATTGCAAGTTGCTGATTTTTTTCTTAATTAGAGAGTGTTAAGTGCTAATTTTATTTTGGGGGTGCAAAGTGTCAAAGATTTTACAATTGAATTACCTATTTTGTCCTTGAGTTTTTGCTTGAAAAATATAAGAAGGTGCAAAGTGCTGCATTTTTCATATTTCGAAGATTCAAAGTGTTAAATCTAAGTTTTGGGGATGCAAAGTACAAAAAACCCATTATATTATATTGTGGGGACTAATTATTTTCATTAAATCTCTCTAAAAAAACCATTTTCATTAAATCAAATCTAAGTCTAATTCTTGCCTTCACATAGTACTCGGTATATCAATTTTCGTAATGGAAAACTGAGAGCAAGACAAAAGTTCTTTGATTGAGATTTATAAACAGAAAATTTATTCTTCTTCCTTTGATGAGTTTAATTTTCTACTTATTCTTGTTATTTGAAAAAGAGCATTTCATCTCCTCCCCTCCCCCAAAAATTTTAAAGGAGCATTTAATTACCTCTTTCAATCGGAGACTGTAACTCACTCGTCGAAATTGAGAATGAGCATGAAAAATATTTTTGTTACATAAGGGGACAAAATGCAACATTGATCATAACATTGGGGAGTAAATTGTCACATTTATCATAACATAGGGGATAAAATGCTTTATATAAGAGGGGCAGTTTTGTAAGTTTGTATTTTTAGCTAAAACATGTTAGGGAGACAATGTGAATTTTTTATAAGATTGAGGGTGGAAGGTAAAAACATGCTCTATTTCAAATTACAAGACGGTAAATTGAATATCATACATATCATAGGGAGGTAAATTGTCATTAACTTGTTAACTATTTCATAGCTCTTTAGGAAATAGTCCTTTCTATGGAGCTAATGCCAATTTATACCTATTCGAAATGTACAATGTTCAATTGATTTAAAAAGAGAACTTTTAGGCCATCTCCAGCCGAAGCAGACAATAGTCCCCTCATGCCTGCCTACCTACCTGCCTGCCTGCCTGCCTTGCCAAGTTAGTCATCTTCAACCGAACCAACAATTCAAAACATTTATTTCAGTCTCAAACTTTCCCCACTCTCACTTAACTATAACAACAACAACAATAATAATAATATTAATAATAAGGCATTTAATAAAAACGAGTAAACATAATTCACAGAAAACAACAACGATTATTATTAATGCACTTAGTTTGGAAAGAAAAACAACTATTACACACTAAAACAAACATAATTTTCAAGGGAAACACCAACAATTAAACATAATTAAAGCAACACAACAAACATTACAACAAGTTGGATCATGAGCCTATGGAGAGAAATCACGATTAAAATCGGAATCGCCTAGTAGTATAAATATGAAGGAGAAAGTATTGTATCTTTCAAAATTATAGTTAAATTTTTTTGTTAAAGAAAGCATTAAATCATAATTAGTTTTTAGATATTATTTATACATTTAAATTTACTTAACTTCTAAGAAAAAGAGAATGAAGGGCGCATCAGTTAAAACAAAAACAAAAACAAAAGAAAAAAGGAATAAAGCGTCCATTAGTTGGCACAAAGAAAACAAAAAAAAAAAAAGAAAAGCCAATCAGCTGGCACAAGGGAAAAAAAAAAGAAAAAGGATGAAGCGCGTCCATCAGCTGGCAAGCAGGCACGCAACCAATGCCTGTCTACCTGCCAGAAGGCAAGCATCTCCCCCCGGATGTCTGCCTGCCCATCCGGGGGAGCTCTTCTCTAGGTTGTTGCTTGCCTCCCCTCTTTGGCTGGAGATAAC
Organism: Penstemon eatonii; assembly: GCA_038501285.1. Taxonomy (NCBI): domain Eukaryota; kingdom Viridiplantae; phylum Streptophyta; class Magnoliopsida; order Lamiales; family Plantaginaceae; genus Penstemon; species Penstemon eatonii. The sequence continues at coordinate 65,072,422 of CM076710.1, forward strand.
CTAAATGAGCTATTTACTTACTTCAGCCTGAGAGTTTAACTCACTCGTCGAAATCGAGAGTGGGCCTGCAAAGTATTCTTGTAACATAGGGGGGTAAACTATCATATTTATCATAATATAAGGGGTAAATTGTCACATTTATCATAACACGAGGGGAGGGGGTGATGAACTGCTACATATAAAAGGGATAATTTTGTCAATTCATATTTTTTAAAGTTTAAAAATATCAAGGAGCAATGTGAATATTTTATAAGATTCTAGTGGATAAAATGCTATTTTCAGTTCACATGAAGTAAATTTAATATTATGTAAATTACGGGAAGTAAATTGTCATTAACTCCCTTTCTAATGAGACTCAAGCCTCTCGATTGAGTTATTATTCAATGGAGTGCTATTCAATCTAAATAATTACTTTTGTTTTATGTCTCCAACCAACACTCAGTTTTAATAAATAGATTATCTTTTTCAAAGTATCCCTCATATAAAATAATAATTTCTTATTACTAGTTTCCAACATTGATTTTAACAGGATTTAAGAATTTGGTACAGTGGGCCTAAACATGGATCGAAATTTCGATACGTTTTTACTTTAAACACCAAAAAGTTTTTGTTTTTTAGTTCCTCGAAACGAAAATATAGAGTAGTTCTTGAAACTATTTGTCTGTCTTATTTTACTTAATTCAAATGTTTCAGAAAAATTCTTGAAGAGTTTATACTTAATTGACCAAAATATGCACAAAAAAGAAAACTTTGATCCATGGTTCTATTCAACACATTGCTTTGATTTACAATTTTTTCAAATATTTCCGAAAAATTTCGAAAAGTTCCCAAACAGTCTATAGATAGTATTTGACTGACTAAAACATACTCAAAAACGAATCTTTAATCTATGGGACTAAAGTTGTACGATAAATTTAGTAAAAAAAAAAAAATCACCAAAATATATACATGGGAAATAAAGCTCTCTCTATATAGCCCCATGAATCCCAACCTAGGTCAGTCGTTGGTTGCTTTTAAGCACATAAATGTAAGTAAATCAAAATATTATATTTTTTAATTCTTACCTAACGCGGTTGGAGGGAATACACGATTTGTCAAAATTTTGTTATGAATGTATGATATATAGGGGTGCACATGGTTTATTAAACCATATTGGATTGTCCTGTACCGAACAAACTGTTCCGAATTGTTATGGATGAATCAATTTGTTGGGTGTTTGGGATATGAAAGGCTAAGAAAAATTCTTTTAGCAAAATAAAGCAGACTTATTATTTCATCAAGATAATAAGGCTATAATATTTTGAGGCTTTTTTGCACTAAGCCTTCATACAAGAGAATAAATTATCTTCTCAAAATTAACTTGCTAATTGGGTGATTTTTCTATCTATCAAATTCTATACACTACATACATAGGCATATGAACTACATTTCTACTCTACATTAGAAGCAACTAGATTAATGTTGGATACATTAATTTAATTCAAATTTGTGGCTAAGCATGATGACGAAGCTTCTTGAGAGTTCTTCAATGTTAATGCTTCAATCTCATTGGTTGATTTGGATGACTAGAATGTAATTCTAGATAAGTCTTTGTGTTGCAAACTTTGACTATAATTCATCCAAGTATGACTTCTTCGGCTCAAGATCCTCTGTACCACTTTTAGTGTACCATATTTGTGTATCACTAATAATTAATTGCCACATGTACATGTGACAATTAGTATAAATTATCACATGTATATGTGGCAAATTGGCAATTAATTATTAGTGATACACAAATATGGTACACTAAAAGTGGTACAGAGGATCTTCACCCGACTTCTTCATGATTAAGAAATTATGAATTAATATTTCAACAGATCGTACCAAGTATTTTGGTATGGTTTTAGTTTTAGACTTCTCATATCGGAGAAAAAATATATTGTACCGAAATTGAGAAAAAAACATGATTTAACAATTTATATTTTCATATTTACATCTAAATTTAATGACTTTTTATTTTTTAATTTATCATTCAAATATTCTCGAATACGGTATTATTTATTCATAATTTATTGTTACTACATCACTCGCGTTCAATTAAAAGAATATATGCTAACTTAGCACAAATTAAATTAATATGTTGAAAACTTAAAATGCAAAAATCCTAGACTACTAATACCAAACAGTAGGTTCCTTTAGAAAATAAAACAATAATTAAATAATTAATCAATTAATTTTATTAAATTAGGTCGAATTCCAACGTCAAATTTATGAACATTTTATTTTTGAATGCTTTATTGAATGTAGAATAATAGTTTATAAGATATTATGATATTAATTTTCATATAATTGTCAACTATGTAATCGACTAAATAAGAAAATTTGGATGAAAAAATTTATTTGAAAAAATCGTAAAATCGTACCGTACCGAAACCGCACAGAACCAAGTTTGTTGGTATGGTTCATAAAACTCTAATTTGATTTTGAATTTTTTAAAACAATACTAGTAATTGATACGGCACAAATTTTATTAAAAAAAATCGCAGAACAATAACATGTACACCCCTAATCATATAATGTATATATAAACTTGTATATATAAACTCTTAATGCAATTTAAATCCAATTTTAAGCGAATTGAAGGGCAAATAATTGTATTTTAATGGTTTTGCTTCTAGATTGAGATTATCAGAGCATCACCAGTGGTGTACCCAAATATTGGACCCAAATTCTTCATATGCACCCTGCTACAATGTTTTGCACTCTCTGAAAAGGTTTTTTTCTGCAGCAATAGACATCAAAAGTGTGAACCCATTTTTAAAATCAATTTAAATTAAATTTATTTCACTAACTTAAAATTAAAATCTATCTAAAAATACAATCAAAAGTAATTTTGGACTAAAGAAAAAATAAATAAAATTCAAAATATTTGTAATTTTTTAATAATTATTAATTGTAGACAATTAACTCATTGATGGTGTCTTCATTATTTTTTTCAAGTGCGGATTTATATTTTATGTAATCATTATTCTATATTTGATATGCTTTTTTATCCATTTGAATCGAAATTTGATATTATATTATGAAAAGTTTTGTGATAATATTTTTATCTGCGTGTCAATTTATGATTAGATATTGAGAATTCATATAAGATTTTTTTGTTGAAATTTATTATCGGATTTCTTTCCCACATCGTATACGTGTCAATTTATGATTGGATGTTGAAAATGGGTTCAGCAATTTTGAGGGCTCAAATTTGGGTTCAATTGGAAGTAAATGGATTCTGGGTGCATTTTGCACCTCCCTTTAGGTCCTCCACTCTGAGGCACTTTTTGCAAATTTTGGACCTAAACTAATTTGGGCTCCCATATGGGTACACCACTGGCAGTAATTGGTCTTTTAATTTGACCGTTAAATTCTGTACCTGGGATTTAGCTACTGATAATACAAAGAAATGCTAAAATTTTCTCGACATAATCTTTTTTCCTCCAACAATGGATCACCCTTTCGATTTATGTTAATGCTCGAATCCGTAACTCTGATTCAAATTCCTGAACAAACACCCCAAAATCAAGATTCCCAAATCAAACAAACACCAAATTTTCAATTTTCGCAAACGTTCATCTCCTCACTTACCCACTGCAAAAACATTTTTCAAGTTCATGGCCAAATGATTGTCAATGGTCTGATTCAAAATCTCCCTACAGCTAACAAAATCCTTCACATTTACACATTGCGCGGGGCCTTACAAAGTGCCTCCGCATTGTTTTGTGAGATTTCTGACAAAAATCCTGTTTCTTGGAGTGTTATGATTGGTGGGTATGCTAAAGCTGGTGATTATGTTAATTGTTATAGCACTTTTAAAGAGTATATGAGATCCGGAAATGGACTTGATAATTATACTTTGCCTATTGTTATAAGGGTTTGTAGGGATACATCAGACTTGCAAATAGGTAGATTGATACATGCTGTAGTGTTTAAGTATGGATTTCATTCGTTTGTTATTGTTGGTTCAATTCTTGTGGATATGTATGCGAAATGTAAGGTAATTGAAGATGCAAGGAAGGTGTTCGATGAAATGTGTAAGAGAGATCTTGTTACTTGGACTGTGATGATAGGTGCTTGTACAGAATGTGGGAATGCACACGAGGCGTTGGATTTGTTTGATCGAATGAAAGTGGAAGGAGTCGTGCCTGATAAAATCGCAATGGTGAACGTCGTCAACGCTTGTGCTAAGTTAGGGTTGATGCAAAAGGCTACTAGTGTGCATGATTTTATAAAGAGAATGAATTTTTCTCTAGACGTGATTTTGGGTACTGCTCTAATTGATATGTACGCAAAATGTGGGAGTTTAGAGTTAGCAAGGGAGATTTTTTATGGGATGAGAGAAAAGAATGTTGTCTCATGGAGCGCAATGATTGCAGCATATGGGTATCATGGAGAAGGCCAAAAAGCACTCGATTTGTTTCATGTAATGTTGGGGAGGAATATCGTACCTAATAAGATTACGTTTGTTTCAATCTTGTATGCTTGTAGTCACTCGGGTCTCGTTGAAGAGGGTCTTCATCTTTTCTCATCAATGGAAAATGAGTATGGAGTAAAACCGGACGTGAAGCATTTTACTTGCGTTGTTGACTTGTTTGGTCGTGCGGGAAAACTAGATAAGGCCTTGAAATTGATAGAGGATACAAATTTAAAAAAAGACACGGGGCTTTGGGGGGCTTTGCTTGGCGCATGTAGGATTCATAATCGTGTAGAACTCGGAGAGAAAGTTGCGGAGTCCCTTCTTGAGCTAGAATCGCAAAACGCAGGTCATTATGTGTTACTTTCGAATATATACGCCAAAGATGGTAGATGGAAAGAAGTGGCTAAGGTAAGGGAACTAATGACACATCGGAGATTAAAGAAAATTCCGGGTTACACTTGGATTGAGGTCGAAAACAAGATACATAGATTTAGTGTAGGAGACCATTCACATTATCTTTCAAACGAGATATACGAGGAACTAGAGATTTTGACTGAGAAATTGAAGGTGGCGGGTTATGTTCCGGATGCAAATTTTGTGCTACATGACATAGATGAGGAACTAAAGTTGGAACTATTGAACACACACAGTGAAAAGTTGGCTATAACATTTGGGCTAATTCGAACAACAAAGGGAACCACCGTTAGAATTACGAAAAACCTTAGAGTTTGTGGGGACTGTCATAATTTTATCAAAGTTGTGTCTTTAATCACAGATAGGATGATTGTTGTACGCGATGCAAATCGATTTCACCATTTCAAGGAAGGGGCTTGTTCTTGCCGAGATTACTGGTGAATAATATTTTTGGTAAGCCAAAATTTTCTTTTAACACGGTATATTTTTATTTTACAGAATATTATCAATGGTGGTTAGAGACTATTAAACTCGGGTATGAACAAATGGTTTTGTAAATATTTTCAAAATTTGTAGGGGGTGTCTTTGTAAAGGATTGTTGAAGTTGTAAGGCCATCTCTAGTCGAAGAAGGCAATAGCCCCCTCTTGCCGGCTTAACTGCTTGCCTCCCTGTCTTGCCTAGTATGTCATCCCCAATTGAACCAAAAATTCAAGATATTTAATTTCATTTCAAAACCTTCTCCACTCTCATTTAACAACAACAAGAAGAATAACAATAATAATAATAATAAGGGATTTTTGCACGTCATCCCCCAGAAAAGTTTCATTTTCATACGTTCCCTCTATAATTTAAAAAACATGATAGTGCCCCCTATAAGTTGATAAATGAGTGCACTTTGCCCCCCTAGTCATTTTTAAGTAATTTTCAAATGGTAAAACATCACTCAGGGGGTTTTCTGCAATAACAAACAACTTTAGGGGATTAAGTGCACAAAATTTTAAAATATCCAAATGTGATTTGCAATTTTAAAAAATTAAATTATTTAGTTATATTTTTATACGAAAATTCACATTTAAAAAAATGAAATTTTCATTAGTCCTCATTATTTGTTTATTATTGTTACAAATAAATCATCTCTATTCTAAAAATGTTTCAATCAAATCAAAGAAGTTTGAAACTAAAACAATTAAAATAAAAAATATGTTATAAGACTAAAATTAGATTACGATGTGATTATCAAGATAAGGAATTCTATGAAAATCTGCTTTGAAATGTTAATATTTTAATAACTTAAATTAATAATATTTTGTTTACTTAGCCCCCCAAAAGATTAGAATTAATGCACTAAACCCCAAATTTACATTTCTACCCATTGAAATCCAACAAATTATTGATCAGGGAGCAAAGTGCACTCACTTATCAACTTCTAGGGGGTACTGTCATATTTTTTCAATCATAGGGTGGAAAGTGCGAAAATTAAACTTTTTTAGGGGGTGATGTTCAAAAATCCCTAATAATAATAATATTTTTTTATGTTTTTATATTATTTGTGCTAAAAAGTTAAATTTCTTAAATTATAATATTCTAAGTTACTTTTTCATATATATGGTATTTGTCATCCAACTTCAAGTGTGAATAATTAAACACCACTTTTGGAACAACAAACCGAACTTCCATTAGAATCACAAGAACTTAGGGTATGTGTAGATGGGTTTTGGCCCGGTTTCGCGGGTCTCGCGAGAATGAGCCAAAATCCTTTCAAATGAGTTTTCGCCAAACCCATAAAACTATCAAAAACCTATTCAAAAACTCAAATTCAAACTCTTCAAACCTATAAAACATTGATTTGACACCTACCACCTATTTTTTCCCCCAAATCTCACTAAAAAAACATTGATTTGACATCTATCACCTACTTTTTTTCCTAAACCCCAACAACCAAACCCAATTCAAATGAGGTTTCAACTTATTCAAACCAAAAAATTCAATAGTCAAAACCCATCCAAATGAAGTCTCAAAGGTTTCATCGAAACCACCCAAACCAATTTTTTTAAACCGAGACTCGCAAAACCGAGCCAAAACCCATCCAAATAGACACTTATGTACTTACTCTGAGGGTTTGGACTCAGACTCACTTAAATAGGGTCAAACTTCATCAAATAAAGAGTTTGCAGATGTCTCAGTCGAAACTCCAAGTTTCGGTCAAGTCGAAACCTATACAAATTTACTTGAGACCTATAAAATCATTAATTTGACATATGTTATCTATTATTAACACATAAAGTTTTTGGTTTATATCTACGACCTATTATTCTTCATACCTGAACAACCAAACATCAATCCAAATAAAATTTTAAAATTTCGTAACCCACTAACTATTATTTAATATATTATTATATTAATATTTCATTAAAACCATTATTCAAATCGAGTTTCGAAAGTTTCGTCGAAACTTTCAAATCACTTTGTGAGACCAAACCAAGACAGAATCAAACTACTTCCATAATAATAAGCCTTAGAGTTTGTGGTGAGAGCTCTACCAAAATATAAAAGGGCAAAAAAGTATTTCAAGTAAAATATACTTTTCTTGCTTTAGTATATACAAAAGTATTGATTAAATCTTAATATTCTACTTTTTCTAACATATTTTTTTCTTATTGATAAAATACTTCATTCATGTAACCCATCTAATGACATAAGTTGATCGCAAATACGTTTTCAATAATTTAATTTTAATAAAATTTGTTCAGCTGAGCGATTGTTATAGATATCATGAATATTATTCTATAATATAATTAATGTGACACGGACACCCCACTTGGAAGCACCATGGAGCACCCTCCTTTCAGATGAGGTGTCACCAGCCTGCGATTTGTCTATCTAATAGGAAGTTGCGGAACTGCCTAAAGAAAATAAATGAACAGAGCCATATATTAATTCGTAAAATACCTCATTCGCTTGAAGTTATATGGGACCATAATCCAGAAAGTTTTAACACCTTTAGAAAAACGATCTCACTAGAAAGATCTCATTATTAATGTCAAATAACTAGCTTATCCTGAGGAAATGGAACACGAGAAAACAAGGAGAGTGAGTCCCGAATGACTAGTGAGGGTAAGAGCACGACAATAATCAAAGGAAATGGTGAATGTAATGTAAAAAAATTTAAGATCAACATCTGATAAAGAATGAGTCGTAGAAATGAACCAAAATAAAAGCATGATAGAGATAGAAGGTAATTGAATAATTTCTCATGTAAATATTTAAGAATGGAGCGACTTACAGGTTATCTAAATGAAGAAAGTTAATACAGATATGAACACGTATACCATATAAAATATCATCTTGTATATATATAGATATATATATATATATATATATATATATTCATCGATGAGCAAATGGAAGGAACAGAGATAGGAGCGACCTTGGAACTTGACTTATAACTTGTAAGCTTGTAACTTTTAAGCTTATATTCATCGAGGAGCGACCTTGGAACTTGATGTGTCCAAATTTTGTACCCGAGGGCAATTAAGAGATTACACTAAGTTGCATAAATAAGAGATTTGTAACGTCTTTATCATAAACCCTCGTAACGTCTGTAACATCTTTGTATTTATTACTTGTAACGTCTTTCCTGAAAAGACTATTATACCCCTGTACGTACTTATAAATAGGTCGCCCTATTTCCAAACAAAGGGAACTCAACTTACTATTACAATTACTATCCAATTTTTCTCTCGATATAAGTGTGCAGACCTTATTTCATTATTGTGATGTTGTTATAGATCGAAGGGCTTATTCCATTTTGCCCTAAACATTTTTATACAACATCATAATTGGTATTGCCCCCAGTTTCGGGAATAATTGCGCGAGCGTTTATTGTCGAAACTTGATTCAAGTATCTGAGCATTGTAGCCACCTACTCCATACCTCCATATGTGATAAATAAGCATGTAACACTGCCTCGTTAAAACCTTGCCAAGAAAAACCCATTGGGATAAAAATTTGGACGAAGGAAAAAGAGTACAGTGTTTAGACACGCTCCCCCTGTAAATTTGGTGAAGAGTAGGGATGATTCTTTTCTTTAGCTGCTCTTTCTTATATGGAGTAAATATTCTTCTTTGAGATATCTCTTTGTCAAAAGTTGCCTCCCAAAGCCATAATTGCATGTAAAACACAAATTCATGTGGTCAAATATTATCACTTGAAGGTAAATGAAGTAAAAATAAATTTAATTTTCAGCCACAAGTGTAACTTGATTCACGCTGTTTTACATTTTGATTTTGATAGTATTCTATCGTCGCTGCCGTTGTTGTCTTTTTTTTTTTTTTTTTTTTTGTGCCGAGAGACGACCGGACTACCCCTTTTGATCGTTGAAGGATGACCAATTGACCCCCTAGCATTTTTCGGAGGAATGATCGATTTACCCTTTTTTGATCTCTAGAGATGACCGATTTACCCTCGATCGTTTAGGGATGACCGATTTACCCTTTTTTGATCGTTGAGCAATGATCGATTTACCCTTTACTTTTTTAGGGATGATCAATTTACGCTTCTTGATCGCGAAGAGACCATCGGTTTACCGTTTGTAGTTTTAGAGATTCATTTATTATTGGCTTTATACGTCCGTAAGTAAATAATATACTAAACTTTTAACTGAAAGACATAAAATATAAATTTTACCTCCTTTGTGTAGTTATGCAATCTTGAGATACTTTAGGGTCAACTTTGCAATTCTCACTAATTTTTGAGGTTATTCTGCAATTTTTGTCATCTTCTGGGTCAAGTGCATGTGCACTTTTGAGAGACTTGCAAAATTAACCGGTTGGCTTCCACGAGAATCGCTGGTTTGGGGAGCACACTTGGTAATATGATTTGCATATCAAGTTTATTAAGATTAGAAATTTGGAGTTTTGCTAGGAAAATGAATCTACGCAAAGGCTCAAGGATAAATTAGTTGATACTGCATCGAGTTTTATGATCGGTGGCTCTGAGACATATTTATTTTTCAAAAATTTCTCTCGTTAAATGTACAGATCAAACGTTTCCCACAGACGGCGCCAAAATGATGTTGGATAAAAATGATCAAGGAACTTCTTCAAGATTTCTTCTCTCCTTGATCCTTCTCCAAATTATAAATGATGATTTGCACGGGACGAACTTCCTGAGAACTTCTTCTTTTCTCTTCTTTCTCTCTAGAATAACTTCCCTCTTTTTTGCTGAAAATGAGATGATATTTATAGGAAAGTTCTGGGAGGTGAAGAGTTTCCTCCATAAATGTAAATGAATTAAGGAGGGGTAAAATAGTCATTTTAATTGGTGATATAATTATTTATTATCAAATTTACTAATTAAAGAATTACTAAAATGCCCTCATATCATAAATTGTCACTATCAGAACTTGATTTGTAATTTGTAATTTTTAAGCTTGTAACTTTTAAGCTTATATTCATCGAGGAGCGACCTCGGAACTTGATTTGCAATTTGTAATTTGTAAGCTTGAAACTTTAAAGCTTATAACTTATAACTTGTATACTAGTTTACGTGCTCAAAATTTAGGATAAAGTTAAGAATATTATAACAAGTCAAGTTATAAGTCATAATCATATGAAGTTTCATAGCGAGAAGCAATTCAAACTAAAGTCGAATGAGTTAACTAGAATGCAACCATACATGAAGTTCAATAAGATAATGAGATATAAATTTGAATGAAATATCATTCAAAGTAACAAGAAATCAAGAATTTAAGGTATTGTTAGAAGTAAAAAGAAGAAGGTCGAACTTAGAGCCCAATGAAAATAGCAAACCTAGAAGAATACTTTGATCTTTGAACAATCAACTAAAAGATTGAGTCGGTACACTAGGATCGAAAAAATATCATAGAAGTGCAAATTGGGACGAGTTAAGCCCAAGAACAAGATTTAAAGGGTTTCATCAAATCAAATCAATCAGAAATGATAAATATAAGATCCTCACATTTGAAAGTAATGAATGACACAAAAGTAGTGATTGACAAATTTGTATGTTGAAAATAGAGTAACTTTCGGATTCAAGAGAAGTTAACAATAACTTATGTAACAAATAAGTATGACAAAAATTTAATTTAAAAGTTAAACGTTCAAAAGGGGATTAAAATGTTACACTACTAGAAAAAAATGAAATTTCAACAGAAATTTAGACAGATTTTACATAAAATTTCAACAGATTTCAAAATTTCGACAGAATTTTCGACAGAAAAAATCTGTCGCAGAAACGCTTGTCAAAATCTTGATTTCGACAGAAAATTGCGACAGAAAAAATTTCGACAGAAATTGCGACAGAAAATATTTCGACAGAAATTTCGACAGAAACTTTTTCTGTTGAAATTTTGAAATTTCGACAGAAATTTTCTGTTGAAATATTGATATTTCGATAGATTTTTTCTGTTGAAATTTTCAAAATTTCGACAGAAAATTTCTGTTGAAATTTTGATTCTGTCGAAATTTTAACAATTTCTACAAATTCAATATTGATCCGAATCTTTATTTTGATTTGTGTTTACACTAATTACCAATTTCCACACAATTTAAATTGACGACAATTGTAAATTCTAATTAAGCATTAATCCAACATTCATCAAAATAAAAAAAATCTCCAAATACCAAATACAATCAAAACACCAAAAATATGATAAAATCCCTAAACATCCAACAAAAGTACCAAAATAAGTTTGTCAATATACGATCATACATAACAAATCCCTAATCAAAATACGATCATACATAATAAATTTTCCTTGGCTTTTTGACTCTTCTATTTGTATGCCTCGGTTTCCCAATATGCCTTTAACGAATCATACTCCGTTTCATTTATATACCCCGGCTTCTTCGCTGTCCTTCAAACGTTGAATAATTTATAGGAAAATGCTCTTCCTATCCTTTTTTTGTAGATTTTCTTAATACATCCCGGACATTCCACCGAAAGCATCTCTGTAATTATCAAACAAACATATACATCCATCTACGTAGTAAACGTATATCCATATTATACGTACACAAAGTTTACATTTATAAACATTACTATTAATTAATTCATCATAAAAGTCAAGCAATTTTCATGCTCCATTCAAAATTTTAACATTTTAAAATCAATCTAAATGCAAACATATTTAATTATTGAAGTGTCGAAGCATAATAAACTTGCTAAATTTCATAAAAATAGTACATTATAAGGTTGGTGTACATTATATGCACAAAAAAGGGACACCAATCCATCATTATATTTATATGTCCATATATCACCATATTATTTGTCCAAAGGTTCAAATCAGCTTTACAACAATAACCAAATCATATCATGTTATAATCCAATTTTCAGTACAGTAAGCTTCAAAGACTCTGTTAAAGACCCAACCAACAAAGTTTTATGGCCCATTATCATTTCTCCAGTTGCTACCTAGACTGTAAAGACTCTACCCAACCAACAAAAAAAACCACTCATATTGAAGACCATTCTTTTCTTTACAAAATCTTCATCCAAACTCTAAACTCCAAAGGGTATTTATTTCATTACTTCGTCGCGTATTTTTGTCGTGTTTATATACTTCATTTCCTTTAATATCGCATTGTTTTTCCCAAGTTTCATGGCAATTCTATTTATAGAAAGTTTGTCAAACAACAAAAACAGCAGAGTGCTACAGATTGCAGTAAAGGCCTTAAAGATTATACTTTTAACTGCTGGGCTAATTTCAACTATACTTATGGAAAGGTGCAGTAGAGTTTGTTTTCTCAAGCCTAATTGGAATTTGGAATTCAATTAAGTGCTTCTTATCTTCTCCTCTATGCATTTGCATTATAATCAATTTCATGGTAATTTTTGTGTGCTAATAACATCCCAAATAATGATTAAACATTTTAGCGTGCCAATAACAATATATCCCGAATCCAAGGCATTACAATAAAAAAGGAACCCATTTTATACCTAATAAAAATCCCAAATAACAATAATGATTAAACATTTTAGTGTGCTAATAAAAATGCAAAACTAAAAAAGGAACCCAATTTCCTAATAATGGCAGACGAGATTCGAAGGATTAAAATCGAAATTGAAGGATTAAAGTGCATTTATACCTTACTTAGAATGTTTCAACAAGACTTGTGGTGGTGTAGGTGCCGGAGTCGGAGCTGGCCGGAGGCGCGTTGCTCGGATCTGGAGAGCTGAGCCGCGGCGGAGGTGGATTATCCGGAGAAGGTGACGGCTGGGTCGCGAAGGGGGTGCGGTTGCGGCGGTGCGGCGGTGGTAGCAGATATGGAAGAAAAGAAGTCGCGCAGCTGGGAGAATTTTTATTGAAAGGAATTAGGGCGTGATGCTGGAGAGATAGGGAGAGAGAAAGATTTGGATAGCTGGGTAGTGAAAGAAAGAAAAAGGAAAGAGAAAGATAAAGGAAAGAGTCGCGTATTAAATTTCAACAGAATTCAAAATCTGTCGAAAATTCAAAAAAGTTCGACAGAAAATTTTCTGTCGAAAAATGAAAAATATCGACAGATTTATATTCTGTCGAAATTTCCGCGGATTTTTCAACAGATTTTTTTTCTGTTGAAATTTTATACTCAATTTCAATAGATTTAAATCTGTTGAAAATAATCTGTTGAAATTTCATTTTATTCTAGTAGTGTTACCTGCTGCCACCTTATATTCCAACCAACACCGTGTAATCCACAGATCTTCAGTCGATTCAAAATTGGCACCAACTCAAATATACCTACGATATCTACGACTTATACGAAGATATCGACCCCAAATCCTCACTCCAAAATTTTCAAAAAAACCTCTGAAAGTTAAATCGAATTCAGGTCCCCTGTTCGACATTATTGTTGTTCTAATAAAGTAATAAATACTTCTTAAAAATAATAATTGCTTATATTATGAATGTTCTCTACAGATTCCGTGAAGAACTCAAGATTGGTACAATATAACACATAAATATTTGATCAATGCTTAAATAGTTCCAATCTAATTTCAATATATTGAAGAAATAAACCGTTTTAAAATAAATAATAAACATTACAAGATTCCTCAAATTATATAACACCACTATTTTGAAGCTCATAAATTACTTATCCTAAAAATTATACAATTTTCTCAAAATATTGGTTCAAATTGTCATTCTTAATTATAGCATTTCATTTTAATAACATTTATAACATAATTAAATCTACTATTTCTATAATATTCTAAAAGGATATAAATTCTTTTTCTTGACCCATGACAGAAAAAGAAGAAGAGAAAGCGATATACTAGTGAGGATCCGTTGAAGAGTTTATGTTGTCTCGATAGGGAATAGTCAAAGAATAGTCAAATCTTTTCCAGCACCGGTGCAATATGAAAGAGTCCTTTAGAATTCGTTAGAATACGAACGAGATCAAAAACGGTCTGCCGAGGCTCGAGTAGAAAAAGAGGTACTTAAACAGAGGGCTGTAAGCAGTGGCTCGACGGAGATAGATGGTTCGAATCAAGCGAAACCAAAGTCATTCGTTGGCACCCGAGATGCTAAGGATCGAAGACTTGAGATTTAAGGAAAGTATAAAATAGAACAAAAACTCTTGATTTTTTAAATTCTTAAAGAGTTTTTGGTAAGCAAAAACCATTCTCTCCATTCATTATACAATTGGTATTATAGTTACAAAAACAACTTAGATATGAATCAAGATAAAATTGTGAAATGTAAGAACTATAAGGATATAATTACATTCCTGATTTATTTAAAATTATGTACAAAGAAGGTTACAAACCGGCCCTAAGAGAAAACAAAATTGAAAACAGGACATAAACGAAACTAATTTTCATCTTTTCGTCCATCTAATTTTGAGTTCATCTCTTAGTGGTTCATCAACTTAGGCCTATTCATGCTCCATGCAGTCAAACTCTCGATTTTGACAGCTTCGGTGCCATTGTTAAATGCGAACAAACGAGCATTGTCGTATATTGCTAGACTAGGATAAACTCTAGACGTAATGACGGTTTTTCCTCCTGCTGCGAAACTCTCCACGACAGAGTTATCAATCTACAAGAAAGAACAATGATCATAATTAACCTTATTCGATTGAATACTGCAAATGTATAATACAGAATTGAATATATGGAATATGCATACCAAACTCCTGAGAGAAAGCTTCTTAGAACTCAAGTCGATATTTACAAATCCTCCAAACGAGGGTCTCCATGCGTCCCTTCCATCCTCCATGGAAGTCTTATCTTCCACTATGCTCGACCTGCGAAAAGAATACTTAAGAATTTAGCGATGCTATAAGTCCGGAGAAGTACGGAGACAATCAATAGAAGAACGAACCTTGATGCATCAGAGCACAAAAGAACCTTATGCTTGTCTTGAGCTTTGAAAATTCTGAAAAAGACGGGGGTGTATTCCTCGAGATTTTCTGAAGCTAGAGTCAAGAGCCCGAATGGTCCTAATCCACCTTGAACGGTCGAACCCTTTAGGCCACAGAGCTTTTCTCCCTTTAAATTCTCCCAACTTGGATCAAATGGCTCAGCTTTGTCTAGGCTATCGAACGAAAAGGTCACATCTACATCGGCCTATCAGGTAAACGCAACCATGTCAAATTAGTCGCTGTATCTTAAGTTGCTTTAAAAAATAAAACTTTCTATAATACTATACCTGTGCAACTGTTATTCCTTTGATTCCTACTTTCTCACCCTTCAAAAGCTTCTTGTTATTAAGTTCCACCTTGTCTCCTCTTAGAGTTTCGAGCTCTTCAATAGGCCATTGGAGCAATTGTTTGCCGTTCGGATCAAGCACAACCGTACGTGGGATAAGCTAAAAAAAGAAAAATATGAAATGTCATATATCGATAATTCGAAGTGAATTACTTTATATACTAAAGATAAATACCTGGACACCAGCCCAACCCTTCTTCACATCATTATCAGTCGAATCGGACTCATTTGCCCAACCCCACAAAATCCGTCTGTTCTTGCTTGGATCAAAGAACGATTTTGAAGCGTAAAAATTTCCATAATCGTACCTCAACCCCTCCCAACCATCAACCATATCTTTATCGGGAACGTACCTTTCCTTTCCAGGAAAATATGTACCTAATGTGTAGTAATCATACCTAGTAAGATCCAAGCTAACCTTAAACACATGCTTCACATTTGGTCCAATACTCGAAGTATCCAACCCGTTCTTACTAGCAACCGCTACCGGGAAAAAATCAGGACATTCCCAATTCCCCGTTCCATTTTTAGAATGCAACGGATGACGCACTTTAACCCAGTTAATAAAATCCTTACTCCTGTACAAAAACGACATCCCTCTATGTTTTCTTCGTCCACCTATCGTGGTTCTCCAGTAACCATCTTTGCCCAACCAAGCTGTTGTTGGGTCACGGAATGTGGTCTTGTTTACGTATTGGTCTGCAACGATTATCGGGTTGTTATCGGGCTTGATCCATTCGGTGAGATACGGGTCGGATAAGTTGGCGGGAACGGCATAGTTTTGGACTTGTGTTTGGTTCTGGTCAATGATGCCTGTGTAAAAGATAACCGGTTTGTTTCCGGGTAGGATTGTGGCTGAACCGGACCAACAACCATATTTGTCAAAGGGTTTTGATGGGTAAATTGCGTGTGGTACTTTTTTCCAGTTAATCAAATCTTTTGACACGGAATGTGCCCAAACTATGTTGCCCCAAACAGCACCTTTGGGGTTGTATTGGTAGAAGAGGTGGTAGTAGCCGTTGAAATACATTGGCCCTGTTTGAATGAAGGTAAAGTATTAATTAAAAATTGAAGTATCATAAATGGCCATAAATGATTACTCCTTATGTCCCAAATTATTTGTCGATTTAGGATTTAAATACAATATTAATCATATATTTTCCTATTTTACCCTTAAGAGAGAGAGTGTACAACTTGAATAACGTGTAAATAGTTAATACTGATCTGTCCTTTTAGAGAAAAAAATTTGTCTCAAATTATTTGTCACTTTAAGATTTCAATACACTATCAATTAATTATTTTAGGTATATAAGAGAAATAGTTAGAGAGAGAATGTAAAACTTGAATAACGTGTAAATAGATAATGGCGGGATAAATAAAGAATAAGGGTATTTTAGTTATATAACTTATTTTTTTCTTAAAACTGAGGCTATTTAATAGATATCTTAATATGTGTGAAAACATGTAAAATGACAAATAATTTGGAACAAATAAAGTATATAGTAAAGGTATTTTAGGTATATAATTTGTTTTTTTTTTCTAAAATGGAAGTTATTTATTAGGTAATTTAATATGTGCGAAAATATGTAAAACGAAATTAGATGGAGGGAGTAAAACTTAACAAAAGAAAAGAAATGTTTTATTAGAAAAATAGAGAGAAATACTCACCATTTGGATCTGATGTGGATAAATATCACCATCGGGTACATGAAAAAGAAACATATGAGGTAATTAGTGATGCAAAATATGGAAAGTTAATAATAATTCCATTAAATGAACATGATGCCTAACATACTCCAACAAATTAAGACGGTAATGGCATATTATATTGGTATTTACGAAAAACAAAGTTTGATATATTAATTTATTTAATTTTTTATGAGAAAGTTTGATATATTAAATTAAGTAGGCAAAGTTGAGGGTTGTTCACTTTTGAGCTTTACCAAATTAGAGGACTATATCATTATAAACAAATAAATCCTTGTTTTTATAAATGTAAAAGTATTGATTAAATCTTTTAGATGGTTAAATGGGCCGACTTGCTTACTAAAAGGGCCGACTAAGAAAACTAAGTCAACCATTTTATTATTTTATAGGTTGAAACGTGGGAGAAAATTATTTTATGTATATAGGAAATATTTCGTTGATTCAAGAATCGTAGTGTAAATTTCTTTAATTAAAATAAAAATAAAAATAGGAGTGTAAATTAATTGCATCATATTCTTGTCATGGCCATCACGTTATTCTTTTTCTAGTCTTCCCTTTAATTTTCCAATCACATTCTTCTTGTTTTGTTATGGGGACCAAAAGATACAACATAGTTTGAAAAATACATGCATGCAGCTACTTAAAAAGTTGACTAGTTTTATAGTCCTAAATTCCCGCTGACATAATAAAATATATATTTAAACTTTTATTTTGCTTCTAATTTGGAGGGCTGTGGAATTTCAGCATTAAGCTAAAATTAAAGTGAACTTTTTTCAAAGTCAAGAAAAATGAACTCTAAGATTGGCAAAAATCATAGAGAAAAGTCATGAATTTTTCTTTTATAAGACATGAATATAAGTATTCATTATTATTCCGATTTATATCTGCTAATTGATATTTATCAATCACAAAATATGTACAAATTGTGAATTTATCCTGATGGTTAATCATTATTCATAATTCAAATTATCAAATGGGGAAACAAAAATACCCAACTAATTTTTTTTTTAAATCGAAGTGTATTGCACTTACATTGTAATTGGTCACTCTCTTGGGAATTACATCAAATTCCAAAGCAAGTGTATTACACTTGCCATAATTATTTTGAATTTGACCAAACCCGACGTGAATAAGAATTTTCCAAATAATTAAAATCTTTGGTAAAAGAAACAAATATTTATTTGGCCCCATCTCAACAAAATGCCAATACTTTCTTTTAACGAAATTTGACTCATTCATGTGATGAAAGGAGACACCAACCCCAAAAATATTAAAAAATTCCCAAACTATATTATCTAACATGTATTCTAATAAAACAGTAACATGATGTACGATTACTTAATCTTATTTTATTAATGCAAATCATGTTCATATATAATTTTTTTTAAGGGTCGAATCACAGCGGATCGTAACAGCAAGTCCACTCTGCCGCTTACATTATTAAAATTAATGATAAACAAGCCACGGAAAACAGACAGATAAATCGATAGATAGAGATGCGAAGAAGTTACCGTTAATCCAGTGTTTGGTGGGTTGGAAATGGTATCCACTTCTATGAACTTGCTTAATATTTAACGCGGGTTTGGATTGTAATTGCATGTACTCTTTGTGGGATGCTTCGACTCCATTAATGTTGAACAAAGCTATACAAGAAAGCAATAAAACTGGCAAAGCCCAAATAATACTTTTTGAATAGAACTCCATTGGGCTTTGGCAGAAGAAAAAATAATAAACACACACCCTTCTGAAAATCGAAGAAAATTGAAGAGGAAAATGTGTTGTTTATGAAAGTTGAAGAGGAATATGTGGGGGTATTTATAGGAAGAGAGTTTATGCTATTTGGAATAAATGGGAGATTAATTATAGAGGGATTAGTGGATGGTAATTATCTTAGATTTGGATTAGGAAAAGTCAATGGATAAGAAATAAATTTGGATAACTATTGGATTGACTGTGCCGTTGTTTTTTCAAATTTAGACAACTGCATTTTTATCTTTGGACTTTGTGTGTGTTGTGTGTGAGAGAGAGAAGGGATGGAAACTAAAATTGGAAATTAAATCAATTAGGTTACCAAGAAATTATATAATGAGTTTCGTTTTCGATATATGTTTCGGTCAGTTTAATATAAGAAACTTTTCGAAAAGTTTCCGGAAATGTTTCGGAAAAATTAGGAAAAATTATGAAAAAGTTACTAATCTAAGAAAGAGATAAAGTTTCATGACAAATATTGAGTTTCGAAAATACATCTTATTTTCGTTTCGATTGATTCAAAAACAAAAAATTTTCGATGTTTTCGACGGAAAAGATGGAAATTTTGATCCATGGTTGTACCATTTTTTCTTAGTTTTAATTTGATGGTGAGTTATAGAAATGTGCACCCAAAAAAGGAAAATAGTTTAAGAAAATGGGTGAACTTGTATATGTTTTAGGTCTTGATATTTTGGGCTTAAATTGGTCGATCTAATTAATTTGGTGGAAGAGTCAAGAGACTAGTCTTTTACAATGTGGTGAACTTTATAAAAGATTTTTTATCTCATTTTTAAGTCACATTTTGGTGTTACGTGATGATTTATCTTGTAGGTGTATGTATAGGCACACACAAATTTTAAATCTGAACATCTAATTTGCCAGTAAGTATATACGTATGACAAAAATATGGCACCAAAGTGAGATAGAAGATTTATCTCGTATGAATCCATGTTCGATTTGCTGCTAGAAGAGGTTTTCACATATCCAACATGACTTAGATGCAAAATAAGTTGAGTTTAAGACTTGAATATTCTATCTATTTATGTGAGAATTTTTTTTTTTTTAATTTTCATTTTAGAAAATGAGCTTTGGTTTGTGAGTACCCAATTTAAGTAATAAGGACAAAAGATTTTGAAAAGAGAGAATAATTAATGATGAAATAAGGATACTGTGATTTTCCTTGTGATTCCCTATTTCAATTCAGATAAAAAAAAAAAAAATACTACATATATGTGCTTGTAGCACTTTTTAAGCTGTCGTTCAAAAAGTTTAAGCAACTAGACTAACAATTAACTCATAATTTTGTGTGTACATCAAAAAGTTTAGAATAAAAAATGTTTCAAGATCCGGTTACCACTATGCATTATTAAAAAAAAAAAAATTATTGTACTATATATCACGTAAAAAATAATTGAATTGTACAATTTCGTAACCATATCACAAAATAAGTGTATTGCAGTTACGTTGTGATTGATCATTTCTGGAAGTTACATCAAATCCCAAAATAAATGTATTTCACTTGCTATGAAGTAACTTTGAATTCATCAAACCCGATCTGAATATTGTTTCCAATTAGAAAGATTAAAGAATTTGTATTTAATTTCCCAACAACCGTCTTCCATGTTACAACTTGTGAAGTTATATTAGTCAAAATAACAAGGAAAGAGAAAATATTGGAAATAAGCAAAATAAAATAACTTGTCATTAAGTGTCTGGTTGTACAGCATGAATTAAATCAATTTATTATATATATATTTATATAGTAGTATTGCATATTGAGCAAAAAGTCCGTTGACTTTATTGTTGTTTAATGTTTATACTATTCTGTTTCGTCATATATAGGCAAAATTGTAAAAATCATCCCAAACTAATCACTGATTTTGGATTTTCGTCCCAAACTATTTAATTTGGCGAATTTCGTCCCATAATTTAATGTTTTTTTGGAATATCGTCCCACCATAATTATAAGACGGAATTGCGCATTTGTCTATGAATTATCACATGGCTGCTTAAGTGTCATGACATGTTAAATTTTAACATGAATAATTATATAATATTGCAGAGTTCGTCCAAAATTAATTACAAGATTGAACGTCATTTTCATTAAATTAGAAATTTAATATTGGGACTAAATTCATACGAAATGGTAAATTATGGGACGAAATTTGGCGAGTTGATATAGTTTGGGACGAAAAATCAAAATTAGTAATTAGTTTGGGACGATATTCCAAAAAAATATTAAATTACGGGACGAAATTCGCCAATTTAAATAGTTCGGGATGAAATCCAAAATCAGTAATTAGTTTGGAACGTTTTCTGCAATTTTACCTCATATATATAACTAAATTCGTTCCCGGTATATATATACTCCCAAAAAAACTCGAGTACCTCCCCAAAAACTGTTAATGCATGTGCTCAAAATTAATTAGGTCATCTTCAACCCATAGGGAGAGGGGGATCCGGGGGAGGGGATGCCGGAAAACACTCTCCAATTGGTGGTGGAGGAGGAGGGGGAAACATCCTCCTGTCTGATCATGTCCTTCCCCCGGGCTTCTGGACGCTCTGCACGAGCGCCACTTGCTTTATCCTTTTTATTTATTTTAATTATTTTATAAAATGTGATTTTTTTTTAACTTAATTAAAAATAAAAAATTATTTTTAAATATTGTTTAAATTTAATCTTTAACATAATTGGTTTTAATTTTAAAATTTTAAATTTGTCTACGATAGTATAATTTAAATAAAACGTACGAATATGGAAAAATTTATTTTCACTTTAATAACATTGCAGTTTAAACACTATTAATTTAAATTTTTAAATCTCAAATTTTTCTACGGCGGTTGTACAATTAAGACAAAACGTACAAGTACGAATTCTTTTGTAAGTTTTAATATAATTTAATTAAATGCGATATAACTTAACAAAGTATATTCAAACATTTAGATTCATATTTAAACACTTAAACAACTACAATGTTACATACTAAAAACATCGTTCATGATGGTTGAAAAAAATTATACGAATCCCTTATGGGTTGGAGACGAGGGAGGGCAAATGAGAAAGAATCCCGGGGACCCCTATGACTTGGAGATGCCCTAAGTCTATGCATGTACCACTTGAATTAAATCATAAAATAAAATGTACAAAACAGAAAACAACTCAAGTTGACAATGTCACTTTTTCTATAATTTCCAAGAATAATTTAGATAAGCCAAACCAAGGATTCAACTTTTTAATCCATAGTCAACTACACACACATGTAGCTTTTCAAGTGGACCACAAGATGAGGACCAAAAATTCTGACCTGGACCTAACTGTTTATTAATTACGTCTATAATATAATAGTAATTAAATAAGTGGTCAAACGTACATCATATTATACGTGGTATCTTATATTACATACATATATTCAAAATTCGAATTTTAATTGGTCGACGTGCTTGCATAAATTTAAATTCCAGTAAAGACTTATACGTGGTATATATCTTATACACGTGACAGTCTTTTTCTGCAAGATTTGGGCATTAATTGTATATATAATTTAAATGTGAAGGACTTGTAGAAATATAAATTAAAGTTGGTTATTGAAAAATTTTAATTTTGAAAAGAGAGAGAGTCGTAATTAGATTGCTTTCAAGATACATGTCATGATATCTTCGGTTATATATATAAAAATAAATATTATACATAAAATTGACTTTTCCAGAACGATGTTCGTACTAAGTAATAACCTTTTATTTTTTTAAAAATAGCATGTATATGATTATTTTTATAATTTTATAAGTAGGTGTAGAATTTTGAAAGATCGTTTTGTTGCTAAATTGTAGTAATTAAAGAGCTATTCTAAATGATACATATTACAATTAGGAAGAAATCTTAGTACCGTAGACATATATATAACATGCACGAGGTGCACTCAATTTAATTTTTCATATAATTAATCAACACACGATCGAAACTTGATATTAGAATATTAATATGTACTCCTAAATATTAGAAAGTTATATAATCTTTATTTTTTATGATATATTCATAATCAATCATTACATCAGAAACAATTTCAACAACAACCCAGATACTAAGAATTATAAATAATAAACAACTATCAAAGACTAATATTAAAATTAGATAAATACTCATAACCTCTTAATCCTGCTGCATTATATGAGTTTACAATAACTACATGAATATTTCTTTGAGTGACGGAGGCAATATGTATTTCTTTGGTGAAAATTCTCGAATTCAAAATAAATGTCTGATAACACGTCGATTAGTTAATTCAAGAATGGATCCAAGATTTCTTCGGTTTGTGGGTTCTTTTTCTTCTTGATTTCGATGTATTTTAGTTGATGGTATCAAAAAGAGGTACCTCGACGTGACATGAGCGTGAAAGGGGTTTAAGAATCAGTTTTTTTTTCTTTCTATATTCTAGAAAAAAAACCTCATTTTCTGGGTGTCAAATCTAGGATATGTGGTATAAAAATGGAAGATCTATTCTCTGAAAAGTTATTATAGTAGAAAAAATGCTATACCCTTGCCAAAATTATATATGACTCATATATTAATCACTAACATTAGAATTTTTTTATTTAAGTGATTAAGAGAAGAAAAAAGTGGGCAGCAAAACTTCTTGAGTGATTTTTTTTTTTTTTTTGACAATTCTAGTTCTCTTGAGTATTGAATCCACTAGACTCATATAAAAATATTCCTTGTCGGACAATATATATCATGAACTACAAGGAAACAAGGCGTGACACATTGCAGCTTGGGCAAAACTACATATCCAAAAATATGTAAGTGCTCAACTTGAAATCAAATTACTTTATCTTCCACTACTTGATATTTCCTTTTAGAGTAAACCCACAATAACAAATTCTAGAGCAAATGGATACCATATAGACCAAGAGAAATCATGTGTCACTCTCACTTTTTGAGTTGTAACCCCAAAAGTGTGTAGGCATACATCCCTTTTTAAACTTGTGAAATATGGCTTCCTTAAATGGGAAAGTGGCAATTTGTCTTTCATCAAATCTTTTGAAAACTATGGTCACATGCGCGTCTAGGGCCACTAGTGGCACATTCACACACGGATCATTAGGAAATTTTGATATGAAATTAGTAAGAAAAAATGGTTGTAAAGCAATATGCGCGATGCAATGTCATTTTTTTTATGAGACGATACTGCACTTGATTCAGGGCTGGCTCAAGTGCTAGGCATCTTGGGCCGGTGCCTAGGGCCCCCGGTTCGAAGGGCACCAAAATTTATATTTAGGTCTTTAGAAAAATTAAAAAATTAAATATTTTTAATTTTATTAATTTTATGTATAAGCATATATCTTGGCTCACTTGGTAAGATTTTTTCTTGATGAGTGGGAGGTCTAGGGTTCAAATCCCAATATTGAGTTTTTTTCTTATATTTTGATTGTTTTATGTTATTTAACTTTTTTTTTTGTAATAATGTCGTCTTTCCTATTTCCCTTTCATAGTTATTATTATTTTAATCATTTTTCTTACTTAATGATTTCTTATCAAAAGTTTTCTTAATAAGAGCTTTAAAAAAGATTCTTTCTTAATTATTAAAAAAAGAATACATTTTTTTTTCATTATAATATAATTTTTTTGCTTATTACTTTTTCACTTAGTACATTGCTAAAAAGAATTTTACCCCCAATAAAATTGGTCTATCCCCGTCCATATTTTTATATGTATGTGTATTTTTTTCTTATTTTATATATGATGTATAATTTTTTCTGTACATGATAATAGATAATTAATAGAGTTAAGAATGTCACGAAATGAAATAAAGTCAAGCAATCAATTATGATATTTGTAAAATTTGCTTCGGCTAAAATAATATTTTTAATATTAAAAATTATACAATAAAAATTCACGGTTGAATCTTTTAAAAGTTAAATAAGTTTGCTATTTAATTATTTATCTAAAAAATAATATGTTAGATATAATTATATGTCTAAAAAATAATAAATAATATGTTAGAGAAAATATATATCAATATTTAATTAATATTTTTGTCTTTAAAAAAATAAATTGATTATATATTTTTTATAACAAAGGGCCCTAAATATGTAATATGAATTTGTTAAAAAGTTCTAGGGTTGAGAAACTCAATGTTCAGTTATATGTTGCATTCACATGAGTGTCAAACCACGTCACTCAATAAATTAATAATATTATTTAGACTTATTGAATATTTATCTGCAGCGGTATATATATTAAGAAAAAAAATCTGATCAATAGAAGTAGAAGACGTATTTTTCTGTAACCAAACATCCTTATTTATCGATGGAATATGTGTCTAATCAAATTATAAACATAATTGAAAATAGTCACATTAGTTGGAATTTCAGACATAAAACTTGTCCCTAATTTAGTTGTTAATTATTCCAAATAACAATTATTTTAAACATTTAAATTTCAAAAATTGAATTTTATCTAACACATTAAAATTAAAACAAATTTAGGAGTATATCACTTTTAATTGTGCAAGTGAGTGTCAAGTGTCAAGTCAAAGTTAATTACTATATAGATAATAAGAACTTGCCTATAAGTTTCTTGATTGTCTATTCCTCGTATTCTTCCTTGTAAGTCATCTGATTAATTAAACTAGCCTACATAATAATCATTATTGTTAATTATTATTGTGTTTGACTTCGACAATTAAAAATGAAGAACTCCTATTTTTCAGTTTTTGCAATAAGAGGATTAAAATATACTAAAATAATATTTTATATAAAAGAAATGGGCTTAAATACGCCCAGCTTGCCCATCCATAGGGGTGTTCATAAACCCGTCCCACCCGTCCAACCCGTCGGACCCGCCCGCAACCCGCCGGTTTTATTTTTAAAATAATCAAGTACGGGTTGGTAATTTGTAAACCCGCACGTTATGGGTCGGGTGACGGGTTTGATGGTTAAAAAACCGGCCCACCCGCAACCCGCACTTGAATTCAACTTCAAATGTAGGTGAACATATTTGATACATCTTATTTGTTGCTTGAAGAACTTAAAATTATATGCTTAATTATTTATATTTAGATGTCAAGATTTTATGACATTGTTTTCATTCAACCTGCCAACCTGACCGCCACCCGCCCGCACCCATTCCACCCGAACCGAACTGTTTTAAAAAATAACAACGTGAGTGCGGTTTAAAAAATTGGCAACCCGTGCGTATTGGGTCGGATTAATTTTTCCATGTAAACTCGCCCAAACCCGACCCGTTCACCTCTACCCATCCATAAGTCTGACTCTAACCCATAAATAGATGTGCTTCAAGTCTAGGCTAGAACTTTTGAATGCATAATCTAAAAAGTTAGAAAATGTTTAATCTATCTCAGTTTGACCGACTTACAAAATTATAAGACGAATGTGTTTGTAAGAAATCAATATTAAAAGTATTACTTCAATTACATAAAAATATAGTAGTAACTTAGCTTCGTCGAGCAGTGCTATAAGTTTTTATTAAAGTAAATGTGTAAATTTTCAATGTGTTTATTACGCGTGATTTGTTGCTTACATTTTATTGGTCTAAAAAATTTATTTGACAGTTTTCCATGAAACTTTTGAAACTTGATTTGGATATTGGTTTTAATGGAATATTGTGAAAATAAAATACACCTTTTTTTTTTTTTTTGCTACTTCGGGTTTTGGCGCGAAGTTTTAGATAACAGTTGAAAAAGTCAATGTTCTAGGTTTTTTTACATTTATTTTCATAAAAGTTGTGGTAGAGAGTTAGTGGTGTCAAATTTTTAGTTTAAGTGAGATTGTGAGAGGGTACCTTTGAGAAAAATAGTTTTATTTAAGGAAATGAGTGTTGTTTTTTGACATCCCTAAGACTGTCAATCGGGCCTTGTGGGTCGAACTTTAAATGACTCAAACTCAAATACCTTCGAACTTCACGATTATTAGGCTCACACTTGGCTCGTGTAATATTTCGAATTTCATATTAAAAACTAAGCATTGTTAAAACGCATATAAATAGACCATTCTTACTTAATGCAAAAGAATATATAAATTTCATAATTGTAACCCGTGATATAATAATTCATAAAATAAAATTTGTGAAGTCTCGAGACTCTCTATCTATTCGACCTCTTATTTTAACTTTTCATAATTATTTTTCCTTTTTGTTGGTTATTTTCTCAATTTGGGTATACGCTAATTATAAATTTATAATTGATATATATATTTATGGAGAGTGTGTTTATAAATTATAATTGATATATGTGGGTACTGGGTAGTGAGTTATTTGTAGTTGTAGTATTTAAAATAATTTCATAATTGGGTCTTTTGCAGGTTGAGTTTTAATAGGCTCAAGCATGACTCATAAATTGATCGAGTTTAATGTAATAATTTGAATTCGGCCCTTTTCACAATTAATTGAGTTTGAGTCAATTTTAATCAGGTCATGTCACTGAGCTCCGGGTATGTCCAACTCAATTGACAGTCTTAGACATCCCAAAAATATAAGAGTAAAAATTAAAGGACATAATGAGTAATAGTTTGTGAGTTTTTATGTGATGGTTCAAATCGTGTTCTTTTACATTAAATTGATTGATATTGTTTGATAATTAATTGAAATATTATTATTTTTTGTTAAAACAATTGTTTTGTGGGCCGGTGAAAATAGTTCAAATATTGTTTTCATCTATATATAAATTTTAAAATTTCACTTTTTAAATCTAATATGTAACTCCAAAACTTTTTGTTTATCAGCTTGTAACTCTTTTATTTTTCTTAAATTAATAATTTTCTAACAAATTTTTCTGATGTTTTTGAATTTCTTTGACAAAAAACCAATATTTACATAATCACAACATAAAAACAAAATTTTAAATCCATGATTTCACGGACTAAAATCTAAACACTTGGCCAAGAATGAATCCCACCTTTCTGTACTGATCATTCCAAAATTAGAATCCAAAATCATCGTCGGTAGTCAATTTTATTGCACTTTGTTTCGTCATGTTCCTTCTTTTCGGGTGAACAACGGAAAGTGCTATGTACTTGATTATTACATTGAACCCTACTTTTGCGATTTGATATTTTGTAGTGGGTAATAGGATGTTTGCAATAAAATAAGTTCCATGTGAATTGTCATCAACATTAGGGTTCCAAGAATAGAAAGTTTTAAAGGATTATAAAAAGGGTGTGCTAATTAGTTAATTATAAAAAGGGAAAAGTGAAATTTAGTTTATAATATGTACATAACACGAGTCAAACCTGGTCAATGTAAATTAACGTCTAGCTAAACTTTAAATTGGATTGCTACATATAATATAATATACTAGTATTTTTCTTTTCTCCCCCTTACTATTTTTGATTGTATAGGGAGAAGACATATTATATTATAAAGGAGTTAATGACAATCTTCAATTTATCGATTTGTGATACGCATAATGTTCTATTTACCTCTTTTGATTTAAACAAGCGGGTTTTATCCCCCTAACACACACGATTTTATGAATGTTTTCATACTGTCTTCCTCACATTTTTAATCTTATAAAAGATACGAATTCACAAAACTACACCTCTTATATATGGTATTTTACCCCCTTGTGTTATATTAAATGTGACACTTTACCCCTTGTGTTATGATAAATATTGCATTTTATCCCATGTTACAAAAATATTTTTCATGCCTACTCTCAATTTCGACGAGTGCCGGTTGAGAAAGGTAAAATACTTCTTTCAATTTTCATAGGGGGTAAAGTACACATTTTCAAATTAGAGAGGGTACATAAATTAAATATTATATATATCATAGGGGATAAACTGACATTAGCTCTATTATAAATTAGTAAACTATTAGTATTACGTATCCATACTGTATTTTGTTTGGAAAATATTGGTTGAAAATTAATTGCTACCTTCATATGATTATTAAAATGTGGACAAAATAATTTTGAGAAGAAAAGAGGGGTTTTTTTTTTTTTTTTTTGATGGTTAAGAAAAAGAGTTATGTAAAAGCAAGTGAACTATGTACATCTCGTAATAAATAAGGAAAAGATGTGTGATAAAGAAAATACTAGGTTTTTTTTTTCTTTTTTTTTTAATGAAATGTGAATAAATGACTGGGGATCCACATGATTGGGTGGTTGGATCGGGTAAAGTCAGATTGGACCAGAAAATGTGCGATTATATCATGTTGGGTCAAACGTTGAATTATAAATTATTTGTGTTGCATTGAATGTTTTTCTTATTTAGTTATTCAATCCAACTTTGACCCAAATTTTTTAACTCTCGACTTTTCTTTATAATAAATTCCTATGATTTTAACTCAATGAAGGAAAAAGAAGATTAATTGAGATGATTATTGAATCGGGCGGACTAAACCAACCCGTATTGTCACCGTCAATTCATTTCAATTTTCAAGCATGACAATTTAGCAAGAATTTGGTGGTTGTTATAAAAACTATACTAAAAGAAGCTAGCAATTAAATGCATAATGTGAAGTCGGTATATATATATATATATATATATATATATATATATATATATATATTTCAATCTCATTCCAACTTATGATTGACCTATTGAAAGATATAATAACCCTAAAATGATTAATTTAAGTTTGGCTTTTACCTGAAAGAGGTTCTCATATAATGTCTGATGTATATAAAAAAACATTAAGTTGAATCTAAGACTTAAACAATACTTACGAAAAATGAAAAAGATCATAATAATCACATTATGTTCTTAATTTAAATAAAGTATTTCAAGTTTCTCCAATTGTGATATGATTTTAAAGATTCTTAAATTGGCTAAGGTCTTTTGACTCTTTTCATGAGAATCCACTTAGTATTATATAACACGTACTCTCTCTTAAATGTTCATTGCTTATAAAATATTCCGCAAGTATTATAATAATTTATTAAAATGAAAATATTTTCCCTTAATTTAATTTAATGTAAATTTGAACTATAAATAATATCATTTTATTTTATCCAAAATATTTTACTTTATTTATTTCATTTTCAAAACGTCCCAGAACAAGTCTTTTTTCGTAAACTAGTTTTTTCCCCTCAAAATAACAATCTAACATAAATATAAAGATATCCAAATATATCATATTTTTAAAGTTTGCGCCAAAATTAAATGACGTCAAAATATTGGAACTAAAGATTAAAGAAGTATGATAATTCATTAAAGTGAAAGTGTTTTTATTTATTTTATTTTCTTTAAATCTTTCTTCTATTATATATATATAAGGTCATTATAATCCTTAATTGTGCCATATACATTCTAGAATTTAAAGAAAGATGATATAAATGTTTTATTAATTTTTGATAGCTTCATATTTTATTGTCAACATTTAAAAAAAATTGAAATAATAAATTAAATCAAAAATCGTACTTTTTTTTAAGAAAAAAAGTATACTATGTATAAAATTGTGAGAAGTGGAAATAATTTTACTTATAAGACAAAATGAAGTAAAATAATAAACTTTAAATTGTTTCATGTTACATTTAATTCCCTCTTAATTATTAAATCCGACAACTACAATTTTAATGAATTTATTTGGTTGTTCATAAAGAAATTTGGAATTTGCAATTAAATATTCTGTGGAATGCATTATAAGTGATGTAATAGTAAGAGAGGGGATTTCATAATTTAGACAAACATGATGGCCGGGTTTAGCAATTTACCGATATACTATATAGTTTCTTTGTGCATGGAAAGTTGTGATTTGACATTCCATTTTATATGGGACACAAATGAAAGCACGTATCCAAAAACTAGTCATGGATTGGAAAATGGATTATTGGTTCAATAGTTTTCGTCAAAAATATCAAAAAAATTTTGTATTTTAAAATAATGGAGACGATAATAAAGTTTAATTTCGAAACTAATTATTTGCTTTGAAACAGGGATTAAATCTTTCTTTTACGTCGGAAATATCAAAAAGTTCAGTTTCTGAATCAATGAAAACGAAATAAGGTGTTATATCGAAACTATATTTTTGCCTTGAGCTTTGTAAATTTCTTTAATTTAGTAATTTTGTTTAAAAATTTTCCTAATGTTTCCGAAACGTAGCCGAAAAATTCTCGAAAAGTTTATGATACTTGATATTTAGTTGATCGAAACAGACACTCAAAACAAAATATTGATTCATGTCCTGAGAAGTGAGAATCTCTTATTTTCTTAATTTAATTTTTTTTAAATATTTTTCTTTAGTGTTTCTGAAACCCTAAAAAGTTCATAAAAATTTCAATTTTCAGTTCATCGAAACATATACTTCTAACGAAATTGGTGACAATTTAATATATGACAAAATGGATTTAACAAATTTAAATCCACGGCCCAAGCAAGAAGGTTAATTAGAATTATTACGTTTTTTAATTGATAATTTTAATAATTTTCAAATCAGAATGATTGTTATGCCACTCACATAACAGTATCTTCCAGATAAAATTATGACTTATTTGAGTGTAAATAGAAGAAGTATAGAACTGATTGCCGACAAAATAGATCTATTTTAGATATATTAAATATAGTCTCGAAATTATAACCGGAAAAAAGATAATTACTTAAAAACCCCTCAAAGTCAACTTGTAACTTGCCAGCGAATGTTGGCTACACAGTATTGAACTTTGACTCAACGTTTTTCGTGCTATCGCATTATTATTCCACAAAATTATATAAAAATAAAAAAACTGAGGAAAATAAAAAAAAAATTATAATCAGTTAAAGCCGAATCATTTGAATTGGTATTGTCTTAAATTCACGAAATCAAAACATTACAGCTCCACATTATTGTGAGATTGCGAAACTGGACCGACACGAATTTAAATAATGTCTAAATCTAGGTTTGGAGGAGCCAAATATAATAAATATTAAAACTATGAATGGCATTGATGTAATATTTATCGTCCATTAAAATAATTAATTAACATCTATACTTAAAACGTAAATTTCGTTCCAGACTATATCTATATTTTTTAGATATAGTCACACGCTTTAGATGATTTGCAAATTTAGTCCAATAATTTAGAAAATTTAGCAACTTTTGTCTCATCGTATGATTTTGGATGGAAATCACCGATTAGTTGCCAACTCCACAATTACGTGAGAAATAATTTTCCACGGGAACTTATACGTGTCATGTTAATTGACAAAAAAATACCATTGCAATTTCAATCCTATAAAATCTATATCCTTCATTTTTCATCCCATAATATAACACAAACAAAAAATTTAGTTTGCTGTGAATTACTCTTTTCTTATTTTCTCGTATTTGCGAAAAAAATTTGGTTCATGAAAAGATAACCTTTTGGGAAAAATAAATAGACAATAATTATTCCTATTTCCTCGCATTATTTCTCTATGTTTCCTCTCACCTTTTCCTATTCCAGATTTTCTTGTATAATTTTTTCCCGAAAATAAAGAGAAATTACTCCAACTTCCCCACATTTTTAAAATATATTTTCAATTTTATATTAATCCCTCGCGTTTCCTCTAGTTATGCACAATCTCGTGAATTCCACCTTTTAGTAATAATTATGTTTTTATTATTAAATTGTTTGTAGCATTACTATGTTCTTAATTCCTAACATTCTATAAATTTTCTAACATAAAGTTATTAACATTTATGCAAAAGATTTTCTTGTATGATGATTTTTATTTTTTATTTTTTATTTTTTAAATTTCTCATAAATTTGGTGAAAATACGAGAAAATAGGAAAACAAAAATCGCAACAGACTAAATTTCTTGATGTATTACAATATGGTATTAAAAAAATGAAAGAATATATTTTTACGGGACTGATATTGCATTCTACGAGAAAACATTTGACATGTAGTTGCTGAGTTGGCAATTAAACGGCGATCAAATTATGAGACTAAAATTGATACTCATCTAAAGCCCGAGATGGTGTATAAACAAACAAATATAATTCGGGACGAAATTTACAATTTTACCTCATATTTATGATTCTATGTTCCGCTCACACTGTTATTATATAGGTGTATAAATGTTTTTGTGAAACTGACTATGGTACTTTAACTTTGAATACAATTTGCTAATTTTTTTTCCATTCAAACTTCTTCTGCACCACATGTAGCATATATCTGAATTTTGCATATCATTCCTCTTCATTATCACTGCAAATTCATGAGTAAATTCATCATTTTTCAATTAACAATTTATTTTATTATACCTGTAATATTTTGGGATATTTGGGCAATCAATAGCTAAATGATAATGTAATTGTCT
Organism: Penstemon eatonii; assembly: GCA_038501285.1. Taxonomy (NCBI): domain Eukaryota; kingdom Viridiplantae; phylum Streptophyta; class Magnoliopsida; order Lamiales; family Plantaginaceae; genus Penstemon; species Penstemon eatonii. The sequence continues at coordinate 65,105,692 of CM076710.1, forward strand.
TTATAAAAAGAGACATATTTAGTGGTATTTCAAATGATGCTATCATGGACCGATTCAGAAAATGAAAAATCGTTGCGGTTAATTATGAATGTAATTTGTGACATTTGAAATTGTAAAGATACGTAGATGTTTTTGGTTCTTTTGGAGTCATAACGGAATATTATATGTAATCAAACTAATTTGGGGTTTATTTTTTTCAAACTTCACCTATTTTTTGTATCTTCTCAAATATTTTCTTGTGAATAAAATCTAATATTTAAGTTTGATTATTTGATTGATTTTTTTTTAATATTTGGATTATTAAATTTATAGTAGAATTAGCCTCCAATACTATCCCAAATTTCTAGATATGCCCCTACTTAGGAGGACTTTTGGCAACTTGCACCCTTAAGAGTGGGTCATTTGGTAGAATGCACCCTTGAATTAAATTTTGAAAGAATGCACCTTTGAAATACATAAGTTTTGGCAGAGTACACCCTTGAAATTAAATTTTTGAAGAGTGCACCCTCTAATTTTTTTCGGCACAATAGATCGCCAAAAAAATCAAAATCCTGATATTTATAGGGGCATAATTGTCCCTTTTAACTCATTTCCCTCCAAAAATTTAAGTTTTGTGCCTAAATTTTCATTTTTCTTACAACCCATGCTAACATCTCTCAACCATTTTTGCACAGTTCTTCACGATTTATGTTAATCCGTATTCGGTTTATGACATCAAAGTTTCTCCATATCGATTAGAATTAGATTCTTAAATCTAAAAAATTAATATACATTTGCTTCAACATAAGATTTCTAAAGCTAAATAATTAATACACATTGCATTTAACATAGAAATGGTAGCCAAGACATACTAAACATATGTAAACACAATATCATCAACCCACCAACAAGAATTAGCAACATTATTTATTTTAATCTAGGCAAGCAAGTTCATAAAGCTTCAAACCAAAAACATGAGACTATTGATGATTTTTATGTTTTTTTTTCTTTTCAGAATTTAGATTAATGTAATGTGAAAAAGGACAAACTTATCTTGAACTACACATTTAATTCATGTAGCTTAAATTTTTGGAGTGAAATCAAGTTGTTTGGAGAAAAATGAGTCAGTAGGACGATTATGCCCCTGCTATTATCAGAATTTTCGATTTAATTTTCAGCGATTTCTTTGGCCGACTGTAAAATTTTAAAATGGTACACACTTGAACTTATTTTGGAGTTTGGCCTAGTCTTATAACAAATAATTTGAGATTCATGAGTGTTACTAAAACAAAGATGAACCGTACATGAAGAATAAGCAAATCAGTTAATCGATCGGTGAAGGCAAAAACTCAAGTTAAGAGGGAAAAACAAAATTACAATGTTTATTATTGATTATTTATTACTTTATTAGTAGTACGTAACTCATTAATACTTTTGATATTATGATATAGATGTGTTTTTTTTTTTTAATAATTATACAACTATATGTTTGTCAACTTTGTAAATGTTTAGACGTATTCTAAACTCCTTACAAAACCTTTCGACCAAAGTTAAATTTTGACCTAATTGAATTCTTAATTCATTACATAATAAAATAAAATATTTGTTATTTGTTTATGCTTAGCGATATATTGTATCATAAACAATGTCAAACTACCATTGTCATTGATAATAATTAAGTATATATGGATAATAATAATCTACACACATCTTGAGGTAAGATGAGATCTACATAATATTGTTCTTTAACAAAAAGGAACGAAGTCACGAGTTTTTAATGAAATATACAATTTGTCAATGTGACATTAAATTTCACCAATCATCTTCATTCTTTTTTTTTTTTTTTTTTTTTGCTTTTTGCTTTTTGCTTTTTGCTTTTTGATTGGACGAAACAAACCCCTTTTATAATGGGTGGATAAATATGAACTGGAGTATACGTGTAAAGTTAAACATTATATTGTTTTCCACAATACATGAAAACCTTTTCTTTTCAGAAAAAAATATACTGTATATGAAAACTTAATAACGTAGAAATTGATACGGGAATAAATATGTATGAAACTTTGATTTATATTTTTTACTTATTATATTATTATTAGTATTTAAATTAAATGTTTTCTATGTATGGGATGCTTAAATTAATTTAAGATTATTAAAATGGAGAAATATAAAGTGCATTTTACAAAAGTTTTTCAGTATGGAGGTGAAATATAGGGCCTATTTGGAAGGATTTTGGCTCGATTGTGCGGGTTCCGGTTTCAAGAACATGGTTTTGATGGTTTCGGTAATCTTTGAAATCTCATCTAGTTAAGTTTTGGATGTTGAATTTTATGGTTTTGAAAAAGCTGAAACCCTACTTGGATTGAGTTGGATGTTGGGGTTTGGAAATAAGTAGGTGATAGGTATCAAATCAATGTCATTATTTTAGAGTTTAAAGGAAAAATAGGTGATATGTGCCAAATCAATGTTTTATAGATTTCAAAAGTTTGGATATAAATTTCTAAATATATTTATGATGAGTTTTATGAATTTTGTGAAACTCCATTTTAAAGAGTTATGACTTAGTTTCGCGAGATCGACAAGACTGGACCAAAACTCAACCAAATAGCCCCTAGAAATGGGGTTTATATTACAATAGAAATCATGAAGGTGTACATGTGATATTAAATAATAAATATTATAGTTTTCTTTAAAAATAGCTTTACTTCTAAAATATATGAAAATGATAATGTAGGAATGGTGTGAGAATATATTTAATATTTTTTCTTATCAAAAGAATGTTGAATTTTGATTTTCTTCTTACTAATAATATTTTTATGATCATAAAGTTAACTAATTAATGTTTTATAGTTAAATTAATAAATAAAAAATTAAACTTATAATGTCCATTAATAATGTTGGTACTAGAACTTTTTCGGCCATTACTATAAATATTCATCAACCAATCTTCATAGATATAAGAAATGTTTCAAAATTTCCTTGCCATGCATTGAAAGAGATTTTCGAAAGTGAGATGAACCTGCAAGGATGCCTAGTTGGTGGAGCAAGTGAGCCCAGTGTCAATTGATCCGAGTTCGAATTCCCTTGTCAACATTTTTTAGGTTGAGCTCGTCACACCTGATTTGTCTAGTGTGGTTTACTTCTCTCATGTGGATTGCGAGCTATTGCATGAAGACGGAGTTTACCTTGTGCACTTCGGTGACTACAGGTTCTATTATTAACCAAAAAAAAATGGAAAAATAGTGAGATGCTAAAATACTTATATTCTTGCAGTTTCCAAATATACATATTAAAATTTTAATTAAATGCTAAGAAACTTTGATAACTATAATTACTATCTTTATAAGGATTTTTAAATTATGAGGTCTTAGGGGATGGGTGTGTAGTCATATTCCTTTTAAATTTTATTAACGTTTGTTTTTTATTTATAGTTTTATATGCTGGATCATTTGAAATTGTGCAATAGAAATGTAAATTGACATATACTGTATATTTTTGGGACAATTTTATAATTAGATTTTTCAAGCATTTAAACTTTTTATAATCTTTAAGATAAAAATATATATAAAATATATGACTAGTAATAATGCAAGAGCAACAATTATAGCTGCCACAACAAATTTCATGATGTTTCTAAAATACTTTTCAAAGTCAAAGGTTTGAAATAAGTAGTTTAATTATAATTCTTATCCGGAAAGAAGCAATTCATAAATCTCCTTGATCATCATACCAATTAAGATATTCAAACAATAATATACCATGGGGCCGTTTGGTAGGGTGTATGGGATTAAGGTGGATTAGATTGGAGTCGGATTGAAGGTCATATTAAAAACATATTTGGTAGATTTGATTGAATACTTCCATGTTAATTGTAAATTGATATAGATTTTAATTTGTGATTTATTTATGTATAATGTTTTTCCATTTTCAGATATATGAGAAGAATTTATGATATTTAATGATATGTTTAAAAGGAAATATGTAAATTTGATGTTATTAGTGATATTTATATAATCCATATTAACCTGGATTAACTAATCCACCCATGCCTGGGTGGATTATAATCTGGTCTTAATACCGGATCGTAAGGATTTAATCCATTTGACTCGGTATTAGAGCAATGCCACCAAACGTTATATTAACCCATATTAACTCATATAATATGACATAATACCCCCTATTAGGTCCTACCAAACGGCCCCCATATGTATGAGATAATAAGAAAAGATAAATGGAACTGGAAAAATTCCATCTTTCTCTTCCTTTTTTCTTGGTCAGCATGTGTTTTTCACAAGGTGATTTTCTTTAACTTAAAAGATTTTGTTCCCAGTTTTTACAAACTTCTTTTAAAACCTTTTAATTAGTTAACTTGAATGTCTGAAAGCTTTTTGTAAGTATGCAAAGTAAAGAATACAAGCAATTTATAGTGGCTATATGAATTTAATTTCTTTAGTCCACTCTACCAAGTCACTTATATCTTGGGTTATACTAGAAAACACACAATTTACAGTATACACTTCTTGCGCAATTCAACAAATGAAAAACCACAAGTTCACAATAGGAAATCACAAAGAAAGTATATCCTTTGAAGTAATATCACTCACTAAGATGGATATCTACTTCTCACAACACTTCACTTTGACAAAATCACTCAGATTAATGTTTATCTTCTATCTTCAACTTCGCTTTCGTCAACAGATGTCTAGGCTCATTAGTGTTCTGTTATTGAGTTTGAGACTTAGAGAAATTTTGCTCTCAGTTGTGATACTTGCTTCTAACTCTTGAATCACTCGCTATTTATACTTGGGGTTTGAATTTGTCCGTTGAAGAGAGACAGATTCAGCTTTCCTCGAGTACTGGTCCCCCCAATTTCAGGAATGGCTACATGTAACTGTTGCACTTTACACTCTGTTGTACTTTCTGTCAGTTGCATTAAATGCACTCTGCTAATCCTAGGAATATCTTCAATCATTTGTCATAAATACCCTTCCTTTACAACATTTACTTCCTTCAGCGCATTTATACCGTTTGGATGACATTCTGATCACTTCTACTCCGTTGATCGAATTCATTCGTCTGATAAACATTCTGCTGATCCCAAGTCGAAATCATCTGATTTGAGTCAGTTGAAATACCAGCAGTCTGATTCCGAATTCAGCAACATATCAGTAGTCTTCTGGACCTTAAAGTTTTTGACCCTTCTGATTTATCTTCTTCCTTGGTCAAATAATTTTAGAGGTTTGCTAAACTTCCATTACTTAGCTGATGATGTTTTGGAAATCATCAAAACCTCATTTCACTTCTTTGCCTTCATTTTTATCCAACAACCGCCAATGTCTCCTAGAATATGAGGTGAGAAAAGGAGATAACAGTGAAGCATCAAGTTTTCTTTTTCGGCCTGTCAGTCTCTCATCATAGGAGTTTCCTGAATTGATTGCTCGAGAACTTTTGGGGCTTCCGGGCATTCCAAGCATTTCAAATCATCAACACCATAATCTTCAACATGATCATCGAATTGATCAAAATGCGGAGAATGTGCCTAAAATAAAAGTACACACAAGAATTTACATCCGATCGAACAAAACATACACATCATAATTCACAAGTTATAATAAACAATAACATCAAAATTCACAAGTAACTAGGAGTTTCACCATAGAAGTTTCTGAATTGATGGCTTAAGACCTTATGGGCTTTCGTGGATTCCAAACCTTCCAAATCTTCAACACCTTGATCTTCAACATGACCATCGAATTGATAAAAATGCGGAGAATGTGCCTAAAATATAAATACACACAATAATTTACACCCAGTCGAACAAAACATACACATCATAATTCACAATAGTTAAAATAAAGAATAACATCAAATTCACAACACATAAATCAAACAAACAAAAACATATTATTCTTGAAGTATCCTAAAACATACATCAATCATTCACCTCATCTTCTTGCTACTGGTCCCTTGTTTGTGTCCGACATCCAACCATAGATTCATGGAGTTCTTTGACCATCTGTTCGATTTGAATCTGCCTCTGATCGATATGAATATGTCTCTCATCGATCTGCATCAACCATTGTTGATTGTCATTGCACATCTGCATCAATTGGGCAGCCCAAGGAGGTGTATCTTCAATATTTGATGTGTGAGGGGCGTTGAGAGGTGCGACAAACATTATGTCGACGCAAAGATGGAAACATGTCAGATTGTTTAGGAGAGGTGCGGCAGGCATCATTTTCTTCCTCACCTTCAACACCTCCGGGAGCGGGCCTCTTCCGGACAAATGATATAGTCATCACCCAAATCTTCCGCCAGGCTCCTGAAGACATCAAATTGATTATTGAAAGAGGTCATCACTCTTCAAGATGGCTAAAATAAGACTTCCGCCTCACCTCTTCAGTTGGATGGAGAATCGGGATCATGGCCTGAAAACATAAAACACACAATCATTCAAATTATTTTTTGTTATTCATGGCAATATTAAAAAAAAATACTATAAATCATACCGATGCCTGGTCCAGGAATTTTCTAACTTGGGTATTGTTCGGCGAATTACTCCCCACTATCCACCTTAGCATTTGCGGATACTCCTCACCAAAATCGGGCCTGGGCATAGAATGACATAACTCAGCCAGACCTTCTATTGCCTCATATGCCAAAACTGCACATATAAATCGTATTCGTTAGAAATTTAGAAGTTGTCATAAAAGTTCTACTAAAATAACTTGATTAAACTAAAGTGCATGCATACAATTACAATCCATGGGCATCCGTATGCATTCCACTTGCGTAAGATAAGTTGTCAAATCTTTGTCGTTTTGCGAGACTTCATAAAGGGTTGCGTTCCAACACTTCCGACCCCATAATTATATTTCGCTTAGATCGCGGTTATCACGTACCTGTAATTTTAAACAAACATATGGATAGATAATCCATAGTACAATAAAACATACCAATATGAAATAATTAAAATTACTTACAACAAACACATAATCTTCGATAGTCTCGGTGCGGCTGCTCAACAAGAAGGTTGATATTATCAAAATGTAGACCAACTTGAGTCTATCGATGTAGTCGATATGATTAATAACCACTACATCAAGCTTTATCTTGACAGAATTCATGGAGAGCTTTTTGCTGCACGAGGGAACAACCGCCTTTAAATCGCTAGCATTTATCATGTGGATGTCAAACTTTTTTTAGCTTGTAATTATGTTTCAATCCCGACACCAACGCAAACTCATGCGCACTAAACCTCAATGACTTTCCATTTACCACAAATTAACGCACGAATATTGTAACGCCCCCAAAATTTTGAACCCTTTTGATTGGATTTTTAATCCAAATTTAAGTGCTACATTTTATTTTCAAAGTTAAGCATTAATTTGAACAAATTATTTAAATATTTTGATCTTTTAAACTTGAAATAATTAAAATATAAAAGTTACTTTAAAATTAGATTAAGATCTTTTTGAAAGATTTTCGGGCTTGGATGCACAAAATTTTTGTTTTTTGGGACAAAAATGTATGCCTTCCAAAACTTCAGGGGGCAAAGTGTAAATTTGCCCCAAGTTGAAAATTCTCTGTAGGAGTAATAATTTTTCCTCCTAGCACACTCCAAGAGCTGCAAAAACCATGCCCTTGGGAGGAGGAACTCCTCTACCCAAGAAAATACATGCATTGGTGGGTTTATAGAAGACAATTATGTCTTCCCACTTTTCTAAATAAAGTTTGTATGTATACATGTATGTATACATTTTTAAATCAGATTTCATCCTCTATCTAAACACTCCATCTCAATATTGAATTCCTTTTTACGTTAATACTCTTCACTTAGTGAAAACTTGAGCTTTAAAGAGAGAGAAAAAGAGATAACACATTTAGAAAGAAAATTTTCGAATATACACAACCAAGCCTCGGTTTTTCGCACATTCTGTCCTCGTCCACCGTTGGATCATGCCCAAATTTTGCGTGAAGGTCCTACACACACGGGGCTACATATTGACCGTTCGGATTGTCAATTGGATATCCCGGAGTGAATCGGCAGTAATTAGAAGTTGGTGAAAAATAAGGATTTGAGGGCTTTTGTTATGAACCACCACCTTCGGAGGTCTGGAAATGAAGAGAGTTTTATCCCCTTCATTGATTTGGGTAAAAAGACATCTATGCATGTGTTCTTTAATCTTTGTGATATTACTTTCTTCTCTTTAAAGTATATATTGAAGAAGTTTAGCTTATTCTTTGAGCTTTTGTGATAAGTTGTTGATTTCATATTTAATATTAGATATTTAATGTGACTTGCTTAGATTTTGTTTAAATATTGCTTATATGTTTGGATCTTGATTTATTTTTCTAAAAAGGTTATTGTTCATAATTTTCGAAACTTTGGGGTTTTTTTTGAAAGATTTTAAAAGTTCAAGGGTTAGGGATGCAAAAATTTTGGGAGTATAGTGGACTGAAAATATCTATTTTTGTTTGATATTTGGTTAGGTTTACTTGAAAAGCATTTGTTTTAAAGTTTGTTTCGATATTTTGCAAAAATGGGAGTTTTTGAAATATTTGGGGTTATTTTTGTAAACTGAAAATAAGGGGGCAAATGCGCTGATTTGTCACTGTTTTTACATGGTTCTTTTATGAACTCTTGATTAATTGATATGAAGTAGTGATTTATTCATTTTAGTTTTAAGATTGAAAATTTGTAAATTTTTTCGATTAAAAATTATGATTAAAGAACTTTTTGTTTCTCATTGTTAGTTTGGTGGAAAGTTACTAAAACTTATTTTTAATCCCAGTTTTATAGTGAAAAATATGCTGTATTATTTTTAAATACTGCTTAGATGCTTGGATCTTGAATTATTTTTCAAGAATGTTGATTTTATTAAGTTTTTGAAAACTATGAGGGTATTTTTGAAAAGTTTTAAACTTGTGGAAATTTTAAAGATTTGATTTTTGAAGTAACAAGATACTTAATACTTTTATTTGATTTTCGATATGAGTTTAGTTAAAAATCTTTTGATTTAAAGTTTGTTGCAAATTTTTGCAAAAATGGATATTTTTAAAAGTTTAGGGGCTGTTTTGTAAATCTGAAAAATGAAGGGAAAATTTTTGTTGTTTTGGCGTTATTTTATCTAATTAGTATTTTGAGTTTTGAAAATAATAACTTTTAAGTGGAGTTGATGTCGTAAATTTTAAACACTTTTGTGTGATGTGTTAGTTTAGAAAATCCTTGTGTAGGATTTTCATTAGTTACGTCTTAGTAAGATTGTTAGATACATTCTAAGTCGTATACGTACTTGCTCAGGTTTCAGATACGCATCATTTGTGGAGTTTTAGTCGCTATACTAAGCGACAAAGGTGAGCGTTGTGTGTTGAATTTGTATGTCGGTCCGATGTGCTAGTAGATCGAGTCAAACATTTACTTATGCTCTTAATAATCAAAGCATGTGTTATATTCTAATTTCTCTTGCATGTTGTCACGAATAGATTGGACTTGTTATGTCGACATTACTCGCATGAAATCCTAAGTATATCAACATGATAATCCAATACATGCTACATCCGAATCTACTAGTTGCAAATATATTTTACTAAACTATCATGACACCTAAAATTGCATCTTATAAGTTGTTAAATGTTGATAATATGTTAAATATGTTTGATATGTTATGTTTCCGTTTGTCTCCGATTATGTGTTTTCGTCTGTTTCCGATTTTGTGTGCGCCCTATTTGTTTGGTGTATGGACCCGATGGCAACTTGGCCGACAGGATTGTCACGGTTATCCGTAGGCCTGGCCTTACAATCCAAGTGGGGAGGAACACTTGGGGAGTAAGGACGAACTCCGGCAAAGACATGTCGATGCATTTCAGATAGTAAGGTCGCTCCTTACTTGGTGAGTTTGGATGGACATCAGACTGAGGATGGAGGGTAAGTGAAGGACGGCATCAACAAATTCTTGGTTATTTGAATTCCGTGTTTCTTCCGTCTTGAATATATGTTTATTTGCTTGATAACATGATTATGTTATATAATATGTTGCATCCACACATCACCATCAAATTCGCACACAACCTCACTAAGTTGGACGATCAACTTATGCATTCCGTGTTTCATTTCTTTTCAGTTTCAGGTGTTCTGGAAATAATAGTCGGGTTGCGGTTAGGTCATCACGTTTGCGGCCCCACCCTAGTATTCGGGAGAGTAGTAATATTTTGTGGTCGATTTATGCTCTTTTTCGATTTTGTTTAAAACCTTACTTAGAATGTTTGAATCGTTAAAGATGATTTATATTTTCACAAAAGAGACAAGATTTTCATAAATTACTTATTTATCTCTCTCGGTTGAGTTTGTTCAAATATTTTGATATGTTGTGATTAAATGTTTTCGCTTTAAAACTCAACTATGAAGATTGATTTTATTTGTTCGTAAAATAAAACTTAGTAATTTAAATTGTTCTTATTTCGTTTTAAACCGCTTCCGCTTTAAAACCTTTAATTTATTGTTTCTTAAAAAAATTCGATAATTTTAACTCTTTTTTAAAGTAATAATAACTTTTCAACCGTTATCCGATGGACCCGCATAGTCGGGCCATTACAAATATGTTCTTGTCGAAAACATAATGCTCGCAAATTCTAACAAACAATTGGTGAAACATGGCCCCTTTGAATTTGCACTTATCTGCAAGATTTAGAAAATTTCCAATCTGGGATAGTTTTTTCCTTGCTGAAGGTTCTGCGAAAATAGGTAGTTCTGTACATAACTAGCTCCTTCAAGCCACTTCGGATAGTTAATTACCCGTTACTACATATTTTCCCAAAATGAAGAGGAGGCAACTCAGGCAACTGGTCTGTGTATAGAATTCTATAAGGACCATCCTACAAAACAGATAAACGAATTTAATTTTAAAACTACAATCCAGACATAAAAAACCACCTACGAAAAGATAAAAAACTAGCACAATTTTTTTGGTACTGGCTTGGGTTTTGCACTTGTAATGTTCGGCACTGGGGCTTGGAAGATCAAGCCACAAGCACCGTTTTGTGTAGTGGTTTTTGTTCCTGCAACTTGAAGATAGAGCTACTTACTCGAATAACACTTATGGATCCAATCACGATGTTAAATGTGAGTGATGATGTTGAGTATGTTTCCGACCGTGATAATTGATGAGCCACCGTGTTATGAAGGTGGTAAGGAGGTTTTGGCCAGTACAACTGTGAAGAGCCACCTAGTAATGATGATGATGGTGAGGTTGAACCACCTAGTCATGATGGTGTTGAGATTTTAAGAATTTGTCCGGAATTAAGTTCTAGTTAGGGGAGGCCCGATGGATCAAGTTTACATGTCGGTCAGTGCTTCAAAAATAAAGTTGACCTTAACTACAAACTCGGGATGACTGCTTGTAACAATCATTTCCAATTGATGTTCATACGTCCAACCCAATTTTGAAATATATTAAGTGTGTCGATAAGACTTGTGTATGGAGACTACGTGCCACGAAAGAGAAGACTAGTGATCATTTTGTTATTTGGAAATATATTATTACACACACTTGTTGGTTGTTGGAAATAACTGTCGAACATTGACAATCATTCAGTCTTATAATTGGTACTCATGTCCAGGGACAGTTTTTGAATGCAATGGTTCCACCAAGCCCAGAAGCAGTGAAAAACTTCTTTTGTAACGATAAAACATGTCATCATTAGCTATGCAAAGGATGGAAAGCGAAACAAGTTGCTCATGATATCATTAGAGGCACCTTCGCATAAAGTTTTGCCAACCTCTCTTCGTATTGTTACTTGCTTGAGCAACAAAATGATGGCACGTGCACTCTCATCCATACCGACGAAGATAACTAGTCCAAATACTTCTTCATGTCTTTAGGAGCAGCTATACGGGGATTCAAGTTCATGTGAGACGTGATTATAATCAATGCATGCGTTCTAAAGAACAAATATAAGGGAATCTCCTAATTGCATGTGCCGCGGATAGTGAGAGCAACAGTTACCCGTTTGCCTGGGGGCTAGGTGACTCTGAGAACATGGACTGTTGGACTTGGTTCCTTCAGTGTTTGCGTGACTTGATACCAAACAAGCGAGATTTGGTTATTCTTTCAGACAGAGGCTCCCCAATTGCAAATGCGGTATCCGATAATTACCCTTTGGCAGAACGCATAACATGTTATTGGCACCTCATGCAGAACATAAGGACAAATTTGGCAAGAGTTTGATAAGGTTCTTTGAACTAGCCGCTTGCTCATACACCGAACCAAAGTTTCGTGAGCATTTTGTAGAGTTGAAAGCTGAAGTGAAGGATGTGCGAGGTGGCTGTAGCTAGGAGTGAAGTTTAAGAAATGGTCGAGGGTGCACCATAAAGTCAACAGATACGAAGTGATGACGTCTAACCTATAGCGAGAAAAGCGCGAGGATTTCTCGCGTCGCTATGCCACACGCGCTCACTTGCTGGTTAGCAAACGCGCGTGGCGCTATAGCACTAATAGCATTGGGAAGGCGTGAGGCGCGGCACATGGCGTGTGAGGCGGGAACAGAAGTAAAAAAAAAATCTAACCCTGTTGTAAAATATTTATTTGGTCAAGTGATTATGTGTGAAGAGATTGATGAACAATGGTGATAATTGTAAAGAGAGATATAACCACAGAGAGAAAAACAAACGTTTATAAAATTGGGGTATATAATTTGGGGAGGGAAAATATATTATTAAATAACCAATCTGTTAAATGGGGAGTTACAAATATCACAATATATGGGATGTGTGATAATAGATAGTTATTACAAAATAAGCCCCTAAACTATACAAATACTAAATAGGAATACCCACTAATATATATTATTTATAACACTCCCCATTGGGGATTCCTATTGAGCCATTATTATGCTTTTCGTGTTGCCTCGTTAAAACATTCTGAGTAATAAAAACCCAGTGGGAAAAAAGAATCTCGGTTAGGAAAAAGAGTACAACGCATAATCTTTTCAACCAACAAATTTTGCCTCATTAAAACCTTGGCGGGTAACAAAAACCCTGTCGGAAAAATAAACCCCGCTCGAAGGAAAAAGAGTACAACAGGTCTGGATACGAAATACCTACACGGTACTCCCCCTCAAGTTAACTCCACTGAAACCTATAATGGAAAGAGCTCAAATAGCCTGCGCAAGCCAATAGCTTTAACATGCTTCTCAAAAGTGATTTTCGGTAATGACTTAGTAAATAATTTGGCGCAGTTGTCCTGACTTTTGATCTGTTGGATCACTATTTGCTTGAGCTCCTGCTGTTGCTGATTGAAGAAAAAATTCGGAGCTACGTGCTTGGTGTTGTCGCCCTTAATAAAACCCGTTTTCATATGCTCGATGCAGGCCGCATTATCCTCAAATATAACCGTAGGATCTTCTATGGTAGCCAATTCACAGGAACCTCGAACATGCCCAATCACGGCCCTAAGCCATGTGCATTCACGCACTGCCTCGTGAAGTGCTAAAATCTCGGCATGATACGACGAAGTGGCAACTAAAGCCTGTTTTGTAGACCTCCAAGATACAACTGTGTTCCCAATCATAAAGACATACCCAGTCTGGGAACGAGCTTTGTGCGGGTCCGATAGATAACCAGGATCAGCATACCCCACAAGTTTTGCGTTCTTTAGTGACGCATAGGGCTAGAACAAACCCATGTCAATCGTACCACGAAGGCATCAAAATATGTCCTTTATGCCATTCCAATGGCGGCGTGTCGGTGCTGAGCTAAACCTAGCAAGTAGATTTACCGAATATGCGATATCAGCTCAAGTACATTGAGCTAAGTACAAGAATGCGCCTATTGCACTTAGTTATGGCACCTCAGGTGCGAAAACTTCCTCTCCATCCTCCACGGGACGAAATGGATCCTTTGACCTATCCAATGATCGGACTACCATTGGCGTGCTTGATGGCTTCGCTTTATCCTCATTAAAGTGTCTTAACATCTTCTGGATGTAATTCGATTGATGGACCAAAATCCCATTAGCACGGTGTACTATCTCAAGCCCGTGACAAAAATTAGTACGTCCGAGATCATTCATCTCAAATTCAGATTTCAGGAGATGGGCTATCTCCTAACCTCTTCAGGTGTCCCAATTAAGTTCATGTCATCGACATAAACGGCAACAATAGCAAACCCAGAACCTGTCCTCTTAATGAACACGTAAGGACAAATATCGTTGTTCACGTACCCCTTTTTAAGCAAGTACTGATAGAAATAGTGTCCTGCAAGCCAGCTGTATGGTTAGCATTAATTGTAATTAATGAGGAACTATTCAATTTTGATTAATAAATGCACTTTTATTAAATGGTCAACTTTATCTTATGTAATATTTGTCTACGCATAAGGATAGAAGTCCTTAGATCACAGGGCTATGGGACAACCCGTGGACTGATCTCCAAGGCCGTGATCTAGAATATATTCAAGAGTCGTAGAATCCAATCGAGATAGGACATCGTTGGATTCGGTTAGACTCTCACTATTGTGTATACTCCGATGAACTGGAGGACGCTGGGGTCCACGAGCGTGACTGGGATAGTCGATACACATAAGTGGGTGGCTTGCTGGGATGGCAAGCGCACTGAATACCCCAATTAGGAAATAACTCACCATGGAAGCGGTAGTCGCATATCGGGGTTGAAGTTATTTCAATTTACAATAGTATACGAGGAACGATCCCTAACAACTTGAGATGATAGGGTTTATCTGGTGCGAGAACGTCTATGCTTTGATGTGAGTTCCGACTGACTGGGGATCGCCAAAAAGTCTCTGTGGACTCATGTTGGGTATAGAGGAACTCGTATGCAGATTCATATCATCAACAAAGGATCCATTGACTCGACTTGATAGGTCGAGAAATTCTCCTATGGATTTCTGTGAGAAATTAATTCTGATGAAATCCTTGGCCAAGGTAACTGACGACTTTATGTGAGTAGCTCATAAAGAACAAGTCAAAGAGAATTTATTTCGAGATCAGAGAACATAAGGTCAAGACAAAAGATAAGGGAATCCGATGAAAGACCATACCCTTAAGTCTCGACTGGGAGATTGATCGATGGAGAGATTGTGTCGTATATGGAAATTGTAAATGATAAAAAGGTTCACTGAATTAATTCACCAGTGATTGGGCTCCATGGGCTTGTGACTGGACATCGACCGTGGAGTGTGGGAGAATTCCCAAATTAGCAGGGGTGCTAATTTTGGAATGATTGATCGACAGAGTGTTCGATTAATTTAGAGTATTAATTGCTCGAGTAATTAAATAATATTTAATTACAACCCGCGGCCAATTATGTGGTGAACCTACGGGGGCATACACAATACACATGAAGCGAAAGCGAGGAAGTAGGAACGAACCAGTTGACTGGGTCGACTGGGTCAAAATCGACTGGGTCGATTAAATGGGTGGGTCGACTGGGTCGACCCATATGGAACGAAGATGGATCCAATTGGAATTGGATCAAGATTATAAATTAAATTGGAATTTAATTTATAAGTAAATTAATTAATTATGATTTAATTAATTAATGGAATAATTAATTTAATTAGACTTGGAGTTTAATTAATTAATTGGGAGATGATTTAATTAATTGGGCTATTTAATTGGGAGATTAAATAAAGCCCTGAAAGATTAATTAATATGGGCCATGAATTAATTAGAAGACTTAGTCTTCTAATTAAAGAGGGCCATGGCCCATGTAGGAGAATTAGTATCCTAATCCTAGAAGGATTATGTTTTATGAGATATCTATAAATAAGAGACTAGGTCTCATATCTCACATACAACTCCACAAGAAAATCAAGAAGAGCAAAATTCTCTCCCTCTCCCTCCCTGGATCGACCGAACTCACTTCCACTTTAGGAAGAATTTTCGTCTTCGATTCTTCGTTCTAAAGTTGTTCTAAAACCTAGATATTAATATACCCTATGTTCCAGTTGATTAGGATATATTAATTTTCGTGATATTGTGGTGTATCAACTCGTAGAGGCGCAACACGTGGGGCGCTAAACAAAAAGGTGTGGGTCGATCTTACCGAGGCAGAATTCAGAGTTCGTCTTGCTAGCCAAGGATTTGCAAGGAGACAGGTATAAACGAGAAAACTTATACTGTCGTTTAATTATATTCATATATATACAACCAGAGAATATCCTGGCAAGATTCTTTAAGAAGCCCTAGAATTTTTTTTTATATTCCGCTGTGCCTAGGGCTGTTTTTCTTACCGAATCCCAACAGTGGTATCAGATCCAACTCTAGGCTTTGTATATATATGAATTTGCGAATTCTGTGTTTATTAAATCATATGTTTGATTTATGTGGCTAGTTCTTTAACTGTGCATGTTATAGGACGTATGTTTAATTAACTTGGAGTTAATGTTTAATTTAGGATTCGAAAATTTTATCATGTTGATGTTATTTTGAATTAGGATTTAATTGACTGGGTTTGTTGAATTAAATCTGTGGGTAATCGAAGAAACAAAAAAAAAAATTTATTAGATCCGACTCGCGGTGGCACGCGGCGGTGCGCGGCAGCGCACCGCGGCTGGGCGGCCACCGCAAGCCGCTGCCAACGGCAGCGTGCTGGCAGCACGCTAGCCGCACACGCTGCGCGCAGCAGCAGCCTTCGGGCTGCTGTTTACGCGCTGCTGTGCGCGGCTGCTCGCTGCCGCACGCAGCCGCGTGCAGCGACTGCTGCCGCAGGCAGCTCACGCGCCGCCTTGGTGGTCGCGCGTGGGCTGTCCTACGTGGCAGTCCGTGATTGGCCTCGTCTGGTTGATTTCTGGTTGGACTCTAATTCTGCCTATTTTGAAAGTCCTGAAAATCTTGGAGAATTTTGGAAGATTAGGAAACTTGGAGTTTTTGGATAAGGTAGTTACTTTGTTAAACTTAAACACTACCTTAATTAACTAATCTAGTCAAAATAGGATTATCTTGAGAATCTTGGAGATTTGGGAATTTTGGGAAACTTAGAGTTTTGGTTAAGGTAAGAATCTTAGAGATTTAGATTACCTTAATTAACCAATTTAATCAAGATAAGAATTGTAGATTACTTAGAGCTCAAGTAAGAGCTAATTAATCTTAGAGGTTAATTGTTAATTCAAAATTAATTAACTTGGATGAATTTTTGCGAATTAAAATTAATGAAGCCGGTAAATTTACATTATTGACCTTATGTGAATTTATGCATGTTCTTGAGTGAATATGTGGATTGGTCGATTTTGCCCTTAAGCCATGTGTTGTTTTTTGGTTTATTTAATTTTGGGTTGTAATTAAATGGGCCTGATTGGTGCCCTTGCTTGCGCAAAACAAATGTAATAGAATAGGACCATTTAAATTATGTAAGCTAGGCTTAGATTAGGCTTGGAGCCGAGAAGACCTCATGAAGACTTGGAGATCCACATGGAGGCCCATTTACCTTGGAGGACATGGAGGCCCAATTCATTACATGGAGGCCCAATCAAGCTGGATATTACAAGAAGGCCCATGATGTATGGGTTTAAAAATTGTAATAGTTAGGACATTTAATTTTCACCCTAGACTGACCAATTGATTCATCACGTGGCTCGTGATGGATCGCATAGGATGGGCAATCGACCAGTCATATCTTGCTAGGTGATGAATGTTTACTTTTTCGCAAATTATTCTTTGATGTATGAGATGCATGCTTAGGATAGAAAACGTAAACAAGATAAGCATAATCTGATGAGACCTCGCACACTTAGAAACCTCCAATTGAACTTAAAATTCAATTAGAATATTAAATCGAATAACGGGCGCATATGAATAGTGTCTATGGTCCGAGCCTATCCAATTACTAGGTCTTAGGCATATTGTACGAATATATCTCGATGTCTCACGAGTCGTGGGTCGAGCTATAGGAAGATGATATGTCTATTGCCTCGATGCACGAGTTTAGTGCCAAGGGAGGGGATAGCAAGGTTTTAGGCGCTGTCTCACGAGTCGTGGGGCGTCTAGGATTGAACTATTTCTCTTCACGAGTATTGGACATGATTTAACGCTGGTAAATATGGATGTCTCACGAGTCGTGGGTCCATATCGAAAACCGAGGCTAAATGAACTTAAGGGTTAGCTGCGATGGTTAACCGTTGACATAGTCGACCACCAAGTGGATCAAATAGTATGGCCAACGAGTCGTGGGTACTAGGAGATTGCATTTGGGCCTTAAGCCAGCTAGGATGTTTTAAATTCCCGAAACTTATGTGGGGGCATAAGATTTTGATTAAAATAGTGGGAGTAATTTGCAAATAAAATCCATGTTTGTGAATTGTGCATTTTAAGTTAATCTTTCGCGTATTTATTTCTTCTATCGTCGTTTTATAGATATGATGTCAAAAGAGCTTAGAGCACTTAGAGATTTATCCATCTCATCACTTGAACGTAATATTTTAACTGGACCCAACTTGCATTTCTGGACGCATCATTTGAATGGATTATTTGAAGCTGAAAACATATCCTATGTTTTGTCTGTGCCACCACCCATTACTATTTCACATGACGTTCCTGATGAGCTCCGTAAAAGCATCACCAAATGGAAACTGGATGATGGCTTAGCTCGTGAATACATGTTGGAATATATGTCACTTGATCTGCGTTTGCAACATGAGCATATGGCATCCGCAAAAGAGATTCTCTCAAATCTCAAATTCCTTTATGGGATTAGAGATGGTCGTCGCAGATTCGCGATCACGAGGGAACTCTTGCAAGCAAGAAAGAGAAGGGAAACTCCTGTCGGAATCCACGTACTCAAGATGATTCGACTTCTTTCTGAACTCGATGATATGGGTGTCGTGATGGACAATGATTTCCGAGTAGATCTCATTCTACAATCTCTTCCAAGATCATATGACAGATTTATCGCGGACTTGAATCTCCAGAGGCGAGAGATTACTGTACATGTCCTGCGACAAATGCTCGAGGAACACGAAGCTTCTTTTGGAAAGAAAGCGAGGGTTGGCGAAAGGACTGGGCGGCGTTCAAAACCAAAGCAAATGGAAACCAGAGCTCCTTACTGCACAAGGTCAAGGGAAAGGATTAAATTCGAACCTATGGAGAGTTCGAACAGGTATATTCCTTGTTGAAGTTAATTTTACAATTAACTGTGCATTTTTGGTGTTAGACACTGACTGGAGTTCTCATCCTTGTAGGTGATGGGAGCGTTGAGGAAACTGGAGCCTGAGGATTGGATCCTTGAATAAAGGCAATGGAGCTGGAGCTGCTACCAAGGCCATAGGCAAAAGTAGATTTAGGTGGTTTGATAAAGTCATTAGGAAACTTTCATTTATGTACCTAGTTTTTTAATGAAAAACCTTTTTATTCATGTTAATGAATAATGTTGATTTTAAATAAAAGCTCCTATTTTTGTTTTTCATTTGGTACATTAAATTATTGACTTTACATTATAAAACCACCTAAGTTAGTCATGCACGTACAACAAAACAAAAGGAAACAAGATAATGAAATATCTGCCCAATTATGGCACGCTAGACTTGGACATATATCTAAGTCAAGGATTCAAAAGTTAGCATCATCTGGCGCGATTGAAATCAATCGCATTAATGAAATGCCAACATGTGAACCATGTTTAAAGGGTAAAATGGCTAAGTTGCCGTTTAAGGGAAACCCTGAGCGAGCCAAGCAAACATTGGACTTAATACATACTGACGTATGTGGACCACTAAGAAAAAGCGCCCGAGGTGGCTATGACTACTTCATCACTTTCACTGACGACTTTAGTCGTTATGGATATGTGTTCTTGTTGAAACACAAGTCTGAAGCCTTTGAGCGATTCAAAGAATTCAAGATGGAAGTAGAGAATCAACTTGGTCATACGATAAAGGCTCTTCGTTCTGACCGAGGTGGAGAATTTCTTAGTAACGAATTTCTGAATTATCTTGTAGAGCATGGAATACTATCGCAGTGGACTCCTCCTGCAACACCCCAGTTAAATGGAGTAGCAGAGAGAAGGAATCGAACCTTGATGGACATGGTTCGATCCATGATGAGTGCCACTGACTTACCTCTTTCATTTTGGGGACATGCCCTCCTCACGGCAACGAAGATACTGAATATGGTACCTTCGAAATCCGTAGAAAAGACACCATGCGAACTATGGTTTGGCAAGGCACCCTCATACGCATTCATGCGCATATGGGGATCTCCCGCTTACGTTAAAAAGCTAGTGGGAGATAAATTGGGAACTAAATCCACTTTGTGCAAATTCGTGGGGTATCCGGAAAACTCAATAGGATACGAGTTCTACGATCCTACAAGACAAACAACGTTTGTCTCGAGGAACGCTCACTTCTTGGAGAAGGATTTCTTGGTGGACAAGAAAGAAAATAACATAGAACTAGATGAGGTCACTGAAGCTGAAAAGACCTTAGAGGTCGATCGAGCTGACCCGTCACCACAGGCAGTGGGAGAACAAGAGCATGAAGGTGCACCAGAAAGTACACCGATACTTCGTAGGTCAGAAAGACAACGTAGAGAACCCGAGAGGTACTACGGTCTGCTGCATGAGACTGGACAGTCTCTAACCGACCCAAGGACTTACGAAGAGGCTATGCTAGACATAGACTCGGGAAAGTGGCGCGAAGCCATGGAATCCGAACTGGACTCCATGCACTCAAACAAGGTCTGGGCCTTGGTAGATCCACCAGTGGGAGTTGCTCCCGTGGGTTGCAAGTGGATCTATAAGCGAAAGCTTGGAGTGAACGGAGAGGTGATTACCTACAAGGCGCGACTAGTGGCAAAAGGATACACTCAAAGACCAGGTATCGACTTTGAGGAGACCTTCTCGCCCGTCGCAATGCCCAAATCCATTCGGATCTTGCTGGCCATAGCTGCGTGGTATAACTACGAGATATGGCAGATGGATGTAAAGACTGCCTTTCTCAATGGAGACATTGATAAGGAGATCTACATGGAGCAACCAAAAGGATATGCATCCAAAGGAGATGAACACAAGGTGTGCAAACTCCAGAGGTCCATTTATGGACTGAAGCAAGCTTCCCGAAGTTGGAACATTCGTTTTGATGAGACAATCCAAACTTTTGGATTCATCAAGAACATGTTCGAACCTTGCGTGTACAAGAAGATCAGTGGGAGTACAGTTGAATTTTTGGTGCTTTACGTTGACGACATTCTTCTCATTGGAAACAATGTAAAAGCATTGTCTGAAACTAAAGCATGGTTGTCTACACAATTCTCAATGAAGGATATGGGAGAAGCATCCTTTGTACTAGGTATAAGGATCTACCGAGATAGATCAAAAGGACTGCTGGGCCTCTCCCAATCCCAGTACATAGACAAAATCTTAAAAAGATTTAGTATGGAAGAATCCAAGAGAGGATTGCTTCCAATGAGACATGGAATTGCACTCTCCAAGTCTATGGCCCCAAAGACGCCAGAGGAGAGAAGCAATATGTCTCGAGTACCGTATGCATCCGCGATAGGAAGCATAATGTATGGTATGCTGTGTACGAGACCAGACGTAGCGTACGCTCTAAGCGTTACAAGTCGCTACCAGTCTGACCCTGGTGAGCAGCACTGGATAGCCGTAAAGGCAATTCTGAAGTACCTGAGAAGGACTAAGGAATTGTTCTTGGTATACGGTGGAGGAGAATTGAAATTGGAAGGCTATACAGACTCAAGCTTCCAATGTGATGTAGACGATTTCAAGTCGACATCAGGATATGTTTTCTGCCTCAATGGTGGTGCGGTTAGCTGGAAGAGCTCCAAGCAGGAAACAACCGCGGATTCAACCACTGAAGCAGAATACATTGCCGCGAGTGACGCAGCAAAGGAAGGTGTTTGGATGAGGAACTTCATCCAGGAACTGGATGTGATACCTAGCATTGCTGAGCCCATTACTATCTTCTGCGATAATAATGGGGCAATAGCGCAAGCAAAGGAGCCGAGATCTCATCAGAAATCCAAGCACGTACAGAGACGATACCATGTGATAAGAGATATCATTGGTAGAGGAGACATTAAGATGGAACGTGTCGACTCAGAAGATAATACGGCGGACCCACTAACGAAGCCTCTGCCTCAAAAGGCATTTGAGAAACATCTGCATAAGATGGGACTCAAGAACATAAAAGACTGGCTTTAGGACAAGTGGGAGATTGATAGAAATAGTGTCCTGCAAGCCAGCTGTATGGTTAGCATTAATTGTAATTAATGAGGAACTATTCAATTTTGATTAATAAATGCACTTTTATTAAATGGTCAACTTTATCTTATGTAATATTTGTCTACGCATAAGGATAGAAGTCCTTAGATCACAGGGCTATGGGACAACCCGTGGACTGATCTCCAAGGCCGTGATCTAGAATATATTCAAGAGTCGTAGAATCCAATCGAGATAGGACATCGTTGGATTCGGTTAGACTCTCACTATTGTGTATACTCCGATGAACTGGAGGACGCTGGGGTCCACGAGCGTGACTGGGATAGTCGATACACATAAGTGGGTGGCTTGCTGGGATGGCAAGCGCACTGAATACCCCAATTAGGAAATAACTCACCATGGAAGCGGTAGTCGCATATCGGGGTTGAAGTTATTTCAATTTACAATAGTATACGAGGAACGATCCCTAACAACTTGAGATGATAGGGTTTATCTGGTGCGAGAACGTCTATGCTTTGATGTGAGTTCCGACTGACTGGGGATCGCCAGAAAGTCTCTGTGGACTCATGTTGGGTATAGAGGAACTCGTATGCAGATTCATATCATCAACAAAGGATCCATTGACTCGACTTGATAGGTCGAGAAATTCTCCTATGGATTTCTGTGAGAAATTAATTCTGATGAAATCATTGGCCAAGGTAACTGACGACTTTATGTGAGTAGCTCATAAAGAACAAGTCAAAGAGAATTTATTTCGAGATCAGAGAACATAAGGTCAAGACAAAAGATAAGGGAATCCGATGAAAGACCATACCCTTAAGTCTCGACTGGGAGATTGATCGATGGAGAGATTGTGTCGTATATGGAAATTGTAAATGATAAAAAGGTTCACTGAATTAATTCAACAGTGATTGGGCTCCATGGGCTTGTGACTGGACATCGACCGTGGAGTGTGGGAGAATTCCCAAATTAGCAGGGGTGCTAATTTTGGAATGATTGATCGACAGAGTGTTCGATTAATTTAGAGTATTAATTGCTCGAGTAATTAAATAATATTTAATTACAACCCGCGGCCAATTATGTGTTGAACCTACGGGGGCATACACAATACACATGAAGCGAAAGCGAGGAAGTAGGAACGAACCAGTTGACTGGGTCGACTGGGTCAAAATCGACTGGGTCGATTAAATGGGTGGGTCGACTGGGTTGACCCATATGGAACGAAGATGGATCCAATTGGAATTGGATCAAGATTATAAATTAAATTGGAATTTAATTTATAAGTAAATTAATTAATTATGATTTAATTAATTAATGGAATAATTAATTTAATTAGACTTGGAGTTTAATTAATTAATTGGGAGATGATTTAATTAATTGAGCTATTTAATTGGGAGATTAAATAAAGCCCTGAAAGATTAATTAATATGGGCCATGAATTAATTAGAAGACTTAGTCTTCTAATTAAAGAGGGCCATGGCCCATGTAGGAGAATTAGTATCCTAATCCTAGAAGGATTAGGTTTTATGAGATATCTATAAATAAGAGACTAGGTCTCATATCTCACATACAACTCCACAAGAAAATCAAGAAGAGCAAAATTCTCTCCCTCTCCCTCCCTGGATCGACCGAACTCACTTCCACTTTAGGAAGAATTTTCGTCTTCGATTCTTCGTTCTAAAGTTGTTCTAAAACCTAGATATTAATATACCCTATGTTCCAGTTGATTAGGATATATTAATTTTCGTGATATTGTGGTGTATCAACTCGTAGAGGCGCAACACGTGGGGCGCTAAACAAAAAGGTGTGGGTCGATCTTACCGAGGCAGAATTCAGAGTTCGTCTTGCTAGCCAAGGATTTGCAAGGAGACAGGTATAAACGAGAAAACTTATACTGTCGTTTAATTATATTCATATATATACAACCAGAGAATATCCTGGCAAGATTCTTTAAGAGGCCCTAGAATTTTTTTTTATATTCCGCTGTGCCTAGGGTTGTTTTTCTTACCGAATCCCAACAAGTACTCACTTAGGCGATTATACCACATCCTTCGGGATTGTTTCAAGCCATAAAGTGAACACCTCAACCTTACAGAGTGCGTGTTCCGTGGTCTTGAACTATTTGTCTTTGGTACCATAAGTCCATCCGGTACTTTCATATATATAACAATATCTAGTTCCCCATAAAGATACGTTGTAACCACATCCATGAGCTGCATAGTCAGTTCCTCGGATACTACTAAACTTACTAAGTATCTGAACGTAACAACGTCCATCACAGGAGAGTATGTCTCCTCAAAGTTAATCCCATGTTGCTGAGAAAATCCTTGTGCAAGAAGACGAGCCTTGTACCTCACAATCTCATTTTTCTCATTTATTTTCCTTGTAAATACCCATTTGTATCTCACGGGTAGAACTCCGGGAGGTATAGGAGTAATTTGTCCAAACACTCCTCTTTTCGTTAATGAATCAAATTCAACCTGGATTGCTTTTCCCATTTTGACCAATCATCCCTTTGTTTGCACTCGTCCACCGATCGTGGCTCAATATCACCACTTGATATAATTTCAGTAGCTACTGTGTAAGCAAACACATCATTGATGATTATTTCATCCCGATGCCACACTTCATTCATGCATGAATAGCCAACCGAGATTTTCCTATTCTCGGGGATGGTTACTGATGTCGAGGCGTCTCCCGACGTCGTCTCCAAGACGGATCCATAGTCTGGAACTATTTCATGAGATGGATCGGGTGGGATCCCATTGTTACTAGTGCTAGCCATATTCAACTGTTGTGCATTCGCCCGCTTTCGGGGATGCAAATCCTTTGATCCTATTGGTCTCCCCCTCTTATGGGCCGGGAGATATGACTGGTTAGCTGGGATTGATGGCCTTCCCATATTTTGTCCATCTTGGACATCTATCCTTGCAGGCACATTTGCAGCTGGTATATGAGATCTCGTCACTTTAGCTAAGTCAAAGAGTGAATATGGCATATTATTGGCTACTTTTTGAAGTTCAATTATTCTGCATACTTCATATTCTCTGACCGCTGTAGTGGGGTCGTGATGAGACATAGTGGGGTTGTTCCACACGACTTCACGCCGTTCATCCAGAATGTTATTGTGAACATTATTGCCTCCCCCTAACGGCGGGAAGACAGTCTAATCAAAGTGACAGTCCGCAAATCGTGTGGTAAAGAGATCGCCTGTCAAGGGTTCCAAATATCGTATAATGGATGGCGATACAAAACCAACATATATGCCCATTCGACGTTGAGGTCCCATTTTAGTCCGTTGTGGCGGAGCAATTGGAACATATACTGGTCACCCAAATGTGCGTAAATGAAAAATGTCTGGTGTATGCCCAGACACCAATTGTAACACAGAGAAAGGTTGGGTCGCAGTGGGCCTCAAACGTATTAACATCGCTGCATGCAATATTGCATAGCCCCAAGCAGAGCTCGGGAGTTTGGTGCGCATAACCAAAGTCCAAGATATTCTCTGTAAGTTCTTTATGAATGTCTCCGTTAGGCCATTTTAGGTTGAACATGTGCTACCGGATGTTCCACGTCAATACCCAGGGACATGCAGTAGTCGTTGAAAGATCGTGATGTAAATTCTGCTGTATTATCCAGTCTAATAGACTTAATGGGATAATCCGGATAATGAGCTCTCAACCATATAATCTGAGTAAGGAGTTTAGCATATGCAACATTCCTCGTGGACAATAAATCAACCTGTGACCATTTGGTTGAAATATCAACCATCACCATAAAATACTTAAAAGGCACACGGTGGTGTGATGGGTCCACATATATCCCCTTGGATTCGCTCCAAGAAAGCGAGATAATCCTTACTCATTTGTGCATAAGATGGCATAGGATCCAATTTTCCAATTGAACAAGGTAGACACAACTTATCATTATGTACTAGATCCTTATTCGTTAGTGGATGCCCGATGGAAGTATTAATGATACGGCGCATCACGTTTTAACCTGGATGTCCCAACTTGTCATGCCATAGAAAATACCTGCTCGAGTCACTTAGCTTTGAGCTCTGAACAAGGTGTACCTCGGGCACTCGTATTGTGGTCCTATATAACCCAGTCGAGATCCCCTCTAATTTCTCCAATGTACGTTTCTGGCCGTACAAATTAGAGGTAATGCACATATATTCGATTCCCTTTTCCTCCGTGGTTTCAACATGATAACCATTAGCTCGAATATCTTTAAAACTCAACAACGTTCTCCTTGAACGTGGAGCATATAAAGCCTCTTTAATGGCTAAAACCGTGCCATTTGACAACATAATGTGGGCATTTTCAAAACCATCTATTAAATCATATATGCCAGATATTGTTGTCATAGAGGTCTTACTAGGCATTATATTAATAAAGTATAATCTATCCCTTAGGATAGTGTGCGTAGTTGCACTATCTGCCAGACATTCTTCCCCACATGCCATGCCTAGAAATAAATATATTCTATTATTAAACATTTACTTGAAAAAATATAAAGTATGCTAATACCACCATAATAATCGGATTAAAAATAAAACCACACATAAAATGGTCCAAAATAAACCAAACATAGTTCAAATATACAAATGTGGTTATCAAGTTTAACAAACACAAAATCCTCTTTCTCTATCTGAATCTGCACCTCCAACTCCACCGCCTCCAACTGGTGGAGGCGGGTGGTTTGGTAGTTTCGCAAAATAGGAGAAGTATGAAGACATTAACACTATATTTTCATCAATGGCAGTGGGAGTTAGAGAGAAAAGTTTTTCTTTTAAGTAAAGTGAGAGAAAGGGCCGGGGAAAGGTTTCTTTCTTCTTTTTTGCACATAAAAAATAGTCCTTATAAAGAAGAACGGAAAGGATTGAAGACTACCTCTCAAGCTTCTAAGGCTAGCCATTAATAGCCGTTTGAAGTGAAAGGTTTTCTTTTTTCTTCTGATTACTAAAGTGAGAGAAAGAGGGGAGAAGAAAGTAAAGGCTTAAACCCTAAAAGGGAAAGTTGCATTAGTCGCCCTTTTGACCTCTTACTTTCTTTTTGCCTCTTATTTTTTTTAGATGAGTTTTAACATATATTTCATATGTTGAAATTTTTGTTACAAATATATATATATATATATATATATATATATATATATATATATATATATATATATATATATATATATATATATATATATATATATATATATATATATATATATATATATATATATGGTTCTGACCCCCCAAACATCAAAGTATTCCACCTATTCGTCGCTTCTGGCAACAAGAATAGTTTTTTTATGATAAAAACGACTAACCAGGACATCCCAAAGTTTCTGGGAATTGATGAGTAGTCCACCCAAAGGACCTCATCCAAGTGTTTCCTGATCAGAACCATAACCTCAGCATTTTTGGACATTAGTTAGCAAATTATCCCCGACAATTGTAAGGCTCAGTTTCTTACGGACATATAGTCTCCATAAGTAATTTAATTGAACTTATTTAAGTATGTGTATATTACGGGCCTATAGCCTTCATAAGTAAATTGAACCCTTTGGTTCCATCTTTTTAATTCATAATGAACTATATGGTTTTAATCCGAGGGAACTCCAATCCCAATATTCATGAACCCCAAGTTTACTCACATTCATTTATCATGTAATCATATATAATCATTCACCATATACATAAGATAAAACATAAAAGTGAATCACAATAAAGCTTATTGTTTAGATACTTATGCTCCAAAAATAAGACATGATAATTGAATGAATCGACCAAAAATTAAATTGCAAATTACAACTTGGGAACTTAAACCAAGCCCCTCTTTCCCAATGTAATAAACTTATATAAATTTGCAAAACATCACATGCTCGATAGGGCAAGTGAATAATAACTTTAAAAGAATGCATACTACGTAAGACACGTGTAATCAATTCTTACTCGCAGAATGTTTAAAAAAAATATCAAGGATGAAACAAGCATACTCCATTACGATGATCAATGCTGTCAAATTAATATCTATTCGAGAGAAAATTTTCGCCAAAATATATAAATCAACAAACAGAAAAATATGTTCTGATAAGGAAAACTTCACTTGCAATATTGGACGATTTAGTTCTTCGAAAGCCGAATCAAATATAATCCAAAGTAGTGCCATTTTACATGATAGCCACTCAACCATAATATTATTAACATATATAAAAAACGATCCATGTGACAGTGTTTAACATAATCAACTAATAGAATAGCTGATTTCTATGATAGATCCATCAATTTATAAATTTGCAGCTAACAAAGAGCAATAAATATTTAAATCAACAATTTACTAAGAATATTATCCCAATAGCCTCACACATAAATTCATTTAAGGGTAGTACGTTGCATTATACCAAACCCAGAACACACAAGTAAATATGATAATTTATTTAAGCAAGTAACAATAGTCATCCAATTTATACGAAGTGTAATTTTGGCTATATGAAGCATGGTACCACCAAGATACCAGCTGGCACAAATTTATTTGATTATCCATATAAAAGTGTTTCTCAACATACATAGTAAAACAGTATTACAACCATACTAAGGTTTCATAACATGAATACAATTCCTCGTTGAACAATAAATAAATAAATTATTTTCTCCAATATTTGCAGGCTTTCAATTTAAATTAAATATATGCTATGACCTATGTGATCACCGTAAAATATAATAATTCAAGATAAAATGCTTTATAATATTTTCATTCTAGCATATTATACAGTTTAGTAGAGATAAGTAGTACAAAAAAAAAACTCAAAATAAGGACACTTGTATCAATCTTAAAATAACCATAGGTAAAAGATTTTCTTTAGTCTAGTGATAACTCTAAAAAAAAAATTTAAATCTGAATTTCATGATTTAAAATCAATACATAAGTTTCATCATAACATGTATATTCTACCAATTATACACATAAAGTAGAATTCAGGTCTCCATAGCAATATATAAACAAAGAAGCATATATACTTGAAGCATGCCTTAAAGACGTACAAATATTTGCATTAGTAAGCCATATCAATAATTAGGTCATACCATTGTCTGTCCAATGTTCTGTCTAGCCATTAATTATTTGTATGTATATTTATTCATCTTGTACGTAATACATATAATATCCATCAAATCCAATATCATAAATCAATTTCAAAGTTTGATCGACTGAAATTTCTTAGTGTCAAACATTGTTCCAAAATTCCAAATTATATAATTTCAGCCCTTTGCAACAACAATTAAACTTAGACATCCGGACATGCTTTAAAAAATATAAGATTTTCAGATTTAAATCATATCATTCATAAGAATTTAAAAAGGTTCAGTTTTACTTGAAAATTGCTATGAATTATTGATCCACGAAAGTTCGTACTTCACCCGAACAAAAAAAAATTCCTTTAACAATCTCCTTCCACGATAACAAAGAGACTATTCGTGCTGATAACGTGTTGTAAAATATTTATTGTGTTAAGTGATTATGTGTGAAGAGATTGATGAACAATGGTGATAATTGTAAAGAGAGATATAACCACAGATAGAAAAACAAATGTTTATAAAATTGGGGGATATGATTTGGGGAGGGGAAAGATATTATTAAATAACCAATATGTTACATGGGGAGTTACAAATACCACAATAAATGGGATGTGGGATAATAGATAGTTATTACAAAATAAGCCCCTAAATTATACAAATACTAAATAGGAATACCCACTAATATATATAATTTACAACAAACCCTAATTTTTTACCTAAAATTCAAAATTCAAAAAAACTTTCTCTCTCGCCTCTCTCGTCTTTTACCACTCACAGTTGCGCCTCCTCCTCCAAACTCGACTGTCGCGCGCCTCCTTCTCCACAGTCGATTGTCGTCGTGCCTCCTCCTCCAAAATAGACAGTTGGCCGCGCCTCTTCCTTTTCTCCATCAGTTTTCCAAATTCCAGCGGCATCTTTAAGTTTTTTTTTCTTTGAACTTAGAAAGGTTAAACATGTGATTTTATTTAAAAATGTGTGAATATTTATCTTTGAACTTACAAAGGTTAAACATGTGATTTTATTAAAAAAATGTGTAAATATTTATCATGTCAAGTTCATGAATATTTATCGTGTGAAGTTCATTTATTCACTTGTTTTTATCATTTATTTATTTTTCAAATACATTTATTATTTTATTTATTTTCTAGATTTGAGGTTCTGAACATTTATTATTGGGCGTTTGTTTTCTAGATTTTGAGGTTTTGAACTTTTGATCATTTATATAATTTCCACTTATTACTTATAGGAGTAGGAATTAGGAATGTCAAAAAAGAAGGATCCCGGATGAAATCATGGGAGATTGGTTGATCCAAATAATGCTTCTAAGGGGATTGAATGCATCTATTGTAAGAAAGTATCAGAGGTGGCATATCCCGACATAAACAACATCTTGTCCGGGGCTATAGAAACATTAATGCATGCATGAAAGTCCCGCCGGAAGTCAAAGAAGAATTTAGGAAAAGGTTTCAAGATAGAAAAAAAACAAAAAAATGCTATGGACGCATTACCTCACTTTGATGAGATCGTGGATCAACAAAGAGAACAAAGAGAATATGAGAGAAATGAGTTGCGCGAAGAAGATAGAAAACGTGGTAAACGTCCAATGCATGCTCCCTCACAACGTAAAAAAGCAAGACAAATAGGTCCTATTGAGTGGTTTTTCAAAAAGGATGCCGATGAAGTTGTTGAAGATAGAAAGAAAAGTGGTGGTGCATCACAAGGCATTTATAATGAAACTCAAAAGAAGATGAGGGATAATGCTTGCCAAAAGTTTTTCCGAT
The DNA here is from genome assembly GCA_038501285.1 of Penstemon eatonii. Lineage (NCBI taxonomy): Eukaryota > Viridiplantae > Streptophyta > Magnoliopsida > Lamiales > Plantaginaceae > Penstemon > Penstemon eatonii. The sequence continues at coordinate 65,136,703 of CM076710.1, forward strand.
GGATGTATGATGCAGGCATTCCTTTCAATGCGATTCGTTGCGATAGTTTTGCGCCTATGATTGAAGCAATTGGGCAATATGGTCCGGGAATGAAGCCACCCTATTATCACGAAGGAAGAGTATACTACTTAAAGAAGGAGGTGGAGCATGTTAATGATTTAATGAAAGATAATATAAAGGAAAAAGAGATGTATGGTTGCTCGTTGATGGCGGATGGTTGAGAAGATAGAAAACATAGGTCTTTGATTCTATAGATGCATCCGGATATTCTCACACTGGAATGAAAATATTTGAGTTGTTTGATGGCTTTGTGCAAAAAGTTGGGAGAAAAGCGTAGTTCAAGTTGTTACCGACAATGCAAATGAATACAAATATTCTGGTGAGTAAATCAATTTTAATTCAATTTTAAATTCAGTAATTATTTTGATTGATTCAAGTTACAATTTTTTTACTTGAGTTACTTAATGTATAGGAAAAAAGTTGATGAAAAAGTATCCACACTTGTATTGGACACCATGTGTTGTGCATTGTATGGACTTTATGTTTGAAGACATTTTCAAATTGCCAGACTTGAAGAGGACGCTTGAACGTGCAATAAATGTCAATGCATACATTTATCATCACAAGCCAGTGTTGAAAATGATGAGGGACTTTACCGGCTAGAGGGATATGTTTAGGACAGCCAAAACTCAATTCGCAACGGCTTTCTTAACTTTGAGTAGGTTTCAAAAGCATAGAACTCATCTGAGAAAGATGTTCACCTTGGATCTGTGGACCAAAAGCAAGTAACTAAGGAAAGAGCCGATAATCAAGTAGTAAGCATTATTTTGAACACTTCCTTTTGGAATAGTGTAAGTTATGCTACAAAAAGTGTTGCCCCGTTGGTGAAGACGCTTCGGCTTGTGGATGGAGAAATGAGGCCCGTAATGGGCTATATATATTCAATACGAGATGCAAAGGAATACATTGCTAAATCTTTTAATAATAACTTGGAAAAGTACAATGAAGTGTTTGAAATCATTGATAGGAGGTGGAAAAATCAGCTACATCATCCCTTGCATGCAGCGGGTTATTTCTTAAATCCAATGTTTTCGATTTTTGAAATCGAAGCAAGTGAAAATGAAGAACTCACACGTGGCTTGTTGGACGTTATTCAAAGGTTGGTTCCTAGTGTGGATGAACAAGATAAGATTGCTAGTGAGATTGAGATTTACAAGAAAAGTGAAGGTTTGTTTCAAAATGAAATTGTGAAGAGGCAAAGATTACGTCATCACCGGGTAATATTATAATATTATAAAAATTGGTTTTAGTAACCTAGTTTTACTAACGTATTACCTTTAATTGGGTTTTATTGAAAATACGAATAATTTTATTGTCTATAGCTTCATGGTGGAGTCAATACGGATATGCTACTCCAAATTTGCAAAAACTTGCTATTAAAGTTCTTACTCTTTGTTGTAGCGCATCCGGTTGTGAGCGAAACTGAAGTGTATTCGAACATGTAAGTTAATATTTATGTTGTAGTATTAATTTTTCAATTGAATATTACGATTTATGAAGCTCTTTAATCAAATAATCAATTAATAAATTTGCAGCTTCATTCCAAGATAAGGAACAGGTTGGAGGAAAGAAGGCTCAATGATTTAGTGTACGCTAAGTACAATAGAACTTTGAAGCGAAGATATGATATGCGTAACATCATTGATCCTATTGTCCTTGATAATCATGTTTTAGATGGTGGTAATGAGTGGATGGTATGGACAATAGATCCTATAGGTGAAGGTGATGATCGAGTGTTCCCTGATGATACTTTGACTTGGCTTCAAGTTGAGCTTGCTTCTGGAGCAAATGAACCTCCATATTCACTAAGTCGTTCTTCTAGATTTATAGCAAAGAAAACAAAGAGTTCAACATTTGAATCGCATCCTAATGTGGATGAGGAGGAAGAGGACACTGATAATTATAATTTAGAATCTGGAGAGGAGAATAGCGATTGCTACAAATCTAAATTATCTGGTTCTAGTGAAGAATTTGAAGATGGAGAGTCAAGTGGCAATGAGTTTGATTGATGATTGATGATTTATGATGTTTAGACTTTAGTATCATACTTTTGGGTTAACTAATTGTTATAAATTTCTAATACTTTAGGTTTATTTGCTTTTTTTTGGGTATTTGGGATTTAATTTGGTATTAATTAACTAAGTTGATTTGGTTTTATTGTTTTTATATGTCTTATTCGAGATTTATGATTATTATTTTGAAAAATATATACATGTGCTTTATTTTCAAAAAGCCCGTGCTATGCGCTATAGCCCCCGGGAGCCTTTGCGCGTCGTTGCGCTATTCGCCTCTGACTACTATGATCTAACCACATTGAGGTCGTTAATAAGGTAATGTTAGAGGCAAGAGAGTATCCCATATGTGCCATGATCGGATTTATACTTGATAGAATGGGAATGTGATTTTGTCAGCGTTGTGAGAATGCAACGAGCTTTCCTGGTCAACTTACCCCAAAGAGGGAAAAGCAAGCACCGAGGGCTTGGTATGGTAAGATTGCTGAATTTTTTCTCATGGTGGTTATTCCGTTACACCAGCAGATTCTAGTTTGCTTGTGAAAGCTAATGGAGGAAAACTAGTTTTTGTTCTAGTGAATGTGGATGATTTAATCATTACCGGAGATTGTGAAGAAGAAATTCTCCAAACAAAGGAGAATCTGTCAGTTCGTTTTCAAATGAAAGCTCTTGGACAACTCAAGCACTTTCTTGGTCTAGAGGTTGATCGTTCAAGAAGGCATATCCCCATCAACGAAAATATTCCAGAGATTTATTGAATAAGTTTGGCATGCTTAATCGCAAGCCAATTTCGACGCCCTTGATGCCAAACTATGTGCTCTTGAAGGGAAATATTTGGAATATGGACAATTGGTGGGTAGTCTGATTTACTTAACTATAACCAGACCCAATATTTCTTATGCAGTGGTGTGATGAGTCGATTCATGCAAAAACAAAGAAGGCTCATTTGGAAGCAGTTCGACGAATTATGAAGTGCGTGAAGAGTACAATTAACTATCGCATCTTGTATAAAAAAGGTAGAGATTGCAAGTTAGTAGGTTATTGTGATGCTGACTATGCAGGTGATCACGATACTCGACGCTCAACTACAAGGTATGTTTTTATGCTTGGATCGGGAGCAATATCTTAGTGCAGCAAAAGGCAGCCAATGGTGTACTTGTCAACAACGAAATCGGAGTATCGAGCTTCAGCAATGGCAGTTCAAGATAGCACTTGGCTTATGCAATTGATGAAGAACTTGCATCAACAAATAGATTATGCAATTCATGTGTACTATGATAATCAGTCCGCAATACAGTTGGCAGAAAATCCAATTTTTCATGCAAGAACTAAACATGTGGAAGTGCATTATCACTTCATTAAAGAGAAAGTTCTTAAAGAGGAAATTAACTTGATGCACATGACACATAAGAACAAGTTGCAGATTTGTTCACGAAAGGCTTGAGTTGTAAAAGTTTGAAAGTTTATGTCATCAACTCGGAATGGGATGATAGAAAGAACAAACGCCGATGTTCAGGGGTAGTGTTAAAGTTTCAACACCAATTAGCATGTGGTCTTTATTTGACTAAATCCAACACTTATTTTTTAGCTTATTGTCAAAATATACGTTAAAGACTAAAGTTAATTTCATGTTTATTAAAAAGTCAGTAGCAAAAGGAGTTTGTTAGGGACCTGTCGGTGAAAAAGTCAATAGCAAAAAAATAGAGAATGTAGTTTGTTTACGTTGACTTAAAAAAAAAGAATAAGGAATGTAGTTTGTTTACATTGATTATGCCTACATAAGGCAGCTCCTTATAAGGATCTTTTGCCAACAACTTTAACTTTCACATTTTTTGTGTTATCGTTCATTAAGTGAATCCATACTTATTCAACATTTTATAATTAAATTAAAAATATTTGATGGCATTTTGTCGGCTGTTTTACAATCTTAATGGAAAAAACGTTATCATTATGATTTCATCTAACCTCAAAACCTCGACGTTAATGATATAGAATGATGCAACTCTTAGGGAAATAAACTGGACAAATAAGTTAAAAGAGTCAAAACAAAGAATTTTTAAAATCCTTGTTAACGAATTTATTTATTTACTGAAATATGAAGTGCTGAAGGATTTAATAAGAAATTGACTGAAATTGTTGCAGAATATAACTTCAATATTTTCAGTGAAGAACATAGGCTATGCATGAAGCTTCTATCAACAGGTTCAGAGGTCCAATGTTCATTCTAATGGAAATGATTAATTACCCAATGTGGAGAAGAACCATAAACGTTATTAACACAAACAAATAAACCCCGATAAATGAATGATGTCCTACAACCATCGTAACAAAATCACCCTTAAAAACATGAAATTAATGAAGAAACTAAAACGATGCTACCACATAAACCATGTACCATACATGAAAATCAACTGGAAAAGAAAGAATCCAGCAGACAAAGTAAAAGAATGGCAGTCGATGTAGGGAATAAGAACAGCCTCTTGCATATATATGACAAGAGGAATTTGTCCTATATTCCCATGATAAATATCTAATTTCTAAGCATGGAAAATATCAACATAAAGGACAATGAATCAGCTAAATATTAAGATTTATGTTTAAAATTGTACCAACAAAACATTATCTCATAATTTGTGAACGCTTCAAACGATCAAACATCAAAATAATTCACGTTCATACTACAAATTCTTCAATTACTAAAATAACAAAATTTGCACCGTCTGAAGAACCAACCAAAGCATGACTGTAAGGACTCTTGACCATGAACAACAAATTACAGCCTCCTTCCCCTTCTACCACCCTTCCTACGGGTACTGTCAGTTGGAATAGGAGTCACATCCTCTGAAAATAAAAAAAAATACAATTTCAATATAAATTATGAATAAATCACAGGAAAATATACATAAATGATAAGAATTAAAACAATATATAAAAAATAAACCATTACCGATACGCCCAATTTTCATTCCTGAACGAGCAAGGGCTCTAAGTGCAGATTGAGCACCAGGGCCAGGGGTCTTAGTCTTATTGCCCCCAGTAGCACGAAGCTTAATATGAAGAGCATTAATGCCTAGTTCCTGCAAATTACATGCATCAGTAATGGTTACGATAAACATAAATTAAGATGATATGGAATTCTTAGAATATATATTTTAAAAAACCTTGCATCGTTGAGAAACATCTTGTGCTGCAAGCATAGCAGCATATGGGGAGGATTCATCCCTATCAGCCTTCACTTTCATGCCACCTGTATTGAAGATACAGAAGGTCATTACCATATTACAGTTATAAAGTAGACAGTATACCACTTTATATAGCTTCAAAAGGAAAGTGTTCAAACTATAGAACATATACAAAAATTAGCAATTTACACAGCTAATACTGATCATATATACTCTTTAAATGCAACTACTATAATCCTTAAACATCTTTCCATAATGAATTCATTTGAAATTATACTCTTTTAACACTAAAAGCCAGTCAATTAAAAATCACATAAGCCAGTCTTATCAATGAAATCTAAAGAAAATAACTTAACTAGGACAATTTAGATCAATTTTCTCGCGAGAGGGGGGGGGGGGGGCAGTACATTTAGAAGCCTACGACAAAAATGAAACAGATTTAAGCAGGGCATCAGGTCTCCAAGTTGGTGATGTAACATCAATGACACTGTTCAGATGCAAATTACCCATTTACACGTTAGATTCATCTTCTGCCCCCATAATATGTACTAATATAGAACAAATTAAATAACGAATCATAAAATGATAAATTGTTACTGAAACATCTAATTAAGGTGAGAAACAAAATAGTAAATTAAAGAATATCAGCAAAACATGAGTTTAATCTACTTAAAATTCAAACACAAATTGCTAACTTATAGCATCTAAATCACACTTTTCAAACAATACCTGTTATGCGAACCATGGTTTCCCTTCCAGATAAATCTGTAACATGCTGTAAGAAAAAATTTCGATAAAATTATCAACACATAGCAACTTAAATACACAGCTTTATGTATTTTTTTTTTAAAATACGGAAACAAAGATTTTTGAAACTCACAATGAATGTGTCATTGAATGAGGCAAAGATGTGCGCCACACCGAAAACAATTTCACCATCCCGAGTAGCAGGTCCAAGAGTGACATTGTCTTCCTTGGGCTCTCTGTTCTTTCTCCTCGACTAAATAATACATTAAAAAACAAAAATTCATAAAAATAAGAAAGAGATATGAGGTAAACAATTAACAAAAGCTACCTATTTATTCACACTTTACAGTCCAATTTAATCTTAAGCCAAAAATGGCGATTGTACTTAAATCATGAGATCTAAAAAACAATCAGATAAAATAATACAATTCCGATGAGTATAATGAGAAATTAAGCAAATTTCTCGACGGAAACCCTAAAAATATTCTAGAAAAATCAAATGGACTAAATTTACAAAGCAACAGAATAACAATTACAGAATCACGTTTGATTCATACATAAATACATGCATAGGGTAGATAATGTAGTGACAAATACCATTTCTCCGGCGACTGAAGTAGAAAATACGGAAAAGCTGTTTCTCGACGCTGGAAACCACAAAGTGAAGGCGGATGAAGAAGAATGGAGTTATGTAAAATGAAGATTTTATAGTTAGGGTTTAGAATCAACGAACTGATGTGCCGTAAATGCCCATGGATTTTGGTTGTTATTTCGAATATGTCCTAAATGAAATAAAGCCCATGGGCTTGCTTATATTTGTTATTGAACTTTAGAAGTGACTGATCCAATAAAAGGAAAATTTAGAAATGGACCTTTAAGCCACATCAATTTGCATAAAATTTGCCCATGGGCTTCCCTCTATTTTGTTCGTTTAATTTTAATTAATTGGATGGCAAATTTTATAATGAATTGAAATATGGTAATAATGTATTTAAGAATAATAAATAACTGAGTGAGTTGTACTTTTGGTCCCTCTTATGACTGACTTTATCACTTTCGTCCCTTTTAAATTTTTTGTAGTAAATGCATCCCTCTTATCAATATAGTGTATTACATTAGTCCATCTTATCAATGTAGTGTAATACATTCATCCCTCTTAAAATTTTCATAGCAGATTCGTCTATCTTATCAATGTAGTGTAACACATTGGTCCCTCTTAAATCTAAAATACATCCTAAAATAGAAGCAAAATTTCATTTTTGACCATATAAAGTGGCTGCTTTTCAAAATTGGCCCTTTATTGGGGTACCTCGACAATATATGTCATTGATTGTATCGTCGTTATCAACTTCAGTCCTTATCATCAAAAAAATTTAATTATCGCCGAAAACCATCCATTTATGTCCAATCTAACAGAAAATTTTAATTTTAGCAAAAATTATCATTCGTCGAATGACACTTAAATATTGAAAATTTCATGTTATGACTTCAAAATTTCAAATCTAAATCACGTGGTAGGTCTACAACTTTAATTTTTATTTTAGATTAGAATTGTACAATGAAATTTGTATAAATTTGAGGCAAATGTGATGTGAATTTGACCTATTTATTTGTTTATTGTTTATAAATAAAAATAGGTATCTTCGATTTATGGGGGAAACGAACTTTAACCATTTTTCATAAAAAAATTGAAGCTATAGACCTTCCACATGAATTGGACTTGCAAATTGGAATAAGAATATGAAATTCTTAAATCTTAATTGGCACTCTAAAATTAAATTTTTCGATCAGATTGAACATAAATTGGTGATTTTCGGCAAACAATTTAATTTTTCGGTCAAATAAGACATAAATTGATAATTTTAGGCGTTAATTAAAAAAATTCGGTGAAAATGACTAAAATTGAAGATGATGACACAATAAATGACGTATTTTGTCGAGGTAACACAATAAAAGGGCCAATTTGAAATGCTACCACTTTAAAGGGCCAAAAATAAAATTTTGCCTCCTAAAATGGATGTATTTTGGATATAAGATGGACCATTGGGACGAATCTGCTACGAAAAAGTTAAGAGGGACAAATGTGTTAAATTACAATGATAAGAGAAACTAATGTGATACACTATATTGATAAGAGGGACGCATCTGCTACGAAAAATTTAAAAGGGATAAAAGTGATAAATCAAGTCATGAGAGAGACCAAAAGTGCGATTCACTCTAAATAAATTTTTATTCGAAAGTGCATATTATTATTATATTAAGGTAGCAAGACCTTAAATTTATAAAATTTTATTTGACGCCACTGATATTAATTTTTATAATGCTAATTGATGAATACAATAAAGGAGAGCATATAATATCTTTTATATGCAATTTAAACCAATTTTAGATCGGAAATATGCTTCTATTTGAATAAAATGTTGTGAAACAATATAAAATTGTAGAACAAGAAAGTACAAGATAGACAATATTTTAGTAAAGTTCTTATTTCTTTTCTTGGTGTGTTTATACAAACAAAGACCTCCTCTATTTATAGGATAGGTAGATACATAATAGAGGAGATAAAATCAAAGATAACATGCATCTACAAATGGTACATGTATCTAAGTGAAGAGTTAGATACATTTGACTATAGATATGAATGTGCCTTGTGCATGTATTCTAATGGCATCCAAAATACATTGATTTACAACACTCTCCCTTGGATGCCACTTAATAAGAATATGCCTCGTTAAAAACCTTACTAAGAAAAAACCCAGTGGGAAAAAATCTTAGTGAAGGAAAAGAGTACATATATCTTTTGTAAGATTTGCACTTCTAAACCTGCCTCATTAAAAACCTTGCTAGGAAAATCCAATGGGAAAAAACCTAAGCTAAGGGAAAAAGAGTGCAGTATGCAAATGTCTCCCCCTCATATCGCCATGTCTTCTTCAAAGATCTTTGAGCTGTCGCATACCAATCTTATATATTAATTTCTTAAATGTTGATGTAGGGAGTGATTTTGTAAACAAATCTGCCAAGTTATCACTTGAGCGAATTTGTTGGACGTTTATTTCTCCCTTTTTCTGAAGTTCGTGCGTGAAAAAGAACTTTGGTGAGATATGCTTAGTTCTATCTCCTTAATATATCCTCCTTTGAGTTGAGCGATACAAGCTGCATTATCTTCGTACAATACTATTGGACTTTCTTTATCTAATGAAAGATCACATGTCTCCCTTATATGTTGTACCAATGACCTTAGCCAAAGTAGTTCTCGACTTGCTTCATGAATTGCTAATATCTCAGCGTGATTCGAGGATGTAGCTGTAAGAGTTTATTTTGTGGAGCGCCAAGATATAGCAGTACCACCATATGTAAACAAGTACCCTATTTGTGATTTTGCTTTATGTGGATCTGACAAAAATCCAGCATCAGCATATCCAATCAACTCTGTTTGTGAGCCTTTTGAGTAAAACAATCCCATATCTGACGTACTGCGGAGATATCGAAGTAACGTTTTAATATTTTCTCAACATAAGTTGACTGATGAATAAAAATCCCTTTCGATAAATGTTCGATTTGTAAGCCGAGACAACATTTTGTTTGGACAATAGGTTTTACATCTTCATGTGTTTGGACAATAGGTCCAAATACATGACGTTTTTCAAGTGAATTTAGTTCTGCCTGGATCGCGTCTTTCCATTTAGGCCAACCATTTCTACGACGACATTCTTCCATGGATTTTGGTTCAAGATCCTCGCTTTCGTTTGTAATATTAAGAGCTATTGCATATGCAAATATGTTGTCGACAACAATTTCATTTCGGTTCCATCGTTGCCCTGAAGTTACATAACTTATTGAGATCTCTTCATTAACATTATTTTCAGGTACCTGAACCTCTTCAAGGGTTTCTTGTTGAGTTATGTTAACTATTTCATTTACGGGCTCTTCAGGATTAACAGAAACTTTAGAAGTGCCAATCTGTTTATTTTGCTCCTTTTTCTTTCTTGGATGTTTATCCTTGGAACCGATGGGTCTACCACGCTTTTGGCGTGTCTTAGACTCGTTTGCTAATACATTATTTTCCCTTGTAGGGACATCAATTCGAATAGGAGCATTCTCAGCTGGTATGTGTGATTTTTGTCACTTTCTTAACATCAGTAAATGCATCAGGTAATTGGTTTGCAATATTTTGCAAGTGAATAATTTTCTGAAATTTTAATTCACATTGATTTGTACGAGGATCATATTGCAATAAAGATGATGCATTCCACGAAATATTTCATTTTTCCAGCTTTTTTTTCTCCCCCCAATGCTGGGAAAACTGTCTCATCAAATTGGCAGTCTGCAAATCGATCAGTAAATAGATCACCCGTCAAGGGTTCATGATATTTGATGATTGACGGAGAGTCAAATCCAACATAAATTCCCAGCCTTCTTTGAGGGTCCATCTTAGTACGTTGTGGTGGAGCGATTGGAACATATATCGAGCAACCAAATACTCTTAGATGGGAAATATCTGGTTCTCAAGAAGAAACCAGTTGTAATGGGGAGTATTTATGATATGCAGTTGGTCGTATGCGAATAAGTGCTGCAGCATGTAAAATGGCATGTCCCCAAGCAGAACTGGGTAGCTTTGTTTTCATAAGCAAAGGTCTTGCTATTAATTTTAATCTTTTAATAAAAGATTCAGCTAATCCATTCTGCGTATGTGTGTGAGCAACAGGGTGCTCCACAGTTATCCCAATTGAGGTACAATAATAATAAAAAGCTTGGGATGTAAATTCTCCTGCATTATCAAGTCGAATATTCTTGATTGTATAATCTGGAAATTGTGCCCGTAATTTGATTATTTGAGCAAGGAGTCTCGCAAAAGCAATATTACGAGTAGATAATAAACAAACATGTGACCAACGAGTCGATGCATCTATGAGTATCATAAAATACTGAAATGGTCCACATGATGGAGTTATAGGTCCACATATGTCTCCTTGAATTCTTTCCAAAAATGCAGGAGATTCATTTGCAACTTTCAGTAGGGACGGTCTTATAATGAGTTTCCCTTGGAAACAAGCAGCACATGAGAAATCTTTAGGCAAAAGAATCTTTTTGTTCTTCAAAGGGTGCCCATGAGAATTTTCTATAATTCTCCCCATCATTATCGCACCCGGATGACCCAAACGGTCATGTCAAAGGATAAAATTACTTAAATTGTGTGATTCTTGATCCATTGCCGCATAGGATTCAATTGGATTTATAAATGTATAATATAATCCGGAAGAATGTGATGGCAGTTTTTCTAATAAATTTTTCTTCCCAGAGACAATAGACGTAATACAAAGGTATTCAACGTCTTTCTCATTTCTTGTCTCAATATGATATCCATTATGACGGATATCTTTAAAACTTAGTAGATTTCTATTCGATCTACTTGAATACATTGCATCATTAATTATAAGTTTTGTGCCACCGGATAACAATACATTAGCTTTTCCGGAACCTTCTATAAGTTTTGCAACACCAGATATTGTGTTGATATTAGCTTCAGCTAATATAAGATGGGAAAAATATCTTTTATCTGTAAGAAAGAATGGTGTGAGTTGTCCCGCTGTCTACCAAACAAAGAGATTCACCATTAACTTGAACACCATGTATGTCATCAATGAAATCCATTTTTCTTCACAAAGAAATAAAAATTATGATAATAAAACTCAAAACCACTTTATTTTATTACTTTAAAATACATTATAAATAAAACACTTTAAGCATTACATAACAAGTTCAAAATAAAACATAATTATAGAAAATAAGCCCAAAATAAAATAGCAGAAACATGACAAAAACATTTATCAATATTATTACTTAAAAGTGAAAGATGTGGGGACATCACTTTCAAGTTGCATGGGTGTTTTCATCACCAATGAAATTTTCAAGGTTTCCATCATTATTTTCAAAAAAATCCGCAACGTCCAAGTGCGTAAAATCCAATGGATCATTGTGTATAGCAAGGTTTGTTTCAACACCTTTCGCATTTTCCTTCAGTGATGCTTGATAAAGATCAGCTAGATGTTTAGCCGTGCGACATGTACGTCGCCAATGTCCTCCTATGCCACACCGATGACAAACGCTTTGATTATTTTTGGAGGCTTTATTATGAGATTCATTTTCCTCTTGTTTGTCTGTTTTATGCTCCTAGTTGTGGTGGTGAGATGTGGTCTTTTTGAAATTGAAATTTGAAGACCTTTGATTATTATAGCTATGACCACGACCACGTCCTCTACCACCTCCACGTCCACGTCCACGTCCACGGCCAAGGCCACGGCCAAGGCCTCGACCACGCCCAGAATTATCAGTTGATGCAACATTTGCTTCAGGCAATGGCGTAGACCCAATTGGACGGGACTAATGATTTTTCATCAACAGTTCATTATTTTGCTCGGCAAGGAGCAAACATGAAATTAATTCAGAATATTTTTTAAAGCCTCGCTCTCGATACTGCTGTTGTAGGACCAAATTTGATGCATGAAAAGTAGAATATGTTTTTTCCAACATATCATCCTCAGTGACATTTTCTCACCACAACTTCAATTGAGATGTAATTTTGAACATTGCGGAGTTATACTCGCTTACACTTTTAAAGTCTTGTAAACGTAGGTGCATCCAATTATAGCGAGCATTTGGCAGTATCACAATTTTTTGATGGTCAAACCTTTCTTTCAAATTGGTCCATAAGACATATGGATCTTTCACTGTCAAATATTCAATTTTTAATCCTTCATGGAGATGATGTCGAAGGAATATCATTACCTTTGCGCGATCCTGTAAGGATGCGTCATTTCCTTCTTTGATTGTTTCTCCAAGATTCATAGCATCAAGGTGGATCTCAGCATCAAGAGTCCACGCCAAATAATTGTTTCCAGAAATATCAAGAGCAACAAACTCAAGTTTTGTAAGGTTCGACATCTTCCAACAAAACTATAAAAGATAGTGTTGGTCCCAAGTGGTCAGATGAGGTCTAGAGGGGGGGGGGGTGAATAGACCTCTGAAAATTTTTGAACTTAAAAACTTTTCAGTCTTCTGTCAGCAGACTAAGCTGATGAAGAACAGTAAGCAGACTGAGCTGATCGTGAACAAATCTTGAACAGCAGACTGACCACTCTTCTTACAAATACTTAGCTGTTTTTCAGCAAAACAGTTTTCCAAAGAGTATACTTGCAGCGGATTGTTTGAAAATGTTTTTCACAAGTAAACTAAGTTCTTAAAAGATTTTATCCCCAGTTTTGAAACTTCTTATAAAATCTTTTGATAATCCAAAGTGTTGAAGTATGCAAACTTTAAAATATGCAATAAAACTTAAATGCAAGATAACACAAAGAATTTTTATAGTGGTTATATGGATAAAAATCCTTTAGTCCACTCTTCCAGATCACTTAGATTCTGGGTTATACTATAATCACACAGATTACAATATTTCTCCATGATGAGGGGTAATTCGGATCCCCTGTTTTTCTAGCCTCAACACAGTTCGAATAGCGCCGAACCCTGCCGCCAGGGACCAAAAGCCGAACCAAAGCATGAAGATGATTGTTCCGAGCACATTACAGAACCATAGATCGAAGGATACTGTTGGGCCGAGCCCAGGCCCAAGCCCTCCAATTTGGCTATAAATACTCCATGCATTTATTACACTGGGGACGACTTCATAGGCGCACTAACCTTGAGACCGCTGCTCGGGTTACTGGAGAATATTAGCGTAGGCTTTCTCATACATGTTTCACCCTCTAGCTTGTACGACATCCAATAATGCTCGAGTAGGACCCTAAATATTTGTACTTGTACTCAATTTACTCGAATACAATTACATTTGATCTTTATATTCCTTTTAACATTATTGTCATCGTGTTATTCCCCACCCTTGATCGAACTAACGAAACCACGTAAGATCAATTGGCGCCCACCGTGGGGCCTTATTCGAGTATTAGATCGAAATATGCCTAATACGAGGAGAAAAATGTATGCCAGCAAAAAGCTTAAGGATAATGGTCAAGCCTATGATCGCACAACTCTTTTATTTCTTCAACGAATTTATTTTTAGGAGCGATTAAGAAGTTCAGCAGGTATCATCGAAGGCTTAGAAGATCTATAAAATTGCAGCTTGTTATTGACGATCGGAATTTATTTTTCCGATCTTCGCGTTTATTAACTTCAATGACAAGTTCTTTCGAATCGGTTATTTAGAAGACCATTTACGAAATCTCTATATACTATTTATCGACTGTGGTGTTTTTCTCAAAAGTTAATCGGGATAAGTTGATTGATTGAATATCTGCAACCGATTAGATAAGCTAATGGACGGAATATTGGTTATCATTTCGACCAATAACGGAATTCGAGTAATAAAATTCAATCAGAAATGAAGCTTTATCATTAAAAATCTTCAAACAAGTTACAAAGTAAAACTTCGAATATAATTCGAGCTCAAGAAATGCAATACAATCACTCCTACTCTATTACAAATTGCATGAGGTAATATACTCGATCTTCGTTCCCCAAGGTCGCCCCAGATGCAGAACTCAGCAGTGATTCTTCTTGGCAATCACTAGCCACGTGTCGCACATCCGTCTTCGAACGGGATAAAAGCCGGATTGGAGCTCCTCTCCGGGGCACCAGACCGACCTTAGATCATCATCAGTAAACAATGATTGAAACGCGCGATCATTGTTTACAGGATAATCCGAACCGGAGCAGCAAAGGGTTATCCCAGCAGAGGCGCTCCAAGGGAACTCGAAGGAACTATCTCGTAAGAAAGCCCTCGAGGAAGCTGGTGCCTCAGACTTAAAGAACTCCACTCGGAGTAACCTACTGCCCGATCAGGTACTGCGCCAGAAGGCCGAAATTCAAACCCGTCACAGACAAGATATGTCTGGGAAAACAGGTTGCCTGCCGGTATTCTAGGCGCAATTTCTTTTGCCTGTCGATATTCTAAGCGAAAAGCTTATACAAAAGGAAACAAGATCGAAAAACAAAGTTCGAACTCTAATCTCAAACTCTTTTATCTGGGAGAAAATACGAATCAAATCTGAAACTCGACCCATGGTGATCGGAGGGAGCATAAGGAAAAAAGCAAGAAATGCTGTATACACGAAGGGACCTATTTATAGTGGTGAAGGATTTTTAATCAACGGCCCAGATAACAGGTTACGAACGGTTTGATGTCCGTAATAAATGGAAGGACCGTTACGTTTCCCGAGAAATAGGGCCCTGTTTGGTAACGAAGGACACATAATTCAATGGGGAGTATAGAAGAATTACGACATTCTAAATATCGAACAGTCACGACGGATGGCATGTCGGATTCATATTCGGTTTATTCAGATGTTTTTACACTCAAGTATTTATTGTTATGCTTTTACACTGCCAACTGAGAAGAAATATAATCGGTTTAGTCGAACAGAATTCTCGACCTGGGAGTTATACAATTATGGAAATTCAGCGGTGATAAGGATTTATGGCATCATTTCCCTTATCAATTTCAGGGCCGCTAAAATATTTATCTATTATCCAATCAGGCAACTGGTATTCGATTATTTCTCTATCGATATTAGAAGATCAAAATGGAGTTACGAAAGATAAACTTTATTCTAGTTATATTTGATGTTATCAACAAAACAAAGAGGAAGTGTATTTATATTATCTTGGAAAATACAAAAGCTGGGAAATACATATCGAGCATAGATCAAACATTCATACTACATCAAGAACACTATTACTCCCTACAATCCTATGAAATTTTCGGTCTCTTCTCCTACCGTCTATTAGGGGTAACTTAGCTCCGACCATGGAATCTCCTTCGGACCCGCAGGCTCTTAACTTTATTTACGATTCTCCAAAGATGAAAACTCGAGGGTGCAATTCATCGAGTAAACGAGCTCTGCAGAACTCCCACCCCTGTACGTCTTCCTAAATGCATTGTGGCAATAGGTCCCTAATTGAAAACCTATGCCATAACCTACAAGCTCCATAAATCTGGCTTATTGGCTTTCAAGATGGAAATCGCATTTGCCTGTCGATATTCTAAGCGTGGTTGCTGTAATTTTTCTTCCGCTCGAAGATCGTTCCGCTTAAAAATTGTTCGAAGTCCGAACTCGAACAGTTGAATTAATCGAATAATCATCTTGACCATCATGATCAAATAAGTAAATTCTCGATGCAACGAATGAGATAATTTCAACAATATGCCGGCCTTTTATAGCCGAAAACAGAAAAGGATCCAACGGCGTATAATTTGAAAAGTGAGCGGACAAGATTTGTCGACCGTTGCGATTCCCGGTAAAACAGGAACCGTTTTGGAAAAAATCAAACTTATCAAAATTGGGGACCTACAGACAAAGAATTTTCTCGACAAAGGCATAGGTATTATTTAAAATCTAGGGTATTCACTACTGGTTGTTTCTCCATAATTCATCCTTTCACATGGTAGCAGAAGACTATTTTCTCATCAATATTTATTTTGATCAGAGCTATATATTCCATGGAAACTAATCTCGCCAATATTCATATTCGTTTATCTCTCCCTGATATTATCGATCTCTGTTGTCCTATCAGTACTTATCTCAGTCTACTATTATATAAGGGTGAAAGCTTCTGCTATGCCCCTTAGATCGAAATTATTGAATGGGTGAAAGCCTCTGCTATGACCCAAGGGCTAAAAACGCTCTAAAAAACGACTAAGGGTGAAAGCCTCTGCTATGCCCCTTAGATCGAAATTATTGAATGGGTGAAAGCCTCTGCTATGACCCAAGGGCTAAAAACGCTCTAAAAAACGACTAAGGGTGAAAGCCTCTGCTATGCCCCTTAGGTCGAAATTATTGAAAGGGTGAAAGCCTCTGCTATGACCCAAGGGCTAAAAACGCTCTAAAAAACGACTAAGGGTGAAAGCCTCTGCTATGCCCCTTAGATCGAAATTATTGAATGGGTGAAAGCCTCTGCTATGACCCAAGGGCTAAAAACGCTCTAAAAAACGACTAAGGGTGAAAGCCTCTGCTATGCCCCTTAGGTCGAAATTATTGAAAGGGTGAAAGCCTCTGCTATGACCCAAGGGCTAAAAACGCTCTAAAAAACGACTAAGGGTGAAAGCCTCTGCTATGCCCCTTAGATCGAAATTATTGAATGGGTGAAAGCCTCTGCTATGACCCAAGGGCTAAAAACGCTCTAAAAAACGACTAAGGGTGAAAGCCTCTGCTATGCCCCTTAGGTCGAAATTATTGAAAGGGTGAAAGCCTCTGCTATGACCCAAGGGCTAAAAACGCTCTAAAAAACGACTAAGGGTGAAAGCCTCTGCTATGCCCCTTAGATCGAAATTATTGAATGGGTGAAAGCCTCTGCTATGACCCAAGGGCTAAAAACGCTCTAAAAAACGACTAAGGGTGAAAGCCTCTGCTATGCCCCTTAGGTCGAAATTATTGAAAGGGTGAAAGCCTCTGCTATGACCCAAGGGCTAAAAACGCTCTAAAAAACGACTAAGGGTGAAAGCCTCTGCTATGCCCCTTAGGTCGAAATTATTGAATGGGTGAAAGCCTCTGCTATGACCCAAGGGCTAAAAACGCTCTAAAAAACGACTAAGGGTGAAAGCCTCTGCTATGCCCCTTAGGTCGAAATTATTGAAAGGGTGAAAGCCTCTGCTACGACCCGAGGACTAAAAATGTTCTGGAAAGACTAAGGGTAAAAGCCATTGTTACGCCCCCTTAGATCGAAATTATTATCCTCGATCAACTTAAATCAACCAGTATTCTACTCTATCATCTCTCCGTAAATTATTCATTCATCTAAGGCTAATAGCCATCATCTTGAAGCTTAAATCAAAATTATTATTTAAGATCGACCAAGACCCTGTTTCGATTATTACTTCACGAATATTTGTCCGGTTGGGGAATTTGGCCCCTCAGATTAAGATCGTTACTTAAAGGTCACTTTGGACTCTTATATTCGATCTCTTAATTATTATGTATTTGGCGGGGAAAATAAAAACCCCATACAGGTTATACTCAAAATCGAGGAACGTTGGATGTCATCTATCATCTAAATATTTATCAAATATGGTAAAGAATAGCGCTTGATCATATTTTTAAGACAGAAGAATCAGTGCTCGACGACGGTATACGAAAAGCAATCCTACAGGACAATAAGGAGGGATGATAAAAGAAATAAATATCTTATTCATGACATTCCAAACAGTTACAAAAGAGTTCGAAATTACAATGATAAGTCAAGCAAAGACTTTACATTTAATGTAACCCTATTACAAATTAATCCTACCCTAGATTCTCTCCGTGGTCGAAAGAGTAAGACGGGGCTAGAACAACACTTCTACCCTTCATCCACCACTTCCTCAGTACTTGCTCCACACCGGTCCAAATCGCGAAATAGCGAAGCAACGCCTAGAAGAATTATTCCACGCAATCTCGAAAGCAACATTCTCAAGGAATATCTTGAAGAAGTAGAGATCGAGTGCAGGAAAACTCCTCCAGCAGTTGACCCACTATCCGACCGGGTGGATTGACAGGATACAGGAGATCGAACCTGCCTCAAAGACTTGAAATCCAAGAGAGCTGGTCGCCTGCCGGTACCCCAGTCGCAATTATTTTCGCCTGTCGATACCCTAGTCGAAATAAGTAGCCATCAGGAGATAGCGAAATTTATAAATAGTTCGGAGGAGAACCTCGAACAGTTCAATTGGAGATAGCAAACGGAACATGGTGGCTAGAAAGAGTAAAATCTCAATCATAGAGCCGATCAGAAATGTTACTGAAATGTAAAGTTTGAAGGTAACTACGGAACTATATATAGTGAAAGGAAAAGGCAATTAACGACTCAGATTTGATGGTACTAGCGGCTGAGATATAAGCAGTAAATGCGCCGACCGTTACAATTCCCGAAAATACAGAAACTGTTTCGGGAAAAAAGTGAAGAAAATGTCAAATTTCTTCCACTTGAGTTCATCTATTCCGAATTCAGCGTAGTCTCAGTTCCAATCATCGAAGAAAAATCATAAAGAAATCTAAATACAGCATGTAAAGGAAGCGTTGTCAGTAAATTGGCCCAAGGGAGACACGCGAACATTTTATGAAGGACGTCAATCTCCGAAGTACTACCCGAAGAGTTTTCAAGAGAAAACCTAGCAAATTGCGTCATACCCTCGAAAAACTTGACGCCAGAGCCTCCCTAGACAACAAAAAGGCCATAGGCCAATGGGGTCGTGGATGGTCAGTAATAAAACTTATTGGTCTTTAAAGTTGAAGTAGCGTTCGCCTGCAGATACCCTAGTCGAGATCGAAGTATAATTTTACTATGATATGCAAAATAACTCCTAACCCGAAATTCGAAATATTGAGTCATGCAACAAGATCTTCTAATCAGCATGATCGAAGGAATCTGTTTTCGAAAAATATTATAAAAATGCAAAACGAAGAGCCCCATTTATAGATACTATTCTCAAAAATCCAACGGCTACCAGAAAACAAACGGTCGAGATCAAAAGATTGTCACGACTCCCGAGAATTTCGCCGGGAAAAGAAAGTGATATTATTTTTGAAATTTAAGCGGGATTACTACGCCAAGATCGAAGATCAAGAAAGCAAAATAAAGCATGATCAAAGAAAGAGCACATAAGAGGAACATGCGATTCGAGAAGAAAGTAAATTATTACAAGCCATAGAAAATAAAATATCTGAAAATTATTCATGATCGCACAAGTAAAGACAGTATAAGACATATTACAAGTCCGGGTAAATAAGAGATAACATCTAAACAAGCTTATTGTCAGAGAGAATTTTTCGAAGCTCAGCGTTACGAGCCTCACATCCTGCTTCAAATCCACGATCATAAGCCTCCTTTTCTCGACGTGTGAAATCTTGTTTCTCCTGCTCGTGGAGGATCTTCAGTTTTTCGAGTTTCTCATTCAGCTGCTTATGGATCTCATCTCCATGCTCGTTAGCCGTCTTCTCCCTCTCTAAAGCAAGCTTCTCTGCGAGGACGCGGTCGAACTCGACTTTCTTCTCCTCCAGCTCGAGAGAAATAGCAGCACGCTGGCTGGTCTCCCGCTCAGCAAATGTTTTAAGCTCAATAAAATCTTGTCCGGCCTGTTAAAAGGATCAGCAGCATTTAAAAAAAAAAAAAAAAAAAAAAAAAAAAGAGAGTACACCTGAAAAAGGAAGTGCTGCCCAGACTCGAACAACTCTTCTATGTTTCTCTCTTTGGACATGTTTCTCTCCTTGGGTATGTCAGTCTCTGAAGAAGTAAAAGTAGCTTGCAACAAGTTACCCATGGGATCAACCTTAGAAGGAGATCCGTCTTTCAACTCCTCGTGCAGGGAAGAAGCAATTTTTTGAGGAGAGGAATCGGCAAAAGGTCGGGGAGGATTATCAATTCCTAAAGCTTCAAACTTGGATTTTTTGCTGGGATTCCCTGAGGGAGGAACGATCGAAGTATCGGAGGATGACTTGCTACCAATAGCAAGATTTTGTAAAGCCTCAATGGGTGTAACCCCATCGGAATAAGGCCTCTTATTCGAAGAAGGAACAGGAATCTTTTCTTGGACACGATCTTCACTTTTAGAATCAATCACTTTCGGGGAGGAACCTCCGAGCTCAGCCTCGAGCTTTTCGTCACCCTTGTTTGGTTTCGAGGAGGCACTTTTCTCTTTCTTATCTTCTCCCCCTTTAGGAGCTTTTGGGGAAGACACAGAGGTCTTAGAAGAAGATTTGGAAGGTTTGGCCTCCTTGTCAGCCTTTCGCTCTTTGTTCGATTTCTTATTCTTCGAACCACCAAATATCGATCTGGAATCGATAGCTTTGCCTAATACATTCTCCATAATAAGTGAATCTGGGATCGATAAGCTAGGATCTTTACTTTTTAAGGAATTCAGAAAATGCAGAAAATATGGGGAGAGCTCCGATCTCTGTAAGGGAGGATATCGTATGAATAATGAAAAGAAATCCTAATATTTATAGACGCTACGCACTACGATTGTGATAGTGAATCGACGCGACCATGGAGAAAAATCCCACTCGGATAAACAAAGTTCGATCAGAAAGTGTGAAAAATCATCGATATTTATAAAGTTAGAATTCACAAGTTACACGAATCAGATCAAGAAATATAAAGTCAACTCGTTTACAAAATAGGGTTACATGAGTAAATACAATTGATTTCCTAACTAGAGAACCTTGAATCGCCCCCTCCGGCTTACTCAACCCCAGTAACTCGCTAAACTGAAGATCAGACGATATATGCATATTTGAAGCTGGATAATTACCCAGCTTGGTCGAAAGATCGACCGTCTCCCTTATCCGGGGCATTGCCTATATTGACATCTTTATCTTCCTCCCCGGACACATTAGAAGGATCGTCGCAGGAGTACTCGAGCACATCAGGGTTAGGCATCGGAATGCCGTACTCCTTGACTAAGGGGGCAAAGCGATGTCCCTGCCAGTTAGTATTCTCCTTGGGAAGAGAGGAAGCTTTATAATCCTTCCCTTCAGCATTCTTGAAAGGGTCCATATACTTGAAATATTCCTCCATGTCATCCGGAATTTTCTCGGCCGCGACTAATTGTTGAACCCCTTTATAAAAAATCGTCTGAAGAATTTCTCCCGTTTTCCTTTGAACTAAAGGATCTAAGACAGGGGATTCCAAGAATTCTCGTATGGCCGGAATCTCGGCTTCTTCCCGGCCCTGGGCATACGCACGCTCGGAATCTTGCTTTGCCAATTCGAGTTCTATCTTTACTTTCTTCAGCTCTTCCTCGAGGGCACTCCTCTCTTTGACGGACGCAAGCAAGTCCTCTTCTACTGAGGAAGAATGTTTCGTATTCGCTTTCTCAAGCTCCTTCTTTACTTGGGACAATTTCCGCTGACTCTCCGCCAGCTGAGATCGAAGGGCCTGGTTATCAGCAAAAATCTGGGCATAAGCATCATGAGCGTCCTGCGATTCCTGCTCTAGTAACGCCAAACGATAGGATTGAAGGGCAAATAAATCTCCGACCTACAAGACATTTTCGAGCATCAGTAAAGCTAGGAATCCTAAAGAAAGAACGCAGTTAAAAGACGAGTATTTACCTCGTGATACGTTCTGGAGAAATCACTCAAAACCTCAAAATCCCCTTTGATGGAATGAAGCAGGATATCCCGTTTAAACCGACTGGCCATAAAGATTCTAGTGGCTTTGTCGAATTCGTTCTCCCCATTCATATCCAGATCGGTCATAATGGTACCATCCTCAGGATATCCAGCAGTTCTGCTACTACGAAGATGCTCGTCCATAAAGTCTGCCACATCAGGCTCCGACCTACCTTCTCGACATGGGACAGAAGCAGAACTCGCGCCAAAGGGTTTTATCCTCCTCGAAGGCCCTGGGTGTTCGGCATTTCTTTTCTGGCCCAAAAGCTTCTCGTATTCCTGGATACCCTGAATCCGATTCCAAGAATGTTGACTGTAGCCGACCGACGAAAGAGCGGAAGTATCAGGAGAGAATAGCGATCGAAGAGGTCCGGACGTGGCAGAATTCAGGGAACTCATTGTGCCAACCCCTCTTAAATCAGGAATCAAAGACGGTATGACAACTGGATTCCCACCTAGGTTACTTGCGTCTGTTCTTCTTTCGGAAGCGTAAGGTAACGGGTCGAAATAAAATTGTTTATCTCCGACCAAGCCGGCAGAGGATACCCGAAATTTCTCAACAATTTGACCTGAGAGGATAATACGAATCGGGCACGAGCTCAAACAAGGAAAATTGTTTAATAAGACACAAAAGTAAGTTAAAGATAAGAAGCATACTCAAAGAAAGAGGAACAGTGTTCGAAGCATTGGAAGTTGGCAGGACATCGGTTCGCATGAGGGGCCCTTCGGAGGACTGGCTAGGGTATCTGATCGCCGGAGCTAGGTAATTACAGTGGCTCAACCCAGCCAATCGCAAAATGCCTTCTTGAATCAAGTATCTAGTTTGGTAAGGATTAGACTGCAATTGCCCCAGGAGTTCATCAGAAAGACGATGGCTAAGTTTTTCTTTAATTCTGCGAGAACCGTATGTCCAAGTATTTGCGCCATCCCATCGATAAGGTCTTGTTTTCGAACTACCCTCGGAGATAGGAACATCAGGGCCCTTCACGAAAAAGAATCTCCTCTTCCAACCTAAAGTCTTCTCTGTTGTTATCTTTGTAAGAAAAGGCCGTTTAGACCGCGGACGGACGGACACAAAGCCCATGTTCGAACCCTTGCAGGGATCCATTCTGAATACCTGCCAAAAGTTGCTAAAGGAAGCTTCTTCTCCTTTTGCCTCCATAAGAGTGCAAAACGCTAGTATATATGCAACGGAGTGCGGGAGAAGCTAAGCCGGGGAAAGCGAAAAGAAATTCAGGACATTTCTGATAAGAGGAACGAACGGAATACGCAAGCCACAGAAAAATTGCCCCTCGTAAAAGGCTTGGCATCCAGCAGGGGGCTCAGTAGCACGTTCGGTGTAAGAAGGAACGACAATCGAAAAACCTTTGGGAAGAAATTTCCCAAAATCCGCCTCGAGGTGAGCGCGATCCTTTTTCGAAAAACAACAGGAAGTTTCACTAGCAGGAAGCTCTGACTTACCCGAGATTACGGCTTTTGGGGCTTGCGTATGTTTAAAGATCCTGACAAAAGCACCTTCGCCGATACTACGTTTGTCGACCTCATTCTCTTCAATATCCTCGCTAGGATCGTCGTCTTCGCCATCTTGATGAAATTCCCCATCTTCGAAGTAATCTACAAGCTTAAACAAGGGATCGGACTCTTGATTATCTTCAACCTTATTCTTGCCCTTTGAACTTCTAGAACTTGACATTATGAATTCGGAAATGAATGTACTAAAGTAACTACCTTTTCGATCCAAACACTTCGAGCTCAAGAGAAAATATAACATGGAAGTAATTTTTCAACGGGTCAACATATATATACGGGGTTAAAAAGGTAAAATTGCAAAGAGGTCCCCGAGTAACCGCGACGGTTGAACTTACCAAGAGTAAAAACTTTGGGTTATCCCTCTCAAAATAGCCTTTTTGATCCTTCATTTTCTAGAATTGCGGAATTTGTCTTTACGATTCATCCCTAAGGATCTCGGAGGCCCTGCTTATTATAACCGGAAATTCGGGAAAGCATCCATCTAGGGATTGAACAACACATCTTGGAACCAAAAAGGATATTATTACTTCAACATCCTCTGACAAGGGTGACTACAGAACACGTCGATGCATGTTTTCTTGTATATGCACTCTTTTTCCCTAGCTCGGTTTTTATCCCAATGGGTTTTTCCGAGTTAGGTTTTTAACGAGGCATATCCTTAAGATATCTGAACGGCTCGTCTCATTGTAGCATGGAACGTATTATGTACTTCTTCGAGCGCTTGCTTCGCTTCACACTCGAGAAGTGGGGGAGTATTGATGAGGGGTAATTCGGATCCCCTGTTTTTCTAGCCTCAACACAGTTCGAATAGCGCCGAACCCTGCCGCCAGGGACCAAAAGCCGAACCAAAGCATGAAGATGATTGTTCCGAGCACATTACAGAACCATAGATCGAAGGATACTGTTGGGCCGAGCCCAGGCCCAAGCCCTCCAATTTGGCTATAAATACTCCATGCATTTATTACACTGGGGACGACTTCATAGGCGCACTAACCTTGAGACCGCTGCTCGGGTTACTGGAGAATATTAGCGTAGGCTTTCTCATACATGTTTCACCCTCTAGCTTGTACGGCATCCAATAATGCTCGAGTAGGACCCTAAATATTTGTACTTGTACTCAATTTACTCGAATACAATTACATTTGATCTTTATATTCCTTTTAACATTATTGTCATCGTGTTATTCCCCACCCTTGATCGAACTAACGAAACCACGTAAGATCACTCCACTTATACCTAGACAACTAATGAAAAGGCTATAAACTCACAATAGAAAATCACTAAGAAATTCTACTCTCTGAAGTTTGATCACTCACAAAGATGGATCACAACTCCGCACAACACTCAGCTATTACAAGATCACTCAGATCGTAATTTTCTGTTTTCTTCAACTGGGTTTCTGTCAACAGATGACTTCCACCAGACGAGTGAGCTGTTCGAGCTTTTGAGACTTAGAATAATTTTGCTTCAAAAACGAAATCTCTGATTGTTGTTGTGTGTCTCTCTCTTTGAACTTAGCTCTATTTATACTCGGATTTGAATTTATGATCGTTGAAGCAAATCAAATCTTCAAATCCATAGCCTTAGCCCGATTTCAGAACGGCTACCTGCTACAGTACCTTTTCTGCTGTATTTTCCTGTAGCTGCATTAAATGCACTCTGCTGATACGAGGTTTTCTTCAATCATTTGCCATTAATACCCTTATCTTACAGCATTTATTACACCAAGTGCATTTATTACCGTTGGACTCTTCTCATGATCTCTTCTACTCTGCTGATCGAAGCAACCCATCTGATAGTCACTCTGCTGATCAAACTCTGAACTAATCTGATTTGAGTCAGCTGATGGTCTACCCTTCTGTTTGCTGTTTCAGCGTGAGATCACTAGTCTTCTGGGCTTTGAACTTTGAACTCTTCTGTTGTCTTCTTTACTTGTTCAAAATTCTTCTAAGGGAACTAAGCTTTCCATACTTAGCTGATTAAGATGTTTTTGGAAATCATCAAAACCTTCCCTTAAATACCTATCTTCTTTGCACTTTGATCTTCATCTTCATCCAACAATTTCCCCCTTTTTGATGATGACAAAACTTCAGCTAAGTACCTTTACCTAAACTAAAATTCTGATCCTCAAACATTTCTGAGATAGAAATAGTGTGTTGGATTCAAACTTGCAATTTTATATATATTTGAACTGATTACATATTACAAGTGTTGAAAGATGAGAAGTGCAAAATTCTTTAAAAGATTACAAGGATTCTTAATATAAAAGAGAGATCTAGCCTAAACTAGTCTTCTTCCTTCTTCTGCTTCCTTGTCTTCTTTATCAGATTCTTCATCAGATAGTTTGGAAGTTTCAGCTTCCAATTCTTCAAAGAATCTTTTCCTCAACAGCTCTATCTTCTTATACTTGACATCAGGATCAAGCTGTTCTTCAGCTGAGTCTTTGGCAGCAGCTATCTCTTTATCAGACTTAGCTTTTGCTTCAGCATTGTCAGCTTCTTCTTCTTCTGTGATCTTCTCTTCTGTTGGTCTGCTTGTTTCTTCCATATCTTTATCAGTTTCACCACCAGCAGATTCTTCCAACACTTCAGTTTCTTCAGCACCATCCTGATTTTCTTCTTCCCTTACAAAAGAGGTTCCAACTCTTTTCTGTCCAAATACCCTTTCTTCCCCCTTTTTGTCATCATCAGCAGGGTTGATTGGATATTGTGGTAAGGCTGGTGTTATCTGAAGTGCGTCACAAAGAAGTTTGATGTTTTCTTCCATGGCATTTATTTGAGCTTGTTGTTTGAGTTGATTGGCCTTAAAGTCTTTCACTTCTTTGAGCAAATCCTCTCCTTGATCACCCAATTGAATTTGAGTTCCTAAAATCCAATTTGATGAAGCAGTGAAGTCTTTCATCATATTTTCCATGACTTCATCTTCTGCTTGGAGGGCCGTTTCAACTGTTTCTTCAATACGTTTCCAACCATCAGCAGTGCTCTGAGTCCTTCTTCTAAGTATGTCCATATCCTGACAAATGGACTTAACATTTTGAGCAGTATCTTCTATCAGATTGGTCGGAATAGCAGCAACTGTTTGATTGGGTTGACGTACAGCAGCCAACACATCTGCTTTTAACTCCTTCTTCATTTCCTTCAATGAATTTGATATCATTTGCTGAATAGAATCCAACAAAGATGTATGTACAGCCTGAGAAGTGGAAGGAATATCTGTTGGAATGGGAGGTAGAGCAAGAGGTGTTTCTCCACTTGGTTGCTCTGCTGGTTGAATTGTTGATCCAAGAGACTGATCTGCTGGACCAGAACTAGACTCAGCTTCCTTGGCCTTATCAGCATGACTAGGAGTGCTTTCCTTCTCCTTAGTCTGATCATCTTTTTCAACAGCAGCCTCCTTTTCTTTGATCTGATCAGCTGGAACAGTTTCTTCTTTCTTTGAACCATCAGCTGTGTCAGACTTGTCACCCTTTTCTTTGTTCTGATCAGATGGGTCAGATGTACCCTCTTTGTTCTTTTGTTGATCAGAGGACTCTTCTTTTTCTTTGTCAGCAGGGGACTTGATCTTCTTAACAGTCTCAACTGTTTTCATCAAACCTTCATTATCAACAGCAGACCTGTGAGAAATCCATGTAAAATTGTCAAGAGGAATAAAAGGTGAGTATGGTTCTTCAGGTAGCTCTTCAAATGGTTTGATGTTTGGACCATAGACAATGTGCTTGATGTTAGGAAGAGGGACCAGTGAGCTTGGTTGTCCCTTCAGCTTCCTAGACTTCCTTGCCCATAGCTCCATTGCTTGAGCAATAGCCAACTTGATGGATCTTTCTTTGAGGTCTACTGATTCATCAAAGTCCTCAGAAATAGACTCAAAGATCTTCTTTGCTTCAGCCTTGACTATGTGACTTATTCTTAATCTTAACCTATCCAGAAAGAATTCTGAATCAAGTGCTTGGATTAAGGATCCAGTCTCAAGCCACTTCAATACCCAGGCTTCTTCAGCAGTGAAGGCTTTCCACTTGACCATTTCAGCTGGACTCTTTGTTAGTCTGAATTCTCTCCATCTGTTGTACCTGATCTTTTCAGAATTAAACAACGTCAGATGGTTGATTCTTTCACCTTCAGCATCCAACCTCTTAAGGAATTCTTCAAAGATGGCAGGATCATTCCTGACAATCTCTAAAGACAATCTAATTTCCTCTCTTCTTTTTGGCTTTGTCTTTGGTGCAGGCATAGCTGGTATTGGTTTGGTAGGATCTCTTCGTTCACCAATAACTATTCCACCAGTATGCTTTGGTCCATGAGCATCCTTGGTGCTTGCTTCAATAGCAGCAGCCAACTCTGCTGCCTCAACAGCATCCCTTTGCTCTTGAGTCATCTTGCTGGCCTTTTCTTCCAGCCTTTTTAACTCTAGGCTTTTCAGCCTATCTTCTTCTGCCTTTTCTGCAGCTATCCTTAGCTTTTCAGCAGCGTCTTGTCTTTTCTTTTCAGCAGCAGTTAGGTAAGTGGCAATCTTACCAGTCCTCTTCCTCCTTGATTCAGGACTTTCAATTGCTTGAAGAGGGGTTGCAGCAACTGGAGTAGGATGCAGCAGGAGTGCATCTCCTTCATGTGTTGTACTAGTCTGCTGTGCTTCTTCAACTTCAGCAGATAGTGCAGCAGATGAGTCTTCTGTAGACACTCCAACCGTAGAAACAACTTCTTTTGTAGGCTTAACAGCAGGTTCTTCAATAGTTAATGGCCTTTCAGCTTCTATTGTTGTTTCTCTTACTGTTGCAACTGGCTCCTCAGAGAAAGTGACCTTTCTCTTGGCCTTTGATTTTGCAGTTCTTTTGGCAGGGGGGTTGGCAGTGGGAGGTCCCCTTGCCTCACTTCTGGTTCTCATCCTTTTCAACCTTTGAAGAGGAATCTCTTCATCTGACTCTGTTCTTTCAGGTGAGGAACCTGTATCCATCTTTTCAAGCTCAGCAGTGAAGTCATCTATCACCTTCTCAGGGACTTCAATCTCAGCTTCTGTTGACCTAGCTTCAACAGTAGAGCTTGCTGCTTGATCAGCAGACTTGCTTGTCTGACCCTCCTTCTTGCTTTTCTTAGAAGAGGTCTTTTTAGACTTAGTAGAAGCCTTTCTTTTGGGTGCAGCTACTACTTTCTTTACTGGTTCGTACAGCTTGAACTCTTTACTACTATGAGTAGTCTTTCCACCAGCCATAGGACAGTTTAGTGACATGAACAGATGGCTAAGCAAAATGGCATGCGAAGTCCTCTTGTCACTCAGCAGATCATAGACATGTTATGCTCATTTCAAACTTATTCTGCATCAGCTTGGAGAACTTATCACACATCTGTTGGTTAGTTGAACCAAAAATAATATCGTCCACATATATTTGCACAAGTAATATATGATTTTCCCATTCAATTGTAAACAAGGTTTTATCTACCTTACCTTTACGAAATCCTTTAATTAAAAGAAAATCAGATAGGGTATCATACCATGCTCTTGGAGCCTGTTTCAGTCCATAGAGGGCTTTCTTCAGACGATATACTTTGTCCTCTTCTTGATAGACTTCAAATCCAGGAGGTTGTTCAACATACACTTCTTCTTGCAATTCTCCATTGAGAAAAGCAGACTTCACATCCATCTGATAGACAGTGAAGTTCTTGTAAGCAGCATAGGCTAGAAACAGTCTGATTGCTTCAAGTCTTGCTACTGGTGCAAAAGTTTCATCAAAGTCAATTCCTTCTTCTTGACAATAACCTTTGGCTACTAATCTTGCTTTGTTTCTGGTAACAATACCATCTTCATTCATCTTATTTCTGAAAACCCATTTAGTGCCAATTACTCTTTGATGACTTGGTCTAGGAACTAAGTACCAGACTTCATTCCTTTCAAATTGATTTAACTCTTCTTGCATAGCTTCAATCCAGAAGGAATCATTTAGAGCTTCTTCAATTTGTTTGGGCTCTATTTGAGATAGAAATGTGACAAACATAGCATCTTGTGCAGCAGCTCTTCTTGTTTTCACTCTATCTAAAGGATCACCAATTACTAACTCAGGTGGGTGATTCTTGAGCCATCTGAGATCAGGTTGCAGATCAGGATGTTGTCCTCTGTCTTGATCTTGCAACACTACTGTTGGAGTTCCAGTAGTAGTCTGTTGAACATTTGCAGTCTGTTGAACAGTCTCTGGTCTGTCAGCTGTTTGCAACTCGTCTGTTAGACAATCAGCACTGTGATTTTGAACAGCACTTGAGTTAGCAGCTGAACTGAGATTAGGTAGTATGATGGGAACATATTCTTCATTTCTTCCAATGTCTAACTTCTGTAGATCAGTAGACAGATCTTGGTTAACACTTTGATTATTTTCAGAAGATTGACTTGGCTCATCAAATACTACATGGATAGATTCTTCTATTAGTAATGTTCTTTTGTTAAAAACTCTGTAAGCTTTACTAACAGTTGAGTATCCTACAAAGACAGCTTCATCAGCCTTTTCTGCAAATGCAGTAAGGTGATTTTTCCCATTATTCAATACAAAACATTTACAACCAAAAATCTTAAAGTAGTGAATGTTTGATTTTTTGTTGTTCCAAACTTCATATGGAGTCTTGTTCTGATTTTTGTTGATCATACATCTGTTTTGGGTAAAGCATGCTGTATTTGTTGCTTCTGCCCAAAATCTTTGAGGCAGCTTAGCTTCAGCTATCATGGTCCTGACAGCTTCTTTTAGTGTTCTGTTTCTCCTTTCAGCAACACCATTCTGTTGAGGGGTTCTAGCAGCTGAATACTCATGATGTATTCCTTTGATATTACAATACTCTTCAACAGTGGAGTTTGTAAACTTTGTCCCTCTATCTGATCTGATCTTCAATATTTTTATACTCTTCTCATTCTGGATCAGTTCCATCAGATTGGTAAGATGTTCCTTGGTTTCACTTTTCTTCTTCATGAAAATCACCCAAGTATATCTTGAATAATCATCCACAACAGCTAGGCAGTATTTCTTTCCACCATTGCTGACTGGATCAATGGGTCCAAATAAGTCCATATGTAGCAGCTCCAATATTCTTTCAGAAGATTGATGCTTCTTGCTTTTGAAAGATGACTTGATTTGTTTACCCTTCTGACATGCGTCACATAGCTTGTCTTTGCTCATGACTGCCTTTGGAATCCCTTCTACCAAATCATTCTTGATTAATCTGTTTATGGTCTTGAAGTTTAAATGATTCATTTTCTTGTGCCATAGCCAACTGACTTCACTTGGTGCAGATGCCACCAAACAAACACTTGAATTCTTGTCAGCAGAATCCCAGTCGACTATGTAGATATTTCCTTGTCGTCTTCCAGATAAAATTACCTTCTTAGTACCAATTTGTTCAACATAGCACTTATCTGTTGAGAAGATGACTGAATATCCTTTGTCACAAAATTGACTTATGCTCAGCAGATTATACTTTAGGCCTTTAACATATGAGACGTCAGATATCTCAATGTTTCCTTTGATAACTCTTCCTTTAGCTACAATCTTGCCTTCTTTACTGTCTCCAAAAGTGACTTTTGGACCATCCACAGCAACTGCATCAGTCAGCTCATGTATGTTTCCACACATGTGTCTTGAACATCCACTGTCCAAGTACCAAATCTTCTCTACTTTACTCCTACTCCTAATCCTAACCTACAAAACAAAAGTAAAATTGTTTTAGGTACCCTTATTGAGAGGGTCCTGAAGGATTAGTTCCACCTTTGACAACCCAAGATGTTGATGTCTTAGGCTTCTTAGGCTTCTGAGTTTTAGCAGGAGCATGAACAGTTTCATTTTTATCATAAGTATCAGATAAGTCATGTTGATGATCAGTATGATAAGAATAATGTTCATAAGCAGGGTAAGGTGCATGATATGCAGGATATGCATGCATTGGATGAGCAGGGTAAGGTGCATAGTAACCTGGAAATTGAGGTGCATGATACATAGGATGATATGCAGCAGGTTGCACATAATATGACTCATTTCCATACCAAGCATTTTGATTCTTCTTGTTTTTATGCTTCTTTGGTTTACTAGAAGCTTGCTCAATTGATTTTGACTTAGTTTTACCACTAGTCTGATTGACTTTAGCTTTATCAGCAGACTTCTTAGGACTCTGCTGTTTGGTCTTACTAGTCTGATTTCCTACACTAGGCTTTTTGCTCTTTTTAGCCTTAGGAGGTTTCTTCTCCTTTACTACTTTCTCAGGTGAAGCAGGTTTAGTTGTCTGAACATATAGAATGACCTTACTGTTGTCAGCTGATACAAATTTTTCAGTATGATTCAGTTCAAACTTATCCTGTTCTAAAGGTATCTTCTGTTTACTAGATGTATGTGTGGATGCAACATATGATTTCTCATGAGACTCGATAACTTTTTCAAGTTCCATGATTTTTCCTTTAAAGACTTCACATTCAGCTTTCAGAGACTCATGTTCTTGCTCAAGCTGTTTATATTCAGCTGATTCTCTTGGCTTTTCAGCTAAAAGTTTTAGTGAACTATTTTGCTCTTTTAGCAACATCATCTCTTCCTTAAGCTTTTTATATGCTTCAACAATAACAGTATTGTTAAGCATCATTTGTTCAAATGAATTAAATAATTCATTGTCAGGAGGAGTTACCTCTTCCTCAGAGTCATCAGATTCCTTTGCCATCAGGCAGAGGAGAGCAGGTTTTTCTTCATCAGACAATTCTTCATCAGACGTGTCTGAATCTGAGTCAGATGAGTAGACAGCAGCCAGCTTTTCTGCTTCCGCCATCATAGCCTTGCCTCTCTGATGCTTTCTTTCTTTTCTCATTTTCTTCTCTTCTTCAGTGTACTTCTCTGCTTTTGGATATGGGCAGTCTTTGATGAAGTGTCCCAATTTCCTGCAGTTGTAACACATTAGTTTTGCTTTATAATCATCTTTATCTTGAGAAGAAAAGTTAGGTTTAGAAGTAGAAGCATTGTTATATTTGTTCTTCATTTTTCTCTTGTAGAACTTCTTGAAATTGTTCATAAGCAATGCTACATCTCCAGCAGTGTACTCCTTTTTGTTGAGTAGAGTGGCTTCATCAGATGAGTCCACTTCTTTGCTTTTCGGAGCTGGTCTTCTGGTGTTTTCAGCAGCAACTAATGCAGCTGTGGGTCCTGAAGTTGAGGTTTCTTCAATTCCCATTCTAGGCATTTTATACTCGAATGCCTTGAGTACGGAGAACAGTTCTGTTAGAGAGATTTTTCCCAAATCCCTTGATTCTTCCATTGCTGTTACTTTCATGTTGAACTTTGGGGGTAGGGCCTTTAGTACTCTGACGGTAATCTCTTTGTCAGTGAAGGTCTTTCCCAGCTTTAAAACTTCATTCAGAGTTCTGGTGAATCTGGTATCCATTTGATCAATGGTTTCTCCAGATTTCATCTTGAAGTTGTCAAGTTTCTCCAAAGCAACAGTGAGCTGATGCTCCTTTATTGCATCATTGCCTTCGCTCATGTCTCTGACTTTGTCCCACATCTCCTTTGCAGTCTTGCAATGTTTGACCTTGTCAAACCTATCATTATCCAGGGCTTTAGTCATGATGAATCTCCCTACTTTATCTAGATTGTAGAGCTTTATTTCTTCTGGAGTCATCTCATGAAGGTCTTTTTCCACAACCGTGTCAATCTCATTTATCTTTATGGTCTGTATGAATCTGAATGGACCTTTAATGATACATGTGTACATGTTGTCATTGTAAGCAGCTAGAAAAATCTCCATTCTGATTTTCCAGTCCTCAAAGGACATGCCAGCAATGTGGGGAACATGGCCGATACAATCCATTTTTCAAAAAGTTTTGATTTTTCAAAATGATGCTCTTTTGAAAAGTTTTGAAAACCTTTGAAAAACACTTGGATCAAGCTCGTTGATCAGGCAGCTGATTCTAATGAACCACCTGCTCTGATACCACTTGTTGATCCCAAGTGGTCAGATGAGGTCTAGAGGGGGGGGGTGAATAGACCTCTGAAAATTTTTGAACTTAAAAACTTTTCAGTCTTCTGTCAGCAGACTAAGCTGATGAAGAACAGTAAGCAGACTGAGCTGATCGTGAACAAATCTTGAACAGCAGACTGACCACTCTTCTTACAAATACTTAGCTGTTTTTCAGCAAAACAGTTTTCCAAAGAGTATACTTGCAGCGGATTGTTTGAAAGTGTTTTTCACAAGTAAACTAAGTTCTTAAAAGATTTTATCCCCAGTTTTGAAACTTCTTATAAAATCTTTTGATAATTCAAAGTGTTGAAGTATGCAAACTTTAAAATATGCAATAAAACTTAAATGCAAGATAACACAAATAATTTTTATAGTGGTTATATGGATAAAAATCCTTTAGTCCACTCTTCCAGATCACTTAGATTCTGGGTTATACTATAATCACACAGATTACAATATTTCTCCACTTATACCTAGACAACTAATGAAAAGGCTATAAGCTCACAATAGAAAATCACTAAGAAATTCTACTCTCTGAAGTTTGATCACTCACAAAGATGGATCACAACTCCGCACAACACTCAGCTATTACAAGATCACTCATATCGTAATTTTCTGTTTTCTTCAACTGGGTTTCTGTCAACAGATGACTTCCACCAGACGAGTGAGCTGTTCGAGCTTTTGAGACTTAGAATAATTTTGCTTCAAAAATGAAATCTCTGATTGTTGTTGTGTGTCTCTCTCTTCGAACTTAGCTCTATTTATACTCGGATTTGAATTTATGACCGTTGAAGCAAATCAAATCTTCAAATCCATAGCCTTAGCCCGATTTCAGAACGGCTACCTGCTACAGTACCTTTTCTGCTGTACTTTCCTGTAGCTGCATTAAATGCACTCTGCTGATACGAGGTTTTCTTCAATCATTTGCCATTAATACCCTTATCTTACAGCATTTATTACACCAAGTGCATTTATTACCGTTGAACTCTTCTCATGATCTCTTCTACTCTGCTGATCGAAGCAACCCATCTGATAGTCACTCTGCTGATCAAACTCTGAACTAATCTGATTTGAGTCAGCTGATGGTCTACCCTTCTGTTTGCTGTTTCAGCGTGAGATCACTAGTCTTCTGGGCTTTGAACTTTGAACTCTTCTGTTGTCTTCTTTACTTGTTCAAAATTCTTCTAAGGGAACTAAGCTTTCCATACTTAGCTGATTAAGATGTTTTTGGAAATCATCAAAACCTTCCCTTAAATACCTATCTTCTTTGCACTTTGATCTTCATCTTCATCCAACAGATAGTAGTTTTAGATAAATAATAACCGTACATATATGTTATAATATTACGATTTTGGAACTTTTATAAAATGATTTAACAATATTCTTCGAAACCGAAGGTTCATGAGAAATCAAAATTTTATAATTGTGATTGCAAGATTATTAAAATAACTCACCCCAAGTTATACCATCTTATGATTGGAATTTAAGTTATATATATTTAGCAATTAGTATCTTACTAGTAAATATGAAAATTGGAGAAAATTTTTAAATCCAAAGATCAAATGTATTCCCAGAAAGGTGTGATTGCTAGAAAAGATTTGGTTTAGAAAATTCTCCTATCTAACTTTATTGAACTGTTTGTTGCAAAATCTTCATCCAATTGATTTTTTTTTTTCAAAATAACTCGTAAGTATATACTTATGCTTTGTTACTTAATTCACTTCAGGTACAATGTATCAGTAGGAATGAAATGATATATATAATATAATAAGCAAATTTAATATAGGATGTATATTAGCGAGATATACAACTTACCAATGAAATTAAACTACCTTCTTTGTTTGTTGGATCTATGGACTTCTTTAACACAAGAGAAATGTTACGGAGACTATCGTGCTGATAACGTGTTGTGAAACAATATAAAATTGAAGAACAAGAGAGTACAAGATAGACAATATTTTAGTAAAATTCTTATTTCTTTTCTTGGTGTGTTTATACAAACAAAGACCTCCTCTATTTATAGGCTAGGTAGATACATAATAGAGGAGATAAAATCAAAGATAACATGCATCTACAAATGGTACATGTATCTAAGTGAAGAGTTAGATACATTTGATAAGAATGTGCCTTGTGCATGTATTCTAATGGCATTCAAAATACATTGATTTACAACATAAAATAGATTATGGCATCTATATATATATATCCTATATAAAATGAACGAATTAAGGAAGTCTAAGGGTAAGTCTGGCCCAGTAGTTAGAGCTCTTAAAAGCACTTATAAAATTCTAGTGTGATTTTTTATGTGTTTGGCCTTGATAATTAAAATTACTTCTGCTCAATCTTGATTTTCATGGTGTTTGACTCCAGGATCATAATCACTTTTGGGATCTCGAGAAGAAAAAAAATCAACTTATTTTATAAGCCAATTAAAGTGAAAATCACTTTTCCGTATTTCTTATCATAAAATAAAGTCAACTTTCTCCTTAATAGAAATTCTAAATGCACGGTCACTTTGTTTGAACAAAGAAAAAATTGTACGGTAAGATATAACAATCTCCATATAATATTATTTTTAAAAAGATAAATACAAATAATTACAAGATACATTCATATTCAATAAGATTCCTATGCTAAAACTAAAAATAGACCAAAATACAATGATAAACTAAAAAACCACAAATTTAAACGTTTCGTCGAGCGCGATGCTCGTCAAACATTTGCTTTGCTCAAGTATCTCGAAACATTGTCCATTCAGATATAGTCCACACAAAAGTCATTTGTTCCTCATTGTTAGCATCATCGATATTAACTATTAGGCCTAATTAAAAGACAAATAGAAATAGAAAATTATTAACTAAGATCATTTAAAACATGTTAATTATTAACTCCAAAGTAAATTGTAATATACATTCAAAAGAAAACTATGAATTACAAAACATGCATACATGGAGAGATAGTTCTGCATTCGGAATGAATGTAAAGTGGTCACCTATACCTAAAGTAAAGGGATATATGTTTTACTAGCAATAAAACAGAATGTAATAAAGGAGCATATTATGAGCCATTACTAAAAACCAAGAGAACATACACATACTATCATTTCTCCCAAATCACTAGTGCAATCAACATTCAAGCTCTACTATCAATAGCAAAATGATCACGTGCATTTAATTTAATTAAACAGTCAAACTAAAATCAAATTCAAAAGTTAATTCAATAAACTAAACTTGAACAGTTTACCGTTCAATACTACTCGTTTCGATTACACCCCTAGGGACCATAGGAATACCCAAATATTGGAATGACATAGTGCCCTAAGGAATGTTCTTAAGTGTCTGAATCCGCTCAAGGATACCACCATAAACATCACCCGAGTAAAGGCTAGAATTTGAGACGTTTGCACATAAACTTGATTGGGCACCAAAATCATTAAGCCATTCCAAAAGAATTTGAATTGAAAAAACATTTGTACTGAATCAGTGATAACGAAAATAAAGTGTAAATTCAAAACTCTTTGTTTACTTTAGGACTATTATTTTTCTTAATCCAGTCATTTCTTCATGGTTTTTTCAAGTGTTTTCCAAATATTTTCAAGAAGTTTTTGAAATGTTCTCAATATTTAACTGAACAAACATACACTAGAAACAACATTTTTATCTATGCTTTTAATTTCTTATATGTTTTCTTTATCATCTTTTGGTACTCAAGAACATTAAACAATTTCAATTGGTTTTTGCTAAGAAGCTCTACATAGAAAATGAACTCTAATGCAAGAAGAAGTGCCCTTTTTTGCAAATGCTTTTCAAAAGTATTTTTTTGCTTTTTTCTACTTAAAACAATTTGATAGTGTTTACAAGTAGGTACTTTTGCTATTGCTGGTTGTCAAGAAACATCTAAGGAGATGTTTTTTTTATTGCTTCTTCTAGGTGGCATTTTTGCAATAATTAAAGTGACTTTTTCTACATATTTGCAAACACCCCCTACTCTTGAATAAATATAATTATTTTTATTTTTGCTTTAAGCAATTGCTTTTGACTTTCCAAAAGCATTTACAAACCCCCCTTACTATTCAAACCCCCCTTACTATTCAACTTTTCATCCAAAGAAAACCGTCGCAAATTCTTTCATTTGGAACAACTGGGCCCTATTTGGATCAATTCTCGTTGAGTTTCGTCCAAAAATTGGGCCCAGCTGGACAGACCAAACATCACTTGTTTAGTGTTTGGCCCAAAAAATTGAGCAAAACATATGTTTGGGGCTTATGAAACACCCCCAACAAAGTCTGACTTGAGTCAGACTGCATTACTGCAACAGTTTTCTGTTGCGGCTGCCTTATACATTTTTATATTTTTATATTATTATTGTATATCTATCTTTATGTATATTACTAGGCAACTTCCTTCTTTCTTTTCTCATGTTATTAATATTATATAGTTAAGTATATAAATATAGCATGTATATATATCAATGTTATTCAGAAAAAAAAATTATTTAAAAATAAATATTATGCATCTAAAGCAATATCTCAATTCAACCATAAAGTAATGTAATTTAACCAACCAATTAACCGATTAACGTAATCCTAATATAATTTATATTATTACCCCAATCATTCTTTGATAAAATACTTCATTAATCTTTAACTGAACTAGATTCTTTTATATGTGTATTCGTTATTATTATAATAATAGTATATTTCTTACTAATTAAATATAAATTAGAATAACTCTAACTAAATTATTTTTTCAGTTTCTCATAAATTATGAACTAAAAAATATTTATTGAATAATTAATTTACATATATTATAATATCATTAATCATCCAATCATTACTATTGTTATAATAATATCATTATATTAATCATCTCAGTCATTACAATACTATATATCAATTACTAAAGTCATTGACGTGACATGTCATCATTTTTCTCCCTCAAACCTCAACATCCAAAATCAACTCAATTAATCCCTTGAAAAACCAAAAAAAAAAAAAAAAAAAAATCATATCTCATATTTTTAAAACCCACTATCTATTATTTTATTAATATTTTACCAACTCAATATTCCAACCAAAACCAATTCAAATCATATTTCAAATGTTTCGCCAAAACCACCCAAACTAATTTGAAACACCGAAACAGGACGAAACAGAGCCAAAACCAATCCAAACGGGGCCTTACAGTCGCATCGGTTGGAAACTAAAATTGTCATCATGAAAATCAATGAATAAAAAACAATTTACAGTTTAATTTATTTCTTTTCAAGAGTCCTATTTCTTCTGGAACATGTGGTAGCTAAAATTGTTATGTAGTTAAGCTCATTGATCAAAAATTTTATTTTTCCATTGAAAATATCGAAAAATTTCTACTTTTTAATCAGTGGAAACGAAAATAAAATATATTTTCAAAATTCTATATTTACCTTGAAACTTTCGAAAACTATTCAAAAAGTTTTCAATATTCAACGAACCAACATACATCAAGAACGAAACTTTGATCCATCGTTAGTCTATTATACAATTCAAACTTCATTTTGTTGATTAAAATATTTAACTTATAGTATGCAATAGCACACATTGAATTATAGAATAACAAAAATATCTGACTTAAGAAATCTAGGTAAATTATTAAATTCCACGACTTTACAATCCTATATGACTTACATTTTCAGTCTTTTTTTAATAAGGACTAAGAAAAAAAAACATTTTCAGTCTTTTTCACATTTTAAGAGTGAATTTAAAGGGGGTTTTTTGCACTTTGCACCCTCAAAACATGATAAATAGACACTTTGCACCTTCAAAGCATATATTTAGCACTTTGGAACCCCAAAATAGGAACAAATTAGTACTTGACACCCTCTCTTATTTTCCGGCAAAGTTGAGCATCGGAGTCAAAAACTTGGGGACAGTATCGGTAATTCATTTTTTAATATTTGGCTCTTTGTACCCCAAAATATGAGAAATTGGCACTTTGCACCTCCAAAACAGAATTAACACTTAACACCCTTGAACTAAGAACAACTTAGCAACTTGCAATTAACATTTAGCACCCTCAAAATTAAGAAAGACTAAATGACTAGCACCACCTCATTTTTCTAAAAGAGTCCACCACTAGGGTTAAAAAAACATTGAGGTAGAATAGGTAATTCATTTTTGTACCTTTGACAATTTTTCTTAAATTACCAATTTTTCAAATGTCCTAAAAAATTTCCAAAAGAATTCGAAAGTGTCTAAAAAGTTTTAATACATAAAATTTATCTAATCGAAATAAAATTTTAATCCAAGTTAAACAATATGGATATGCTTAATTACTTAATCATATCATAAAAATTCAATTTTAAATTCAATTTTATAACATAGATACGTATATTGATGAAAAGAAAGATGGAAAGAGAAATTAGTATTTATGTTTTTTTGTAAATTTTAAGGAAAAGAGAAAATAAATTACCAATTTTGCCCAAGATAACGGTGAGCTTGTTCTTAAATTTTTCTAAATTTAAGGGCACTAAGTGTTAATTTATGTTTTAAGAGTACAAAGTGCTCATTTATCGTATTTTAGGGGAGCAAGTTGCTAACTTGTTCTTAATTCACGAGTGTTAATTGTTAATTTTAATTCAAGGGTGCAAAGCGCCAATTTTTCATTTTTCGAGAGTGCAAAGTGCCAATTTCTCATATTTTCAGGATCCGATCCAAAAATGAATAACGTATTTTTTCCTAAATTGTTTTACTACAATGGTTTTTATTGGAGAGTACAAAGTGCTAAATATATATATTTCGGAGTGCAAAATTAAAAAAAACCCAAATTTAAATTGTATATTGCCAGATTTTTCGAAAGTTCATAAGCTAAATACACATTGTCAAACCACGCTTTAATTTGCAAAAATTAACAAATCCGGCCTCACATTTTCAAAAATTTATTTTTTATGGATACGCTTTAATTTACAAAATCATAGCGGAGCTATGCAAATTTAGTTGTCAATTGTTAAATTATCAATTGGAATATATAAAAGGAATAATTAGATTACATATAGTGATTTTTAAACAATAGTTCCATTTGATATTAATTCCATTATTTGTTTACTTATTTTACCAAACCTCAACTATATTAGATGTAATTACATCATTTGTAAAAAAAATTAATTTGACAAATAGTAACAAAATTTAAAAGAAACTTAGTAAAAGTAATTATAGCAACAAGTCAGAATATCAATAAGCATTATTTGTGAAAATCACAAGGGAATTACACCCTTCACAAATAGTTTAATTTCCTCATTCTTGCCACTATAAATCTTTAAGCAAATAAAATAAAAATTATTAAAAAAAAGATTAATAATTGTCCCCCACCTTAAGCTATAAGACATTCAAAACAAACTTTTGGATCAAAAAAATTCAATAATTACACGAATTAAAGGAAAATTAAAGATCCAAAATAAAAATGAATTGCCTCAAGGAAAACTCAGACGGGGTAAAATGGGAATCTCGTAAGGAAAACCCTTAAAAGAACACCAAATAAACACACAAGCGCAGAGATATAGATACAGAACGTATATGTATTATGCGGGTGTGTGAATAAAGCGTCAATATAGCGCGGCTATGACTCGAAGCGCTTCCATTGATGATTGTGGAAGGCGATCTTAAGGGCCACGCTTAATGTATAAATTGCTATAATTATTTTTTCGACGGAGAAAAAAATAAATAAAAGCAGAAACTATGAATAGATGAACCGCAAATACTGCTGAGAAAAACTTTGGGGAGAAGAGTCATTATATATTGGGGAAGTGTTTTAGGTTTAATAACTTGGGCCTAAATGGGCCTTTCGTGGTTTGGGCCCAATTAGTTGTTTGGAATAATTATTAATTTATTAAATTACTGGATCAAGATATAATTAAATGGGTTAATGGCAATTTATTTATATTCCTTGTAAATAAAAAATAAGAAATTTATTTTCCTATAATTTTTTTAAAGGAGTAATTTTTCTCCGTTGGAGAGTTTATTTGACTCGCTCAAAATTCAAATATGAAAATGGACGTGCTATGTATTGTATGAAAATATGAAATTACCCTGTAGGAGGGTTAAATGGGATACACGTAAAAGGGGATATTATTATTGTTATAAAATTAATCTAAAGAGCAAGAGAGAAGTAAGATTTAGATAACAAAGTACAAGAGAACTAAGATTTAGATAACAAAGTAAGAGAGAAAATTCTTTTCATTCATATGAAAATTGGATATCACAAACATTCTACATAGGCTCTATTTATAGGCCTTGAATCATTAACACACAATATGAGTTACAAAAGAGTAAATGAGAATACATGAATTACTTGGGGGTTACAAAGTTGGGGGTTACAAGGTTAGAGGTTACAAAATTTATACTCACTAATTGTAAGAATAATTCTTTGAAGTTATGGACATCCACAATATATTTATTTACAACACTCCCCCTTGGATGTCCATAAAATAGTTATGTGCCTCATTAAAAACCTTACTAGGAAAAACCCAGTGGGATAAAAACCTAGTCAAGGAAAAAAGAGTGCAACATGTCCTTACTCCCCCTGATAACAAAATCAAATAACGTCTTATAGTCGACACATCACAATTACATTGGTCAATTTTTCAAATGTGGCAGTTGGCAATGCCTTAATTAACAAATCTGCCAAATTTTCAAATGAACGAATTTGTTGATTATTCATGTCACCATTCTTTTGAAGGTCATAGTGAAGGAATATTTTGGTGAACTATTTTTCGCTATACCCTTTGATATACCCTTCTTTTAGTTGAGCTATGCAAATTGTTGGGGTATTTTTCTCAAATAATATGTCACACATCATTGGATATGATGGGTCATCGATCTTAGACAAACACACTCTCAACTTGCCTCATGCATTGTAATTAATTATTTATGCATGATTCGATGAAGTGACAACTAAAGTTTGTTTCTTAGAACGCCATAAAATGGTCGTCCTCCATTTGTGAACACATAACATGTTTGAGAGCGGGTTTTGTGTGGATCAGATAAGTATCCCCCATCAACATAGTCAACTAATTATGATTTTATATTATTGTGAAAAAGTAACCCCATATCTATTGTTCCTCAGATTTATCAAAATATATGCTTCACTTCTTTTGAATGTCAACGTGTCGAGAAAAACCAAATCTTGCTAATAAACTTACAACAAAAGATATATTTGGATGTGTATTATTAGCAAAATACACCAATGCTCCTATAGCACTGTGATATGATAATTCGTGACCAAATTGTTCTTTTTAACCCTCACGAGGACAAAAATGGTTCTTTTTCACATCTAGCGATCTTACAATCATTGTGGTACTTAGAGGATATGCCTTATCCATATTTAATCATCTTAAAATCTTTTCTATATAAGTTGACTGATGAAGAAGAATTTCGTTTGATAAGTGCTCGATCTGCAGGTCGAGACAAAATTTTACTTTAATATTTTTCGTCTCAAACTTTTTCTTTAAACAACCATCTATTTTTTGAAGCTCTTTGGGAGTTTTAATAATAATTAGATTATCAACATACACAACATTCATAACAAATTTTGATCCGAATCTTTTTATAAAAATACATGGGCATATCAGATCATTTTTATAACCTTCTTTTGACAAGTATTCAGTAAGTCGATTATATCACTTATGCCCATATTGTTTTAGTCCAAATGAAGATTTACGCAAGCGTATTGAACAATTTTCCCGGGAGTTTTCACATGCATCGGAAATTTTAAATCCTTCAGGGACTTTCATACATTAGACGCAAATCTAGTTTTTCACCTACTGCCAGACTAATAAGATATCTAAAAGTAATTGCATCCACCAAATGAGAATATGTCTCCTCATAATCAATTTCAGGTCTCTGCGAAAATCCTTGTGCTACTAGTCGTGCTTTATATCTAACAACTTCATTTTTCTCATTTCGTTTTCGCACAAATTAAATACCCATTTATACCCAATGGGTTTTACTCTTTTGGGTGTTTTTGGACTACTGGTCCAAAGACTTCACGTTTTGAAAGTGAACTTAATTCTGCTTGAATTGCGTCTTTCCATTTTGGCCAATATATTCTATGACTACATTCTTCAACAGATTTAGGTTCAAGATCCTCATTCTCGTTTATAATTTTCACAGCAACATTATATGCAAAATTGTTGTCGACAACTATTTTATTTCGGTTCCATCTTTCTCTCGTAGTGACATAATTTACTGAGATTTCTTCATTATTTTCAGGTACCTGAACCTCTTCTGGGGTATTATCATTAGTTATGTCATAAGACTCTTCGTGAGTACTTGCCTCCACAATATGACCATCTTCAGTGTTTGCTCCTTTTCTTTTACAATGATTTTTTTTTTCTTTGGAACCGTAGCTTATTTTCATTTGCATTAACAAATTGTCCTACCAGGACATCGATTTGAAATGGAGCATTTTCAGCTGGTATATGAGATCTAATAACTCTTTTTATAATAGTAAATT
The DNA here is from genome assembly GCA_038501285.1 of Penstemon eatonii. NCBI lineage: Eukaryota > Viridiplantae > Streptophyta > Magnoliopsida > Lamiales > Plantaginaceae > Penstemon > Penstemon eatonii. The sequence goes on from CM076710.1 coordinate 65,180,834, forward strand.
CATTTGGCAGTAAAGTAAATTTTCAATATTTTGCAAATGCATTATCTTCTGAACTTCTAGTGTATAGTGATTTATTCGAGGATCTAGAGAAGATAATATTGATGCATTTTATTTAAATTCTTTTACCAGCTATTTATTCTCTCCCCCTAATGTCGAGAACTTTATTTGATCATGTATACTCTCCCCCTAATGTCGAGAACATTATATCAATAACAATCGACAAATCGTACCATAAATAAATTTTAGGATAATTAATTATAGAAGGAGATTCATAACAAACATATTCTCAACTTTCTTTGAGGCCCCATCATTGTGCGTTGTGGTGGAGCAATTGAAATATATTCCGCACATTTAAAAATTCTAAGATGGGAAATATTTGGCTTCTGGCCAAAAGCCAATTTCAATGGAGAGAAATGATCATAACTTCTTGGCATGATGCACCCAAGTGCCGCTGTATAATAGCATATCTACATTCTATAACAAGAAGTTTTGTTCTCGTTAACTATGGTCTAGCAGTTAATTGGAGGCATTTAATAAATAACTATACTAAACCATTTTGTGTATCATGAACATGGGCAACATGACTTTCAATTTTTTTTTTCAATTTATATTTGATAGTCATTGAAAGCCTCAGATGTGAACTCACAAGCATTATCAAGGTACATTGTAATGAATGAATAATCCAAAATTATGTTTTAAATTTAACTATTTGCGCAAATAATTATGCAAACACCAGGTTGCACATGGTGGATGAGTGGGCCCACATATATCACCTTGAGTGTTTTTTAAAAAAATGCTGAAGATTATAACCCAACTATCTAGTAATCTTGAGAACAAGCGGCACAAAATGATTCTTTAAATTGAAGAATCTTCTGGTTCTTCAATGAGTATTCATGTGAATTCTTAACGATTTTTTTTTCGCAATATAATTTACCGGGATGGTCTTCCGGTCATGCCAAATAATAAATATATTTTAATTAGTAAACTTCTGGTTTACTATAATATATGTTTCAGTTTTAGAAACACATTTATTTCTTATAAATTCTCATATTTAAAGTCTAAAGGAAAACAAGGTTAGTTAAGATAATAAGTCTTAAGTTATTATGAAAAATTCGTGAGCTCAAAGATCTCATCAAAGTAAACTCACATTACTCTTACTGTGGTGAATAATCTAATCATGATGAAATAATTATCACACTATTGAGTTCTCAATTTTCTTTCAATCAAGACATGACAAGGATAAATTAATATCAGTAAAGGCATAAAGAAAACAATATATATCATTATATGTAAAATGCCATTCATTGATCTTTATCACATGTTTGTAATCATGCAATCAATTGAAAGAAAGATAATAAAAATTTCTAACCTCTCATATCTCATTGGTATACTTAATACGAATTTATTTTCTGAACAAAACAAAACTCATCATGTTTATGAAACTACAAAATTATAACTACCGTTCGTATTTTAATTCAATGGAATTATTTTCGGCATTAGCTGTATTGACTATACAAAATATCAAAATTCAAATTTATCAATCAAAATCAAATGTATTCAAATCTTCAAGTTTGAATTTATCAATATCATAATGTTCAAGTTTGAGCTTTATGTTCTTGTCACTTAGGCTTCAGGCCTAAAATAATATTATGAGATTATAATATTTGACAAATCATATGCCTCATTAGTGCTTATAATTTTGTCAATTTGGCCTCATTTATAATTTGAATTGGGCCTACTTCCATACTTTAGTTAGCAAAAATATTGATCAACTATGTGTAAGGTTAGTGATAGCACAATTCCTTCAAAGTGATATCACCTCCTCTGCTTACATCGTCACCGACTCTCTGGCCAAAGTTAATTTATGCGGCCATGGCCAATATCACTACATATAAAAGACTTTTACTTTTAAGTCAGTATCACAGATCTTTTGTTCCACATATTTTTTTTATTTTTTATTTTTTTTTTATATGGAAATATTAAGGCCAAGCCATGCCAATAAACATATTTGTAGCCTTTTTGATACACTTCAATTTTAAACATATTTTCAAAATTGAAAGGCTATACCATATAAAATCAAATAGAATATGGGGTATTGAATTTCAGACCCTCTTTCAGGCTTCCGGCCTTAGTTTCATTTTTAATCAATGAAAATAATAAATCCCATTTACAGAAATATCAATCAACATCTTGAAAGTCAACAAAGAATTACTTTCAAATTAAAATATGATCACACAATTGCATATGAGATTTGAAGACAACTAAAACCAATTACTAATGCAAAACATGTATAATATTATACTTCATTATGATTACTATGTCAAAATAAATATAGTGAACATTATCTCATAGCAATAGGCAATAAATGTGGATCTTATCAAAACTAAGAATAACCAATTATTATTCATTTCTAAAATGAAAAATAAGAGAAAAATCAATTTGGCCGAACTATTTACTAAACCAGTGCATAATCATGCCATCAAGACGATCATGTAATACAAGCCTTCAAACTTTTTTTTTTTATACGTGTTCTGCCAAGAATTTTCTTAATCTTATGCAAATTAGAATTAGAGCCTCATTCAAAGGAGTCAAAATAGACATAAGAGATTGGGCTGACATCAAATTTTGAAAGAAAATTCCAAAGCATATCTTCAAAACTTATTATCAACAAGCATATCCTTTAAATCCAAGGCCCCAAATTATTTGAAGTGTTGGTTCAATTCAATTAATTAATATCATTGTTATATTATAGACTTCAAAGAAATAATATGAATATTTAACACCATAAAAATAGCATATGAATATAATGACCCTTCTATGAGATAGTTTCAATCTGTATAATTTCCTAAAGCAAAATAAGTAAACAAGAACATGGATATTTACCTTAGACATAGAACAAAAAACAGTAACTTAGTAGGATTAATAATTTCGAGCAATTTCGTGCTGATAACGTATTATAAAATTAATCTAAAGAGCAAGAGAGAAGTAAGATTTAGATAACAAAGTACAAGAGAACTAAGATTTAGATAACAAAGTAGGAGAGAAAATTCTTTTCATTCATATGAAAATTGGATATCACAAACATTCTACATAGGCTCTATTTATAGGCCTTGAATCATTAAAACACAATATGAGTTACAAAAGAGTAAATGAGAATACATGAATTACTTGGGGGTTACAAAGTTGGGGGTTACAAGGTTAGAGGTTACAAAATTTATACTCACTAATTGTAAGAATAATTCTTTGAAGTTATGGACATCCACAATATATTTATTTACAACACAATTCAATTTTTTCTGAAGGTTTAAATTTTTTAAGGAAACAGTGTGAATCATTTTTAAAAATACAGGAAGATAAATTACTTTTTTCAAATTATAAGAAAGTACATTGAATATTATGATAACTAGTATACGCCTTTCAAAATCGGACCGGAGATTCCTCTAATAATAATCTTTATGAACATAAAAAAGCTGAGCAGATTCTCAACGAACCGGTATACTTATTGGTTAGTAGTTTGATCGGTCGGACTGATTCGACCACTTGTCGAACCGGATGACATCTTAATAATTTTGTATTAATATTTAATTTTTTTAGCCATATATTATGTGATTATAAAGATCATGTTAAAACATAAAATAGTATACACATAAAAATATCTACTAAATTAAATGGGTTAATGGCAATTTATTTATATCCCTTGTAAATTAAAAATAAAAAATTTACTTTTCTGTAATTTTTGAAGGGAGCAATATATTTCACTGAGTTAAAGAATTTGTCTGACTCGCTCAAATATGAAAATGGACATGATATGTATTGTGTGAAAATATGAAATTACATTTTAGGATGAGATAAATGGGATACAGGTAGAAGGGGATATTATTATAAATTCAATTTTTTCTGAAGTTTAAATTTTTTTAGGGAAACAGTGTGAATCATTTTGAAAATTACAAGAGGATAAATTGATTTTTTCAAATTATAAGAAAGTACATTAAATATTATGATAATTATAAGGAATAAATTGTTACTAATCCAAAATCAAATTAATGAATGAAGGAAATTAAATTTTCTAGGGAAATAGTGTGAATCATTTTTAAAATTACAGGAGGATATACTGCGTTTTCCAAATTATAAGAAAGTACATTAAATATTAAATATTATGATAATTATAGAAAATAAATTGTCATTAATCCAAAATCAAATTAATGAATGAGGGAAATTATAAAAGAAAAAATATGAAAATGGACATAAAATAGTATATTATGTGATTATAAAGATCATGTTAAAACATAAAATAGTATACACATAAAAATATCTACTAAATTAAATGGGTTAATGGCAATTTATTTATATCCCTTGTAAATTAAAAATAAAAAATTTACTTTTCTATGATTTTTTAAGGGAGCAATATATTTCACTGAGTTAAAGAATTTGTCTGACTCGCTCAAATATGAAAATGGACATGATATGTATTGTGTGAAAAGATGAAATTACATTTTAGGATGAGCTAAATGGGATACAGGTAGAAGGGGGTATTATTATAAATTCAATTTTTTCTGAAGTTTTAAATTTTTTAGGGAAACAGTGTGAATCATTTTGAAAATTACAAGAGGATAAATTGATTTTTTCAAATTATAAGAAAGTACATTAAATATTATGATAATTATAAGGAATAAATTGTTATTAATCCAAAATCAAATTGATGAATGAAGGAAATTAAATTTTCTAGGGAAATAGTGTGAATCATTTTTAAAATTACAGGAGGATATACTGCGTTTTCCAAATTATAAGAAAGTACATTAAATATTAAATATATGATAATTATAGAAAATAAGTTGTCATTAATCCTAAATCAAATTAATGAATGAAGGAAATTATAAAAGAAAAAAGAAAAATATTTGACAGCTGTGGGATTTGAACCCACGCCCTTTCGGACCAGAGCCTAAATCTGGCGCCTTAGACCACTCGGCCAAACTGTCTAATGTTTAAGTACATTAAATATTATGATAATTATAGAAATAAATTGTCATTAATCCAAAATCAAATTAATGAATGAAGGAAATTATACCAAAAAAATAAAAATAAAAAATTTAACAGCTGTGGGATTTGAACCAACGCCCTTTCGGACCAGAGCCTAAATCTGGCGCCTTAGACCACTCGGCCAAACTGTCTAATGTTTAAGCACATTAAATATTATGATAATTATAGAACTAAATTGTCATTAATACAAAATCAAATTAATGAATAAAGGAAATTATAAAAGAAAAAAGAAAGATATTTGACAGCTGTGGGATTTGAACCCACGCCCTTTCGGACCAGAGCCTAAATCTGGCGCCTTAGACCACTCGGCCAAACTGTCTAATGTTTAAGTACATTAAATATTATGATAATTATAGAAATAAATTGTCTTTAATCCAAAATCAAATTAATGAATGAAGGAAATTATACCAAAAAAATAAAAATAAAAAATTTGACAGCTGTGGGATTTGAACCCACGCCCTTTCGGACCAGAGCCTAAATCTGGCGCCTTAGACCACTCGGCCAAATTGTCTAATGTTTAAGTACATTAAATATTATGATAATTATAGAACTAAATTGTCATTAATCCAAAATCAAATTAATGAATGAAGGAAATTATAAAAGAAAAAAGAAAGATATTTGACAGCTGTGGGATTTGAACCCACGCCCTTTCGGACCAGAGCCTAAATCTGGCGCCTTAGACCACTCGGCCAAACTGTCTAATGTTTAAATACATTAAATATTATGATAATTATAGAAATAAATTGTCATTAATCCAAAATCAAATTAATGAATGAAGGAAATTATACCAAAAAAATAAAAATAAAAAATTTAACAGCTGTGGGATTTGAACCCACGCCCTTTCGGACCAGAGCCTAAATCTGGCGCCTTAGACCACTCGGCCAAACTGTCTAATGTTTAAGCACATTAAATATTATGATAATTATAGAACTAAATTGTCATTAATCCAAAATCAAATTAATGAATAAAGGAAATTATAAAAGAAAAAAGAAAGATATTTGACAGCTGTGGGATTTGAACCCACGCCCTTTCGGACCAGAGCCTAAATCTGGCGCCTTAGACCACTCGGCCAAACTGTCTAATGTTTAAATACATTAAATATTATGATAATTATAGAAATAAATTGTCATTAATCCAAAATCAAATTAATGAATGAAGGAAATTATACCAAAAAAATAAAAATAAAAAATTTAACAGCTGTGGGATTTGAACCCACGCCCTTTCGGACCAGAGCCTAAATCTGGCGCCTTAGACCACTCGGCCAAACTGTCTAATGTTTAAGCACATTAAATATTATGATAATTATAGAACTAAATTGTCATTAATCCAAAATCAAATTAATGAATGAAGGAAATTATAAAAGAAAAAAGAAAGATATTTGACAGCTGTGGGATTTGAACCCACGCCCTTTCGGACCAGAGCCTAAATCTGGCGCCTTAGACCACTCGGCCAAACTGTCTAATGTTTAAGTACTTTAAATATTATGATAATTACAGAAATAAATTGTCATTAATCCAAAATCAAATTAATGAATGAAGGAAATTATACCAAAAAAATAAAAATAAAAAATTTAACAGCTGTGGGATTTGAACCCACGCCCTTTCGGACCAGAGCCTAAATCTGGCGCCTTAGACCACTCGGCCAAACTGTCTAATGTTTAAGCACATTAAATATTATGATAATTATAGAACTAAATTGTCATTAATCCAAAATCAAATTAATGAATGAAGGAAATTATAAAAGAAAAAAGAAAGATATTTGACAGCTGTGGGATTTGAACCCACGCCCTTTCGGACCAGAGCCTAAATCTGGCGCCTTAGACCACTCGGCCAAACTGTCTAATGTTTAAGTACATTAAATATTATTATAATTATAAAAATAAATTGTCTTTAATCCAAAATCAAATTAATGAATGAAGGAAATTATACCAAAAAAATAAAAATAAAAAATTTGACAGCTGTGGGATTTGAACCGACGCCCTTTCGGACCAGAGCCTAAATCTGGCGCCTTAGACCACTCGGCCAAATTGTCTAATGTTTAAGTACATTAAATATTATGATAATTATAGAACTAAATTGTCATTAATCCAAAATCAAATTAATGAATGAAGGAAATTATAAAAGAAAAAAGAAAGATATTTGACAGCTGTGGGATTTGAACCCACGCTCTTTCGGACCAGAGCCTAAATCTGACGCCTTAGACCACTCGGCCAAACTGTCTAATGTTTAAATACATTAAATATTATGATAATTATAGAAATAAATTGTCATTAATCCAAAATCAAATTAATGAATGAAGGAAATTATACCAAAAATTTCTTTTTTTTGACAACTGTGGTATTTGAACCACGCCCTTTCGGACCAAAGGCTAAATCTAGCGCCTTAGACCACTCGGCCAAACTGTCTTATGTTTTATAACATAATATTTTATTATTTATATTCTTAATTTGTAATCCTGACCAGAAATAAGGAAAAATTGCCTGACCGGAAAAGTAAGGCAAATTTTGAAAAGAGTTAATCGTATTTTTGGTCCCTCTTATGACCTGACTTTATCGTCTTTGTCACTTTTAATTTTTTCATAGGAGATGCGCCTATTTTAATAATATAGTATATTGCATTAGTCTCTCTTATCAATATAGTGTAACATATTCGTCCCTCTTAAATTTTTCATAACAGAATCATCCCTCTTGTCAATGTAATGTAACATATTCGCCCCTCTTATCAATGTAGTGTAACACATTCGTCATTTTTATTAATCTAATATAACACATTCGTACATTAATTTTCATTCATTTTAGGCAAAATTTTATTTTTGGCCCTCTAAAGTTATTGCGTTTCAAAATTGACAATTTATTAGGGGACATCGTCAATATACGTCATTTGTTTTGTTGTCATCATCAATTTAGTCCTTATCACTGAAATTTTTTACTTATGGTCTGGAATCATCAATTTATATCATATTTGACCCATTTTTTTTCCGAAATCATCAATTTATGTCCAGATCGAAAATTTTAATATTGGCCAAAAATATCATTTGTCGAGTGACACTTAAATGTTGAGAATATCATATTCTAACTCCAAAATTTTCAAGTCCAAATCACGTGATAGGTCTATAACTTCAATTTTTATTTTAGATTAGAAAAGTACAATGAAATTTGTAAAAAAATTTAGAAAAATGTGATGTGAACAAATATCATTTATCGAGTGACAAGTCATGTGATAAATAATATTTTTTGCTAAAATTAAAATTTTTGGACATATTGGACATAAATTGATGAATTATGCCAAGAAAAAAATTAATTTTTCCGTCAAATAAGACATAAATTGAAGATTTTCGGCGATAATTAAAATTCTCCGGTGATAAGGAATGAAATTGATGATAATGACGTATATGGTCGAAGTAACACATTAAAAATGCCAATTTTGAAACGCACTCACTTTAGAGCAGTGTTTTGAAAACCGGACCGGATCGGCCGGTTGGCCCAGTTTAACCGCTAATCGGTTCCCTATTCGGTCTGATTTACCCCTAAAAACCAGTCTTCTAATTAACTAGTTCGAACCGGTAAAATCGACTTCAAAACCGATAAAACCAGTGAACCGGTAAAACCAGTGAACCAGTGGTTCACTTAAATTTTTGTTTTTTTTTTTTTATATTTAGAGATTTTTTGTTATTATTATTTATTTGAACTCTTGTTTAACATTTAATAAAATTACATTTATATACTTTAATTGAAATAACATTTATTGTTTTAGTGTTTTAACAATCAATGCAATATTACATCTTTTTTACATAAAGAAGTACATAATCATTTTCTCATCATTGTGAATAATATTATTTTGTGTATGAAATAATGCAAATCAATTACCGTATAAACATCAAATTACAACAATAGAACCCAAATGAACAAGCCAAAACTTTGAAAATGAGATGAAATTTTAATTTTGTTGTCTTGTTTTGAATGTATGTATCTTTTGGGGATACATGAGATTTATATTTTTGACATTAATCTTAATTTTTAAGACATTTTGATTATTTGCATGAAACAATAAAAATTTATATTGACAAATAATGATAATTTTTTGAATTATAATTGTATTTTAGATAATTTAAAAATATATATATATATATATATATATATATATATATATATATATATATATATATATATAAATATTACATAATAATTAAGTCACACGGGTTATACCGATCGAACCAGTGGTCGACCCGATCTAACCGATAGAACTAGTAACAAGTAGAACTTCTGGTTCAATGACCGGTCCGATTTTAAAAACACTGCTTTAGAGGGCCAAATATGAAATTTTGCCTCTATTTTATGATGTATTTTGGATTTAAGAGGGACGAATGTGTTACATTACATTAATAAGAGGGACAAATCTGCTACGAAAAATTTAAGGACAAATGTGTTACACTACATTGATAAAATGTACTAATGTGATACACTATATATATAAGAGGGACGCATCTGCTATGAAAAATTTAAAAGGGCCGAAAGTGATAAAGTTAGACCATAAGATGGACAAAAAGTATGATTCACTCAATTTCAAAAATTGTCATATAACTTTGAATTATTTTTCAGAAATAGTCATGTGACTATGTTGAACACATATTTAATCCTTTAATTTTTACCCAATTTTAATTTTAATCATATGTATAACAAATTCGTCCTCTAACTTTCACTCCATTTTAATTTTTGTCCTATGCATAACAAACATCGTCATGTAATTTAAATAAGTTTCAATTTTCGTCCTGCAAGTACAAATTTAGTTATGTACTAAGAGAAAAAATTTGTAACTAGGAGATGAAAATTGAGGCTTATTAAAAATTAAAGGACGAAATTTGTTACGCATGGAACTAAAATTGATATTTAGTTAAAGTTAGATGACTAAGGCCATCTCCAACAGTCCTCTTAAATTTTGACCTCTTATCTCAAAATTTAAGAGATGAATAGTATTATACATTCCCACTTTTTACTCTGCACTCCAACAGTGAGTTTATATTTTAAGATTCTACTTTTAAACTACAACACCATTTCACTCGGACATCTATATTATATTTAATAAAATATTTTTAATTATGATTCAAATATAAATAATAGTGGGATATAGATATATTATATTTATTTATTTAATATACTAATAAAATATTAATTATTTAAATTAAATATTTCGTAAAAGTAACATAAAATTAAAATATTATTATTTCAAAAAAATAATATGAATTACTCTTTTTAATTATTTTTAATTTTTTATAGGAAAAGTACACTAATTATTTAAATTAAATTATCGTTTTCTATGAATTTAAATTAAATATTTTGTAAAAGTAACATAAAATTAAAATATTATTATTTCAAAAAAATAATATGAATTACTATTTTAAATTATTTTTAATTTTCTATAGAAAAAGTACATTAATTATTTAAATTAAACTATCGTGTTATATGAATTTAAATTAAATATTTCGTAAAAGTAACATAAATAAAATATTATTATTTTCAAAAAAATAATATGAATTACTATTTTAAATTATTTTTAATTTTCTATAGGAAAAGTACAAAAGTTTTGTACTTTCAATAAAAAAAGAACTTTTAACAAATAACTTTGGCCTCTTATATTTAAGAGGCCAAACTTATAATTTTTTGTGGATCTTAAAATATAAAAGCTCTCTTGGAGCTCAATTTTTTGCCAAAACTTATATTTTTTCTTATAATTAAAGTTATACATTGTCTCTTGGAAATGATCTAAAGGTATGTTCGATATAATTACGTACGGGCCTACTGTAGTTGATCTGGCTAACTGTAGCACCCTCAAATTAGAATTTGAACAATTTTCTTTATGAGTATATATGGTCAATGTTACAAACAATAATGGTTTTATTTTTATAATTTGATAATAATCGAAAATATTTGGATACATAGGCGGACCCAGAAATTTTAGTCGCGGGGGGCGAGATTTAAATGGAAAGTATATAATTAAATTATTTAAAAAATTATGATTATCAAAATTTATTTTTTAATATGCCGATAATTCTTATGGTACTTGATATTGATAATATATCTAATCAAATAAGATAATAAAAAATATATAATATGCAAAAACAATCAATAGACATAAGAAAAATATGAATCGGCTTAAGAAGAGAATATATATTTAAACGGAAATATTAGTAACTAGAAGTTTACTTTGTGGACAAGATTTTTTGAAGTAAAAATCAATTCTCCTTTTACTCATGGTAAACCTATTTGTAAAAAAAAAAAAAAAATTTATGTTATTAAATAGATTTTTCCAAAAAACTACAGATGAAAAATCAAAAACTTTATGTTTAAAATTATTTCTTAGAAAATCTAGTTAAACCACTCATGTAATACTCAAGATATTGAAACAAATAAGAATCAAGCAAACCATTAAACATAATATAGATTTATGACTCATCTAAATAATAAAATTATAAATAAATTTAAATATTCATAAAAGTTTTTAAAAAAGTACCTTTTGATAATGGCGTTGAGTGATTCAGGCGATTTGTGAAGAAAACCCCCTTTTTTGATATAACTTGGTGAAGTAAAGTTGAAGAAAAGTTCATTTGAGAAGAAATTGGAATTCAAAATTCAACGTAATTTTGCTTTTCCTTATTAATAGAGAATTATATTAAGTGTTAAAGAATATTCTCCTTATCAAATTATACTTAAAATAGGCAACTCTATTAGTGGGACTCCAATATACTCCATTCTCTAAGATCTGACTACACATTTAATTAAAGTAGACAAATAGTTTTGATTCACAAGATTCTTTTCTTTAGAAATTTAAAGGTACTAACAAGAATACATAAAGTACTACTATAATAATAATAATAATAATAGATATGCACTGCTACTATTTTTTTTTCTAGGGGGTGCGGGCGCCTCCACCAGCACCCCTATAATTCCGCCCTTATTTGGATAGATTAGTGATTGTTGGTAAAATCATCAGTTTTAAGATTATCAAAACTTGAATACAAATCGAAACTGAAACAAACAAACCATTATGAACATTAAAAGAAAACATAATCAGTTATAAAAACCGAACATATAAATTAAAATTAACTTATCTCACAATTCTGTATTGTAACAGAATTGATCCAACCAAATCGCAGAAATGATTCTGCTTGCCTTGAAGAAATTACGACCCACTTACGGTGCAATTGGGAGTCACGAACACTTCTTCCAGGATAATTTGGTTACAGGAATTCCTCCACTGCACAGTAGCATAAACTCCACCTCGAGGAACACTCAGAAGCAAAAAATAACCAAGAGATATTTTTCTGGAAATGCTTTCGAAGGAGAGAGAGAACAGAGAATGTTGGTTCTGTTGGTGTATTTCTGAAATCAGAAATACTCTCATATATATAGGTGCTAGGGAGCATTGGCAATTAATATTGCCCATTAATTCTGAACAAGAAACGGTCCAACTAAATGTGAATAAAACGTCTGAAACTTTTCTCAATTTAATTTTCGTAACTGCCTCAATTTAATTTCTGTAACTGAAAGGAGTTACAAAATTTAAAACCTGCAGAATTAATATTGTGACTGTTTCAATTTTGAATTTCAAATTAATTAAAATTTTAATTCGAAATTCCTCCAAAAAGATAAGTCCGAGACGAGACAATTCGCGCGCGTGTCGTGTATTCATATGACCCCCTTTATAAAGACTTATACCAAGTCTAAACACTTAAGTTCATATATACCAGTACACACAAATATAAAAAGTCAATATGAGACAAATGAAGAGTTTGAAACTCTTCAACTTCCTCACAAGGCTTTTATAATTTGCCATTTAAACTTAGACCAATGTGGGACAAGCCCACATACACATTATCTTATTTGAATATTAATTTCTCCACTTTATATATAACAATTTATCTATGGATTCCAACCTTTTAATTAGGTATCCATCCATATAATTACAACAATCCCCCACAAATCCATAGAAAAATAATCTATTAGGGTTACCGTAATGTGCTTTCATCAATGGTACCTTCCGGTTTGAACCACTGCCTAAGTTATCCAACTTATGCTGCCACAGGGACAAATGGATCTAAGCCTTGAATTTGGACCTTGAAGTGGTAGCGTCCATTGGTAACAACACGTTACTTGCTATGTGTTAATCTTTAGGTTTGACACTATAGGCCATGTGTCCCGATCCTGTATCATGAATGTTATTTGAGGAATAACCCTATTTCCTCTAGTCGCGGCCAAACAACTACATTCACTTAGTTGAGCGTCTCAGGATGTACTGCTAGCATCTCGTCTTACAGACTTGACCTCATTCAGTGTTAATACACTTACTGGATTAGCAGTAGTCAGCTCCTGTCAGGTATATCAGGGGATAGACTCAGATACTTAGTATCAGTCTTAGTTAGGAGCAACTTTTATATACCCAGCAGTTTGTTTATACCACATTGAACCTTCCTTGTGGGATCTCCACTTGGTAGGTTGGGTTGCCACTGCTTGTATATCAATTTAGGGTTTTCAGTCCCATCCCCAGCCTGAATTTCTGTACTAAGGACAAATCAAGTCCTTTAGTTAAAGGGTCAGCCACATTGTCTTTGGTACCAACAAAGTCAACGACTATGACCCTATCAGACACAAGTTCCCTTATAGACTTTAGTCTAACTTGGATGTGTCTCTTGGTCTTTTGATTATATTTTTGGCTTTTAATCTTTGCAATTGTGGTTTGAGAATCACAATGCACCACGACTGCTAGAAGAGGCAAGCTAACCATGGGTAATTGGATTAATAACTCATGTAGCCATTCAGCTTCAGTCCCTGTCGTGTCTAAAGCACATAATTCGGCCTCAAATGTAGACCGAGTCACCAAGGTTTGCTTGGTTGACTTCCAGGAGACAGCGCCCCCACCTTGGGTAAAAACGTAACCCGTACACCCATTTCTTTCGGAGTTCTTGGCTATCCAGCTAGCGTCACTATACCCTTCAAGTACTGCAGGGAACCTGCCATATTGAAGAGATAGTGATATCGTGCCCTTCAGATACCTAAGTACCCGGTCAAGAGCTTCCCAATGGGTTCGATTTGGACAACTTGTATATCTTGCTAACTTCGAGACTGCAAACGAAATGTCTGGTCTCGTGCCATTTGCCAGATATTGCAAGCTTCCAATAATTTGTGAATATCTTAATTGAGATACAGGAACACCACTTTCATTTTTAAAGAGAGCTATTGAAGGATCATATAGTGTTTTGGCAATTTTAAATTCTTTATAGCCAAATTTCTCAATTATCTTCTCAACATAGTGAGATTGAGAAACTGCTATACCCTCAGTTGACCGAGTCAACTTGAGTCCAAGAATCACATTTGCCACACCCATATCCTTCATTTCAAACTTACTCTTTAAGAATGACTTGGTTTCATTTATTATCTCAATATTAAATCCAATCAATAGAATATCATCAACATACAGACATAAGACAATACATTTATCACCTTTAACTTTACAGTAGATGCACTTATCATTATCGTTTACAACGAAGCCAAAAGATAAAATAGTTTTATCAAACTTTTCATGCCATTGTTTAGGAGCTTGTTTCAAACCATATAGTGATTTAACAAGCTTACAAACTTTTCGCTCATTTTCAGAAGCTACATATCCCTCTGGCTGATCCATATAGATTTCCTCCTCGAGATCACCATACATGAATGCTGTTTTAACATCCATCTGGTGAATCGGGAAATCATATATAGAAGCCAGTGCTATTAGCACCCGGATTGTAGTCAAACGAGCAACAGGGGAATATGTATCGAAAAAATCGATTCCCTCTTTTTGCCTAAACCCTTTGGCAACTAACCTGGCTTTAAACTTATCTATGGTTCCATCAGATTTAAATTTCTTTTTAAAGATCCATTTACATCCAATCGTATTACACCCCGGAGGGAGATCAACTAGTTCACATGTCCCATTAGAGACAATGGAGTCCATCTCACTTTTGACAGCTATCTTCCAATGCTTTGATTCTTTCGAAGCCATTGCATCTTTGAAGGTTACAGGATCACCCTCGATGTTGTAAGTGATAAAATCACTTCCAAAATCCTTGGCAATTCTAGCTCTCTTACTCCGTCTAGGTTCATCTGATTCAATTGGTATTGAATCAGAACTTCTTGGATTAACCCCCACATTTGTCATCTTTTCCACATGTTCAGGAATTGATGAAGATGTAAGGGCTGAATCTAAAGAATTTTCATTAGGCATTCCCATTTTCATGGGAAATACGTCCTCAAAGAACGTAGCATCACGATATTCAACAATTGTGTTTACCTCTATGTCAGGAATTTCTGATTTTATAACCAGAAACCTGAGAGTATAGCTTGTTTCCACATAGCCTAAAAAGATTGCATCAACAATCTTTGGACCCAGTTTCTATCTTTCGTGTTCTTGAACTAGAACTTTTGCAAGACAGCCCCACACACGAAAGTATTTTAAACTAGGTTTTCTGCCTTTCCAGAATTCAAACGGAGTGCTTTCATTATGCATGTTTTAGAGGAACTCTATTCAGAATATGGCAAGCCGTATTCAAAGCTTCTCCCCACATATAAATAAACATGCGAATGCCTTGCTCATGAAATGCTACAAATTCACTCCATGTGAATCATGCATACTCGTACAAGTCTTGGCGATTCCTACGATACCCCGTCTCGTTCGGAATCTATGACTTGGAACAGTTTTAAGATTACGACCTTTGAGACTGTTTCATGATTGCACTCAGTACTGAAGTGAATCGTCCCATAGTCAAATGTAATCTAAGGATTTCAACCAATCGCTTAAATGTATTCGCGAGAGATGAAGTTGGCCATTGTTTATCCTTATACACATATAAATAAACATGCGTACTAAGTCATTTATACTAAAGAAAGATAATGATAGTTCCAGTACAAGCTAAATGTATTGTCTTGCAGGGCACTATCCCATCAATCTCCCACTTGCCCTAAAGCCAATCACAAACGTTTCTAGGACCCATCTTTTTAAAGATGTTCTTCGAACTCATTTCATGATATAGCCTCCTTTTAGTGGATTCGCTAAGTTATCTTCTGAGTCGACGCGATCCATTACGTGCGTTAACTCTACCAATGATTTTTCTAATCAAATGGTACCTTTCTTTCAATTGTGTTTAGATTTCTGGTAAGATCTCGAATGCTTTGCTTTAGCAATAACTCAAATGTTATCATGGAAGATAATCATGAGCTTCGCAATGCTAGGCACTAAGGATGAAGTTTTATATCCAAACACTTTCTTAAGCCGCATTTAATGCTGCAGTATATCTTGCTTCAGTGGTTTAAATGGTTACGGTGATTTGCTTGGAACCCTTTCAAATTTACCGTTACCCCATTGATGCAGGATATGTACCCAAAAATGGATATATCTAATTCATCCACATCAGACTGAAAATTCGAATCAGTAAATCCTTCGAACTTTAATTTTCCACTACCACCGTAGACCAAGATCAAATCCTTAGTCTTTGTCAAGAGCTTAAGGATATCTTTTACGGTGGTCCAGTACTTCTTCACTGGATTTTGACTAGCAACTGCTCGCGATACTTGAGCAAATTCTACGTCTGGTCTAGTACATAGTAAAGCATGCCACATGCAACCTTTTGTTTGAAACATAAGGTATTTGAGACATTCTCCTTTATTCTCATTTGATGTAGGGCACATCGATTTTGGAACAAGGGATATAGTGTCTCACTGGAAGCAATCCTTTCTTGGATTCTTCATACTGAATATTTTCAGTATTGATTCTATGTACTTAGATTTAGAGAGTGTCAGAATCTTTTCTGATCTACTTCTATAGATACGTATCCCAATACGCAAGATGCTTCTCCTAAATCTTTCATGGAGAATTGCATGGACAACCATGCTTTCGTCTGTGCTAATATTCTGATATCATACCAGATAACTAGAACATCATCGACATATAAAATATGAGCTCCATCGCGCTCCCACTAATCCTTTTGTACACTCATGGTTCATACTCGTTTTGATGAAGTCAAATGTCTTGACTATCTCATCAGAACATATGTGAATCTAAATGGATTCAGACATTGCTAATGGAGAAAAGGTTTCATCAAAGTCTGTTACAGAACATTGTGAATAGCCTTTTTACCACTAGTCAATTCTTATAGGCAACACCTCTCCATTCATTCCAAGTTTGAAGATCCATTTACATCTTATAACCAACTTATAGGGATAAATCCCTCGGGTGGATCAATCAAGGTTTATACCTTGTTGGAATGGATAGGATCCATTTCGGGTTGCATGGCTTCAAGCCACGCATCCGAATCTATGTCTGACATCGCTTCTTGATAGATCCTTGGATCACTTTCCACTTTCTCGTTTTCGTGAATGAAACCAAATCGCTCTGGCTCCTTACGAATTCGATCAGACCTTCGAAGAGTAGGTGTACTAGTAGGTTTAGTAAATTCTGGATTAACTCCCACTGTTTGCGGGGATGGGTCCAAATCTTGGACTTCATCAAGTTCCATGACGTTTCCATTTCCTTTGACGAGAACTTCATCAACAGAGGAACGGGTATCTAGGAGAAATGATTGTTTCTCATTGTCGTGGAACAGGTATCCAATGGATTTCGTTGGATACCCCACAATTATATACAAATTGGATCTACTAGCCAATTTATCTCCTTTCTCGTTTCTACCATCGGCAGGAGATCTCCATACTCAGAGGTAAGAGCATAGAGGTATTTTGCCATACCTTTCTTGGTAAAGTTTTGTAGGCACGAACTTTGAAGGTACTTTGCTCAGTATCTTCGATGCAGTCAGGATGACTAACTCCTAGAATGCATAAGGAAGCTTAACAAAACTCAATATGGATCGAACAATGTTAAACAATGTTAGATTCCATCTCTTTAGACACTTCAATAAGTTGAGGTGTCTTAGGAGGAGTTTGTTGTATGAGAACCCCATTCTCAATGAGATAATTGAGGAATCCTTGACAAGTATTTGCTATCTCGATTAGATCGAATAATACTATGTCATTGTTGATTCTCTACTTCGCATTGAAATACCTTTCTTGGTTTTTCGGATTTGCATCTCACTAGTTCATTTTTCACTAACGACCAAGGTCATTAGTAAAAAGTACGAAGTATGAGTAATCTCCTCTCACAGTAACTTTTAGTGATCCATATTCATGGATTAAATCCAGATTTTGTTTGGTTCGCTCTGGATTCCCTGTGACATGATTCGCAGGTTGGAAGTTCATCCAAGTTCTATTTTTCAAGAAGCTTATGTGAAACCAACTTTTG
Organism: Penstemon eatonii; assembly: GCA_038501285.1. Classification (NCBI taxonomy): domain Eukaryota; kingdom Viridiplantae; phylum Streptophyta; class Magnoliopsida; order Lamiales; family Plantaginaceae; genus Penstemon; species Penstemon eatonii. The sequence goes on from CM076710.1 coordinate 65,199,190, forward strand.
AATCCTACTCTTGGAGATGTGTCCAAGTCTAGCGTACCAAAGTTATGGATTATTATCTTTGTATTAATTGAATTTCACACATTAATTCAATAAGATTGAGTCAATGGTTTCATTCAATTAATTTACTTCCTTTCAATTAACTACTTTAATTGATTCCTTTTTCCTTTTCAATTAACCCTTTAATTGAAACGTTGCTTAATTAATTAGATCATTTAATCAATTAAACATATCAGTGCCTTTCTTAGATCCAGTGGGATAATTCGACTTTTAGGCTACTTGCGTTCTTTTGACAACCTTTATGGTCGAATTTAGAAGAGAATTAATTCTTCTTCATTTTACTCTTCTATGACTTTGCAGTCCATGAAGTGTAAACGATCATGACAGGTTTATCCTATTTGCCTTTAACCAATACTTTGGTTGATTCATGAAATGTGATCAACTTATCAAATAAGATCAGTTTATTTCAAGAGTCATTTGAATGAGCAGGAGGAGAATTTAGGAGGAAGTTAATGTTAAGATCACTTGCAGGCTTACGTTTAATCGATCCAGTTTTCAACTAGATTGATAAAACAAAGACAGTGATCCTTGACACTAGTTCCTTCATTTATTCTCGAGTTTTGAAACAATTCCGTAGAAGTCTCGAATCATATTGATTCAAAACTACTCCTCAAAACAAGCCTTTTGAGGTGGAGGTTTGTTTCAGAAGACTGGTCCTCATAACGGGCCTTTTGAGGTGGAAGCTTCAGACATGCTCCTCATGTTGCTTCCATAGCTCGTTCAATCTTGATGCTTATTTGAGGAAACGATCATTAAGATTCCCATACTCTATAGGTGATTCGTTTCACTTTTGAGATTCATCTTTATATGAGGAAACGATCATTAATATTCCCATATTCTACGGGTGATTCGTTTCTTACATATTGACTTATCTCGGAAGCGCATAAGGCATATGCTCGTCGTTTAAGAACATCATTCCCACTTCTGGAATTTAAGACAATTCTCAAGTTTTTTGCCTAGTCGATATTTTGATCCAGTTATTTTATCAGTCGAGGATAAATAGTAAAATGGATAATTACAGATTTCTCAGTATCTAAAGAGAAGACAAACATTTAGTGGACTAGTAAATGAATAATACTTATAATCTACGAAGGTTGGACTTTCTATCGTAGAAGTTCTCCCACTATTTTATCGAAACAATTACCCCATCAATTGTTCGGGAAATTCTATTTCCTAGTAGGTCTTGAAGTCCCAGCTGTTGGGATTCGGTAAGATAAACAGCCCTAGGCACAGCGGAATATAAAAATTTTAGGACCTCTTACGGAATCTTGCCAGGATACTACTCTAGGTGTATATATATGAACATAAATAAAACGATAGTATAAGTTTGCACGTTATACCTATCTCCTTGCAAATCCTCGGCTAGCAAAACGAGCTCTGAATTCTTCTCCAGCAGAAATCGATCCAAGCTTCTCAGGAGCGCCCCACGTGTTGCGCCTCTACGAGTTGATACACCACAATTACACGAAAATAATAAATCTTGATCAGCTAGAACACAAGATATATTATGATCTAGGATATTGGAACGATTTTGGAACAAGAATCGAAAACGAAAATTCTTCCAAAAGAAGAACAGGGTTCGGTCGACTTTTAGCTTGGGAGAGGGAGAGAAAATTTTGCTCTTGCTCAATTTTGCATATGGAATTGTGTGAAAAATAACTACAAGATAGCTACTTATAGTTATCTCCCTAACCTAGTCCTATTAGGACTAGGGCTCTTCTCTCCTACATGGGCCATGGCCCTCTTTAATTTAGAAGACCAAGTCTTCTAATTAATTCATGGCCCAGTTAATTAATTTGACCAGATTTTATTTAATCTCCCAATTAAATAGCCCAATTAATTAACTTAATCTCCCATTTAATTAAATCAGACTCTAAGTGCATTTAATTAAAATCCCTTCTAATTAATTAAATCGAACTTAATTAATTAATCCACAAATTAAATTCCAATTTAATTTATGATCCTGATCCAATTCCAATTGGATCCCATTTGTTTCAATTGGGTCGACCCAGTCGACCCACCCATAATAATCGACCCAGTCGATTTTTCACCCAGTCGACCCAGTCGACTCGGTCGTCCTTATTTCCTCGCTTTCGCTTCATGTGTATTGTGTATGTCCCCGTAGGTTCACCACATAATTGGCCGTGGGTTATAATTAAATATTATTTAATTATTCGAGTAAGACTTACTCTAAATCAATCGAACACTCTGTCGATTGATCATTCCAAAATTAGTACCCCTGCCAATTTGGGAATTCTCCCACACTCCACGGTCGATGTCCAGCCACAAGCCCATGGAGCCCAATCACTGGTGAATTAATTCAGTGAACCTTTTATCATTTATAATTTTCATATACGACATAATCTCTCCATCGATCAATCTCCCAGTCGAGACTTGAGGGCATGGTCTTTCATCGGATTCCCTTTTCTTTTGTCTTGACCTTATGTACTCTGATCTCGAAATAAATTCTCTTTGACTTAATCTTTATGAGCTACTTACATAAAGTTGTCAGATACCTTGGCCAAGGATTTACCAGAATTAATTTCTCACAGAAATCCATAGGAGAATTTCCCAACCTATCAAGTCGGGTCAATGGATCCTTTGTTGATGATATGAATCTGCATACGAGTTCCTCTATACCCAATGTGAGTCCACAGAGACTTTCTGACGATCCCCAGTCAGTCGGAACTCACATCAAAGCATAGACGTTCTCGCACCAGATAAACCCTATCACCTCAAGTAGTTAGGGATCGTTCCTCGTATACTATTATAAATTTGGAATAACTTCAACCCCGATATGCGACTACCGCTTCCATGGTGAGTTATTTCCTAATTGGGGTATTCAGTGCGCTTGCCATCCCAGCAAGCCACCCACTTATGTGTGTCGACCATCCCAGTCACGCTCGTGGACCCCAGCGTTCTCCAGTTCATCGGAGTACACACAATAGTGAAAGTCTAACCGAATCCAATGATGTCCTATCTCAATTGGATTCTACGACTCTTGAATATGTTCTAGATCATGGCCTTGGAGATCAGTCCACGGGTTGTCCCATAGCCCTATGATCTAAGGACTTCTATCCTTATGCGTAGATAATTATTACATAAGATAAAGTTGACCATTTAATAAAGTCATTTATTAATCGAAATTGTTAGTTCCTCATTTATTACAATAAATGCTCGCCATACAGCTGGCTTGCAGGACACTATTTCCATCAATCTCCCACTTGTCCTAAAGCCAGTCTTTTATGTTCTTGAGTCCCATCTTTTGCAGATGTTTCTCAAATGCCTTTTGAGGCAGAGGCTTCGTTGGCGGGTCCGCCGTATTATCTTCTGAGTCGACACGTTCCATCTTAATGTCTCCTCTACCAATGATATCTCTTATCACGTGGTATCGTCTTTGTACGTGCTTGGATTTCTGATGAGATCTCGGCTCCTTTGCTTGCGCTATTGCCCCATTGTTATCACAGAAGATAGTAATGGGCTCAGCGATGCTAGGTATCACATCCAATTCCTGGATGAAGTTTCTCATCCAAACACCTTCCTTTGCTGCGTCACTCGCGGTAATGTATTCTGCTTCGGTGGTTGAATCCGCGGTTGTTTCCTGCTTGGAGCTCTTCCAGCTAACCGCACCACCATTGAGGCAGAATACGTATCCTGATGTCGACTTGAAGTCGTCTACATCACATTGGAAGGTCGAGTCTGTATAGCCTTCCAATTTCAATTCTCCTCCACCGTATTGATAGAAATAGTGTCCTGCAAGCCAGCTGTATGGCTAGTATTTATTGTAATAAATGCGGAACTATTCAATTTCGATTAATAAATGCACTTTATTAAAATGGTCATCTTTATCTTATGTAATAATTATCTACGCATAAGGATAGAAATCCTTAGATCACAGGGCTATGGGACAACCCGTGGACTGATCTCCAAGGCCGTGATCTAGAACATATTCAAGAGTCGTAGAATCCAATCGAGATAGGACATCGTTGGATTCGGTTAGACTCTCACTGTTGTGTGTACTCCGATGAACTGGAGGACGCTGGGGTCCACGAGCGTGACTGGGATAGTCGACACACATAAGTGGGTGGCTTGCTGGGATGGCAAGCGCACTGAATACCCCAATTAGGAAATAACTCACCATGGAAGCGGTAGTCGCATATCGGGGTTGAAGTTATTCCAAATTTATAATAGTATACGAGGAACGATCCCTAACTACTTGAGGTGATAGGGTTTATCTGGTGCGAGAACGTCTATACTTTGATATGAGTTCCGACTGACTGGGGATCGCCAGAAAGTCTCTGTGGACTCATGTTGGGTATAGAGGAACTCGTATGCAGATTCATATCATCAACAAAGGATCCATTGACCCGACTTGATAGGTTGGGAAATCCTCCTATGGATTTCTGTGAGAAATTAATTCTGGTAAAATCCTTGGCCAAGGTATCTGACGACTTTATGTAAGTAGCTCATTAAGATTAAGTCAAAGAGAATTTATTTCGAGACCAGAGTACATAAGGTCAAGACAAAAGAAAAAGGAATCCGATGAAAGACCATTCCCTTAAGTCTCGACTGGGAGATTGATCGATGGAGAGATTATGTCGTATATGGAAATTATAAATGATAAAAGGTTCACTGAATTAATTCACCAGTGATTGGGCTCCATGGGCTTGTGGCTGGACATCGACCGTGGAGTGTGGGAGAATTCCCAAATTGGCAGGGGTGCTAATTTTGGAATGGTCGATCGACAGAGTGTTCGATTGATTTAGAGTACGTCTTACTCGAATAATTAAATAATATTTAATTATAACCCACGGCCAATTATGTGGTGAACCTACGGGGGCATACACAATACACAAGTAGCGAAAGCGAGGAAATAAGAACGACCGAGTCGACTGGGTCGACTAGGTGGAAAAAATCGACTGGGTCGATTATATTGGGTGGGTCGACTGGGTCGACCCAATTGGAACAAATTGAGATCCAATTGGAATTGGATCAGGATCATAAATTGAATTGAAATTTAATTTGTGGATTAATTAATTAAGTTGGATTTAATTAATTAGATAGGAATTTAATTAAATGAGAGAATTTCACTTTTTATACCATAACTCAACCTACTTTAGAGATTTGATACCACAACTTTTTCTCCCGACACATTTGATACCATAACTCCAATCAACTCGACACATTTGATACTTCCGTCAAATTGGAAACGGAATTGTCACGTGATTGTCACGTGGCCGTTAAAACTTTGCACATTTGATACCATAACTTATGTTGACTGATAATTTTACCCCATAATATTTTAGGTTACCAAAAAAGCCCCACATCTCCAAATTTAGTGCCGATTTTAGTCCACATTGTTGCAAAATTTCCAAATTGACTCGAATAAGACCACGTGCTGACCAATTTAGAACTTTACACATTTGATACAATTACTTATGTTGACTGATAATTTTACCCCATAATATTTCAGGTTACCAAAAAAGCCCCACATCTCCAAATTTAGTGACGATTTTAGTCCACATTGTTGCCGAATTTCCAAATTGACTCGAATAAGACCACGTGCTGACCAATTTAGAAAATTTTACTTATTTTATTTAAATAACTAATTTAATTTATAAACAGTATCAATAAATTAAATAATACATTAACTTAACTATCACCAAAATTAAGAAAACATATTCTTTTTAAAAATAAAATTTATATAATAGAATTGATCTATTTAATATTTATTAAAATAATAAATTATATAATTAAAAACTATTTAATATTTATTAAAATATTAAATAATAAATAATTATAATTTAATAAAAGAATCACCACCCACCCACCCAACCCAACCCACCCCTCCCCCTACCACCAGAATCCAAGGCCGCTGGCGGCCTGGGTCTTCTGTCCCAGGCCACCGCCGGCCTGGGACCGAAGATCCCAAGCTGGCAGTGGCCGGGCATCGAAGAACCCAGGCCGACGGTGGCCTGGGACAGACGCGGCCTGGGAATCGGGGGTAGGGGGAAGGGTGGGGAGGTGGTGGGTGGGGTGGGGATTTTTTTTTAAATTAAAATTATTTATTATTTAATATTTTAATAAATATTAAATAGGTTTAAATTATATAATTCATTATTTTAATATATATTAATTCTATTGTATAAATTTTATATTTAAAAAGAATATATTTTCTTAATTATTGTGATATTTATGTTAATGTATTATTTAATTTATTAATATTGTTTATAAATTAAATTAGTTATTTAAATAAAATAAGTAAAATTTTCTAAATTGATCAGCACGTGGTCTTATTCGAGTCAATTTGGAAATTTGGCAACAATGTGGACTAAAATCGTCACTAAATTTGGAGATGTGGGGCTTTTTTGGTAACTTGAAATATTATGGGGTAAAATTATCAGTCAACATAAGTAATGGTATCAAATGTGTAAAGTTCTAAATTGGTCAGCACGTGGTCTTGTTCGAGTCAATTTGGAAATTTTGCAACAATGTGGACTAAAATCGTCACTAAATTTGGAGATGTGGGGCTTTTTTGGTAACCTGAAATGTTATGGGGTAAAATTATCAGTCAACATAAGTTATGGTATCAAATGTGCAAAGTTTTAACGGCCACGTGACAATCACGTGACAATTCCGTTTTCAATTTGACGGAAGTATCAAATGTGTCGAGTTGATTTGAGTTATGGTATCAAATGTGTTGTGGTATCAAATCCCTAAAGTAGGTTAAGTTATGGTATCGAAAGTGAAATTCTCTCTTAATTAAATAGACTTAGAGTCTGATTTAATTAAATGGGAGATTATGTTAATTAATTGGGCTATTTAATTGGGAGATTAAATTAGGCCTGGTCAAATTAATTAACTGGGCCATGAATTAATTAGGAGACTGGGTCTTCTAATTAAAGAGGGCCATGGCCCATGTAGGAGAGAGAAGACCTAGTCCTAATAGGACTAGGTTAGGGAGATAACTATAAGTAGCTATCTTATAGTTATTTTTCACACAACTCCATAAGCAAAAATTAAGCAAGATCAAAAATTCTCTCCCTCTCCCTATGTGATCGGCCGAACCCTCTTCTGTGCAAGGAAGAATTTTTCGTTTTTCGATCTTGTTCCAAATCGTTCCTAATTCCTAGTTTATAATATATCTTGTGTTCTAGCTGATCGAGATATATTATTTTCGTGATATTGTGGTGTATCAACTCGTAGAGGCGCAACACGTGGGGCGCTCCTAAGAAGCCTGGATCGATTTTGCTGGAGCAGAATTCAGAGCTCATTTTGCTAGTCGAGGATTTGCAAGGAGATAGGTATAAACGAGAAAACTTATACTATCATTTTATTTATATTCATATATATACAACTAGAGAATATCCTGGCAAGATTCCTTAAGAGGCCCTAAAAGTTTTTATATTCCGCTGTGCCTAGGGCTGTTTATCTTACCGAATCCCAACAGTGGTATCAGAGCCAACTCTAGGCTTTGTATATATATGAATTTGCAAATTCTGTGTTTATTAAATCATATGTTTGATTTATGTGGCTAGTTCTTTAACTTTGCATGTTATAGGACGTATGTTTAATTAACTTGGAGTTAATGTTTAATTTAGGATTCGAAAATTTTATCATGTTAGTTTTATTTTTGGATTGGGATTTAATTGACTGGGTTTGTTTAATTAAATCATAAGTAATCGAAGAAACAAATTTTTTTTTTATTGGATCCAACCCGCGGTGGCACGCCGCGGTGCGCTGCCACCGCGAGCCGCGACCTGCGGCAGCGTGCGAACAGCACGCTGTCCGCGCACGCTGCGCACAGCAGCAGCCCACGGGCTGCTGTCTGCGTGCTGCTGTGCGCGGCAGCCTGTTGCCGCACGCAGCCCACGCGCCGCGGCTGCTGTCGCGTGCAGCTCACGCGCACCTGGTGGTCGCGCGTGGGTTGTCCACGTGGCAGCCCGTGATTGGTCTCGACTAGTCGTTTTTGGGTTGAACTCTAATTCTGCCTATTTTGAAAGTCCTGAAAATCTTGGAGAATTTTGGAAGATTAGGAAACTTAGAGTTTTTGGATAAGGTAGTTATCTTGTTAGATGTGAACACTACCTTAATTAAACTAATCTAGTCAAAATAGGATTATCTTGAAAATCTTGGAGATTTGGGAATTTTGGGAAACTTAGAGTTTTGGATAAGGTAAGAATCTTAGAGATTTACATTACCTTAGTTAACCAATTTAATCAATATAAGAATTGTAGATTACTTAGAGCTCAAGTAAGAGCTAATTAATCTTAGAGATTAATTGTTAATTCAAAATTAATTAACCTGGATGATTTTTTGCGAATTAAAATTAATGGAGACGATAAATTTACATTTATGCCCTTATGTGAATTTATGCATGTTCTTGAGTGAATGTGTGGATTGATCGAATTAGCCCTTAAGCCCTGTGTAGTTTTTGGTTTATTTATTTTTGGGTTGTAATTAAATTGGCCTGATTGGTGCCCTTGCTTGCGCAAACAAATGTAATAGACTAGGACCATTCAAATTATGTAAGCTAGGCTTAGATTAGGCTTGGAGCCAAGAAGACCTCATGAAGACTTGGAGATCCACATGGAGGCCCATTTACCTTGGAGGACATGGAGGCCCAATTCATTACATGGAGGCCAAATCAAGCTGGATATTACAAGAAGGCCCATGATGTATGGGTTTGAAAATTGTAATAGTTAGGACATTTAATTTCCACCCTAGACTGACCAATTGATTCATCACTTGGCTCGTGATGAATCGCATAGGATGGGCATTCGATCAATCATATCCTGCTAGGTGATGTTTGTTTACTATTATTCTTTGATGTATGTCATGCATGCTTAGAATAGATCACGTAAACAAGATAAGCATAATCTGATGAGACATCGCACAAGAAAACTTTAAAACCTCCAATTGAACTTAAAATTCAATTAGAATATTAAATCGAATAACGGGCGCATAAGAATAGTGTCTATGGTCCGAGCCTATCCAATTACTAGGTCTTAGGCATATTGTACGAATATATCTCGATGTCTCACGAGTCGTGGGTCGAGCTATAGGAAGATGATATGTCTATTGCCTCGATGCACGAGTTTAGTGCCAAGGGAGGGGATAGCAAGGTTTTAGGCGCTGTCTCACGAGTCGTGGGGCGTCTAGGATTGAACTATTTCTCTCCACGAGTATTGTACATGATTTAACGCTAGTAAGTATGGATGTCTCCCGAGTCGTGGGTCCATATCGAAAAACGAGGCTAAATGAACTTAAGGGTTAGCTGCGATGGTTAACCGTCGACGTAATCGACCACCAAGTGAATCAAATAGTATGGCCAACGAGTCGTGGGTACTAGGAGATTGCATTTGGGCCTTAAGCCCGCTAGGATATTTTAAAATTCCCGAAACTTATGTGGGGGCATAAGATTTTGATTAAAATAGTGGGAGTAATTTACAAATAAAAACCATGTTTGTAAATTGTGCATTTTAAATTAATCTTTCGCGTATTTATTTCTTCTCTCGTCGTTTTAAAAGATATGATGTCAAAAGAGCTTAGAGCACTTAGAGATTTGTCCATCTCATCACTTGAACGTAATATTTTAACTGGACCCAACTTGCATTTCTGGACGCATCATTTGAATGGATTATTTGAAGCTGAAAACATATCCTATGTTTTGTCTGTGCCACCACCCATTACTATTTCACATAACGTTCCTGATGAGCTCCGTAAAAGCATCACCAAATGGAAACTGGATGATGGCTTAGCTCGTGAATACATGTTGGAATATATGTCACTTGATTTGCGTTTGCAATATGAGCATATGGCATCCGCGAAAGAGATTCTCTCAAATCTCAAATTCCTTTATGGGATTAGAGATGGTCGTCGTAGATTCGCGATCACGAGAGAACTCTTGCAAGCAAGAAAGAGAAGGGAAACTCCTGTCGGAATCCACGTACACAAGATGATTCGACTTCTGTCTGAACTCGATGATATGGGTGTCGTGATGGATAATGATTTCCGAGTAGATCTTATTCTGCAATCTCTTCCTAGATCATATGACCGATTTATCGCGGACTTGAATCTCCAGAGGCGAGAGATCACTGAACATGTCCTGCGACAAATGCTCGAGGAACACGAAGCTTCTTTTGGAAAGAAAGCGAGGGTTGGCGAAAAGACTGGGCGGCGTTCAAAGCCAAGACAAATGGAAACCAGAGCTCCTTACTGCACAAGGTCAAGGGAAAGGATTAAAATTCGAACCTATGGAGAGTTCGAACAGGTATATTCCTTGTTGAAGTTAATTTTACAATTAACTGTGCATATTTGGTGTTAGACACTGACTGGAGTTCTCATCCTTGTAGGTGATGGGAGCAATAAAGAAACTGGAGCCTGAGGATTGGATCCTTGAATAAGGCAATGGAGCTGGAGCTGCTACCAAGGCCGTAGGCAAAAGTAGATTTAGGTGGTTTGATAAAGTCATTAGGAAACTTTCATTTATGTACCTACTTATTAATGAAAAACTTTTTGTTCATGTTATTGAATAATTTTAATAAAAGCTCCTATTTTCGTTTTTCATTTGGTACATTGAATTATTGACTTTACATTATAAAACCACCTAAGTTAGTTATGCACATACAACAAAACAAAAGGAAACAAGATAATGAAATATCTGCCCAATTGTGGCACGCTCGACTTGGACATATTTCTAAGTCAAGGATTCAAAAGTTAGCATCTTCTGGCGCGATTGAAATCAATCGCATTGATGAAATGCCAACATGTGAACCATGTCTAAAGGGTAAAATGGCTAAGTTGCCATTTAAGGGAAACCCTGAGCGAGCCAAGCAAACATTGGACTTAATACATACTGACGTATGTGGACCACTAAGAAAAAGCGCCCGAGGTGGCTATGACTACTTCATCAATTTCACTGACGACTTTAGTCGTTATGACACAAGTCTGAAGCCTTTGAGCGATTCAAAGAATTCAAGATGGAATTAGAGAATCAACTTGGTCATACGATAAAGGCTCTTCGTTCTGACCGAGGTGGAGAATTTCTTAGTAACGAATTTCTGAATTATCTTGTAGAGCATGGAATATTATCGCAGTGGACTCCTCCTGCAACACCCCAGTTAAATGGAGTGGCAGAGAGAAGGAATCGAACTTTGATGGACATGGTTCCATCCATGATGAGTGCTACTGACCTTCCTCTTTCATTTTGGGGACATGCCCTCCTCACGGCAACGAAGATACTGAACATGGTACCTTCTAAATCCGTAGAAAAGACACCATACGAATTATGGTTTGGCAAGGCACCCTCATACGCATTCATGCGCATATGGGGATCTCCCGCTTACGTTAAAAAGCTAGTGGGAGATAAATTGGAAACTAAATCCACTTTGTACAAATTTGTGGGGTATCCGGAAAACTCAATAGGATACGAGTTCTACGATCCTACAAGACAAACTACGTTTGTCTCGAGGAACGCTCACTTCTTGGAGAAGGATTTCTTGGTTGACAAGAAGGAAAATAACGTAGAACTGGATGAGGTCACTGAAGCTGAAAAGGCCGAAGAGGTCGATCAAGCTGACCCGTCGCCACAGGCAGTGGGGGAACATGAGCATGAAAGTGCACCAGAAGGTACACCGATTCTTCGTAGGTCAGAAAGACAACGTAGAGAACCCGAGAGGTACTACGGTCTGCTGCATGAGACTGGACAGTCTCTAACCGACCCAAGGACTTACGAAGAGGCTATGCTAGACATAGACTCGGGAAAGTGGCGCGAAGCCATGGAATCCGAATTGGACTCCATGCACTCAAACAAGGTCTGGGCCTTGGTAGATCCACCAATGGGAGTGGCTCCCGTGGGTTGCAAGTGGATCTATAAGCGAAAGCTTGGAGTGAACGGAGAGGTAATAACCTACAAGGCGCGATTAGTGGCAAAAGGATACACTCAAAGACCTGGAATTGACTTTGAGGAGACCTTCTCGCTCGTCGCAATTCCTAAATCCATTCGAATCTTGCTGGCCATAGCTGCGTGGTATAACTACGAGATATGGCAGATGGATGTGAAGACTGCCTTTCTCAATGGGGACATTGATAAGGAGATCTACATGGAGCAACCAAAAGGATATGCATCCAAAGGAGATGAACACAAGGTGTGCAAACTCCAGAGGTCCATTTATGGACTGAAGCAAGCTTCCCGAAGTTGGAACATTCGTTTCGATGAGACAATCCAAACTTTTGGATTCATCAAAAACATGTTCGAACCTTGCGTGTACAAGAAGATCAGTGGGAGTACAGTTGAATTTTTGGTGCTCTACGTTGACGACATTCTTCTCATTGGAAACAATGTGAAAGCATTGTCCGAAACTAAAGCATGGTTATCTACACAATTCTCGATGAATGATATGGGAGAAGCATCCTTTGTACTAGGTATAAGGATCTACCGAGATAGATCAAAAGGACTGCTGGGCCTCTCCCAATCCCAGTACATAGACAAAATCTTGAAAAGATTTAGCATGGAAGAATCCAAGAGAGGATTGCTTCCAATGAGACATGGGATTGCACTCTCTAAGTCTATGGCCCCAAAGACGCCAGAAGAGAGAAGCAATATGTCTCGAGTACCATATGCATCCGCGATAGGAAGCATAATGTATGGTATGTTATGTACGAGACCAGACGTAGCGTACGCTTTAAGCGTTACAAGTTGCTACCAGTCTGATCCAGGTGAGCAGCACTGGATAGCCGTAAAGGCAATTCTGAAGTACCTGAGAAGGACTAAGGAATTGTTCTTGGTATATGGCGGAGGAGAATTGAAATTGGAAGGCTATACAGACTCGAGCTTCCAATGTGATGTAGACGACTTCAAGTCGACATCAGGATACGTGTTCTGCCTCAATGGTGGTGCGGTTAGCTGGAAGAGCTCCAAGCAAGAAACAACCGCGGATTCAACCACCGAAGCAGAATACATTGCTGCGAGTGATGCAGCAAAGGAAGGTGTTTGGATGAAGAACTTCATCCAGGAATTGGATGTGATACCTAGCATCGCTGAGCCCATTACTATCTTCTGTGATAACAATGGGGCAATAGCGCAAGCAAAGGAGCCGAGATCTCATCAGAAATCCAAGCACGCACAAAGACGATACCACGTGATAAGAGATATCATTGGTAGAGGAGACATTAAGATGGAACGTGTTGACTCATAAGATAATACGGCAGACCCGCTGACGAAGCCTCTGCCTCAAAAGGCATTTGAGAAACATCTGGAAAGGATGGGACTCAAGAACATAAAAGACTGGCTTTAGGACAAGTGGGACAAGTGGCTGTATGGCTAGTATTTATTGTAATAAATGCGGAACTATTCAATTTCGATTAATAAATGCACTTTATTAAAATGGTCATCTTTATCTTATGTAATAATTATTTACGCATAAGGATAGAAGTCCTTAGATCACAGGGCTATGGGACAACCCGTGGACTGATCTCCAAGGCCGTGATCTAGAACATATTCAAGAGTCGTAGAATCCAATCGAGATAGGACATCGTTGGATTCGGTTAGACTCTCACTGTTGTGTGTACTCCGATGAACTGGAGGACGCTGGGGTCCACGAGCGTGACTGGGATAGTAGACACACATAAGTGGGTGGCTTGCTGGGATGGCAAGCGCACTGAATACCCCAATTAGGAAATAACTCACCATGGAAGCGGTAGTCGCATATCGGGGTTGAAGTTATTCCAAATTTATAATAGTATACGAGGAACGATCCCTAACTACTTGAGGTGATAGGGTTTATCTGGTGCGAGAACGTCTATACTTTGATATGAGTTCCGACTGACTGGGGATAGCCAGAAAGTCTCTGTGGACTCATAAACAAAGAATCCATTGACCCGACTTGATAGGTTGGGAAATTCTCCTATGGATTTCTGTGAGAAATTAATTCTGGTAAAATCCTTGGCCAAGGTATCTGACGACTTTATGTAAGTAGCTCATAAAGATTAAGTCAAAGAGAATTTATTTCGAGACCAGAGTACATAAGGTCAAGACAAAAGAAAAAGGAATCCGATGAAAGACCATACCCTTAAGTCTCGACTGGGAGATTGATCGATGGAGAGATTATGTCGTATATGGAAATTATAAATGATAAAAGGTTCACTGAATTAATTCACCAGTGATTGGGCTCCATGGGCTTGTGGCTGGACATCGACCGTGGAGTGTGGGAGAATTCCCAAATTGGCAGGGGTGCTAATTTTGGAATGATCGATCGACAGAATGTTCGATTGATTTAGAGTAAGTCTTACTCGAATAATTAAATAATATTTAATTATAACCCACGGCCAATTATGTGGTGAACCTACGGGGGCATACACAATACACAAGTAGCGAAAGCGAGGAAATAAGAACGACCGAGTCGACTGGGTCGACTAGGTGGAAAAAATCGACTGGGTCGATTATATTGGGTGGGTCGACTGGGTCGACCCAATTGGAACAAATTGAGATCCAATCGGAATTGGATCAGGATCATAAATTGAATTGGAATTTAATTTGTGGATTAATTAATTAAGTTGGATTTAATTAATTAGATAGGAATTTAATTAAATAGACTTAGAGTCTGATTTAATTAAATGGGAGATTATGTTAATTAATTGGGCTATTTAATTGGGAGATTAAATTAGGCCTGGTCAAATTAATTAACTGGGCCATGAATTAATTAGGAGACTGGGTCTTCTAATTAAAGAGGGCCATGGCCCATGTAGGGGAGAGAAGACCTAGTCCTAATAGGACTAGGTTAGGGAGATAACTATAAGTAGCTATCTTATAGTTATTTTTCACACAACTCCATAAGCAAAAATTAAGCAAGAGCAAAAATTCTCTCCCTCTCCCTGTGTGATCGGCCGAACCCTCTTCTGTGCAAGGAAGAATTTTTCGTTTTTCGATCTTGTTCCAAATCGTTCCTAATTCCTAGTTTATAATATATCTTGTGTTCTAGCTGATCGAGATATATTATTTTCGTGATATTGTGGTGTATCAACTCGTAGAGGCGCAACACGTGGGGCGCTCCTACGAAGCCTGGATCGATTTTGCTGGAGCAGAATTCAGAGCTCATTTTGCTAGTCGAGGATTTGCAAGGAGATAGGTATAAACGAGAAAACTTATACTATCGTTTTATTTATATTCATATATATACAACTAGAGAATATACTGGCAAGATTCCTTAAGAAGCCCTAAAAGTTTTTATATTCCGCTGTGCCTAGGGCTGTTTATCTTACCGAATCCCAACAGTATACCAAGAACAATTCCTTAGTCCTTCTCAGGTACTTCAGAATTGCCTTTACGGCTATCCAGTGCTGCTCACCTGGATCAGACTGGTAGCGACTTGTAACGCTTAAAGCGTACGCTACGTCTGGTCTCGTACATAACATACCATACATTATGCTTTCTATTGCGGATGCATATGGTACTCGAGACATATTGCTTCTCTCTTCTGGCGTCTTTGGGGCCATAGACTTAGAGAGTGCAATCCCATGTCTCATTGGAAGCAATCCTCTCTTGGATTCTTCCATATTAAATCTTTTCAAGATTTTATCTATGTACTGGAATTGGGAGAGGCCCAGCAGTCCTTTTGATCTATCTCGGTAGATCCTTATACCTAGTACAAAGGATGCTTCTCCCATATCCTTCATTGAGAATTGTGTAGATAACCATGCTTTAGTTTCGGACAGCGCTTTCACATTGTTTCCAATGAGAAGAATGTCGTCAACGTAAAGCACCAAAAATTCAACTGTACTCCCACTGATCTTCTTGTACACGCAAGGTTCGAACATGTTTTTGATGAATCCAAAAGTTTGGATTGTCTCATCGAAACGAATGTTCCAACTTCGGGAAGCTTGCTTCAGTCCATAAATGGACCTCTGGAGTTTGCACACCTTGTGTTCATCTCCTTTGGATGCATATCCTTTTGGTTGCTCCATGTAGATCTCCTTATCAATGTCCCCATTGAGAAAGGCAGTCTTTACATCCATCTGCCATATCTCGTAGTTATACCACGCAGCTATGGCCAGCAAGATTCGAATGGATTTAGGCATTGCGACGGGCGAGAAGGTCTCCTCAAAGTCGATACCTGGTCTTTGAGTGTATCCTTTTGCCACTAGTCGCGCCTTGTAGGTTATTACCTCTCCGTTCACTCCAAGCTTTCGCTTATAGATCCACTTGCAACCCACGGGAGCCACTCCCACTGGTGGATCTACCAAGGCCCAGACCTTGTTTGAGTTCATGGAGTCCAATTCGGATTCCATGGCTTCGCGCCACTTTCCCGAGTCTATGTCTAGCATAGCCTCTTCGTAAGTCCTTGGGTCGGTTAGAGACTGTCCAGTCTCATGCAGCAGACCGTAGTACCTCTCGGGTTCTCTACGTTGTCTTTCTGACCTACGAAGTATCGGTGTACTTTCTGGTGCACTTTCATGCTCGTGTTCTCCCACTGCCTGTGGCGATGGGTCAGCTTGATCGACCTCTTCGGCCTTTTCAGCTTCAGTGACCTCATCCAGTTTTACGTTATTTTCTTTCTTGTCAACCAAGAAATCCTTCTCCAAGAAGTGAGCGTTCCTCGAGACAAACGTAGTTTGCCTTGTAGGATCGTAGAACTCGTATCCTATCGAGTTTTCTGGATACCCCACGAATTTGCACAAAGTGGATTTAGTTTCCAATTTATCTCCCACTAGCTTTTTAACGTAAGCGGGAGATCCCCATATGCGCATGAATGCGTATGAGGGTGCCTTGCCAAACCATAATTCGTATGGTGTCTTTTCTACGGATTTAGAAGGTACCATGTTCAGTATCTTCGTTGCCGTGAGGAGGGCATGTCCCCAAAATGAAAGAGGAAGGTCAGTGGCACTCATCATGGATCGAACCATGTCCATCAAAGTTCGATTCCTTCTCTCTGCTACTCCATTTAATTGGGGTGTTGCAGGAGGAGTCCACTGCGATAATATTCCATGCTCTACAAGATAATTCAGAAATTCGTTACTAAGAAATTCTCCACCTCGGTCAGAACGAAGAGCCTTTATCGTATGACCAAGTTGATTCTCTACTTCCATCTTGAATTCTTTGAATCGCTCAAAGGCTTCAGACTTGTGTTTCAACAAGAACACATACCCATAACGACTAAAGTCGTCAGTGAAAGTGATGAAGTAGTCATAGCCACCTCGGGCGCTTTTTCTTAGTGGTCCACATACGTCAGTATGTATTAAGTTCAATGTTTGCTTGGCTCGCTCAGGGTTTCCCTTAAATGGCAACTTAGCCATTTTACCCTTTAGACATGGTTCACATGTTGGCATTTCATCAATGCGATTGATTTCAATCGCGCCAGAAGATGCTAACTTTTGAATCCTTGACTTAGAAATATGTCCAAGTCGAGCGTGCCACAATTGGGCAGATATTTCATTATCTTGTTTCCTTTTGTTTTGTTGCACATGCATCACTAACTTAGGTGGTTCAATGGTATATAGTCCATCTTTGAATGTACCAGTGAAAAACATATTATCATTCATGAATAACGAAAATGAACCTTTATTAATAGTAAAATTAAAACCTTCATTATCCAAAACAGTAATAGAAATAATGTTTTTCACCAAACCAGGTACATAAAGAACGTTCCTAAGGACTAGCTTATTACCACCTAAATCTAACTCCACTTCGCCAATGGCCTCGGCAGCAGCTCTAACTCCATTGCCAAATCTCAGGATCCAATCCTCTGGCCTAAGTGGCCTTGTTGCTCCCATCACCTGTAAATCATTACAAAGATGAGAACCACAAGCAGTGTCTAGCACCCATGATGCATAGTTAATTGATAAATTAACTTCAACAAGGAATATACCTGTTCGAACTCTCCATAGGTTCGAATTCAATCCTTTCCCTTGACCTTGTGCAGTAAGGAGCTCTGGTTTCCATTTGTCTTGGCTTTGAACGCCGCCCAGTCTTTTCGCCAACCCTCGCTTTCTTTCCAAAAGAAGCTTCGTGTTCCTCGAGCATTTGTCGCAGGACATGCACAATGATCTCTCGCCTCTGGAGATTGAAGTCCGCGATAAATAGGTCATATGATCTAGGAAGAGATTGCAGAATGAGATCTACTCGGAAATCATTGTCCATCACGACACCCATATCATCGAGTTCAGACAGAAGTCGAATCATCTTGTGTACGTGGATTCCGACAGGAGTTTCCCTTCTCTTTCTTGCTTGCAAGAGTTCCCTCGTGATCGCGAATCTACGACGACCATCTCTAATCCCATAAAGGAATTTGAGATTCGAGAGAATCTCTTTCGCGGATGCCATATGCTCATGTTGCAAACGCAGATCAAGTGACATATATTCCAACATGTATTCACGAGCTAAGCCATCATCCAATTTCCACTTGGTGATGCTTTTACGGAGCTCATCAGGAACGTCATGTGAAATAGTAATGGGTGGTGGCACAGACAAAACATAGGATATGTTTTCAGCTTCAAATAATCCATTCAAATGATGCGTCCAGAAATGTAAGTTGGGTCCAGTTAAAATATTACGTTCAAGTGATGAGATGGACAAATCTCTAAGTGCTCTAAGCTCTTTTGACATCACATCTATTAAAACGACGAGAGAAGAAATAAATATGCGAAAGATTAATTTAAAATGCACAATTTACAAACATGGTTTTTATTTGTAAATTACTCCCACTATTTTAATCAAAATCTTATGCCCCCACATAAGTTTCGGGAATTCAAAATATCCTAGTGGGCTTAAGGCCCAAATGCAATCTCCTAGTACCCACGACTCGTTGGCCATACTATTTGATTCACTTGGTGGTCGATTACGTCGACGGTTAACCATTGCAGCTAACCCTTAAGTTCATTTAGCCTCGTTTTTCGATATGGACCCACGACTCGTGAGACATCCATACTTACTAGCGTTAAATCATGTCCAATACTCGTGGAGAGAAATAGTTCAATCCTAGACGCCCCACGACTCGTGAGACAGCGCCTAAAACCTTGCTATCCCCTCCCTTGGCACTAAACTCGTGCATCGGGGCAATAGACATATCATCTTCCTATAGCTCGACCCACGACTCGTGAGACATCGAGATATATTCGTACAATATGCCTAAGACCTAGTAATTGGATAGGCTCGGACCATAGAGACTATTCATATGCGCCCTTAAGTTCGATTTAATATTCTAATTGAATTTTAAGTTCAATTGGAGGTTTTAAGTTTTCTTGTGCGAGGTCTCATCAGATTATACTTTATCTTGTTTACGTGATCTATTCTAAGCATGCATAACATACATCAAAGAATATAAGTAAACATACATCACCTAGCAGAATATGATTGATCGATTGCCCATCCTATGCGATTCATCACGAGCCAAGTGATGAATCAATTGGTCAGTCTAGGGTGGAAATTAAATGTCCTAACTATTACAATTTTCAAACTCATACATCATGGGCCTTCTTGTAATATCCAGCTTGATTGGGCCTCCATGTAATGAATTGGGCCTCCAAGTCCTCCAAGGTAAATGGGCCTCCATGTGGATCTCCAAGTCTTCATGAGGTCTTCTCGGCTCCAAGCCTAATCTAAGCCTAGCTTACATAATTTAAATGGACCTATTCTATTACATTTGTTTGCGCAAGCAAGGGCACCAATCAGGCCCATTTAATTACAACCCAAAAATAAATAAACCAAAAACTACACAGGGCTTAAGGGCAAAATCGATCAATCCACACATTCACTCAAGAACATGCATAAATTCACATAAGGGCATAAATGTAAATTTACTGGCTCCATTAATTTTAATTCGCAAAAATTCATCCAAGTTAATTAATTTTGAATTAACAATTAACCTTTAAGATTAATTAGCTCTTACTTGAGCTCTAAATAATCCACAAATCTTATCTTGATTAAATTGGTTAATTAAGGTAATCTAAATCTCTAAGATTCTTACCTTATCCAAAACTCTAAGTTTCCCAAGTATTCCCAAATCTCCAAGATTCTTCAAGATAATCCTATTTTAACTAGATTAGTTAATTAAGGTAGTGTTTAAGTTTAACAAAATAACTACCTTATCCAAAAACTCCAAGTTTCCTAATCTTCCAAAATTCTCCAATATTTTCAGGATTTTCAAAATAGGCAGAATTAGAGTCCAACCAAAAATCAACCAGTCGAGGTCAATCGAAGACTGCCACGTGGACAACACACGCGCGGACACGAAGTCCGCACATGGCTGTTCGCGGCAGCCGCTGCTGCGCGTGACAGCTTGCTGCAGCGCGCGGCTGCGCGTGACAGCACACGGACAGCAGCCTGTAGGCTGCTGCCGTGCACTGCTCGCGCGGCCAGCGTGCTGTTCGCACGATGTCGTGGGCAGCAGCACGCGGTGGCCGCCCAGACGCGGTGCGCTGCCGCGCACCGCCGCGTGCCACCGCGGTTGGATCCAATAAAAAAAAATTTTGTTTCTTCGATTACTTACAGATTTAATTCAACAAACCCAGTTAATTAAATCCCAATCCAAAATAACATCAACATGATTAAATTTTTCGAATTCAAAATTAAACATTAACATCAAGTTAATAGATCTACGTTCTAAAACATGCAAAGTTAAAGAACTAGCCACATAAATCAAACATATGATTTAATAAACACAGAATTTGCAAATTCATATATATACAAAGCATAGAGTTGGCTCTGATACCACTGTTGGGATTCGGTAAGATAAATAGCCCTAGGCACAACGGAATATAAAAATTTTAGGACCTCTTACGGAATCTTGCCAGGATACTACTCTAGGTGTATATATATGAACATAAATAAAACGATAGTATAAGTTTGCACGTTATACCTATCTCCTTGCAAATCCTCGGCTAGCAAAACGAGCTCTGAATTCTTTTCCAGCAGAAATCGATCCAAGCTTCTCAGGAGCGCCCCACGTGTTGCGCCTCTACGAGTTGATACACCACAATTACACGAAAATAATAAATCTTGATCAGCTAGAACACAAGATATATTATGATCTAGGATATTGGAACGATTTTGGAACAAGAATCGAAAACGAAAATTCTTCCAAAAGAAGAACATGGTTCGGTCGACTTTTAGCTTGGGAGAGGGAGAGAAAATTTTGCTCTTGCTCAATTTTGCATATGGAGTTGTGTGAAAAATAACTACAAGATAGCTACTTATAATTATCTCCCTAACCTAGTCCTATTAGGACTAGGGCTCTTCTCTCCTACATGGGCCATGGCCCTCTTTAATTTAGAAGACCAAGTCTTCTAATTAATTCATGGCCCAGTTAATTAATTTGACCAGGCTTTATTTAATCTCCCAATTAAATAGCCCAATTAATTAACTTAATCTCCCATTTAATTAAATCAGACTCTAAGTCCATTTAATTAAAATCCCTTCTAATTAATTAAATCCAACTTAATTAATTAATCCACAAATTAAATTCCAATTTAATTTATGATCCTGATCCAATTCCAATTGGATCCCATTTGTTCCAATTGGGTCGACCCACCCATAATAATCGACCCAGTCGATTTTTCACCCAGTCGACCCAGTCGACTCGGTCGTCCTTATTTCCTCGCTTTCGCTTCATGTGTATTGTGTATGCCCCCGTAGGTTCACCACATAATTGACCGTGGGTTATAATTAAATATTATTTAATTATTCGAGTAAGACTTACTCTAAATCAATCGAACACTCTGTCGATTGATCATTCCAAAATTAGCACCCCTGCTAATTTGGGAATTCTCCCACACTCCACGGTCGATGTCCAGCCACAAGCCCATGGAGCCCAATCACTGGTGAATTAATTCAGTGAACCTTTTATCATTTATAATTTTCATATACGACATAATCTCTCCATCGATCAATCTCCCAGTCGAGACTTAAGGGCATGGTCTTTCATCGGATTCCCTTTTCTTTTGTCTTGACCTTATGTACTCTGATCTCGAAATAAATTCTCTTTGACTTAATCTTTATGAGCTACTTACATAAAGTTGTCAGATACCTTGGCCAAGGATTTACCAGAATTAATTTCTCACAGAAATCCATAGGAGAATTCCCAACCTATCAAGTCGGGTCAATGGATCCTTTGTTGATGATATGAATCTTCATACGAGTTCCTCTATACCCAATGTGAGTCCACAGAGACTTTCTGGCGATCCCCAATCAGTCGGAACTCACATCAAAGCATAGACGTTCTCGCACCAGATAAACCCTATCACCTTAAGTAGTTAGGGATCGTTCCTCGTATACTATTATAAATTTGGAATAACTTCAACCCCGATATACGACTACCGCTTCCATGGTGAGTTATTTCCTAATTGGGGTATTCAGTGCGCTTGCCATCCCAGCAAGCCACCCACTTATGTGTGTCGACCATCCCAGTCACGCTCGTGGACCCCAGCGTTCTCCAGTTCATCGGAGTACACACAATAGTGAGAGTCTAACCGAATCCAATGATGTCCTATCTCAATTGGATTCTACGACTCTTGAATATGTTCTAGATCACGGCCTTGGAGATCTGTCCACGGGTTGTCCCATAGCCCTGTGATCTAAGGACTTCTATCCTTATGCGTAGATAATTATTACATAAGATAAAGTTGACCATTTAATAAAGTGCATTTATTAATCGAAATTGAATAGTTCCTCATTTATTACAATAAATGCTCGCCATACAGCTGGCTTGCAGGACACTATTTCCATCACCAGCGGCAATTAATTGCACCCACGACTCGTGGCCATACAACCAATTCCCCAGGTAGGCATACTTATTGCCAATTGTGTCACTCCACAACCTTCAAGCTATATTGCCTCGGTTTTCGCACTTATCTAGCACTGCTACATCATAAGTGTTACTAATCGTTAAGTCTAACCCATCAATCATGATGAGCAACGGGCCCGGTCGTGAGTTCTCCGTAACTAGTTATCGGTCGATCCTCACATCCCGACCAGTCCTCACCCTTGTCGTGTTTAGTTAAAAACAGGAGTCAAGGAATTTTACGTATTGTCCCTTTCTTCGACTCGGGTGCCAGACTCTGGATCACCTCTATCGATAAGTAGACAACATACGCTAGTCCCTATTGATGGAAGGCTTGGATTTATATAAATACTTCATTTTATTTTAATCCAATATGACTTAATATTTAATTCAAGAGGGGATTTACTGGTTTGAAAGAAAGTTTAAGGCAAACTCTCTCGAGATCTCACCGCTTCAATTATGATTTATCTTTTATTACGATCTAGATTCTAGCGCGCATCTCATACAAGCTAAATATAAATCGACAAATAAATAAAAGCCATACAAACCTAGCATGCATACTACCACAATATGTTTTCGATCGGGAGCCTCCTATGTGGGCCATCATCGAGCCAATGATGTTGGCCCTATTGGTCAATCTAAAGGGTTCTCAAACAGGCCTATGCTATTACACAATGTACCATGCATACATGGCCTTCATATCTTCTTGGGCTCCCACCTTGCTTGTAAACGGGCCTCCATCCTAGACTAGGAAAGCAGTAAAGCCCTATCCTATTACAAAGGCTCAAAGTGGCCCAAAAATATAATAGGCTCGCAGGCCCAATAAAAACCAAACAATAAATTAAACCAATCACATCTAACCTAAGGTCAAGGCTCGGCTCGATCGAAAACCACGTAAACAGTTCACGCAGAGCAAGAAACACGCAAACATCATTTACCTATTTCTTTCTTAATTTTAAAACTACCTTTTAAAACTAACTTCCTATGATTCTTACCTTTTAGTCACTACTAATTATGACAAAATGAATATTCGGGTAAACAAAAATAAATTTTCTGCTCAAATTCAGATTCTGTTTTTCAACTTTTGAAAATTGCATTTTCGCCCCTCAACTTTCGAAAATTGCACTTTGACCCCAAAACTTTTAAAAAGTTACAAAAACACCCCTGAGCAGATTCGGGCAGCTACCAGAAAATAAAATTTTGAATTCTGAAAATTTTCGATTTTTCCATGAATTTTTGGTAATTGCAAAACAGTCCCTAAACTTTCAGAAATTACAAATTGACCCGAAAACCCGTGCGACCAGATTTGCAAAAACAGTCCAGAATTTTGAAATTTCCAGATTTCAAAAATTTTGAATTTTCAGCCTTTTAAAACCCTAATCTCGATTTCTTTGCATAAAAGTCTTGAAGTTTTCAAAAACTATAAAATCGGCACAGATCTGAAAAAGCAGTTTTACCCAATCATAGATCTAGTCATAACAAGTAAGAATCAATTTACAGAACATAATTATCACGTGTTTACATATACATAATTAAACATATACG
The DNA here is from genome assembly GCA_038501285.1 of Penstemon eatonii. Classification (NCBI taxonomy): domain Eukaryota; kingdom Viridiplantae; phylum Streptophyta; class Magnoliopsida; order Lamiales; family Plantaginaceae; genus Penstemon; species Penstemon eatonii. Next base: position 65,223,564 of record CM076710.1, read on the forward strand.
ATGAAAACACATTATGTTCAGGCTTTTCGTATAATAATGATGGAGTTAGCTCTGATACCACTGTTGGGATAGTGGTTGGGTTGCCTCGATTGTCAGAACAACATACAGTGCGAAATTTCAAAAAATTTCGAAGCACCCAAGGTCCCATATAAGAATCTCCATATTATATATACGCAAGCATGAAACAAAAACACAGATTGTATTAAACAAGGGGGTTTTTGCGATTTACCTCACCACAGGCAATGTGGTGGCAACCTTCAGTTCTGATTCTGAATCTGGATCTGGTTCACAGGAGTGATCCAAATGTCTCACATCCAAAGATAGTCCACACCAACTGGATTCTGGTAACACCTCCTAGTCTTAGGCTCAGAACTGGATCTAGGAGATTTGTTGTAGCAGGATTGTGCAGATCTACTTGGCAAGGCAAGATCTAACACGGTGGAACAAGGGAGAGGCGGCGACGGCGCTAGGGCAGCTCACGGCAGCAGGTGGCGGCGTCACTAGGTTGGCGGCGCAGGGAGAGGGGGCGACTAGGTCAGAGAAAAGGAGGCTAGGGTTTTTGCTAGGGTGTTAGCTTTTTGAGCTCTAGTAGAACCCTATTTATAGACTCCCTTTTGACCTAGGTTTGCAAGACTCCTTATGGGCTTTTAATTAAAGGTCCATGTCTTGCAAGCCTTTCATTTAATGAATTACTTTAATTAAATGCCCAGTCCAATTAAATCAATATTTCTTTTATATAATTAATTAGCAACTCAATTAAGTATTTAATTAATTAAGTCAGCCAATTAATTAATCTCCCACTTGAATTAAATACTTTAATTCATTTAATTGATTTAATTACCTTTAAATCAATTAATTCCTTTAGTATCCTTTTTCAACAGTCACCGTCCAATTGTATTGTGTGTGACCCTCTGGGTTCACCATCAATTGGCAACAGGCCCACGAATTTCTCGTGATTTAATTTATGAACAATAAATTGCTCCGGTCAATTAAACAACCTTTAATTGACCACTCCTAGAATCAAATCCTCTATTAACTCAGGAGTACCTACACTTCATGGTCGATGTCTAGCCACAAGCCCATGAAGCCCAACTTCAGGTGAATTGATACTTGTGAACCTCGTCTCATATAATTACCATGTACATACGGTCCTTCTATCGACTAATATTCCCGATCAAGACTTAGGGTGTGTGAATTGATCGGCACCTCTAAATTTGTCTCGATAACTATACTTTCTAATTCAGGATAATATTCCAGTGTGACTCCTAAATTTGGAAACCCCTTTCCAAATCCGTCACCGACTACGGCCGTAGATTCCTCGGATATATTATCTAAGAATCGTATAGGAAATTCTCTCATCCATTACAATGAGTCAATAGATTCCATATTGGTACTAACCACTCGCGTACATGTCCATACGCACCCAACCTAGGCATGTTATGACCAAGCTAAGTCGCCTATACCTAGATCTAAGTACGCACTTTCATGCACCGAATTCGCCCTAGCACCTCAAGTCAAAGGACTAAATCGTACACTATTATAATCCTTGAGAAACATCCCATCACCGATATGCGTCATGCGCTTCCGCAATGGGTTTCTCTGTTCGGGTCGTTCGATGCGTTCAATCCTCCATTGAACCACCTACTCATATGCACTGGCCTCAAATGCCTTGCTCATGAAACGCTACAAATTCACTCCATGTGAATCATGCATACTCGTACAAGTCTTGGCGATTCCTACGATACCCCGTCTCGTTCGGAATCTATGACTTGGAACAGTTTTAAGATTACGACCTTTGAGACTGTTTCATGATTGCACTCAGTACTGAAGTGAATCGTCCCATAGTCAAATGTAATCTAAGGATTTCAACCAATCGCTTAAATGTATTAGCGAGAGATGAAGTTGGCCATTGTTTATCCTTATACACATATAAATAAACATGCGTACTAAGTCATTTATACTAAAGAAAGATAATGATAGTTCCAGTACAAGCTAAATGTATTGGCTTGCAAGGCACTATCCCATCAGACTCATATTCTCCACCTCTATCTGATTTCAACCGTTTAAGTTTCTTACCAGTTTGAGTTTCAGCTTCATTCTTAAACGTTATGAATTTTTCAAGTGCTTCAGATTTATGTTCTAATAAATAAACATAACAATATCTACTGCAATCATCTATAAAAGTAATAAAGTATTTCTTATTATCTTTAGTTAAAATTCCATTGAATTTACAAATGTCCGTATGAACCAAATCAAGTATTTCAGAATGCCTTTCAACCGATTGGTATGGCTTTCTTACTTGTTTTGCTTCAACACAAATGTGACATTTGTCTTTATGGTTTATTTCATGTTTGGGGATTAGATTTAAATTCATCATCCGTTTAACAGAACCAAAATTTAAATGTCCTAATCTATCATGCCAAACATTAGAAGATTCAATTGCATTCACAACAGGAAATTCAGAAAATTTATTAGAACCAACATTTTCAACTCTTAATTTAAATAAACCATCATCTAAATAACCTTTACCAACAAAAGTCCCATAATACAGAATTACGACTTTAATGGATTTAAAGTTCATTTCGTAACCCTCCCTAACTATTACAGAACCACTTATTATATTTCTCCTGATCGTTGGAACATGATGCACCCTTTGTAGTGATAGTATGCGCCCTGAAGGAAACTTCAAGTCCACGCGTCCTATCCCTAACACTTTTGCACCACTTGAATTTCCCATCGTCACGGATTTTCCATCAACAGGCCGATAAGACAAATAGCAATTTATCAGCACATACATGCACATTTGCCCCAGTGTCTATTAGCCAATCAGATGGTTCATAAATAGTAAGAATTTCAGGTTTCAAGGAAACATACCCATCAACAGAGTTTTCTGGAGCTTTAGGTTCACTAGTATCTCCCACAACCATGTTTACCATAGCCGGAGCTCTAGTTTCACCAATGTCTCCCACAACCATGTTGACTGTAGCCGGTGTAGTAGACTTAGATTTGGTTTTGGACTTTTTAGTAGGACACTCCTTAGCCTAGTGACCCATCTGTCCACAAGTCCAGCATGGTTTGTTTGCCTTTGGTTTCTTTTTGTTTTTAGGTTTATTTATGGATTTCGAGTTGGGGTTTACATGATTCACTTTTTTCTTTCCAGTTATCATATTTGCCTTAGGCTGGTACTCAACAGGAACACCATGAGTTTGGTTCTTGTGTTCCTCTTCGATACTTATGGCAATCATAAGATCATCAAGAGTCAACTTTCCCTTTTGATGTTTTAATGTCATGCCAAAGTTTTCCCAAGATTTGGGAAACTTATCAATAATTGACATAACCAGAAATTTATCTGGAAGTTTCATTTCAGCATCAGAAAGAGCGTGCTCAAGATTTATCAGTTCATGCGTTTGTTCAGTTACAGACTTTCCTTCAACCATCTGAAATGTCAGGAACTTGGAAACAGAATACTTTTCGAGCCCTTGCTCTTTAGTATTATATTTCCTGTCCAATTCGTCCCAAAGAGACTTAGCTGTGTATTAATCAGAACAGTACACGTCAAAGAGTACATTCGATAAAGCAGAAAGAATGACTCCTCGACCAATTTGGTCCAGTTCTGACCATTCAGCTATTTGAGCAGTCTTTGGATCGGTTTCAGTTGGTTCAGGTCTAGTCACCTGAATAACCGACAAAAGTTCCTTCATCGTAAACCAAATTTTCATACACTGTTGCCAACGCTTAAAAAATTGGCTCGAAAACTTTTTCGGTAAACCGGATAAGTCGACTTTTGTGGCTGGCATGGACACAATACCGGAGCCTCCTGCAGATGACATGATAATTTTAAAACACGAATATAATTTCTTCAAGATTGTTGGTAAAATCATCAGTTTTAAGATTATCAAAACTTGAAAAAAAAATCGAAACTGAAACAAACAAACCATTATGAACATTAAAAGAAAACATAATCAGTTATAAAAACCGAACAGATAAATTAAAATTAACTTATCTCACAATTCTGTATTGTAACAGAATTGATCCAACCAAATCGCAGAAATGATTCTGCTTGCCTTGAAGAAATTATCGACCCACTTACGGTGCAATTGGGAGCCACGAACACTTCTTCCAGGATAATTTGGTTACAGGAATTCCTCCACTGCACAGTAGCATAAACTCCACCTCGAAGAACACTCAGGAGCAAAAAATAACCAAGAGATATTTTTCTGGAAATGCTTTCGAAGGAGAGAGAACAGAGAATGTTGGTTCTGTTGGTGTATTTCTGAAATCAGAAATACTCTCATATATATATTTCTTATATTTCGCTTCTTCTGTGTTGCTGAAATCATGCATGTCGTACTTTGAGACTTTAATTTTGGTCATGTTGTGTTGGTACTTATTACCTAATGTTTCGATGGTATGAATAAACTAGTGTCTTTTCTACATGAGAAAGAGTTGATACGCGTTTGTTCGTTTAAAAAAAAAAAAATACTCTCATATATATAGGTGCTAGGGAGCATTGGCAATTAATATTGCCCATTAATTCTGAACAAGAAACGGTCCAATTAAATGTGAATAAAACTTCTGAAACTTTTCTCAATTTAATTTTCGTAATTGCCTCAATTTAATTTCTGTAACTGAAAGGAGTTACAAAATTTAAAACCTGCAGAATTAATATTGTGACTGTTTCAATTTTGAATTTTAAATTAATTAAAATTTTAATTCGAAATTCCTCCAAAAAGATAAGTTCGAGACAAGACAATTCGCGAGCGTGTTGTGTATTCATATGACCCCCTTTATAAAGACTTATACCAAGTCTAAACACTTAAGTTCATATATACTAGTACACACAAATATAAAAAGTCAATATGAGACAAATGAAGAGTTTGAAACTCTTCAACTTCCTCACAAGGCTTTTATAATTTGCCATTTAAACTTAGACCAATGTGGGACAAGCCCACATACAAATTATCTTATTTGAATATTAATTTCCCCACTTTATATATAACAATTTATCTATGGATTCCAACCTTTTAATTAGGTATCCATCCATATAATTACAACATATGTAATTATATATTCATTATTTCTTTCTTTTTTTGATAATTCAAATACTCATTATTTCACTAAAAGGAAATCTTACAAATAAACTGAGAAGTCTGAGATGCATTGTAACAATTAAAAGCACCAAGGTTTGTGGTGAACGGGTGAGGTAAGATACACATTACAACTCTTTAGCGACGACAGATTGTTCATGCATACTTCCATTTTTTTAACCAGTATGTTTAAATCTAATTTATTTATCGATAAAATTGTTTGAATTTAATTTAATTTAATTTTTGAATAAATTGAGTTTCAACATATTTTAATCACTCTATAGACGAGTTAAATAACTGCCTTTATATATATTGATGTTCTTGAGGAGACTAAGTTAAATTCCAACCAAATTTCATCAAACCATATTCGAATTGTATATTACGCAAGGAGCTAATGCATAAACACCTCTTTACTTTGTCTAACTAAAAAATCCTTCATGTGTTATTTAACTAACAAAACCTCCCTTGTATTTTTTTATTAGCAAAAATTTTCATTTAATTGGAAATTCCTTCATAAATCATTAGTAGTTTTTTGTTCATTATTTAAGAGAATAGGGAGGTTATTGTTAATTTTCATAGCAGATTATAGATACTTTTAGATTAAGAAGGGTGTTTTGGTATTTTTTGATGGGGTATAATTGTCATTTCGGTTGAAGAGGATTTTTTTTGCTAATAAAAAAATAATCTAAGGTTTTTGTTTTTGTTAGTTAAAATAACACAATTTTTTGTTAGTTAGACAAAATAAAAGGGATATTTTTCCAGCTTACACTTAAATAAGCTTTTTTCGACTGAACTAGACTCAAATAACAGTTAACTTGATTTGGTTTTCAAATACAATGGTTCAGTGTTGCTCCATCGGCTAATTAAAAATATTCTACAATATAGTAGCTAGTACTATTGGCAATATCTCACCATTTTTTTTAATAAAACGATGTCAATAATGATAAGGAAATATAAAGGAATTCTTGATTGTCAAAAGTCAAAATAACACCATACTATCTTTACTTTTTTTTTGGTGATAACATACTTCTTTTGATCTGTTTCCTTTATATTATTATCCCAATATAGTTCTAAATTCATATGAGATTATGTGCTAAATTAAGTCCAGTCACAATAAGTCCAACATTAATGGAAAATGGGAAATCCACTTTTAATTACTTCCAACGGTTTGTGACACCGAATCTAGCCATTAACTATTAATTCATGAACTTCAATTTATTTACCTAAGTTGTAATATAGTATGTCCCTTTGTTTCCATGCATGTATCATTAGATTCATGTATAACCTTTGGGATCCATCATGAACCTATTCATGGGGTTGTCCATGATATCCAATAAATACCCCATTCCCCATTAGCCTAAATAATGAATTGAAAAGTAATAAGAAAGTTATTTTTTGAAGAGTGATTCTTCATAATTTCATCTCTTATCTCTTTAGTGGATTCTATAGGGTGGCGAGTTGAGTGATTTTACTCTTATCTCATTGGTGGATTCCATTGAGTGGCGAATTTATTTTCCCAAGGTATTCGCTTGTGTTTTCTCTTTCAATTCTTCCCCTAATTCCGTGTCAAAGTGGTATCAGAGCTTGACGATCATGGCTGGGCGACATGGAGGCCGTGGTGGGCGACCCCAACTTAACCGTGAGCGAGAGCTTCGTGACATCGAAATGGATGAATTAAGGAGGCAAGTGCAACAACTGCAGCGGCGTCTAGAACGCTACGAAGCTCTAGATCATGATGATTCCCGTCATGATTCGGAGTATGAATTAAAAGATACATCATCTTTTGATGAAGTTATTTATGAGAGTGCACCTATTTATGACGAATCAGATAAAGAAGAAGATTTTACTTTGGATGATTTTGATGAATCATTATTGGTTTGTCGTACTGCTACTTATGTGGAAGATGATTCCCATCTATGCAACAAACTATTCAATTCAATCTACTATTCAGATCATGTTAAAAGTGCTATGAAAGTTTTTCAAAGTTTTCAAAATATTAAAGATATAGCAGACAAGGATGATGAAGTTTCAAAGCATGTGGATAATACTTCAATTTCTAAATCTGAAATGAAAAAAATGAAATTATGAGTCAACAAATAACTGTGTTTCAATGGTTTTTGATAATTATAAATATGCCCATGATATTTCATGCGAAGATAAGATGGCAGAACGATTTTTGGTTGATATTTCCTTGGTGAGAAAAAGTCAAGAATATATTGATTTTATTATTGGCACATCATATCTTCAAGAAACATATTTGTTTTGGGGATGCCTCTATGCTTATTGGATGGAGTACTTTAAGTCCGTGACGTTAATATCATATTTTCTTATTGAATTAATGAAGTTCTTCTTTACATTAATGAAGAAATTGATAAAGATTCGAGGACGAATTTTCTCTTACAAAGCAAAATCGACCTGGGAACCATTTGATGGAAAGAAAGTGAAGAAAACTCGAGGACGAGTTATCACACAACAGAAGCGTCTGACACCGAATCTAGCCATTAAATATTAATTCATGAACTTCAATTTATTTACCTAAGTAGTAATATATAATATACATGTATGTCCCTTTGTTTCCATGCATGTATCATTAGATTCATGTATAACATTTGAGATCCATACATGAACCTATTCATGGGGGTTGTCCATGATATTCTATAAATACCACATTCTCCATTAGCCTAAATAATGAATTGAAAAGTAATAAGAAAGTTGTTTTTTGAAGAGTGATTCTTCATAATTTCATCTCTTATCTCTTTAGTGGATTCTATAGAGTGGCGAGTTAAGTGATTTTACTCTTATATCATTGGTGGATTCCATTAAGTGGCGAGTTTATTTTCCCGAGGTGTTCGCTTGTGGATTCCTTTTCAAATTATAAGAAAGTACATTAAATATTATGATAATTATAAGGAATAAATTGTTATTAATCCAAAATCAAATTAATGAATGAAGGAAATTAAATTTTCTGGAAAATAGTGTGAATCATTTTTAAAATTACAGGAGGATATATTGCGTTTTTCAAATTATAAGAAAGTACATTAAATATTATGATAATTATAGAAAATAAATTGTCATTAATCCAAAATCAAATTAATGAAGGAAGGAAATAAATAAAAAAATTCAAATTATAAGAAAGTACATTAAATATTATGATCATTATAAAAAATAAATTGTCATTAATCCAAAATCAAATTAATGAAGGAAGGAAATAAAAAAAAAAAAAAAAAATATTGACAGCTGTGGGATTTGAACCCACGCCCTTTCGGACCAGAGCCTAAATCTGGCGCCTTAGACCACTCGGCCAAACTGTCTTATGTATAAATACTATAATCATTTTTTATTTATAGTAATTTGTAATCCTGACCAGAAAGAAGGAAAAATTGCCTGACCGGAAAAGTAAGGCAAATTTTCAAAAGAGTTAATAGTATTTGTGGTCCCTCTTATGACGACTTTATCGTCTTTGTATCTTTTAAATTTTTCGTAGCAGATGCCCCCATTTTATCAATTTAGTATATTGCATTAGTCTCTCTTATCAATTTAGTGTAACACATTCGTCCCTCTTAAATTTTTCGTAACAGATTCATCTCTCTTGTCAATGTGATGTAATATATTCGCCCCTCTTATCAATGTAGTATAACACATTCGTCCTTTTTATTAATGTAATATAACACATTCGTACATCAATTTTCATCCATTTTAGGCAAAATTTTATTTTTGACCCTCTAAAATTGTTGCGTTTCAAAATTGACCATTTATTATGGACATCGTCAATATACGTCATTTGTTGTGTCGTCATCATAAATTTAGTCCTAATCACGGAATTTTTTTAATTATGGCCGGAAATCATCAATTTATATCATATATGACCGAATTTTTTTTTTTTTGGCAGAATAATCAATTTATGTCAATCTGATCGAAAATTTTAATATTAGCCAAAAATAATATTTCTCGAGTGACACTTAAAAATTTGCAAGTTCAAATCACGTGATAGGTCTATAACTTCAATTTTTATATTAGATTAAAATTGTACAATGAAATTTGTAAAAAAATTGAGAAAAATGTGATGTGTACAAATATCATTTATCGAGTGACAAGTTAAAATAACACCGTAATTTTTTTTTTTTTTGGATAATATACTTGGGTAATATTTTATTTCGATGAAAATACAATCACATCTATTCATCTATTTTCTTTAATATTATTATCCCCGTATTAGTTCTAAATTCTAATGAGATTATATGCAAAATTAAGTCCAGTCACAATAAGTCCAACATAATTGAGAAATGGGAAATCCACTTTTAATTACTTCCAACGATTTGTGACCGATTATTCAATTTTATATAAAATATTTTATCATCAAATTATTGTTATAGTGAAAGATATTAATCATCACAATTGTAGTTGCTGGGAGAGGTTTACACCTAATATGTTTGATGTGCTTCAAAAGAAATTAAGTCAGTTACTTAGACTACGGGAATATTTACATGTAAATATAAGGCTACCAAAAAAAATTTAAATAAAATTCATGAAATTTTAAATAAGCCAATAAAAATTGAACATCACCACAACCAATAAAATGGTAATCAAATTCAAAACCCAACTCCCAAATCTCTCCTCTTTATCATCACACAAATCACTACTCCATCCCAATGCCTCTTTACAATACTTCCCTTCTCTTTCACTTACCAAACAACCTCTCTCCTTTTCAGCCAATTCAATATGTTTCCCAATAAAAGGAAAAACCTTTTCACTAGACTTCTCTCCAATCAAAATATCTGAGTGTCCAAAACCCTCCACAACCACCCTTTCATGCATGTAACAAGGTTGGTGCATTTTCATGTACTTATTAGCAAGAAAAGAAGTTTCTTGAGTTACAAGAATCGTTCTTCCACCGGATATGTAAAGCGTCGGTAAAGCCATTCTCTCAGGATGTATTAGATAAGTGTTATTTCCTTTGGTATCAACTATGTAACCAGCTTTGCAAATTTTTCTGAGGTGAGGAAAAGCTGAGATTGGAAGATGTGGTAGATTAACTTTGTTCATCCAATGATGCATTGTGTGAGTTATGTTTTCGTGCCAAAATGTGTTGCCGAATATGCCCGAGAAGACCTCACATTCGTCGCACGTGCATCTCTCGTAGCGTGGTAGTAGGCGTGCGATTGATTTTAGTACTCGGTGTCTGAGATTCGTAGTTGGAGTTGAGTGTAGAGGTATTGTTTTGTTGTTTCCCAGTATTGCCATTGAAATCTGCAGTTTGAACATGATTTACATATGAACATATGTATACTTGGTGCATATTTTTTTTTCTTTTTTTTTGGGAGTAAGTATACTTGGTGCATGTTAAAAAGGCCTAATTAAATGGAATAACAAATTACTTACCGGAATTAGGGGAAGCCACATTTTGAATGATGAGAATGCAGTGAGCTTGAAAAACATTGAAGAATTGGTACAACAAAGAGAAGCTATTCTCTTAGAAGAAACATGGCCTCCCAAAAGAGCAATATGCATTGCCAAACCTCCAACACAATGTGCAACTACGTGCACTTTTACGGTCTCTCCACATAACCCAACAATCATACTAATTGCTGCAGAAAAACGCGAATGAGTGACTAATCTTGAACTATGTAAAAAGGCAGAAAAGGTAGAAGTGGCTTAATTATATGTATGTACATTTACCAGATGGTATATCTGTTTTGCCTATATCTTCGATTGAGAAGTCGTTTGAAGAATGCGATGGATGTGTTCTTGAATGCAGTAGCCATACATCATGTCCTTGTTTTAGTAAAGTTCTAACCAAATCATTTGGTTCAGTCGGTAAGCAGTAACTTTCAGTCGAATAACCATTAAGTAGTAGTACCGGATATCTTCTTTTTTCGTCCTTCTCTTGCCTTGAAGTTTGTTGTTTGCATTCCCAGTGTTGGCAACTGATTACATAACCATCTTCTACAAATTTTATTACATAAATAAGTTTAGAAGAGCTAAACGCAAATTTATCCCATGTGATTTGCCTAATTAGCAAAACTCCATCGTGTTATTTTAATTACCAAACAACTAGTTTAGAATAACTAAGCAATCGAATATATAAATACCTGTTTTAATCTCATGAATCGTACTATCTGGATAAGGCCCTCGAGCCATTTCCATAGGCATGAAACTTATATGTCCTCCTCTCGGTATTTGCAGTACATATGTTCTCATAAGTGACTGCATAAAACGAGAAACGAAACTAGTTCTCGTTGCACCTTCAAGACTACATATGCTTTTCAGAAACTCTAATGGGGAAATGTGAAGCATCCCTTGTAGATTCATTGTATCATTATCTACACTTTTATCGGTTGTGATTTTTCTCAAAGTCACATTCAAAGTCGTGGATTCTCTCCACGCATAAAGCGCGAGGAGAAAAGGGTTCATTATCTTCCTTCCTTCAAGAACATATCTGCGTTAAAACAATTACAAGTTATTGAAAAAATATTACCTAGATCTGGTTTAGAAGATTTTCCTGGACCTTGTGATTGCAAATAAACAACATCATTCATTTTGCTGAAGTCATACTCTCACAATGTTTAATGTAGTGCATTTGCGACCGCAAGGTCTAATTATTTGAATTCAAGAATTAATAAAAGAGCTAATTTGTGAAGCCAAAATCATATCCAACCTCGAATCAGAAGACGCTGCAAGGATGAAATGATAATGCATGTACTGCGTATAAGGAGTTCTCGTATCTATTTTGCATAAATCGACCTCACCATGGATAACATACAATTTATCAATCTCCAAACCTTTGCATACCAAATATCCCCCTACTTTACCTCGCATATTTGGATTCAACTTTAATTTGAGATAAGCCGTGCATGGCATATTACCAATTTGCCCTCTCATCTTTTCCTTGAACAATACCTCCAATTTTTCATTTGTCGTCTTTCTTTCAATAATATCATCCATGGAATCATTGTTATATTTTACGACATCCTTGACAAGGTGTACACTTACGTACTCCGCAGCTGCAGCTATAGTGAGACAGGGATTGACTCCAATCGAGCATGGTATAATCGAGGCATCACATATATAAAGGCCATGATGCACTCCTATTGAAGATTCATTGTCAAAAACTTGACCATTATAATTACATACGCCAGATGAGACACTCGATGAAACAATACAACCTCCTAAAAGATGTGCTGAAGTGCTTCTAAACCGTGACATGAATAAAGTTCCTCCGAGTTTCTTAGCTAGTTTTTCCAAAGCTTCGATCTTTTTTGGTAATAAGGGATCGTGTGGCGGTTGGAATAAAATTTTATTTGTATCTTTTTCGAAGGTGAGCTTACCGTTGCTATCATCGTATCCTATTGCATTAAGAACCATTTCTTGTCTAAGTTTCAAACCTGTAATATGTTTTAGTTTGTCTATTATGTTTTGTAAGAACCATAAGCCAGATTTCCATCTGTATGTTGTTATTCCTTTGAATAGGAAACATGGATAAGTTATTGGAATTACTGCACTCTGCAAAAGAAGAGAAAAGTTATGAATGAACAAATAGGGCTAATGGTGATTTACCCTTTGATATGCATAATGTTCAATTTACCACTGTAATTTGATAAAGAGAAATTTACCCCCCTTTTGAAATTTTAAAGAAGCACTTCACCTCCTTGCAATAGAGAGTGTAACATACTCGCCGAAATTGAGAGTGAATATAAAAAAATGTTGCGTGTAAAAAGAAAAAAGTACCATTAGGGGGATACAATGCCACATTTTATCATAACACAGGGAATAAAATACCAAATTTATCAAAATACAAGAGGTAAAATGTCACAATTATCATACCACACGGGGGTACATTCCTATATTTATAAAATATAGGGAGGTAAAGTAAAGTGCTACATTTATAAGTTGACTGAGTCAAAATATACTATATAAGAGGAGAGACTGTATTAAACTTTTATAAAATTATAGGGAAAAAAGTGCTATTTTTCAAATTAGAGAAGGTAAATTAAATATTACTTATATGAAGTTATATCACGTGGTGTAAATTGCCATTAACTCTGAACAAATATGAAAACTTGAAGTAGTATTGTCCAACCTGAATGGTGAACCCCAATGAAGAAGTAAAAGATGAAGAAATTGATGGTCCTGGTCTTTCTTGAAAGGGTATTTTAGAAACTTGCTTAATATTTAGACCAAAAGCATTCAATGGGGCTAAGCTTCGGACAAGATATGATACATTGTTTCCATTGCAACTTAATCCTGAGCCAAGTTTATGTGATAATGACAATCCTCTTAATTGGGATTGAAAAAGTATCTTTGTTGTACCAAATACTCCAGCTGCAGAAAAGAAATAATTTTATTATTTTACACTTACGTTTCATAGAAAAATGAAAATAAAGAGCTAAATCCAAAAATACACTCAGTGCTTTGCCTAATTAGCAAAAAAAAATATTAGCAAAATTTTTAAAATAAATTGAGAGATTATTGTCAATTTTAAAAGTTAATAGGGATTATTTCTCAACATTTAGGTAAATATCTTCACATTGAGTGAAAGACAAAAATAACCCCTATGCTTTGTCTAACTCTCAAAAGTCCCCTTGTATTATTTTAACTCCCATAAACCCACCCGTGATCTCAAAAAAGTGTCAAATACATCCCCATAAAAGAGATTGTGTTTTAAAAAGCCAAAATTGCAATTATTTATTCACGTTTTGCATTTGATATGACAATTTTACCCCTGACATCGAAAGACAAAAATATCCCCTATGCTTTATCTAACTCCCAAAAAACCCTCCCTGTGTCATTTTAAATCCTCAAAATCCCCCCTGTGTTTGGTTTTAAATACCACATTCAAGCCAAGTAGTATATACTTAATTTTTGAAAAAGAATAAATTAATTTAAAAATAATAAAATACATTGGGGTAATGTTGTCATTCCACCAAAAATCAAAAGTAAAATTATACTTGGATTGAGTGTGGTATTTAAAACCAAACACGGGAGAATTTTTGGGGGTTAAAATAACATAGAAATTTTTTTTAAAGTTAGACAAAGTATAGGGGATGTTTTTGTCTTTTGCTCTTTCGCATTTTTTGATGGGATAATAATTGTACTGCAAAATATACACTCCAGCTTAAAATGTTCTTTTTCTTCTTTTTTTTCTTTTTATACATATATTAAAATTTAACACGAGGGGAGTTTTTGCTAAATGCTAATAAAAATAATACAGTGATTTTTTATTAATTAGACAAAGCATAAGAGTATTTTTGCATTTGACTGAAAAATAAATAAATAATTTTCCACAATACATAATACGTACATACCTGCAAGTATAACAAAATCAGCTGCAACATAGTCAAATTCATTGAGAAATACAAGCCATCTTCGATTTCTTCTTGTTTTGATTCTTCCTTCGATCTCTTTGTTTTGATGATCTTCGTTCTTTATCACATATTGAACCTCACATTCTGTTTTAATGGCACATCCTGCCTGTGATTTAGAATTAAATGCCTAAGGACAATAATACGCGAAGAAAATGAAAAAAGAAAATAGAGCTAAATCCAAAAATACCCCCTTCTGCTTTGTCTAATTGTCAATTTTTTAAGTGAACAAGAGGGTTATTGTTAATTTCAAAGTTAACAAGGGGATTATTGATAAAAAAATTTAGTTTAATAGGGGGTTTTCACTTTTTTTCCGTGAGGGTATAATTGTCATTTTCCCTACAAAATATGTACTCAGACTTGGGAGAGGATTTTTTGCTAATAAAGTATAGCACGTGGGGTGGTTTTCGCTAATTAAAAAAATATAGAGAGGTTTTTTGCTAATTAGGCAAAGCATAGGGGTATTTTTGCATTTAACTCATAAATAAAAAAAAATACCTGGATTGCTGAAACCAAATAAGTTTTGTCAGTTGAGTTTTTAGCATTGTAAGGACAACCAGATAAACAATTTCCACAAGCTAAACAGCTTTCACTTTCTTTTGAATCAAACAATTTTTCTTCAATATCAAAATTAATGCTAAGTTTTAATGGATTATGAATGCTTTTATCATAATCTTCATCAATCACTTGTTCCATGATCTTGGCATTTTGAAATTTCTTTGGACTAGTCTGTACTCTGAGCATTTCCGAAGCTAAGGTTTCGCATCTTTCCCATTCTCTTTCCCAAGCCTTTGGCCATCTATGGTCACGTCGTGCACGAACTGGTGTAGGTAACATAACTCCCGCGTTCACTAATGAGCCGCCGCCCAAGCCACATGCCATTGCGGCTAGAGAGTCATCTTGTATATGTACCTGTGATTTGGAATATGTTGTGAATATATTTTCGAATATTATCATTATTTTTCAGGTGAAAGTGCATTTTTCGTGTCATTGGACACTTCACACTTTTAGTCCAATGCTTTCAAAAGTAGAACTTGCGTCCTTTCATCCCGTATCAATCAAATATGGGACCGAAAGTGCATAACAGTCATATGGGATCGAATGTGCAAAACTTATCTGGGACTAAAAGCGCAAAATTGGATACAAGAGAGCTGTCTTGTATATATTTCTTAATTTCCCCCAATTGAGTCACAGGCGGGTCATGTATACAAGAGAGTCGTCTTATATATCTGTGAGCACTTTTAGTCCCAATCTCATCTTTCGTCTTTTAACCCAGTCTGAGTCAAATTTGGGACCAAAAGTGCAAAAACGTCATATGGGACCGAATGTGCAAAACAGACTGTATCTGGGACCAAAAGTGCAAAGTTGAATCGGAACGGGGAGAAAGACTAAATGTGCAATTTTTCTTTTTTTCTTTACAAATTTGGATAAAAAAATGTTGTTTTTGAAATCGAGGAACTAAAAGTACTGAATCTCCGGTCATAACAATAAGAAAGCATGACCAGAGATCAGAAATGTTAGAGATGAACAACCTGAAACAAAGCATCTTTAGGACCACGGGTTTATTTTTTGTTCTTTCACCCCATATCAATCAAAATTGGGACCAAAAGTGCAAAACAGTCATATGGGACCGAATGCGAATGAGGGAAAAGCAGAAGAATTGTGCAATTTTCTTTAATAATTTGGATGAAAAATGTTATTTTTGAAAGCGAGGGACTAAAAGTACTGAATGTCCACTCAAGACAATACTAATAAGAAAGCATGATAATTAAACAACCTGAAACAAAGCATCTTTAGGACCAAAATTGACTCCCAAGTTTTTGTTTTCCATTCTAACAGCAGACCAAATCTTGAAACTATCTGTCGGAAAATCCCGAGCTTCCCATCTTCGACCTTTCTCGATCAAACAAACCTTAATCCCTGCCATTGACATCCGACAAGCTGCAACCGAGCCTCCGTATCCGGACCCAACTACAACAGCATCATATCCATCTCCATCCCCAATATCATATACATCCTCCAAGTTGGATTTCTTCATTGTTAAATATTACACTTAGTAATTGGACAAAGATTATTTTTGAAGTATATATAAACAACCCCACAAAGTGAATCTTATTAGTATTGTTTATTATATTGACAAGAACAAAGCTAAGTATAAGTTGGATTCAAATAAGGATTCATATAACCAGGATTCCCCGGCTGTCAAAGAAATGGACAAAATGTAGTTGTTTTTGTTGCCCAAGAAATTAGCTGTATTATGACAATTTCTTTTGAATATGGCTTTTTGAAGTAAGTTAATGGTAATTTACTCCATGTGATATGCATAATTTTCAATTTTACCCATGTCATATTAAAAAGAGCATTTAAGCCCTTGTGAAAATTAGCCCATTTTGAAGGTGATAAATATTGTCCGAGCTAATGCCAATTTACCCCCTGTGAAATGCATAATTTTCAATGTGCTCCCTTGTGATTTGAAAAAGAGCACTTTACCCACTGTAAAAAATTAAAGAAGCAATTTACTTCCTTCGGCCGGAGATTGTAACTCACTTGTCGAAATCGAGAGTGGACATGAATAGTGTTTTGTAACATAGAGGGTGTATTACCACATTTATCATAACACAAGGGAATAAATTGCAACATTTATATAACACAATCGGATAAAATGCCATATATAAAAATGAGAGGGAGACGGTGTGAAACTTTTATAAGTTTACAGGTGGGTAAAATGCTCTTTTTCAAATGACAAAGAGGTAAATTGAATATCATAAAAAATCACAGGGGGGCAAATTGCCATTAACTCAATATTGTTCTTGAGACTTACTTATGAATACTATCCAGTAATGGTTCTTTACAATGATCAGAACATATGTATGTTACAATTTGACAAAGTAGTAACTTAGATTCTTGCTATTTCAACACATTTCTTTAAGGCATCTAATAGGCTTCTCATGATTCTTGGTTCTCCGGGAGGTGGTTGATCTTTCAAGGGACCGTTTCTTATAGCTCGAAAAATAGGAACATCACCGTCTGTAGCTGGAAATACCAAGCAATCAATGTACACGAGTACTTGGGTCTCTGCATCTCCGATTGTAATGAAACCAAGTCTAGCTCCACCCGGGATTTTGTCAACCTGCGAGCGTATGAAACGATCAATTAACAACTAAATCGAAACAAGAATAACATAATGAAAAACTAATATCACAAACCTTAAGAGGCATTGGAAGTGGCAAGTTAGCACCTTGGCATAGACTGTTTCCCCACTGTAAATTCATTTTACAAATTATTAACGAGAGAGAGACGTAGGCGGACGAACATGGAAGCATAACAATTTTGAATTAAGATAATTAGTCTAGCCAAACTTTCCTTGTTGGTTCTACAAGGAGCCAAGGTGCTTGTTCTACAAGTCCTTAAAAAGTGGAATAAGTGACACACTTGGTGACAATCTTATATGCAGATTACAACATATGTTCATTAAAAATTTATTTGAAGTCTAAAAGATCTTGAATGAACAAGGATTCAAATCCATTTAATCTGATTTAAGCATCGGAGGGTTATTGCCTAGGGCCGAGGATACAAGCTTTGTTTCAATTGTTCGAAAAATTGGCATTTTGCACCCCATAAATACTTTGTTTTGGCACTCTGCACCCTAAACTTGAAATATTGCACTCTCGAATTGCATAATCTTTGGCAAAGAGTACCACATAGGGTTCAAAATGTCAAAGAATATACAATTCGACAGTGCAAAGTGCCAATACTTCAATTATGGGGTGCAAAATGCCAAAACAATGTATTTCTGGTGTGCAAAGTGCCAAATACTCGTTCGAGCAATTGGCATGTTCTGATCCATTCACTAACTTGTCATTATCTTGCATCAAGGATAACTCTAAGTTTGTCATTAAATGGTAGCAGATTATGGATTGAACCCAAAATACAAAAAAAGTTGTTAAATTTCCCAATTTGTTCCAATGCAGAGGCATCAATGAATTAGCCACAAGCACTAATGAGTCATTGTTGATCTTAAGATAACTTTTCTTTATTTTGACAACATACTTAAATTAGATGTTGAAATGATCATCAAACAAGAAACTAACTTTGGCAATATTCTTATTAATGATATACAATTAAACTAAGATATTGTCTCATCTCAACATTGTAATCGCTGTTTCCATTGTTTCAGTGTCATTTAAAATTATCTTTAATTTATTACTCCATCCAACATAGTAGACTCTTATTATACCAATACATAATGCCATTGAGTACGAAAAATCAAGAAATTTAAAAAAAAAAAAAAAAAAACTCGAAATCATTTATTTGTACCTGAAAGAGCAATGTTTCGAATCTAGAAACATCGGTGTTCGAGGGCAGCTTCATGGTTCCCAAAGAAACTCCGTCTTCGGTATCGTTATCCGGAGACGATGATGCCTTTGTAAAAACTGAAATTCTATTACATGATTTGCTTGAAAAATCAGCAAAAAGATTAAGAAAATGAACACTATTATTGTTGTTTTTGGTGATGAATAATGTATTTGATTTTGAATCATTAAACCCAGATGGTGCAAATTTCACATGAGTTGTAATATTGACTACTTGTCTAATGGTCATGGAAGCCATTTTTTTTTTTTTTTTTTTTTAACTTAACATTTAGCAGTAGCTCTGTATGTTTTAGTGTGTGTTGTGCGTGTTATGTGGTGCAGATAATATGCAATAAGATATGAATGTGGATAGAATTTAAATTCTTAGTATTAAATGTCAGCCATGTAACCCACCTGTAGCATTTTAAACGACTTAATGTCAGTATACCACTATAAAATGCATAATATTTAATTTACTTTCTTCGTGATTTGAAAAAAAGTAATTTATCTTCCTATGAAAATGTTAAAAAAGCAATTTATCACTTTCAGCCACAGAGTGTAACTCACTTATTGAAATCGAGAGTAGACATGAAAAGTGTTTTGTAACATAAATGGTAAACTACCAATTATCATAATACAGAGATGGTAAAGTGCCACATATAAAAATATCAGGGAGGCAGTGTGAAACCTTTATAAAATTATATGGGGGTTAAAGTGCTCTTTTTCAAATTACAAGGAGATAAATTAAACATTATGAATATCACAGGGAATTAAATTGTCTTTAACTCCATTTTAAACATAAAGAACAAGACTAAGTTAATAAGGAATTATTACTATTTCACATTTAGTTATTTACATATCAAAATAGTTAGGGTTGTTTGTCTTGATTTAAATTTGTAAGTATAAATTAAATAATTTAAACATAGTAGCAAATTTAATAACAAAGCCATCTCAAAAGATCTAAATTAAACCAAGAGTGTGAGAAAAACAAGAACATAATAGAAACATGTATGACTTGAAATAGGATACATGTAACATGCTAATGTGAAACTTGATCATGTTTGTCTTAAGATTAAAGTAGTATATTGACTTAGATTCTTAAACTCAAGGAAGAAAATAAATTCAGCAGAATAAAGAAAGGCAATTCTGCATTATGAATTATACTAATAAATCGAAACAAAAATCTCGTGCATGGGTTGGGACTAAATGGATCATAATTACATGTAAAACATTATTTTTTTTGAAAAAAAAAAAAAGGAAATTATATCTTCATTTTGCTTTGAATCTTGTACAAGCTTCAAATCTGTTAAAATTCATACAGCAATAGTTGGCCACTTAAAAGAGCCATATATGCACTCTTTCTCTCATGAAAACATTTGTTATATTGTTCTGGATTTCGTTAAGGGGAGCAAGATTCGAGTTTGGGTAGAAGGCTTCGCCAAGCATCAGCAATCCCTTTCGCCAGGTGCGCCTGACCCTTGGCAAATTCATGAAAAGCCAGACCCATATCAATTGTTTTTTGTTCTTGGAATCGAAGAATTTCTTCATTCATTAACTTGACAATTGTTTCAAATCTCCTTGTTGCCTCTGCACCATCAGCTTTCAGCTGCATTGTGAAACGAAATATAAGAGAAATTATGAAGATTTTAGAAAAGAAGCAAGAATAACGCCACAGCAAAATCTTCCAAACCTCCTCGTATTCACGTTCAGCTTCTGCTAATTTTTCTGATCGTGTTAATCTGAGCTTGTTCCTGACATTAAATATAAATAGACAAGATATAATTAACAAATGAATACGAACACAAAATCATTAATACCAAAAGAATGGAAGAACAAGATCCCTTTCGTTTTTCACTCGAAAAAAATTGAAACATAGATCAGTAGGTTTCATATAGTAGAATTATATCATAATCAAGGGATCCATCGCAGAAAAAGGAAAGTGTTAAAGGCATAAATTTATAGACCATACATATCTATTTCCTTAAATTTGATTGTTTCAGCTAGTTCACAGTGGTGCCTGAAAGCATTCGCTCTCTCTGACAATGTTGCCTGTCCCAGAAATAAGAGAAGAGCCATCAGTTTGCATAACAAATTAAAAAATTATAATAGAAGTGATAATATATTTGAAGCACACGGCCCGATGCCATGAATAATTAATTGCTGTAAATTTGTTTTATAAAGCAATCAGCAGTGCTTTCCATATTCCATAGGACACTCATTTCTTTGGAATATTAAAAAAAGCTTCTCAGAAAAGAAATCCCAAAAATAGATGTAATGTTTTTGTGAAATGTGAAGGCCATGAATTCACCTTAATAGATTGCACTGCTCGAACATAATCTTTTAACGGTTCTTCAAAGTTCATCAAGAGATGGTGAGCCTAACAAGGGGACATGATAAGCATATCATCATGGAACTCTTTGATTTAGAAAAATTTAACTACTACATATAAAACCATACAGGCATACCTCTCTCTGCAGCTTAGCTGACAAAATTTCCGATTTTGCCCCTAGATCAGCAAATGCCTTTCCAAGATTATTTCCTTCAGAGTTGCCTAGTAGGGTGACTGCCTTTCCGAAGTCTGATAAAGATTGCCCCAACTCTGAAAATATATAAGCTTGATATCATATTGTGTACATATCAACTATATATAGGTAAGCTATTGGAAGACGAGTAGTGGCACTTCAAAAATCTGTTATGATAAAACCATTAATTCTTGCTAATGCATGCAACTAAGGAGGAAAACAGCAAAATATATTATGATTTCAATCAAGAACAAGTATTGAAGTAGGTAAGTACCCCTATGTCTCTTTACAAGACGGTAAGCATGCTTTTGAGCTTCAGCTAGGTGATCTTCAAGCTGAAAGATATAATTCTTCAGTTTCTCATACTCAGGGTTTGATTCTTCAACTGGTTTTTCCTTTCCAAGAACAACATCACTCACTCTAGACTGTACATCCTGTCAAAATAAACGCCACTGTCATATGAAATGCTTCGCCCTTGCTGACGGGCATGATTGAGAATGGGCTAGAAATAAATTATTACTGAGCTCAACAAGAGAGGATATCAAAACTATATCTGCTATTGATGGGTAAAAACCAAAGAGATGAAGATATCAACTCAAGATGATTTCTTTTTTTTTAATCAACTACAAGGATCTCTAGATGTTTTGACCCAAAAAAAAAAAAGAAAAACAAGGATCTCTAAATGCTAAAAGCATGCATCTTATATCTCTCGGCAATATTTATTAAAATTATACATGGAAAAAGTATAAAACTAAATCCACTAAGAAATCCCATTGACATTTTAGCTAGTATATACACATAATCACATATAGCAGTTCAAACAGCAAGTTTCATCGAGTCTGAGCATGGACATGTTGAAACTCTACATACTTCTATAAATAGCAAGTAATAAAACTCAAACTAGCACGCTTTTGGCCCAACATGGTTTTGATACCTTGAAAATTTGCATGAAGTCTGCTGGCTTCTTCTTGAAAATACCAGTTTCCTGGGACCTTGCTCTTTCCATTGACTGCAGAAAAAGGCAAAGAAATTGAATAGAAAATTATAGAGCAAAATAAGTAAAACCACAAAAGAAGAAAAAGAAATATATTCAGTAGAAATCTTCCAACAGTTTATTAGCAAGTACAAAACATTGCCCCTCCAGATTGACTCAAAGTTTTGAAGATAATACAAACTGGTTATGATCTGTGACTAAGAGTGAGCTAAGTAAAAAGTTGTCCAGAAATAGCAATCTACTTATCATATGATCCTACAAAACAGCTGCAATAGATAAACTCTAATTCCATCAAAACTATCATATTATATTCAATGAATGTTGTCACATAAGACCCTATCCCAAGAGTATAAGATTAAAGACAAGGCTTCAACAGTTTGACCTTGACTTCCTTCATCAGAACCCCATCCCACATAATAAAAAAAATAAGCTTGCACAACCTTTACACAACTTTCTGTTTATAAAATTTGATCTTGTCAAATCCTGGAACACAAATTAGAAAGAAACTTGATTTCCTGGTTTAAGGAGATATAGTTCCCCATATTACATTACCTGTTCATCTGCCTGCAAAAACATTCTTAAATCATAACTCTGCTGAAGTTCATGATGTGAAGCTATCCGATTGACAAACACATCCAGTGCTTGACGTCTCATCTCAATGAATTCAGCACTAAATCTGAACTTTTCTGTTAGCAAGAAACAAATCTTAGACACAAAAAGTTTCGAAGTGCTAGAAAATATGTAACAATCATGCATGTCAACTGCCCAAATCAGCTTCACAGTATGGTGAGCTGATCTAAGAATGCACAAGCCCACTCATAGAAGAATTTCCAGAGGCAGTCCAAGTCTGATATCAGGAAGTTCGTAGACATATCAACCTGTTTTTAATTTTCACAATAGAGAT
This sequence comes from Penstemon eatonii, assembly GCA_038501285.1. NCBI lineage: Eukaryota > Viridiplantae > Streptophyta > Magnoliopsida > Lamiales > Plantaginaceae > Penstemon > Penstemon eatonii. Next base: position 65,246,782 of record CM076710.1, read on the forward strand.
AGCCTATTTTCTTTATGTGAAATAGAGGTAAATAGATGTCTAATAACATGCTGCATCAGATAAAAAAAAAGACAATATTCTTAGAAATATTAAGCTCCACAAGGTTGAGATCTACACAATAATATGTGTTAAGGGAACAAAGAGAATGATTAGAGAAAAATAATAATTGGCTTGGTATAATAGTCTTTTAATTAATTTATTAAGGAAGATATCAAGCAAATATAACTTGACACCGCTGAGTGAAAATGAAAGGAAGTTGTTTCAATTAATTACCGACAGTGCTCTTCTCAGGAAGAGGAGGGATGAAGACACCCTTGTACTTTTCAAAAAGGCGGTCTCTCAACCAAACAAAATCATTATACCGCCGGATAACAATCTTCTCAGGGCCCTCATATTCAGGTAGGTTTGTCTGCAAATCAAGTTCCAAAATTCTTTCAAGGATGAAAACCATAGTGTAACGATACAAGTAATTGTAGATGATGAAAAAGAAATAAAAGTTCAACTTAGGTGCAAAGATACATGTAACTAAATTATACATTATGAGAAATCATCCAAGAGCGTCCACAAGATGCCACAAAACTTTCAGTTTATCAGGATATGTTGCGTTGAGCAGAAACAATCTTTCACAAGAATAAGCATGGGTATATTTTCCAAATCTTACTCCCAATATATTACAGCATTTATCAGACCAATTGGATATAAAATGACGAGATTCAGTGGAGTTGAATTTGATTAGAAGTTAAAAGCTTTGCCCCTTTTTTACATTCTGGTTTTCCAAGACAATGATTTTCCACATATGTTTTTCTTCTAGAAATTCCACTGTCCTAGGCCAATGAACAAACTACTTAAGCTCTTCAGCTTGTTAGCTTTCTTCTTTTCTTTCATTCTTTCTTCCATGCTTTCTTGTTCATCCTTTTTTCTTTATCTTTAATAAGCCAGTTGAGTTGTTTCATAACTGTTCAAGCTCCTAGACGTAGAATACATTGCATATGTCGATATTATATAAGGAAACTATAGAGTGTTTCTAACATGAAAACCGCTTTGAATCAAAATTACATTAGCCAAGAAAACACACAAAGATGACAAATCAAATACTTCCTACCTTTATATAGGACCATGTAGATATGGATTCAATTAGACCCGGCCATTCTCAGCAGTGGCATCATGCTACCTGGCACTAAGTCTGCAACCTCATACTGTCCATCTAACGACTATAATCCTTGCATCTAGCAACAGTTTGCCCGACATTATGTTTTCTGATTTTGGGAAAATGAAAGACACAATAGATAGATGTGCTAGATGGTTTAGTAAAACTGTTTTTCTCCAGTCTCTCATGGATTTTCATATTTGCTTTGTTTTTTAGAGGGTGGGATAAGAGATAAAACCTATCAATACTAGAAAATTTATTGTACCCCTGGACTCAATATACCGCATGATTCACTAATACTCCTATTTACCAACATCTGGAGTCTGGATATAGAACCGCAAATTTTAGTCCTGAAGCAACCATTACCTCTGTCAATTGTCATTTAAAGTGGATTATGAGATTCTAGGAGTCAACCATCAATACCAGACATATAAGCAAGAGAACCTACAAACACTAGATAACTTCTTGTTTCCCTGAAGAGTGGCTGTCCAATGCCCATTCAATATACTAACATGACTCACTAAATCTTCTATCATACCAACATTCAATAAGTTTAGTCCTAAAGCACCCAATAACTAAACATCGCGCCTTTCATTAACCGTGAAAGATGACATTGTAATAGCTACGTTCAAAGTGAAAAAATTACATTAGTAGGACCAATATCTACATTTCAGGAATTTATGACTATTTCCATATTTTTTCTTGGTAAGGTAGATACAATAACAAACTGTTTACATGGCTCAACCAATAAATATTAATTTCAAGCAACAAGACGAGAAAGTGACCAGGTAGGTGCTTTTAATTAGTAGTAAGGTTACCAATAAAATTCGTATAAGAACATCCCCCCCCCCCCCCCAAGAATGGATCAATGGAATATTTCTAATTTAGGATATCATGCGTGTAGTACTGGGTAGGATAACATGTATGATGTGTTGAATATAAAAACAAGTTCCTTCTATCAAAAGATTTTGCTTATATTACTGATCCTTCGCATATCCTCCTTAGCCATACATGTATTGTACCATAAAGTTAAAATGCCGAGTATAAAAGCATATTTTTCTCATATTAGATGGAGGTAGGTGATAAACTTTGAGTTCAAGATCATATAAGCTCCGAAGACTAGTATGTCTTTGGAAACATCAAACATATATAGATAATTGTGAAGACTGAAGAGAAACTAGAAGCATAAGTACTCAAAAGAACGAGATGCCTAACGTATATTCAAGCCTGATTCTAGGATTTTGGATTGAATCAATTTTTATGGATTTTTTGACACCACATTAAAAACTAGGGCATCAGTGAATTACTTGTCGAGTCAGCAGTGATTGTATGAAATCAGACTAAGTTTCACGTCTTGGTCTAGTGGGCATATCCAGAAAACACACACTTTAGCAAGAGTACCAAGATAATACTTGGTAATGCAAAAAATGAAGTATGAACTTAAAGCACTTTGCAGAATTGTCTATTTGGATCGTAAAACCTGTGCCAAATGAGCTTCACTGAGAATATTTTAAACTTCAACCAATGACAAAAACTGTAACACCCCCAATCCCACATTGATTGTGGATGAATTGTGTGAATGATTAATAAAGACTTGACCTACTTCTACTTGTCAACATGGGCTTAAGCATTTTGGACTAGTAGACTCGAGCCCAACAATGTTGACAAGGCTAGAAGTGGATCAAGGTCTTTACAAATGGTATCAGAGCCGACTTCGTGGTGTTATCCATGGGGGCGGTCTTGGGCTATTGATCTGAACTCGACGAGGACGTCGAGTATTTGAGTTGGGGAGATTGTAACACCCCCAATCCCACATTGATTGTGGATGAATTGTGTGAATGATTAATAAAGACTTGACCTACTTCTACTTGTCAACATGGGCTTAAGCATTTTGGGCTAGTAGACTCGAGCCCAACAATGTTGACAAGGCTAGAAGTGGATCAAGGTCTTTACAAAAACCTCCCATATATAATTTACTAGACTTGGCCCATCAGCTTTGTTCCAACTTCATTATACAGTTTGGACTATTGCCTAACTCCTAAGTAGCTCAACAAAATGCTAAACAGCCCCAATCCGCTGGTCCAACACTAAATTCATGGGAGTTATGACTGCAATCTTTTGCTAAAATGTTAGTTATACTTTGGTGAATATGGAAGTTTCCATTACTTATGGTCAGTCATGTCTGGAATAAACACTCTGAGCAAGATCCTATGGGCTTCCACAACCCGACTAAGAACAGTAGCCTCTACTTTAACATAGTCACGCAGCCACATAGAATTTGATTTTTGGCATGCTTCTTCTACTATTATTTTTCCTAAAAACAAAAAAATTGCTACATCATGCATTCCTAAAAACTCATTTACAAACACCTAAGAGCATATAACACACAATATCATTTGTAATCTAAACCATCTGCAAAATCTCCTCTGATTGACAGCAAAGCCAAATTAAAAAATGGAAAATAAACCAAACTCAAGCCTAATACACTAATCAAAACAAACTGATCGATTGTAACATGCAACATACACACATTTAAATCAACAAACGCACAAACCAATAAACACTACCTTGGTTATAACTTTGTAAGAGATATAGGCCTGAACTCCATTTCCCATTTTAGCTGGATCGGAGACTGAAACTGTTAAATACGGAGGTTGTGACGAAGGGGATCTAGGGCTTTGTGCCATCGGACCTGATCCACTTCTCTGCTGAACATTCATCTTCAATTTCAAATTAGAAAAAAAAAAATAGTTAATTCGAGCTTAAAAATTTCTGTTAAATGTTTTTACAAGATTAAATAATAATCAAAGACTTAAAGGAGTTGTGGCATGTTCGCAATTACCGTAGTGATCTAGGTTAATTTTGCAGAGGAGGGTGAGCCTTGACGCTAACTTACGCAGGTGGTGTGAGATTCACTGTTCCGGCAGACGGCGGCGTGTGTGAATTGGAATTGGTTTATATGATTTTATCATCTCAATGCCCAAGTCAATTCATAATTCATTTAATTAAAATGGAGTACAAAATTGGAAAATCGTCTAGTAGCTATATGGTTTGCTTGATAAATAAATAAAAATAATAAAAGTCATTTTCAAATTTTGGATAACTATTAAAGTCATCTAACTAAACTAATTTGATAATTTCAGTCATATTTCAACCATAAATTCTTAACTTTCTCTAATTAAGTCACGTGTAAACCATATAATTCAAAATTAAAAGAAAATTGGAAAAAATAATAATGTAACTAAAACTTGTCAAAAAAACTTGCTTTAAGATTTGGAATGATAATTAAGTTCGATAACTAAATTTATTTGGCAATTTCAATCCTATTTGAGGCAATATTGTTTATTTTGTAAAGTTGAATCACGTGTAGGCCATGTGACTCAATTAATTTGAGATTTTTCAGCTTGACCGTCTAATCATTCACCTTTTCATCGTTTGCTGATGTGAACGTCAACTAGGAGAAAATTGGAGATAAAACCATTCCCATTACTCATCCTACAATTTAAGCCTTGGCCTCCATTCTTTTTCATTAATTTTGTAATTTTCAATTATTTTCATTTTTTTTCTTCCCATTTGTTTCGTTCTTCACAACCCTAATTTTAAATGACGAATAATGGAGGGCAAAAGGAAAGGGATGATTGGGGAGTTGTTGGTCACAAATGAATGCACGGAAATATACGCGGTCATCAGAGTCGGAGCGAGCGAGGGGGGGTGCATGTAGGGGCACCCGCAGCCCCAAAGCTCCAAGCCTCCAACAGATATAAATTAATTTGCTAGTATTTTGTATAATCACTCTGGTAGGTTGATTTATTGAACTAATTACAAGCAAATTACTAATTATATTTAGGGAGAATAAGTTAATTGACTAAATAAATAATTCCACCAGACATTGCACACAATAATAACCTCACGCATGCATAATCCAAAATTCAGATTACTTAAAGTATGCATGGCAATGTTGTTCTCCTTTAACCGAGCAACAATGTTCCTTGTAGCTTTGATATCTGCTTCTCCAATACCTGCATTAGGGGAGACAATCGTTTTCCTGGATTTTTGTTTAAAATTTTTATTTTTTCTTTTATGTAAATTCAGTAATTAGATAATAAAGTAGATATAATAAGAAGAATGTAAAACTTTAAAGTAATATGATTAACCTGATCCGGAGTCATGCCACTAAACGTTGCCTTAAGAAAATGATTGACTTTCCTGGTGCAGGTATTGTTGGTTGATCGCTCCTCCGAGATAAACGTCGGAGTCTTCTCTTAAGTACATTCACGAGAAAATAATTAATTAAACTTTGTCTCAAGTGCCCAAGAGAATGTAGAGAATAATATAGTGATGCACGTTAAGTTATTGAGATGTATGTTTTCCTAGGACTTATTTATAGTGTGAACGAGACCTTTAAATTTAAATGATTTTGAATAGCCACATAACAGACAATAAAGGAAAATTGTGGCATTTATGTTGCACACTCAATTTGATTTTACAAATAATTTATTTTGAATTTTAAAAGGTTCAAAATTCCAACAAAGTCTTTATCAATTGGTTTCTCACCAGGCCCCATCATTTTTTCTTGTATTACATAGCTTGACGACCTTAGCTCATTTGGACTTGCTCCTTTAGGCTATCTCCAACCCAATGGGAGGTGGGTGGAGATGGCCCATTTGCACAGACTAACTAGTCTCCAACTATCCAGCACTGTGCATTTGCATTTTTACCAACATGCACCAGGTGATGTCATTTTACTTTTTCTATTAAATTAAAAATAATTATTAATAAAAAAATTAATTACGAATTTAACAATACCTGATTTAATTAAATTAACTAGAAATGAAAGATACATTTAATTATAAAAGTTGTGTAAGGTTTAATAACAGTTATTTTAAATTAATGATGCAACATTATTAGTTTTAATTTTGAATATATAAATTTGCCTATAAAAATAAAATTTAACAACATTACAGGATGGATAATAAACCCTTATGTAGTATTATTTATTACTAATATAATTTATTTTTAAAATTATTATTATTATCATCATTATAGATAATATAAATGAGAGTGGGAAATTTTTTTTTTTTAATTAATCAGAGGAGATAGCCCTGTAGGTTAGAGATGGTGCTCGGAAGGGTTCAGATTTACCTCACCCGGGTGAAGATTGACACCCCTGAACTGTGAAAAACCCTCCGGGTTGAAGATGGACTTAGCTTCCATCTTTAAATATGCAAGAAACGTACAAAATTATAGGAGAATCGGGTTCTTATATGATGACAACTACAAAACCCTGTCAAGCTCAATAAATCCTAAATCTAACTAAAAACATCACTTGATTCACATTGGTTTAAGCTCCAAAAATAAATGTTATAACTCACCTTTCGGTACGTTAACAACGATCATGCTAGGAAATTCCTAATTAATTATGTAACATGGCCCGCACATTACTTAATTCGGGGAAACGTAGAATTTTGAGGATTAATTGGAGGACTTTTTTTCCCCCATATAATTAAGGCAAAATTGTAGAAAATGTCTCAAACTAATCAATGATTTTGATTTCGTCCTAAACTTTATCACTTCACCAAATTTCGTTCCGTATTGTAATATTTTTTTTTGAATATTGTCCCATCGTTAATTATGAAACGGAAATTGCGCATGTATCCGTTAAATTGCAGCATGGCTTCTCACGTGTTATGACGTGACAAATTTTAGCATGAACAATTATATAATAGTGCATAATTCGTCCCAAACTAATTACAAGCTTGAACCGTCATTTATATTAAATTAGAATTTAATATTGGAATTAAATTCATGCAAAATGGTAAATTACGGGATGAAATTTCGGCCAGCTGATATAGTTTGGGACGAAAACCAAAATTATTAATTAGTTTGGGATAATATTAAATCACGGAACGAAATTCGGTAAGGTGATTAAGTTTGGGACGAAAATCCAAATTCACTAATTAATTTGAGACATTTTCTGCAATTTTGCCTATAATTAAACAAAAATTTGTAACTTTTTCAAAGTGAAATTTAAAACAAGCCCAAATATGTTTAAAGTCTTGTTTGTTTCCTAAAAACGGAGAGAGAGAGAAAAAAAAAAGAGTTATAAGTAAATTACACTCATGTTTTAGTTACATAGTCCCTTGTGTTATATTCTTATTAGCAAATGATCCATTGCTCTCATAAAAAAATAGTAATAAGACCCCACTACTCTATAAAAGTCATGTATGTGTTAATGTAATCAAAATTTGAAAACGGTATATATATTTTTTCTTTTTGAGTAAAGTATTCGTCAATGTATATATTGTGTTGTTAATGTAATAAAAGGTAAACGTGCCATGACCATAACTCTTGTATGTTTATGACAAGTTTGGTCACAAAGGCATGAAAATTTTCAGTCTTATTTTGGCTTGAAATGTTGGAGTTTTTATGATAAAACCCAATTGATTTGAACTCATTCGGATTGGGTCCTTAAAAACCTTTTTTTTTTCTTTTTTTATTTTAAGTAGAGGCCATAAAAACTTTATGTAAATTTAATTGTGGGAAAAAAGAGTTCATCTCACGTTGAGTTGAAAGTAAAAAATTAGCTATTTGTATACCTAATATAAAATAGGTTATAAGGGTTGGGTCATTTAGGGTGCCAAGCTTTTAGAGGGGTGAGGTCTTAGGTGATTTAAGATTCTCCACGCGCGCTGTCGCCGCTGGATAGACACGTTATATGCTCGGGCTTTGGGCTTTAAAAATTTACTTTTGAAGAAAAATCAAGTAAGTTTTTCACCCATTTAGTAAAACCCAATTAACTAAAAGTCCAAAACCTGACATGAGAGATTTGCGGGTGATTTGACCAAATAGGACCCGCAGACGACCCGGTTCGAGGAAGAAGATCCGTGACCTTTTTAAGTGAAATGGTGTGTCGGTTTGGTTCAGACAGAAACGGTTGCACCTGTTAGAACCGAACCAGTATTTATGGTTATATCCTAGTAGACACGCCCCTGCATATACAACTTTTTAATTGTTATAAACTGGAGAAGAATTTGACCAATTCTTTACTTCAAATTTTATAGCATATAAGTAGAAATACTCTTTCCTCTCTCTTCCATTCTTCTTTTTAAATATTCGTCGAAGTTCTGTTTGTTCAAGTTCGTTGTGAATTTTTATTCATGCAAACAAGGGGCATCAAATTGTTGTATCTTACGAGACTACCGGAAATTAACTGTGTGCATCGTAGACAATTCGAAAATATTATCTTAAGGACATTACATCTACAACGTCAATCTTATTACATCTCCTTTTTTGTTTTCCGATATCAATTCGGTGAATTAATTTGATTTTGGATTTGCATGTTCAATCTATCTTTGCATGTGTAAAATGGGTCAGAATCTTCTAAAACTAAGTCAATTTTTCGTTACTTAAGTCTCTATCTTTGTCGGTAGTCGGTACACTTAAGTCTCTGCCTTTTGATAGTGATATAAATTAACGTAATTTAATTAATTAAAGGGATCGTACAAACTCCATTATATCTAAATTTCAATATATACTTAAGAACTTACTTAAGAACTTTTTATTATTTTATTGAAATAAATTCAATTCATTAACTTAATTTTCAAATTACTTCCTCCCTTTTTTTATTTGTCATTTTGAAGGATTGCACACTAATTAAAAAATGTCATAGATAGTCACATTTTTTAGGTAAAAATTCCAAACTAACCTTTTAATCAAATATCAATTAGCATTAATGACAAATATTATTAAGAAGGGTAAAATTGATAAAAAAGACATTAATTTTACACTTTAAAACGATTATAAAAGTTAACAAAGAATTTTCGCCAAAACGACAAATAAAAAAAATGGAGAAAGTAAGTTACTGCTTCTGTTTTTAATTGTAACAACCCTATTGTACATTAAAAACTCCACTAAGTTGCATGTGCTATTTATTTTCGATTTTATAGTTTACTATACCTCATTTATTAATATAGTACAAATATATTTCAATTACACAAATTGTTAATTAAACACCAACATAAAATACGTAATTTCAGAACGTCATGTCACATGCATTACCTCTCAATTGAGAATTATGGACTAAAATTGTCAAAAAAATTAAATAATTACTTAGTTGAGAAAACAAGTACGTACATGTGACGTGAGCAAAATATATAGTCCAGAGTCCAGACTCCAGATTACAAGTACATTGAGTCTCCTCAGACTTTAACTTGACCACGTTACTTAATTGACTTCAATTCAATTCCAACCTTTTCTTACGATCATTCACATGGAATTACAGACCATATCCATATGTACTTACGACCAATTTGAGAAGAGAAAAATGTAAAGCAAATTTTGACTCTATTTTCTCCATGTATGTACAATATTGAATTATCCCTTTAATTAAATTACGTTAATTTATATATGTGTATATATGGAGAGATAATCAAAATTATACAATGACAATTAGCCCCTATTAGAACAAAATTATAGAAATTCAACATTACTATATATCCTCAATAAAGTTTACCTGCAATAATTATACAAATTAAATATTAAATCTAAAAAATAATTGTAGACGTATTTTTTTTTTGTTTAAATGTAATAATTATTTTGAGTCACAAATTCTTTTAATTGAATTGATTACTACAAAATTCAACACTGCAAAGGAAAATGGATTTTAGTGACAAAATATTAAGTGACATTGTTGAAATTGTCACTTTGTGCATATATTTAGTGGTAAAAATATAAGTTTTGTTACAGTAATAATTGTGACAAGTGCAATAGTGACAAAATATATTTTTAAGTAATTGTCACTAATAACTATTAGTGACAAGTGTATGGAACTTAAATTGTTACAATTGACAATTAGTGATACCCTTTCAATGACAACCTAGTGGCAATAAATTAATAAAAAAAAAAAAAAACTAGTGACATAAAATAGTCACTATAATCTAGTGACAATTTTTTAGTTGTCACTTTTGAGGTATCACTAAATGTCAATAATGATAATTTTTTTATATATATCTTGTCGCTGGTGTGTTTATATGCATCATTCTAGTGACAATATTTAAATTCTTGTCACTTTGTCATTTACTATTTTGTCAATTAAATTTAAATTTTTTGTAGTGCAATAAAAAAAAATTAGTACTACAAACATTCTCTTTTATTCAACTCATCAACGTGCAATGGGATAATAAGCTAGGGGCGAAAATAGCCTAGTAAATATTATACATGTTTGTGTAGTTTAATACTTAATTTGATATACGATATACATAATATAATATTATATATATGAAAGAGAGTTAAGGATGTAAGGTAAATAGAGTCTAACAATTTATTATTCAAATTTAGATTTATTCTCGATTGAGTTAGAGAATATTGTATATATTACTATTTAAACTAACCAAGCTCAAAAAATATCAAGTAGCTTTATTTAAATTTCAGCATAGCTAGCAATGCTTAGCAAGTAATAAGTGCATAAACATATGAGCCTTTTTTTTTAGCATAGTTATAAGCATATAAAAGTATATTTATTAAACTAATAATTGATCTTTTTAAGTAACAAAAATTAAATTTATTGATGTAAACTTGTTTCGAACGAAACTATATTATTCATTATATATACTTATAAAATTTACTTCCATTAAAAGAATATTTTCAAAATAAAATATATATAACACCATATTAAAGATTGACTGTGTCAGAATAAATTTAGTGGGCTTGTCTTTATTTGAAAAATAATATATTAGAAAGAGTAATATGCTAATATTTAATTAATTTTTTTGTAAATTTAAATATAAGAAAATAAATTTACGTAGGCAATTCCCCGAATTTAGAACATTCTTAGGCCCCTCTAATGTGTTAGGCCAACAATACCCGGAATTTAGAATATTCTTAGGCCCCTCTAATGTGTTAGGTCAACCCTTAAGTAACGATACATAATTCAAGTATAATTTAAATTTTGTATCGAACCAGAAATATTTGTGTTTAATTGTTTAACGAATCAAACTCAAACAAGCTTTTATCGAACAAAGATCACAAGTAGTTTGATATTTGAACATATATCTTATGAGAGAATTTCACTTTTCATACCATAATTCAACCTACTTTAGAGATTTGATACCATAATTTTTTCTACTAACACATTTGATATCATAACTCAAATCAACTCGACACATTTGATACTTCCGTCAAATTGGAAACAGAATTGTCACGTGATTGTCACGTGGCCGTTAAAACTTTGAACATTTGATACCATAACTTATGTTGACTGATAATTTTACCCCATAACATTTCAGGTTACCAAAAAAGCCCCACGTCTCCAAATTTAGTGACGATTTTAGTCCACATTGTTGCCAAATTTCCAAATTGACTCGAATAAGACTACGTGCTGACCAATTTAGAACTTTACACATTTGATACCATTATTTATGTTGACTGGTAATTTTACTCCATAACATTTCAGGTTACCAAAAAAGCCCCACATCTCCAAATTTAGTGACGATTTTAGTCCACATTGTTGCCAAATTTCCAAATTGACTCGAATAAGACCACGTGCTGACCAATTTAGAAAATTTTACTTATTTTATTTAAATAACAAATTTAATTTGTAAACAATATTAATAAATTAAATAATACATTAACATAAATATCACCAAAATTAAGAAAATATATATTTTTTAAATATAAAATTTATTTAATAGAATTAATATATTTAATATTTATTAAAATAATAAATTATATATTTTAAAACTATTTAATATTTATTAAAGTATTAAATAATAAATAATTTTAATTTTTAAAATAAAAATCCCCACCCCACCCACCACCTCCCCACCCTTCCCCCCTACCCCCCGATTCCCAGGCCGGCGCGGGCCTGGGAATCGGGGGTAGGGGGAGGGTTGGGGATTTTTTTATTGAATTATAATTATTTATTATTTAATATTTTAATAAATATTAAATAGTTTTTAATTATATAATTTATTATTTTAATAAATATTAAATAGATTAATTCTATTATATAAATTTTATTTTTAAAAAGAATATGGTTTCTTAATTTTGATGATAGTTATGTTAATGTATTTTTTAATTTATTAATATTGTTTATAAATTAAATTAGTTATTTAAATTAAATAAGTAAAATTTTCTAAATTGGTCAGCACGTGGTCTTATTCGAGTCAATTTGGAAATTCGGCAACAATGTGGACTAAAATCATCACTAAATTTGGAGATGTGGGGCTTTTTTGGTAACCTGAAATGTTATGGGGTAAAATTATCGGTCAACATAAGTTATGGTATCAAATGTGCAAAGTTTTAAGGGCTACATGACAATCACGTGACCATTCCGTTTCCAATTTGACGGAAGTATCAAATGTGTCGAGTTGATTTGAGTTATGGTATCAAATATGTTGGTAGAAAAAGTTGTGGTATCAAATCCCTAAAGTAGGTTGAATTATGGTATTTAAAGTGAAATTCTCTCTATATCTTATCAACTTGTTTGATATACATATGAAAAACAGAGCTAAAAAAAAAACTTTTATTAAACGAGCTCGAGTCAAATATCAAATAACATTCTACCAACAGATGATTGGTCTAGTGGAAGGGACTAGTCACTACAAAGTAGCGGACTCAGGTTCGAATCCCTGTTGGGAGAGGTTCCCACTTTATGTGCCCGACACGCCTCGAAAGGGATTAAACCCTTGAGAAACAAAAAAAAAAATTTCCTTTTAATTTTTCATATGTGTCTCGTATATAAAGTGAACTTATATATGAGAGATTCTCATATAATATATTCAACCCGCCTTAAAATAATTAAATCTTTGGCAAAAAAAAAAAAGGGGGACATGCATGTATTTCCTTAGAAACGCGTAGAAATTTCCAAGAATTCCTCTATATATATCGCTTTCATTCTCTCTACATGTCACTATTAATTCTCTCACTTTTTTCCTCATTAAGAAATCCACAAGAAATTTCTCCCCTACAACTACAAATGCCAATTTCATTGCTTTCACTGTTTATACGCGTGTTTTAATTAAATAAGTGTACATATTCCATCTCAAAAAGAAAAAAAAAATTGAGAATGGATGATCTACCACCAGGTTATAGGTTCTATCCTACAGAGGAAGAATTGGTTTCTTTTTATCTTCAACATAAACTGAGAGGCACGAGAAATGACATCGACCGAGTCATACCAGTTCTTGATATTTACCATTACAATCCATGGGAACTTCCACGTAATTTTTTTTTTTTTTTATCAATTCTTTTAAATCTTCATTATTTTAGTATTTCTTGATTTATATCACACACAACAAAATATTGATTAAATCTCAATATTGAATTTTTGTATCATATTATTTACAAATAAAATGATCAGTTCAATTCATATTTTTTTTGTTACATATATATCCGTTTGAAAATATGTTTTACGTTTAAAAAATTAGGAATATTATTTTATAAAAAATGCATGCTAATAGCATGTTTTATTTAATTATTCATATAAGGGGTTTAAATTTTTTATTCAATATATAGGAATATTATTTTATAAAAAATGCATGCTAATAGCATGTTTTATTTAATTATTCATATAAGGGGCCGTTTGGTAGGGTGTATGAGATTAAGGTGGATTACATTGGAGTCAGATTAAAGGTCATATCAAAAACATTTTTGGTAGATTTGATAGAATGTTTCCATGTTAATTGTAAATTGATATAGATTTTAATTTGTGATTTAGTTATGTATAATGTTTTTCCATTTTCTGGTATTTGAGAAATATTTATGATATTTAATGATATGTTAAAAAGGAAATATGTAAAATATGAGGTTATTAGTGATATTTATCTGATCCATATTTACCTGGATTAACTAATCCACCCACGCCTAGGTGGATTATAATCCAGTCTTAATACCGGATCGTAAAGATTTAATCCATTTGACCCGAAATTAGAGCAATGCCACCAAAAGTTGTATTAGTCCATATTAATTCATATAATATGACCTAATACCCCCTATTAGGTCCTATCAAACGAACCCAAAAGAAGTAAATATTTCTTAATTTTAAATAGTCTTAGTTAATAAATTTTTTGAGACCTCTCTAAAATGGAGTCCTAGCTCCCCTCAAAGGCGATCAAATTGGATTTGCATATATAACTTAATATATAACAAAGTACTTGAACTATTAATTGCTTTAATTTGAAATCGAAACAGGATTTTCAAGGGATCGTGATCGCCATGCAAATAGCGAGGAGTGGTTCTTTTTCGTTCCGAGAAATGAAAGGGAAACCCGTGGAGGAAGGCCGAATCGGCTCACAACTGAGGGTTATTGGAAAGCAACTGGTTCTCCTGGTGATGTTTACTCCTCCTCCCAAAATCGCGCAATAGGTAGGAAAAGAACGATGGTTTTCTACGTGGGACGAGCTCCCTATGGAAGAAAGACTCAGTGGAAGATGAATGAGTATAAGGCTATTGATTATAACAGCCATGATCAACCTTCTTCCTCATCAACTATTGCAAACTCACAGGTCTGATTTTTCGATTTCTAAAGTTGATATATTTACCCCACAAATGGTTAGTCCCACGTGGATTCAACTGCAAAAATTAGATCAAGTTATCATCATGTGTAGGTCATGTGCTCGATAATTTGCGGGATTCGCTAAATTTAAAAGTATTAATTGCATATTTACCCTAAAAATAGGAACGAGGGAAAAACACTTTTGATACCAAGCTTAGTTCAAAAAACACGTTTGGTATCAAACTTTTTGAAAAACCACATTTCATACCATGATTGACACAATCTTGACACATTTAGTTTTACCGTCAATTTTCGGATGAAATTCAGTATGTACCGCTCATGTGCCCATTAAATTGACAATGTAAGGGAAAACATGCACAAGTTTTAAAGACATACATATTGACGACACTTGTTGAATTCCATCCGAAAATTGACGGAAAAAGTAAATGTATCAAAGATGATGTGAAATATGATATGAAATGTGTTTTTTCAAAAAGTCTGGTATCAAATGTGTTTTTTGGACTAAAGTTTGGTATCAGAAGTGTTTTTTCTTCAAATAAAAATTTAACATTTTGACATAAATTTAGAACTAATAATTGTATATTTACCAACAAAAAACTAGAATTGTGCATGTTGGCTGAATTTCAGAACTAAATTTTAATATCCATATAGCATATTTACCTAAAAAAATAAGGTAAAATAATGTGATTGTTCATAAAGGTTCAATAATTTAAATAATTGAACTAATAGAAATGTCCATAAACTTTCAATTAATAAAATCAATGAACTCTTTCACCAAATTAAAAAAATACTCATTTGATAAAAATAATAATTTTATATATTGGCCTAGATAGTATACCCATTTAATTTGCCAATTGATTATATATATTTAATAAATTTTGAAATACGTATTTTACTTTTCAGTAAGAAAATCAATGAAGATCTAATTTTAGATGTAAATAGTTATGTACATAATATTTTCAATTAATTAAATCATTGAAATTTTTTTCGAAATTATTATACCCAGTAATTTCAGCAAATGACTTAAATAGTTAGACCTATTTAATATCTTCGATGATATTAAATCGAAAATTTACTTCTTACATAAAATAATAAAATTATATAATATAAAAGTTTACTATAATATTAACATAAAAATATATTTTTTTAAAATGTTTTGTAATGTATCCCTTAATTAAATTGTATAGAACAAGAATATAATATTTTATAAAATATAACTTTAATTAACATGAATTAATTGGATGCATAATCAATATAACTTCGAATCTTGATTACTTAATTTCTTTTTGGTTAATTAAGTTCGAATCCTGATTATCTTCTTAAAAAAATCACTAATTACTTGAAGAGTCAAATTAATTTTTCTTAATCAATGGAGAATAAAAAAATTTACCCTAATTTTCTATAACTCACGTTTAAGTTGGATTGATTATGGAAGTAAATCAGTTATAATATTTCACCAATTGAGCATAAGGTAAATATATAAATGAATTTTAATAATTGAGTTGTTAAATATTTTAAATTTAAGAAAATTGAAAAGGTTATAAAAGACTTTTTGATTTAAGTTTTTTATTTTAATTTTCCTTTGAAAAATAAAGGATATTTTTATCTTAAAAAGGGAGGGTTTAACTGGCGAGAAATTATTTAGTACAACCGCTGCACCACGTCATCAAGTACACGTGGTGCAGCCCACCAATACACTTGGGACATGTGGATTGATAGTCCATATCACCTCATATTCTAGCCATGTTCCAAAAAAAAAAGGATTCAAAAAACTGTGTTCACATTGCCAGAATATGGGTGATGTGGATTATTAATCCACATGTCCCAAGTGTACTGGTGGGCTGCACCACGTGTACTTGATGACGTGGTGCAGCGGTTGTACTAAATAATTTCTCGTATTGGCCGAATTTGAGGGGTTACAAATGCCACATGGCGTGATTTGAGGGGGTGTCACATGTGAGAATAGTTACAAGACGCCGCAACCTATAAGCCCCGTAGTTACTTGTGCAACAGTGATCTATAAATAAATTGAGCAAGTAATTAATATATACTGGCAAGAAGGAATAATAAATTCATCCAAGCTTCTAATTCTCAAAGATCAATTAAAAAATGTTTGGAAAAGTAACACAATTGGAAAATTAGCATGAATAAATCAAAGAGGAAAAACACTTTTATATCAAACTTTAATCCAAAAAATATATTAGGTACTAATTTTTTGAAAAATACATTTTATACCATGATTCGCACAATCTTGACATATTTAGTTTTGCCGTTAAATTTCGGACGAAAACATGCACAAGTTTTATAGACCCACAATTGACCACACTAGCTGCATTTCGTCCGAAAATTGACGAAAAAAATAAATGTGTCAAGATGGTGTGAATCACGGTATAAAATATATTTTTTCAAAAAGTCTGATATCAAATATATTTTTGGGACTAAAATTTGATATTAAAAGTGTTTTTCCCTCGTAAAACAAATCATATCACATGAAATGACTAATATGCATGCATGCTAAATTTCTCAACTTATGACTTTATTAAAATGACTTATTTGCATGTTGCATTCTCAAATTAAAACTATTCTCCAAAATATTATTTGATGCAGGTAATTAGGGAAGAATTCAGCTTATGCCGAATTTACAAAAAAACAAAATGCTTTAGGGCATTTGACAGGCGGCCTCCACTTGATCAACAGATGGTGATGAGCGACCAATCCGCACTGCGCAATGTACAACATATTGAAAACAATGGAGAAGCCATATTTAACTATCAAAATGCTAATCAAGTAGTACTTCAACCAGAAATAAGTACTGATTCTTATAATCAACAATCTGTGGAGAATGATCCAAATCAAAACAAGGATAATGATGAATCAATTTGGGATTGGGGACAATTCAATTGGTTTGATTGATGAACGAGAGAGATGTATATATATATATATATGTTGATCCAAGATTAATGTTTAGTACATAGTTTAAATTTAAGAATGTGGCTAATTAACTAGCTACTAATAATGTTGATTCAGTGTATGCTTTAACTTTAATGTTTTAACATATTTTTTAATAAATTAAGAGCAACTTAAAGTTTATGTACCAAAAAGTGATTGGTCTAGTGGAATATACTAATCCATCACTACAATGTAGCTAACCCAAGTTTCAATTTTGAATCTTTGATGGAAGAGGTTCTTACTTAATGCGGTCGCCCTTCGGATTTAAACCCTTGGGTACAAAAAAGAAAAGTTTATGTACTCATGATATGGGGATGGGGAATTAAGCAGTATGAGTTCAAAATAGAGAAAATGTACGAAATGAAAGCATATTAGACCTTTAACTTTTACAGGGATGTGGTTGAGATATCGATAGTTTCGACAAGCAATTTTTATCAATTATGTTTTAAGATGTCGCAATTTTAGTCATCTTACCTTCACTTTTAGTTCTAAATTCGTCAGAGTTAAAGTTAGTGCTCATAAATTTGCAAGCAAACAAACTAATGGTCGTAAATTGCATAACCTTTTATGTTTAAAAATGATCACTAAAATATTATTAAGACTTATATAAATTTAAAAATGTATATGTAATTTTTGTATATATTCCATAATTCATATCTTTAAAATAATGGTTCAACAAAAATTAATATTCATTTCATTCATCTATTTCCAATTTTGGATCTTTCTAAAAGATCCTAATTATAAAGTTGTTCGAATTTGAATTGAATTAAAGTCCATTTCATTAACAATACCGAGTGATATATGTGCCTACATGCAATATGAAATTTTGTGCTTAAGAAAATTGGGGGGGGGGGGGGGGTAAGGAATTAAAAATGTTGATCTAGTGTTAGCAACAATTCCTTTTTCAATTTGGGAATAAATATGGAAAGACAAAAAATAAATATTATGTTACTCCTAGGTGTGTTAATTAGGGAAGGTGTTGTAGTTAGTTGACTTGAATTTTGAATAATCTTTGATATGTATCCTAATTGCATGGTCAAAAAAAAAGAAAAAATGTGTAGATATGAGAAATAATATGAATGTTCCTCTAAATTCTCTGCGTACTGGAATTCTTTATATCCAATTCTCTAACCACGCGACGTGAAACATGATCAGGATCTTTATAAGATCTACACCAATGCCCGTTTTAGGAACAATAATCAACGTCGAAGCCAGAAAATAATTTCATTGGGATCACTTTTTATATTAAACTAAATTTCAAATATTGTTCAAAAAGAATTTCAACCACAACATTCAAAATTTTAAAAATATTAGTTTGAACTCAAAAAACAAATAGCTTGGTGAATTACTTTTGTTTGCAAATGTTCACCTATATTCGTCATAGAATGAAACAATTTTATTTGTTCGAGATATTAGAAACTTGAAAAGAAAAAAAAAACTTTCTTTTTAAGAATTTGGAAGAATTTAAATTTAAAGAAATGTTTTGAGTAGAAATTACTCTGTATTTTTGTTGTTTCGAAGTGTTCAATATAACCATATATAAAAATATTGATCCATGTAATTATTTTCATGACTGATTCACAAATAGTATAGTTTTTCTCCGAGGGAATCGCACTTTTCATACCAAACTTTTACATACTTTATACATTTCATACCACACCTTTCAGAATGACACATTTTATACCAAAATTGATCAACTTTTATTAGTTTTGGTACCACCGTTAAATATTGGATGGAAAGGTGTGGTACCAAAATTGAAAAAAGTTGATCGATTTTGGTATGAAATGTGTCATTCTGAAAGGTATGATATGAGGGCGTTTATTTTTGTCGGACGCGACGTACTGGGCGAAAGTTAGGTACCCCCAATCCGACCACTAGACACACACGTGATTAAAAGTTAGGTACCTTTCCAATATTGCCCTCATCAATTTCCAAAAAAACATAACAGAATAATTAATTTAAAACACCCATCATTCCATCGCCCCTCACCCACCCACTCAAGCAAAACCCTTCCCCCGTCTCCTCCAAGCGGACTGCCACCACCGTCGCCTCCGCCGAGACAAGCTTTGACCCTTCCCCGTCTCCTCCAACCCTTCTCCCTCAATTTTCTTGTTAGTGCAAAAGATTTTCAATCAATTTTCTGGAACTTTTGCAAATGGAGTTCAAGTATGAAGAAGATTTGATTTTGCTTCATCTACCGAGGAAAAGAACAACTCTAATATGAAGGAGCAGGAAAATATATCTTCAGACGGTGAGAATAATTTCTCCTCCTGTGATACAGAACCTAGAAATTTCAACCGCAATTTGGAGCTTCTTCACAGCAATAAGATACATGAAATAAGTTTTGGTTCTATTGAAGATGCTGACATTTTTTATATTGAATATGGTAGAAAAATGGGGTTCGATGTTCGTAAGTGTCATGTGAAAATTGGAAAAAATAATATTGTGAAGAATAGACATTGGGAATGCAATCGGGCCGGATACCAGGCCTCCTTCAAATAATTATTTTTCACGACGACGTAAAGATACAACAAGGTGTGGATGTAAAGCTCGATTTCGAGTAGCTCACGATATTAATGATGTATTATACAAGGTGAGCTATTTTTCACCCCACCACAACCATGAATTGGAAACTTGTGAAACACAACATCGGTTGAAGTGTAACAGGTACTAATTTTAGGATAATGGGTTTATGTTTTAATTAATGTGTGTGAAATTTGTAAGTTGATATATTGATTAAGATAATTTTTCATAAATGTTAGGTATATTTCACCAGCTCATAAGGCATTGTTAAATGGTTTGACTCAATCTGGAGTTAGGACTTGTCAAGTCCTCAATTATTTGGAGAGATGTGAAGGAGGAGCATCCCAATTACCCTTTAATAGGAGAGCTGGATACAATTTCTTGCATAAAAGCAGAATGCAACTCATCAAGCGGGGAGATGTGAACACTGCACTTTCTTTTCTGGAAGGCTTGAGGGTACATGATAAAGATTTGATAGTCGAATACACAGCAAATGAGGACAAATCTCTAGAGAGGTTGTTTTGGACGGATGGTTGTTCAAGAGCTGAGTATAAGTTGTTTGGTGATGTACTTATATTTGATAGTACCTACAAAACAAATACTTATCGTTTTCCTTTTGTTGTTTTCTCTGGTATAAACAACCATATGAGCACATGCATATTTGGCGCTGCCATGTTATGTAATGAGACTGTTGATTCTTATACATGGTTGTTGGAGAAGTTCAATGAAGCAATGGGAAGTCAAGCTCCATTATCAATCCACACCGATCAAGATGCAGCTATGCGTGCAGCTATCCAAAATGTGTATCCTGATGCAAAGCACAGATTATGCAGCTGACATTTAGAGCGTAATGCCCAGAACAAAGTTTGTACCCCGTAATTTACAACTGGCTTTGGAAAGCTACTCAAGAAGAATCAGTCCATCGAAGAATTTGAGCAAGCTTGGATAAAGTTGATCCAAGATAATTGCGTAGAAAATCATCCATGGGTTATTGATATATATTCTAAAAAGGAGTTATGGTGCGAGGCATATTTTCGCGGCTATTTTATGGGAAGGACTAGAAGCACCCAAAGAGCCGAGCCCATCTTAAGAGTGGGGGTAGAAAACCCTACAGGATTGCAGAATTACTTATGCACTTCCACGAATGGCTTGATAAATGTAGATCATCTTTTAAAAAGAAACAAGAATCATGTGAGCGAGTCGACAGTAAACCACCACCTGTGTTCACTGCAATACCGAACCTTGAGATTCATGCTTGACATCTGTACACTGAAAAGGTTTTTTATGTGGTTCAAAGGGAAATTATGAAGGAGCAAGCACTCTTACTTGAATCAGCAAGGAACGAAGATGATAGAATATTCCATTTCACATTTGGGCGGTATGGCAAGGCAATTTCTAAACGGGTGTGTGTAAGAATTGATTGGGAATCTGCAACATTTGAATGTGAGTGTAAAATGTTAGAGTCTGAGGGCCTGCCATGTAGGCATTTATTTTCGAGTTTCAAGTTTATGCAGATCTTTAAGATTCCATCCCCTTGCATATTTGAGAGGTGGACAAAAAATATTGGACATGAATTGCTAGACATCATACCAAAGACAGCTCCGTTGATAGAACCCCAAAGGCAGAGATTCTTGCGACTTTACAATGAGAGTTCTAGTCTTTGCGTAAATGCTTCTCAATCTGAATCAGTGACCAACATGTCCTTAAGGCGTATTAGAACGGTTGCAGAAGAGGCGAAGAAAGCTTATATTGATGATATGGAAGATGAAAAGGGAAAGCTGAAAACTGAAAATGGTTGTGATAAATTTGATGATATTAATGATCCAGCCAAATTATCCAAATATCCTGAAGTTCTTGATCCTAAGAGGATTAAGTCAAGGGGAGCTCCAAAGGCAGTGAAGCAGAAATGTGGCACATGCGGGTATATGTTTATATTAATCCCATCTTTAACCTTTTTTTTCATATATGTTCAAATTAATTTTATCCTAAGTTGTTAAATTTTTCATTTTAATTAGGGAGCCTGGCCACAAAAGTACCACGTGTCCTAGTAAAACATGTGAAGGCGATGACAACCTCAACAAAAAACAACATAAAAAGGCGAAGGACACAAAGTAGAAGCCCTAATGTCACGTACTTCATAGTGTCATGTACTTGCGAATTAAATGACTTCATATGGTTTTAAAGATTTAATGATCCATATAGGGAAAAAAATCTTACTTCTATATTAATCCTAGTTCCAGTTGTTGTTGCTAATGTATTGGGACAATAATAACAATATGTAAGTTGATGATAACTACATCCAAATCATCGACTAATTCCAGCATAATTTAACATCCAAACTATTTACAAATTCATCTCAACACAGAAGGAAGGCGGGTTTGTCAATGCTTGAAAAAAATTTACTAAAGTTATCCACAAATTGATCAAAATTAATCAGCCAAAATATCCACAAAAATTCATTAGAAAATTATCGACTAATCCCAGCATAATTTAACATCCAAATTATTCACAAATTCATCTCAAAAAAATTACTAAAGTTATCCACAAATTGATAAAAATTGAGCAGCCAAAATATCCACAATACTTCATTAGAAAATAAACTACCAGATTTCAAAATGCATTATAAAATCTAACAAACATGCAAAGTCTTAACATAAATTAGTACAGCACGACCATCTTGATGAGCATAATCTAAATCTAAAATATCAAATTGACAATGATCCCCTAGGTCAATATTATTGTCTTTGCAAAAAGACTCCCACCCATTAGTTATTGCCACACGCCGCTGTCCGATTTTGTAAAACTTGATTTCTGCTTCCCAAAACATATCTCTACACCCAAAGACACACAAAACAACTATTTTCTTGGTTTGGAGCTTGAGTGACTTCCATGTTGTCGGGGGAATAACCTGCATGAAAAGTGAAATGTTAATTAATAATATAGATAAGCATATAAAGTTTATTAATTAATAATATAAGAAAATTAATCAACTTGAAAAACACTGAAATGTTAAATAAACATATAAGGCGCGAAACTGAGACTTGATTACAATTTTTGGTGTTGTAATATTGGATGGTTCTTTCAAATTGATAAGGACTCGTAATGCCTCCTCTAACATCTGATTGGGGTGGGAGTTCCACGATCGTCTCAACTGGAGTTTCAGTTTCACAGGGGCAAACAACCTTTGTCTCCATCTCATCGGGTTCTTCTACAATTTCATAAATTTATTATAATTTACTCCACCTTTGATAATAAATCAAATAATTTACTTCACCTTTGATAAAAAAAACAAATAATTTAGTTTACCTTTGATAAAAACCTTTCCGTTCAGCATGGACCGAAGCTCGAAACAAGATTCGTCAAACACAAAAGCCAAAAATGTCAAATTATCACAATATTCAAAGAAAAGTACAGAGTTCTCATCCAACCATAGTTCTTGCACAAAATCGATCCAGCAAGGTCCAAAAAATTGTGCTATACTATTGTTCTTTTGAAGATTTATCCTCCAAATTCCCCAACGTGTAATAACTTTGGCATTAACAACACTGCCATCTTCGATATTCAAAAATCCAGAAAATTCAGTAGGCAACATCTGCACATGGGCCAACATTAGCAAAATACTTGATTGGTGTATAATCATGATTTATGTTAAATAAAAAAAATAAGAGACGAAAATTACCAATTTTGATTCATAATCTTCAGTCATCCCTGTACAAAACTTTATCGGTATCCTCTTTAGAAACTTATCAATTTTGGAATGTCCCAAAATAGTTACATTAAATTTCATATAACCAAGATATTAAAAAAAAAGTATATCATCTCGTCCGACAGAATAAATATGCAACCAATTTTTAAAATCCCTTCCACAAAACTTGAACTTTCTCTTTACCAAATCAATTCCAACTTTAGTAACCTCTACTGCTTTAGTATGAGTCAAACCAGTAGTTCTAAATAAAGCCTTCATTACAATTTCATTCCTCGTCAATTCAACAAACTCTTGAGGGAGATCCAATGCCTGATATAATCATGAATAAGAAATCTTCAGTAGATATCTTACCTAAACCCTAGATAGGTAACGTGACTTAATATCATACCTTTTGAGCTCGAGAATCAATTCCTTTTATAAAAAACTTCATGCCTACAGCCATCCTTTTGTTGGTCATCTGCGTTTATATAACACAAAATCACATAAATTAAAAAAAAAAAAAAAGCTTATAAAATTTTCAAATATTATGTAAATAATTGCTTTGTCGCCTTTTTTCCTTGTTGCCTTGGCCCGATATCTTCAACGTGAAGAATCGAGATGAAAGACAGAGGGTTTGGTTTTGTTTTAAAGTGGGCAAAAGTCCAGAAAATTCACGGAAGACAGAGGGTTTGGTTTTGTTTTGAAGCGGGCAAAAATGCAGAGAAGACAGAGGGTTTGGTTTTGTTTTGTGTCTAGTATATGAAAAAGGATATGAAGAAGACAGATCAATTAATACGACTTGGACAGCTGGGCATCATTAATCCTGCGTGAGTTCTGAAACCCTAAAACTTTTCAGACTAGATCCAGTTGCCTCTTTTTAATGAAACCCTAGATTGGAATGGAACACGCAACGTAATTCCATCATGTACATAGTAAGCTAAATTTGGATGTTTATTTAATTAATGCAGGTCCAATTTATTAAATACTAGATTTCTTATCAAAATGTTTAAACCTCATTAATTAATCTAACGTGAAATATATTTTGAAATCACGTAAACCACATGATTTAGGTTTTTAATTAAAAATTTGATTTAAAAAAATAAAAGAAAAATAAAAGAAAATAGGGAGGGTCAATTTTATAAATAAAATTTTTGAAAAGGTCATTTCTCTTAAATTCTCTATCATTTATATAAGGCAAAATTGCAAAAATCGTCCCAAACTAATCACTGATTTTGGATTTTCGTCCCAAACTATTTAATTTGACGAATTTCGTCCCGTAATTTAATATTTTTTTGGAATATCGTCCCACCATAATTATAAGACGAAATTGCGCATTTGCCGATGAATTATCACATGGCTTCTTAAGGGTTATGACATGGTAAATTTTAACATGAATAATTTTATAATATTGCAGAGTTCGTCCCAAATTAATTATAAAATTGAACGTCATTTTCATTAACTTAGAAATTTAATATTGGGACTAAATTCATACAAAATGGTAAGTTATGGGACGAAATTTGGGGAGTTGATATAGTTTGGGACGAAAAATCAAAATTAGTAATTAGTTTGGGACGATATTCCAAAAAAATATTAAATTACGGGACGAAATTCTCCAAGTTAAATAGTTTGGGACGAAAATCCAAAATCAGTAATTAGTTTGGGACGTTTTCTGCAATTTTACCTTTATATAAAGCTATAACTAATTAGCAATTTAATAATAGTTAGGCACTTTCAACATTCAACATTGAACATGACCTTAACAAAAAAACAACCGACATTAAAATTACAAATTAAAACCCAATTGACTTGAAAATAAAATAAAATAGAAGAATTTAACATCCTGAATTCCTGATCCATTTTCAGGCACCGAAAGGAAATAACTGGGCAGCAGCAACCGTGAGAATGGTGTGCTTGTCCATCAATTTCTCACACATAGAATCCATTAAGAAAAGATCTTCATTCGTTGCAATCCAACCAAACATCCCTTTTGCACGAACTCGATTACATCTCATTAACTCAGCCAACAACTCAGCCTTACCACGCCCTTCTTTAACAAAAAACTGATTGAACATCATGGCATCATGCAAGCCAACCATATCTCCTGTGTAATCAACAAGATGGTAGCTAGTTTTCACAGTGTCGTTCTGGGTGAATACCTCTCGGGTATCACCCGGACCTAGCATCTTCTTAGTAAGATATTCTTTCACAGTGAGAGAAGTCTGATCGGACAAATCATCAACATAATAATAAACAATTCCCGTTGGGGGCCAGATATACGCGACAGAGTTTGATAAACTGGCAGTAAATGAAGTTTGTCTCCTACCATATTTTTCCCGTTCCAAGAAGATGCTTATGGCATGGTGACGGGCGTTAGTGAGTAACTTTCCTCTCATCTGGCCTTTAATATGTTGTTCAAAGTCCAAGAGACCCCATCGTTTTTCTTTTTCAGCCATACACTTAGTATCAGGACAGTGGGTGATGGTTTGGTCAATATTTAAGTTGTAATTTTGTTCAAGATATTTTAGAAATTCTCTGGTCTCGCATCTGAACTCTTCAACGGGAATCTCTTCAAGTTCAGTATATACAAGAGATTGAAGTGGGCTTACGTATTCTGGTATTTTTGTTGAAGGATTCATTTTGAGAGGATGAATAATTTTGATAGGATTGCCAACGTAGACTGAAAAATTATAAATTTTCTAACAAAAGCAAACACTAAATGAGCTCTTTATATGGGATAGTCTTGCACGGACCTGGTCTAGGAGTTTAACTCCTAACTCCTAGACCATGTGGTCCACAATTTTTCCTACAATAAAATATTCATATTTAACTATACATCATTTAAATTTAACCAAATCAACTAACTAAGGTAACTTATAATAGAAAAAGAAAAAACAAAACTTACTAAAATAAATTGAAACTGCCGCTTTTTTTTTTAGTATCTCCTACAATTTAAACTTTATTATGAATATATGTATGTTTATTTGATTTGAACAGGGATGTCAAATTTGGATTTATTTATATATGATAATAATATACAATGAAGTTGATAATAATATTTAATTGATGAAAAAATATAGACCACGTGGTCTAGGAGTTAACTCCTAGACCGGGTCTATGGAAGAATCTTCCTCTATATGGAACCGTATGGAAGAGTAAGGAAAAACCTTAGAATTGTGTGGGGCCAATGTTGAATGTTATAGATTCCCACTAGATATTTGGTAATTTTACTTTTAAATAATTATTTCATACAAATCTGAATATAATTTTGAATGTGAATATAAAAAGTAAGCCGCGTTTGTTCCATTTTAGCAATAGCTTGGAAATAATATTTCAATGTTTTAGGTATTTGTTTTTAGTAAAAATATATTTTTTTAAGGTGAGTTTTTCTTAATAATAATTCGATATTACTATGTGTTCCTTAGACCTCAATATTATTCGTCTTTTGTAATTTTTTTTTTAGGTGAGTTTTTTATCTCTTTAATAGTAATTCGATATTAGGGTTCTTTAAATTTTTGTAGTATAAAATACTTAATAATAATCACAAAACGCAAATTAAATACAGAAAATAATTACCAAAACAATTAAAATACCAAAAACTTAAATTAAAAGATTTAGAACTTAACAAAAACTTACTTAATTAAACATAATTAACATAATAAAGAAAGCATAATTAACAAACTAAACATAGCAGCCATAACATATTGAGAGTAGATTAAAGGTATCCTTGAAACAAAATCGACCCGACAGACTCACCCAACCACAACCTTAATAAGATCCACCCGGACAACCACCTGAAGACCCGCCCGAGCAGCCAACCTCCTTATTACAACCCATTTTTTGAGCCTTAGCAACGGTAAGGCATGATTTCTGGTTCATTAATTTCTCAATCACACGTCCGGGAAGCTCCTCTGTATCACTTATGGTTGCAAGCCAACCATACATCTTACCCCTCAACTTTCCTCCAGATTCTTTGAACAGCCATAGACAGTTATCCCTTCCACAACAGACGTCCTTGAAGGATTGGCTCATCAATAGGGCATTATGGAGGCCAACCATGTCCCCAGCAAAGTCAACCAAGTGAAAACCGGTACAGCCCTTTTGTTTGGTTTCCCAAACTTCCCGAACGTGTCCGGGGCCAACATTTTTCTGGTTTAAATTTTCCTGGACGATAGGAGATGTCCTAATTGTTAAGTCAGGTTCATAATAATATAAAATGGCCGTAGGAGGCCAGACATACACAACCGTCGTTGAGAAGCACGGACGGCTAAGAGATTTCTCCTTTTCTGCATTTTTTACAGATTCAATTAACTTGAAAATGGCTTGGTGACGAGCATTTTTTAACAGGTCACCAACCATGTGCCGCTTCACATGTTGCTCAAAATCAGAAAAGCTCCATTGTTTTTCTTTTTTCAATAAGCATCCAGTATCCGGACAGTGAGGTATTGTTGCATCAACCTTCAATATAAAATATTTTTGCAGATAAAGAAAAAACTCGGAAGATTCCATTTCAAATTCCTCGGGATCAATTTCCTCATTTTCTGAATAGTCCATAGATTGAAGTGGGCTAATATATGGTCTTTTTTTGGAAAATATTTTTTTGGGATAATTTTGATAAAGGTGCATGACGATACGAAAAAGATTAACCTATTTATAAGAGTATAAAAATCGACCCACCTCTTCATTAAACCGACCCACCTAATTAATTTGTAAAATGAACCGTTCAGTTTATAACCGACGGTTCAGTTTTATAAAATGAACTGTCTCACACAACAAGATACACCTGAGTTCACTTTAATTACAGTATATAAAGCGACGGTTTAGTTTTTTAGAATACCATCGCAAAAAACAAAATAAAAAAAAAAGTGAGCAGTATGAGTAAATTCGGATTTGACTAGCCGACTGCAAATATTCTCACACAAAATCCGGATTCAGAAAATTGCTGCACACGCTTCATGTCATGATTATTATGATTGAGTAAATGTTTGGGATATTGTGTACAGTATTTTACCCGGGATTTGGTATTCTGGCCTATATATATACGTATACACACACACACACACACACACATATATATATATATATATATATATATATATATATATATATATATATATATATATATATATATATATATATATATATATACAGAAATGCTACTTAAGATTTTGAGTTAATTGTGTTACATGTTTAAATTATTTTTCATAACTTATTATAGCAAAAAATTTAATTAACATAGTTAAAAAAGTATAGTCGTAAGAAATATTTAATTAACAGTCATAAGAAAAAAAGAATATATTCATAACAAATATCTAATTAACATAATTATAAAATTCAGTTAACATAGTTAACAATTTTAAGATAAATTTATCACATTTAAAAAAAATTAATACAAAATTAACCAGTCTAGATGAAATATTTACTTAAAAACATATTGATGATACATTATAATAACATTACATATATATAATAGCAACTATTAAAATATAATAGGGTTTTTTTTATT
Organism: Penstemon eatonii; assembly: GCA_038501285.1. NCBI lineage: Eukaryota > Viridiplantae > Streptophyta > Magnoliopsida > Lamiales > Plantaginaceae > Penstemon > Penstemon eatonii. The sequence goes on from CM076710.1 coordinate 65,276,102, forward strand.
CTGTTACAGGAAAAGAAGAGGAAATAATTATAATATGATTTTCATGTCCGATTATACCTATATATATATATATATATACATATATATAAGTTATTTATAATTATAATATGATTTTCATGTCCGATTATACATATATATATATATATATATATATATATATATATATATATATATATATATATATATATATATATATATATATATATATATATATAATTATATGCAGTCATAATGGAGTATATGTTATATATAGTTATTTTTATAATTAAGAGAGCTGCATTGGGAAACGGAGGGAGTAGATTCATTGTCTCGAGGTCTGATACAAATCAAGAAGTTTGACAAACAAATCCACAATCACGTAAATGGGGGCAACGCGAATTCCAAAAATACTTCTGCAAATAGATACAAACCACTTATTATTTAGAAAACGACAGCAACATGCGCCAGTTCTTCCTTTATCACTAAAATTTACTTATTTGGAAAACGTACTCTGCAGAAATTATCCCATCTTTCCTACATCCCATCTTTCATACCTTATTTTTTTTTTTCTAAAAAAACCTTATTTTTGTCACCTAACCCCTATAATGGAGAAAAATCTGTACACGTTGTTGATTAGTGCCAGCGGAGTCTTTGTACAAGGCAAACAAGGCATTGAGTATCAAAAGTTTAGGAAATGTAGGGTGCGTGAAATTGATAGAGACACCTTCAACTACTACCACATCGTTGATGCCCATTTAAAGTTGAAACTTCCGGCACCGGCCGGTATTTGGTACCGCTTACCAAATACAAACTTCCGTGAAGGACTACACTGCATCAATGGTGATGAAGATATTGTGCCCCTCTTCGACATTTTTCAGTCAGCTGGCTTAAGGGAAATAAAAATTTACACTCAATCCCAGATAATACATCTACCCATAGGAGTGCCAATGCCAAAAACTCGCCGGGACGAAATTAGAAAGCTCAATGAAGACTCGTCGAATGGATTCGCCATATTACCGTCCGACATAATCAAGCCCTATAAGCCACCCCGTAATTATTAACGGCGTAAGCATTCTTCATCCGGTTCTTCATCCGTTTCTTCATCCGGATCTAACTAGAATTATTAAGTGGCTTCTTTATTTAAAAGTCTTATGGAATTTGTATCAGTTGAATTTTTATTTCCGAAAGTTAATTATGTAAATATTTTATGTGACATTAATAATTTGTGTTGGCTTTTTAGAATTAAAACTATGTATTAGTCGAGTAACATAAATTTTATAATTCAAATTTCATAAATCAAGCAATTATGCTAGACATAGAACACAAACACACAATCCAAAAAATCGACACAATCTGAATTACAATCCAAACATCAATTAAGCTGCATAAGTTTGGAATTCAAATTCACACCAGTACCATTCATCAACACGAATACCAAAACAATTAGAAATAGGGCACTTGCCAAACTTGCTTTCTTAATCTAGATTCACATAATTCCAATTTTGACTTGTAAATATTAGTCTTCATCTTCCACAACTGCAATTTCTCTTTATGCTTACGCTTCTCTGTCTCCAAAAGCCTGAGCATATTCGTGTCTTTCACTTTTTCATCTTCAAAATTATTAATTTTTTTTAGTAGTCCAGGAATTATTTTTCGAACTTTTCACAAACGCTACTATCATACCACTGAAAAAAACCACAACCTGATGGTGTCTGAAATTGAATCAAAATTAGATACAACTAATGTCATTTTCAATATATCAATTTTCAGAACAAAAGATGAAACTCACCCCATAGTTTGGGCATCTGTGAAACCTTCTCCCGGGGTCATCTTTGTCCCAGTAGGTAACTAATTTTAAAGCATGTCCACACTCACATCTCACGACTGGAATTCTCTCACCATAGTGCCAATATGTTGTGGATGTGGAAGAGCTATTGGAAGACATATGGCTCAAATCTTGTGATAAAGAGTTAAAATATTGAATGTTGAATGGATTTGAAGATATTGAAAAAGTTCAGAATGTGGCAGGGGGCGGACTTTATATCCACAATACCCTAAATCTGTAAATCTCTAACCCTAACCCTAAACCCTAAATCTCTAACCCTAACCCTAAACCCTAAATCTCTAACCCTAACTCTGAACAATATTTTCAATTCGTAAAATTATACAAGACCTTACGGAGGACATAGTGTCACATGACCTTATACTAGAATGTTTCATCGAAAAAGGGACTTAATCGTAAAATTTTCAAAAATCGTTACGTGTTCTCACGTTACGGAGGACATAGTGTCACATGACCTTATACTAGACCGTTTCATCGAAAAAGGGACTTAATCGTAAAATTTTCAAAAATCGCTACGTGTTCTCACGTTACGGAGGACATAGTGTCACATGACCTTATACTAGACTGTTTCATCGAAAAAGGGACTTAATCGTAAAATTTTCAAAAATCGCTACGTGTTCTCACGTTACGGAGGACATAGTGTCCCATGACCTTATACTAGACCGTTTCATCGAAAAAGGGACTTAATCGTAAAATTTTCAAAAATCGCTACGTGTTCTCACGTTACGGAGGACATAGTGTCCCATGACCTTATACTAGACCGTTTCATCGAAAAAGGGACTTAATCGTAAAATTTTCAAAAATCGCTACGTGTTCTCACGTTACGAAGGACATAGTGTCACATGACCTTATACTAGACCGTTTCATCGAAAAAGGGACTTAATCGTAAAACTTTCAAAAATCGCTACGTGTTCTCACGTTACGGAGGACATAGTGTCACATGACCTTATACTAGACCGTTTCATCGAAAAATGGACTTACTCGTAAAACTTTCAAAAATCGCTACGTGTTCTCACGTTACGGAGGACATAGTGTCACATGACCTTATACTAGAACGTTTCATCGAAAAAGGACTTAATCGTAAAATTTTCAAAAATCGTTACGTGTTCTCACGTTACGGAGGACATAGTGTCACATGACCTTATACTAGACCGTTTCATCGAAAAATGGACTTAATCGTAAAATTTTTAAAAATCGTTACGTGTTCTCACGTTACGGAGGACATAGTGTCACATGACCTTATACTAGAACGTTTCATCGAAAAAGGGACTTAATCGTAAAATTTTCAAATATCGTTACGTGTTCTCACGTTACGGAGGACATAGTGTCACATGACCTTATACTAGAACGTTTCATCGAAAAAAGGACTTAATCGTAAAATTTTCAAAAATCATTACGTGTTCTCACGTTACGGAGGACATAGTGTCACATGACCTTATACTAGAACGTTTCATCGAAAAAGGGACTTAATCGTAAAATTTTCAAAAATCGTTACATGTTCTCACGTTACGGAGGACATAGTGTCACATGACCTTATACTAGAACGTTTCATCGAAAAAGGGACTTAATCGTAAAATTTTCAAATATCGTTACGTGTTCTCACGTTACGGAGGACATAGTGTCACATGACCTTATACTAGAACGTTTCATCGAAAAAAGGACTTAATCGTAAAATTTTCAAAAATCGTTACGTGTTCTCACGTTACGAAGGACATAGTGTCACATGACCTTATACTAGAACGTTTCATCGAAAAAGGGACTTAATCATAAAATTTTCAAAAAACGTTACGTGTTCTCACGTTACGGAGGACATAGTGTCACATGACCTTATACTAGACCGACTTAATCGTAAAATTCCCGATCGGATCGGGACGGATCCCCCTAAACCCGACCCATAAAGAATCTTATTTTATAAAAAAAATTAACCGAAGTTGTTCAAAATTTATTCTAAATTTTTTTATTCATCAAAACCCAAATATTATTTTATTCTTGAATTTACAACTTGTTCCAAATTTATTCTAATTTTTTTTTGGGGAAATTTAACTAATTACAAGAAACCACGAAATAAAACATAAATCCATGCTCGCTATTGATTTATGGAGTTTCCATACATACATATTACTAATTTGCTATCGAATTTATAGCCACATATGCCATATTGATTTGTATGAGAAGCAAGATTTTATTTAAAAAGAAAATAATTTTAATACACTGTAATTGAATAGAACGAGTTGGCTTCCACTTGCCAGGTGTCGGTCAAAGAGGGGATGGGATCAATCCAAAGGTGTAGTATCAAAGTAACCCGAATGAATGAAACCAATTTTTTTAAGTTCCCGCTATTAACTTTGCAATTAATGTCAATCACCAAAATAGGTCTGCTCAAGTTTGCATGAAGTGGTGAAAGGCTGAATAAACCTTCCCGTTTTTGTCGATCATATTTATTTTACAATATTTTATAGTACACCCAAAATAGAAACCTTTAGTAAATGTCTCAAATCGGGGCTGCTTTTGATGTCATTGACACACTGGTATAATTAATTAAATTCATAGTTGTCTACTCATAATTCAGTCGGGGCTGCTTTTGATGAATGTAAACAACCACCATAATATTTGAAAATAAAGAATAGAAGGAGAAGAAGAAGCCATTAAAGAAGCACAACCAACCACTTCAAACATAATAGGAGTGCTACCAGAAAGCATTAAAATTGATGTAAGTCACATTTATGTGTAGTATTAAATGTTGGATGTATTTTTTATTTTTTTTGGTACAAGTTGGATGTATTAAATGGTTGTGTGATAATGTTGGATGTATACTACTCCAATCCCAGATATTAAATGGTTCTGTGATTAATGAGTATATTGTAATAACATAAATTTATTGATTTATTACAGGGATAAGAGCAATCAAAAAAGAAAGTCGGATGCTCCAATCCCAGATATTAAATGTAAAAGTGGGAGTGCACGGGCTGGAGTAAAATGGAAAGATCCTATATGTTCCCCTCCATCAGTGAAACCTACTATGTTTGAGATGCCCCCACCCATGTTTGGAATGCCCCCACCCATGTGTAAAGGAATGTCACCACCTAATACTAGTAAATGGGATGTTGATAAAGAAGGATGTACTTCACGCTTCGGGAAATCAAGATTAAGGGCCAACGCTTGCATCCCACATGAAGTCAGTTTTAATTTTAGATTAAATGCACTATATTGATGTGAAGAACTCCCTCAAATGAATATTACTTATTTGTTTTTGTTTGTATTTGTTATAATAGCAGCCAAGTACACCTGGAACTCCCTCAAAAGAAAATTATGCATTCAATGCCCAAGACAATGTTGATTTGGACCCACAGGTAAGGACCATACGCACGAACTCTATTTCGGGACATTGCATTTTGGCCCCCTTAGCATACAAATATTGTTCTCGATCCCCCCTAAGCATAATTAGTGTCTTAATTTCAAATGATCAAGTTTTAAAGGCTGAACACAGAACCTCGCTCCCTAAACTAATTGAGGTTAATGAGAAGCTAAGTCAGGGACAATTAAACGCAGTTAGGTTGATGGGCTTTGGTAGCTTCACCCAAACTCGTATAAAATCTGTGGATAAGAATGTACTACACTTCTTAATTAGAAGCTTCGATACTAGTACAAGTGTATTGAGTTTGTTTGGTAGAGATATTCCCATCAACACTAAGACGGTTGGTGATGCATTTGGAATCCCTATTACTGGAATGTCCATTAAGGAAATTGGAAAGGGGGGTAAGAAAATGTTCAGCATATTGTTTGCACAAAATGATAATGCAGAGCATATGGACTTGTCTAGATTAGTATCGAGAATATCAAGATGTACTACACATGGCCGTGAGTTCAAAGTACTCTACATGATGCTTTTATTTACTACAATATTTCTCCCCCGGTATGGGAACAAATTAGATATGGAAAATTTGGAACTCCTAACTGATTTGGACAACATGTCAACGTACAACTGGGGAGAGTATGTTTTGGAGAAACTTATTGAGGGTGTCAAAACATACAAAGACAAGAACTTGAAGTATATAACTGGATGCATCGTATTGTTGAAGGTAAGTTCGATGTATTTTCAAATTTTAATTATATGTGAAGTTACTAATGAGCTTTAACAAATTATGTTCACATGTTATCAATTGCAGTTGGTGTTCCTTTCGATTTTGTCGGAAAAGTACTTGGTTCGTGACGGGAACAATTTACATAACATTTCGTACATAGAGAGATGGGATCAACAACAAACAAGTAAAATGATAAAATTGTTCACAGACAAGGGCGGCTTCTTCAATATAACTGTACGTATCAAATATATTAATAAATTATCAACCAACATTAATTTAACAAATTTCACATTTATTTAACATATTTCATGTCTAGGATTGTAGTGTTCCTACAAAGAAATCAAATATCTCTTTTAATGATGCTACCGGCAAGCAAAATGAAGGAGTCATGCAATTTTTGTGCAAGGTATTTGTGATAATGAACCAAAGACTCACAGGTTTAGAAAACCTAATGATCAACTTGTCGAGTAGCGAAAACATTGGTAATTTGAGTGTCATTACTGAAGAGATGCAAATGATAAGAGCCCAACTGACGACATTGATAAGTTCGGTCAATCTGGACATCCCACAAAAACGGGAGGGAGATGAGAAACAAGCTAGTGAAACAAAACAATCAAAGGTGCCCTGCAATACTAGCACAACTACGAATTCTGGAGTGGAAGGGGACCTAGAAAGCACTGTAAAACCTCATGTAATGGAATTTGAAGAAGAGGAGAATAACAATCAACGAAGAATTGACTGTTATGAGCTACTTTGTGAATGCCTTCAATCTGATAAAGAAGCAGAAAAATAAATATTTCAACCATTTTTCAGATCGAGGTACTATATCAACAAATCATTTCCTCGTTCAATTTAAACAATTTATCACTGATCATGGATGTGATTTATTTTGTACAGACAAATAATTGTTGATTTTGGCGATTGGACAATAACTAGGGAGAAAATGTTATGCTTAAATGAAAAATCATGGATTTCAGGATGTGTAAGTACATTAAAAAAAAACCTTGCATAGTTCAATTCGGCTTACCTTACTTGACGCAACTAGATCCTGTATTTACAGGTGATTGACTGTGTTGCTTTTCTTTGTTGGTCTGAAAGAATAAGACTCTTCCAGGATTGTCAAAATTGGTTTATCCCCGTTATGTTTTGTGTAAGAATTGCCTTTTAATAAGTGGAAATGTCTTACTTAGACTACATCATCTACTCACATGTAACTTGTTATTCTTATAGAACATGGCTTCTTCTGACCAATATAATGACAAGAAAATTCATAAAGCAATATTTGGTAATTGTGATCGTTTCCGGGGCCTAACAGAAAAGTGTCGAACAATTACAATGCCCATGAACGACCAAGGATCACACTGGTATATGGTCATCATTCGTATCGATTTAAAAACGATCACAATATATGATACACTACGTACTTCGTCCAGTGATGCACGTAGGCAATCAACGGTAAAAAAAATGGTAAGAAAATAACCCATAAATAAATTGGCCTTCAACAAATTCTTGGATGATTTATTGTTGATTACTTGATGCCTAAAGCTGGAACGTTTGGAGAGAATTACTGTTTCAAAATATGCTAATGAATTTAAAGAAAAGCATTGGTCAACATCCTTCAAATGCATAAACTACAACAGTATTCAACAAGATAATAGGTAAACTGCTCTTTCTTCATCATATATGTTTTTCTCATAATTAATTACTTTCTAAAGCTTTATACGTATTATAATCAGCTACGATTGCGGCCTATATGTGTGCCTTATGATGCTGATATCACAACCTTACCTTGTTGATCGTGTATTCACAAAGGTATCAATACGATTCAAATTAACTATTTGTTAAGTATTTGTGTGTTTGTGTGTTTGTTTTGTTACCTAGTCATAATTGTTTTGCAATTGTGTAGGAAGAGTCTCAGGAACTACGCAAAAGGTTAGCTGTGAAGCTTCACACATGCAAAGAAAATAAAGCTGAACAAGGGTATCGTTAACAATAATATTTCAATGTTTATATTGAAATATTCATTTACATAACATCGTTTAACAAACAAATTTGTTGCTTATTTTGTTCATAGGCATGCTGTGAACATAGGAATATTAGAAGAGACAACATGTGTCAATCTGGGTTACTATGACGACTCCTTGGATGTAAATTTGGAAGCAATAACAAATCGAGCATTCGAGTTGAGATTCCGCAATCCACCTCACATAGAGTTTTATGAGGTAACTGTCAAGGGAATTCCACACGATCTCAGACACCAACAAAAAGTAGATGATAGAGATCTTATACCAATAGCTGATGACAGAGACTTCAAGAAATTTCGTAAATCTTACACGGACATAGGCAACGATATGGTGGATATAAAAGTGGAATTCCTGGAGAGATGCAGATTGAAGTCAACAGATCATGATATGGACAAGGAGCCCACAGATTCTTTTGATTTGCTATGAATAAACATATTTTGGTGGTTTTGAATATGGTTTGTTTTCAAAATTAATCTTCTCTTTTGATATCGGAAGATTAATCTTGAATACTGAACAATAGTTTGTAATTTTTTGCTATGCATTAGAATACAACGTGGTTTGTAATTTTTTTCCTATCATTTGAATTATCACTAGGCTATTTTGCTACTACAAGCACAATGATCGTTTATCAATTATCATTATTACACTTCCAAATTTATAAAAATCAAGAACTTAGATTTATGGATTGGGAAATTCGACATAACAGTCATCACCCTAATCCAACAGTCATCACCCTAATCCAAATAAATCTTCACATTTGCTTAAATACAAACCCCAACAATAGCACTCATGAAATGCTTATGGTTCATATTAAAAAACCAACTCAACAATGATTAAACAACAGCCACGCCAATAAAACTGAATACCTAAATTCGTTGTACATTAGAACTTCGTTTATGCTTCATACACAAAACCAAACTCAACAAACATTAACAGCTTTTGATGTCTTGGTATAATTAATTAAATTCATAGTTGTCTGAAGCAATGTAAATAAAGAAATACATGAGAGTGCACTAAAAAAGTATAATTAAGAAGAGGGCATTAAAGAGGCAAAACCAAGAACTACTAATACTCAGGATTTTATCACAGATACCTTGCTATTGACATCTTCAAAAGTTCAAGGACCTATACTGGGAATGAAAAACTTCAAAAGATTGGCTGTTGCAAAATACAAATGAAAATTGAAAAATTGATCAACATACCGGACCTGGAATACGCTGAATCAAACATATCAGATCATTTTTAAAGGAAGCTATCTCTAATATACGATACCACCAGATGTGCCACCGCCACTTCAAAAGATGGGTTGCTTCGAAAGAGAAATCCCAATATACATGAAATACGATGAATCAAATAAAACTTCAAGAGATTGGCTGCTTCATGAGAAATTAGGAGAAAAAATTAAATTTTAGGGAAGAAATTAGGGCTGCGATTATTTTAAAGATTTATTGGTTAAGGGACAGTGTAGTAAATGCACGTAAGTCTTAAGGGACAGTGTAGTAAATGCACTTAAGTTGTGTTCACGTTTTCCTTGGTAAAACTAGTATATCGCAATTTTTGGAATGAGAGGACATAATGGTAAATTCGCAAATTTTGGGAAGCCGGTTTCACAGGTAACAAGTTAAAAATGGGACACGTGTCGATTGGCCTGGGGGTACCTAAAGTTACCACAGTATTTCGGGGGTCAACAAAAATAAACAACAATGATATGAAATGTATAAAGTAGGTAAAAGTTTGGTATAAAAAGTGCAATTCCCTCGTTTTTCTCCACGTAGGTATGAAGTGGCCTATGACTTTGTTATATTACATGCATACAAATAACATTACTTTGTCCAAACCTCAATTCTTATTAGGAAAAACAGAATATCAAAAGTAATTTACTAATATTATATAAGTGATGAAAATTAATATTTTAAATAATAAATTCATCCATGCTTCTAATTCTCAAAGATCAATTAGAAAATGTTTGGAAAAGTAATAGAATTGGAAAATTGGCATGATTAAAACAAATCATATCAAAAGAAATGACTAATTTGCATGCAGGCTAAATTTCTCAATTTAGGACTTTATGAAAAGTTTTCAGTACCCTTAAGAAATAAAAAATAGCATTTTGCAGTTTGCACCATTAAATGACTAAGTTGCATGTTGCATTCTCAAATAAAAGTAGATGATCGAAACAAGATGACAAGAAATATAAATAATAATGTGCATCAGAATACACCTTCTAAAAAGTAATACTAGCTCCATGTATCCCTGAATTTTCACAATCTATTTTTTTAGAACGTTCCTAAATAACACTTGATTTTTTTATTGGAATTATTTTTCTCAAATACCCTTTTACATAAAGTAATTATTAGAGAATACTAACTTTCAACCACTACTTTTAAGGACATATATGTAAAAATATTTAAAAGTTGCACCTTCTTTTTTTACCTAAATTTACGCGCCAAAGTAAAATGATAACTACAAATTAGTCTTCATGAAAATATATGCAACTTGAGCCTAATTACTCTTTTCCAGATATAGTATTTGATGCAGGCAATGAGGGAAGTCTGGAAGAATTCAGCTTATACCGAATTTACAAAAATTCAAAATGCTTTAGGACATTTGACAGGCGGCCTCCACATGGTCAACAGACGGTTAGGAGCGACCAATCCGCAATGCACAATGTACAATATATGGAAAACAATGGAGAAGCCACATTTAGCTATCAAATGCCAATCTAGTAGTACAACAACCAGAAATAAGTACTGATTCTTATCAGCAATCTGTGGAGAATGATCCAAATCAAAATCAGGATAATGATGAATCAAGATTAATGTTTTATATGAACGAGAAGATGTTATATATATGTTGATCCAAGATTAATGTTTTAGTACATAGTAAAAAAAAAATTTATGAATGTGGCCAATTAACTAGCTAATAATAATGTTGAGGAGAACCTTTCTATATTTTAAAGGAAATTTACATAGACACCCCCTGAATATAAGCCGAATACAAGAAATTACTCTCATGTTTGAAATATTACAAAAGCATCCCCTCGACTTAACGGCCGTTAGTCAACTTTCACGGAACATGTAAAATGTCCAAAATGCCCTTAGTTCTTTTTCATATTTACCAAAAAAAAAAACCCTCCATGGCCGTCGCTCTCTCAAGCTCCAGCACCGCCCTTTTTTTCACTTTTCCGGCGACTCCGGACACGGTTTGAGCTCTATTTTATGGCTATAGACTCGTCTTCACGTCCTCTACAAATTTCAAGCATTAATTATCAGTTCCAAGTTTATCCGATCACTCTATTTTCAGATCTACGAATTTGGTGCATTTTTTCGATTTTACGCCGCCGTCGACGGTGGAGCTTGACACACCGCCTCCCCTTTCAGCCGTAGACTCCCCTCGGTGTGGCGGTCATTTTGGTACCAACCTTGTCCAATTTGGTGTTGAATTGAAGATTCCCCATTTCCAAGTTCACGTCAATGGAGGATGTTTCCATCTTCGCAAAATTAGCCCCTCTCAATTCGCAAATTGACCTTTGTACTTTCCCACCTTTATAATATGTCCCTACATATATAGAAAAATTCAAACTTCCACTTTGATTTGGTCAAAATTCACAATTTACATGTCACATCGCCCGCACATGGGCAATTTCGGGCTGATTTTGAAATTGGGCGTCAATTTGGACCAAAATTGCCACTGAAGTAGTTGAAGGTGTGACACCAAATGTGTGCCAACCAAAAAAGATATGGGGTAAAAATGCTAGTGAGCTTAAGCTATGGCACCAAAAATGCAATAATCCAGTAACAAAATCACCAAGCTCTAGATCCCAAAAATATTTGTAAGAATTTCAAGAATTCGAATTGTGTTATTGTAGATAAATTTATTAAATTTTAAATTGGTTTGTTTTATTTTTGTAAGAAAATATTTGTTATTAAAGTGAAACTTTATTTACCAATTGTGTTATTGTAAATAAATTATTAAATTTTAGAATTGTGTTTTTAAGAAAATATATGTTATTAAATAATTGTGTTATTGTAAATAAATTTTAATTTGGTTTGTTTGATTTTTGAATGAAAATAAACGTGTTATTGTAAAGTTATTAAAGCTTTATTTGTGTTACTGTAAATAAATTTATTAAATTTTAAATTCGTTTGTTATAATTTTAAAATTTAATAAACTTATTTACAATATTTATTACACGGTTACAAAGACACCCCCTGTAATGCAAAATATATATATTACAAATACATCCCATGGGAGCAAATTGGAAAAACATTAAATATTTCTGATGACGTCATCAACTACCGTTAAAAACTAACGTCGTGATGGGTCTTCTTGTAATATTGTTTTGGTCGAGGGGTTGTCTTAGTAATATTTGAAACAGGAGGGTAATTTCTTGTAATTAGGCTTATAGTCAGGGAGTGTATATGTAAATTTTCCAATGTATGTTATCTTGTCAGTCTGAAATGTTATGAGTTAGAATTGTCAGATTTTTTAAGTTATGGCACTAGTTTTGCAATAATGAAAAGTAACTTTGGTCATGTTATTTGAGGGTTTTTTGCACTTTGCATCCCCGAAACATGGAAAATAGGCACTTTGCACCCCCCAAACTTAGATTTAGCACTTTGCATCCTCGAAATATGAAAAATACAATACTTTGCACCCTATTTTATTTACAAGCAAAAACTCAAGGGCAAAATAGATAATTTTATTGTAAATCTTTGGCACTTTGCCCCCCTCCCCCCGAATAAAATTAGCACTTAAAACTCCCTAGTTAAGAACATATTAACAACTTACACCCCAAAACACAATAAATGGACACTTTGCACCCCAAAATACAAAATTAACACTTAAAGCCCTCAAATTAAAAAAAAACTCAAACCTCTCATTTTTTCCGGCAAAGTTGACCATTAAGGTGAATTTTTTTTAAGGCAAAATAGGTAATTATTTATGGGTCTCTGATATATTGAAGTAAACAATGAGTCTTCGAGAAGTTTACTTCTATTTTATATAGTTTTATGGTTATAATGTTGAAAAGAAAGATGGAGAGAGAAATGAGTATTCGAGTATTTATAATTGTATTTTGCAAGATTTAAGTAAAAAAAATGAATTACCTATTTTGCCTTAGATTTTTTCCACTTTGATAGTCAACTTTGACGAAAGAAACGAGGGGTCTAGGTTTTTTAAATTTGAGGGTGTTAAGTGTTAATTTTGTGTTTTGGGTGCAAAGTGCCCATTTATTGTGTTTGGGGGTGGAAGTTGCTGATTTCTTCCTCATTAGAGGGTGTTAAGTGCTAATTTTATTTTGGGGGTACAAAGTGCGAAATTCTCATGTTTTGAGGGTGCAAAGTGCCAATACTATTGAATTACCTATTTTGCCCTTGAATTTTTACTTAAAAATAAACGAGGGTGAAAAGTGCTGTATTTTTCATATTTTGAGGGTGCAAAGTGCTAAAACTAAATTTCGGGGGTTCAAAGTGCCTATTTTCCATGTTTTGGGGCTGCAAAGGGCAAAAAACCTCCAATTTGACAGTGATTTTTAAATTTGTTAACGACGGAAACAAATGTGGAGCGATTTGTTAAATTATGAGACCAAAAGTAAAATTGACATAAAGCTCAACACCAAAAATGCAATTCTATTTTTTTTTTTTTCTTTAAAAATTATAGATTAGCACATTTGTAGGCCACGGAGGAGTCCTTTGGGTTGGACTCATGGCTTCTAACAAAACAAAACAACACCATACAAGATTCTTGGATTTTCCTGTTATAAGTTTCAACCTAATTTACTAAGCGGGCAATGGGTCCAAAGGACATGAAAAAAAGAGAGTTCATGTTCATCAACCGGAAATTAAGACAAACCGAGCGCTACAGTGAGACGTGAAAACACCTGATACCATTCAACCTAATTTACTAAGCGGGCAATGGGTCCAAATGACATGAAAAAAAAAGAGTTCATGTTCATCAACCGGAAATTAAGACAAACCGAGCGCTACAGTGAGACGTGAAAACACCTGATACCATTCCGAAATCGATATGTATCCATAGCCAACTTATAACTATTATGTATTGAAAAAAAACAAAATAGCACAAGTCTAAATCTAAGTTGGGTATATTTTAGATCAAGCTATTTTGAAATTGAGTATTTCATATTTTAGATCGAGCTATGTATTGAAAAAAAAAAATAATGTTGAATTTTTATTTTAAATTATAACTCTAAAGTTTTTAAATAATAAAATTTTGAGAGAACATTGGATCAATTTTAAAATTTTTTTTAAACATAACTTAACATCATATCACATTGTTTTTTATTTACCCTATGAAGCAAAGTTTGATTAAAAGTTATGAGTCCATATATATAAGCCGAATAATAATCTTAATCATATAAAACTATTTGATTCTTATCTAAATATGTGAATTGCTATATAATAATATTTATTATAATTGTAATACTTATGCTGAAAGAAGTTTTCCAAAATTAACATTAGTAAAAACCTATTTATGATCAACTTAATTTATCATTATAAAAATAAATTAAATTGACTATTTTATCTTTGAAAAAATCACATGTAACCATTAACGTTCCATTTTGAGCTAGTTCAGATTTGAACCTACTTCAACATTAATATAAAACTCCTCATCTTCTTTCACAAACTTACAAGAGCATACATCATTAATTTATCCCAACAAAGTTACAACTACACAACGTTCTCTATCCTCCAACATAATTTGGATCTTTCTAGGATGCGGGCGCCCGAGTTACGCCCTCACATGCGGGAGGGTTAATCGGGCCGTTTATTTGGATCAGATTAATCTGGACCCTTGATTTGGTAACTTGGTCAAAGTCAATTGGTAACTATTGACTTTTAATTAATTTACAATATACCTAAATTATCCTTTTAATTAAATTAAAAAAAATAAAAAAAATCAGCCAGTATTGTTAATTACCACTTTATCCTTATCTTATTAATTGAGTTTGACAATTTTGCAAATTGACCCCAATGTTCCGCGATTTTACGAATTTAATTATTTAGCTTGTAAAAAATACAAAAAACCTCATTTCATATAAAAAGACATCGTTACCCCCAAATTTGATAATAATTAACTTTTACAATTTTGCAAATTGACTCCTATGTTCCACGATCTTACGAATTTAATTATTTAGCTTGTAAAAAATATAAAAAAATCTCGTTTCATATAAAAAGACCTCGTTACCCCCAAATTTGATAATAATTGAGTTTGACAATTTTGCGAATTGACCCCAATGTTCCACGATTTTACAAATTGAATTATTTTGCTTCTAAAAAAATATAAAAAAATCGCCTGTCATATAAAAAGACCGCTTTACCCCCAATTTTGATAATTATTGACTTTGACAATTTTGCAAATTGACCCCTATGTTTTATGATTTTAAAAACTAAATTATTTTGCTTCTAAAAAAATAAAAATAAATGCCTCTTATATAAAAAAGACCATTTTACTGCCAATTTTTATAATAATTGACTTTGACGATTTTGTAAATTGACCCCTATATTTTACGATTTTATGAATTGAATTATTTTGCTTCTAAAAAAACAAAAAAAATCAAAAAACCGCCTGTCATATAAAAAAGACCGCGTTACCCCCAATTTTGATAATAATTGACTTTGACAATTTTGCAAATTGACCCTTTTGTTTTCTTATTTTACGAAGTGAATTATTTTGCTTCTAAAAAAATAAAAATAAAAACGCCTCTAATATAAAAAGACCACTTTACCCTCAATTTTGATAATAATTGACTTTGACAATTTTGCAAATTGACCCATATGTTTTGCGATTTTACGAATTGAATTATTTTGCCTCTAAAAAAACAAAAAAACAACAAAAAAAAACACCTGTCATATAAAAAAGACCGATTTACCCCAAATTTTGATAATAATTGACTTTGACAATTTTGCAAATTGACCCCTATGTTTTTCAATTTTACGAATTGAATTATTTTGTTTCTAAAAAATAAAAAAAACGCCTCTAATATAAAAAAGACAACTTTACCTCCAATTTTGATAATAATTGACTTTGATAATTTTGCAAATTGACCCCTATACTTTGCGATTTTACGAATTGAATTATTCTGCTTCTAAAAAAATAAATAAAAAACCTCCTGTCATACGAAAAAGACCGCTTTACCCCCAATTTTGATAATAATTGAGACAATTTTGCAAATTGACCCCTATGTTTTCCGATTTTACGAATTGAATTATTTTGCTTCTAAAAAATAAAATAAAAATGCCTCTAATATAAAAAAGACCGTTTTACCCCCAATTTTGATAATAATTGACTTTGACAATTTTGCAAATTGACCCCTATGTTTTGCGATTTTACGAATTGAATTATTTTGATTCTAAAAAAACAAATAAAAAACCTCCTGTCATATAAAAAGACCGCTTTACCCCCAATTTTGATAATAATTGACTTTGACAATATTTTCATATTGATCCCTGTAATTTCCGATTTTACGAATCGAATTATTTTGCTTCTAGAAAAACAAAACAAAAAAAATCCGCCTCTCAAATAAATATGACCTCTTTACCCCCGATTTTGATAATAATTGACTTTGACAATTTTGCAAATTGACCCCTATATTTTGCGATTTTACGAATTGAATTATTTTGGTTGTAAAAAAACAAAAAAGCGCATGTCATAAAAAAGACCGCTCTACCCCCACTTTTGGTAATAATTGACTTTCACAATTTTGCAAATTGACCCCTATATTTTTCGATTTTACGAAAAACCAAAAAAAAAAAACCGCCTTTCATATAAATAATTAAATTCATAAAATCGGAAAATATAGGGGTCAATTTGCAAACCTGCCAAAGTCAATTATTATATAAATTGGGGGTAAAGCGGTCTATTTTATATGACATTCGTTTTTTTTTTTAGTGTTTTTAGAAGCAAAATAATTCAATTCGTAAAATCTAAAACATAGGGGTCAATTTGCAAAATTTTCAAAGTCAATTATTATAATTGGGGGTAAAGCGATCCTTTTTATATTAGAGGCGTTCTTTTTTTTTTTTTGTTCTTTTTAAGCAAAATAATTTAATTCTTAAAATCGCAAAATATAGGGGTCAATTTGCAAAATTGTCAAAGTCATTTATTACCAAAATTGGGGGTAAAGCGGTCTTTTTTATATGATAGGCGGTTTTTTTTTCAGAAGCAAAATAATTTGATTTGAAAATCAGAAAATACAGGGGTCAATTGGTAAAATTATCATAGTCAATTATTATCTAAATTGGGGGTAAAGCGGTCTTTTTTATATAGTAGACAATTTTTTTATATTTTTTAGAAGCAAAATAATTCAATTTGTAAAATCGCAAAACATAGGGGTCAATTTGCGAAATTGTCAAAGTCAATTATTATCAAAATTAGGGGTTAAAGCGGTCTTTTTTATATGACAGACGTTTTTTTTTTCAGAAGCAAAATAATTCAATTCGTAAAATCGGAAAACATAGGGGTCAATTGGCAAAATTGTCTAAGTTAATTATTAACTAAATTGGGTGCAAATCAGTCTTTTTTATATGACAGATGGTTTTTTTATATTTTTTAGAAGCAAAATAATTCAATTCGTAAAATCGCAAAATATTGGGGTCAATTTGCAAAATTGTCAAAGTCAATTATTATCAAAATTGGGGATAAATCGGTCTTTTTATATCATAGGTTGTTTTTTATTTTATTTTTAGAAGCAAAATAATTCAATTCGTAAAATCGTAAAATATAGGGGTCAATTTGCAAAATCGCCAAAGTCAATTATTATCTAAACCGGGGGTATAGCGGTCTTTTTATATGACAAGCGATTTTTTTTAATTTTTTAGAAGCAAAATAATTATATTCGTAAATCGCAAAATATAGGGGTCAATTTGCAAAATTTTCAAAGTCAATTATTATCTACATTGGGGGTAAAACGGTCTTTTTATATGACACACGATTTTTTTATATTTTTTTAGAAGCAAAATAATTCAATACGTAAAATCGCAAAATATAGGGGTCAATTTGCAAAATTGTCAAAGTCAATTATTATCAAAATTGGGGGTAAAATGGTCTTTTTATATCATAAGTGGTTTTTTTATTTTATTTTTAGAAACAAAATAATTCAATTGGTAATATCATGGAACATAAGGGTCAATTTGTTTTTAGTTTTAATTATTTTGATTCAAAGGTTATAAATGTCTTTTATTAATTGAAGATTGTCTAAACTTTTAATTATTTTTTTTAAAAAAAAGGGTAAAAGTGTCTATTTACATACCGAGTCAACTCGCCGAGTCACATACTAGTTGCGCACGCCACATGGCATCATTTCAGGGCCATCCCGCATGTGAGGGCGAGTTACGGTGCCCGCACCCTAGAAGCCCCGACATAATTTACTATCCCGTCAGTCCATTATCTATATACGTCCTTCCTTAGGATCAACGAGGAATATCTCCTTTGAAATTTTAATGTCACTATTCGTCACTATTTCTTTTGAAAGGATTTTGGTGCCACAATATAAGCTCGTTGATGTTTATACCCCACATTTTATCGCTGACATATTTCGTGCCACAACCTAAATTTGGGTTAATTTTTTTTGTTGGGATACCTCAGTTGTCAGAACAATGAAAGTGCGGAATTTAAAAAAAAATTCGAGGTACGTATCCGTCAACCCATAATCGATTTCCACCTTATTTATGCGAATAGATTGATCAAAACAACAATTAAAACAAGAGGGGGGTGAAAACACAATTTACCTCACCACAGGCACGGTGGTGGTAATCTCAGGTCTTTTTGTTTGATCCACGATCCGAGTGTCTTGCCTCTAAAGTGTATTAACACCGGCTGGATTATAGCAACACCTCCAAGTCGCATGCTAAGAACTAGAGCTTAGAGATTTGTCAATGGAGGAAGGGTCAAATCTAGATCCATATGTGGAAGAGGAAGAGAGAAGGGTCGGCGCAGTAGAGGGACGACTAG